>CM027830.1:13309398-15709398 GCA_016097485.1 Eucalyptus sideroxylon x Eucalyptus melliodora | reverse complement strand
CACCATATTCACATCATTATCATATAAGGTAGAAGACGTGAAACAAGGGAATAACATATTGACATCATCAAGGCCAACATTTAGTACAATAAAACCATTCAAAGAAGTGACCACAACCATAGTAGTTTGTATCTAAACACAAATCTACACCTTTATTATGGAAGTTCATACCAAAACCAAGCTTAACCAACACCAAGACAGACACTAGATCTTTCGACGAATCTCCGTAGCATATAGAACATCAAGATGCGTCCACCATGCATGTTCAATTGGCAGGTGCCAATCCCTTTAACTTCAGCTCTGGAGTTATTTCCCATATGGATCCACTTAGTTCCAGTTGGTATCGTCAGAATTCCATGAAGGATCCTTTATCCTTCGCTATATGGTCTGTCGCTCCTAAATCTACATTCCACAAAGGATTGGATTCAGCCTATAATACAGAACTTGACACATAAGCAAAGTTCTCAAATGTACAAGTGGTGTATACCTTCTTTGGCTCACAACAATTGCGAGCATAGTGACCTCTCTTGTCACAATTGTAACATCTCACCCTTGACATTTTCTTCACTTGAGGACGTTTTCCTCTCTTGTGTTGATTAACTCTTGATTTTTTTGCAATAAGAACTTGATCCTTTGCATTCCCACATATTGAACGAATCAATACGCTTGCGCTTAGAGCACAAAGCTCTTTCTAAGCTAGAACCAGCATTGAAAATATCTATTTTCGGCTCAAATGCCATTAGGCGGTCCTCAGCTAACTCAAGGTGGCGCACAACATCCTCTAGATCTTCCATAATATGTTCAAGAGCTTCTAGTGCTTCTAGCTTTTCCAGCACATATTGAATCTTCATATTCAATAATTCACAATTGTTACCGTTCATATCAGCAATTACATTCTTAGTTGCTGAACCATCATTCTGAACACATCGACATACATACACGAATAATGATCTACGTAAAAGTCAGGCAAAGTATGGCGGGATAAAGAATCAAGAGTTCTGCCACCAGTTGTCCGAGACTTGTCGGGTATCTTATCAGTTGGTGGACATGCTTGAAGGCAGCCACAGACCGCAACAAGTGCCTTCTCTACTCCATGAACCTCCCCTTCAATCTACACACATAGCAACACCACAATAATAATTTTTCTAGGAGAAACATCACTTTATTCCTTATGGCATCCTTGGGCTCAACAAACTCCACTTAATTAACCACTTTCCCATATCTAGTGACGCAGGCAAATGATAATAGCATCATATTATGATAAGGTCGAAACTCCGAATAAAACTAGCAGACAAGCTGTTTGTATTTCTTATGTAACAAATTCTTTGCGACTAGACCACCCCATTGCCCTTCCCATGAGGTGAAACATAAGGTAGCAACATCTAATTGATCACTGATGCAATATTTTAGACAGCACAAGGCAAGGAAATGGGAACAAAATACACTCCAGTTCTCTCGTTCATTAACAAACGACAGTCAATTTTATCGGTCAAGGAAACCAAATGACATTTTGTACATGTGAACTTGTGAATCACACGTTAAAGTTTCTTAGAAGGGCCCTGGTCATTGCTCTCTCATTCTTAGATTTACTCAAAGCCGCAGAAAGAATCCTAGTCAAGTCATATCACTTAAAGTAACAATCTTCCAGCGGAAAGCCAAACAGGGCCTCGCCTCGATAGTCACACCAGCTATTTTATGCTGATTCAAGATGTAAACTTTCTTATACATGCTAAAACCTTTCCAAAAGGACGCAAACGCCACCGCACCGCAATCATAAGACTCTTTAATTATCTATTAAATGGGCATAACTCTACCTTGAACGTTGCAAGCACTACCCCTGCCTCTATCATTTCTTCGCTGGCAGCAGCGCACGCGGGCAGCTGCTCTGTCAAAACCCTAATCTCACAACCACTGTCCTTCCTTATCTTCGCGCCGGCAATATTCTCTTTCCCTTTTTTTGTCATTGTGCCGGCGAGGGTCACTAGCAACCCTTGATGTAACGTCCTTATAATCATTTCTTCGCTTGCAATAAAACCCTAATCTCACAACCACTGTCCTTCCTTTTCTTGGCAGCATACAACCCTTGATGTAACGTCCTTATAACTTCTTGTGAATAATGATTGGCAGCATACAAATTACATGTTACGTCTAGAGCAATAACCACTTATTGTAGTCATGATTATTAGCCTATAAACACCGTGATATTCATTGTAAAAGAAATGATTACATGCGCAAGTTGCCAATGTGTTTAATTTCTTGTCTTTTCATCAATATTTATTGCCCATTTACTTTTAGTACGTATATTTTCTTTGCATTAAAATTCTAAAAATATCTTCCCTGAATTTATGGCCCCGCCAATGGGTAGTGTTGAATGCTATTAATAAACTATTGTATCGTTATTTAAAAAAAAAAATAAAAACGCGTCTTTTACCTAAAATACTCATAAAATAAAGGAGTAGTTACCCTCGATCACTTGATTTTTAAAATGGTAGGTCACCAAAATCTCCAAGACCAATCACGATATAACTTAAAGGCTAGACTCTGCCATTTATTTATTGGTCATGTATTGCTTACTAAAACAATAAAATTCTCTCAATAGAGTAATAATAAGTCTGTACTATTTGGGACCTTTGACCGGGTCCGAAGAGAAAAGGTCGTGGGATCCACCTTAAAAAAATAAAATAAAAAATAAAAAGGGCATCAACGATAGGAGTGAAAGGGACCCTCGGAAGCGAGAGAGCTCGCGAGAAAGAAAAGAAAGAGAAAAGAAAAAGGAAAGAAGAAGAAAAGAGGGTTCACGCCAAGTGCTCGCTGGAACCCCTCATCAAGTTAATTTAACTCCATAAAGTCATGTGCCGTAAGTTATCGCGTCCCTTGTTCTTTCAATTAGATTAATTTTCAAGATTAAGACTTAATTTTGGAATTATGTTAAATTCGAGCTATGAAAACTGATTTTTGAGTTGTTGATCTATAAAATTTGATAAAAATAATAGTTTAGAGCGTTGTAAAGCCGTACAATTTTACGGAATTTGATTTGAACTTACAGTTTATCCAAAATAAAATTATGAAGTTTCTTGTGCAAGATGAACAACGCATGTTTAGCGACTTTGGGGCCATATTTCGTCAGTTTTCGACTTAATTTTGGGTTGGTTAAGTTCGGGTTCTTGTATTACATTGTAAAGGCTTTATATTAAAATGTTTGGAATGTGGTTCAATGGAGATCGCAATGGCATGACCAAGTTTCGCACTCAAATTCTGTATTGCGAACGGTTTAAATAATCTCTTCAAGTGTGCAATTTGTTAGCACGTAAAAGTTGTTTCATTAATGTTTAGACTTAGGGCATGTTTGATAACTGGTCAATTGTTGGCTATTTATAATCTTTTTTCCCGAAACAAAAAAAGAACAAAAACCCATTTGGTAACGTCAGTTAATTTATTTTTTTAATTCTGGAAATAGATTTGGAATAAAATCGAGAACTACAATCAAACCACTCTCTCTTCTTCTTCTTTTTCTCTCTCTTTTCTTTTCTTCTTTTTGTTTTTTCTTCCTCCTTTAGCCAACTGTTGGGCTCGGCGATGGCTAACAACAAGGAAGAAGAAGAGAAAGGAAAAAGAAAACAAAAAGAAAAATCTCATAGAATTATTTAAAAATTAATAGAAATTCTTAGTCACAAAAAGAAAATTAAGAATAGTACCAAACATATTCCTACTCTTTTTCAATTCTAAGGATATAAATTTTGTATAGTTACCAAATGCATTTGAATGTCCAAAAACTCGTCCAGGGAACAAAATAAAAAATAATAATTATTTTGAAGCAGAAATTATTCTTATGAACATAATAATTACCAAACTAACCCTTAGTATAGTGTTTTCATGGTTGTGGTGGCATGTTACTCAATTTTAATATTATTTCTCACTCATTTGATAGGAGGCCAAGTTCAACGTTTCAAAAATAGTGTGGATTATATATAGTATTGAATTACAAAATAACATTGTGTTTGCATAAAAAGCCGAATCAAGCATGCACTACTCTTTGGTTGTTTAAAATGCTTTGAAAGCGTGCTATGCAAACTATTATGAAATAAGAGTGCTCCATAGGGTGACAGCATATCGATGGGGACATTTTGAAGTTTGACTTTTGAATATAGTTTTTTTTTTGGTCGGAACTTTTGAATATAGTTTGACACCGCATCTTTCGAGCGAAAGATTAGGTTGTGGCATCCCGATTTTCTACTAGGATTTTGGAGTGAAAAAAGAATAAGTAAATCGAATGATGAGCAGTGAGCGCATCACGTCTACAAGAAAAACATCGAAGCGCACGATACTTCGATAAAATATATGCTCCGGGCTTTGTGCTCCTTCCTCAATTTATGTTCCTTCATCAATTACCGGAGGACGGCAAAAACAACGTAGAAACAGAGGTCGACTAATTGATATTTTCAAGTCATGTTCCTCTCCTATTCTATATAAATAGGGTCGCATCTTCTTGCGAAAACTACCGATCATCCAAAGATCATAGTTCAGGATGTCTCCGAAACAATTTGTTCTCACACTCCTGCTCTTGATTTCTCTGACATCGACGCCCGTGATGATGTACAAAATCATCGACCATTCTCCTAGAGCCCCCGGAGGAAACAAATATCCCGATGAATTGAGCAGCGACTACAGAGCGAGTGTTCTATCTGGCGCGGCTAAACAAGTTTTGAAGACCTTCAGTCAAAAGGAAGGTGAGGGCAAGAAGTACGATATGGTAACTCTCCAAATTGAGAGCTTTGCTCAGTCGCCACACGCAATTGCCAGTACTGAAGACAACGTCATTCGGTTGAACGCGGATTATCTCCGACGCTATCAAGGAGATATAAAAGAAGAGTTCGCCGGAGTGGTGTACCACGAAATGACCCATGTCTGGCAATGGACCGGCAACGGTATGGCCCCCGCAGGGCTTATCAACGGCATCGCCGATTACGTGAGATTGAAAGCGGGGTACGCATCTAAGGGCTGGCCGAGGAGGGGATCAGGATCGAGATGGGACGAAGGTTATGCGGTCACGGCTTATTTTCTCGACTACTGCAATGGCCTTAAGCACGGTTTCGTCGCGGAGCTCAATGCTCTCATGAAATATTCCTATTCTGAGGTTTTCTTCGTCGAGTTGCTTGGAAAGTTCGTGCACCAGCTGTGGCGCGATTATAAACTTGCTTATGGTACCACGATAATCCCTGAGGGCAAGGAGGGTTATCCAAAGCCATACACACGCCCCCGCCCCTTTGACAATTATGTCCCATGGAAGATAGATGATGAGCCAAAGAGCAACGCCTATTTGAAGTACCTAAAGTATAATAATTACTTTCTGTTGTAATTGGCAACGTAGCGGAAGCGGATCTTGCCTTTGTAATTAAGTCAGAAGCTATAAAATCGACAAGAAAGAAAAAAGGAGCAATAAAAGGACACGAGAAATTTATGTGGTTCAGTTCGAATGTTGAAACCTACCTCCACTGAGAGAGTCGGAAAATAATCCATTAATAAATCATAGAATTATAGAGTTTATAATCACTCACACACTCAAGTATTTCTCGACCTTAGTTTATATTTGTCGAAAACGAAATTCCTAAAAAAAAAAATGGACCGATATTCAAAGGATTGAATATCGAAAACGAATGCGGAAACATGCCTGAGAAACATATAACACCAATCAAAAGCATGTCACGAAGACGAGCATACCTCACAATTAAGTACCCGTTGCAGTCATAAAGGAATGGATTGAAATCTTTGAGTTTGGCCCAACATGGACGGACAGGCCTAACTTGGCCCATCAAATAAAAAAATCTATCATCTCCCACTCGCCATACCTCTTTCTTCACCTCTCTGCAATGTTCATACTAATAAATAATATGTGCTACCAGCATATTTCGAGAGCTCGTTGCCATACATCTGTTAAGAATATATAGCAGCTCATAATAGACATTATATTTTTTAGTAGATATAGTATACAATACCCTAAATAGATTGATCACATTTATATCTCTCTTAATCTTTTTTAAATAATGATATATTGTATTCACAATCATGATTATCTCAAAACAATTATAATTAGTCAATTAGTAAATACAAAACTAAAATGTAACTCTCCAAACTCGATCTTCCTCTTTTATTGAAAATCTCAATTTCAGTTCAACTTACTTTTCTAAAAATATCTCATTAAATCGAATTAATTCATGATCATTTGCAACATTCTAAGATAGCAAACATTGAAATATAATTCTTGAGAATAAGTATGAGTTATAAAGGCACTTAATTAATGAACTCTTTTTTTCAAGAATCTCACGTGGCATAAAAGTTGAGATAAAAAATTTTGCCACTCTTATTGATCATCTCATGCATACGTAATTTGAAATACGTATTACGGTATTAACTTATTTTCCATTAAGCATATATCTACACTTTCAATACCATACGGATAAAATTCAAACATACATAATGTCTAACTTAAGTTTATGTATCTACTCCCTTAAAAATCTATTAGAACTTACATTTGGCATCAAAGATAGATAAAGTAAAATATGTTGATTATTTTACTTTCGAACATGATAAATATTATGACATCATCTTAACATTCAATTAACGCGACATCTATATTGTCACGCCCCGATCCTCCGAGCGAGTGCCCATCCCTCCTCGGTAGATTAAATGCAATATCCTAGGACGCGTCGTCAACACATTCATTTTAATACACATGTGAAAGCAAATAAATAAATCCCAAGACAACAATCAAATGTGATAGAAAAGTAGGGTCATAATTTTTCAAAACTAAAACAAACCTTTTTATAAACAAACATGTTTATTTACAAGACCAAGCTGTTTACAAAATGTTGGCTCATCCAAAAGAGAACTATCTTATGATCTATTAGTTAGACTTGTTTGCCGATTCTGGTCTCTCCACTTTCCCAAACTCCGAGGCTTCAAGTCTTCCATGATTGTCAACTAGGGACCTAAAAATGTCATTCCACAACGGAATGAGACGATGTCTCAGCAAGTTTAACTCCCTAAGTCCCGACTAGTAAGAAAATATGCCCACAAGAATTGCCTAAGCAAAATCACGAGATAAAGGACTTACCTTTGCCTCAAACTCCTCCTACAAGTCAGTTTAATTTAAATGCTTACAAACCATACCATCCAATCACATTAGATTGAATCCTCGATCAATCGACTCAATCGATTACATGTCATCACGATCATCCCGATTACAGCCACACATGGGCACAACCTACTGCTAAATGTTTAGCGGTGAATTACTGCCCGATGGGCACAGCCTGATTCAAGTTAGGCGATAGATTACAACCCAATGGCACAATCTGTATGAGGTGATTAATTACGGCCTAGAAGGTACAACCTTTATGAGGTGGATAATTATGACCCAAAAAGGCACAACCTCTATAAGGTGGACAATTACAGCCCAAAAATGCACAACCTCTATGAGGTGGATAATTACGGCCCAAAAAGGCACATTCTCTATGAGGTGGATAATTATGACCCAATGGGCACAGCCAAATCCAAATTCGGTGATTTTCTTAACCTAACCCATATTCTCACACGATTATTCACTCAGGGCCAAAGACATTGTACTCCACCATTAAGTTCCTCAATTAACTTAATGTTTTGGCTTATATCCCTTGTATTAAAAATATTCAATAAAAATTTATCGTGTGTGAATACACGGTCAGCCCTAACCAAAATACAATATTTTTCTTCTTAAAAATCCCACTAATTTCAACAGTTCACAAATTCATTTTTCGCATTGTAAAATTACGCCTAATGATTTTCTGATTAATTACCATCATTAATTAATTTTGGGATAATTACCTATAATCACAAATCACATTCAATCAGTACAAATTAGAACTCAATTAAATAAACAGATCACATCAATGCAGTCAGCATGAAATTCCGATCATCGATTATCCTGGTCTAATTTCTGAAAAATAATAATTATGAAAAATAATAAATAAATGTCAATAAATGCAACTTAGGCCTGTAAAGCCTAATTAAAGCCAAGACGGGCCCGAGAAATTTTTGAACCACTCTAGATAAATACTAGAGCTTGTTTAGGCTCTAACTACACTATTCTAACCACCTAACATGCAATAACGGATAATTAAATCGCTAAAGTAATATAATTATCCATTTAATCCATACTTAGTCTAAACTAAACAACCCTTAAGCATCATTAACCTATTAACCATGGATAAGTGAGTTAAACTCACTTGATTTGCAATACGATTGGATCAAATTGATGGGGACGCGATGAGGGTCGAGAAACTCCATAGTGGGAATGCCTTTCGAGGTCGGGAACGGCCCGAAAACGGCCCCAACAATGGTTGGAAAAGGAGAGGGAGGGCTACAGCGGCCTAGGCGAGCAAAGGCGATGGCATACGACGATGGTGGTAGTTCCAGCAGTGACCTGAGCAAGCTTGGCGAGCTGTTGGAAGCATGGGCTGGGCAAGAAGACATGACTGGGGTGATAGCGAAGTGCAACAAGTGGGCGAGCACGCAGGGGCGCACAACGGCGAACGACGATGGCTCTGACTTCAGCATGTGGCCGCAATAGAGGGGGGGTATGCTCGGCCAGTTTCTCGATTTGCCGGAGTTCTTCTAGCCTGAAGATGGAGGAGCTCGACCGAAATGAAGGGGGAGGAAGGAAGAGGGACCAATTGGATAAGGGAGGACCACCTTGGTCTCTCTTATTTATGCCTTTGTCCCCCTTGGTGGCCCCACTTGACTTGCTGTCTTCCACAGTAAAATTTTCAGACTAAAACACCCCTTCTCGAAGCTTGAAGTGGTCCAAAAATTAGGTTCATGGGGGTCTTACGAATTTCATTTGATTTCCCTCAAATTGGACTTCATTCCTTCTTGAACCAACTCAATTTGGCTTCGAAAAATCCAACCGTCGAGTCTTCGATCAAATTAGCATTTTTCATCGCCAATAGAACTCACTTGCTTCCCAATTTCGCGATTAAAAAACGGTCCTCTGAATTTTCTGAACAAAAATGATCTTATCTTGACTTTTTCCCAAAAAGTCTCAAGTTTGCAGAAAAATCTTCAAAAACTGAGTTGACATTCCTAAAATAATTTGTGACATGACAAAATTTTCAATTTCTGAAATCGGATTCAAATTCGCAATTAATTTTGATTTGACGTGATTTTAGCGTGACCTAAGCAACCCGGTATCTTTCAAAAAATTTTAAAGCGAATGACCCGTGGTCAATTTTTTTCGAGCCACAATGAACCCCTTCGACACATTGGCAACTCTCAGTGATTGTGAAAATCTCAAAATTTCAAATATGAACACAAAGGTACCAAAACGACAGATAAATCAATTTAATATCGATCGATGAGAATTTTGTAATTTAGTGAAATTACTCACGTTTAATCACATATCTCAATTGAACTAACATACCTCTAATTTCCAATCGATCTTACTATGCCGTGATGATCTCGGTAGATGAACACGGTCAAGGAGTCGGTTCCTAGTCGAATTCTTAAGTTTATTGCATTAAAATCCCCTAGTGGCTTCCCCAGATCATCTAGTTATCTCATGAGTGACCATCTTAGAGAAAAACACCATAGTCATGTCGATAAAAAACCCAACTTATCTAATCGAAATCAGAATCTGAAATTTATGATGTTACATATATTTTAAGCTTAAGCTCCCAATTATCATCTAGATAATAAGCATAAAAATCATCTTATATCTATTTACCATATAGTAAATAGAGACAATTATCCATATGAGTTGGCTAATCTTTTATCTATCTAACATACTTTCTCAATTTTATATATAATGCATTAAGTATTACGATGCATAAACGTCAAACAAAACTCATATAGGCATTAATAATGAAACACAAATTCATTAAATGTGGACACTTAAAGGAAATTACAATATTTAGTACATCAACTTCTACGTAATTCTAGAGGTTTTACATGGCCACAAAACACATATCTAAATATTGGCTTTGTCATAGGAACTATTATCATTCTATTCATGATATGTACTACAAGTTCATATTTTTCCGTGCAATCACATCCTTGACAAAGTTATATTAGGTATCTATATATTTGATCTTACCATGATATTTTGAATCATTAGTGTATGCTATAGATACTTGGCTATCACAATTAACCAATGATGAGGTTGCAACATTCTCAACAACACATAAATGATCCAAAAATTTCTTAAGCAAAATACCTTCATGTACAACTGTTGATAATGCCACAAACGCAGCTTTCATCATGGACAAGGGCTATACACCTTTGCTTCTTATTACTCCAAGATTATGCCATTATTTAGAAAAAAAAAAAACAAATCTAGAGGTAGATTTCATTTTATCAAAATCTCCTTTCAATAAGCATCTAAGTAGCCTTCAAGCCACAAATCATTTCCTTGATAACTCAGTGTATAGTCAGCAGTTCTTTTCAGAATCTCAATATTCTGTTGACGGCTTTCCAATGTGTTTGACCTAGATTGGATTGGTACCTACTTACCATTCCAACTGTAAAACATATGTTAGCTATTGTACACATTATAGCATATATTAAGCTTTTCATGACATTAGCATAAAAAAACATGTTACATTGGTTCATTCTCTCTTGTGGAGTCTTAAGATATAGTCTATGGCTCATTCCTTCATTTTTTGTAATAAAAGTATCTATAAGTTTGCAATCTTGCATACGAAATCATTTAAGAACTTTATTTATATACCTTTCTTGTGAGAGAAATAATAATATCTTCAAATAATCTCTTGAAATCTTGACTCTAAGAATATATGCAACCCCACCCATATCTTTCATTTCAAAATTGGAAAATCACCAATTCTTAACAGTATTAATAAACTCAACATTGCTTCCGGCAATAAGCATATCATCAACATATAGTGATATATTCACAAAATGATCTTTGGATCTTTTGATATATACATAATGATCCCATCCATCATTGTAAAATCATATGCCACTATGGCATTATGAAAATGTATATATCATTATCTTGATTATTGTTTAAGGTCATATATAGATCTCAAAAGTCAGCATACCTTTTATTCTTAGCCTTTTGAAATGAAACCAACAAGTTGTTTCATATAGATTTCTTCTTCTAATTCTCAATTGAGAAAAAATAATCTTTATATCAATTTGATGCAATTCAAGATCCATACTGACACTATTGTCGAAATAAGACAAATTGAGATAAATCTCACTACATGAGAAAATGTTTCCTTATAATCAATTCATTCCTATTGATTATACCCATTTGTCACAAGGTAAGATTTATATATCTATATTGATTCATCATCTTTATGTTTTATTTTGAAAACACATTTGTTCCCAATGGCTTTACGTCCTTGTGGAATATCAACCAACTCCCAAACATTATTTGACTTCATTGACTCAATTTCATCTTCTATCATACGCATCCATTTTCTCTTATTATGATAATTTAGAGCCTTATTTACATTCTTTGGCCCATCTTCATCTTATGGAATAACCATAAAATCTCCCCTTTAATGTCAAAAACGTCAATCGGGAATAATGTTATGATTTGTTTGTCGTACGGGAGATTATACAATTTGCATATTATTCTCTATCATGCTTCCACTCGGATTAGATCATAATGATATCGCCTCATTAGATTATTTTAATTGAGATCGAGTCGAATTTAATTCGTCACTTTTCACATTACTCCTATTTGGACAAAATCCATTAAGTTTATTATCTTGATCCAAGATTTTGAATAAAGAGTTGTTCTCACTTATTTTTCCTTTCTTAGGAAATTCATTTTCTAAGTATGCGACCTTTCATGATTCAAATTTAGTTATATTCCTACTTTTCTACTCACCTATAAATACATACATTTTCAAGTGTTCTGAGTATCTTATAAAAATACCCTTCTTACCTCTGAGACCTAATTTCCTATATTCATGAGAGGGCTCGTGAGCATAAGTAACACAACCCCACATTTTAAGAAAACTTAAGTTGGGATTTCTAACATGTTTATAACTCATATGGAATGGAAGTAACTGATTTGAAAGACACACGGTTAAGTTTATAGGCAGCAATTAATAAAGCATCATCCCAAAAGGTAATAAGTAAGTTAGCATGTGTTAGCATAGATCTAACAATTTCTAATAGGGTTATGTTTCTCTTTATCACAATACCATTTTGTTGATAAGTATATGAAATAGACAATTGTCTTTTTATTCATTTTTTCATCACATAAGTTTATGAACTCATCATATATATATTCTCGACATCGGTCGAAACAACTCGATGCTTTAGATTTATAAGCAATCAAATAAACATGTCTGAATCGAGTATAATCATTTATAATGTGATGAAAATAAACAGCCTTATGCCTTGTTCTCATATTCATTGGACCACATATGTTAGAATGAATTAATTGCAAATGAAATTCAGCTCTTTTACATTTTCCAAATGGTTTCTTTATTATTTTTCCTACTATACAATGCTTACATATAGGCAAATCAACTTTTTCAATATTGCTCAACAAGCCCTCTTTGGCTAATCTATTTATACGTTGTTCACCAATATGACTAAGTTTACCATGCCTCATATTCATATCATTATCATTTGAATTAGAATGCACAAATAGGGAATAATTAATATTGACATTACCGTAGTCAACATCCAATACAATAAAACCATTAAGAGAATAACCACAACCATAGTAGTTTGTATCCAAATACAAGTTTACACCATTATTATGGAAGTTCAAACTAAAACCAAGTTTAACCAACACCAACACAAACACTAAATTCTAATGAATCTCCAAAGCATATAGTACATCATATGGAAACAAAGTGCGTCCATCATGCATGTTTAATTAGCAAGTAACAATTCCTTTTACTTCAGCTTTGGAATTGTTTCCTACATAAATCCATTTCATTCTAATTGTTACTCGTCGGAATTCCACAAAGGATTATCTATCATTCCATATATGGTCTGTGGCTCCCGAATTTACAACCCACAAATGATTATATTTAGTTGAGGATATAAAACTTGATACATAAACAAAATTCTCAATAATACAATGGATGTTTACCTTCCTTAGCTCGTGACAATCGTAAGCATAGTGGCCTTTCTTACCATAATTGTAACATTTTACCCTTGATATTCTCTTCACACAATGACATTTTCCTCTCTTCTATTGGTCAACTTTTGGCATTTTGCTTAGAGGGGTCAATCCCTTGCATTTCCACATTTTGAACGAATTAAGACAATTGTGCTTGAAGCTTGAAACTCTTTTTGAGCTAGAACCAATATAACAACTACATGTTTTTAGCTTAACCATCGAAAAGTGCTTATCTGCCAGCTCAAGGTGACGTATAATATTCTTAAGTTCTTCTATAACTTGGTTAAGAGCTTCTAATGCTTTTTGTTTTTCTAGCACATATTGAATTTTCATATTCAATATCTCATAATTATTGCCGTCCTGTTTCTCTTCTTTGTCCAGTTCAACCACTATATTCTTAGAAGTTGAAGCTATTATATCTTAATAAATCAAACATATTTACACAAATTATTAATGTATATCATTTATGCATCTACTTTGCATAAAATAATTATATTACTTTTACCAACAAAAAAAAAAACTAATTATATTAATGAATAAGATCAAATAAGGCTTTAGAGTCGAAAGGATACTTTGTTTCCAACCATCATTTAAAATTCCTAATCTAAAATTATCATTAATATAATCATTTATATGAAAGTTTCTTGAACTTCCTACAAATAATTGTAAATTAACATTGAACTTTTATTAACTAAACATGCCATTTACACGAAATAATATGTTCAATATAAAGATATCAATATCAACATGGAAAGAACTATTTACACCTAAAATATCTCAAACCAATTTATGAAAAGTTAATAAATAAATAAAATCAAAGATACTTATTTATCTCATAAACAAGAAAAGACTCTTTTAATCTTATAGTAAATTCATTTGAGAATTTTTTAGACACATTGGGCAACCACGGAAAGATAGATGGAAATCCCTTAGGATTTCTCCAAGGCACATTTATTTGGCGCCAATTGACACTCAACCCAAGGGTTGAGGTCTTTGTTGCCTCAATCCTATAGTACTCACGTACAAAAACCACTACAAGCTTCTGATAATTCGGGATCACGTTGACCTTCTATAGGTGATCTAATACTGCTTGCCATTCTAATGGAAGAGTATTAATCAGGGCTAGCACCTTCTGAAAATCTAACATAAGGTAACAATTTCATATGATTTCTTATATCATCTGTTAACTCTGATCACATGTGATACTATATCACCATTATTCCACCAACAATTAGCTAATTCCGCAATTAGCCTTTCAAGTCTTGCTTTTTTTTTTTTTTTTTTCACTAGGCAACACCGGTCAACAATGGTCAATAGTCAATGACGGTCAACGAATGACTAGGTTGGGTAAGTGGATCACTTGGGTTAGGTCAATGGGTCAACAATGGTCAATAGTCAATGACGGTCAACGAATGACTAGGTTGGGTAAGTGGATCATTTGGGTTGGGTCAACGGGTCAACAAGGGGCAAAATAGTAATATTGACAAAAAAATAAGAGCATAATCATAAAAACACACAAACAGGGGTAAAATGGTAATATTATAAAAGGGGCAAAACTAGAAAATCACACAGGTGCATGCCACACGCACACTAGCAATTGTCATGCATGTGCATGTGCATGCAGTTGCCGCACGCGTGCAATGAACGTGCCTATGGTTTACCGCACACACATGCCATGCACATGCCCAAGATACCTCTGTTGCACGCACCTACGACACTACTCCTTTTGGCCACCCATGGCGATGCGTCCGACAGTCCCCCACGACAAGCCACTAATCGTTTTTCTTGTCTCGACGAGAAGAACGATCCTGCACCATTAAAAATAAATTTTGATTCATAGAAAATCAAAAAAAGAGGGGCGGACAATAGGCGGGTGTCGGGATTTCTATTCTCGAGTGTCCGACAACAATGTTTCTTAAAATTTCAGCCAAAAAACCAAAAATGAATATCAAAATTGATCAGGAAACATGAACAACAACACTTTAATACTAATGTCAAAAACGGAATTCCTGAAGAAAAAAAAAATGAACCGATACTTGAACAATCGAATACCGAAAACAAACACGGAAACGTGCCCAAGAAACATGTGACACCGATCAAAGGCATATCATGAAGACGAATATATCTTATTTGCCATAGATTAAGTACCCGTTATAGTCACAAAGGAATGGATTGAAGTCCTAGAGTTTTGTTCTTCAAGAGAGAGCACTTTTTTTCTCAAGGGAAGAGAAGGAACATATTGTTTCTCAAAAAAAACTTCTTACTTTCGTTCTTTCTCCTTTTTTTACTTATATATTGCAGTTATTTTCGCTTAGAAAATAACTATCCCCTTCCTCTTATGAGCCCTTTTCTTATGGGCTCGGTTTGGCCCAATATGGACAGATGGGCCTGACTTGGCCTATCAAATAAGAAAACCCATCAATATTCAATACCCACTAGTATCTAACTACTCAACTCATTGGACCCACATATCTCTCTAGGCTTCCACCTCTCTTTGCGTCTGGAGCTCTCTAAACTTCACTTATTGCTTCTGATGAGAGCTCCTCTCCTAATATAGAAGAGCTTGCGGTCAATGAGAAACAGTGGCCATCATGAACTGTCGTTGCAAATTTCTTGTTCTTTCTTTCCTAAGAGCTCTTCATTAAATGCGGCTTGTGGGGCTTCAGCTGTTCTCTTCTTTTGTCGATGAAGAACCAACAAATACCACTTGCAGCAAAATCTCATAAAATCCTGGAGGCGGTCAGTCTGATTAACTTTGGACTAGGTGTTTATTTAACAGACTTAAACTCCAGACATGATTTAACATTTTCACACTGAGGTCAATGGAGTCGTACTTGGCACTGACAATTTTCTAAAAAATGACATCGTAGAGAGCGCACAAAGACTTGTGCTGGCTTGCTGAGCTCTCCGCAATGATTGAAAAGAACGGCCACCGCTTGTGACCATGGCCGACGAGGGCCACCGCCAAAAAGAAAAGGTAAAGAAAAAAATTCAATAATTTTTCAAAATTTTTATTAAAAACTTCCACATCACTGTCGGTTGTATCACGTAAGACAACCGATGCCCATGTTAGTAATTTCTAGCTTAAATTGACTAAATGGACTGAGTTGGTGATGTAAAAGATTTAGGGATAAATTGGTCCGATTGAAAAATTAAGAACTGAATTGGTACTAATGCAATGGGTTTAGGACTTTGCTTTTTTTTTTTTTTTTTTTTTTGGTAATTTTTCCTAGAAATAAATTAGTGCTATGTGTTTGTTCATGAGTTCTATATTTCTTTGGCGTGCTTGTTTGTTTGTGAATGGCTACGTACATTTCATTTGGAGTTTGAACTATGTTATTCTCCTATGAACTTTCTATGACACGCAATATAATTCCATGCTTTTCTAGAGAGAAGAAAGTGCCAAAAGTTGTATATGACACTTATTTTAGTGCCAAAAGTGTTTTTTGGATCATTTAAGTGCCAACTTCAATCTAGGTTGTCGAAAGTCAACGTGGCCATATTTTATTAATTTCTTAATACAATGTGGCTCACCAGTGTGCTCAATTAGCATATAAACGATGTCATATAGACAAGTTGATGAGTGATTATTTAACAGTCAAAAGTTATAAATATGGATCATTTGAGAAGTGATTATTTAAGTGACAACTGTGATATAAAAATGATCACTTCAGTGTCAGTTGTTGTTAGAACATGATCGCTATAGTGCCGGTCATCATTCAAATAGATCACTTTAGTCAATCTTAATTAAAAAGTTATCGCTGTGCAAAGTTATTTTGGACGTTCATGTGAACTTAATTTTTTTTTAAATGTCATTATATTAAATTTTAATAATAAATGATATGTAACCAATTTACCTGAAATTTCTTGCTTAAGACATTTAAGTGATCATTTTTTTCTAATTTAGCAATTGATTGAGCCAACGAAAACTTTTAATATTAAAGTAAGCGCCGTACATAACTTTTGACACTTCTAGTGTCTTTCCCCTTGCTTTTCTCTATAGATTTTCAAGATTTTATACTAATCGATTGTATCATATTGTTGGCGACTAACTCTGACGACAACACCAGTCAAGCTCTACGGATGATAAGGCCATGAGAAATAGAGGTTGACGCAATGCATTTGTCATAGAGACTTTTATCTGTTCCTACAAAGTTTCCAACACCAAATCATTCCATCAACCTTTTTTTTTTCTATTCAAGTTGTTTTACATTACTGTCACTTCAAGATTTTTTTTTTTTTTTTTTTTTTTGGCCTTGTGAGAAAATACTTGCATGGACCCAAACCGTGTGGGTCAGGTGAATCATAAAAATCAAAATCCAGTTCAATGTGCATGGGATCCACATGATCAACAACCAAGACTATTCATTCCACCATTGGCCGGATTTTAGCTAGAATAGGCTCCTCAATGACCATTTGTGATGATCCTGGAAAACCCTGTGGTAGTTTTTTTTGCTGTGATTGTTTTCCATTGATCCAATACCATGATAGATTATATTTGGCTATCAAAGTAGGAGTTCCTAAGTTAAAATCTGTTCAGACCTCTTTTGCTTTCCCAATTAAATATGTCCACGTTTAGTGACAGGCAAAGCATAAGGGAGAGTGAAATAATATTCAAATATTGAATAATGTTTTCATTTAACAAATTAAATTTTTAGAAGAGTGAATAATGGTTCAAAAGAATCTTACAATCTCTAAAAGTGATGAACAGATTGACCACTCAATCCAATATATGTGTCCATCTCCCATATTCTATCCAAAGCCATACACACGCACTTACCCCTTCGAGATACTATCCTATGGAAGACAGATGATGAGCCAAAGAGCAACGTTTATTTGAAGTACCTTGAGAATTATAATTACTTTCTGAAAGGGTTAGTAGAACACCTAGAGGGGGTGAATAGTTGTTAAAATAGATTTTGCAATATGCAATAAAAATCTTTACTTTTAAACTGAGCCTGATGAACTACAGACTGTGTAGAACAACTAATACAAATAAAGTAAAGGTTTTCAAGAAAGAGAAAAATGAACATAAGATTTATAGTGGTTCGGCTTAGGTCAATGACTTAGGTCAAGCCTACATCCACTCTCCCACGCTGACAGCCTTCTAGCTGGTTCCACTATAAATCAAAAGAGAATGTTACAACACAATGATCTCAATTTCTCAATGAGGAGTCTCTACTGTTCTCACAAGATCACTCTCTAGAGTTTCTCACTTTTGAATACAAGTTTAAAGCACTAAGTGATGAAGGATAAGAGATTTGGAAGCTTTAAACTTTGGAATTCTTCTTTCACACACTCTTCGAAAGACTTCAATAACCTCCTTAAATACTCATCTATACCTTCTTGACCGTTGGCATTTTCCAGAAGAATTCTTCCAATCAACCCGTTGGACAGAATCAATCATGGAGATCTTAAGTCGTTTGAAGATTGAGATGAAAATCCATCAATCATGTTCACCCATATAATCAAGATCTTGGTTTTCATAAGTGGATTCTTTCCAAATAAGTTTGCATTCCAAAATGATTTGCTTCTTCGAAATTGATTCCAATTAAGATAATCAATATGGTAATTGATATTTCCAACCAAAAAGCCTGATGTATCATGTTCGTACTGAAACCTTGAAGAAAATAATCCTAAGTCTGATTAAGTCTTCATTCTTGTGTTCAGTTCGAAACTTGTCAAAGTGGACAGACTTCTAATGTAAGATAGATTTTGACACAGAAGTTCGACAATCTTCATAATAGAACTTAAATAAGTTTTGTCAGTTTCAAAACATCATAAAAGTTTTCTCCAACAATCTCTCCCCTTTTTATAGTGACAAAACTTTCTTGCATATCTAAAACTTGTATCTTGCAAAACAATACTTTAGTAGTACATGATAACCTATAAAAACAAATTGTTATAGATTTGGATAGCATCGATTTTGCAACCACGGAAAATACATTAATCTTGACAATTTAGACAAAGATTTAATCCAAATCCAAAATCACAACTACAAAAGGTTACTGCAGAATAAAATATTCATCATAATTAGTTCAAACAAACAAGTTAAATCTGCTCTCATTCTCCCCATTTTTGTCAACAACAAAAAGAAAGATAAAAGTCAAAATAGAAAGATAAATGTAATGAGGGTTGTCTAGGAACTCAAACAAGTCAAAAATCCCCTAGCAACTACACTACCTCCTCAAGCTTTTCTTGGCACTAATGATAAACATTCTCGACCTTGGCTACAATCTTTGAAACTTGTTGATTCAAGGTCTGAACTTGAGTGACTAGAGACTGTACCTTGCTAGTTAGAAAATCTAAAGTAGATCTCAAGGTAGTGTGAAGCTTCTGGATCTCAACCTCCATCGCATATTGCTGAGCTTTAACCTTCAAAAGGAGCTCTACTATCCTTGGATAGTCTGTATTAGGTTCAATCTGAGCACTTGTCACACCCCAACCCTCGAGCGTGTGCCTATCCCTTTGTGGTCGATAAATTTGCAACGTTCTAAAACGCATCGTCGACCCATTCATTTTATTACGCATGCAGAAGTGAAACAAAACCCCTGATAACATTTAACTTGTGATAAAAGAAATAAAAAAAAAAAAAAAAAAAAAAAAAAAAAAAAACATGCAATCAATCACAGCCAAAGCATGCAATCAATCACTAGGCTGTCTACAAAAGACTGGCTCAACAAAAAAAGGAACTATCCTATAACCAGCTAGTTAGACATGTTCGCCGATCCTTTGGTCTCCACCTCCCCAAACTCCGAGGATTCGGGTCCTCCACAACCGTCATCTAAGGACTTCAAAAGTTGAGCCCACAACGGGGTGAGACAATGTCTCAGCAAGTTCTCTTCCTAAACTCCACAAGGAAGAAAATACACCTAAAGGCTGCCTATACACACATGAGATAGAGGACTTACCTTTGTCTTAGTTACTTCTTGCACGTCAGTATAGTTCATAAACTCGACCAATCAATTCAACCCAAACCATCACTGCATCGATCCAATTTGATTCATTCAATACCATAAAAAAAATATTTAAAAAAAAAACTCAATCGACTCACTTCAATTACTACTCACCTAACCTAATACAGATGGTATAGTTCACTTAAGCAAATAAACATATACATATATTAATGCACGCCGAAGCTTATATCTATATTGCTTCCCGAAGCTGCTATATGTCTAAATTACCCACCGAAGCTGTTATAGATCTATATCGCTCCCGGAAACTGATTAATGCTCACCTAAGCTGAAATGGTGTTTAAAAACCTCTTTCGGTGTCAACACCCGACACCCAATATTTTCTAATTAAAATGCCAATATTTCCCAATCATCACTCAATTTCACAAAACAACATTCAATTACAGAAACTAAACACATCACTACGATCAGCTTGAAATTCTATCAAGTGGCTCTTCCGGTATAATTTCCTAAAAATATTAATTAATTAATAATTAAATAAATTCCGAAAATTATTTTAATTTAAATAATATTTAATAATATATAATTTAAATAATATAATTAATTAATTAATTAAATTCTAATCATGCTTACACTAATCTAATTACAGAATTTAACCATCCATTAAGCTAATCATGCACATATCTAATTAACATTTAACTAAATTAATCTAACTACCTAAACATATTTAGCATAATATAAAAACCCATTAAGCATAATGAACTCCCTAAGCAAAGATTAGTGAGTAAAATCATCGAATTAACGTTCCGATGAGTCCACGGTGATGGTGACGGTGACGCCAAGGCAGGCAATAAACCATCGTGCGGCAACACCAATGGAGGCCGGGAAGGACTTGAAAACGGGCCACAAAGTCTCAAAGCCTTTGCTGGCTTCTACTTCTGTTCTTGGCTGAACTGAAGGAATCAACGATTGGTTTGGTGAGGGAGGGCTAATGGACGGCAGGAGCAGGGCTAGGCGGCTGCTGGACTATGGTGGCGACGGTTCAAGCAACCAGAGAAGCTCTGACGGTGGCTTGGTGGATGGTGAGCAACAGCTCGACGGTGCGAGACGCAAGACAAGCAGGACGGCGACAGGTTGGCTCGCTGTGGCAGCGATGGACACGGGAAGGCTTGGACGGGCGTGCGGGCTGCTCGGCTGGCTTGGAGGCTTGGCTGGCTTGTTCCTCTAGTTCTTTGAGCTCTTGAGATAGCAAGAATGGAGAAAGTAAGGATGAGAAAGAAAAAGAAGAGGTCTGCTGAAGCTAGAGGGGACAAGAGCCTTCAATGCTCTTCCTATGGTCTTCAAACACTTGAGAACTACCCCCACCACTTCAGCCCTATCCCTAGCCACTTTCTCTCTCCCAAATCTTCCTCAAGAACCTTCCCAAGTGTCCCAAATGTTGCACCCCACCATGGCCTACGAATTTGTGGCATTTGCTCCTCAAATCCATCAATTGCCCTTCAATTCTTCTCCAATTGGACTCAATTTGATGACCATAAATCCAACCAATGTGCCATCATCCCAATCAACATTTTTCCTCATCATTTAGTCAAACTTGAATCCCAAAAACAAAATCAAAAGCGACCCTCTAATTTTCTCGATCAAAATACCCTTACTTTGAATTTTTCGTTGAAAATCTCGGTTTGCAAAAAAATCTCCAGAGGATGAGTCAATGTCCTAAAATGATTTGTAACATGACAAAATTTCCAATTTCTGAAATCGGGTTCAATTTTGCACAGTTAATTCAATCTGGCGCAATTTTAGCGCGTCCTAATCTACCGAGTAGCTTTTAGAAACTTTTAACACTTTTGACTTGTGGTCGATTAATTTCGAGCCACAAAGTATATCTGCGACACATTGGCAACTCTCAGTTGTCATGAAAATCTCAAAGTTTTAAATATGGACATAGGGTACCAAAACAACAGAAAAATTGATCTAGTCGAGTCGACCTATCTTGGGTCTCTAATTGGTTTATGCAATAATGACCCTTGTAGATTCGTACAATTGAGTAGTCGACTCCTAATTGAATTCTCAAGTCTATTGCGTTTAGATTCCTTAACGGCTTTACCTGACAAGCTAGTTATTCGTGAGTGGCCAACTCAAAGAAAAGAACTATAGGTATGTCGATGAAAACTCATTCAATTGAAAACAGAATTGAAAAATCAAGATGTCACAACACTAGCTATAGTCGAGTGAATTTGTGGAGAATAGAGAGATGAGGAAACATCAACTTGATCGAGGGAAGTTTGTTTTGTACCCTGACTTGGAGTAGACTCTTCAACCTTAGCTTCAGGAAACTGAGATGCAAAAACATCTTCAAGGTCCACAGGAGATCTACTTATGCCATCACTCGCATTAGGTGGAGAAGAAGTTCATGTTTTCTCACGAGCTCCCCCTGTTTTTGTGCCTACAAGTGGAGAAGAAATTCCTTCTTCTCATGCCTTTTCATTTTCAGAACGAGAGTGATGTTCTGTCTCAGTTCATACTCCTTCAAGGTCATCCCTAGTTACTTTAGAATCCTCTGATAATGTTATTGCAATAATCTCTCCATCAGGGTCATTGGCCTTACCCTTTTCTTCAAAAGCACCTTCTTCTTCTTCTTCTTCTTCTTCTTCTTCTCTATCTCCTCCTTCTCTTTCCTTTGATTTCTCAAAAGCAACAAAGCCTTGAAGATTTCTTAAGGCAATGGCAAAAATGGTTAGATCATCTTCATCCTCTTCATCTTGCAGGATAAGTGATCTTTTTTTTGTAGTTTCTTGCACAACTTCCTTGCCTTTGCGCTTTCTTGGAGTAACAGAGCCTTCCTTGATTTTTCTTGAGGATTCCTTCTTCAAAAGCTCAATGGCCTTAGTCAAATCCTTCAGCCTCATTTTGGAGATCATTTTCAATCCTATCCCCATAGGAGCAACAGTTCTTGAACAAAGCGTAGAAGGAAACTAGATCTGAAAATGGTGAAACAATTTTGTAACCAAGGCAGAGTAGGGCAATTGGCATTTTTCTTTCATGACTGTCTTGTACATATGCAGCAAGATAGTATGAGGAAGTGAGAAACGCATCCATTGCAAATTGCCCACATGATTCTTGCCTCAAATCTAGAAACATCAATTTTAGAGGCTGCCTTTGGTCTAATGCAATTGATGATAATTTTGTACAACAGAATGTTGGAGGCTGGCAATCAAGAGTACGTGATACCTCAACTTGGCAGTCTGTCCTTTACTAGAAATCTAATAGCTTGACCGATGAGATATTGATTGGTTGAAAACCATTTCTTTCCACTCCTAAAATATCAGCCAGAATGTCAACATCCACAACATAGGCTTTATCACAAATAGTAAACTAAATGCAATTTTGATAAAGGAAAGACAGATTTGAGTAGAAGTATACTGTCAATTCTAGATAAGCCACAGCTGTCTCAACATAGAACTTTTCAAGTTGAAGGAAGGCCAACTTTTCCCTCAAGTTAACCTTTATTGAGTCCAAAAAGTCAAAATCTATTGTTCGAGGGTTTATCACCCATTTGTTTAGCATTTGGGCATAAACCATTTTATGCTCCTTAGAATGAAACAATTTCGTTCTTTCACCAGGGACGTCAGCAGCCATGCCCATCCTGGGTTGAAAATTTAAAAATATTCGCTCGTCATCATCCTTATTTTCAAGCTAATTCTTAGAACTAAATCTAGGATCAAAAGGAAAATGAAGAAAAGCCTTTTCTACTGATCCTTTCAATGCCACTCCTATTCTCTCCATGGCTCTTAAGAACAAACTTTCATTCCCATACCCATGGCTTTTCAGAAAACTAGTGATAAAGGACATTAGAGAACCACCCTGTTTCAAATAACCATAATGCTTGTAAAGAACCTGAGGTGTCAAAAATCTGAGAGGAACCACATCTTGTTCAACTTCTTCTTCCAAAGGTTGACGAGGAGTGTTCTACGGAGAGTCTTCACCAGTAAGATCGAAGTGTGTAGGACCTTCTGGCATGTTCTGAGGCCCCTGACTTGCGATTCGAGAAGATTTCCTGTGGTGTGACATGGATGCAATCTTGGAAGATTTCATAGACATGTTTGAGTGAAGAAAAGATGGAAACTTGTAGAGGATTTTTTAGAGTAAAAATCGAGAGTGAAAGAGAATTGGTATTCTAGGGTTTTGAAATGATGTACTCGAAAGAAATACTAGAAGGTATTTAAAGAAATTGAAAGAGGGTATTTGAAACATCACGAGGAAAAATTCCTTTTCAAAAAAAAAAATTAAAAGGTAACTGCTGAAAATTTGAAATCTAAAAATTACTAATAAAATAGCAATTTCTAAAAATGTAATAGGCAAGCGACAATTCAAATAATCATACATTTTCATATTTTCCATACCAAAAATAAAATACCTAGATTCGAGAGATTCTTCTACTAAAGTAGCTTCTTGAAGTTCTGAGTCTGACCAACTTCAGACTTTAATTAATAGAAGAGATAATATCCAGCTTGCTGCGAATAGACTCAAATAAGTTTTTCTCCAACGGTTTAGTAAATGTCTCCCAACTAATTCTTTGAATTAATAAATTCAACCATAATCTCGTCATTCTGGATATGATCTCTTATAAAATGATATCAAATCTCTATATGCTTCGCCCTTGAATGAATAATGGGGTTTCTGGTGAGATTGATAGCACTTGTGCTATCGCATCTGATCTCTATGCAAGATTCTTTTATTCCAAAATATCTTAGTTGTTGTTTGATCCAAAGAATTTGAGAACAACAACTTCTAAGAGCAACATATTCTGCTTCTACTGTGGATAAAGCTACTATACTTTGTTTCCTTGATAACCAAGATACCAGCATTTGTCCCAATAGTTGACAAGTGCCAGATGTGCTCTTCTCATCAATTTTACAACCGACTAGATCAGCGTCAAAATAACCAAGAAGAGTAAAATCTCATTCTTTTGGATACCATAGACCCAATTTTGGAAAAGTCGCAACATATTTAATGATGCGTTTAACAGTACTAAGATGAGACTCCTTTGGATCAGACTGAAATCTAGCACAAATGCACACACTGAATAAAACATCAGGTCTAAAGCAGTGAGGTAAAGAAGAGAGTCAATCATGCTTTTATATAGTTTTTGATCTACTTTCTTCCCTCCTTCATCCTTGTCTAGTTTTGATGAACTCAACATGGGAGTTTCTATCCTCTTGCAATTCTTCAATCCAAATTTCTTGATGAGATCTTTGGCATATTTCTCCTGGTGAATGAATATACCTTTCTTTGATTGTCTGACTTGTAATCTCAAAAAGAATGTCAATTCACCCATTATGCTCATTTAGAATTTATCCTACATAGATCTGGAAAATTTCTTGCATAAACTTTTATTAGGAGAACCAAAGATTATATCGTCTACATAAATTTGTACAAGTAGAAAATCTTTTCCTTCCCTTTTTATAAACAAAGTAGTATCAACATTTCCCTTTCCAAAACCATTCTAAGTTAGAAACTTATTCAACCTTTCATACCAGGCTTGTGAAGCATGCTTTAGACCATATAATGCCTTTTTCAGTATGTAGATTGTGCTTGATTTTCTTGGATCTTCAAATCCTAATGGTTGTTCCACATAGAATTTTTCTTGAATGAATCCATTGAGGAATGCACTTGTGACATCATCTGGAATAACCTGAAATTTTGGAAACAAGCAAAAGCAAGCAATAATCTAATTGCTTCTAACATTGCTACTAGTGCATATGTCTCATCATAATCTATTCATTCTTCATGTGTGTATCATTTTGCCACGAGTCTTGTTTGGTTTTTTATCACTTTTCCTTTCTTATCCATCTTGTTTCTAAAAACCCACTTCTATCTAATAACATATTTGCCTTTGGGTTTTGGAATCAACTCCCAAACATCATTAATGCGTAATTGTCTGAGTTTTTCCTTCATAGCTTATATCCAGCTTTCATCAGACAATGATTCTTCTACACATTTTGGTTCTATCTCATAAACAAGTGCTAAAGCACTAGAATCTTCTCTTCCTTTGGATCTGGTGCGAATTCCTTCATCAATGTTGCCAATGATGAGTTCTTTGGGATGACTTGACTTGTGCTTCCAGTTGCTATTAAACTTGAGAATCTATTGATCTTCTATTCCATTTGAATCTTCTTGTTCTACCTGTTGTTGTACTCCAAAAGTTTGAACTTTGCTAGAGGAGACAAACTTTGTTAAGTCTGGAACTCGTTCAGACTCTTCAAGTTGAACCTGATCTGGGTGAGTCTGAATATTTTCCTAAAATCTGACATTCATAGATTCTTCCAAAAATTAAGTCTTCTTGTTAAAGACCCTGTAAGCTTTGCTTGAAGTTGAATAGCCAAGAAAAATTCATTCGTCTGATTTTTTTTTTCAAACTTTCCAGATTGATCATTCGCATTCTTCAAGACAAAGCATTTATAGCCAAAGACAGGAAAGTATGAGACATTTGGCTTTTTCTCTTTATATACTTCATAGGGAGTCTTTTCTAGGATAGGCCTTAAAAACACCATGTTAATAATATAACATGCAATAGAAATTGCTTCTACCCAAAAGCAAGAGGTTATTTTTCTTTCTATCAAAAGAATTATGGCCATCTCCTATAAAGATCTATTTTTCCTTTCCATGACCCCGTTTTGTTCTAGAGTATATGGAAAGGAGAAAACATGTTGAAAACCATATTCATTATAGAAGTCTGCAAAATCTTGATTTTCAAATTCTCTTCCATGATCTGTCTTTATGCTTGAAATTGCATAACCTTTCTTGTTCTGAACTTTCTTGGCAAAGTTTGAGAAGTATGCAAAAGTCTCAGACTTATTTGCTAAAAAGAACACCCAAGTAAAATGAGAATAATCATCCACGATTACCATACAATATTTCTTTCCACCAAGACTCTAAGTTCTTATTGGCCCAAAGAGATCCATATAAAGAAGCTGCAACACTCGACTGGTAGAAACCTGATTTACTAGTTTAAAAGAACTTCTGACATATTTTCCCAAGACACGGGGAGTGCATAACTCAATCTTCTGATAACCCAGATTAGGAAGCCCTCGAACCAGCTTCTTAAAAGAAATCTTGGCAATCTGATTCATATTTACGTGACCAAGCTTTCGATGCCAAAGACTTGCTTCATCTTAAATGAATATAAGACACTATGAACTTTATGGGTTTACATCTAGAAGGTATATATTGCTATGCCTTTGCCCGGTAAAGGATTGAGAGAAGTCTTGACTTATTCAAGATCAAAGGCCTTCTTGGAAGTTTATTATGAAACCAATATCACAAAGCTAACTTATGCTAAGAAGATTATAGTTTAAACCTTTCACCAGGGAAACATTGTTGATAGTCAAACTTCCAATTTTCACAGTTCCACAGCCTATAATCTTTCCTTTACTGTTTCCTCCAAAAGAAACTTTTCCTCTTTTTAGCTTGTCAAGCTTTTCAAAACAGCTTGAGTCTCCTATCATATGCCTCGAACAGCCATTATCCAAATACCATTTGATTTTTCTTTTAATAGCGACCTGCAATTAGAATAAAAAGTCAAATTTTCTTTGGTACCTAGATTTTCTTAGGTTTGGGAGTGTTAGTATTAAAAATAGTTCTTGCCCAATCTTTCTTAAATGGTCTTCAAACCTTGGAACAATCCTTTTTGAAATGTTATGAGCTATAACACTTAGAACATCTTAGAACACTTCGGCCAACAGGTTTTACAAACACTTTTTAAAAATGATTTTTATAAAATGTTTTTGCAGGTTTTTATTTAAGTCTCTCTTTTAATTTAGGAAAATCAATTAAGGGAACGGTCTCATTATTCATACCTAGACCAGACTTATTAAAATAGGGTATTTGAACTGTATAAATTTTCTCTAACTTTTCTAATCCTTTTGAAAACCTTTTTGAAATATCTGAGATCTCCATTTTTAAAACAACATTTTCTTTGAGAGAGAATCACATTTTTCTTTCAAATCGTCAAAATTTCTTTTCAAATTTTCAAACTTTTCTTTCCAATAAATTTCATGTTACCTGAGCCTAGAATTCTCATTTTTTAGTTCAGAGATCTTTTTACGAGAAGATTTAAGATTGAGGCAAAGTTTTTCTATATACATAGAGACTTTAACAGGAATTTCAAAGTTATTAACATCAATTTCTTTGTCAGAGTCTGAATCAGTATCTATCTCTAATTCTAAGTCTAACTCCGAGTGAGCCATTAGACATATGTTTGCGAATTCTTCTTCACTTTCTTCACATTTGGTGTCACTCCATGTTTCTACTTTGAAAGCCTTTTTGTATTTCTCAGACTTCCCTTTCTTCTTTTTCAACAAGGGACAACCTAGTTTGATATGACCCTTTTTCTTGCACTCAAAGCATATTACATCCCTGCTAGTTTCAGTTTCTTCTGTAGGTTTCTTCTGGGAGTTCTGCAAGCCTTGCTTCTTCCAATTGAATCTTCTACCTTTTATGTTCGGTCTTTTGAATTTCTTTATCATAAGGGCCAATTCTTCATCATCCATATCATCTTCCAAATCTGTATCATTAGATTTAATGTTAGATTTTAAAGTAATTGATTTCTTACCTTTTGGATCTTCCTCATCATTGATTTGCTCCACTTCATACGAATGAAGTGTGCCTATTAGTTCATCTACAAATAGAGGCATAATCCTTTTAGTCTCTCTGATTGAAGTCTTCACATGATTCTAGTCCTTTGAAAGTCCACGTAGTAGTTTGTTGACTTTCATTGGTCCAGAAATGGGTTGGCCTTAATAAGTCAAGCCATTCACAATCTCTGTAAAGCGACTAAATGTATCAGAGATAGATTCTCCAAGCTTCATTCTGAATTATTTATATTGTCCAAGCATAATGTTTATTTTTGTTTCCTTCACACGGTTAGTCCCTTCATAGGTAACATGAAGCTTGTTCCAAACTTCTTTTGTTGTTTCACAAGAAGAAATTCAGTTATATTTTGTGGGTGACAAAGCACAGTATAAAGAGTAAATTACTTTTGCATTAAGAGCCTGTCTCTTGGTAATTTCAGCTTGTGTTGATTCATCAGCATCAATCACTTCTTTGCTTTTGTCTGAAGCTGATGTTGCTTTAGGATTGATTCATTTTTCAACAACATCCCACTGCAAGGGATCTCTGGATCTGAGAAATGTCTTCATCTTGTTTTTCCATATGCTGTACTCATTTCCATCGAAATAAGATGATCTGGTGTTGCTTTATCCCTCAACCATTCCTGGAGCCAGAATACTAGCCATAGAAGATCTTTAGCTTTAGAAGTAAAAACACTTCAACAAAGTAAGCACACAAGCTCTAGTACCAATTGAAAGGGCTAGTAGAAAACTTAGAGGGGGGTGAATAGGTGTGAAAACAGATTTTGCAATATGCAGTAAAAAGCTTTACTTTTAAACTGAGTCCGATGAATTATAGACTATGTAGAACAACTAATACAAATAAAGTAAAGGAGTCCGAGGAAAAGAAAAATGAACACAAGATTTATAGTGGTTTGGATTAAGTCAAACCTACATCCACTCTCCCATATTGACAGCCTTTTAGTTGGTTTCCACTATGTATTGAAAGAGAATGTTACAGCCCAGTGATCTCAATTTCTCAATAAGGAGTCTCTACTGTTCTCACAAGATCACTATCTCGAGTTTCTCACTTTCGAATACAAGTTTAAAGCACTAAGTGATGAAGGACAAGAGATTTGGAAGCTTCAGACTTTGGAATTCTTCTTTCACACACTCTTCGAAAGACTTCAATAACCTCCTTAAATACTCCTCCATGCCTTATTAACCGTTGGCATTTTCCAAAGAAATTCTTCCAATCAACTCGTTTGACAGAATCAATCAAGGAGATATTAAGCCGTTTGAAGATTGAGATGAAAGTCCGTTAGTTCCGTTTGCCCATACAATTAGGATCTTGGTTTTCATAAGTGGATTTTTTTTCCAAATAAGCTTGCCTTCAAAATGATTTACTTCTTCGAAATTGATTCAAATTAAGATAATCAATATGGTAATTGATATTTACAACCAAAAAGCCTGATGTATCCTGTTCATATTGAAACCTTGAAGAAAATAATTTTGAGTCTGATTAAGTCTTCATTCTTGAGTTCAATCTAGAACTTGTCAGAGTGGACAGACTTTTGATGTAAGATAGACTTTGACACAAAAGTCCGGCAATCTTTAGAATAGAACTTAGATAAGTTTTGTTAGCTTCGAAACATCATAGGAATTTTCTCCAACACTTTCTGTTGTAATTGGCGACATAACGGAAGTGGATCATAACTTTGCAATTAAGCCAGGAGCTACAAAATCGACATAAAAAAAAACAATAAATGGACACAAAGAATATATGTGGTTCAGTTCGAAACTACAACCACTGAGAAAGTAAGCAAATAATCCATTTACAAAATCGGAGAATTATAGAGTTTACAATCACTCACGAACTCGAGTATTTCTTGATATTAATTTATATCCAATACCCACCAATGTTTAACAAGTCAACTCGATGGACACAAAAATTTCTCTGAGCTCTCACCTTTCATTGTCTCTGGAGCTCTCTAAACTTAACTTGTTGCTTCTGATGAGAGCTCCTCTGCTAATATAGGAGAGCTTGTGGTCAATAAGAAATTGTGGCCATTCTGAACCGAACTTTCTTGTTCTTTCTTTCCTAAGAGCTCTTCATTAAATGCAGCTTGTGGGGCTTCAATTGTTCTCTGCTTTTGTAAATGAAAAAACCACAAATCCCATTTGCAGCAAAATCTCACAAAATCCTAGAGGCGGTCAGTCTGATTAACTTTAGACTAGGTGTTTAATCAACGGGCTCAAACTTGAGACAAGATTTAACACTTTCGCTTGGAGGTCAATGGACTCGTACTTGACACTAACTTGACACTTAACCATTTCAACAAAATGGCATTGCAGAGACCGCAAAAAAGACTTGGGTTGGCTTGCTGAGCTCTCCGCCATGATTGAAAAGAATGGGCACCACCTGTGGCCATGGCTCAGGAGGGCCACGAAAAAAAAAAAGTTAAGAAAAGGGAAAGAAAAATATAAAAAAATTATTTTAAAAAATTCAATAAATATTTAAATATTTAAAAATATTAACATCGTTGTCAGCTATGTCACATGAGATAACTGACACCACATCAGCAATTTTTTATGTAAATTGGCCAAATAGATTAATTGGTACCAATGTAAAAAGATTTTGGACTAAATTGGTTCAATTGAAAATTTTATGACTGAATTTAGCACCAATGCAATAGATTTATGACTTTTTTTTATATTTTTTCCCTAGTAATAAATTAGTGTTATGTGTTTGTTCACGAGTTTTGTATTTCTTCAGCGTGTTTGTTGATTTGTGAAGGGCTATGTACATTTGGTTTGGAGTTTGAACTATGTTATTCTACTATTGAATCTTCTAATACACGCAATATAATTATATGCTTTTCTTTAGATTTTCAAGATTTTAGACTAATCGATTGTCATATTGTTGGCGTCTCGCACCGGCAACAGCACCAGTCAAGCTCTACGGATGATAAAGGCCATGAGAAATAGAGGTCGACAAAATGCATAGAGACTTTTATAGGTTCCTACATAGTTTCCAACACCAAATCATTCCATCGGCCTTTTTTTTTTCCAGTTTAAGTTGTTTCACATTACTATCACTTCAAGATTTTTTTTGACCTCATGATAAAATAATTGCATGGACTCAAACCATGTGGGCCCTGCGAATCATATAAATCAAAATCTACATCAATACACATGGGATCCACATGATCAACAACGGTAAAAGAATATTAAAAGTGTCAAAAGTTATGTATGATACTCACTTTAGTGCCAAAATTTTTTGTAGGATCACTTGAATACCAAATCGGAAAAAAAAAATAATCACTTGAGTTTTAATGGCAAGAAATTCCAACCAAAATAATACATGACTTTTATAATTAAAAATTTTATATGACTTGGCATATTATATAGTCCATGTGGAATTTCCACATGGCATGCTTAGCACTGAAGTGATCACTTTTTAACGATGAGTGGCACTGAAGTAATTACTTTAAACAAAATTTGGCACTCAAATGATCATCATTTAAAACTTTAGATGACATCTTTTAGGGATTATATGCTAACTAAGCACGCCGAACTGAGAAACTAATAAAATATGGCTACGTCACATTTCCAACAATCCAAATTGGAGTTAGGATTTAAGTGAACCTTTTTTTAACAAGTGGCACCTAAATAATTCGAAAAGAAAAAACTTTTGACACTAAAGTGATTATCATGAACAACTTTTGGCAATTCTAATATCCTTCCAGTCAATAGCCAAGATTATTTGTTCCACCATAGATTCTAGTGTCCCTTAATGACCATTTGCGATGATCCTGGGAAACCCTATAATAGTTTTATTTTTGCAATGCTTGTTTTCCATTGATCCGATAAAATGATTACAATTGGATGTGGTCCTATGAAATCTTAGATGGTATCAAAGTATGAGTTCATGAGTTCAACTCTTTTCGGGCCTCATTTGCCTCACCAATCAAATATACCCATGCTTAGCATTAGACAAAAAGACTAGACAAAGCACGAGAGGAAGTGAAAGAATATTTGAATATTGAATCACACTTTCATCTAGTAGCTAAACATTTTAAGGCAGTTGGTAGTGGTCTCAAAAAATTTCGCAATCTCTAACAATGATGAACATATTAATCACTCAATCCAACAATGTGTGTCCATCTCTCATATTCAATTATTTATCAAAAGTCACCTGAAAAAAGAAATTATAGGTTCTTGTTCTATCATCATATAATAGCTTAAGTCTAGACCCCTCGTACAGACAATATTTTGGAGCATAGTGTAGTATGGAGATAGCTTACCTCGACCCCTACCCAGGACTTTGGTATTTTGTATGTTGCACGGCCAATTTAGTTAGTTTGTAAATCTAAAATGTGAAATTAAAAAAAAAAAAAAGCATAAATAAGTTATCTACACTCGTGTGATTTTCTTCAGGGATTAATGTTTGATTTCATTTTCACATGGTATTCATAAAAAGAGTATAATATTTTAAAAGACACGTGCCGAGTGTGATGTTCTAGGGTGTCACACCAGGTCACCCTCGCCAACGATCCATTGCACGCACTGCGATGCCTACGTGTGTTCAACGCCGCAACAGCGCATGCAGCGTCCATTAGAGGGGCGCCACCCATCAAAATGCTCACTTCAACGAGTTCTACGTGTCTGTCTGATGAAAGTCAATTTTCATCCGACAAAAATTCCGAAAATAGGCCAATTTTAAAGGTTCCAATGGCGGCTTCGATACTACTTGTAAACCACGAAAATAGCACCCTAGAATCACCATAACATAATTCACAACACACTAATGGAGAAAGAAAAGATTTGCACACTTGATTTGGTCCATTATTCTTGATGCGAAATAGCGATGATCAGAAGTTCAAGTACTTTTCCTCTGTGGCTTTCTATATTGTTCACTCAATGATGACTGCCCCTCACAATAAGCATTAAGTAACTACTCCTTATATGAGATTATTTGTGCATCAAGGTTAGCAAAGAAATTTAAGCACTATTTATAAAGTTTTGAACCACAAACTCTCTCATCCCAAATAGGCTCTACTCCGCCCTCACAAGTCAACCCCTCATTAAAGCAATCAAGACTCTTTGTATCTCACCTTATAAGACAAATCCCATAAAAAGATAAATATTAATGTCAATTAGTGTAGTTCACATCAGAAAAACTCACACTTCAATCACAACAGAAATCGAGTCACACCACCTCCGACCAATGCAATAGCGTTGGCCCCAACACAACCTCTCATAAAACTGCTAGAAAAAAAATTGATTGGTGAATAAGACGAATATGTTAAAACTTTGGATAGCTCGAGCTCCGAGAAGAGGTCTAAGAACCTACTGGCAGGTAGCGTAGTTGGTAAGTTCTTCCTCTTCCCACTGTAAGGTTGGAAGTTCGAATCTTCTCGTTGCTAGTGTCTTAAGGGGGGCCCTGGTGGTGAGGTCCTTGGCCAACCTCCCCCGAGATATTGATGCCGAATAGTGGCTTACGACAACATTCAATGGTGCCACTGGGCACAGTTAGGCAGTGTGACCCTATAAGGGGGCTCAAGTGGATCCTCAGTCATCAAAAAAAAACAAAGAGGTCTAAGAGATGCATAGCGCTTCGAACATTAGTCTCTCACTATGCTTTTCGTACAACCCTCTGAGTGGTGACTATGAAAGATGAAATGAAAGTCCTACGACAAAAATTTATTATATACGGAGGAGTTCAGACCACTAAGGGCACGTTTGGTAACGATTCTGTTTCCGGAGTAGATTCTGATCAAAACTGATTCTTTTTTATTCTGTTCTCGGGAACGATTCTAAGCATTTTAAGCTGTTTGGTAACTATCCAAAATTTATGATTCTAGAATAGAATTGCATTTGGTACTGTGCTCATTAATTATATTCCAAATCAATTTCTTTTCATTTTTAAATAATTTTTTTACTTTTTTCCTTTTTTTCTTTTCTTTTTTTCCTTTTTCCTTTTTCTCTTCTTCTTCTTCTTCTTGTGGCCGACCTCACCAAAGCATCACCGGCCCTCATCGGCCGAGCCTCGCCGAGGCTGGGCGAGGCCTGCCAGGCCACCGGCGGGGCTGGGCGAGCCTCGCCAGTGGCCAAGCGAGCCTCACCTGGCCACCAGGGGTTGGGCGTCGCGAGGCTTGCCCAGCCCCTGCCACCGGCGAGGCCCACCTGGCCACTGGCAAGACTCGGCCTCGCCAAATCTGGGGAAGCCGAGCCTCACTTGGCCAAGCCTCCGGCGAGCTCGCCGGACCTCACCCTAGTCTGGCGAGCCTCCGGCGAGCTCGCCGGACCTGCGGCCGGCGGCGGTGGACGGCGGCCGACCGCAGCAGACGGCGACCAAGATGGCGGTGGACGGCGGTGGCGGACAGCAAACAATGGCGGGTGGTGGTGGACAGCGGTCGCGAGATGGCCAAAAGGAAGAAGAAGAGTTCTTGATTTTGATTCTCAAATTCATTTCCGAAACAAGAATCAACTTTTTTTTTTGTTCTTGATTCTATTCCCAATCTGTTTTTTGGAACAAAAATTTTACCAAACGCGATTCTAGGCCCAAACTATTTTGGGAACAAAGAATCAGAATTTGACAATGTTTGGATGGTTACCAAACAGGGCTTAAATAATGTAGAGCTGATGGTTTCGTTAGTGAACTATCATAAACCCGTTAGAATATATGCATGAAGAAGACTTTGCGCAGCTTGAGTCTCATCTGGTGTGCCAGAGATGACAAGCGTCCTTCACTATTCCCGGGACGAGGTCCGTGCACTATGACCTTTGCACCAGAAATCTATTGAAAAGGCATCATAGGGTAAACTTAAGTTGAACTGAACTATAATAAATCCAAATCTGATTGCTAACGGTTGGAATACAGTAGAGAATGACAAGAATGGTGTGTCGACCTTTCATTTCTTGTATCTAGTTTTATCTGTCAGAAGTAATCATCAAGGATTATATACCAATTAGGACTTGCATTACATCGCATTCTTTTCTCAGAGAAACAAAGTTAAGGATGAACTTACGTGGCATCGCCGTCTTAATAATCGTGTTTTACAGCTTTTCTGGTCTGATGATTTGATTTCAGTAAATAAATCCACTGGCACATTATGTACAAGTTGTTCGATTAGTAAAAGTTCAAGATTGTCATTTTCTTTATCCAATTCTCAATGTTCCCATCCATCGGAGAGAAAATACATTGTGATTTTTGGGACTAAGCCCAATTCTTTCTATGCAAAAAATTTCGATATTATGTGATATTTATTGATGATTTCTCTCAATATGTTGGTTGTATCCATTGAAGCGAAAGTCGGATTTCTATGAGATTTTTCTATCTTTTAAGAAATTAGTTGAAAATCAGCTTGACAAGAAAATTAATGTTTTTCAATCCGATGGAGGAGGTGAATTCATGAGGAATAATTTTCTCACCCATCTTCATGAATGCAGCATACAACTAAATTTATCTAGTCGAGGTACTCCAAAGAAAGATGGTGTTGCTGCGAGGAAACATCAACAAATTGTTGAACTAGGGCTTGCTACACTATTTAAGGCATCTTTGCCACTCAACTATTAGGTGGAAGCTTTTACACCAATGAATTATTTAATAAATCAGCTTTCTTCAACTGCTTTGGGCAACCGAAGTCCATACTTGGTCTTATTCAAGAAGGACCCTAATTACTCATTACGCCAAGTGTTTGGCTCTCGTTGTTATCCATATTTAAGCAACTATGCAATGAACAAATTTGACAAGCATTTTTTGCCATGCCTATTCTTGGGACATAGTGAGAATCACAAAGGATATTGTTGTCTTCATCAATCTACCGGTCATGTTTATACATCTCGGCACCTTTTTTATAGCATTATTTTCTTTTAGCTTCTTCTTCTCAGATTTCTACCATGACCAGGGAGAGGGGGAGCTATTGCAATGGAATTCAACTATAAGTCCATCACAAGCAAAAGCTTCGAGTAATCATTGGACCATGTCCCAACCTAGTCCAAAAGTTGATCAAAATGTAGGTTCACTAAAATATCTTGAATCTGCAAACATTCTGATTTTTTTCTCTTTTGATTTGTTTCTTCAATAGTATACCCTGGCATCCTTTCAATGAATTTTCCATTTACTTAAACATTGAATAAAAGAAGAATGGTATGTCGACATTTTGCACCTTCACATGAAATGTAGCTTATGTAGTAAGGCAAAAGAGCAAAGCTTCGTAGAACCAATAAAAGGATTAACATAGTTTCCAACATCCTAAACATGGATGGATAGTCAAAATATATTGAAATGGACGAAACCATCCATCTTTTATTATTGTTCGATAAGTGCAAATGTTATTTTTTTTTTTCGGGTACTATTAGAATAAAGGATATTCTGCTGGATGCATTCACGTCTGGTTTCCTTGGAAACTTCGAAGTGTTTGTCGCCCAAAACAAATGCAACACTTCGATCGAACATATGATGAGGAGAGTGACCGTTCTGTGATTCTTCCGTAGCCCATGAGGCGACGTCTTCATCAGTTTACAAGAAGACGGCAAAGACTACGTAGAAAACCTAAACTGCAGACACACTTGCCATGTGATGCCAAAGAGTATCACTCAGAGATGCTGACTAATCAAGACTTCCTGTCTTCTTCTTCTTCAATCCAGTGTATAAATACAGTCACATCTTCTTGGGAAACCTATCGTGCATCCAACGATCATAGCTCAAAATGTCTGCGAAACAATTCGTTCCCGCCCTCCTGTTCTTGATTCCCCTGACATCGGCGCAAGCAACGATGTACGAAATCATTGACTGTTCTCTAGAGCCCCCCAGGGGAAACCAATATGCTGATGAATTGAGCAGTGACTACAAAGCTCGTGTCCTATTTGGTGCCACCGAACAAGTTTTGAGCACCTTCAATCAAAAGGAAGGTGAGGGCAGGAGGTACGATACAGTAACTCTCCGAATTGAGAGCTTTGCTTCTCCACACGCAGTCGCCAGTACTAAAGATAACGTCATTCTGTTGAACGCGGATTAAGTCTGACGCTATCAAGGAGACATAAAAGAAGAGTTCGCCGGAGTGGTGTACCACGAAATTGAGAAGAAACTGAATATAGAACAAGATCTGTATATGGAAGAGATTTGGATCTTGAACAATCAATGAAAAATACCTCAACTCAAATGTATTTCTTCTTCAGAACTTCAAGTTCATGCTTTACAGGACTTCACCATTCTCGAAATACAGAGGTAGAAGAAAGAGCTCAAGATTAATCCAGGAAAACCAGAGATTGAAGAAATGACGGTAAACTCTTTCTCAACCTTCTCTCATTCTCTTTTCCTTTTATACTAGTTTAGCTATTTCTGTTACAGACTTGTTACAACAGAATAACCAATATAGAAACACACGAGAGTTCTTCTAGCTGTGCAGCTCCTTTTAATTTTGCTTGATCAACTTCTGTGTTTCAGGTTTTGATGTCATGGATCGCCAGCTCATCAATTCACCTGGATCGCCAACTCACGACCTTCCTCTGCTCCAGCTTCCTCTGTTCCAGCCTCCTCTGCCTCAGTCACTTCATGAAGTTTGGCTTTTCTACTATCACCAACTCCTGTGTTTACCTGTTCTTTTAATATCTGTTTAATTCCTCTAACATCCCCCCTCAAATTGGGAATGGATAGAGTACAGATTCCCAATTTGGTTCGCATATAAGAATGTGCGCTTCGTGTCAATGGTTTGGTGAAAACATCAGCTAATTGATAAGAACTTGGAATGTATCTGACTTGTAAAGATCCTGAGGATACTTTTTCTCGAACGAAGTGAAAATCTACTTCAATATGTTTAGTTCGAGCGTGTAAAACAGGATTCAAAGTGAGAGAGATTGCTGACTTATTATCACAGTACAAATGAATAGGAGGAGTAAGAGAACAACCTATATCACGCAATACAAAGCTAACCCAAGTAAGATCGGCAGTGGCTGATGCAAGAGCACGGTATTCAGCCTCAGTGGAGGATATGCTCACTGTAGGCTGTTTCTTTGCTGCCCAGGATATAAGGTTGGATCCAAGATATATACAAAAACCAGTTGTTGATCGTCTGGTTTCTGCACACCCTGCCCAATCTGCATCAAAGAAACCATAGAGATGCATGGTACTGTGAGAGTGAAGGAATAAGCCAAGCTTGATAGTACCCTTTATATATCGCAAGACTCTTTTTAATCGGTTGAAGTCTGCAATTGTGGGTTGCTGCATTCTTTGGCAGAGTATGTTGGTGGCATAAGCAATGTCTGGTCTGGTTAATGTGAGGTATTGTAGACCTCCAACTAGACTCCGGTACTCAGTGGGATTGGTCAAAGGTATAGTATCATTGATTAAAATAGGTGGTTTTAATGAAAGAGGAGTTGAAACTGGTTTGGAGTCAAGCATATGAGCTCGGGTGAGGAGGTCTAGAGCATATTTGGTTTGACATAGGAATAGGTAATCCGAGGTTCGTGTAGCTTCAATGCCAAGGAAATAGTGCAAAGACCCTAGATCTTTCATATGAAAATGAATGCTCAGAGAAGTAATAAGAGCAGAAATCATTTGAGGAGAGCTTCCAGTGAGAATGATATCATCTACATACAATAATAAGAGAATAGTTGTTGTTTCAGTATGCAGAATGAATAGAGAAGGATCAGTAGAGCTGCAGAAAAATCCATACTTGAGCAGGAAGCTGCTAAACCTATCAAACCAGGCTCGAGGAGCTTGTCGAAGTCCATAAAGAGATCTTCGAAGGAGATAGACATGGTGAGGCTTTTGTGATTCTTTAAATCCTGGAGGTTGCTCCATATACATTGTTTCACTTAAGTTTCCATGTAAGAAGGCATTTTTGACATCTAATTGATGAATTCTCCATTGTTTCATCATAGCTACTGATAGGATTATTCGGATTGTTGCATGCTTAACTACAGGGCTGAAGGTTTCTGTGAAATCAATACCTTCTTCTTGATGGAAGCCTTTAGCTACAAGCCTTGCTTTGAGCCTATCCAAGCTTCCATCAGATGCGAGTTTTGCCTTAAACACCCATTTGCACCCGATAACATGCATGTGATCATCTCTAGGAACTAATTCTCAGGTTTGATTCTGATATAAGGCATCCATTTCTTCTTTCATTGCTTGATACCACCCTCGGTCTGCTAAGGCAGACTTTACTAATTTTGGTTCAATAGGAACCTGATACTCAACTAGACATGCATATTTGGGATTTGTTTCAACAATTCCATATTGAAGTCTTGTTTGCATAAGATGAGTTGAAGAAGTACCTTGTATCTGTTCAGTTTCAGAACTGATTTGTATTTGTCCTGTATTAACATTTGATGTTGGGACAGTCTCTTGATTTGTAGGTATTAGTTCCTCTATGATTGGAGATGACTGATGCAATTCAATAACATCAGAGGCATTATTAAGATCACTCTGCATCTCAATATCAGGTACCATCTGTATTTGTGATTGACCTGAGATTACCTGTACTGAGCTCATTGTCCTGCATTACTGAAGTTGTTTGAGTGAATCTGGTATGCTGCAAATGTCCCCTTGATATATTGTCTTGTGATTGATCCTGCTTAGTAGAGCTGGAAATAGAAGATAGCACTCCTTTTATCTACTGTTTGTATAAGTCAGACCCCTGCTGATATTCTGTATGCAGTGTATGAGAAAAGGGAAAGACTTTCTCATCAAATATGACATGTCTGCTAATGTAGACTCTTCCATTCGTAGGTAAGAGACATCTGTACCCTTTATGCTTCTCACTATATCCAAGAAAGATACATGTAAGTGATCTTGGATCAAATTTATGCTTTGTGTAGTGCCTAAGACATGGATAACAGGCTGATCCAAAAACTCGAAGATAAGAATAGTCTGGTGTCTTATTGTAGAGCTTATAATGGGGTGAATGCATATGTAGTTTTGTTGTGGGAAGAAGATTGATAACATAAACTGCTGTTTTGAATGCATCTACCCAGTATTTCAGTGGTACTTTAGCATGATACATCATTGCTAGACCCAATTCAATCACATGTCGATGTTTTCTCTCCGAGACACCATTTTGCTCTGGTGTGTGAGGGCAAGAAATATTCTGCTTAATTCCACATTTTTGTAGATGAGTTTGGAATTTACTACTAGTAAACTCACCTCCTCCATCACTCTGGAAGATTTTGATCTTGTGGTTAAGCTGATTTTCTATAAGTCTTTGAAACATAATGAATATCTCATAGACTTCTGACTTTTGTCTCATTGGATATATCCAACTATACCGAGAAAAGTCATCCACAAAAATGACATAGTAGGAGAATTTCTGAACAGATTGAATTGGTGAAGGTCCCCATACATCACAGTGTATTCATTCTAATGGAACATTCGAGATATGGTCTGAGAAATGAAAAGATAATGCTGAGCTTTTAGCAACTTGACAGCTACTACATACATTCTGAGCCTTAGAACTGAAATGAATGAGTTGTTGTTTCTGTAGAATCTTCACTATTTTAAGACTGGTGTGAGCAAGTCTTTGATGCTAGATATCCTCTCCAACTTCCGGTTGAGTCTGTGTGAAGAAAACCTCTGCAACTTTAGGTTCCACCTGGTATAGCCCCTTGACTTTCCTTCCTAGCTTTACTGTCGTATGATTGTGATTGTCCTTCATATATACCCCATGTTTATCAAAAATAAAAGAGCAGGGATAATCATCAGTCAGTTTTGATACAGATAGAAGGTTCTTTTTGATTTCAGGGACTATTAATACATCGTTCAGAGGTAATTTGCTATTTTCTATATTCAATATTCCATTACCAATGCATGAGATTGACAAATGAGATCCATCTCCTATCATGACAGTGTCATTACCATTATATGTACCGTAGTTTCGAATCATACCAGGTTTTGAGGTAATGTGTGCTGTAGCCCCTGTATATGGATACCATTCTGAACCATAGGGGTCTTCAATGTGAACTGCTGCCAATGCAGTTGGTATTTCATCTGCCTGGTATGAGTTATCAAACCTATACCAACATCTGAGTGCTGTATGACCTGATTTCTTACAAATCTGACATTGCAGAGGTCCATTACTCATAGGCTTTGTAATCTGTGTTTGTCTACCACCATTTGAACTTTGTGGTGGATAAGACCTAACACTTTGATATCTCTGTGCAGGATTGGAATATGGTCTAAATCCTTGTCCAAAGTTAGACCAATTATCCTTGTTAACTTGACCTTGCTGAGTTGAATTCAGGTTATTCATTTTAATTTGTTGATTCCTTCCTGCTTCTGTAAAATTATTTCCATATTCCCTTCTAATGAAAGACTGACCTCTGCCATAGTTAGCTTCTCCTCGAAAATTTTCTCTTTGATTTCTGGGATTGACTCTCTGCTGACTTGTTCCGATTCTTCTTTGCCCATAATAGGCCAGATTAGTATTATACTCATTCACAGAATATGTTTGTAATCGGGTTTCAAACCTTTCAAGTTGTGAAATAACCTCATCATACTCTAGCTGGGGCTTAAGACAATACATGGTTGTCCTGAAAGTTTCATATTCAGAATCTAGCCCTTCAAGTATGCCAAACATTCTTGTTATATCATCAACAGGCTTTCCAATTGCATTTAACTGATCACAGATGGTTTTGAACTCACGAAGATATTCGCTTAGTGATATGTTTCTTTTCTTGTAAGCTTGAAGTTTTCCCCTTAACTCAAACTCCTTTGCAACAGATTTCTGTGTAAACCTATTTACAAGGGCCTGCCATACTTCGAATGAGGTTTCTAAACCAATTATCAAACTTAGAATATTCTCTGATATTGCACCACTTATCCAGGATGATATGAGCTGATCGGTTTTTATCCAATCCAGATGATCAGGATTTATTATTTCTCTTGTTACCGTCTGTATCATTTGTGTTGGAGGTAATGTTTCACCATTAATAAAGCCGATCAGATCTTGGTTTTTCAGAAATCTGTTGAATTGAGCTTGCCATAACAGAAAGTTCTCTTCATTCAACTTGATAGTAACGAAGTTAGCTATATTCACATGGATAGGGAAAGGATACTTCTGCACTCTAGTTGCCATTCTTATATGTCCAGAAACTTTGAAGAATCGAAGAAACAATTCAGTAAACTTTGAAGGTAAACTACCTAAGAAACACCAGAATCTTTATACTATTTTGCAGTAAGAACATATCAGATCTATTATTCCCAGGCTAGATGCTCTGATACCATGAGAAGAAACTGAATATAGAACAAGATCTGTATATGGAAGAGATTTGGATCTTGAACAATCAATGAAAAATACCTCAACTCAAATGTATTTCTTCTTCAGAACTTCAAGTTCATGCTTTACGGACTTCACCATTCTCGAAATACGAGAGGTAGAAGAAAGAGCTCAAGATTAATCCAGAAAACCAGAGATTGAAGAAATGACGGTAAACTCTTTCTCAACCTTCTCTCATTCTCTTTTCCTTTTATACTAGTTTAGCTATTTCTGTTACAGACTTGTTACAACAGAATAACCAATATAGAAACACACGAGAGTTCTTCTAGCTGTGCAGCTCCTTTTAATTTTGCTTGATCAACTTCTGTGTTTCAGGTTTTGATGTCATGGATCGCCAGCTCATCAATTCACCTGGATCGCCAACTCACGGCCTTCCTCTGCTCCAGCTTCCTCTGTTCCAGCCTCCTCTGCCTCAGTCACTTCATTAAGTTTGGCTTTTCTACTATCACCAACTCCTGTGTTTACCTGTTCTTTTAATATCTGTTTAATTCCTCTAACAGAAATGACCCACGTTTGGCAATGAATTGGCAACGGTATGGCTCCTAGAGGGCTTATCAATGGCATTGCCGATTATGTGAGATTGAAAGGCGGGTATGCATCCAAAGGCTGGCCGAGGAAGGGCTCGGGATCGAGATGGGACGATGATTATGTAGTCACGGCTTATTTTCTCGACTACTGCAATGACCTCGAGCACGGCCTTGCCGCAGAGCTTAATGCTCTCATGAAATATTCCTACCCTGAGACGTTCTTCATCCAGGTGCTCGGAAAGTCTCTGCACGACCTGTGGCGCGATTGTAAACTTGCTTATGGTACCACAGGAATCCCCGGTAGCGAGGAGGGCCATCGAAAGCCAATCACATGCACCGCCCCTTTGACAATTCCATCCCATGGAAGACAGATGATGTGCTGAAGAACAACGCTGACTTGAATTCCGTGGAGAATAACAATTACTTTCGCATGGAGTTCGATGGAGTTGTACTTGACGCTAAGGACTTTCAACAAAATGACAACGCAGAGAGCGCACAAGCCTTGGGCTGGCTCGCTGAGCTCTCCGCCATGCTCGAAAAGAATGGCGCACCGATTCCATCGGTCAATTCAAGGAAACTAGACCCAAATTGGCAGAGAGCAAAAGGTAGGACATCCAGATCGGAAACAGATATGCCCGTGACCAACTGGTAAGCTTAACAGCGGTTTTATTCCGCTAGTACGGGCGACTCGTCCATGATTATGCACAGCCATGCTCGGTAATAAATAAGTGCTACGTTTTCGTTCGCAAGCTCTGTATTTCTTCAGTATGCTTGTTGGTTTGTGAAAGGCGTACGTATATTTCGTTTGGAAGTTCGAACTATGTTATTCTGCTGTTGAATCTTCTATGACACGCAATGCAATTCCCTTCTGTTCTCTATAAATTTTCAAGACTCTTAGACCCGTCGATTGTATTGTACTGTCGGCGTTTCGCCGGCAACGACAACAGTCCGGTTCTACCTATGATAAGGCTACAAGATCTGGAGATTGACACACGATGCATTTGTCGTGGAGACTGCAATAAGTTCCTAAAGAGTTTCGAACGCCAAATCATCTGTCAGCCTTACTTCTTGTACGAGTTGTTTCGCATCATTGCCACTTCGAGATCTTCTATGGCCTCGTGAGAAAAAAATACTTGCGCGGACCCAATCCACGGGACCGGCTTAATCATAAAAGTCTAAAACAAGTGAACTATACGTGGGATTCACAGGATGAACGACCAAGATTATTCAGTCCAGATTCTAGCAATAATATGTTCCTTAGTGACCATTTTCAACGATCACAGAAAATGAGCAATGTGAAATATATTTTCCAAAAAATGATTATTTTTATTATTTAGAAAAATTAGTCAATAAAAAATATTTCATTACCGATAATAATCTATACTCAACTATTTTTGTGGGCAATGAAAAAATTTCCATTTATTTTTTTTAAATGATGTAATCTATTATTTTTGGAAAATGTTTTCCAAGTCATTCATTTTCCGTTAAATGAAGGCACTTTTATTTTTGTTGTGGTTGCTTTATATGGTCAAATGGAGCCTTAACAAGGGTCTCAAGGATGTAATTAAGCATCAGTATAGGTCAACTCTCAAAGTACTGATTACATAATATACAAACAAACAAACAAAAAACGAAGAAGAAGAAGTCGGTGCATTAAAAACTGAAAGGTTTTCTTTATCAATTTGTTTACAAGTGCATCAGTAGCGGTCCTCGACAAAATTCATTTTGTATCTATATACAGATTGATCCCGTTAACTTGCGCAATTCGAAACTAATTAACAACGCGAAACTTGTCTACTTTTGCTTGTTCTCGCCCGACGTAAATAAAGTGAACAGAAACGGCGAGACCGTAGAGAATGTTTCGACCTGTGGAAAGGATTGTACACTCCTTACCATATAGATGAAAATCCATCTCCATTTTCAGACAGGTATGACCTATCCCATTTGTCTCGTTCAAAGTTGCACGACCAAAGAGTGCAAGCTGTACTTGCCCATGCTACTCCGTTTTATGAAGATTAGGAACCGTCTACTTTGCGAAAAATAAATAATTTAACAAATATTTTTTAAAAATAATTATTTATACCAGTTGAAATAATTAATCAATGAAAAATATTTTCATTATCAATGACAATTTATGACTAAATATTTTCATGAATATTAAAACATTTACTGAAGATATAATAAACTGTTTTAAGGTAAAACATTTCGGAATTAATCATTTTCTGTGAAACAAACAGAATATTATCCCTGAAATGCAAAAATAATCAAGGCCATTCATAATCCCCAGTCCAAAAATTATCACTCCTGCCTTAGTATCAACCTCAACAGACACCAAGTCACGCCATCTCCGACCACCGTCATGGCAATGACCCCAGCGCAACATCTCTCTCTCTCCCAATCTCTCCCTCTCCCTCTTCACGGCTCAGCCGATGCCCGCATGGGTCCTCATAGCACCTCTAGAAACTAGAAGGAAACTTGATGAGTGAATAAAAGGATATGTATAAAACATTTAAGTAAAAGTCTAGAGTCCCTGGCCTGCAGACAAGAATAATATAAAGAAGAAACTTGATCCAATGGAGAATCTTGCAATAGCCATTTTATTTTTTTCAATTTCCTATTTTACAATGTACAAGAATGAAATATAAATATCTCTCTGCAGAAAAAGAATAACTATGAAATTTATGACAAAAAGCTTTCCAAATGAATTGGCTTTCTAATGTTTGTGTACCCCTTACAGAGAAGAAACTGCTCAAAAATGCAGAGCCGATGGTTTCGTTAGTGAATGTGTAGTCATGAACCGGTGAGAATAAACGCATGAAGAAGACTTTGCGCAGCTTGAGCCTCATCCGGTGTGCCAGAGATGACAACGGTACTCTCACTTTTCCCCAAACGAGGTTCATGCACCGTAACCTTTGCACCAGAGATCTATTGAAAAGGCATCATAAGGTAAACATAAGTTGAACTGAACTATACTAAATCAAAAACTGATAGCTACAGATTAAAATACAGTACAGAATAAACAGAAAGGATGAAAGTATTATGATAATTTCCATTTACTTTAATATTCAAGAATAGAAGAATGGTATGTTGACATTTTGCACCTTCACATGAAATGTAGTTTATGTATTCAAGGCAAAGAACAAAGCACTGAACCAATAAAAAAATTTCCATAGTTTTCAACATCCTGAACATTGATAGTCAAAAGATATAGGAATGGAAATTTTGGCACATTGGCCATCCACCTTTATCAAAACCTAAAAGATCTCAAATTTGATTCCTTCACCCTCTTTGCCTTCAAAACGAGAGTGTAGTCTACAAATTTTTAGGCCAAAAGAAACAAACAGAGGTATCAAACACTATTTGAGACAAGATACTCATGTATTCCAGTGTATCAGTCAACTCGAGTTCAGGGAGTAACAAGGGCACATAGCATTGGGCAAGAATATAATTGGCCTTCAAAACATGCACAGAAACGGTGCTTCTGTAAGATGAGGGCTTAGACAGAGTGATGGAAACATTTCAACTGACTACAAACACAAATTGAAAAGTAGAGCAGAACTTTTGTTTGCCAAATTAAGCACACCAAATGAAACAGGTAATCTGCCAAACAAGCATGTATGAGTCTACCTGTCTCAGTCTACTCAAATTGCTACCATTCTCCCCATACACACAGTGGATGACATTTTCAGGTACAACGATCTCGACTGTAGTGTTCGTCACAATAGCAGATTTACTCCCACTGCACCAGTTAGGTTATGCGGATTAGTAAACAGAAGAGTTGCAAGGCTAAAACTAATAAGTATGCTTTCTGTGGTATCCATTACAAATTCCTGACATTAGTTAGGCACTTCACTCTATGTGTATGCACAAGACAAGAATCGTTTACATTATCTCGCTGCAATTGAGTAATTTGGTCTCTACAAATGCAGACATGTTTCAAAATTCCTAATAGGAAAATATTAATAACTTGGAACTGAATGGCTAATAAGTTTGCAAGATTCAAGAACAAAAACTGAGAATCCCAGTTAACAGCAGTCCCACAAAGAGCATCAATAGTGAATTAATGGTTAAACAGTAACATGCAGGTCTCTTGCCATGGACTGCCATGACTAAGTCTTCAAATACTAAAATCAATTGGGCCAACTTTCAAGTGATAAAGGAAATCTAGAACATGGAAATTGCTCAATCACGGCCTCAAAAAGAAAGAAAAGCCAACATGATCCATAAACCCAAATCCTTTTTACCTTAAATGCCACCTCTCATATTCTTGACAAAATAAGTAATGCGATATGCTCTTATAGGTAGACCACAGACTACCAACCTGCCAAGTTCTGTACCACTTCTTAGTGATGTCAAACCTCTGCCAACATCTGAGTTGCTCCTTTGTGGAACTCCAGCAACTCCCTGCAAATCTCTGCCCACATCTGAGTTGCTCCTTTGTGGAACTCCAGCAACTCCCTGCAAATAAAATGACCATAGAGGTGAATGTGCTCAGAAAAATATCCATTTGATCCCCACATACATTAAGTATGCACCAAAGAAATTTGAGCAAAGAGAACACACCTGTGATGTCCACAACCTCTGTGCGGAAGGATGATCAAGATGATGCCTTAATTCAAGTTGATCTGTACTAGTTGTCAAAGTTGTGTATCTGCTAAGACCTGGAGAAACACCAGATGATGTGTCCAAACCCAGAGCAACAGGATCCTTTAGTCTTCCATAAGGACTACTCTCCGCCAAAACAGAGGAAGCCGTCCTGCTTCCCAAATTGTTCGATGAGCTGGAAAGAATATTATCCCGTAGTCTACCAGTTATATTGTATAATGCATTTTGAACATTAGAAAACTCCCCTGAAATCTGCATAATAGACTAATTAGAATATAGTAGAAACCTATGTATATCTGCAAACTATTCTCAACAAGTTGTGTTTACTAGACATGCTAAAAGTTATCAATATGGTCCACACACATAAGAACCTTAGCATACATACAAAGCTATCATCACATATCAACCGTACAACTTTTAAGAGTTTCATGTAAATCCCCCAGAATATTAATAACACTGTAAGAAGCATCTAATTAGCGTGAATTCTCATAAATCTGGGAGATGGCACATCTCTCAGCGGTTTGCAACAGAATCTGCATAGAGGCTCCAAAACATACAAACTCTTTTTTTTTTTTTTTGGGTCCACTATATTGTGCTTCATCTTGCATAGAACATAGGCCACATTTCTTGCGCACGACGAAGATGAATCACAACATGATGACATAATTGTAATATTTTCATGAAACTCAGGTCATTTCCAAGCATCCATGAAAAACCTTGAGAATCAAAAAAGTTGATTCTTGATAGGTGGATAAAGCTTGCCTACTTGCAAAGACAAACAAGCAATCCGACAAAAAGATTAATCAACTCTTGAACAGTTGCACCACGATAGTTTTAGGCCTTTGGCATCATATTCAAACTGTACCATACAACACTAACCCCAATTGACTACTCAAACTGTTCATACACTCAAGTATATTTTCTGCAAGAAATTTATGGTAAATTTAAATAGCTGCAGCATCACACCTGTACTACTCCATCATCCTCTGAAGCACACTTAGGGACCTGGTCACCCACCATTATCCAAATGTTAGCTCCTGTTATCCTCCGTGTTTCTGAAACTATAGAGCCTCCTTTTCCCAACAAGCAACCAACGAGGTTTGACGGGACTACAAGACGAGCAGTAACAGGACTTGAGCCAGAATCCAGACCCTTTTCGGTGCCAGCTTCAATTGACCTCATGAAAACAAGAACAACAGCCCTTTGTGCAGGTGAGTAGTGTGATTCGGGATTCTGCATTGTATTTCAAAGCCAACATCACATACATCACAATCCATCAAAGGCTAACTGGATGTAAATTAGTAAAAGATACCAACTAACACACCTCAGAAGCCGTAATAGTTATTAGTCGCTCGTCAGACTCAGCGACTGTAGGTCCAACACTTATTGAAGCACCTGATTCATTCTGAAGAGCCTTAACAATGGAGCCCCCCCTTCCAATGACACCCCCAACCCTGTCATTGGAACAAAGAATCCTGTAGCTAACTTCTTGCTGAAGTGCTTTCGCTTCAATGGTAGGGTCCTGGTCCACTTCAACAGCCAAGGGATGAACTCCTGCACCATAATTAACTGCTCCACTTGGCATTGCGGGTAACCCTGTGTTCCACTGAGGAAGATCTCTGTAAAAGTCAGGCAAAGTATGGAGGGATAAAGGATCAAGAGTTCTGCCACCAGTCATCCGAGCCTTGTCGGGTATCTTATCAGCTGGTGGACATTCTTGAAGGCGGCCAGAGACTGCAACAAGTGCCTTCTTTACCCCATGAACCTCCCCTTCAATCTGCCACATAAGAGGACACTTACACACATAGCAACACCACAATAATAATTTTAAAAGGAGAAACATCGGTTTATTCCTTATGGCATCCTTGGGCTCAACAAACTACACTTAATAAAACTGCTTTCCCATCTTCTAGTGACACAAACAAATAACAATAGCATCATAACAAGATAAGGTTGAAACTCTGAATAAAATTAGCAGACAAGCTGTTTGTATTCCTTATGTAACAAATCTTTTGCAAGTAGACCACCCCATTGCCCTTCCCATGAGGTGAACCATAAGGTAGCAACATCTAATTGATCATCAATGCAATATTTTGGACAGCAAAAGGCAAGGAAATGGGAACAAAAGAAAAAACACTCCCGTTCTCATTCATTAATGAACAACAGTCAATTTTATCAGTCAAGGAAACCAAATGACATTCTGTACATGTAAACTTGCGAAGCATATTTCAGAGACATCTCCATCTTATCACACATTAAAGTTTCTCAGAAGACCCTGGATATTGCTCTCACATTCTTTCATTCACTTAAGGCCGCAGCAAGAATCCTAGTTAAGCCCTATCACTTAAAGTAACAATCTTCCAGAGGAAAGCCAAACAGGACCTCGCCTCAATAGCCACACCAGATATTTCATGCTGATTCAAGATGCAAACTTTCTTATAAATGCTAAAACCTTTCCAAAAGGGCCGCCGCGCCGCAACCATAAGACTCTTTAATCATCTATAAATGGGCATAACTCTACCTTGAACATTGCAATCACTAGCCTTACCTCTATCATTTCTTCGCCGGCAGAAGCGCATGCCGGCAGCTGCTCCGTCAAAACCCTAATCTTGCAGCCACTTTCCTTCCTTATCTTCTCCACAGTCTTCCCTCCTTTGCCGATCACCGACCCGGCCTGGCTCTTCCCCGCCAAAACCCTGCAAGAAACCACCCCAACCCCCACGGCAACTCCGTTGCTCTCCGCCGCGACTTCCAGGATCCTCTCGAAAACCTTAACCAGCGCCTCCTGCGCTTTGGACACCTCCACCTCGCCCTCGACATCGCCGCTCCCATCGCTCGCCCCCGGGCTCTCGTCACGGCCCTCGCCGCCGCCGCCGTCGGGCGAGACCGAGACCTTGGCCGCGACCGCGCTCGGGGCGATCACGGTGATGACCCGGTCGGGCGACTCCTGGGGCGCGTCCTCGACCCGAATCCTCGCGCCGGTCAGCTGCTGGAGGTGCTTGATGGTGGCGCCGGACTTGCCGATGACCCCGCCGATGCGGGACGCGTGGCAGAGGAGGCGGAACGCGGCGTGCCCGGGGGGCACGGCGAGCGGCGGCGGCGGGGCCCGGGAGCGCTTGGCGGCGGCTGCGGCGGCGGCGGCGGCGGCGGCGAGGCTAGGGCTGGGGTCGGGCATCGAGGCGGCCGAGGCTTGGGACGTGGGACGGCGCTTCGCGGGGGGAGTGAGGAAGCTACTGCCCATGCTCAGATGAATTCATGAATGTGGAAAAGACGAAGGTATTTAGAGAGAGAATGTAGAGAGAGAGGGGACGTGGTTGTGACGATGGAAGTTGCAGATACGAGGAAGAGGAAGCAGGGAAGGGGAAGAGCCGGTGGTCAGCCGGTTGCCGGTCCTATTTTCTCGATTTTTTTTTTTTTTTTTTTTTTTCTTTTTGATCTTAAGAACAAAATTGCTATTTCAATGAATAACCCGGTTTCGTCGGCTAGGACGATAAAAAAAGAAACAACAACTTGAAGAGAGGAGGCTATTTTGATCAATTAACACCGAAAAAATGAGCCTCATGACGGCGTAGCAATTGGGTTTTTTACTTATTTTCCGTACTCAAAAAGGTAAAAATTAACTGTCTTAACTAATTGTGGAAATCGTGCCGTCATTTTTTGATATGACTAATACAACAAATCAAGGTATACCTATAAGTGAAGCTAGAAAATACCCAAAACGGTCTCCTCTTTTGCTTAATGACAGTTTGGGCATGCTCTACGCATGCTCTACTTTTGAAAATACCATAGGCTGTGCGGCTGTGCCTGAATCATGCGCTACAATTTTACGCTTGTCCATTAATGACCTCCACGTCACATTCTTTTCCAAAAGCATCCATCCCTAATTCTCAATTGTCACACCCACCCACATTACTTAAAATTAGCTAAAAACCAAACCGCCCAAATCTAAACAAGATGTCTAGGGAGTTTATAAGGAGAAGCAATTTGGTCTTTTAAAAGTGGAGTTTTGTTTAGAGGGATGTAAACAATAGCCATCATAAGGTCGAAAAGTGATAAATTTTTTATCATTTTCTTAAACAAATTTTATCTTAAAGATGAAAATACTTTACTGCCTGTACAAATTATGCGCAAGTACTACATAATTGTCTAGGGCAAGTAAGGTTTTTAAGCCATATCCATCCTTAGTTTGTGAAACTAAAAACCACACAACAATCATAATTTTTTCCTGCGAGTTATTGAAAACTATTTGCATTTCTTATTTAAATTGGATAAAACCGAATATTGAAGTTATTAAGATAATTGCAAGTACTTTTTATAGTTCAATTTAGGTACTTTCACTCTTTTTACAATCTAAATGTTATCTTTTCTAATAAGATCATTTTTCCATTACATAACTATTCTCGTTTTTCTCCACATGCTAGTGTGTAGAATTTGCTAGTCTAATGGAATGAATCTGTGTATAAATTATATGATTCATGGCGGCACAATTGCACATTTCCTCCAATTAAAGCTAAAGAAAAAAATTAACAGAATTGCACCGGAAATGAGCAAGAACCAAACCATTCCTTCCTTTGCAATGAGAAAAAGTGAGCAAAACTTCCTCTATGTGGTGCTGCAAGAGAAACCTATTGGATTTTACAAGGTCCAATCTACTTATGTGACTTAACAAGTCTAATATTTAATATATGCCCAATTTAGTTAAATATATTATGGGCAATCTATTGTGACATCTAATTAGGTATGTAGAATTCATGTCTTAAATCTTGATGGAATGTTGAAATTTTGCCGCTCTAGAGTTGGTCCAATCACTCACTCTATGTAAGATCTATTTTCAGTAGAGAATGTATGCATTTCATTATCATGCGTCTTCCATTTTCACAAAATTATTGAGAGAAAAATACACATTCATCACAACCATCATAGAGGAGAGTGGTCAAGATTCGTGCTCATAGGAAAACATATTCTCACTCGTTGGATCAATAATGACTATGTTTGATTCGGATGCGCTATATTTATTAATTGTATATCATGCTCATGTGATTGAAAGATCTTATTATTCTAATATGTGGTATCAGAGCATCGGTTTATTCAATGCATGAACATGGTTGTAATGTTTATTATGATCTTTCGCCCCTTTTTAATGATTGATTCATAGTATATCGTTGATGGTGGAATAAATATATAATGATAATTAATTTTTGAATATATTATGCAAATAATGTCTTTGATTTGGATGTTTTTGAATTTTTATTAACAAAACGTCTTAAATTGGTAAATACTGTCGTATATTTTGGTTATTGTTCTATGATATGATCATGGAATAACCTAATTTTGTGTTATTCCCTTTTCCTTTATTCGGCACACGTGTACTTGGAAAGCGAATATTGTTAATGGCGATTGGGTTTTGTTAAAATTGTCAAGTATGACTGTGATGACGAATATATTTTTTTATTCTTTTTTGTGGTTCGAAAGTATTTGAGTAGTAATCAGCCCAATGGAAGATTATTATTTTAAACAGATTTAGATTATGATAAACTATCTTTATGTTATGCTCATGATTAAATTCATAACTGGCCCAACGGGAAGTTAAAATTTTAATTTTGAGTACAATGATAATATGATAAGCAAATAAATTGCTAATACGCAAGTCAAATTAATTTTGCCCGACAATGATTTAATTTTATTTATTATTGCCTTATGAAATTTGCTGGTAAATTATGAAAGAATCCATTTAAAGTGTTTATAATTGGCTCAACGGAAGGTTATAGATGATTCTAGGATTTCCTTTGATCAGGTTTTGTGTATTTTACCTTGTAAATGAACCATTTATTATTCAATTTCTTGTGATAATGAATTAAATTATTTCATTTATTTTTGTGGATTTCTTAAAGGTACTAAAGTCATGAATGTAATTTTTTTGATCTAGCATACAATCCTGCTACCGTTACAAGTTATATTTCCTCTATTGAACAATTGAGTGGTATAAGAGCAAAGAAGGACACAAGGACACCAGGAATGCCAAAACTTGACATAAATGGATACTTAAATGCTAAAAGTTAGGAAAGTGACACTTAAGTGTCAAAATCGTAGCAAATGAATCAGTTAAGTGCCAACGGTGAGAAAATCCAGCCAAAATGCTGACATGGCGATTTTCTGGCGAGTTTAGTGCAAAACAACGTCATTTTGCACACTAATATGGCTAGATAGTGCCAAAACGACGTCATTTTGGTGCTAACGTGATAAATAATAAATATATAATTTAATTTAATTTAATTTAAAATATAATAATAATAATAATAATAATAATAATAATAATAATAATAATAATAAAATAATAATAATAAAAAAAAACAAAACAAAACAAGAGGAGGAGGAGGAAGGCAGGCCGACGGTGCGGGGCCGAGAGCTCAACCCTCGGCGTTGCCACCACCTCCTTACCATCACTGGAAGGTGGGGGAGGCTAGAGCCGCCAAGCCCTAGCCAAGGGTCAATGACCCCAGCCAATCGGCAGCGATGGCCTATGTGCCATCATCCAAATCTGAGGCGAGGTTCGCGGCCCTCCCCAAGATCCACAAGGGTCAGCAACCCTCGCCAGGCCAAGCCAAAGTCTACCACCCTTAGCCGCCAGCTGCCTTCCTCCTCTCTTTTTTTTTTTTTTTAAAAAAAATTTAATTTAATTTAATTAATTTTAATATTGAAATTCGAATTATAGTAAAATGACATTGTTTTTGTGTATTTTGGATGAGTCACCCTTCCGGTGAGTCATGTAAGCGAGAAAATTAATAAAAAAAATTACCACATAGGATTTCCAGCAGGTTCGCCGAATGTGACACTTAAATGTCCCATTTTTCATAAAAAGTGGCACCCACTTTCGTAAGTTTTGGCACTTAAAGTGTCCATTTATGCCAAGTTTTGGCACTTAATGTGTTCTTTTGCCAACAAATAAGGGTGCACATGACAATACTTCTTGGCTAGGGAAGAGTTTTTTTTTTTCAAAAATAGTTCTTTTCTATTTTTATTATGAGGAATAGTTTCTGAGTAAAAGAACGAATTTAGTAATTACACGAAATTTCTACTCTTGAAATAAAAAAAGAATAGAAATGTGTTTGGTAATGCAACAATTTCTTTTTTGCATTTATTCGTTTTTTATTCTTACTCACGGATCGCCGGTCCCTGCTGCCGCTGCAGGACCGCCGACCGCCGACCATCACCGTCGACCGCAACTGCACAGCCCATTGGCAATCGATGGTCATCAGCGGCCGATGGGCTGTGTGGCAGCAATCGACGATGACGATTGATGGCCGACAATCATGCAGCAACGGCAACGGCCGACAACGGCAACAAGCAACAGGCGGTCAACGATGGCTCCGAGTGATTGGAGGTGGCCGTAGCAAAAGAGACGAATAAAAGAAAAAAAAATTGGCTTATTTCTAGAAATTGTTCCCGGAAACAATAAATAATTTTTTTTTTCTTGTTTCTACTCCAAATCTATTCTCGGGCTAACTTTCTATTCCGGGGAATAGAAAAACAACTTGGCGTTATCAACGGATTTTTGTTCTTTTTTTGTTCTTGAGAACAAAAGAACAGAAATCCAAAGGAACAGAAACGTTCTCATGCGGAGCCTAAGTATCATTCTTAGGATCATGTTTTGGACTATGCCTTACAAGTTGACACTCCCGCCAAACTCATGGCTAAAAGCTCAAATGAGCATAAAGCTACTCATGAAATGTGGGAGCAATCCCACCACATAACTCTAATGATTATGAAAGGTTCCATAACGACAGCCATCCGATGAGTCATACATGATTCTTCTAATGCTGAGGAGTACCTTGCTCACATTGAGGAGCGGTATGAGCACACTTCCAAAGAACATGTTACTGTGCTCTTATTTCCAAAAGAATTATTACCCTTAAGTATAATGGGATCAGTGTTTTTTGTGAGTACATTACATGGATGAATGATATGGCTACTCAACTTATGTCCTCATATATGGAAATCTTTGAAGGTTTCCCTATTCACTTTATCATGACATCTCTTCCTATGCAGTTTGGTTTTTTCAAGATCAACTATAATATGCAAAAAGGAAATGGAAGATGAGTGAGCTAATTTCTATTTGTATCCAAGAAGAAGAGCGGCTAAAATCCGAACAACTTGACAATACTCGTGTAATTACCTCTGTTCCAATAAAGGAAAATGAAAGATATATGGCAAGAGTCACTATTATGGAAACAAGGGTACCCAACTATATAATTGACAAGGCAAGTCCCTTTGGTTCAAAAGGACCAAGTGATCCTAAGTGTCACTTTTGTAGAGCTAAAGGACATGTGAGGAAAGAATGCTCGAAATTCCAATAGTGATTGGAGAAGAAAGGTAATACTTTATCAAGTCGTGTTTGTTATGAGTCCTATATTGTTGATGCTCCTTTAAATACACGATGGAATTGATGCTGGTGTGACTCTACACATAAATAATTCATTGCAGGTTTCCTTTCAACAAGAATCTAAATGGAGGGGACCGTTACATTGTCATGGCAAATGGAGCAAAGGTTCCAGTTGAAACTATTGGCCCTCTCTGTTTAGTGTTGGAGAGTGGTTTCAATTTGGATTTAGTTGATACTGTTTATGTTCCCAATATTTCAAAACTTGACACTTACAATTATTCGTTGAAGTTTGAGGATAAAAGTTGTTCTATTTCTCTTTATGGTGAGACTTTTAATTATGGTTTGTTAGAGAGAAACCTCTACAAATTGTGTTTAAATTCATCATTTACCGAATCATTAGTTTCAATGAATGTGAATGATAAAGTTGCTAAAACTAATAAGAGATGGAAATCAAAGAATGAAAATCCATCAAAATTATGCCATGAACGTTTGGGCCATATATCATGAGGTAGAATGGAACCCTCATTAAGGATGGAATTCTATATTCTCTAGATTTCTTTGATTTTGACACTTGTATTAAATGTATTAAATGAAAATTCCCAAAGGGCAACAAACATGGAGCCACAAGGAGTGGGCGACTTTTACAAATCATTCACACTGACATTTGTGAACCTTTCTCGACTCATGGTATTAGTAGTCATAAGTATTTTATCACTTTCATCAACGACTACTCATGTTATGGTCATGTCTAGCTTATCCATGATAAATTTGAAGTGCTAAACATGTTTAAGATCTACAAAGTCGAAGTTGAAAATCAACTCAACCTAAATATTAAAGTTGTAAGGTTTGACCATGGAGAAAAATATTGTGGAATGTTCTCCGACGCAAGTCATAATCCTAGTGCTTTTATTTTATTTTTGGAGAGATGTGGCATAATTTCTTAGTATATAATGCCAAGTGCTCCCCAATAAAATGGTGTTGCCAAGCAACAAAATTGTACTATAATAGATATGTTATGAAGTATGATATGTCATAACACTCTACCAGAGCATCTTTGGTTGAAGCTCTCAAAACTACCATGCATATCCTTAATTGGGTCCATAGTAAATCTATAATTAAAACACCTTATGAACTATAGACACACGAAAGAAATCGAATTTGGGATATTTTCATGTAGGGGGTTGTTTAGCTAAGGCAAAAATATATAACCAACAAATGAAGAAACTCAACCGAAGGACCACAAGTTTTTACTTCACTGGTTACCTTGAAAGATCAAAAGGTTTTAGATTTTACTGCCCCTCACGTACCACTAAATTTAATGAGACTAAGAATGCGATGTTTTGGAAAATGCTGATTATATTACCATCAAAACAGTAGACCTTAAGGAAACTTGAGATCAAGTTTCTACTCGGCATCAAATTTTAGTTCCTATTATTTAAGGTCTAGTGTACTATTACCTTCAATAGAAGGTACTTAACAAAGAACCTCAAAATATAAAGCTTATTCTCCCTCCAATTGATGAAAAAATTTTAGAAGATCAAGACGAGAAAGGAAATCAGCTATCTCTAATGATTTCATCGTGTATTTAGATGAGTCAGACCATAATGTTGGCATAGGAACTAATCCTATCTTTTACGATGAAGCCATTACAAGCAATCATTATTCAACTCAATGGCTTGAAGCCATGAAAAATGAGTTGAACTCAATGAAAACTAATGATCACTAAGATCAAGTAAACAGGCCTAAGAGGGCTAAAGCTATTAAAAAAAAAAAAAGCTAAGCTGGACCCTAAATGTAATGTTGAAAGGCATAAAGCCAAACTAGTCGTAAAAGGTTTCACTCAAAGAGAATGAATGGATTATAACAATACTTGTTCCCTTGTGTCAAAGAAGGACTCTTTCAAAATAGTCATGGCCTTCATAGCTCACTATGATTTAGAGCTACATCAAATGAACGTGAAAACGGCATTTCTTAATAGAGACTTGTAAGAAGATGTTTATATGGCACAACCACATGTGGTTGAGGACAGGGAACGCATCAAAAGTAAACTTAAAAAGTCAATCTATGATTTAAAACAAGCCTCAAGACAGTGGCATCTTAAGTTTCATGATGTAATCAATAATTTTAACTTTAAAGAAAATGCAGTGAATCGGTGTATATATCTTCAGATCAATGGGAGTAAATTTACCATTCTAGTATTGTATGTAGATGATATACTACTTGCTAGCAATGATAAGGACATTGTATGAGACCAAGAATTTTCTTTCACGTAACTTTGAGATGAAAGCCTTTGGTGAAGCCTTTCATGTAATAGGCATTGAGATTCACAGAGATAGATCTCAAGGGATCTTAAGATTATCTCATAGAGCCTATTTTGAAAATATTATCAAGAGATTCAACATGCATAGTTGCTCTTCCGGCATAAAGGTGACAAATTCAACTTACTACAATGCATTAGAAATCACCTGGAGCTTGAGCAAATGGAACATATTTCTTATGCATTTGTTGTGGGACTCTTACATACGCTTAAGCATGTACTCGCCCAAACATAGTATATGTTGTTGGAATGCTTGGCCATTACCAATTAAACCCAAAAATGGGTCATTGGAAAGCAGCTAAGGAAGTGATGCATTACTTACAAGGTATAAAGATTTTATGCTTACCAAGAGAACAAATAACCTTGAGGTTATCGATTATTCTGATTTTGCTTATGATGGGTGCATTGACATTAAGAAATCCACATCAGTTTACATTTTTAAGCTAGCCGGTGGACCTATCTCATGGAAGAGTGCAAAACGGTCCTTAATTGCATCTTCCACTATGGAGGCTAAGTTGGTAGGCATGTTTTGAGGCGAGTTCTCGTGATTTATGGTTGACGAACTTCATTATGGGGCTAAAGGTAGTTGATAATATTTCGAGACTACTAAAAATTCACTATGACAATCAAGTTGTTGTTTTCTTCTCGAAGAACAACAAGTCGAGTGCTACATCCAAACACATTGACATTAAGTACCTAGTTGTAGGAGAAAGAGTCCAAAATCAAATTGTGATTATTCAATATATTTGTATGAAAGCCATATCAGCGGATCCCATGACAAAAGGCTTACCACCCAATCGCTTTCGAAAGCATGTTGTTAGTATGGGTTTGGTTAATGGCATTTAATTTAGACCATGGTTTTGTACATATGATGTATTTTTATTTATTTTGTGATCACCTCATGTAATGGATTCGGATTAATTGTTTTTTGCTTCTTATAATATGTGCACCTTTGAAGTTTTTTGAAATAAAAAATTACGCATGGATCTCATGAACATATCTATATTATAAAACCTAATAATTCATGACTATTAACCCATTAGATGTTGTGTTTAATGTTTGTGCTGGGATAGTAATTGGAGAACGGTACTATGGCATTGGAACATGGATACCGACTCCAATTCTTTTCAGCATAAATGTCAGACATAACCTTACTTAAGGGATGTTGTATATGCTTACTTATGTTGTGCTAAGCCTCATGAATTAGATCGATAATAGAATCTTTAGCCAAGTGGGAGAATGTTGGACTTAACGAGGTCCAACCCATTTATGTGGCTTATCAAATTTATTATTCAATATTTTATATATGCCCAATTTGGTTAAATATAGTATAGAAAATATATTGTGACATCCAATTACAAATGTAAAATTAATATCTTAAACCTTGATGGAAGGTTGAGATTTGGCTACTCTAGGTTGGTCCCATTACTCCCTCTATATAAGATCTCTTTTCGGTGGAGCATATGTATTCCATTATCACGCTTTTGCTATTTCCATAAAATTGTTGAGAGAAAAATACACACCCATCACAACTATCATAGAGGAAAATGGTGAAGATTCATACCCATGGGAAGACATCTTCTCACTTGTTGGATTAATAATGGTTACGTTTGATTCAGGTACGTTATATTTATTAATTTTATATCATGCTCATGTGATTGAAAAATCTTATTATTCCAAAACCACAAACACTTTGAATGCTCTAGTTTCTTCTAGTCTTCCCTAAGAGAACTTACTTCTCAGAGTTTCTTGCTCTTGGAACTTTCAAGGATAGTATGAGAAGTCATTAGATATTGATCAAGAGGCTTAGATTGTCCGATTCATGAGGATAAGAGAAAGTATTTTTAGTGACAAAATGAGTAATAGTAATAAAAGGGCGTATCTTGTTTTTTCCATCACCATCAATTTGATGTCTTATTCAAAAAAAAAAAAAAAAAAAAAAAAAAAAAGCCTTTCATTATTATTCATTGTCAATAAACTTAAAAAGCAAAAATTATTTTTAATCGTTTTTGGCACTTCTTTTCCCCATGGAGATATTGAATAGCAAGAACTACTTTTTTGACCATTGTAATTTTGAAAATGAACATTAAAATGTCCCTCAAAAGTAAGTAAATAGATTCAAAACATATAAAATGCGGTTAATCCTGCTATGGAACAAGCTATTATTGCGAGGCTCTATGAGGTGGAGTTGGTTCCTGTCTAATTCCTCTTTACAACATGAGTTTTTGCAGAGGCAAAGCTCACCAGAGAGTTGGGCATCAAAATGCTGTATTTACCATTTGGACATGTCTGGTTTTAGTGCTGATGCATACACGACAAGAAAAGGCAGCAGGATAGCTCCGACCAGGAAGTAAAATCCGAGAAAAGCGAACCAAGAATTCATCTATTATCATATATATTCATAATACAAAATTTTATCAGCCGACTTGCTGGGACAGAAGGACAAGCAGTCCTTGAGGACCCACTAGTATTTCATTCAGAAAGCTGACCAGTCCAAACCAAACAACTGGAGTCACATCAACTCCACCGAGGGGAGGGATCAGCTTCCTTGTTGGTATGAGAAGTGGTTCAGTAGGAGCATAGGCGATTACATATGGGAACTTCCCAACGGGAAGTTTCGGGTACCATGACATTACTATTCTCACAACAAAAAGGAAAGCAAAAGCTGAGAGAAACGGGCCCAGGATCCCAATTGCTAGCTTCGCTGTTGCAGGGTCCAGATCTGCGATAACTAATCCATGTATGGTATCTGTGGCAAACTGAGAAACTTGTGGAACATCAACCTTGATGTTTCTAACGATATCACAAGAGTCGAATAGGTCCCTCAAAGTGGCTGAACTTGATGATACCAATTCGGCACTAGAAGGTACTGCAACCTCCCAACACGCACTACATCTCATTGACCGAAGTTGAAAACCCGATTTTCTTCCATTGTGCCACTTGAAGCTTCTCTGCCACAAGTAGAAAGCCAATTCATTAAGACACTATACAACCATCTGAGTTGCTATGGACTATGTAGAAGCCAAATCACATATGGTCACGGCATATCAGAAAACACAAGCCTTTCTTGTTTGTATTTTAAAATTCCTAGGCTAAAAAGAGAAACCTTTTTCTAAGACAATGAGAGAACGGTTGAGATAAACTAATCAGTAAGTAATTGTAGTTAAATTTTGGAGGCTGCACTCACTGGCTCTATTTCCACCTATTGGATGAAAACAGCCAGAATGAAACTGCAACAGTTCATAGCTGTGCTCTCTTCTTTATAATGAAGTAGATTTCTTGAGATAGATTTTAAGCTGGGGATTTTTGTGCTCTGCCTGCTTATGTATGGTAAATTACCTAACGAAAACCACATTGGATGAAGTACAAACAGTTATGGTCATTCAGGCTCAAAGACACTATATTCCAGGTTATAGAATTATCCTTCAGAGACCAATGCCAATCTTTGAGACGAACAAGAACTAGGTTAGCAAAATTGCAAGAACATGGTCAAATTCCCATATTTAGGTATATGATCAGTGTGTGTACATAAGCAGACCAGACTTGCAGAGTCAGCCAAAGAACCAATAAACAACAGAAAGGTACATAGGCAGAGTCACTAAGCTGACTGCAGACTTAAAAGAAGTGATATATGGAGGGCCATCAACAATATCAGGGGTTGAAAGACAGGATGAAGTCAAATTCACTCCAAATCATTCGGGTATTGACCAAATGGATCCAGTCCAAGAAGATCCTGCAGTATCAGTTGAAATTTTGCAACACCATTTATATATTTGACCATACAGAAGCACGCCATACGCATCAAGGCTCCAAAACCCTCTTGCCCTCTTCTTTTTCTATGTCTACCCTCGAAGGGTTTTTTTCTCCTCCGGCCTCACCATTACGTCCCATGTAACATTATCTAAGAGCAGTACATAATCGACAGTGGAAGTGTCAGATAAGACTAACTCGATGGAAACAACACAAAAAATGACAACCATTAATTTTCGAGCACTTCCCGGTAAACTACGAAACTTTACAGAACTGAGTTCCCCAGTTGCGGGCGCGGCAGAACAAACGGTTGTTTAGACCCGAAGCACGAATGGGTACAAGTCCAAGCCGTCACTCAGTAAACCAAATTCCGTGAACACTCTTTGCCACACCCAGCATTACTCTTTCCGGAAACAAGACACATCCACATCCACAGATGCAAGGATCACGGGTTCCGTGGGAAACATAAAAAATGAAAGGGCACCCACAAAGCATAAGCCAGTACTGAGATCAAGAAAGACTCACTGTCCAGTGGAGCTTCAGTGGTCGGGTCACCAGAGGACGCCAACCCCCTGCCAAGATTCAGAGGAAAGAAATCACTCAAGATGGCATTCAAAACCAAGCGCAAAGGAAGATAAAGATGACGAAGGACCCAACTTGCGTTAGCAGAACACGCGAGAATCGCGCAGTACCTCCAATTCGAAGGTGTACGCCAGGGGAGAAGCAAACCGCCATCGTCATTGCTCTGCTAGAGAGAGAGAGAGGGTGTGGACAATGTGGAGGGAACGTTTAAGGTTTTATCCTCGACGATGACGAAGGATTGAGCCCAATTTCTCTCGAGTTGGGCCGGGATGTTCGTCTGAAGCCGAGTCGATGCGCGAACCGGTTTTAGGTGTAGTGTTATTTCGAGGAGGTTTGGTGGGTTCCATTTGAATTGTAGTTACATGACTGGGGTGATGGATTTCAAGGTATATTAGAGCGCACAACTATTCTGTTAAAATAGTTTTAAAACAAAACTAGATTTTTTATTTCTATTTCTGAAGAGTTTTTAAGCGAAAATAACCGTTTAATAACAACACAAAATTTATACTACTAAAAAATAAAAATTTGTTTGATAACGACACAAAATTTCTTCCTTTTGGATAAAATGGCGGCGACGACGACCTTTAATATAAAAATAAAAATAAAAATGATTTAGTAACAAAAAAATAATGAATAAAATAAAATAAAAAAAAATAAAATAAAAATATAATTTCATTTTAATTTCATTTTAAAATAAAAATATCCTTAAAATTAATTTTATTTTATTTATTATATTTTATTTTATTTTATGAATAAATTTATTTTAAAATGAATAAAAATAAAAAATAAAAAAAATTATTTGGCAAAACACTTGAGGAAAATAAAAATAAATTTATTAAATTTATTTTTAATAAATTTATATTTAATTTTAATAACGTTATTTTTAACTTTAATAAATTTATTTTTATTTTTAATAAATTTATTTTTTATTTATTATAAATAAATTATATTTAATAATTTTAATAATTTTATTTTTAATAAAATAAAAATAAAATGATAAATAAAATTTTAATAAATTTATTTATTTTTTATTTTTTTATTTTTTTTTTATTTTTAATAAAATGAGGAGAGGCGGAGGAGGAGGAGGAGGTAGAGATGTAGAGGAGATGATGAGGAAGACTTATTGAAATTAGGGTTTAGTGAGAGAAATTATTTTTTATTTCTCTTCTAGAAATCGAAGTAGAAAATTTTATCTTCGATTTCTCTTCCAAACCTATTTCGGAATAGAAATCTATTCCGAAATATTCCGAAAATAGAAAAACCGAATAAGTTTATCAAACGAATTTCTCTTCCGAAAAACAAGTTTTGAACAAAAAAACTATTTCTGGAACAGAAATTTTGGGTTGTCATGCACCCCCTTAGTTTCTACCTTGAAATCTAAAAACAAACCAGGCTGAGTCAGCTTTCAATTTGTGGAACTGAGAACTTGCCCACTCCACCCTGGAATAAGTTGAGGTTTTCCAACATTAAAAGGAAAAAATAATTTACTTGATTAGAGTTTGTTTCAAAATAAAAATAAATCAGGTTCGATCTAGTCCGAACCAAACCGTCGATCCCCTAAGAGCCACCTAAGATTGATCCATTCAGTTTAGTCCGATTTGATTCTCAAGTTGGACTACGGTTAATCTACCGTAACAATTTGTTTTGATGAGAACGGGAAGTGATCATGGGGCCAAAAGGCCTCCTACTAAGCTTCTAGGATGAACCAAACTCTACACCAAACAGAGGTGACCAATCATGAGATATATATACCTTTTGATGTTATAGTAATGTTTAGCTTTAGAATTCCAAAGTTAAAGCTTATTAGGAGGGAGCAATCCTAAGATGAGTAACCTCTTGGAAAAGTGACTACTTAAGGTATGAATAGTAATATTTTTGTTTCGATGAACAATTTCTTTTGAGAAATATTTTTTTTCCTACTTCTACTTCTTAGAACAATTTTCGAGTAAAATAACATGTTTGATAATTATACTAAATTTTACTAAATTTGATAATAATACCATCCATAATTTTTTGTATCTTTTTTTTTTTTTTTATTTTTTCTTCTTTCTCATCGTCCGTCGATCATTGCAGGTCGTCGTTGCTCCTGCGGTCTGGCGTCAACAATCGGCAATCGGCGGGCTACGATCGAGTGGCGAATGACGGTGGTCAGCTAGTGGCGGATGGCATCTGGTGGCGAGTGGCTTGCAATGGTCGGCCGGAGGTCAACGACAAGTGACGGTCGAGCGGTGAACGATGACAGTCAGTCGGTGGTGGATGACGTTCGGTGGTTGGCAACGGGCGGTGGGTGAGGGTAAGTGACTAGCGGTCTAATGACAGTCGACAATGGCTACTGGCGACAGCGGATCCAAGGATGACGACCACAGCAAGGAAGAAGAAAAATAGCAAAATAGAAAAGAAAAAATAGCTTATTTCTAGAAATTATTCCTAAGAATAAGAAGCTACTTTTTTTTACTTCTTATTCTATTCCAAATTTATTCCCAATCACTTTTTTATTTCGAGAAATAGAAAAATTAGTTGAAGTTACCAAATAAATTTTTATTCTTTTTTTGTTTCCCAAAATAAAAGAATAGAAATCGAGAAAAATAGAAATATTACAATGCAGACCCTTATATGTCAAAGAATAGAACTGCGATATTCGGCATACAACAAGTTAAAGCAAACAATACTTTAAGGAGTTAATTTAAAATTGTGTTTTTACCTATTTTGACTCTTGTATTGGGAATCACAATAGGTGTACTCGTAATTGTGTGGTTAGAAAGAGAAATATCCGCAGGAATACAACAACGTATTGGTCCCGAATACGCCGGTCCTTTGGGAATTCTTCAAGCTTTAGCAGATGGGACAAAACTTATTTTCAAAGAGAATTTTTTTCCATCTCGAGGAGATACTCGTTTATAGGACCATCCATAGCAATTATATCCATTTTAGTCACATGCACACTTCTATCTATCGCATGTTTCACAATAGTACATGAACTAGATTTGCATATTTCATAATAGTTCAAGGACTTACAACGATTTTTCTCATATTTGATCGATGCAAAATAAGTATGTCGAATGTTTAAGGTTAGGTCTAAAAAACCATATTAAACGAATTAAAAGTTGTAGGATGATATTACGAATTAAATTTTAACAACTCAAAAAATGACTTAGACCAAAAAAAAAAAAAAACTTGGAATATGACACTAATAATTAAAGGTAATCAGTTCCAAGGTGGGTGGATTCCATAGTTAAAACTTGGAATCTACCATATTATAACCAATTCTCAATTTTTATATCATGGAACCTACCCTATTCATTTGGAACCGGTTCTAGAACCTATTATGTTTTTTCGATCCGATTCCAAGGTTTATCCGAGAGCCTGTATCATTTTATTATTCCTTTTTTCATTCATTTTTTTAAAAATAAAATCATATGAGGTTATGAGTAATGAAACAATTCAAATAAAAAGATGAACAAGCGAAATGCTCATCCGCTAAAGACAATAATTCATGATATGAATACATAGTCACATATAATTACAAACAATAAAAATTCAAACACATAACATAAAACATAAATTATAAAACTTCATTCTCCATTCATCCATAAAAATTTATGGGAAGAGGAAAGATTGACAATGGGTTTTGAGGAAGGACAAAGGGTGAATGAGTGTTGAGATTAGAATTTAGGATAAAAATAAATTAGAGTTTTGACTTTTTAACTTATCAAATCGGTTTTGAGATCAATTCCAAAAACTTGGAACTTGTTCCTAGACCAATTCTAATAGGAACTGGTTTCCCGACATGTTTTTTGGGCGGTCCGGTACAGTTTTCTGGTAAAATTGGTTTGGTTGCAAACCTCACTAATAATATCTAAAATCTTATATATATATATATATATATATATATGAAATCAGAAATAATACCTTTCCGTTCGGTTTTATAATTCACGGTAAAAACGAAATTATATTATTTTTCATTCGGTTCACGTCATGTCATATTCTTATCGATTATTGTCGATATATTCCACGCGGATTCGAATAAATAGACAATAATGGACGACAGCGTAACCGATTGCCAATGTCCACCCGTTCCAATTTCCTCAATTCACACAATTAAAAAAATTCCCATTTTTAATTACAGTCCACACGCCCCGAATCATAGAAAACTTCGAACCGAATCTCAGACCCCGTGTCGGGCAAAACAATTCACGGCGTCGAAAATTCCCAAAAAAGTAAAAGAATAAAAAATAACAACTAAAAATGGGAAAATTCCACGTCATCATCATCGGAAAGGGAACCTATGTCGAAGCGGAAAAAAAAAAACCATCCTTATCTCCTCCATTGCTACAGCTATTCCATGGTCGCTGCGCACCCCGAATCGCCATCGCCATTCTCTCTCTCCGCCGCCGCCGCCGCCGCCGCCACCGCCGCCGTCGTCGCCGCCGCCTCCGGCCACCTGCTCTCTCTCTCTCTCCCCCTAGAAGTTGTGCGCGGGAGGCGTTCGAGCGTCCGCCGCGATGGCCTCGGTGACGGGCCCGAGCCCGCACCAGCTGATGTTCCCGGGGGCGAGGTCCTCGCCCTGCGTGGCGGCGCGGCGGTCCCTCTGCCCTCCCCCGCCACCGTCGGCTTTCCCCTCGCAATCGCTCTCCAGGGCGCCCGATTCCGCGCTCTGCCACTGCCGGAGCAACGGCGGCCCCTCCGACGCGGCGCCCCCGCCGCCCGACGACTCCTCCGCCCTGCCGCGGCGGCGGTGGGACTCCGCCATCCAGGACCTGCTGAGGTCCGCGATGAGGGCGTTCGATTCCTACGTGGGCGCGCGCGCGAATGAGCCCGAGGGAGCCCGCGCCGGGGCCGGCCCGGCGGGGGGAGAGAGGAAGGGGGCGGCGGGAGAGGGGGATGGGGAGGAGGAGGAGAGCTGGGATTGGGATCGATGGAAGCGGCACTTTGAAGAAATCGACGGGCAAGAGCGTCTGCTTTCGATATTGAAGGTGCCTTGTTATCAGCTTTCCTGTTCTTTCCTCTCTGTATCTTTGTGCTTTTTGAGGAACCATTGTAGATTAAACGGGGTTCTTTATTAAAACTGTAATCTGGGTAATTGGTTAAATTATCTGCTGTCTGTTTTGGATTTTTTTTTTTTTAATATGTTTGATAACATGACGTACTTGTTAAAGTTCTAATGGCATCTCTTCACTGAGTTGGTTAATTCCTTGAAATGCAGTAGTTTAAGTTTGGAAGGAAAAGAAGAAGAAGAAGAATCTTGGCAATTTGAACGCCGTAGCTGAAAATGATCATGCACGTTTTCTTGTTGCCTTCGCTTTATGAGCATCTAATTTACACTGTTCAGATTCTTTGCACCCATGAAAAGAGGCTAGACACGTCTCTGTTGGTGATTCTAAGGTAAACACTTCAATGGAAGCAAACTTCACCTGCCGATGGAGGCTTTAGCTGTCGATCTTTCAGCAACCTGATACAGTTGTATGCAACACCAAAAGGGTCATTTTGACCTACGGTGACCGAGTGTTAGTTTGTAGAGGAATGGAGAGGACATTCAGTGTCCTCCATATATGGAAGAACTTAGAAACAGGTGAAGTTTGTGAGAGAGTATGAACATTAAAATATGTCATGGCAATGGCATGACAACAAACTATTGGGAAGTGTGATTTGCTAGGGGTTAGAGCTTCTTTGTGTCTTATTTATAGTTTGATAATACAATGTCAATCGCATGTCGACAAAGTACCAGAAAGTACGACCTAAAAAGCTGGAAAGTACACAGGAATTATGAATTTGTATAGTCGCTATAGTGAATAAAATGTTGTCTTCCTAGAGAGTCCCACATGACATATTTAATATTATTATTTACTACTATAATGTTCTATAAGGACATCTGAAATGATGAGAGGGTGGTAAAAGAATTAGGGACTTGCTGAGTTGACTGAACCTGGAGGCTGTATTAGAAACATGTCTCCTACTCTGGATTCCTTTTTCTCGAATTATTTAGTTAGTATATACTTTAACCATCTTTATCCTAAATGTTACTCAAATTTTAAATTTTTACATTGTTTTAACAGTCACAATTAAGTAATGCTGTACTCAAAGAGGATTATGAAGAAGCTGGGAGGCTTAAGGTGGCAATTGCAGCGGCATCCACTGGCGACACTGTTGGCAGAGTGATGTCTTACTTGAAAGTAGGAACTTGGACTTCAAGAATCATTTTTTGATTCCATTATTCTCCAGCACTGACATTTTATTGCCTCTTGTTTTCTGTTTTGAATTTCAGAGTGCTATAAATGAAGAACGTTATCATGATGCGGCTTTTATGCGAGATAATGCTGGTGCTGGATTGGTAGGTTTCTTCGGTACATGCTTTTGCTTATTCTAGGTGCTATACTCTACGGTACTCCTAGAATGACATGCTGGAGTTTGGGAAAGGCTTACATTGTTACATAATTATTCTGTATATATCGGTATATATATATATATATATATTGCAATAGTTTATGATTGTATATATATTGTGATAGTTTATGATTATGCTTCCTATCTCGTTTGATGAATCTCTGTGTAAAATGATCATCGAGTTCTTTTCTTTTTTTTTTTTTTGGGAGAAAAAATCTGGTGCCATGATCCATTATCACTTCATCATACTTCCTGATATGAACTCTATTGAATAACTAAGAAAAACAGTAGTTCTAAGACTAGATAACAAGATGTTGTGGAGGAGATAAGCAATCGTATAATGGAAAGGAAATAACTAGGTATGGAGGTTCTAAGAACGTTGAGTTCTTGGGCATTTTATTATCAACTTTTTCCATTTTCACTTCATGCAATGATTGAAGTGAATTGGAACTGTCGCCCTATAATTTTCTAGCTGACTAGAGAGGACTAGTAAAATTGCACAAAAGAATCTAGTAAATAATGAAAGTGGTGCTATGGTTGAGATTAAGGGATTGGCAGTTGAAGCAGTTGGTGCTAAGGCCAAACTTTCACTTTCCTTAGTGCTAGCTGTTATATTTATGCTTCAACATAATATTCCCTTTGCCTTTGAATCAGTGCCCAACCCTCTGTATGCTGAACCATGTGTTGAGATTCAATAAGTTGAAAAAACCAAACCTTTTTGCACTCACAAATTCTTGCATTTTCATTCATCTTCCAACCTTGAGTGCCCAAGATTCTACATGTTGATAGCAATTGAAGTAGTTAGACTTTGTGTTGTATATTTTTCTTGATTAACTCTCAGCTAACATTGGTTTGGATTTTTTATTGAGTCTGGTGAAGCATTTAATACATTATCCTTGCATCCTCATGGCATTATGTTCTTTGTTTTTTCGTGGTTTTTGCTTATAGGTGGGATGGTGGGCTGGGACTTCAAATGATACATATGATCCATACGGTATAATAATTCGTGTTACTGCAGAGCATGGAAGATATGTGGCAAGGAGTTACAGCCCTCGGTAAGCTCGCATAATTAAAAGTATTATTTTCTAACAACAAATTCATCCCATGTGATTTATGTCTGATATGAAGTGAAGAACTATTTGAATTAAAAAATAATTCACAGGCCTAGTTGAGGCTTTCTTGGGACATCATTAGAGGTTGTAATTATATACATAGATAGGTTTCACAATTTTGTTTTGCCAGAGATGGTGTGTTGAGCAATTGGTGAAAGGCAACATAGAGACTGACATTTCATTTGACCCATTAGAAGGGAACCTGTTTAATCCATTTCTCTCCAAAAAGAGAATGAAATTCCAATAAACATGATCAAAGGCCTTGTCAATGTCAACTTTACATATGATGCCTGGATAAGAAGATCTGAAGTGGCTATATTGGCAATCATCAGCAATTATGACAGAATTAAGAATTTCCCTACCTGGGGAAAAGTGTGTCAGAGGCTGAAACTAATTTAAGACTGACCGCCTTGAGCAAATTATCAAGAACATTAGCAATGAGTTTATAACTGCTTCTTACAAAGCTGAGAGGTCGGTAGTCTCTGATATTAGTCTTTTGAGGGTCTCAATTGTGTCATAATCTGTTAAGTTGAGACAGTTTGTGTCTGTCTAGGGAATGTCAACCATTGTGATGGTGCCTAAATTGACAGGAATGCTTTGGTCAACAGTGGGGTCAATGTCCACATAACAGTGGGGTCAATGTCCACATTCCGCTTTTCTTCCACTATGTCTTCATGTTCTTGTTAGATTAGGTTAGGTTTGATTATGGTTCTATGTGAAAAGCACGCTGATGGCTTTGTCTGGTACTCTTTTGAATGCAAGATGTTGAATACCTATTTTACAATCAAACTATTTCATTATTTTTCTTCCAATGAATATGTTTAAAAATCCTGTATCTATGTGAGCTCATACACAGGTTTAAGTGAGAGCTTCTTAAGATTATGCTGCTGTGATGCACTTTTTGGCTATCACTGCTTGCATGTGTAAATTCTACTGGGACTGGAAGTGTTCCTTTTGTATGTCACAGTTAAGCGGCAAAAAAGAGCCCTGTAATATTGAGTGTCAACTACCTTTTATCTTAAGGTCTTCTTACTCATACAGTGCAGAAAGTCTTATTGACTGACATCTTGTCATGCCTTTTATAATTGTGCAAAATGAAACACCAAATAATAACGAGGATAGATTTTCCAGTGGTAATTAGTTTTGCAGTTTCCATGACTATGAGGAAATTTTCTATATATGACAAATTGTCTGCATTTGTATATTTCTATTTTCCTAATCAACTACTATAATATAAAGGGATGGCTAATCAACATCGAGCTCCATGTTGGCTCATTTTGTGGATTTATACTAGATATGCAGCAGTTTGCTTGTGAGTTCCAGCTGGCAGCTGTAGCTTTGGAGTACACCTACTTGACTGGAAGCAGTCTCCGTTTTTGGTTTCTTTTCATTTCTTTTTTCTGTTGTTTTTGGATTGTATGTGTGTGTTGTTGGCTGGGCCCACCCGGCCCGGAAGAAAAATTTTCATGCTTAGTTCTATATTCTATTGGTTTATTGGTCAAATTCTTTGTTTTGGAACCTTGTAGTCCTGAATAAAGTATCTTTTCAGGCAACTTGTGACAGCTGCAGGTGGTGTTCCCTTGTTTGAAGTTTTCTTGAAGGTGGACAAGAAAGGCGAATATGGGCAACAGGTATATCTTTTCCTTTTTAGGTATATCTGTTGCCTGGGTGTTTGTCATCAGTATAATGTGCTCTTTGTGACAGTTCTTTTCAATTGTTCTTCATATGAATCTCTCTCTCTCTTTCTTTCTGTGTCTCTGTGCACTGTCCCTTGGCATGCTTGGGCAAACGCAGAATTTTGGTGCCATTTTCTTTGCTTTGATGTTGTAATGTCTTGCTATTGAAATTTAAAAGGTTGTCGAGATCGCTTTTCCTATTAAGGGTGTGTTTGTTTCAATGAAAACTCCATGATAAAAGAAAATATTTTTAATGAAAATCATTTTCAAGGAAAGTGGTTAGTTTTCATTTGTTTGGTGGTTTAGAGAAAATGATTTCCTTTTTGTCAGAAAAGGAAGTCGTTTTCCCCCAATCTAACCTTATTGTTTTCAATCTATGGAAAACGTGTTCCATAAACTGATTAGTTTTCCATCATCCAAACACTGGAAAGTTGGAAAACAATTTCCTAGAAACAGTTTTTCTTCAAACAAATGGGCCCCATGATAGGTTTTGGTTTTTGTGTCTTTTTTTCTTTTTCTTTTTCTTTTTTTTTTGGGGGGGGGGGGGGGGGGGGGGGTTAATGTTGTATAACCTTGCTAGAGATCTTTATTGATGCTCTGTCTCCTGCGATTGCAAAAATAAGCTTATATAAGCAAATATTACCTGGATATGTCTTATGGAATCAGGGCGTGATGTTCTGTGGAAATAATGATGTTAACAGAATAGAAATAGCTAATAATGTATCTGGATATGTTAATTGTGGTGTGTGGACAATGTCATTGCTAGTAAATAGAGAACCTAAGAATATGTTTTGTTGTTATTTGTGCCGGAATGGACTATTCAAAACAACAGTATTCCGTTGTATATAATCAACTACTGCCTGGGATTTGAGAAGTTTTGAAATGAGGGAAAGACCCACAAACTGTCGCTTGGGGACTTCCAACAAAATTTAAAATAGCTACCCCTCATTAATCATGACAATTCGATATAATGGGAAAAAGTGCTCCTAACTTTCTTTTAATGGCCTTGGGCGAAATTCCTTTGACATCCTCTGTTATTACTTAAATAAGGATACTTGGCAATAGCTTTATTTATCTAGTTGGGCATCTCTGTTTATGCGAAATGCTGTATATGCTCTGCTTATATTCCCTTAATTGTGTTAAATAGCAGAACTGCCTGGATTCGCGGACAAGCCTCTGCATTTGTCCTTAGGATATACTTTCTTTCATGCCTACATGTGCATTGTGTTTGTGTTTTCACTTGAAAGATGAAACTCATGCCTGACTCCACTTTTAAAGCTTTCATATCTTAGTAAGTTTTGTATGTGGAGTATTTTCTGCTAGCTAGACTGTGACACTTGATTTTGCATGTGTGTTTAAGGGTATTCACCTGGTTTTCAGGCTGTGTACTTGAAGCGGAGGGAAGTTATTCAAGATCCTTTGATAGGCTCTGTGTTATCTGTTACCGAAAGCAATACTAATCCAGCAGACTCAATTGAGGGAAAAAATGATGTAGTCATTGCCACTACAGAAGATGATGAGGATGGTAGTGGCAGGGAAGATGGTTCTGATCTTTCTGAGCAACTTCCTGGTTTTCAGAATATTCTGAGAGATATGATTCCTGGTGTTAGGGTCAAGGTTATGAAAGTTACAGCACCAGGGAAAGTTGACAAGGACCTTATAGCTAAGGTGATTGAGCAGATGATGGATGATGAAGAGGAAGAAGATGATGTGGACGCTGAAGATTTGGAAGCTGAAGATGAAGTCAAGAGTGAAAGTGATCAAGAGAGAGATGAGATGGAAATGGATGCGATTCCTGGAGTTATTGAAAGTGAAGGGAAAAATGAGTTTGCGGTTAAAGTTGTTGTTGGTGGCCTTGTGCAGAAACTTTCTACCAATTTACCTACAAAAGACTTACTTCGAGTGCCAGCAATGCTAGAGAAAAAGGGTCGTTCTTCATTTTGTTTCTCAATGATTAAGGATGTCAGTGGAAAGGACTCCAGTGGCAGAAAACAGTCTTCTGTGGGTAGGGAAGCTAAGTTCCGGAGTGGTCGTAGTATTGACCAAGTTATGCTTGATCTCGCCAAGTTCATTGGTGGGGAGAAAATACCAATGAAGGTCGTGTAAAATTCTCTTAATTTGAGTAATCCATCTATTTCTTCTTTCTTTTTGGTTTCAGAGGTTTGAATATTTTGTTATTTTTTCTTTTCAATGGTCCAGGTCCTAAAAGATGTTGGTGAATTGATAAGCCTCACTCTCAGCCAAACTCAAAGTCACAGATCCCTTTCCGGATCAACGACTTTTAATCGCATTGAAATACCAAGTTCTTTTGATCCTCTAAATGGTACTTTGCTTCTCGGTATTTAGTATGGATTGTCATTCATGGTCAAAACATTACTTGCATCCCATTTTACTTCCATTAAAAGTAAATGATATCCCTGTACAATCTTATTTGTCAGGACTGTACATTGGTGCACATGGAATTTACTCATCAGAGGTCATTCAATTGAGACGTAAATTTGGACAGTGGCAAGAGGATGGCCAGACCAAGGATCGAACAGAGCTCGAGTTTTATGAATACGTTGAAGCCTTAAAACTCACAGGAGATCGCTATGTGCCAGCTGGAAAGGTAATCACCTTTCATCTTAAGATCGTTTATTAAGTTTGGATAATTGATATAATAATAGCCCATAAAATCATTAAGGATGACTGCACCAAGTAAAATGAAGCTAGTCTAGATAGGTTTTGCAGTAACTGGCCCCACCATCCATTTTCAATGACGAAAAAGGTTTGCGAAAACAGTTTGCTGAACTTTAGTGGCTGTCTATAAAGTTGAAATAATTGCTTGCTTTTTGTTCATAATTTTTAATAGCTCATAAATTTTATGTCGTAGGTATTGCTACTGTGCTTGGGGTTGACAGCTTTTCCTGAGATTATCTAATTAAGTTTAATGTTTGATCAGCTTTTCCTAAGATTGTTTAATTTACTTCTCATCCTCTTATTTGAACAGGTGGCATTCCGTGCTAAGATTGGTAAAAAATATCAGCTTCCGCATAAAGGGATCATTCCAGAAGAACTTGGAGTGGTATAGTTTATTTTGTGATCTAAACTGCTACTCTACTCAACTCCTCAATTTTCATCACCTCTTGTCAAATAGATTGAAAAGCTACTGATCTTATGACCATTCAGATTGCTAGATATAAAGGCCAAGGAAGGCTTGCTGAACCTGGATTTCAAAATCCAAGATGGGTGGACGGTGAGCTGGTTATTTTGGACGGAAAGGTCAGTGTTTCTAATAGTCTTCTCCATCTTGTTCAGGTCACTGGATCTTCAATTCCTCAAAGTCTCCTAACAATATGATGTCTATCCGTGCAGTACATTAAAGGGGGGCCTGTTGTTGGGTTCGTCTATTGGGCCCCTGAGTATCACTTCTTGGTGTTCTTTAACCGGCTAAAGCTTCAGGATTAGATGCGCATTGTACATAACGTCTGAGCATGCTACCATTTTCTCCAGGCATGAAGTAAGTTCTTCCTCACTTGAGGTTTAGTGGGTTTGCTCGTATGAAGCTGTCATTTAGTTCTTTATCCAGTGAATGAGTTGGACACAGGTAGTTCATCTTTTCTAGGTTACCAATTAATCTTTACCATGAAGATGACACTTCAATCCTTTGTGGGTAAATAGACATTTTTTGCTCAAGGAGATCTTTCTACCACTATCCCTTCCTTTGGCACAGCAATGCAAGAATGATGCCTATGAAATCAACCCTTTCATGTCTGCTGACATTGATAAGAGTTCTGAAAAGTTCCTCTATTGTTGGTTTTCTTTCAATTAAGATTTGTGGCGTGCATGTAAACTCTTAAATCTCCTTTTCCTTGCTGCTGCAGTAAATCCAGTTTCCAAAATCTCGATACAGCATTTTTCATTGATGTGTTTGTCCAATGAGATAGCATATAATTTTAATATGCATTTGTTTTTTTGTGGATATCCGCTGAAAGTGCTACTATTTTCCAGCCAATTACACTATCTATGGACGATTTGCCCATGAGTGACCTACAGAGGGAGAATGCTTCTTTAGTTCTCAGATGGCCGTAAGACTACATGCTCTTGTTAAAAGGGGAAAAGGAAGCATATGCTGATGAAGTCTCCTTCACTATTGTGCTAATTCCTTTTTGTCATGCCAGAGGTTTCTCGGTATTCTGACCACTTCTCGGTCAGCAATACGCATGCTTGTCCTTGACCAATTCAGATTCCAGGCTGAGGAAGTAAGCATGTGGACAGAGACACTGATGGAGTGAAGGCCTTTCAAGGTTCCTCTTCACGAGTTATCTTCAGTCTTTGCCATACTGAGCTAAATTTTTCGATACCTAGTTCTTGTCTCCGGTGTCTAACGTCATAATCCCAAATGTAAATGAAGATGGGATGTTTATGACGCACAAGAGGGGATGTTTAGATGCGTTCATGGCCTCACAAAATCTTATTTAAATTCTATGTAGCGTCTGATGATATTTTCGCTGTTTGTTGATGGCAATCTTCTCCTCACAGCGTCTAGTTTTTTCATCTTGTCTCCCTGTTTTCATATTTACCTGGTATATGTCTTCTTTTTTTCCCCTTCCCCCTTTCCTGTGATGATTTTCCTTTTGAAATCTCTCTTTTGTAGTAGAGGCGCTTATTGTGAAATCCATCGTTGAGATATGTCCATATAATTGGCCATTCTTGGAGGGTTTTTTGTGCATTTTTGGTTCGCACATTTGAGTGATGTATTGGACATCTTGCATTGTGGGATTAAGTTGGTCTTTCTTCTCGCCTTAACTACTCTTTTTTCTTGACCTCATTTTCTGTTAAACCTTATTATCTAAAAAAAAAGAAAGAGAAAAAAACTATCAAAAAATATTTTTGTCATCTTTTGGCGTTTGGTTCGCTTAAAAAGTAATTACAGATATGACTAAATATTGACACTTGGATCCAAAACTCTATGTTTGGATACCAAAGCCTCAACATTGTTCCCAAGTCCTTGGCTTTCAGGATCAAGTTTCTGGTGCTTAAGCTCAGGTCCATTGATAGGCTGGGCTTGGGCCCTTACTACCCACGCCCGGGTCAATTTAAGTCGTGCCCAAAACCTGGCTGTTGGTGCCTAATGCCTTGACACTCAAGCTTGGGTTCATAGAGGCAATGCTTGGATCCAAGGCTCAAGCTCTAGTCTCGGCACTTAGGTTAGGGATCACAGAGGCTGAGTGCAGGTTTTTGGCATTTGGGCACAGGTTCTTAGTTAATGAAACATTCGTCCTTATAAAAAATATTTAAAAAAAATTAAAATTAAAATTTATATTTCTTTTCTTTTCTTTTTTCTCCGTGTGTTAGCTGCTGACAACAGGAAGGCTCAGGCCACTGGCCTTGCCAATCTCTAGGGAGCTTGAAGCTCGTTGGATTTGGCAAGGAACTCGCCGAGGTGGATCCTCACCCGAGGTTGGCTCGGCTCGCTCGCCTGTGACCATCGCCATTTTTGAAAATTGGGACACGAGGACAATTGATTCAAAGGGCAAGGTGATCTCCAAAGATAGAACTCTGGGTACATATACGGATTCGTATACGTATACGATACTTCTAAAAGTAAAGATATGTGAAATTGTAAATGGGTGATTTGCCGAAAGGTGAAGTGCGGTTATTTTTTCGTTAGCTCTCTCAAATGAAACTCGCGAACCGGTGTGCGACTGCCACGTGCCAGCTCCCACCAGTTTTGCGACCGGGGACGTGCCTCTAACCGACTTCCTTGAATGGCAGGTGAAGGTATCTGGCGATTCGTTTCGTTCTGAGCCAGAGCTCGAGGAGGAAGAAGAAGACGACGACGACAACCCAGAAAAAGCTCTGCGCTTCCTGATCGAAGCTCGACACGTGCTCCTGCCCAAGATCGCCGGCAGAGATCCGGAGCCGGCGACGTGCGGAGCGCGGCGAACGGTGATGGTTCGACGCAGTTGAGGGGCGGGCTTTCTAGGGAGCCTGCGAAGGTCTTCTGCGTCGGAGGAGGAGGAGAGAGAGAGAGAGAGAGAGAGAGGGGGAGGGAGATGACGAGACACTACGAAGAAGACGGAGGAGAGAACTCGCACCCGCCGGAGCTGCAGCCGCAGACTAGCTCCGGGTCGGGTAGCAATGGTAGGAGGAGGGTCCGGGCGAGGCCCGACCCTTTCCTGGTCGTTTGCCGGTGCTTCAGCGTCGTGACCGCGATCTGCGCCATCCTCTGCGTCGCCGTCAATGTCCTCTCCGCCGTCCGCTCCTTCGAGAATGGATACGACGTACCCTCTCTCCCTCTCTCTGTATGTGTGTGTGGTGTTGCGCATTGCTATCTGAATCTGATGGTCGTGCCGGGTCGTGTGTGGTTACTAGGTTTTCGACGGCATATTCCGGTGTTACACGGTGGTGATAGCGGCTTTCGTCGTGCTCGCGGAGACCGAGTGGGGATTCATTATCAAGTTTTGGAAGGTTGGTCTTGGTTTTTCCTCTTTGAATCGTCTGGATGCATTTGGAACTGTGGTTTTTGGAAACGCCCGTGTAAATGTGTGAAAAGTGTGGAGAGAATTGCGCTTGCCGGTCTCTGACTGTGCTTTCGTCGATTGGACAAATCTCATAGCATGAAAACTCTCAGTAAAAGATTGATTGCTGGAGTTTGTTAGCTGCTGAGCATGCTTGACATGGGTTGCTGTTTTCGTTGTCTCTGTTTTTGTTCTTGTTGGAGCTTGTACTATCTCTCTGCGCCCCCTGATGAACATATTTGGTGAACGCTTTTTCAGGTATTGGAATATTGGGCTGGGAGGGGCATGCTGCAGATCTTGTATGTACTGTTAAAGACTCCTCCTTTATTTCCTCTGGATTCCTTTAAGTGTCATCTTATGGACCTACCAGATTGACCCACGTTCTGTCCTCAATTTCACTCATTCAGAGTATGAAATACTAGCATTTTGGAATTGCATTCCGGTTGATATAGTCACGGACAGATCGAGTGAAAAATGATGTTTTGTCTAGTCTTGAACATGGTTTTGGTTCGAGCATTGAATAATCTGATTTGCCATATGGAAGTTATTGGAACCTTGCTGTTAAAATTTAGGGTTAAACAATCTATATACCTTGTCTTCTGAAATTGTTGTCCCTTTTTAACCAGTGTTGCAGTGATGACAAGAGCTTTCCCAAACTATACTGAGGAGGAGCAAGAGCTTGTTCTTCTTCAGAACATTGCAGCTTATATGCTCCTTGCTTGTGGTGTAGTATATGTTGTTTCGGTAAGGTTATTGCTCTGAACTGGTTGTGATTGTATGCTCAAAGTCCAATTTTGAAATAACATCAGAGGTTTTCCTGAAAATGTGTGGTAGGGTCCTGAATAATGACGTGCAGCAAAGTTGTAGCTTCAAGTTAGCATGCTGAAGATTTAATTATATTTTTGTCGAAGTTGACCTTGGTTTTTCCTCTGTGCAACTCAAATTAATCCAAAAAGAAAACTAAAATCCCTTTGTGTTATGGGATGGAGATATCTCCCCAAATGTAGTTAGACCACAGGCCCTTTGTCTCACAACAATTATTTGCAGCTTCTGATCTTACCATGTATTTTTCTAATTATGGTTTAATAACACCTGATGGAGAATGTGATTCTATTGGTGGACTGGATAAACACAATTTTGTAGTTTCTGTTACATTTGGATCTGAGGAATCCAGTGATGCTTAATCGTTTGCTTTGGTATCAATGAACAGGGAATTCTGTGCATAGGCTTGTTGAAACGTGCTCGACAGAAGAAAGAAATATCAAGGGACCAGGCAGTGAAGGACTTGGAGGTAAACAATGTTTTAGTTAGTGCTCATTCTGGCAGTCATTGTATCATGCTACTAGATGTAGCATTGGCCATATGTGGTCTCTCCACTTGCAGATGATCCTTTCTTATCTTTTACATGATCACTTCAGTTCTTAATTTCTTCTAGTACTCACATTCAGAAGCTGACCCGACTATATTGAAACTTACGAACATGAGCCACTGAAACCACAACATAACTTCATCAGAATCTAGTATATGCCAAGCTGATTTGTTCAATTGAACAATCACTAAGGTTTCCTTTTGGTTTTAGTCTCGGTTTTTGTCTTCTTTGCTGGAGTTCAAAAGTGAAACTTCCTTAAAATAGGTTCAATATTCAGTTGGCTAATTTCACATTAATAGCCTTGTTTTATTTTTCTGCCTTTATTGCTTACTACAGTGAATTTGGGCTGATAACTTATATCTTTTACCATCTTAGGAACTGGAACGGCGCAGGGAAGAACTTGAACAATTGCTTATTGTGGAAACGGCACAGGGAAGAGCTTGAACAATTGCTTACTGTGGAAACGGCATGAAGGCACTTTTTTTTGCGTTACTAGCAGGACGTCTTCTTCTCAAACTCCCAATCAAGAGACCAAGGAAAATGATCTCTCTGGATATTCTGACCCGATTCTCATGAGTGTTGCTTTCTTATTTTTGTACTTTTCTCTTTACGGTGATAGTATCATTGTGAACTTTTGTCGAGTGATGTGTGGCAATTGTATGGTTTGTGTAAATCAAAATGTTCTTGATTCTTTTCTAGGATGATCAATTACGGAACAATGTATTTGTCATAATTCCTACCCTGTATTTTTTTTTTTTTTTGGGTAAGAAACCCTGTATTTTTCTATCTTCAAAGAATAGTGATCTTGGCAGGCTGAGCAGGAGGTCGCCGAATTTCAGATGCTCGCATAAGCTCTAATTCACTAGAAATCTGGATTATTGTCAGCTGTTAGGGGAAACTCTTTATTAGTCACAATGTGGTATGGTAGCTCATCTTTGCTCGGAACTTTTCCCCTTGTTGTTGATGGTTTCCATGGAAGACATTGCTTTTCTTATCAAAGAGTGAATGAGGGATCAAAGTCACCAGAGTGAAATTTTTCGATGAACAATGTGAATAAGTTTGCAGAAGGAAACTAAGGCAAGGCCAGTTTACCTCTGATAGGTGGCATTTTCGCTAGGATCTATAAAAGCGCCTAGAAGGATTATATGGGTACAGATTCAAGGCTTCAAGGCCAAAATTGTCCTTTTTTCCCAACAGAATGGCCATAAGAAGAGAGAGAGAGAGAGAGAGAGAGAGAGAGAGATTCCTTATTGCACTTTGATGAACTAATAGAGGCAACTCAAGGTAAATAATATATGCGGTCACCTGTGGGCACGTGCAAACTAATGGGATCAAAGCAGTGTCTCCTATCATGACTCCGCAATCTTAAACCTGTCACTTCCAAAACGAGTGGCTTTTATCCCCTTTTGTTGATATGGGGTGAAGTGAATCACAGTGCTTTGGATTTAGTATATCCGTCCATCAAAGATTTCCATAGTTCAAGAAATCACGTTGATATGCAAAAGAGAGAACCCATCTAGCAGGATCAGAGTAAGAGGCTTGTTGCCGGCACGTCTGAAGGAGATGGTTGTTGCCTCCCCCACCATTTTAAACTTAAACAAAGAAAAGAAATCTACAGTAAGCAAATGCCACAAAACCTCACACGTTTTGGACAAACTCAGAATGACTTTACTGTCATTTGCACTTCAACATTCTTAGTAATCAATGGAAATCCACACCCGAGTAGTCCTCTATTCAATATGCAACTTTTAACTTTCTGTTGGAGAAGGAAACTTCCATCTAATGTAATCATTAGGGTATAACCCACGGTTTTGTCTATTCTATCGGTAAAAGGAATATTGTAGCTTACACTGCAATGCAGTTGCAGAGTATAATTTGTCACCATTTTGGTACCTTCTAGATAGAGTCCATCCACACAGGACCTTACATTCAATTCCGTCACTTCTTCTCAGATGAATCTCCATCTTTGGTGAACTTTGTGCGCCATCTTTGCTTATTCTTCTCAACTGTGTTATAATTCTCGGAGAATTTTGCTAGCCCTTGTCTGAATGCTCCAAGGTTTACACCATTACCGACCAAAATACTTGTTACTCCCATTTTTGAAACCTGCAAAAGTCAAAGGTATATTTCCTCAAATAAGCACAAAGAACTGGTGGTGTTACACAAAATCCACCATAGAAGCCATAAGAACCAAAAATTACTTATCGTTCCAGATGCTACCTCCGCAAATGATATAGAACACAGGAATAAACATTTAGTCTAACTAATGAATTACCGCTTCAATATTCCTATCCTCATCGTCAAAGAAAAGCATTGAGTTGAATGGCACCCCTGTCCTTGAATGAATTCTCTGAAAATGCTCAGTCTTGTGTGACCAGCTAGAGAAAATCTCCTGAATAATTGCAAAGAGAAAATTGAGCATATAACAATTTCTCCGCTCTATCAATTTAAGAAATGCTTGTTCTGAATCAGAAAGGTGAACCACAGACTATGAATAATCCAAATATTGATCCAGAGCAACAAACTCCAATTGCATGACAAAACCACTATGTCTGGTAGAGAAAGTATAACATCATACAAATTTCTCCTAAGGCTACAATTGACAGGGCTATGGTTGCTTGACAAAACCACCTTGATCTACTATAGGAAAAAATAACATTATAAAGCTACAATTGGCATGGTGTTATTTCCTATTCCCTAAATTTGTTTGACCTTTGATGAAAAGGATACCAGTCGATTATAGTGCATCAAAGATGGCTGACAGATTAGTGGAAATACCCTACTATGTCTGACCCAAAAAATCACCGATTCAGCATGCGGTTCAATATCAATTTCAGTGATTGATCTTGTTTGTTGTAATTGACTAACCTCAACATAGATGCCCAATTATAGATCTTTATGGTTCATATGCTGGGTTGGGTTCATCTGTGTAATAATCTAATAATCAAATGAACAGAGTTGAAGACATGAAAGCTCCAGAACACAAGGTCCCTTGCATGTAGAAATTTTCCCCATCTATTAACAAAGAAATATAGTTCTAGATTCCCACATGGATAAGCATGCATATTGGCTGAACTCCATTCAACCACCAGCAACTCTAACTTCCACAAGGTCTCTCACATATTGTGACACATCTGGTTGACTAAAAACTTCCGCCACTTAGCCAGACAGTTCAATAACTTTTTCTAATCCCATTCATCAAAGATTAAGTTTCTCAGATTAAGATAATTTTTCTCTCAAATTTGTCAGAACTTTGATGAGACAAAAGTCATGTAATGATCATACATCACCCATGCCAGATGAATTAATGAAATGCTCTAGCTTGCTTGACCAAAAAGATATCACCATCTAGCCAAATAGTTCAAAAAAATAGAGTAGATACAAATATGTAGAGCAGGGTTGAATTGCCTGATGCTCAAATAACTATGCACACCAGTGAAGGCAGCATAGAGTAGATACATTTATATTCTAAATGCCAACCTGGGCAACAAACATCGACTTCAAGCTAAGTTTCTCCAGAAAAGTCTTGGCTATATCTGGAGTTGGCGATCTGGAAGCAATGGCAACATCGATCCCCTTGTCTTTCAGGGCATAAAGAATACCTTTAGCATGGGGGTAAAGAGAAGGCATTTCGCGTTTGGAGCGACATTCGCTGGGCGTCAACAAGAAACCACCATAAGCAAGTCAAGAAGGTTTTACTCACAATGCAAAACACGCATCTAATCAAACGAAAAACAAAGGGCAGCCTAGCACTCAGGATTCACCAAATCTTTGTATTGTACTTTCGAAAAGACACCATTAGGCCTCAAGGGCACCAATGAACGTGAAAGAAAAAAAAAAAAAGACATTCCAGCTGCAGAAGGGTGTGCAGTTCAACGACATACAGATGTTTCAGAATGAGTTAACAAGCTACAAAACACAAATGGAACTGACACCAAATCATATTAAGCTCAAACACCAAAAGATTCAAACAAGAAAACAACAAGATAAAGAGATGAACTAATTCGCAAGTCACAACCGATGCTGATATCGAATTACGTTTGCCCATCATCCAAAACCAATGCCCATCGACATAAACAAAAACTTTTAACAAGATTAGCGTCCAAGAGCTCAAATTTGACATTTTGCTGCCAACCCAATTCATCCCACGAACGCCTCGTCCGGTCAGGACGAATTGACCTTGAAAGGAGGGCTGTGTCCAGAATTTCACGCAGGTACTTGCGATGGAACGATGGCGAATGACGAAAAGAGAAGAACAAGAATAAGGAAAGAGAGGAAAGAAGGAACGAACCAGTAGAAGGGCCAGAGGGTGTAATCGAGATCGAAGACGACGAGCCTGGGCAGCACCTGGAACATCGCCATCATCTGCAAAGCCTCCTCTTTCACCTTCTCCTCCCCCATTTCTCCTTCCCTTCCTTTCTTTCTCTCTCTCTCGGCGGAGTGGGACTCGAATTGGCTGATGGATGGGCTGCGCCGTAGGGATGTTACCGAAAACCGAACCGCACTGAACCAAAAAAGTTCCGGTTTTTGGGATTTGGTTCTTATTAAAAATCGATTAAGCGAATCAAACTGACAAATCTAATTCAGTTTTTTTTATCAGTTCAGTTTTTATCAATTCGATTAAGCGAATCAAACTGACAAATCTAATTCTTTTTATTTTTATTTTGTTCTTCTATATTTTCAAAAAAATCGAATTTTTGATTATTCTTTTTCCTTTTCTTTTCTTTTTCTTCTTCTTTTCATTGCCCTGTCACAAACCATGGTGGCAGTTGACGATTGGCCAAAGGTGAGCTGGAGCCTCACCACAACCCGGTAAGGCTCAAGCTTGCCCAATTTCAACGAGCTCGAGCCCACCAAATTTGGCCACTTGGGCGAGGCCGAGCCTCACTACAAGTTAGAGAGGCTCAAGCTCATTGGAATCTAGCGAGGCTCAAACCTCGCCAACACCAACATGGATAGCGATCGGCCAATGAAGGAGAAGAAAAAGAAATAAAAGGAAAAGGAAAATAATTAAAAATGATTTTTAAAAATGATTTTTTTAAATAAAAAATTATTGAAAGGAGTGCATGTAGAGAAAAAAAAAACAAAACAAAAATTAAAACAAAAGTAAGAACCAAACTTAACCGAACCGAATCAAACCACCTACACCCCTGGTGCATCGTATTGAGTCCTACGACTAAGGTATTTCGATATTTAATAGGGGGAAATTTCAAATAAAAGTCTAAAGTGCCCTTATTTTTTCAAATTAGGGCATGAAGTGAATAATGTTTTAAATGAGGGTTTGAAGTGCTTTTATTTTCTCAAATAAATGCCTAAAGTAAATATTATTTTAAATAAGAATATGAACTTAGTTGTGAAGGGTAATTTCGTCTTTTTAAAAATTTTCTTTTTTCTCCTCCTCCCTCCTTGCCGCTCGCCGCACGACCTCCTTCCTCGCCGGTCGCCGCTCCTCGCCGCACGCATGACCCCCTTCCTCGCCGCACGACCCCCTTCCTCGCCACTCCCCGCTCGCTGCTCCTCGCCGTACGCACGACCCCCTTCCTCGCCGCTCGCCGCTCGCCGCTCGCCACACGACCGCCTTCCTCTCCTCTTCCTCTCACTTTTGGTCCCTTTCCCCCTCGCAGCCGCAGCCTCGTCGGATCCATCGCAAAGATCACAAGGTCGGCCCTCGCCTCGCCTAAGCTCGGCCGTCTCTCGCCGTCTCTCGCCGTCGCTTGTGGTCTCCGCTCCCTCCCGGACACGTGTGTCGAAACGTGTCGGCAAAGGTTGACCACGTGTCGGAAAACCCGACACGCGTTGAATGCGTGTCCGATCGTGTCGACGTGTCGACATGCTCCGACACGTGTCGGATACGACACGGAAGCACGTACATGTTGGTGGGGCAACAACAATAGCTAGCGAGGTCAATGGCGCCTAGGCGAGGGCTGGCGACTTTAGCCGACTAGAGGTGAGGGCTAGACGAGAGAGGACGGCGACCCTCCCCCAAATCTAGGCAAGGGTCACTAGCCCTCATGCCAGCCTAGCAGCCCTCGCCTAGGGTCCCTAGACCTCACCGCCTAGGTTTGGGGGCGCTAGGGCTAGTAATCCTCACCCAAACGGGGGCAAGGGGTGGTGACCCTCACCAAAATCTAGGAAAGGGTCACCGCCTCTACCTATCCCTAGCTAGGGCTAGCGGGCCCTTGCCTCTAATCGATGGGGGTCGCCAGCCCTTGCCCAAGCGCTAGTGACCCCAATGATCGTTGCTACCATCCAATTGTCGATGGGGTGGCAGCCATAAGTGAGAGGGAGCCCTCCTGCTCGTGTGTTCCCTTTCTTTTTAAAAAATAATATATTTTTAAATTTTTAATATAATTAAATTTAAATTGTGTTTAGACAAAAATGCCCCTTGATTGGTTGGAATTTTTTTGCTAACAAGCGAGTCGGTGAAGTTAGTCCCTTATTTGAAACAATCATAACCATTTTTTATCCTTATTTGAAACAAAATTTATTTCAACCTCTTATTTGAGAAAATAAGAGTACTTCAAGTCCTTATTTGGAATTTTCGCTTTAATAGCTTTAATAGGGTTAATACTATGAAAAATTCCAAATTGGTAAATTTGTAATGAATTTACCTCAGCATATATATTTTTTTTCATTATTATCTTCAAAGACCTCAAACTGATACATCTTTAACAACTTCACCACATATGGCCACAAAAAAGCCTAAACTTGTACACTTATAACATATTTATTCAAAATTAATTTTTTTATTAGCCAAAGCCAACAAATATACCCTCAGTTAAATTAGGTTAATATCATAACAAGTACAAAATCAATACATCTATGATAAACGAATTGTAAAAATCTTAAATTGGTATACCAGTCACTTACCATATGTCATCAAACTCAATAATTTAATAATAAAATTTAATAGAAACTAATAAAGCATAAATTTGTTACCAAAGTGTACTAATTTTGGGTAAAGTTGTCAAATGTATATTGTTTAGGGTTTTTAGTTGTCAAAAAATTAGTTTTGAATAAATTTGTCACTAGTGTACTAATTTGAAGTTTTTCATGTTAGTAATCCTATTTAAAATGAACTCTTAACTTTATTTTTATATTTTGACAAAAAAATTATTTTTATTAAAGTTAACATTTGAATATGTTATTTCGTAAAAAATTAAATAATTTAAAAAATATTTCCTAAAAAGTAATAACTTCCACCTTCTCTCTTTATGGGAGCTAATTAGTTGATGAGCTACTAAGATTATTTTATCCTGGATATTTAATAGGTTCTCTTAACCTTTTTTTTTTTTAATTATTTTATTGGATCCCACCTTTGAACTTTAAAAATTCACTAAATGTAATTATTTCATTAAGTATATTGCTATATCACATTTATTTTTCTAAGGGAAAGTGACACAAACGATTTTTAAACTTTGATTTAATATGCAATATGATTCTCAAACTTTTAATTTGTTTAATATGATCCATGAACTTTTAATTTGTTCAACGTACTCAATTTATTCCCTATATTATATGAAAATGTATAAGGTCATCCCTAAGGGAAAGTGATACAAATGATTCTTAAACTTTAATTTAATATGTAATATGATCCTCAAACTTTTAATTTGTTTAATATGATCTGTGAACTTTAAATTTGTTCAAGGTGTTTAATTTAATCCCTAAATTATATGAAAATGTATAAGGTCGTCCCTAATCTTGAATTATTAAAAGAACGACAAAGAACGACACTTAACATTTTCATATTGCTCAAAGACTACATTTTCATCTCTCTCTCTCTCTCTCTCTCTCTCTCAGAGATATGGGTGATCTTAACAATATTTAATTGTACACTTATAAAAAAAAATGAATGAATAATATTTTAATCGTCTACGAAAATATTGAGACATAAATTATTGTCAATAATAAAAATATTTTTCATTAACTAATTATTTCAAACGATACAAATGATCATATTAAATATAATATTTTAAAAAATGAAATAAATGAAACCTAAATGTAATTTATTCATTAAATTATTGTTATATTACATTTTTTTTTTCTAATATGAACTGCCACGTTGGCATAAATTGGGCTAGAATGATGATGTCGGCTGACGTGTTATCTTCTCAAGCCGGTAATTTTCCTTTTTTATTTTTTCCATCAAAATCTAAAGTACAAATCCAATTTTAAAAAAATTACCAAAGCAGTTAGCATCACTTAGCATCCCGAGAATGGAATTATACTGTTGTCAAAGTTGACCTCGGTTTTTCTTCCGTGCTACTCAAATTAATCCGAAAAGAAAACTAAAATCCCGTGGTGTTGTTGGATGGAGATTCCCCAAATGTAGTTAGCCCACAGGGCCTTCGTTTCACGACAATTATTTGCAGCTTCCTATCGTATCATCTGTTTTCCATATTATGGTTTAATAACATCTAATGAAGAATGTGATCCTATTGGTGGAATGGATTAACACAATTTTGTAGTTTCCATTACTTTTGGATCCGAGCAATAGAGTGATGCTTAATCTTTTGCTTTGGTATTGATGAATAGGGAATTATGTGCATAGGCTTGTTGAAACGTGCTCGATAGAAGAAAGAAAGAGATGTGGACTCTTGGAGTGCCATAATTGAGTAGAAATGGATACTCGAGTGCCATAACTTATGTAAGGTATACTTAAGTGCTAAAATTGGAGCAAAATGGATCATTTGAGTGCTATTCTAGTCAAAACGCTGACGTGTCAATTTTCCGAAGCATGTATAAAACAACGTCATTTTTGGTACTAATATGGTAAAAAATTAATATAAAAATTAAATAAATTCGTTTTATTTAAATATTTATAAAAATACAAATATTTAAAATATTTAAAAACTTTAAATTAAAAAAAAAGGGGTGGTTGAAGGCTAAGTCCTTAGCTGCCGCCGCCTCCCCACTACCGTCGGTAAGGGCTAATGACGGAGGGGGAGGGTCGGGCCGAGGTTGCCGGCCCGGCCAAGGGCCGGTGACCCCGACCGACCGTGGCGAGGGCCCGCAAGCCCTTGCCCCGATCTAGGGCGAGGGTTGCGGCCCTTGCCTAGATTCGGCATTAGGGGGGGTGGAGGAGGAGGAGGAGGGGAAGTAGGCGGCGGCTAAGGAGGAAGAAAAGGGGGGGTAGGAGGAGGAGGAGGGAGGCGGTCGGTGGCGAGGACTAGGGCCGCCCCCTCGACTAGGACTTGGTGGCCCTGGCCAACCCTCCCCCACCTTCCGGCGACGGTGGGGAGGCGGCGGCAGTGAGGGCTCAGCCCTCAGCCACTAGCTGCCTTCCTCATCCTGTGTTTTTATTTATTAATAAATATAAATTATATTATTATTTTATTTTAAATTAAATTAAATTAAATTTTATATTATATTAAAATTAAAATTATGTCAAAATGACGTCGTTTTGGCCGATTTAAGGGCTCTATTTTGGCCAATACCCGAAACGACGTCGTTTTGGGTGAATTAGAGCTAACTCAGCTTTCCGGCGAGCCACCTCAGTGAGAAATATTAATATTTAATTGCCACGTATGATTTTCGGCTAGCTTCGCCGGAGGTAGCATTCAGCCGTCCCACTTTTCTTAAAATGTGGCACTTAAGTATACCTTTTGTAAATTATGACACTTAAGTGTCAATTTGTGTCAAGTTATGGCACTTGAAGAGATCTTTTGCCAAAAAAGAAATAACAAGGGAGCAGGCGGTGAAGGACTTGGAGGTAAACTATGTTTCGGTTAGTGCTCATTCTGGCAGTCATTGTGATCATGCTATTAGATGTAGCATTGGCCACTTGCGGATGATCCTTTCTTATCTCGTACATGCGGATGATTCTATGTTTCGGTAAACTATGTTTCGGTTAGTGCTCATTCTGGCAGTCATTGTGAGCATTGGCCACTGCTCATTCTGGCAGTCTCACCACTTGCGGATGATCCTTTCTTATCTCGTACATGATCACTACAGTTCTTAATTTCCTCTGGCACTTGCATTCAGAAGCTGACATGACTCTACTGAAACTTACGGACACGATTGGGTTTGCCACTGAAACCACGACGTAACTTCATCAGAATCTAGTACATGCCAAGCTGATTTGTTCAACTGAACAAGCACTAAGGTTTCCTTTTGATTTTTATTCTTGGTTATTGTCTTCTTTGCTGGAGTTCAAAAGCGAAACTTGCTTTAAAGAGGGTCAATATTCAGTTGGCTAATTTCACATTGCCTTGTTTTATTTTTCTGCCTTATTGCTTATTACAGTGAATTTGGGCTGATAACTTATATCTTTTACCATCTTTAGGACCTGGAACGGCATAGGGAAGAACTTGAACAATTGCTTATTGTGGAAACGGCGTGCAGGCACTTTTTTTTTAGCATTACTAGCGGGGTGTCTTCTTCTCGAAGTCCCAATCAAGAGACCAAGGAAAATGATCTTTGTGGATATTCTGACCTGATTCTCATGAGTGTTGCTTTCTTATCTTTGTACTTTTCTTACCATGGTGATAGTATCGCTCTTTCCTTCTTAAACTTTTGTCGAGTGATGTTTGGCAGTCGTATGGTTTGTGTAAATCAAAATGTTCTTGATTCTTTTCTAGGATGATGAATTACGAAACAATGTATTTGTCATAATTCCTACTCTGGAGTTTTCCATCTTCAAAGAATAGTGATCTTGGCAGGCCGGGCGGGGCTGCTGAATTTCAGACGTTAGCGTAAGCTCTAATTCACTAGAATTCTGGGTTATTGTCAGCTGTTAATGGAAACTTTTCATTAGTCACTATGTGGTATGGTAGCTCATCTTTGCTTGAAATTCGTTTCCTTTTTGTTGACGGTTTCCATGGAACACATTGCTTTTTCATATCAAAGAGTGAACGAGGGATCAAAGTCACCAGAGTGGGATTTTTCGATAAGCACTATGAATAAGTTTGCAGATGGAAACGAAGGCAAGGCCAGTTTACCTCCAATAAGTTGCATATTTAACAGGATCTATAAAAGTGCGTAGAATGATTATATAGGTACAGATTCAAGGCTTCAAGGCCAAGATTGTCCTTCTTTTCCAATGGAATGGCCAGAGAGAGAGAGAGAGAGAGAGAGAGAGAGAGAGAGAGAGAGAGAAATTCCTTGTTGCACTTCGATGAACTGATAGAGGCAGCTCAAGGTAAATCATATATGCGGTCACCTGCATGCACGCGCAAAGTAAGGGGACCAAGGTGGTATTTCCTATCATGACTCCACAATCTTAAACCTGTCACTTTCAAAACAAAGTAGCTTTTGTCCCCTTTTGTCAAATATGGGGTGAAGTGAATCACGGTGCTTTAGTATATCTCCATCAAAGATCTCACATTGATATGCAAAAGAGAAAACCTATCTAGCAGGATTAGAGTAAGAGGGGGAGAAATCTACAATAAGCAAATACCACAAAACCTCACACGTTTTGGACAAACTCAGAATGACTTTACTGTCATTTGCACTTCCACATTGTGAGTAATCAATGGAAATTCACACCTGAGTAGTCCTCCATTCAATATGCCACTTTTAACTTTCTGTTGGAGGAAATTTCAATCTAATGTAATCAATAGGGTATAATCCACGGTTTCATCTATTCCATCAGTAAAAGGAATATTGTACTGTAATGCAATTCGGAAGTGTAACTGGTCGCCATTTCAGTACCTTATAGATAGAGTCCATCCCCACAAAACCTTACATTCAATTCCATTACTTTTTCTCAGGTGAATCTGCATCTTTGGTGAACTTTGTGCGCCATCTCTGCTTATTCTTCTCAACTGTGTTAAAATTCTCGGAAAATTTTGCTAGCCCTTGTCTGAATGCTCCAAGGTTTACACCATTACCGACCAAAATACTTGTTAATCCCATTTTCGAAACCTGTAAAAGTCAAAGGTATACTTCCTCAAATAAGCACGAAGAACTGGTGGTGTTACACAAGATCCACCATAGAAGCCATAAGAACCAAAAATTAGTCATCGTTCTAGATGCTACCTCTACAAATGATACAAAAACAGGAATAAACATCTAGTCTAATTAATGAATTACCGCTTCAATATTCCTATCCTCATCATCAAAGAGAAGCATCGAGTTGAATGCCACCCGTGTCCTTGAATGAATTCTCCAAAATTGCTCAGTCTTGTGCAAAGAGAAAATTGAGCATATAACAATTTCTCCGCTCTATCAATTTAAGAAATGAGGCCATGAGAATAAGCTTTTTGCATGGATAAGTTCTCGATTAAATAGACGTGTAAAATAAATCCAACTCTATCCATAATATTTTATAATAAAAAAAGAAGAAGAAGAGAATCTCCACAAAATTTAAAGTGAGATCTTTTGATTGAGTTTGATTTTGCAACACCATTAGAGATACGCCCACTTATGATTGGCTACAAATTAAATTATATTTTCCATTATTCTAGCTAACCGGGATTCTCAAAGATTATAATGCTAATTTAAAACTTCTCAAACCATCTCACATCCTCTCTCTCTCTCTCTCTCTCTCTCTTTCTCTCTCTACATCTACGAGTTGACTCACCGGAGCACGGCCGCGCCATGGGAGTCCCCGCCTTCTACCGGTGGCTTGCCGATCGGTACCCGAGCTCGATCGCCGACGTCGTTGAGGACGAGCCGGCCGATCGACCCATCGAGGCCCAAACACTAACGGAATGGAGTTCGACAACCTGTACCGCGACATGAACGGGATCATCCATCCGTGCTTTCACCCCGACGGCAGGGTACGTGCGTGCGTGCGTGCGTGTGTTCCTTCTAGGTCCTTTGATCAGATCACTATTATGCGTGGCAGCAATCGCGAACTAAGATGTTCACAACTTTTGGCCTAACAGAGACGATTTCATGCTAACCTGGTGGTTTTGCTTGGGTTTATTCTGTGTGCTCACTAATTATGCGGACTTAGAATGCTCATTGTGCATCTTTCTGTTCTTCAGGGTGCTATCAATTTACTAGTGATGGTTTATAGGAGGGAGTTCACTGCCATGGGAGGTTACCTTACTGAAGCAAGCGAGGTAGTTTCATTATGCATCCTTTGATATGCAGTTTCCAGTTGGGTAATGTTGTGGTTGGATGATGAATTCGTGGGTTGGTTGCTCTAATACTAGTCGTTCGGGTTACATGTTCTTGTTTGTTGAAGAGTTTATTTCTTCTTTAGGATGTGGTTTCCACAAGGCTTTTCTAGTTATTTTTTAGCTGCCATAACTATTTGCTGTCAGTATGTTTTTGGAAAGACATTTTCTATTTTGCGTTTTTCCTAATATTTTTGTTTTAACTCTTGCGAATTTGATTTTATTTAGTGAACACCTCAAATCAGTTGGTATATGCAGAGTCTATTTTTTCATATATATATATATATATTTTAAGGTTTTGGTAGAAAATCCAACAAATCCTAGTTTGTGTTGGTTGTGTTAATCCATTAGTATATTTGTTTCTTGTAAAAATTAATGTATTTGACAGTCTTTGATGAGGAGTTTTAATTTCTTTCTAGTGTCCAGGTCATGTTAGACAAAGTAGAACATTTTATCTAGTCTGTTGCTCTCGAAGATCAAATTTTTCAGAAGCAAGCTCGCTTACAGCAGGTAACTTTGGTCATTTATGAATGCTATAAATTCAATCTGTTTGGAAGGCAGCATGTGATGGAGAATTCGAAGAATGATCCAAATTCTTTCAGTTTCTTTTGGTGTTATTTGTGGAACAAGTGGAGTGGAAATAGATTTATTTTATTTTATTTTTTAATTCCATTGAAAATAGTCGTTCAGGACTCATAATCAATTAAAGCATGTGACACTTTTAGTACAGACTAGTGAGTACAATACTTATGCCGGCATTCAGTCCTATTTAACTTTATGCTCGACATTTTCTCTAGGCACTGGAGAATAATGAAGAAATGAGATCTAGATTAAGAAGAGTCATCAGAAGAATTACAAAGTCCAGCTGTTGACAAGGTATGCAAAGAGTTGATTTTCTCCTTTACCTGTGTGGTAATTGAATATCTTCTGTTTTGCACTTTCAGTTGATCAAAGGCAATTGAAATGGGGCAAGTCATAATTTCTTTAATCAATAAAGATGATGCAGTTTTGTTTGATGCAGTTTTGTTTGGGCGGGGACTATCATTAAGTTTGATTTAGTTCTCTGATTGTAGGTTGGGATTTAATGAAGAGATCAGGTGCACTGAAAAGATGTGCACTTAACAAGTCGAATGAATCAATCTTTAAGTGGCTCCTTTTATATCTTCCTAGCTTTGGTTACTCCAACCTCTCTGTTCAATAGATTTTAGCATTATTTAACTCTTGCGCTGTCTAACTGAAAGCATAGTCTTATATGATGAGTGATGTCTTATGGACTCCAATGTGTACCATACATGAGCTTGAATGGTGTTGACGCTACTCTTTTTTGGGGGCCAGAGAATTTTTGCTATGTTCATTTTTTTCTTATGTGTCCTTTTCTTTTTTTCTTTTTCTTTTTTTTTTTTTGGGGGGGGGGGGCGCTGAGCAGATGGGAGAAGCTAAGTTTCACATGGTGTACCGTTGAACTGAGATTCTTTTTTCTGTATGCTCTCAAGTGAACATTTTATGAGTGAAGATACCATTTTTTAAGCATTCTGAAGAGAATGATCTACCTTTTACATATTTTGAGTAGTCAGACAAATTGAAAAGTTTGACTTTTTGATGTGTTATTTTTGTGGATGAATTATATATTGTCAGTCCCATTATCAATATATCAAAGGAAACATGAGAAGCTTTACGAGCTAAATAATCAATTCTTGAGTTTGATACACTGGTTTGAAATCAGGTTAGATTAGGGGAGCCTGGATACGAGGAAAGGTATTATGCAGAGAAATTTCATGTGTCAACGCCGGAGGAGATAGAGAGAGTTAAGAAGGAAACGGTAATTTTTTCTTGTATCTTGAAGCATTCAGTTTACTTACTTTAATATCAGTATTATTTCTGACAATTATTTTGCTTTTATTTCATCTTGTTTGTCTTGCTAACTTAATATATATTTGTTTTACAGTGTTCTGTGCTTACTCTCCTTGATTTTAATTATTGTGATTATTTGTGGCATTGATTTAGTTTGTTTGGATGGTAAAGCAGTCTTCAGACTCTGAATCTCTTAATAGCAGTTCCTTTACATTTAGATGTCTACTTTTATTGCAAATCTGTGTGGATGTGGAAGTTATGTAGCTTTGAGGAGCTGTAACTGTGTTCTTTTAAATAGGAAAGACATTGATAATTCCTTTTTCCGATATGAATCAGGAGGGAAGTTCTTTTTACGTTAATTTTTCATAGGAAGTGTTCCTTTTATGGAGATTGATTTATTTAGGAGTACACCTGATAGTTTTCACAGCCAATGTTTTGCTTGGTGATTTCTATGGAAGAAGGATCTGAATAGCATTTAGTCAACTGCATTTGGACTTCGGATGAGGCTAATTTATTCTTCTGCTTATCTTAGACAATTTTAAGTATGACAGTTAGATATTCTGGAAGAAATGTTGCTATTGGGGCATTAGCTTTTCCTTTTATTGTTGGGTAAAGGGTATGGATCAACTAAGCTGGAATGTTCTGATGCCAGGAACTAAGCTGGAACATTCTGGCTCCATCATTTGTTCAAAATGGTTTTTGGTGAACTAAGCTGGTACCATCTGAATCCTACTAGAGCAAATAGATGTTTTGACGTATCTCAAGTAGATGCTTATGTGGTTGCATTTGGTCTTTGCATGGTTCAAATGCATATGCCACTAGGTGCCAAATTTGAGTGTGATAGAAAAGAGTGGCAGCTTCCTTGTGACTTGATATTTTTGTGGGTACGATACTTGGTAGGATTTTTCATGTTGACAGTGCCTATCTTTTGCATTGTAAATATGTGTCATGGACTTATTAATTGGATGAGTTCTCGTTGTCAGAAGCTTCGGTTTCACTTCAATTCCTCATTCCAGATTGTGTGGCTTCTTCAATATATTTGCCCTTGTAAAAATGTTAATTTCTCTTGTTTGTGAAGTCCGGGAATGCTATTATCTTACTACCTCTTTAGCATCGTAAAGATATATCATGGACTTATCAATTGGATGACTTCCTCATTGTGAAATGCTTTAGTTTCAGCCGCAGTTCCTTCTTATAGATTGTGTGGCCTTGTCAGTACATTTGCCCTTGGATAACTGTTAATTTCTTTTGTCTGTGAAGTTCTTAATTGCTAGTATTTTCCTATCTGTCTGATTATTACAACTGCAGTTTTGTATTGAGGTTAATGGTTGATGGCATTTCTACTTTGCAGGTTTTGAAATACGTTGAAGGTTTACGTTGGGTCTGTTGGTATTATTACCAAGGCGTTCGATCCTGGCAATGGTGAGTTTTACCATTAAGGTCTGCAAGAAACAATACTGATCCATCTTTACGTGCCTTTTAATAGCAATTATCTGATTCCATTGCCTAGAATGTGCTTATAAACTGTGCGTATTGTACGGTACTTTGAAGACCTCCTACTAGGATATTGAGCAAAAATCTTGTTATTTTGTTTAGTCAGATGAATCCTGCATGCTTCATTTTCTGGGTAGCTTTACTCGAAATGTATTGAATTACCATACTATGATTTCCCTACTGTCAGTGCTACTGTTAAGTTGCAATTTGGTTTTCATGCTACACTAGTTTTTATTAGCCTATTTTTTAGATCTGAATTATTGAAAGTTGTATACATGCTTGTTCAAGTACTATCCATTCCATCATGCTCCATTTGCTTCTGATCTCGAGGATTTAGCTGGTCTGGAGATCACATTCTTCTTGGGAGAGCCTTTCAAACCATTTGATCAGCTCATGGGAACCTTACCATCTGCAAGGTTTTTTTTTTTTTTTTTTTTTTTTTTTTGATGACCCAAGGAACCCGTAAGCCGATAGCCGGCGGGTAAACCCTGGGGAAGCGACTGTAGGACCTACTATCACAGTATTTTAAGTAAGAATCCCTAACGACACATTGGGATTCGAACTCCTCACCTTCATGAGGGGGAGAGAGCCCAAGCCAACCGCGTCGCTGCGGGTGGTGGTTTTCCAAGGTTTCTTTTTGTTTTCTTTTGCTTTTGAAAATACTAGGGACCGTTATATTAGTCCTTTTTGTACTTTGAATTTTCTTTTTAGACTGCTTGTATCTGGTGTATAGTGCAAGTGCTTTGCTAGAACAGTAAAGGAAATTAATGACAAGGAGAGGGGGTACTTGCACGACTTGCCATTCGAGTTGAGTGTTGGCTTCCTTATTCCATCCTTTCGGTTGAGAGGAATTCAATACTTTCCTCCCATTATCGGCCTCTTCCCAAACCGGTTGCTATCTCTGTTGGGCACAAACCGCGATCCAAATGCGGTAGCCCGTTCATTCAGATTCCTCTTTATCAGCTGGGCCATCTCGCACAACTCATCATAGTCTTTGAGATTCAGTGATACTAGCAGGTCCTTGATCTCTGACCTCAGACCATCTTTGAACCTCTTCGTCCTGGCCATCGGGTCCTCAATCAGCCTCGATGCATACTTGGACAACTCAGCAAACTTTACTTCATATTGGTTCACGAACATCTGACTTTGACGGAGACGTTGGAACTCGGCCATTTTCTGCTTTCGCGCACAATTTGAAATGTACTTTCCGTAGAAGGCCTCAATGTAGGCATCCCACTCTAGGACCGTACTTCGGGAAATACTCTCTTTGGTGGCTTCCCACCAAGTGCTCGTGTTACCTTGTAACTGGTAGACAGTCAAGACTACATTGTCTTCTTCAGAGCATCTCAGCAGTGTGAAGACTTTCTCTAGTTCTCGGATCTAGAAGGTTACAGCTTCCGGATCGCTCGCTCCAATGAACCTTGGTTGTTTTAGTTTTAGGAACTGCTCCACCAGCTTATGCATGAGTTGTTCACCATTCCCATTTCCTGGTGGGACTTTAGCAGGTGTAGCGGCAATAGCAGTAGCTTGGTTTTGAGCCCGCTGACTAATTATATTCCCTAGAGTTTCTAACGCTTGCATAGTCCCATCCAACCTAGGATCGCTTGGTGCTTCTCTGCTAGCACCAGCCTAAGGTGGTACTCTTCACTCGGTACTAGCCAGAGCTGATGCTCTATCTCTAGCACTCGCTCATCTCAGTGCCCTTTCTCTGGCACCTGTCACAGCTACTATAGCCCTTCTTCAAAAGGATCTTTGCTCAGGATCGCTCATCTCGCAGGGTCTTTACATAAACCTACTTTCCAATTCTAACACGGAATTAGAGATTTGAGTGATTCGTGCAAAATAATCAATCAATCACAAGCATAAACATAAGAAAAATGTTTTTCCTACTAATTCCATGACCTATCGCACCTTATCACTCTAGACCTTGACCAGGCTCTGATACCACTTCGGGCGGGGATGGCACGCCCCGAATCCTAAGTACATGCACATCTCTCAGCGGTCGATTAGAAATGCAATTTCTTAGGACGCGTCGTCGACCCATTTTTTTAATCTTTCGACTAAACGCATGTGGAAGCGAATTAAATACATACCTAGTCAACCATCAGAAATAGGGATAGTACAAACACAACAATTTTTCATAAATGATGATTTATTCATTAACAGTTTAACCCAAGGAGTATGATATGTACAAACTTACTACAAAAGCGACTCCTACACGACCTACTAACAAAAAAGGTCAAGGTCGGGGTTAAATTCCACTTTCACAACCTATACAAGCTCCTACAATATCCGCTCTAATACCTAGGCACAAAATCGTGCACGACGTCAAACGTTTCTTGCTCCCTGGGCCCCTTTGGCTCGGAATCCGGATTCACAACGACATCGTCAGGAGTGTCGATGTCCATGGGGTCGCCTCATGGTCCATCCACGTATCCGATGGACATCCAATCAAAACCTTGCAGGAGACCAATTCTATGGCCGTTTGCCATTCTGTTGTCTACCACATCTGCCCAATTGTCTGCGCATCGCTCAGGGAGGACTTTTTTCGAGGCCTCCAATCATACAGGACAAGCTATTTTCTCCCATAAGAATCATTCGGAGTTCGAATTCTTCAATGGCTGTAACACTGATTGTTATCTCCTATCAATGATAGTTATTGTGTTCAGTCTAAATTGGCATCTCATCTAAAAGTCGTGCATGGACAAGGTTTACTCTATTTGTGACGTGGGTGGCCTTAATATTATCCATGGTCACATTTTCGATGCCTATGGTCCTGCTGAGCAAGGAAGGAGAAATAGAGGACGGAAAGATCGCGTTTACTCAGGTAAAAGAGGGAGTTGCAGTCGTTGCATGGTAGGTATTGATGGGAGTAATTTCATTGGGTCAGATTTTCAGGTTCTTTGCGTGAAAGATTTGTATGTCTTTTTTCTTTTTCTTTTTTTTAGGGAGGGTTTGAATTTCTGTGGAAGCCTATGAATATTTTTGCATTTAGCTCGACACCTTCAAGTAAAGGTAAACAAGGTAGTTTTACTTGAAGGTGTTGAGTGGAACATTTGACATCTTTATTAATGAAAAAAAAAAGACTAAATGCAAAAATATCCACAGGCTTCCGCATAAACTGAGACCCCCCTAAAAAAAGAACAAGAAAAAAGACATACGAATGAACCTAAAAATTTGACCCAATAAAATGACCCACATCAGTACCGACCATACAACGACTGCAACTCCTTCTTTTACATGAGTAAATGCGATCTTTTTGTCCTTTGTTTCTCCTTCCTTGCTAAGTAGGACCATAGGCATCAAAAATGTGACCGTGGATAATATTAAGGCCATGCACATCACAAGTAGAGTAAACTTTATCCATGCACGACTTTTGGATGAGATGTCAATTAGACTGAACAAAATAACCATCATTGATAGGAGATAACACCCAATGTTACAGCCATTGAAGAATTTGAACTCCAAATGATTCTTGTGAGAAAAAATGGCTTGTCCTGTATAATTGGAGGTCTCAGAAAAAGTCCCCCTTGGAGGATGCGTAGACAATTGAGCATATGTGGTTATCACTAGGGAGACAAACGGCGATAGGATTGGTTCCTGCAAGGTTTTGATGGATTGCTCGTCATATACGCGGATGGGCCAGGAGGCAACCCCATGAACATTGACACTCTTGACGTTGCATTGTGAATTCGGATTCTCAATATCACATCTATTAATTCGTATGGAAATAATTAATTTTCGTTCTCTAATTTACAAGACCTTAATTTGGATCATCCAAATGGGGAGATTCTTTAATATCTTTAAATAATTTACATAGCTGTGCACATTCTGCATCTACCTTTTTAGAGATTAAAAACGCGAATAATTAAATGAAAAACGGTGTAGTGTAGGTGCATTCCATCATCGATTGTCATATATTTAAAGGTCAAAAGAAAACTGTATGTAGCTCAAATGGGACTTGATAAATCATAACTAGCTGGTAACTTAATGGAAGAGAACTAGTAAGTCATACAAATAAAAATTCATAAATTAAAATTGAAGACATCTATAGTAGAAACAAATAAAAGTTGCTGAATGATAATTTAGAAAAAAAATTAAATGAACATAAGCTGGTCTGCACAATTCAGTTCTAAAATCCATTTGCCGGTACAAATCTAAATTTATTTAAGCTATATTGATATGACAACTTCATAAGGTTATCAATCTATTGGAATGATGGGTTGTGAAATTTTGACAATAGCAAGAGTGAGAGGTGTAATCTTTTGATACGTTGTGATGTACAAATCAGATGCTTATTGGCAAAAAGTCACATATTTGTGACCAATTCGAAATATTTAATCTGCTAGCTTTTTACCACAAAAATGAAAGAATGAAGCTTATGTTCATTTAATTTTTTTAAATGACAATTTTTAAACAAATTGATCAAGTTGAATATAGTGATTAAACAAAGTACTTTCAAAGAATGGGAAAAGGCTAATTGAATACATTCATTTTAATGATGTTTGTACCATTTATCAATTTGATACACCATAAATTCAATCATTCAATCATGAATGCATTAACTAGATAATTTAATTCAATGTAATCACAACTAATATTCAACACTTCAAATCTCCTGATTAACTAATTATTGGTCATATTAATGATCCAAGTATGACTCATAAATTCAATCATTCAATCATGAATGCATTGACTTTATAACTGTTACAGAGTATTATTCCAGATAATTATTTGTAACTATTAGAAGCCTTTATTATGGGTATTAACTTTGTAATTCTTACAAATATTTAATTTGACCATTACTTTTCAAACTGTTTTAGAGCATTAATTAGTCATTTAAATCTGAAATCGTTTCAAATAATTAAACTGCCCATTTATTCCAAAACCATTTAATGTGATCGTTAAGTTCTGAAACCGTTTCAGAACTTAATGTGACCGTTACATCTTTAAAACATTCCAAATCTTTAATTTAGCCATTAAGTTTGAAACTGTTTCAAATTAGTTTGTTTACTATACATCTAAAATTCATTTCTTTTCATAAATTTACATCAACTGATATTGTGTATATTGAACCACTATGCTAAATTTGTAGAGAATAATGCTATGCTAAATGGCATATAGTAATTATTGTAACTTAAATATTAACATTTTATTATGAAATGGCATATAATGGATATCATTATGGTGCTTGGAATATATCTAATCATTCAGTAAGTGCCATTTGAGGATAGTAAACGTTATTATTTATAGATTGATAATCTTATGAAGTTGTCATATCAATATAGCTTAAATAAATTTAGATTTGTACTGGCAAAGGGGTTTTAGAACTGAATTGTGCAAACCAGCTTATGTTTCACATTATTCATAATTGTTTGTGCCCAAATTCAGTTACTTTTAGTTAATGGTATTTTTAAATACTATACATACCCACAAATTTACAAGTATGACTCATAAATTCACAACCTTTTACAATCATCTTAAAAACGTTTCAGATCTTTAATTTAGTTAACTTGTAGTTATGGAGAAAAAACATAAAAAATTCAACTTTTACGAGTCTGTCTCAACAAATTTTTAGTCAAAATGTGCCAACGACTAACAAGTTATTAAGAAATTGAAATATTGTGGCGATGCCGAGCCTTATCGGGACAATTGAAACAAACACGTAAACACTAATTGAATTGATAAAGAGTGAGTGTATATTATCTCCCCTTTGAATATGAGAGTGAATATTATATACATTTCCACTTGAATAACCTTAAATTTCCTTAAATTTTGAGATCTAAATATATTAATATGATAAATATGAATTAGGTTATCATTCACAAATAATGTCATCAACCCACCATATGTCGTTCATGTAATGGTGATAATATAAGCATATTATATTTAGAAATGAATGGATACATTCATGATTGAATGATTGAATTTATTAATCAAGTTGATAGAAATATCTAATATCAAGATAGTTGTAATGGATGTCGTTGTGAATTCGGATTCTCAATTTTCGTTCTCTGAAAGGTTGTTTTAAGGTCTTGTGATTAAGTTGGGATTACTTCAATCCATTTGCCACCTATGAAAGAAGATTTGTCATAATAATTTACGTTTTCTTTGGACTCTAGGGAATTTCACCTTATTCATTATTTAATATTGAAAGGCTAGTAGAACACCTTGGGATGAATATGTGTAAAAATAGATTTTTGCGAAATGCAGTAAAAATACTTTACTTTTAAATTGAGTCTAATTGAGTATAGACTTTGCAGAAGGATTCAGACTTTAACAACTATCTCAAAGCACATCAGTAAATCGCAGCAAATAAAGTAAAGGAGTTTAGAAAAGAGAAAATGGCTTAGATCAAGCCTACGTCCACTCTCCACACTGACAGCCTTTTAGCTAGATTCCACTATGAATCGAAAAAAGAATGTTACAGCACCGTGATTTCGAATTTTTGAATTTTCAGTGAGGTATCTGTGCTGTTCTCACAAGATCACTCTCTAGAGTTTCTCACTTTTGAATACAAGCTTAAGCACTAAAAGATGAAGAATAAGAGAATTAGAAGCTTCAAACTTTAGAATTCTTCTTTCACGCTCTCTTCGAATAACTTGAAAAATCCCTTTAAATACTCTTCCATACCTTGTTGACCGTTGGCACTTTCCAGAGGAATTCTTCAAATCAACCAGTTGGACAGAATCAATCAAGGAGATCTCGAGTCGTTTGAAGATTGAGATGAAAGTCCATCAATCATGTTCGCCCATATAATCAGGATCTTGGTTTCCATAAGTAGATTTTTTTACAAATAAGCTTGCCTTCCAAAAATGATTTGCTTCTTCGAAAATGATTCCAATTAGGATAATCAATATGGTAAGTGATATTTTCAACCAGAAAGCCTGATATATTTTGTACTTATTGAAATCTTGAATAAAATAATTCAGAGTTTGATTAAGTCTTCATTTTTGCGTTTATTGAATTAGTCAACATAACAAAGGTTCCACCACCTACAACGATCTTTATCAATCGCCAGTAAACTTAGGGACCAAAAACGTAGCACTGTATTCCAATTCATCACATTATAAGTCTTCATTGTTCCCGCTAAAAAATTGATAAATGTTCTGGTTGCATAGCTGGACAAGGCTTCTAGGAGATACGATAAAGTACTTGAAACAGCTCGAGGAATATGTGAAGATCCTCGAGGAAGAGGTGGCCACGAGAACCGTGGAATCTGTGATCTTTGCAAAGAAGCCATCGCTCCAACGCGGTGATGGCGTCATATCTTTATCATCCGATGAGAAGTCATATGACCCACTCATCGATCAGCAACTACCTGAGGTCGAAGCACGGGTATCGGGGATGAACGTTTTGATTAAAGTCCACTGTGAGAAGCGCGAGAGTTGCATCAAGGAAGTGATGAAACAAATGGAGGACATGAACTTGACAACTCTAAATATCAGCGTCCTAGCATTTGGGAGTTCCCTCTTGGATATTACAATTGTGGCCCAGGTAATTATTGCCAATTTCTTGATATTGTTTCAGTGAAAAGTAGTCTTTTAAAACTTCAACTAGTTTTTCTGATCCTTTGTGGAGAGCATATTGTCGGTTCAGATATTCTTGGATACAAACTGTTATCCAGATTTTTCTCTTTCTTCTTTTTCTGATTTTGGTATGGAAAAGTCCGTAATATGGTTCCTTGTTAATTATACGAGCTTTGGCGTCGCTTCTCGTGATCCCCAGAAGCTTTTGCATTGAGTTTTTAAAATCTAAAATAACAATAAATGAGGGAAGATTACTAATTCCACATACCAAAGGAAACTACTGTTAAAAATTAAATATCATATGTGCAAGAATTCTTAGAGAATGTTCAATCCACTTTTTGTTGCATTTTTGTTAGATTTACTGACAGGTTGCTGTATAAATTAATCTCTTCTTATTCAGAGCAGAGTTATGGTATTTCATCTTCAGTTATATAGAAATCATACTTGTTTCGTCTACATTACTTGCAGATAGAAAATGAGAACTGCCTGACACTTGAGGAGATTGTTGAAAACCTACACGATGCTCTGACCATGTTCATCGGATCATCTTCAAAATGGTCAGCTTGTTAGGCAAAAAATTGCTATTCTGCCATGGTCTGTGTCCTAGAGATGTTCTTGATTACGTGTTAGTGCAAGACTTGTGGTTAATTGTACTATTATGTGAATTGTAATTTCTAACTAATTTTGGTAATTATCTGTTAGTGCAAGAGTTAACCACGTGTTACTGCAAGAATTGTGAGCAATTGTCACTCCTCTTGCCCTCGTGGCTTTTTTTTTCCTCTATTGGTCTCGCTTCTATTGCCCTTGTCACCTGTTTTGAACTGCTTGCAGGGAGTACGAGGCTATCTTCTTTATCCTTCTTATTACAGTTTTCTTTGTGGTAGATCTCTCATCTTGCTTGACCCGTTGTTAAATCTTGCTTTACGACTCTGATTTGGTCATCTATTATGATTATTTTCCTGTATCTACAGTTAAGCATTTCAAGGGGCTCGTGGCTTGTGAGGATTATGATGGAAGTAGAACAGAGCAAGAGTCCACTCTCATGAACCAATATTCCTTCTGTGTAGTTCATTGGCACGGGTCCTCTCACTTGGAAAGAAGAGATGACCTTTATCGTGACATGGACCCAAATGGCGATAAATCTCCCATGTTACCTTCGTATCTCAGTCTAAAATCTGCTGGTTTTGATTCATCTGGCCCTGATTCTAAATCATTGCCTCTGAAACTTTTCAAGTCTCGTTTTCTTTTGGACCTTCAGAAATATTAGCTCGTTCATCATTCTTTTCTTCTCTTTGTTCCGGCAAGTGCCATGCTTCCAGTAGTTGCCTTGCAAAGTTTAGTCTTTCTTTAGTGCAGAGAAATTAGGAGAGAAGACCCAGATATTCAGGAGGCATGGCAAGTTATATGCTTTTGGCTCTTTAGTTTGTAGGTTGTAGATGCAGTTAGTTGTACATAGTTCATATGTACTTGTAATCATCATGTGTTTGACTTGTGATATCCCGATTTTCCAATTTTATTTTCAATAAATTGAGACGAGCATTTCCTTAGCATGCATATAGTTCTTTTCCTTGAGTCGGCCACTCATGTGAAAACTAATCTATTAGGTGAAGCCGTGAAGAGATTCTAATACATCAGACTCGAGAATTTGACCAAGAAGCGACATTTCGATCGAGTTAATTTGCAAGGGTTATTACGGCACAATTAAAAATCGAATAGAGACCAGAGATATGTTGACTCGACAGAGGTATGTGATCAGGTGTGGGTGATTCCACCAGAACGCACAATTCTTGTCGATCGGCACTAGACCGACTTTTCTGTCGATTGGGTATCATGTATCCGTATTTGAAATCTTGAGATTACCACGACAACCGAGAGTCGCCAATATGTCAAAGACGTACATTGTGGCTTGATCAATCACAGGTCAAATGCATGAAAATTTCTAAAAGCTACCCGGTAGATTAGGACACGCTAATATTATGCCAGAGTGAAATTAACCATGAATTGAGATTGAATTAAGAAATTGGAAGTCCGGATATGTTACAAATCATTTTAGAATCATTAACTCATCTTCAGAAGATTTTTCATTCAATCGGAGTTTTTCAGCAAATTAATCAAAGTATGGTTAATTTGGTTCGGAAAATTGGTAGACCCACTTTTGGTCGTACTTTTGAGATTTAAGATGGTTCTATGGTCAAGTGATTATATAAATTGAAGTATGGTGACATTTGATTAATTTTATAGACTTTAATTGGACTCAATTGGAAGAGAATTAGATGGAATTGAAGGAATTGTTGTACAAGATTTCATGTCATGGTGGAAAAAGGAAATTGCACCCATTGGAATAAGGTTGTGGGAGTTTGAGATAGTGGAAGATGACATCACCTTATGTCATGGTGGTTGGGGCTAAGTGATGAGAGCTTGACAAGTGGAGAGTGGAGATTAAATCTCAAAAAGGCACCCATCAACATCATCTTCTACATTTGAACTTGGGGAGAGAAAAGCTGAGGGAGACTAGCTTGTTCGGCCCCCTTCGTACGACGCCCGACCGCCCGCTCAGCCCGTTTGCTCGCTCGTTGCCGGAGCTGCTCAACATCGCCGTCACTCAGCTCGCTCGCCCTTCGCCTTCCTCTCTTTCTCCCCTATTGGCGTCAACCTACGCTTCTTCTTCTTTGTGCTGTTTGAGACCCACCAGCAAACTAGGGAAGTGAAGCAGCAGCCAGCAGCGTCGCTCATCGCCGTCGCATGCCGTTGGACCGCTCGTCGTCGCTGCTTGCCATCTCGCACAGCCGCTACTCTGTGCTTGGTTGACGCCCAGCTGTCTTGGTTGGTTTCGGTCCCCGTGTTCTAGGAGCTGTCGTCAACCTCCCCACCGGCCCGTCCAAGCCACCATCGGTCTTCCCCTGCTAGATTCGGTCCTAAGCCAGCCCATTTCCCCCTCTGTCGGCACCATCACAACAACCAAAAAAATGGGTATCGCAATGGAGTTTTGGCCCGTTTTGGCCGGCTTCCCAATCCCGGATGCTTGGCCCGCCTTGAGAAAAGTCGATCTCCTCGATGTCGTCGTCGTTTTGGTCTGCTCGGCTCGCTAATCGGGTGAGTTTAACTCACTAAACCTCAATTAAGGGGTTAATTATGCTTAAGGAGGTTTAGGGTGCGTTTGGGAACCACTTCCCAAAGCCCCTTGAAGCCTAAAGGTACTTGGCCAAATGCTAGGCCGTTTGGGAAAAATTTTTGAGCCCGCATTCGGGGAATGCCAGCATGTGTGAAGCCGAAAGCCCAAGGCGGGGGGGGACCCGCCTTGGGCTTTCGGCGGCATGCCCACGCGGCACCGTTCATAACTTTTTTTTCCGAAATTGTCCTCACGGATGTTTTGTTTTTCCGGTTCTTGCCCTTGCGTCGCGGCTGTTCATCCTCTCCGGGGGTTCGGGTTCCGCCGGCCGTGAGCGGCCGGCGATCGCCCTAGAGGGACGCCGGCGATCGTCGGGGGTGGCGCGACCGACGCCGAGGTGGCGCGACCGAGGGCTGGGTCACCGCAAACCCGATCCGGGGCGGCGACGGTCTTCTCCTTCCCCGAGTTTCTTCTTCCGCGAGCGGTCGTCGGAGACCGTCGCCCAGACGAGCGACGCCAGGCGGTGGCGCGACCGCCGCGACCCAGATCTGGGGTGGCAGGGTCGCGGGAGGACCTTGCCGCCCCCGATCTGGGTCGCGCGACCTCGCGGCCCTCGGATCTGGGCCGCGGCGGCGTCGCGTGACCTCCCGCGACCTCGCCGCCCGGTTCCGAGGGCGGCGCGGTCGCGCGACCCCGCCGCGACCCAGATCCGGGGCGGCGAGGTCCTCCCGCGACCTCGCTGCCCCAGATCCGGCGTCACCGGAGGTCGCCGGAGGTCGCGACGGCGTCGCGCGACCTCGCTGCCTCAGATCCGGTGTCGCCGGAGGTCGCCGGAGGTCGCCGGAGGTCGCCGGCGGCCACTCTGCCCTTTTGGTCAATTTTTAAAAATTTTTCTTTTGATAATTTTTTTTTTTTTACCACAAAGATCTTTTGCAAGTGTAATTTCCCAAACGCTATTTTGCTCAAAATACTTTACAAAGAGCTTTCAAAGTGCAATTTACCAAACACGGTTGCATTTTGGAAAACACCTTTAAGTCAAAGGTATTTGCATTTTACTAAAGACATTCCCCAAAAGTAGTTCCCAAACGCACCCTTAGTTTATGTTAAGTGTTATTAGGTGGTCAGTTTAATTTATTTAAGTGTAGATTAGATTAAGGTGTTTAATTAACTTAAAGTGTGTTTAATTTATGGCTAAGTGGATGTTTATATTAATATAAGCCTTTATGTGACTTAAAGGAATTTAATTTTGATTTAAATAAATGTTTCGAAATTATTGGATTATTTAATAAAATATTATATTACGAAAATTATTATAATATTATTATTTAATTAATTTTCGGAATAAACTTAAGTATTTATTAAATTTCGAAAATTTTGTCGGGACCCTATATGTTGGAGAAATCTTCTTGAAATATTTTGAAGCTGACAAAACGTTTCCATCGTCTAGTCGAAGGTTTGCGACTCAGCTATTTAAAGTCGAAGACCTCCGGACAACCAGGACTCAAGACTCAAAGTCTATTCTCATTAACAGTTTCTAATCCGTTGAAGAAAGGCTATCCGAACTGGATGTTTCACTAAGGATGTGTCCTTATCGACTGGAAAAAATCTCTTGGTTGGATATGACATAACAAAATTCTTTATTTGATCGTGATTGATTCGGAGATTAAGGATCCGATGATTGACGAAATATTCTTGGAAGGTTCTACTTATGGAAACCTGATTGTATGGGCGAACAGGATTGATGGGCTATCAACATGTTCCTTTAATAGCTCAAATGATCTTCCTAATTGATTCTGTCCAACGAGAAGATTGAAAGAATTCCTTTGGTAAGTGTCAACAGGTATGATGGCATAAAGAAGTATATAAGGAAGACGTTCTAGTTGTTCGAGAGTGTGCACGATAGAAGAATTCCAAAGTCTGAAGCTCATTATTTTTAGTCAATTCATTTGAGCAAAATCTTGTACGCAAAAGAGTGTTTATATTCATGAGAAACCTTGAGGAAGTGTGGTAGAATATCTACACTGTGGAATCAAAGAAGAATTGTGCTGTAATATCTCTTTTGTTCTTAATGAAATCCAGTCGGTGGGCTGTCAGTGCGGAAAAGTAGACGTAGGCTTGGGATAAGCCGAACCACTATAAACCTTGTGTTTAATTTTCTCTTCCCTACTCTTTACGTTACTTTGATTGTAATTCATTTTGTTAATCAAAAGAGAACTTCTTTTCTATCGTCTGCCTAGTGCCTAGTATCGTTGTGGTATCTCGAGAAATTATTTTTACACCTATTCACCCCCCTTTAGGTGCTTATACTAGCTATATCACTATATTCTTAGAATTTCGCGCTGAACATTGCTGTGTATTCAGATTTTGAAATTGATGGTTGGATATTATAAATTGAGTGTGGATTGTGAAAAATATGGATATTATTTTATTTAATTTTCGGAATAAATTTAATTAATTAATTATTTTCCGGAAATTAGGCGAGGATGATTAGTGACCGGAATTTTATGCTAATCATCGTGGTGCAATCTATTTATTTATTTGAGTTTTATTTTGTGCTAAATTGATTTATAAGTGATTTTAAGATTTATTCTTAAATTGAATAATCTTTGGTTATTAATTGAAAAATAACCGAACATCGGTTGACAATGCCAAAAATGTTTTGTTAGATTACAGAAAATGATAGAATTTATGGAAATGGTCGAGTGAGACCGTAAATCCATTGCATCTTGAAAGGGTCGAGTGGGACCGTAAACCCATTAAATCTTGAAAGGGTCGAGGGGGACCGTAAAATCACTAAATATTGAAAGTTGCCGAGTGTAACCGTGATTACCACTCAATTTAGATTCGCCTGGAGAGCCCTGTTTGAGGGTCGAGAATGAATAGTCAAAATGACCGTGTGATGACCTCGATGACATATAATCGACTGAGTCGATTGATCGCTGAATCAATCGATCGTTGAGTTGATCCCAGCAATTGAATTGCTTGAATTCTATTACCGTATATGCTTGAGTGATATGAATGTGATTGAGTGATTTGAATCGTGCTAACCTAGCATAATGGAACGGAGGCAAGGTAAGTCCTCTATGTGGTGTGGCTAGGCCACCCTTGGGTGTATTTTTTTTTTTCTAATAAGGGTTTAGGGGGTTGAACTTACGAGACAATGTCTCATCCCGGTTGTGGGATTACATTTTTAGGTCCCTTGTAGACGGAGCGGCCAGATAGCTTTTGTTGGCCTTAAGAAGTTGCAAAGGTGAAGTCATGAGAATTGGAGAACATGCTCGACTTGCAGATCGCAGGACAGTCCTTGTTTAAGAGCGGTCTTTTGTAGACTTTTGGCTTTAGGCCTTCGTTTGTAACTTCGTTGATTTATGAAAGTGTTATGTTGTGAAATCGCTTCATGCTTTTCTATCTCGTATTTTATTGTCAGGGGTTTTATAATACGCTTCCGCATGTGCATTTAACATGAATAGGTCGGCGACTAGTGCTTGAGAACGTCGCATATTTGAATGACCATGGTGGGATGTTGGCGCGCTCGAGGTTCGGGGCGCGACATGACCCATCTATTGATAAAATCCATTGTTTGGATTAGAGATGGATAGACATACAAATGTAACTCAGTTCCATGGATCTCATCTAGTACATTCTTTGCTGATCTTACGGACAAATTGTTTTTGACTCCCTTTATTTGTTTTTGTTGAGAATGAAGCTTCATCACATCCCGTCTCTCTCCTTTTTTTTTTTGGCTAGGCTTCATAACATTAGTATCGATCAAAAGGAATGAGAACAAAAATTTGGTTCAATTCATCAGTTGTTTGTGTTACGTAGGTTTTGAAGTTTCTACATATGCATACTGAGTTTTTGGTATTAACAGATGTATGTCTTTATGAAGTTTGAGCTTCATATGGTATTGAGTTCGAGGGTAATGCAAGTTTTTCTGTGTAATATCTTGACCTTTGGGAGCATCACGTCCAAAATCAATGATGTTGAAAACATGTATCGAGTTTGACACTTGATTACACTTAAATTTTCTCTATCCTATTTAGTCATTTATCTCATATGAAAATTAGCATTCACCAACCCAGAGCAAAATATTATTAGCATTGTTAACATTTGCATTGCTTTTGGCTTTTTGGACAATTTTTTAATAGTGTGATGCGGTTGAGTGCGGCGGGATTACAAGTATGGTAGAAGAAGGATAGATTATGATCACCACCAATGTCTAAAATACCGGTCACTGGCCAAGGATGGAGGCACAAAACACCCCTCAATAATAAAGGACTTTGGGATAGGAAAAACTCCCCATCAAGGCTTGAAGAAAAACAACGGCTAAGGGTAAGAGATTTCTTAGCTCACCAACAAGGAAGAATCCACTTGCCAAGTATAAAGAAACTAGAGATAGATATTTGTTTACACATAGGCAAATCTCATATATTCTCAAAATTCAAATCTTGTCTTACAATTGAGATATTACTAAATAAAAGAAAAAAAGGACTCTTTAAATTCCTGAAAACTGAACAGACTCTTGGGGATTTCATCTAATGATGACTTTTGAAAGTAGCGCCACAATAAAGACTCATAAAGTTATAAACTAATAGACTCAATAGGTAGGACTAAATGCTTTTAAATAATCATTAGATGTATTGAAACTTGATAAGACTTCCTAATTCATGCACTAGCCTTAAAAGCTCAACAAACACCCTTGAAGATCGACACTCGGGCCCCTGGAGTGCCAAAAGTTGACACAAAGTGACACTTGAATGCAAAAAGTTATGAAAATGACACTTAAATGCCAAAATCATAGCTAAGTGCCACCGACGAGAAAATCCAGCCAAAATGCTGACGTGTCAATTTTCCAGCGAGCTGCGGGCAAAATAACGTCGTTTTGCATGCTAATGTGGCTAAACAGTGTCAAAACGACGTCGTTTTGATATAATTCAAAGTTTTAATATAATAATTAATTAAATTAAATAATTTATTTAATTAAAAAAATTGGGGGGGGGGGGGGGGGACGGTGAAGGAGAGGGAGGCGGCGGCGGCGGCGAAGGCCGAGTCATCGAGCTATGGCCGGGGCCGGTGGCCCCAACCGACTAGCAACTAGGGTCTGCGTGCCCTCGCCTGGCCGACCCAAAGGCCACCGCTCGCTGGGGGGTCGCCCTTGGCCACCGACTGGCGGCTGGGGCTACCAGCCCCTAGCCAAGTCTCAGTAGCCCTGGCCAGCACTCCCCTACCTTCTCACCTTACCAATGATGCCATCATTGCCGCTGTTGCCCCCTCCTCCTCCACCCCCTCCCTTTTAAAAAAAAAAATTAATAAATTAGTTAATTAAAATTTAATTTAATTAATTAATTTATTAAAATTTGAATTATACCAAAATGACGTCGTTTTTGCGTATGGTTTGCTAAGTCAGCCTTCCGACGAGCCACATAAGCGAAAAAATTAATACAAAAATGCCACGTGGGATTTCCGGCGAGGTTCGTTGGATGTGACACTCAAGTGTCTCATTTTTCATAAAAAGTGGCACTTAAGTGTTACTTTCGTAAGTTTTGACACTTAAGTGTTCCTTTGTACCAACTTTTGGCACTTGAAGGGTTCTTTTGCCCCTGAAGATCAATAAAGAGTTGTGGTAGTCGACCATAATAGCATTCATTTGATAAGTAGTTGATCAGTAATCTTAGAGTCGACAATGAACTTGTAAATAGACAACTAGGTAATCAATGGACAACCATAGAATCCAATAATTAGTCCGTTAAATCAACGACTCTCATGCAAAATCGACATCTTGAACTTGAATCCATTGAGTCAAAGTGTAGTTGAAATCAGTCTTTGCTTGTAGGAATAAGGATCAATTGAAGAGTTCAAGGTTGAGCTTGAGAATTGATTGATAGAGCCCGATGCTTTCACATCAAATTCCTAGGGTGTTGAAGATTTGTCCTCAAATCTTTTATGGCTTCATATCCAAGATTGAAAGTAGTCAATTAGCCACAATTATCCTTACTGGAGGAACTTTATTCTGACAAATTTCCACAACGGCCTCTCCAACCAACTAGATAATACATCATCTTCACATAAATAAATATCTTCAAGGCTTGCTCAAAATCTAAAAATATGTTAAATATTATTTGCTAATGATTAATACTTCGAGAGAAAATACTTTGGGGCATACAAAATGAAAGTGGCAAGTAATATAACTAGCCGTTATAATCATCCCCTCTCCATCTATAACCACAGCTGCCTCAATTAATTAATTTGGAGATTCACCATCTATGATATCATAGTCGCATGATGGGATATGGATGACCAACATCTCTCCTTCGTTTGTTCTATGATCTAGTCTTGCTCCTTGGATTAGACTCTATATGGTATATGTCTTGCTGAGTCTCTTTAAGTTCGAAGTCAATCTTCTCAATTTCTTAAATGGTGATAACCTTTTGATTTGGACACTTCACTTGTAGATGCCCATTGTCGTGGAGCCTGATGCACTTGCTATTTTCACCATTTGATTATTTTTGGAGTTCTTTAATGAGCTGAGCTTCTATTTGGAAGTATTCTCAACCTAATTTGAATAAATGCCCTCAAAGAAGGATGCACCATTAATGAAAGGCTTAGTTGAAAAACTCTTGCCACCCTTCAGTCATTTCTTTAGGAGGGTGAGCACTCTTTCCATACGGTCACATGCTCCCTTGTGTGCTTGCTCCAAAGTCAATTCTCTTGGAACCTGATAAGACATTTCGGGCGTGCATGGAAACGTTTCTTAGAAACGTTTCCGGCACACTTCGTGCGGAAAGTGCAGGGAACAAAAAGGAACAAACGCGTTTGGTTGCGTTTCTCGTTCCTTTTTGTTTTTTTGTTTCGGAACGAAATAAGAACAAAAAAAAGAAACAAAAAAAAGTTGTTTCTTGCGAAAAGAAACATTTCTTCGACGGAACAAAAGAACGAAAACGAAAAGAAACAAAGAACAAATTCGGAACAAAGCGAAGATCTTCGTGCGTGCTCGTCGTCGCTCCTCTCGGCGAAGCTTCGTTCTTCCGTTTCCGGCGTGTCTTCCATCTCTCCGGCGGCTCCCACTCGGGCGACTCTCCGGCGAGTCCTCACTCCGGCGACTCCGAGTCGTTTCCGGTCGGCGTTGCTCTCCGTTCGGCCCTCCTCCTCCGGCCGGCGTCGCTCCTCCTTCGGCGCTCCTTCTCCGGGCCGTCGGCAATGCGCCCCTTCGGCGGCGCGGCGAGCCGCAGATCTGGGCGAGCATTGCCCGCCGGATCTGCGCGGCCGATGGGGAGCAACGCGAGCCGGAGCCGCTGCGAGCTCGAGTTGCTTTGCGTCGAGGAGCCGCTGCGAGCTCGAGCTCCGCTCTCCGAGCTCGCTCGAGCTGTGGGGCTTTGGAGCGATGCTCGGCGAGCTCTGGCTCGACTCCGGCCCGGCTCGGCGGCGGCGGTGCCGGCCGGCTACTCGGCGGCGGCTTATTCGACTCGGCGGCTCGAGCTGCGGCGGGCGAGCGGGCGCTCGGGCTCGGCGAGCAACGGGCGCTCGGCGGCACTGGCAGTGCGGCTCGGCCCCGGCGGGCTGGGCTGCCCGGCGGTGCTGCGGCTCGGGGCTGCGCGGCGGCTCGGCAGCGGCGCTGCGCAGCTCGAGCGGAGGCGCTGCGGCTCGAGCGCTGCGGCGGCTCAGCCGGCGAGGCTGCTAACGGCTTCAGTACTTTCCGAGGCTGCGGCTTTCTTCGGCGGCTTCAGTGCGGCCTCTCTTGCGCGGCTCGAGCTGCCGTTCGCGGCGGCTCGAGTTGCTCGTCGGTTCGCATTGCTCTCATTCTCAGCGAGCGATTCCGCACATTGCTCCTTAGCTGCCAGCGAGCGATTCTTGCTGCGTTGCGGTGCCTTTCACGGCCGGCATTCGCGGCTGTTGCTCAACCCGAGCTTCTTCTTCTTTCCCGGCGGCAGCTGGAGCAGCTTCGAGCTTCGATTCACCCGGCAATCTTGGCGGCGGCTGCGGGCTTCGCTGTGGCCGACGGCAGGCAACTTCTAGCGACTCCGGCTGCTGCTGCAGCTCGGCTAACTCGACGGCGCTGACTCAACTTCTCGACGGAAGCGATTCTTTGCCCCATTTGCCGATTCTTTGCGATTCTGCCGAGCTGCGGCTCGAGCTGCTCGTCTGCATTTCTGCGAAACCTCCTCGTTGCTTTCGCGGGCGATTCTTTGCGGCTATTTGCTCCTCGGCTGCTCGAGCAGCGAAGCGGTCTTTGTTTAACGGGCTGGGCTCATTGCTCGTGCGGCGGCTTCTTCTTGCGGCTCTAGCGAGGTGGACAAGGGCTGGTGATTTTGAATGAATAAGCTGGTGATTTTGAATGAATAAGCTGGTGATGTGGTTTCCTTCGATTGTTATTTTGTTGCTCATGGTGATGTGGAATGGACAGGCTGGTGAAGCACGTGGCGAGGGCGTTGAAGGACGATTTCACCACCAAGGGGGAGATTTAGGCAAGTCGGGGTGCGCGTGGTTGTGCGGCATCGTAAGAAGGTATAACAAAAGGTAATGCTGCCTTGTGTTGGCTGAATTTCATGGTGCATTATATATGTATCATTATTATGTACTTGTTGTAGTAGAAAATGCAGCTTATGATCTGTTTCACACAAGTTAGTTCAACAATTTTCAATTTTCTCATTATATAGTCTTCTTGGCTTGCATCTCTTGAGAATGATTTTGTGTTTGGCATATATAGTATTATGTTATTGATTTAACTCGTAACTCATATGTTGCTCAACCGATGAAAGATTAAATGGCATCTGAGAGACAGACATGCAATGCGAAGTGGACCGAGCCTATAACCAACATATTTATTGGTTTGTTGGTGGATGGGGTGAAAAAGGGAAATCGGACCACTTCAACTTTCAATAAGGCAGGGTGGAGGAATATACATACTGAATTCGTTAGACAGACAGGATTCCAATATAGCATGATCCAGATGCGGAACAAGGTCAACAAACTGAGAAAACAGTATAGCAGTTTCGAAAAACTTATGTCTCAGTCTGGCTTCGGTTGGGATAGTGTCAATAAAAGAGTTTCTGTCGACGATCCAAGCGTATGGGAAGAGCACATCAAGGTATATTTTTTTTAAACTTTTTGATCATTTTTGATGTCATTATGTATATTAATTATAAAATGTATGATTATATACCTCAAATGTCATTATTGTCAAAATTGTAGGAGAATGCAGAGTGGGCAAAATTCGGGAAGGATGGATTTCCCCAATATCCCAAGCTTTGTATTGTATTTGGTGGTACATATGCTACGGGGAATATGGCACCGCAACTGCTGCAAATGGGCGGGGTCGGAGGAAGATCACACCGGTGATGCCAATGTAGGTGCGACAACGGTGGTTACAATGCATATGGTGACGACAGTGGTGGCAATGCCTATGGTGATGCTCGTGGTGGCCATACAGATGACTTCGGTGATCATCACACTAATGAGAGAGTCTTTACACCAGAAGATGCTGGAACTTCAGCTCGAGGAAAGCACAAATTGGATAGGACTCCAACTACTAAGAGGAGAAGGAGGAGTACCCAAAACAGTATTGATGATACTTGCAAGGCTATCCAAGACTTTTTGAAAGTTAAGTCCAGTCAATCCGGTAGTGCCTCTGCGACCTCTGGAGTTATGCCATCACCTGAAGATCCTTTCTCTGTCGCTGCTGTGATGGATATACTGCTTATTATGCCTGAGATAGACCAAGATCTTTATAATAAAGCAGTGGATCGGGCATGCGAAAGTGCCTCGTGGAGGGTGGCTTTCATTAAATCTACACCTGAAAGGAGAATTGGACTTCTTTATCATCTTTAGCAGATTTATGAATTGAGTGGGCTAACGTAGAGATTGTATTATTTATGTTATCTTTTTATATGTCGTTTTAAGTGTTGAGACTCTTCCTATTTATATGTAATGGCATCTTCAATTGGAACTATGACTTATGTTATTGATGTTTTTATATTTTTCTGATGATATAGGTACTATGGAAGATGGATCAGATAGTATATGTAGTGAAGAGGTAGAGCAAGTTCAACAAGTCTTGGATGAGGATGAGTTAGCCGTATTGCTAGTATGGTTGTGCACGGTTGCCATTGACGCGTCCATGCATACAATAGAACCAATTAGGGACAGCAAATTATTAGGATCCGAATGGATAAGGGAGATTATTACTGGACATTCAGATAGGATATATGAAGCCTTCAGGATGGAGAGGCATGTTTTTCTGAATTTATGTGATTTGATGAGAGTAAGAGGTTGGTTAAAAGATAGTCGATATATTAGAATAGACGAACAAGTGGGGATATTCTTATCAATGGTTTGTCATGGTAGCTCAAATAGAATTTTATGTGAGAGATTTCAACATTCTGGAGAAACAATCAGCAAATACTTCAGCAAAGTGTTGAAAGCAATTATCAAACTTTCAAAAGAGATAATCAAACCACCGTCCTTCGATGTCATTCCTCAAGAAATTCTTATGGATCCTAGGCATAAACGCTACTTCAAGGTATGATTTCTATATCAACTTTATATTATCAAATACATGTACTTCATAATCTTTTATAATCTTAGATTGATATTAAATTGGCAGGACTGCGTAGGTGCTCTGGATGGCACCCATATAGATGCTATTGTCCCGGTGTCTGAGCAGGTTCGATTTCGAGGCAGGAGAGGGACCACAACACAGAACGTGTTGTGTGTTTGCTCATTTGATATGAAATTTACTTACGTGTATGCTGGATGGGAAGGATCTGCCAATGATTGTCGAGTGCTTTCGGCAGCACTCGAAACTCCTCAATTGCAATTTCCCCGACCACCGCCCGGTATTTACTTTGTTTATATTGACATTTGTGATTATATTATGGTTTAATATCATAACAAATTTTTATATATCATGTTATAGGGAAATACTACGTGGCAGATTCCGGTTATGCAGCACTTCCGGGATTTTTAACTCCTTTTAGAAGGGAACGGTATCATATTAGTGAATATAGAGGGAGTGGGAGACGGCCAAGAACAGCAAAAGAGTTATTCAACTATAAGCACTCTTCACTAAGAAATGTAATTGAGAGGTCATTTGAGGCATTAAAGAATCGTTTCAGCATTTTGAGACATATGCCTCCATTTACAATTCGGAAGCAAGCCCTTGTTGTAATTGCATGTTGTGCTCTTCATAATTACATTCGTGATCAAGATAGGATGGACAGAAATTTTTCCATGTATGGAGATCCGGAGTATCCATTTGGACCTATAGGAGGGGAAGTTGCAGATGATACATCGGCTGAGCAGGCATCTGAGATGAACAGCGTTAGGATAAGAATTGCAAATAAAATGGTAAGGGATCACAATATGACTGAGATTTGTTGACTTTTGTAATATTGCTTTTACGTATTCACTGTAATGCAGTTGAACAATGAACTATATTATTCAATTATTGTGATGTTATGTATGGAAAAGTTCATGTTGAGATGTATGAAATTTTCGTTTAAGGGCGCACATATGAGCATGTTGAAAATATTTTTCATTTCACATCCCATTTTTAAAAAATTAAATTTATAAGCATTTAATGAGAATGAGAAATCAATATCAAGTTTTTTTTTGGTAAAAGAAATCAATATCAAGTTTATATGCTTTAAAACTAAAACAAAAAAAAAAAAAATTTTACTTGAATTTACTAGATACAAACTTTAATTACAAAATTTTATACGAAATATGCCATATGATCATGCTAAAAATGTTTGTCTTCACTAACCATGAACAAAATAAAATTAATGAGCATTTCATAAGAATGACAATTTAATATCAATTTCAAACTTTATTAAAAAAAAAAATTGTTTTGTCGTTACCAAACGTGTTTCTGTTCTTTTTCTATTCTAAGAACAGAAATTGACTGCAGTTACCAAACATGTTTCTGTTCTTTTTTTATTCCAAGAACAGTTTTTTTTTACACTTACCAAACGCGTTCTTTTGTTCAAAAACTGTTCCCCGGAACAGAAACACTTTTTTTTGTTTTCACCCGGGAACATGAAAAGGAACAGAATTGAAACCATGCGCACCCTTCCTTTTCTTTTTTGTTTTTAAATGGAAGTATGAGGTGGGATCAGAGATGGGTAATAAAAGGAATCACTCAAGATGAGTTCAACCTTGAGCTCTTATGCCTAATTGATGCGGTTGAGGGATGAATGTATTCTGAATGATTAATGGATGATGTAGGGTAGAAGAAGGCTATATTAGGATCACCATTAGGGCTTAAAGGAAATACCACCAACCAAGGATAAAGATCAAGATTGACAAAGTTCATCACCAAGGATAAAGGACTTCAGAATAGGAGAAACTTACCATCAAGGCTTAAAGGAAACCACCAACTGAGAATAAAAGGCTTCTTGGTTCAACACTAATGAAGAGCCCACCTGAAAGGATAAAGAAGCTAAGGATATATATTTACTCATACATAAGGAAAATCTCATGTATTCTCAATATTCAAATCCTGTCTTACAATTTAGACAACACATCTATTGATATTGCTAAACAAAAGAGAAGAATCTTTGAACTCCCGAAAACTAAACGGGCTCTTTGGGAATTCACCAAATTATGACTCTTGAAGCATCACCACAATAAAAACTCATAAAATCTATGAAATAATAGACTCAATAACTATGACTAAATGCATTTAACTAACCATTAGATGTATTGAAACTTGATAAGACTCTCTACATTGGTGCACCAACCTTGGAAGTCGAATGAACACCCTTGAAGATCAACAAACAACTATGAAAGTCAAACGGAATAGCCTTCGATTGATAGGTAGTTGATGGACAATCATAAAGTCAACAATTGGTTCGCTGAATTGACAACCCTCTTGCAAAATTGACGTCTTCAACTTGAACCTATCAACTTAATGTGTAGCTGAAATTGGTCTTTGCTTGTCGTAACCAGGATCAATAGAAGAGTTTAGAACTGAGCTTGGGAATTGATCAATAGAACTCGATATTCCTGAATTTCCACACCAAGTAAATTCTATTTAATTTGGTCTGGTCATGATCAGGAAAGTGATTTAGAGATAAAATCCAGAGAGCAATATTACGCAGAGATCTCAAGAATTCGGCCACAAAAGGAATGGGGAAGGAATATTCAAGGGACATATACTCGGCGAAGAGCAGAATATGATGACATCTGTTCTCAAGGAGAGAGGGAATCCGACCAAATGGGGTACCAAAGGTGTGTTTGGTAACATCTGTTCTCAAAAATAATTTCTATTCAGAAATAATTTTTTACATTTTTATTCTCTGGACGAGTTTCTAAATAGAAAAATGTATTTGTATTACCCTAAAATTTCTATTCTTGGAATAGAAAAAGAACAAAGAAGTGTTTGGTACAACTCTCAAATTTTGTTATAACGTAGATATTTGTAGTTTTAAAATAATTTTCTTAGATATTTTGAATTTTTATGAATTTTTCTTCTTTTTTTCCTCCTTTAGCTGGTCATGGGGCCTTGGCAAGGTCCAAGAATCGGCTAGAGAAAAGGGATGGCAAGGTTGACCTTGCTGGCCTCCGGCAAGCGTTGCCTAGCCACAATGAGGTTGGCTTTGCCTAGCCATGGTGAGGCCAATCTTGTGGTGGGTGGACGAGGCTTGACCTCACTAGATTTGGGTGAGGTGAAACCTCACCTAGCCATGGCAAGGCTAACTTCCCCAACCATGGCAAGATTGAGCCTCACCATGGGCGGTGAGGTTAGGGGAGGTCAACCATGGACCACGCTGGCCCTCATCTTTGGCCAGTTGGTGGCTCTCATCAATGCTTGATGACTGGCTCAAGAAGAAGAATGAAGGAAAAAAAAAAAACAGAAAATGACCTTGTTTTAGAAATTATTATTGGGAGCAAAAAGGTAGATTTTATTAACCTTTTGTTTCTGTTCTAAATTTATTCCTTAATGATTGATCTATTTAATAGAAAAATTAGCTGGTAGCTACCAAACGGAATTATGTTCATTTTTTATTTTGGGGAAAAAATAGGAAAAAAAAAGGATGGTTACAAAACAGCCCCTTAGTAGTTCTCACCCTTGGCTCTCTATCTCTCGGAAGTTCACACTATGGCCTCCATCGATTCGAGAATATCCTACCAACTCTTGGTGACCACCAGGCCTCACATCCAAACGTGACCGAGACCGATACTGAAGCGCATCCAGGCATGACCGAGGCCTCACCAGCGCGCAACCCAGCAAGACCAAGCCGTGTACCTGGCATGCGAAAGAGCAAGAACCCCGGCGCAGCCGATCTCATCCTGGAGATCCACTTGGCGGTTCACCAGAGCGGTCCACCATCGACGAGCGAGGCCATCCTTGAGCACAACCGTCCTCGTCCACCATATTACAACACGAACCTCACATTCATGATCACATCCATGCATTGATCAATCGCTTTCCGTGCCTTAAATCAAGTCACACGTCCTCATATTACACGTTCCTAACGAGGCGAGTAGTCACCGCAAGTTGAAGACCAGAGAAGGAAAATGGCAGAGACTCGGTGATAGAAAAGGAAAGTGGAGATGACGATGGGAATTCGAGATGGTTATGCCTATAATTTTCAATTATCTCTTCCTTCGGGAGATGGTTCGATCATCCACTTCCCAATCCAGCTTTTTACAGATACAGTGCAAGTTACTTTGAATTATGAAAATCCACATAATTAAAAAAGTTGAAGTTAAATAATCTGTGGGGGTGGTAGGGTATTTTATGAGTTTCTATATAGATGGATCGTTGTATCTGCATTTCTAGATTGGTAAAAATATAATTTATGCGGCTACGGCGAGTGATGATGTGAAAGATTTTTGCAATCTTTATCTCATTTTATTTTATATCTAATGTTTTTTCTTTTATTACTATTTTTATTCTTTCTCTGATAGTCGATGGGCCTCAGTGATATCCGGTAGGGGCAATTCTCACCTATGGTTGACCGCCCATCATCATTGAGATTGACCATAGTTGGAAAGGAAAATAATAATAATAATAATAATAATAATAATAATAATAAAAGGAAAAATAATTAAAAAAAATCAAAATCATTCGTGTCACCATCGACCATGTCACATGGACAATTGATGTTCATGTCAATGATTTCTTATTAAATTTGATCAGAAGGATTACATTGCAAAATCTCATTATTAGGACTAAATTGGCTAAATTGAAAATTTTGGAATTAAATTGATTGTTCTATAATAAGTTCAGCACTTTTAGACAATTTTCCCCACAAATGAATTTTAGGCCCATGAAATATTATGTACCTCTTATGGAGTTAATAAGATGCGAATAAAAATCTGGATGAGCGACTTGCATATGAAACTATTCGAAAAGTTCTACTTTAAGAGGATCAATTAAATATATTGCAAAAAAAGTCGGTGAATATTTTTTTTTTTTTGTTAAAAAAGTCAATCAATTGCAAATTATAAGTTTCCTTCACTCAGTTTCAATAAGTACCTTAAAGACATTATAAAATAAAAAGCCATAGCTGCTTAACATTAACAGAAAATTTCATTTCTCATTCTTTTTGGATCCTACTTTCAATGCCTTTCTCTTAACATTCTACATTTCTCCTCCATTCTTTTCTCTTTGCAATTGATTGCTTCTTCTCTACTTTCCTTTCTTTTTATTTAAATTTTTGCCAATTCCTCCTCACGCACTTTCGAAGAAAACATAAAGAAATCTGCTCGTGCTCCATGTGATGGGGTCTCGTGGCTCTCATGGAAGATCTTCATGTCTCTCCTGCATTAGAATATTCAAGCTGTCACGATCTAGACTAGATACAGGTGGTGGAAGGCTAACTAGGAATTTTATATTGGAAACCCCTCTTTCAAAGAAAATCTGCTAGAAGCAGAAATAATTTTTGTACGAATTGATTAAGGGCACGTTGCGAAATAGTATTCATAGAAAGAAGTGTCGTCCATCTCTTTCACCGATTGATGTCTTTCATTCCATAGAAGGCTTCCCAAATATCCGAGGATTGGTTGAGTTTTAAAGTAAGATCTTTTTGATTGAGTTTGATTTTGAAACACCATTAGAGATACACTCACTTATGATTGGCTACAAATTAAATTATCTTATCCATTATTCTAGCTAACCGGGATTCTCAAAGATTATGATGCTAATTTAAAACTTCTCGAACCGTCTCACATCCCTCTCTCTCTCTCTCTCTCTCTCTCTACATCTCTGAGTTGACTCGCCGGAGCACGCCGTCGAGGACGAGCCGGCCGATCGACCCCTCGAGGCCCAACCCTAACGGAATGGAGTTGGACAACCTGTACCTCGACATGAACGGGATCATCCATCCGTGCTTTCACCCCGACGGCAGGGCACGTGCGTGCGTGCGTGCGTGTGTTCCTTCCTCCTCGTCGGCGCGCTTGTGTGTTCGCTCGGGTTCTATTGAATTTCGGTGGTATGTCACATCTAGGTCCTTTGATCAGATCACTATTATGCGTGGCTGCAATCGCGAATTAAGATGTTCACAACTTTTCGCCTAACAGAGACACGATTTCATGCTAACCTGGTGGTTTTGCTTGGGTTTATTCTGTGTGCTCACTAATTATGCGGACTTAAAATGCTCATTGTGCATCTTTCTGTTCTTCAGGGTGCTATCAATTTACTAGTGATGGTTTATAGGAGGGAGTTCACTGCCATGGGAGGTTACCTTACCAAAGCAGGCGAGGTAGTTTCATTATGCATCCTTTGATATGCAGTTTCCAGTTGGGTAATGTTGTGGTTGGATGATGAATTCGTGGCTTGGTTGCTCTAATACTAGTTGTTGGGGTTACATGTTCTTGTTTGTTGCAAGAGTTTATTTCTTCTTTAGGATGTGGTTTCTACAAGGCTTTTCTAGTTATTTTTAGCTGCCATAACTATTTGCTTTCAGTTTGTTTTTGGAAAGACATTTTCTATTTTGCGTTTTTTCTTATATTTTTGTTTTAACTCTTGCGAATTTGATTTTATTTAGTGAACACCTCAAATCAGTTGGTATATGCAGAGTCTATTTTTTCATATATATATTTTAAGGTTTGGTAGAAAATCCAACAAATCCTAGTTTGTGATGGTTGTGTGAATCCATTAGTCTATTCGTTTCTTGTAAAATTTAATGTATTTGACAGTCTTAGATGAGGAGTTTTAATTTCTTTCTCGTGTCTGGGTCATGTTAGACAGAGTAGAACATTTTATCCACTCTGTTGCTGTCTACGAATATGAAAATTTTCAGAAGCAGGCTCGCATACAGCAGGTAACTTTGGTCATTTACGAATGCTATAAATTCAATCTGTTTGTAAGGCAGCATGTGACGGCGAAGAATGATCCAAATTCTTTCAGTTTCTTTTGGTGTTATTCGTGGAACAAGTGGAGTGGAAATAGATTTTTTATTTATTTATTTTTTAATTCCATTGAAAATAGTCGTTCAGGACTCATAATCAATTAAAGCATGTGACACTTTTAGTACAGACTAGTGAGTACAATACATATGCCAGCACTCAGTCCTATTTAACTTTATGCTCAACATTTTCTCTAGGCACTGGAGAATAATGAAGAAATGAGATCTAGATCAAGAAGAGTCATCAGAAGAATTACAAAGTCCAGTTGTTGACAAGGTATGCAAAGAGTTGATTTTCTCCTTTACTTGTGTGGTAATTGAATATCTTCTGTTTTGCACTTTCAGTTGATCAAAGGCAATTGATATGGGGCAAGTCATAGTTTCTGTAATCAATAAAGATGATGTGGTTTTGTTTGGGCGGGGACTATCATTAAGTTTGATTTTGTTCTCTGATTGTAGGTTGGGATTTAATGAAGAGATCAGGTGCACTGAAAAGATGTGCACTTAACAAGTCGAATGAATCAATCTTTAAGTGGCTCCTTTTATATCTTCCTAGCTTTAGCTTTATTTAACTCTTGCGCTGTCTAACCGAAGCATAGTCTTATATGATGAGTGATGTCTTATGGACTCCAGTGTGTACCATACATGAGCTTAAATGGTGTTGACACTACTCTTTTTTGGGGGCCAGAATATTTCTGCTATGTTCATTTTTTCTTGTGTCCTTTTTTTTTTGGTTGGGGGGGGCTGAGCTGATGGGAGAAGCTAAGTTTCACATAGTGTACCATTGAATTGTGATTCTTTTTTCCGTATGCTCTTAAGTGAACATTTTATGAGTGAAGATACCATTTTTTAAGCGTTCTGAAGAGAATGTTCCACCTTTTACATATTTTGAGTAGTCAGATAAATTGAAAAGTTTGACTTTTTGATGTGTTATTTTTGTGGATGAATTATATCTATTGTCAATCTCATTATCAATATCTCAAAGGAAACGTGAGAAGCTTTACGAGCTAAATAATCAATTCTTGAGTTTGATACACTATGGTTTGAAATCAGGTTAGATTAGGGGAGCCTGGATACAAGGAAAGGTATTATGCAGAGAAATTTCATGTGTCAACTCTGGAGGAGATAGAGAGAGTTAAGAAGGAAACGGTAATTTTTTTCTTTGTATCTTGAAGCATTCAGTTTACTTACTTTAATATCAGTATTATTTCTCATAATTATTTTGCTTTTATTTCGTTTCGTTTGTCTTGGTAACTTAGTATATATTTGTTTTACAGTGTTCTGTGCTTACTCTCCTTGATTTTAATTATTGTGATTGTTTGTGGCATTGATCTAGTTTGTTTGGATGGTAAAGCAGTCTTCAGACTCTGAATCTCTTAATAGCAGTTTCTTTACATTTAGATGTCTACTTTTATTGCAAATCTGTGTGGATGTGGAAGTTATGTAGCTTTGAGGAGCGTAACTGTGTTCTTTTAAATAGGAAAGACATATCGATAACTCCTTTTTCTGATATGAATCAAGAGGGAAGTTCTTTTTATGTTAATTTTCCATAGGAAGTGTTCCTTTTATGGAGATTGATTTATTTAGGAGTATACCTGATAGTTTTCACAGCCAAGGTTTTGCTTGGTGATTTCATGGAAGAAGGATCTGAATAGCATTAAGTCAAACTGCATTTGGACTTCGGATGAGGCTAATATATTCTTCTGCTTATCTTAGATAATTTTAAGTATGACAGTTAGATATTCTGTAAGAAATGTTTTTTTTTTTTTTTGGTAGAAGATATTCCGGAAGAAATGTTGCTATTGGGGCATTAGCTTTTCTTTTTATTGTTGGGTAAAAGGGTATTGGTCAACTAAGCTGGAATGTTCTGATGCCAGGAACTAAGCTGGAACATTCTAGCTCCATCATTTGTTCAAAATGGTTTTTGGTGAACTAAGCTGGTACCATCTGAATCCTAATAGAGCAAATAAATGTTTTGAAGTATCTCAAGTGGATGCTTATGTGGTTGCATTTGGTCTTTGCATGGTTCAAATCCATATGCCGCTAGGTGCCAAATTTGAGTGTGATAGAAAAGAGTGGCAGCTTCCTTGTGACTTGATATTTTTGTGGGTACGATACTTGGTAGGATTTTTTCATGTCGACAATGCTTATCTTTCGCATTGTAAATATATGTCATGGACTATTGGATGAGTTCTCGTTGTCAGAAGCTTCAGTTTCCTGCAGTTCCTCATTCCAGATTTTGTGGCTTCTTCAATACATTTGCCCTTGGAAAAATGTTAATTTTTCTCTTGTTCGTGAAGTCCTAGATTGCTATTATCTTCCAACCTCTTTAGCATCGTAAAGATATATCACGGACTTATCAATTGGATGACTTCCTCATTGTCAAATGCTTCAGTTTCAGCCACAGTTCCTTCTTATAGATTGTGTGGCCTCGTCAGTACATTTGCCCTTGGATTACTGTTAATTTGTTTTGTTTGTGAAGTTCTCATTTGCTAGTATTTTCCTACCTGTCTGATTATTGAAACTGCAGTTTTGTATCGAGTTTAATGGTTGATGGCATTTCTACTTTGCAGGTTTTGAAATACATCGAAGGTTTACGTTTGGTCTGTTCATATTATTACCAAGGTGTTCGATCCTGGCAATGGTGAGTTTTACAGGTTTGCAAGAAACAATACTGATCCATCTTTACATGCCTTTTAATAGCAATTATCTGATTCCGTTGCTTAGAATGTGCTTATAAACTGTGCGTGTTGGATGGTACTTTGAAGACCTCCTGCTGGGATATTGAGCAAAAATCTTGTTATTTTGTTTAGTCAGATGAATCCTGCATGCTTCATTTTATGGGTAGCTTTACTCGAAATGTATTGAATTACCACACTATGATTTCCCTCCCTCCTGTCAGTGCTACTGTTAAGTTGCAATTTAGTTTTCATGCTACACTAGTTTTTATTAGCCTATTTTTTATATCTGAATTATTGAAAGTTGTATACATGCTTGTTCGGGTACTATCCATTCCATTATGCTCCATTTGCTTATGATCTCAAGGAGGAGATCACATTCTTCTTGGAAGAGCCTTTCAAACCATTTGATCAGCTCATGGGAACCTTACCATCTGCAAGGTTTCTTTTTGTTTTCTTCTGCTTTTCAAAACACTGGGGACCGTTATAGTAGTCCTTTTTGTACTTCAATGTTTCTTTTTGGACTGCTCATATTTGGTGTTACGGTGCAAGTGCTCTGCCTGAACAGTACAGAAAATTGATGACGAGGGGCCGGTACTTGCACGACTTGCCATTTGAGTTGGGTGCTGGCTTCCCAATTCCATCCTTTTGGTTGGAAAGAATGGAATACTTTCCTCTCATCATCGGCCTCTTCCCAAACCGGTTGTTATCTCTGTTGGGCACAACCGCTACCCAAATGCAGCGGTTCGTTCATTTAGATTCCTCTCTATCAGCTGAGTCCTCTCGTACAACTCATCATAGTTTTTGAGATTCAGCGATACTAGTGGGTCCTTGACCTCAGACTATCTCTGAACTTCCTCGCCATGTTTATCGGGTCCTCAATCAACCTTGGTGCATACTTGGACAACTCAACAAACTTTGCTTCGTATTGGTCCATGAACATCTAACTCTGATGAAGACGTTGGAACTCGGCCATTTTCTGCTCTCACGCACAATTTGAAAAGTACTTTCTAAAGAAGGCCTTAATGAAGGCATCCCACTTTGGGACTGTACTTTCGGGAAATACTTTCCCTTTGGTGGCTTCACACCAAGTACTCGCATTATCTTGCAATTGGTAGACAATTAGGACTACCTTGTCTTCTTTAGAGCACCTTAGCAATGCGAAGACTTTCTCTAGTTCTCAGATCTAGAAGGTTGCAATTTCCGAATTGCTGAAGACTTTCTCTAGTTACTCAAATCTAGAAGGTTGTAGCTTCTGAATCGCCCGCTCTAGTGAACCTTGGCGGTTTTAGTTTCAGGAACTATGGTTTTAGTTTCAAGAACTACTCCAGCTTATGCATGAGCTGTTCACCATTCCCATTTCCTAGTGGGACTTCAGCAGGTGCGACGGTGACAGCAGCAATGGCATTCCCAGCAGCAGCAGCGGCGGTAACAACAGCTTGGTTCTAAGTCTCTGCCTGACCGATCATATTCCCTAGAGTTTCTAATGCCTGCACGATCCCATCCAACTTAGGATCGTTCGGTGCTCCTTTGCGAGCACCAGCCTAAGGTGGTACTCTTCCGCCGGTACTAGTTAGAGCTGATGCTCTACTCTAGCACTTGCTCGTCTTAGTGCCCTCCCTCTAGCACCCGCCGCAGCTACTACAGCCCTTCTTCAAGGGGCTCATTGCTCAGGATCGCTCATCTCGCAGGGTCCTTATAGAAACCTACATTTCAATTCTAACATGGAATTAGAAATCTGAGCAACTTGCACAAAACAATTATTCAATTACAAGTATAAGCGTAAGAAAAATCTTTTTCCTACTAATTATTCCATGACCCAATGCACCTTATCACTCCAGACCTTGACCAGGCTCTGATACCACTTCGGGTGAGGATGTCACGCCTAGAATCCCGAGTACGCGAACATCCCTCGGCGGTTGATTAGAAATGTGACATCCCAGAATGCGTCGTTGACCCATTTTTTTAATTTTTAGATTAAACGCATTCAGAAGCGAATTAAATACACACCCAGTCAACCATTAGAAATAAGGATAATAAAAACACAATAATTTTTTACAAACTACAATTTATTTATTAATAGGTTAACTCGAGGAGTATGATAGTACAAAAGTGAGACTTACACGACCTACTAACAAAAAGGGTCGAGGTCAGTGTTAACTCCCACTTTCACAACCTATACAAGCTCCTACAATATCCGCTCTAAATAGCCAAGCGCAAAATCGTGCATGGCGTCAAGCGGTTTCAGCTCCTTGGGCCCCTCCGGCTTGGAATCCGGATTCACAAGGACACCGTCAGGAGTGTCGATGTCCATGGGGTCGCCTCTTGGCCCATCCATGTATCTAATGGGCAACCTATCGAAACCTTGCAAGGACCAATCCTATCCCTGTTCGCCATTCTGTTGCCTATCACATCTACTCAATTATTTGCGCATCCTTGAGGGAGGACTTTTTCTGAGGCCTCCAATCATACAGGATAAGCCATTTATTAATATTTTTTTTTTTATAAACACCTTAAATTTATTCAATTCTCATATGAATTTACCAATCTTTATTTACGTCATTAATATCAATTTTAGGGGTGAGCATAATTTGTTATGTTTATCTATCAGGAAGCAATAAGCTTTTCTATATAATTCCACATGTGAGACCCACCAATCATCTCCTCCTGTCTCCCTCCTATCTCTCTCTCTCTCTCCACCATTTTTGCTAATACCATTTTTTCCACCAAGACACGAGTCCAAAGCAAGATTTCTCAAGGAAAGCAACGATGATGGTGGCGACGCCATGAAAACTTCGTATGAGAATTTTCCTTGTTGACAATGGGGAAGGGAGACGCAAGAAGTGCGTGGTTTGTACGTTTGTTGTGAATGAAAATGATTAGGAGGAGCCTGTCAATTTATCGGGAAAGGTTTGGGTTGCATGCTAATTTGCTAATTTTTATTTTTAGGTTTGTTTGTTTGTTTCTTTTAAATATATTTAAAAACTGAAAATCCATGTGTTCATTTCTGCCAACGTGTACACATTGTTCATCAATTTTTGCCATTATAGTTTTTTTTTTCCACATACAATTTAGTTGTCCAAATAAAATTATTTATTTTTACCAATCAAACCATAAAAAAAAAAAAAAAAAGAGAGAAGAATTATATAGTAATGCTATGTTGTTTTCAGGGGAATTTTTATTTTTATTTTTAGGGAGAATGTTTTCCAGTGTTAGGATCTCTTGATATAATTAGTCAATGACAAAGTATACTTAAATTCATAAGAATAATTTTTATTTTGAAAAAACAAAAATCATTTCCCAGGCCGTTAGCAATGGGAAAACATTTTCCTGCCACGTGAAGATGCTTATGCTATCTCAAACATAAAATATACGCCTGGGCCCTACAGAAGATCATTGATGATGACGATAATTACTGAAATTGAGCAGTGACTTCATTTATTCAACCCTCGTCATATAACACGAAACTCAGGGTTTTTGTATTATTATTTTTTTTATCAGAGATGATGAGAAATTAAGTTTTTTTTTTCCTCTTTATCGGAGTTTAAACTCTTATTCACAATTTTAAGAATATCATTCTTATCAATTCAAAATACGTTTATAATTAAAACGTCTGCATATATTAGTGTTGAAATGACAATTAAATATGCATGTGTTTGTATTTTTAAAAATGTGCGTCTGTCTAATTAAACTATATTTGGTGAATACAAACGCATGAATACAAACGCATGCATTAATATTTCAAACATGAAACACTTGAAACTTTCGCGATATAATTTGGATAGTATTTTACTTTTTAAAAGTACTAACGCATGCATATTTAATTGTCCTTTCAGCACTTGTATACGCAGACATTTTAATCATAAATATATTTTGAATTGATAAGAATGATATTCTTAAAATTGTGAATAAGAGTTTAAACTCTGCTAACGGGAAAAAAAAAACTTAATTTTCTTGTCATCTCTAATAAAAAAGAAGCAAAAATACAAAAACCCAAGTTTTGTGTTGTATGCGAGGGTTGAATAAATGAAGTCATTGTTCAATTTCAGTAATTATCATCATCATCGATGATCTTTCGTAGGGCCTAGGCATATATTTTATGTTTGAGATAGCATAAGCATCTTCACGTGGCAGGAAAATGTTTTCCCATTGCTAACGGTCTAGGAAATAGTTTTTGCTTTTTCAAAATGAAAATTATTCTTATGAATTTAAGTATACTTTTTCATTGACTCATTATATCAAGTGATCCTAACACTGTATATGTTCTCCCTAAAAAAAATTCCCCTGAAAACAACAGAGCATTACTATATAATTCTTTTCTCTTTTTTTGATGGTTTGATTGGTAAAACTAAATAATTTTATATGGACAATCAAATTGTGTGCAAAAAAAAAAAAACTATAATGGCAAAATTGATGAACAATGTGGTGTACACGTTGGCAGAAATGAACACGTGGATTTCTAGTTTTTAAATATATTTAAAAGGAACAAACAAACAAACCTAAAAACGAAAATTAGCAAATTACCATGCGACCCAAACCTTTCCCGGTAAATTGAGAGACTCCCCCTAATCATTCTCATTTGAAGTTTTCATGGTGTTGCCACCATCATCGTCGTTTTCCTTGAGAAATCCTGCTTTGGACTTGTGTCCTGGTGGAAAAAAATGGTAGATGCAAAAATGGTGAAGAGAGAGAGAGAGAGAAAGGAGGGAGACGTGAGGAGATGATTGGTGGTGAATCTCGCATGTAGAATTATATAGAAAAGCTTATTGCTTCCTGATAGATAAACGTAGCAAATCATGCTTAGCCCTAAATTTGATATCAATGATGTCAATAAAGATTGGTAAATTCATATGAGAATTGAATAAATTTAAGGTGTTTATAAAAAAAAAAGACATAAATATTAATAAATGATAACAAAAGTTGATAATATATATATAAAAAAATATATATATATATATATATATATATATAAACTAATATTGGCAAGTAACTCGAATTTGAAGTTGGTAACCCAAAGTTAATTGATAATATAATTTGAGAAAAGTTGGTAAGCCATTCAAATAAATTCATATAAAAGATTATACATTAAAGGCATTGGTACAAAAGACAAATTAAAATTGTAAGAGATTAAAAAAAAAGTTAGTAATGTGCTTATTATAGACAAGAGTTGGTCATTACATAAAAGTGCCGATAAGATAATGATAAGTCATAGGAAAATCAAGTGATCAATAATTTTTTACCAACAAATGTTCTAACGTTACTATATTTACTTATTTGACCTCATCCTAAGTGATTGTGCCGAGCAGGTTTTGATGTTGAGAATTCAGCAACTTCTTGAAGTGTAAACTCTTAATCTCCTCACCAACTTTTGAGAAGCCCTCGTGTTTTAAAATTGCATTTCAAATCTCGTACGAAATTTTGTGGAACGATAGACATTTTTCTTCATAGAGAATTTGATGCACCTAATGGCAGATCTCTGAAAAGTCAAACATGCATGCTTTCTATACATGGGGAAAAAAGGAATGTGGCAATCGTATAAGTTTGTATTGCGTTCCGAAATCAAATGAATGAATGAAATGATCCTACAACATAAAACTTCAAATAGCTTGATTTTTTTTTTGGGGGAGTCAAATTTTGGGGGATTAAAAGGCAACAGTTTGCACATCATCAATTAAAGGTTTTCAAAAGACAAAAAAAAAAAAAAAAAAGGAACACTAATTGAAAGAAAAAAAGAATATTTATTATATACTATATTTACAAAAAAAGGAATCGCAGTCTAACGCTGGCGAGGGCGACCCTAGCTAGCCTAGGTGGGGGGACCCTCGCCCGATGCCGACGAGGGTAGCCCTTGCCGACGCCGGCTTCCCTCTGCCATGGCCAACGGAGGGAAGAGAGAAGGAAAAAAAATTAAAGTAAAAAGATCAAAATGCCCTATATTTAGGATAAATGGGTCACACGACAGAAGTTCTGGGTTTTCTATATTACAAAAAAAAAAAAAAAAAAAAATTATGGTAAATGTGTCATGGTTGGCGAAGTTCAGAGTTTTTCATATCACAAAAAAAAAAGTTTAGGGTAAATCTATCACTTTGGACAAAGTTTAAGGATTTTTGTGTTTTTTTCCCTTTATATAATAGAGTTAATTTATTGGAAATTAAATTTCATAGAATGTGTTTCACTCATGGTCAAGCAGATAATTAAAAAGGCACTTTTTAATAGTACTTTTGAATAGACGATGAATGAAACCACAAAGGCATTACATCAGCTTGATGATTTAGTTCAATGAGTAGGTCTTTCAGCAGCTTCGAGAGCATGAGTCCACACAAGCTCGAATCTTCTTCAAGTCCACGCTAACTTTCTTGGTGTCTACATGAGTTTAAATACGAAGCAAGAGATTAAAATAGTCGCTCACATCAAAATTGAAATTGAATTTTTTTTTTTAACGAGATCATATATTGGAGTTTGAGGAAATGAAATGATTTAGCATACATCATCCCCTCGTTATCAAAATATATCAAGGAAACACAGATAAAGAAAATAAGATTATGCAATGAGTTTCTTGATTTTATGGATCTCATAAAATGCTACACAATATCTTTGATCACAATGTGAAGATTATTACTTGGATAGTATTCACGGCAAGTAGATAAGAAACAACGGACGTCGCAGTGCTCTGTTGTCGCGGATGTCAAGGACTTGCTAGATGGTTTGAATCAATTATGAATGCATTTGTGGGTGCCAACTTTTAAATAACAACCCCAATAACAAACGAACTTGTACAAAAAAGATTTGTTCGGAAAAAAATTATTTGCATCTGTGTTGACATTGATGGACGACCATAGTATTAGAGTTGCCACAAGCATTACCGATCCATATTGGTCGTTGTTACCACCATGGCTATTTCTACCTTAACTGTTCTTAGCCTTCCTCGCCCCCCTCTCTCTCTTAAAGAGTCTTGACAGCTTTGTAATCGTGCAGTGATTTGTTGGGCTGAACCGGTGTAGCTGAATGATTCATTTAAGTTGCTGAATGATTCGATGATTATAAAGATTTGCAAAGGAGAAAGATGATCCTTGTCATTTATGTCAGATATTAAAGCTATTGAAATTTTGTAATGGTTATTGACCGTCGTCAAAATATAACGTTTTTATAACATTTTATAACGACTCTGTAAGGGCCATCTATTATTTACCGATTGATTCTCAATGTCTTATTTGTTTGAATATAAAGTGACAAACCACAATCCAAAAAAAAAAAAAAAAAAAAACTCTGAACCCAAAGTCATACATCAGATATTACATAAACAATTCTTTCCCACAAAGCGCATGACTTACTTAACCCAAAAAATATATTCCCAATGCACAAATCAAAGTGTAAGAGTCATTTTGGCTAGTTCCCTCGCACGTTAAAGCAACCATTGGTGTCTTGTTTTCTTAATTACGGGTCAATTTCCCTATTATTTCTCCTTTCTTCGTGACCTTGAATACTTATCCAATCGAGGTCCTATCTGATGCAATAAAATAATGTATTTCCAGACCTTACATCATCGGTGAGAAAATTCTGGCAGTGGCAGGACCCAAGCCGATTTCTTTTCTGTTCTTTTTATCCTCCCATATGAAGCACCATTGAATTTTATCATAATTAGGGAGGGTTAAAGCGGACCCCTCTCATGGAGAGCGGGATTCCAAGCACCTTGTTTTTGCTATGCCGAGTTGAAAGGTCAGCGGCTGAGGACTAAAGGCTGATTAATTATGTGCATAATTGAGATAGAACATCCTAATCCCAGCCGGAGTCATGGATGAGATCATTTTCAGCACAAAACAGAAAGCGCATAGCGAAAGACGGTCGGACACGAAATTGGTTTGGACCAGTAGAAAGGAAGGGTAGGAAAGGAGGAGAGCAAGAAGAAGGGCAAACTGACGCAGGACGGAAACGGGCAGCAAAACATGACTGAGAATCACAGAAAGGGGAGAAAAAATGGGGTAACGGAAAAGGGGGAAGTAAATCAGATAAAAGACGGAGAAAGGGGTAAGAAACGCCAAAATTCGACAGCAACTCAATGATCGGAACAGCCATTGACACCTACACTTAGTCCGTGCATTGACACCGATGAATATGGTGTGATCGGTAAACCTAGATTCCCAATGAATACTATATAATAATAAAAAAAAAAACCATTATCAACTAAACTCTTGAGATAATTATAAATATATTGATAAGAAAATTAAATTAAAAGTGCAATCTCGTCATTCGCCCCCATCTAAAAGAAATTGACTACAGCGAGTTGCATGGTCGCCATTTCTAATGAGCCAAGTAATGAAACCGCTTAGCGCGTGAAATCCCCGATATCCCTATCGTTACATCAGGAACTATCTTCACAACAATGTCATCCGCATTAGCACACTTCATCTTCTTAATCCACTTCAAGATTTCTAGTAGCTTCCGAACTGTGTCAATTGAATCTTCTAAAAAGAAATCTCCAAATACAAAATCATCCGAAATAGTTTTCTTAGACATATTCTCGATCTGAGTAACGCACCAGTATTTTTGCTGAATCAAACTTCATGTCCAACATTGTATGCAAATTTTCAGCAAATGATTCAGTATGATATCAATATGTAAAATCAACTAATGATCGTGCTTGTTTATACTTTGTTTTCATTTTCTGAATCTTTTATAAAAATGTAAGGCGCATAAATTAGTACTTAGAATGTGCTTAGTTCACAGAAAAAAATTGCGCAATTTTTTGGCATTTGATTCACTTAGGAAAATGAGTCAATAGAAAGTTTCCCTACTAAAACTCATTTTCAAAAAATGATTTCTTCTTTAAAAAAATGGAAAATGTTTTCCAAAACATGATTAATTATCGGCGCTTTGACTTGAAATTCTACGCTTGGGCAGAGAGGCCCCAAAGTTGGTTCTCAAGTCCCTATGTTCAAGACTATGTCCCTCGACGGCTGGGGCAGGGTCTATCGAGGATGAGCTCACAACCCTGATGCTTAGGTTTGGGCCCTTGGTGCCCACACCCGATTCCATCAAGGCTGGGCTGGGACCCCTAGTGCCTGCACCCAATGCTCCAACACCCGAACTCAAGTCCATAACGATCATGCTTGAGTCCCCGCTCGAACTCTGATACCAACCCTTAGGCCAGGGTTCACGAAGACTATTCGTGGTTCATTTGCGTCAAGCTTAGGTCCTTTGTCAATAAAACATTGTTTCTTGTAAAATTAAATATATTTTTGTTAATTTTTTTTTTTTTTTCTTTCTTATTATTTTCTTCTTTTCTCTTTTATGTTTATTTTTTTCCTTTTTCCTTATTCCTCTTTCTTCCTTGGCCGACTGCATGCCTCAGTGACAGCCAGCAACCCAGCAAGCTAGGGGCTCACCTAGTGAGCCGGGTTTAGCCAACACTAATGAGCTTGCGACTCGCTCAATCTTGGCAAGGCCAAGCTTGCCTGATCCCGATGAGCTTGAGCTCACCCATGGCCATTGTTGAGGCTTGATGACCGGTAGACAAAGAAGGAAATAGAAAAATAAAGAAAATAAAAGAATAAAAAATCAAAATAAAGATAAAAAATTTTAAAAACTGTTTTTTTTTTTTTTTTTTTTTTGCCTTAGATAAAGTCATGAGATTGAAGTTATTTTTACAATGAGATCAAAACACCAGAAAATATTTTTGATCACATATCATCAAACAAGGGAAAGCTAACAATTTTCTAAGGAAAATATTTTCGGAAAAGTGTTTTCTTTTATCGTGAAATTTTTCCCAAATAAGCGTACCCTAAATGCATTACAAATAATGCTCACTTAGACTTTTCATGGGGACTTAAGTTCTTCTTTTTTAGGGCTTTTTAGATAAATTTGGTGCATAAACCTTCCTCTCACATAAGTATGGGTCCAACTCGAGTGTGGTTGGCATCACATTTGATAGTAATAAGAAATTTTTAGAATCTCTAGAAAAAATGATCGTTTCATTCGCCCTCCTAAGTAATTACGTAATATATAATGTTGGGTGAAAAACATTTTCGAGCGAGAGGTAACTAATACGTTGCAACATACAGGGTATATTCATGATATATGTGTATGTATGACCATCTGTATGTTTAAGTCGACGTACGGATATAATATGTTAGTTTTTGTACTTTGTATGTAATGTGAGTATACACAAAACACTAATTATTTGCTCGTCAAAGTGGTGACACGACTCCGAAGTCCTTTTTAAGGATCACATCATCATGCATCTGTGTCGGTAGAAGATGGTAGCAAACAAGAAAAGAAAGGAAAACTCTCGAATGACATAAAATATCGAGATATTCATGATGTTTGCTCACTGCGTAGCACGTGCTGAGATCATATCAAGAAACGAGGAGGGAGAAAAATCTAAAGAGCGGCGATATTGCACCAACCTTACACGGATATCTTTTCTCAAACGACTAATCGAGCAGTGACTACACTAATCCTCTAATCCATTCGAAAGAGCAAATTATAGATGTTTGTGTATAATTGCTATAACTATGGATGCAAGGAACATTATTATCGTATTAAGAGACTACTAATCTTATCAGAAACTCTCCCTCAAAGCTTCTAAGGCTATGTTTAGTCCAAGGGAAATGAAGAAAGCGTTGGATGCTCTTCTATGTTTGTTTGGTTGCCACTATTAAGCACTTGGAGGTGATTCAACGACTCACCGAATACCAAAGAGCAAGAACACAAAATATGGCAAAAAGAAAGTTCCTTTCTTATGCTCTTTCCTAGCCGACAACTCCTGCACACCAATTTGGTACGGACAAAAGAGGAAATATTCAAGACTCACCGAACAAGAAATATGAGTTTCCGTTGTACACAATCAGATGCGCATAAATATTCAATTTTCATACTCTTTATTTATGGATCGGGCTTATTTATGGGTTTTAACTTGAGATATATTTTCAATCATTAATAATTGATTGAAAGACTAATTGTAAATGCACTTATGATACTAAGAACATGTTTGGTAACGATTATGTTCCTGGGAACCGATTCTGATCAGAAATAATTTTTTTTAATTCTATTTCCGAAAAAATTTCTAAACAAAAGAATGCATTTTGTAATTGTACAAAAAAATTTATTTTGAAATAGAAAAAAAAACATAAATGCGTTTGGTAATTACATAAAATTTCTATTACAATTCTAAAATTTTATCAAATTTTCTATTGATTAATTATATTTATACTAAGTAATAAACATATTAACTAATCAAATATTTATTAAATAGTAAATAATAAACTATAGTATAAACTATAAATATAAATATAAAAAATTAAATATGTATTCTATAAATAGCAAAATATTAAATATGTATTTTATAAATAGCAAAATTTTAATTCATACTTCAAATCATTTTTTTATTTTAAAATAATTTTATTAATTTTTTCCTTTTTTTTCTTCTTCTTCTTGTCCCAGCAAGGCTCGCCTGGCCACGGGCGAGGCTCGGCCTCACCCGTGGCTACACTTGCCTCCGGTGAACTCGTCGGACCGGTTGCTGGCAACTAGTGGTGGTGGGCAGCGAATGGCGGCGGACGGCAACCGCAGCGGCGATGGTAGATGAAGAAGAAGAAAAAGGAAGAAGAAGAAGAGAAAAGAGAAGAAGAATGGTTTGATTCTTAGATTTGTTCCTGGGAATAAGAATCAACTATTTTTTTATTCTTGATTCTATTCCAAATCTACTTCCAGGAACAAAAAAATGGAAATTTATTCTCGAATATAAAAATTTTAGCAAACACGATTCTGTTTCAAAATTACTCATGAGAACAAAGAATCAAAATCAGGACCTGTTTAGATGGTTACTAAACAAGCCCTAAATTCAAGCATTTTCCCAGCCCAATCCATCAAGTTGAATATTCTTAAGTGAAGAATAAGGTATGTGTCGGCTCTAATAAGACTACAACAAGAGCTTTAGAAGTTGACATGCAGTGTTTAGGAAATTGGGGATGCATATGGGCATCATTTGGTGGGGATATGTAAGAAAAGGACAGGAATGGTGTTTGATATATCTCTTATTTTTGGGCGATTTTAGCTTAGAGAATTTCGGTCTTTGATCCTAACCAATCTGTCTTGGATTGTGAGTAAAATGTCGGTCGTGACTTGAGAGAAGGTTCAGTTGGTGGCGATATATATTCAGAAGATGGTTTCTGCTTAACGCTACTTAAATGTATTTATACGTTGTTCCCAAAGCGACGTCCACCGGTTCTAAGGCAACGTAGTAAGTTGTCGCGTTTGAGATGCAGCACTCCACAAGCTGATTTGGGAGGGGTTTTGACATGTTCTTTTAGATTAAGCGAAAGTCTAGAGATAAACCTTTTCAATCGCAGATAACAGAAACATTTATCGAGGCAGTTCAAGAGAAAGGGAACAAAAGAGAGCATATCTCTATTTATGCCTGAAAATGTCGAGTTGAACATATGACACCTCTAATAGTGAAAAAAGAATAGGGAAAATATAAGGCTACAACTGCAGACGACACCACGTGCCAAGCTTTATAGCAATTTCCTTCAAACTGTATCTAGTCTCCTGGATTACAGTATGAAACCTAAATGTGGAAAAATCTACCCAAAAGCTTCTACAGAGAAGTGGCTATGTGTGGCCATACAAACAAACACACACCCCTGGCTCAGGATCCTGTAAGGTATCTTTTAGCCAGTGAGATGGAACTCTGCTTCTGCCTTTTGAATTCGTTATACCACAGAAAGAAATATTCCATGTAATCGAAATTGATGGGCGACATCTTTGCCTGGTAGGATCATCAGTTCATATGTAAGAATACTTGAGAAACAATGCATGATGTCGACGAAGATTTCAGTACATGAAAATAGTCGGTACCTGGATTAGTACCCACAATGCCCAAAATAAGTGTGATGCCAACATGTATGTGTTTGTCTCAATGTACAGAGCTTCAAGATCTTTATCAGACACCTATCAAGAAAGAAGCGCATTTCAACTTGAGATTGTGACAGTGCAATGAGGATCTGACAGGTAAACTAAGGCAATTTAAAATTTTATAGCAATGGCATTAGAATGTGAAACAACTGAGCAGGAATAGTGACTAATTTTAGTAATCAGATGTGAGGCATTAAGTTGAAGAGTTAAATGAAAACCTACTATGAGGCTATGACAATTGAGTACTTGAATAAGCAAGCAATAATGCCATCTGCTATAGACTCCATCTCATTAAAGTACATACATACCCAGAAGAATCTCCCTCAATATCAGAAGATAGATGCTGCCCCATAGAGAAACAGCTTGGCAATATAGGGAAACATAGATCATCAACTTCAGAGTTGAATTGAAGCATGACATGTATACAAGACCATCTGCTTGATGACTGAGTACACAAGATCCCCCAGGCATTTCATTTATTTTATTTTTCTGGTTCTAACATGGGATTATGCCCACAACTGGAGAACAGTTAATTCCAAATGAAGTCAATCAACATATTTCTAGATTGTCATACCAGCCCCCTCTACAAATCATAAGCATGATCGCGGTTACAGGAAATGATAAAGAATGAATGCATGAGTTCATCCTGAGATACCTCCTGCGGTTTGTCTGGCATCAGATAGTGCCTGAAGAAATGATACTGTTCATCTTTACTTGGGTACCTGCAAAATGTCGAAGTTTGATTACCAACAACATAAGTCACATAACATCAACTCATACAATTGTTAGGACATGGAAAGGCAAAATTTGATAAACATACAAACTGTAGTCGCATTTATAGGCTGCGTATTCATTGAAGTGATTTCCTATGTCAAACCCTCTGTAATTATACAACCCATACTCAAAATCAATGAAGTAGAGTTTCCCTGAAAGGTGAGCAGATGTAAGCAGAAAAGTTAATACAATGTACAAAAAGAAAGGAAAGGTACATGTAAGAAAGTACAAGCCACAAGCAAGCATGCAGCGCATTTGTCTCAACGTGACCAGTCCGCTTGCGCATGCTAATTGCTCATAGAGTTAGAGTTAGATCAAGAGAACATGAGGCAAACAAAAGATAAACTGGAATAGGAGAAAAAACTAAATGCTTCTGAGAACAACTGTTTGGTTCATGCCAGTCAAGGACAAAGATGAAAGAATGAAACATGGAATTTATCACCCTATGAAACAGTGTATACCTTCCTCATCATTGAGCATTATATTGCCGCAGAGCAAGTCATTGTGAGCAAACACCAAACGAGCATTAAGAAGGCCAGTTAATTCCTGTTTCCACCATCAGCAGCAGATTTCATCACATAAGAGCACAAGAGTCTGTTATACATAATATACTAATAAATCTGGAGAAAGTGAATTAACACTTATTAACACTGTAGGGAATACTAATTTTTTCTCTTAAAGGAATTGTCCCCAAAAAGCATAAAAAAGACAAGAAATTATCAGAAACTCGTGAGACGATTCTGCAGCATTAGAGTACCTCAAATCTAGCAAAAACAGACATATAGCAAGATAGAAAGTAATCCCACTTTTTGGCATCATCCTTCCAAAAAATCTAGTTAGATTGTTCAATATTAACAACGTGCAACAACAAAACTTAATCTACATGCGTGCTATATGAAAATAATTACTCCTCTAGGTGTCAACACTGCATGCTATCATGTGAAAGCAAGTGAGAAACCCATGAAAAAACATACGAAGACCTCTCAGCAAGTTGTACATCGTACATTGCAGCATCAAGCAATAGGTGATTTCAGGCATACTTCTTGGCATACCACGTAGACAATTTTAAAAGAGCTTGAATGAAAATATCGGAGATCATTGATGTAGTGGTTATCCCACAACATATATCATGTAAGAGTTAGGATATCCAGAATGTTTGAAAGAGGAATTTACCTTTAGCTCGAGAAGTTCATCATGAATTTCCTTAAAAGATATCGTCTCATACTTCCGTTGCCTTTCATTATCATCAAACTTGAGATCAGATGCTACATCAAAAAAGATGGCACATACATGACACAAAAGAAACGTTAAGGTAAAGGCATTTTGTTAAAAGAAACATTTAACAGAGTGCAAAGATGAAATAAAAGTCACTTTAATGAGAAGAGATAGAGAAAAGAGAAAGTGAACTGCTAAAGAGAATTACCTTTCTCAAAAAACTTGAATATATCATTCCATAGTTGAGGTTCTTTAGAACCTGGAATTTCTACTTGATGGAATCTATGCAGCTGCTTAGCAATTTCAGCTACCAGCTTTGGTTTTCTCACATCTGTTGCATTAGGCCAAAAAAAAAAAAAAAAAAAAATTGAAAATGAAGTCAAGCAACAAGCTATAGGTGGAACTTATTAAAGTACACAGGTAACATGTTATCAGACTTCATGGGAGTTCATATGTTATCGCCAGGATAAGATGTTTTGATAAATTTAATTTTAAAAAATGGAGTTATCAATCCTATAGCTATGCATTTAAAAGTTTTGGCACAAAAACTCAGATAAAGTTGGGATATCCAAAGTCAAACAGATTACAAAATGAATTAGATTTCGAAGTGGCTACAACCAACGAAAAAGGGCAAGCAAACAAATTTGAAAGACTGGAATACGAAACAACAAACTTTCTCAAGTTAGTCTAGAGGGCTGACCCAACAGGTCCATATACAAGATGACTATCCCCTTTTGAATGCCTTCAATCAAAAGATGGTCAGTGGGATTTTTTAAACCATTTCAGACCTGTAGAACTGTGAACATCTCATATCTGAAGTGCTTAAGGTATTAAATCGTGAAGCAATATTCATTTTCTTACATTCCATTACTTTCTAGAACAATTCCCTGAAATCCACAACATCGTGTGAAATTCTTTATTATGCTGAATGATTAATCCATAACTTCTGGAGTGAGTGTACGAGCATTTATAAATGACTGAACCATGCCATTCCCAAAAACCGCAAGCAACTTCGCACCAAATCCTGCAGCTGAAAGGTACTTGATAGCCCAAAACAAATCGGTTAAGCAATTTTAAAGCAGAGTACAGTACTAAAGGCCATCATTACACACTAAAGTAATTAAGCAACATAAGTATTAAAAGCATTTTTCTTTTTCCAAGTCTGTTGAAGAAACTAGGCATCCATCATAGCAGTCCTAAATACCAAATGGTAACGAATGTGTCAAATCACTATGGACACAGTTCATTAGTTCCGCTAGCGATAATTACTTGTGCAAGTGGTTCAAGGAATCTTATGTGATCCATTCATCTACATTTCTCTCACAGGTTAGCATCATAATCATCACAATTCTTAAATTGACGACCACCATAGAAGTAACGAAATGGACCCTTCAAACCATAATAGTCCTTTCAACACTATCTCAATGATCAGAACTCACATCAAAACTGTCCACAGCGACTGCAACTCCCTCTTTTACATGAGTAATAGGCGTCAAAAATGTGACCATGGATGATATTAAGGCCACCCAAATCACAAAAAGAGTAAACCTTGTCCATGCAGGACTTTTGGATGAGATGCCAATTAGACTGAACACAATAACCATCACTGATAGGAGGTAACACCCAGTATTACAGCCATTGAAGAATTTGAACTCCGAATGATGTTTATGGGAGAAAATGGCTTGTGTGATTGGAGGCCTCGGAAAAAGTCCCTCCTGCCGAATGCGCAGACAATTGAGCAGCTGTGGAAGCCAGCAGAGTGGCCACAACCAAGAACACATCTCATGACACTTTTTCCTGCTCATTTGGTTGAATGCGAGGCGAATGGGGTCCCATTCGACGTTGCCCCTAGCCATTTTTCAGCGAACACAGATTGAGTAAGCGCTTTCAAGTTGAAAGAGATACTTAAAGAAAGGCGACCAAGTGGTCAATTTATAGGGGCAGTCGGCCGTCGTGGATAATCTCACAAAATTCCTCGTTCTGTTTCTATGACTCATCGGAAAATCCTCCCATCTATTGCTGAATCCTGGAATATCTTCCCCTCTGTTGCAAGTCGTCTCCCAGTCTATTGCGAGTCCCGAAAAATCTTCACCGGTCTTGCGAGTCATCGTCCTGTCCGTTGCGAGTCGTCTCCTTGTCCGTTGCAAATCCCAAAAAATTTTCATTGTCGGTTGCGAGTCCTCTCCCCCGTTGCAAGTCGTCTATTGCGAGTCCCGCATAATCCTCCCTTCGTCTTACTCATCTATTACGAGTCTCAGGAATTCTCTTCCCCTCTCCCTGTGCTGTCCCCCCATGCGAATTCGTTTGCTTAGGGTTTGGTTTCGGAGGAATCGGGGCTGTTTAGGCCTCGGATGGCGTGCTGTTTTTGCCAAGCTGAACATTCTTGTCACGCAAGATTTCGGTCGAAGATCGACATTTCTCCTTTCTCCGTGGAGACTGTCCAGTGGCATCACAAAATGCCAATTTCTGCTATATTTGAGGTACTGTAATGCTGCAGAATCGTCTCACGAGTTTCTAAGAATTTCTTGTCTTTTTTATGCTTTCTGAGGACAATTGCCTTTAAGCGCCAAAATTAGTATTCCCTACAATTTTTACAGGTGTTAATTCACTCTCTCCAAATAGATTAGCATAATACATAAGCCATACTCTGCCGCTTGCGCTTTCATAAGGTCTTGCCCTGTCTATGGCCTCCCTCTCACTTCCGTAATTGTGGCTTGTTCGAATAAGTTTTTCGCTGGTCCAAGGGTGTGTTTTGTTTAAAAGAAAGTGTTTTTTCAAAATTAATTTTCCGAACTTTCATTCATTTGACTGGTCGAAAATGATTAGTCAACCAAAAATAATTACTAATTGGGGAAAATATTCATGCATAAAAATTAGGAAAGTACATTATTAAATTTAAGAAGATGAAAACACTATGGAATTGCTCTTAAATTATTCAATATTTTATTTATTTTATTTTATTTAACAAGCCGCAATTAAAGAAGCAGAAGTTTGAAAGATACAAGGCGAGACCTTACGAAAGCGCGAGCGGCAGAGTATGGCTTATGTATTATACTAATCTATCTGGAGAGAGTGAATTAACACTTGTAAAAATTGTAGGGAATACTAATTTTGGCACTTAAAGGCAATTGTCCCCAGAAAGCATAAAAAAAGACAAGAAATTCTTAGAAACTATTCCGTAGCATTACAAGTGATGCCACCGGACAGTCTCCACGGAGAAAGGAGAAATTTCTTCGACCTAAATCTCGCGCGATGAAAAGTTCAGCTCGGCAAAAACAGCACGCCGTCTGAGGCCTAAACAGCCCCAATTCCTCTGAAACCAAACGCTAAGCAAACAAATTTGCATGGGGAGACGCACAAGGAGAGGGGAAGAGAATTCCCGAGACTCGTAACAGACGAGTCAAACGAAGGGAGGATTATGTGGGACTCGCAACAGACGACTCGCAACGGGGGAGAGGACTCGCAACCGACAATGAAAATTTTTTGGGATTTGCAACGGACAAGGAGACGACTCGCAACAGACGAGGCGACGACTCGCAAGACCCGATGAAGATTTTCTAGGACTCGCAACTAACCAAGAGACGACTTGCAACAGAGGGGAAGATTTTCCGAGATTCAGCAACAGATGGGAGGATTTTCCGACAAGTCACAGAAACAGAACGAGGAATTTTGCGAGATTATCCACGACGGCCGACTACCCCTATAAATTGACCACTTGGTCGCCTTTCTTTAGGTATTTCTTTCCCCTTTCAACTTGAAGCGCTTACTCAAAGTGTTCGCTGAAAAATGGCTAGGGGCAACGTTGAATGGGACCCTGTTCACCTCGCATTCAACCAAATGAGTAGGAAAAAGGGTTACGAGATGTGTTCTTGGTTGTGGCCAATCTGCTGGCTACCATAGCTGCTCAATTGTCTGTGCATCCACCAGGAGGGACTTTTTCCAAGGCCTCCAATCACATAGGACAAGCCATTTTCTCCCATAAACATCATTCGGAGTTCGAATTCTTCAAAGGCTATAATACTGGGTGTTACCTCCTATCGGTGATGGTTAAAGTCTAATTGGCATCTCATCCAAAAGTTCTGCATGGACAAAGTTTACTCTGTTTGTGATTTGGGTGGCCTTAATATTATCCATGGTCACATTTTTTACACCTATTACTCATGTAAAAGAGGGAGTTGCAGTCACTGTATGAGCAATTTTTATGTGTCATTTCATTAGGTCAGATTTTCAGGTTCTTTGCATGAAATATTCGTATGTCTTTTTCTTTTTCTTTTGTTTAGGAGGTTTGAATTTTTGTGGAAGCTATGGGTGTGCAACGGAAACAGCCCGAACCGAGAACCGGCCGGACCGGACCGGACCGATCGGTTTTGGGCGATCCTAAAGGGTCTCGGTCCGGTCTTTGGTTCCTATTTTTGGAACTGGTGACCGGTTGGTCCAGTTCCCGGTTTCAAGGTCGGAACCGGATCGGACCGGACTGACCATTTATATATATTTTTTAATTTTTGAAATAATTTACAGTACCCATTACCATCATATTCATTTCTTCTCTTATAACTCAAAGCTAATAATCCCTCCCCTTTTTCGCTTCTGAATTACACTCAACAGTAACCATCATATCAACTTTTATTTTCCAAATTTTTGCAATTCTCCTCACTTGCTTTTTCCTCTTGAAACCTAAACGAATGGCTAAACCCCTCTTTTTTTGTTAGTTTCTACTTTAATATACAGTAACCATTACATCAACTTCTATTTTCCCAATTTTTGTGATCCAACTTGGCGGTAATTTAATTCGACTTTCATTTTCCCAAACCCTTCCTCCCCACAACGTCATCATCTCTTCGTTCTCTCCCGTCTCCCGTCGCTGCCCTGGCGATTCCCAAGGCCCTCTCGTTCTTTGAGGTGAGTCTCGTGTCCCGTCCTCGATCAGCTCTTTTGCTATGTTTTCATTGCTGCGTGGCTTCGTTGTTTGATCATTTATACTCTGTAGAATCGGACCAAACCGGGAACCGATCACCCCTAGTGGAAGCTTGTGGATATTTTTGCATTTAGTTGTTTTTTTCATTAATAAAGATGTCAGATGTTCAACTCTGACACCTTCAAGAATAAAACCGCTTTGTTCGTGTAGACTTTTATTATGATTAAACTGGCCACGTATATTAGATTAAAAAAAAACTGACCGCATACCCACAAAAAAAAAAAAAAAAAAAAAAAAGAAGAAAACTGGCTGCGTAGGAAAGATGGCGGGCAATTGGACTTTACTCACCACAATGAGCTTTCCAGAATTTTCTGGCCTCTTTGCAATATTAATTGCAGCTGCAGCAGCTGCACCCGACGATATTCTGACCTGCAAGTGAAAAAGATAAAATCACAAAGAAGCCACTTAAAAAGCACGCAGCAGAGAACTCTGAAGTGCGACATGTCATGTTTCAAGAAATAAGTTAAAAATGGATATTAGCCAGTGTGTGCATCGTTTCCTGGGGTGGGGTTCTGAAGTCTCAATGCCTAATGATGGACAACTCTCTTTACCAGCAAATCACTTGATACCTGCAAAGTCAGAAAGAGAATCCTGTAATAACCAATGTGAATTACTTGACAAGAACCACATTTACAATGCAAAGATCATTGGCTAACGGTATGCAAATCGTAAAAGCATGTGCAATTGAAGAGTTGTTATTTTGTTGAATACAAATGATGATCTATCAGGTAGTAGGATGGATATCAGCAAGAGAACAGACTTTCTGTTTGCATGTTTAGTCCTTTTTCCCTTGTGCAACAGCATGGATGTTATGAAATTTAGAACAAGGATAATTGAACATGATGGCAGGACCAGAAAACAGAAAGAAAATAGCACAAATTTGTCCCCTTGTACGGATAAAAACTTACTTGAATAACTTCATCAAGTAAATTCACATCTAGAACTCCAGGGATGAAGCCAGCACCAATGCTTTGTATTTTATGTGGACCTTCAGCAATTCATTTTGTAGTGTATATGAAATTATCATAGAACCATGCTGAACATCACCAAAACATATGAAAGCACAGATAGTTTAAGCAAATGTTTTTTTACCCACACAAATGTAGCAAATTCATAAGTTCTAGTGACTAAACAAAAGGCTGTCTGGGCAGAACCAGGGTATGTAGTAGCTGAACCGTCATGAGAGGAAAAGGAAATGGATGACCCAAATCTGCAGTTCATTGATCATATCAATCATACAATGAAGTTAATTTCTAGGCAAGCAGTTGCTACACTACCTGTATCCTTGAAAAATCAGGACAGCCATTCCTAAGTTCTTCACACAGTATATTAATCATGCATCAGAGAGGGAGATAAATAAGAGAAGGCACAGCCAAAACCCAAACACAAAGTATGTTTCCTCATCCAAGTCCTTCAATTGGTGCAGAAGGAAAAGGAAAAGTACACAATGAAAAGTTAAGCCAGTGTAATATCACTACCAGTTACAAAGGGATCCAACAGTGTGTTGAAGATCATGACTTACGAGGTTTGCCACTGGATAATACTGCACATTCCGCAGGTTCTACAGCATAGAGCTAAATACACAGAAGTATTACATGAAAAACATGAGAAACGGTAAAGTTTCCTAGAAATATAACTAGGCGATAGAAATGCACACCTTGATCTTAGGGTTTTGCTCCTTGAGATATTTTCCTGCTCCTGTTATTGTACCTCCAGTTCCTATCCCAGAAACGAGGGCATCAACTTTGCCTCCTGAACCTTTCCAGATCTCCGGCAGTCTTTTCATAATGGATCTATGAAAGCAGGAAGAACTTAAGCTTGTCCAACCAGCTAGCTATAGAAGCATTACTAAGTGTGTGAACTGTATACCTTGGGATTGGCAGGGTTCTCAAATTGATGAAGCATGTATGCATTGGGTATTCTTTCCACTATCTCTTCAGCCTTTTTAACAGCGCCTTTCATGCCCCTGGCTGGATCCGTGAGGACCAGATCAGCTCCAAAAGCACGGAGAATGGTTCTTGTTTCAAGACTCATTGAAGCAGGCGTGGTAATTATAAGTTTATAACCCTTGGCAGCAGCCATAAATGCCAGCCCTATTCCGGTGCTACCACTAGTAGGCTCAGTCAGAACACTCTTGAACACATCACAACAGAGGAAGTTTCGTCAGTTCCATAGTTTCACTTGGCACATATAGAAACATTTTCTTGTTACACTGAGTTTATTAGACAGAGACTCGAACCTTTGCAATTTTTTAGTGTAGTTGATGCACTAGACAAATGAGGATTTAAAGCACATTCATGCCTTATTTGATTGTCAAATCCATGATCAATTTATTCAACCAACTTGGATCACACCAACAGTTACATCGCCCAAGAGGCACCAAGCAATATAGAGAATCAGAGGCTTTCCAACATGAATGTAATAGACTTGCCATTCTGAACAGCTCTTACAGATGGATAGTCTACATACAATTGGCATGTAGTTATTTCCTATACCCTTAATTTCTTCGACCTTTGATGAGAAGGATAACAGTAGATTGTAATGCATCAAAGATGGCTGACAGAGCAGTGGAAATGCCCTACTATGTCTGACCACAAAAAGACCACCGATTCAGCATGAGGTTCAATATCAATGTCAGTAATTGATCTTGTTTGTAGTAATCGACTAATCTCGATATAGATGTCCAATTATGGATCTTTTATGGTTCATACGTGAGGATGGGTTCATCTGTGTAATTATCTAATAATCAAATGAACCGAGTTGAAGACATGATAGCTTCAGAACACAAGGATCCCCTTGCATCTATAAATTTTCCTCATCTATAAACAAAGAAATATAGTTCTAGAATTCCAAATGCATAAGCATGCGTATTGGCTGGACTCCATTCAACCGACAGCAACTCTAACTTCCACAAGATCTCTCACATATTGTCATACATGTGGTTGATTAAAAACTTCTGCCGCTTAGCCAAGCAGTTCAATAACTATTTCTAATCCCATTCGTCAAAGATTAAGTTTCTCAGATTAAGATCATTTCTCTCTCGAATTTGTCCGACCTTTGATGAGAAAAAAGTCATGTAAATATCATACATCACCCATGCCAATAAATCAATGAAATCTTCTAGCTTGCTTTATTAAGAAAATATCACCATTCAGTTACATAGTTAACAAAAAAAAAAAAAAAAAAAAAAACAATGTACGATGTAGAACTGGGTTGAATTGCTCGATGCTCAAATAACTATGCACACCACTGAAGACAGCATAGAATAGATGCAAATAGGCTCTAAACACCAACCTGGGCAACAAACATCGACTTCAAGCTAAGTTTCTCCAGAAAAGTCTTGGCTATATCCAGAGTTGGCGATCTGGAAGCAATTGCGACATCAATCCCCTTGTCTTTCAGGGCATAAAGAATACTTTTAGCATGGGCGTAAAGAGAAGGCATTTTGCGTTTGGAGCGACATTCGGCGGTCATCAACAAGAAACCACAATGAGCAAGTCAAGAAGGTTTCACCCACGATGCAAAAGGCGCATCAAATCAAGCGAAAAACAAAGGGCAGCCTAGCACTCGGGATTCACCAAATCTTTGTGTTGTACCTTCAAAAAGACACCCTTAGGCCTCAAGGGTGCCAATGAATGCGAAGATTAAAGAAAACAGAAGCATAAAATAAGACATTCCAGCTGCAGAAGGGTGTGCAGTTCAACGACCTCCAGATGTTTCAGGATGAATTAACAAGCTACAAAACACAAATGGTGCTGACACAAAATCATATCAAGCTCAAACACCAAAAGATTCAAAGAAGAGAACATCAAGATAAAGAAATGAACTAATTGACAAGCTACAACCGATGCTGATATCAAATTATGTCTGCCCATCATCCAAAATCAATGCACATCGACAGAAACAAAAATCTAACAAGATGAGCGTCCAAGATCACAAATTTCACATTTTGCTGCCAACCCAATTCGTCCCACGAACGCCTCGTCCGGTCACGACGAATCGACTTTGAAAGGAGGGCTTCGTCCAGAATTTCACGCAGGCACTTGTGATGGAACGATGGCGAATGATGAAAAGAGAAGAACGAGAAGAAGGAAACAGAGGAAGAAGGGCGTTACGAAAGAGGAGAAGAGGGAAGGAAGGAAGGAAGGGACGAACCACTCGAAGGGCCAGAGGGTGTAATCGAGGTCAAAGACGACGAGCCTGGGCAGCACCTGGAACATCCCCATCATCTGCAGCGCCTGGTCTTTCACCTTCTCCTCCCTCATCTCTCCCTCCCATTCTGCCTCTCTCTCTTTCTCTCTCTTGGGCACTCGAATGGGCTGACAATAACATAGCTGATACGAACTTTTTTTCGTTATAGAAAATCCCAAACTACACGGAACTGATCGGACCTGAAGAAGTCGTTAAACTGTTCTGTTTATCGGAGTCAACCCTAAACGTAAAAATAGGATAATGATATAAATCTCTGGATAAATTAACCAATGGAAAATTGCCCCGGACCTAAATTAACCAATGGGAAATTCCCCAAGGCTTGATCCTCACGATGAGGCCACCCGAAATGCAGTCAACAAGATGCAAGATCCGGGACTGCTTGTCGTAAATTTATCTAAAATTAACTTTTTCACTATAAAAAGAAATTCTAAAATAACACATCTATATTTTTTGGCTACCAAAACCTAAAATCTATACATATGTGACAAACTGATATATTTATTTTTCATTAGTTTTCATTAAATTAGATTGATATAATGAAAAATTAAAAATTGATTTTTTTTTATAATAAATATAGGGTAAGATCCCAAGCTAGGTAAATTCGTCAATTGTAACGCCATCCAACTCAATAATTTGACGGAAATTAACGGAGGGTAAATTTGTCATAAATATACTATTTTGATTATTTGGTGTTCAAAAAATTAGTTCGGCATAAATTTATTACAAATATATTAATTTCAAATTTTTATGGCATTAATCCATTTATCAAATTTGACCTTTGAATCTATTTGTTTCATGAAAAATATATAATTTTTGAAAATATTTTCTTAAAAATGATCATTTGTATTGTTTAAAAAAATGAACGAATGAAGAATATTTTCTTCATCTATGAAAATATTTAGATATAAGTTGTTGTTGATAATAAAAATATTTTCTATTGGCTAATTATTTCAAACAATACAAACAATCATATATAAAATAATACTTTTCAAATCATTAACTTCTTGAAGAATAAATGGAGCATCAATGTAATTCATTTGCTAAATATATCGCCACATTACATTATTTTTTCTAAATATTTTTATTTTCTTAAATAAGGGTATGAAGTGAATCTTATTTTAAATAAGTGCATGAAGCGTCTATATCAATTTTAAAGAATGGCCTAAATTCACCGACTATCAAGGGCAATTTTGTCTTTAAATTTTTTATTATTTTTCCTATTTTCTATATTTTTTTTCTATTTTTTCTTTTTGAAAAAAAAAATTAAAAAAGGAAAACATAGGCCCTCTCGCTTGTGGCCATTGCCCCATCATCAGTGGGGCAATGGCGACGATCAGAGACCCTCACCTCTAGGTGAGGGCCTGCAAGTCCTTGTCAAAAGTGGGAGAGGGTGGTGACCCTCTCTCAAATCTGGATGAGGGCCTACTGGCCCTTGTTAGAAGCGCAAAGGGGGGATCACTGCCCTCTCGTGCATCTAGTGAGACAACAACCTTGCAAGCCTTGGCCACCACCCCACTGGTGAGGGGGCAATGGCCACAAGTACTCGTCCTACTTTTGTTTTTCCATTTTTTTTCATTTTTTTTAAATTTTTTTAATCTAATTTAATTTAAATTTAATTTGTATTTTGACAAAAATATCATTGATTAGTCAAAATATTTTGCTAATAGGCTAGGCCCTTTTTTTGAAACAATCATAACTATTTCAAATCATTCTTTGAGATTGATATGGTAATTTCAGATCCTTATTTGAAACATGATTTATTTTAGATCCTTATTTTAAAAAAAATGAGAGCATTTTGAGCCTTTTTTATTTGAAAACTTTCCATTGAGCTAGAATGAGGATGGGCTGTTGTGCCACTTTGCTAGTAATTTTTTTCCATGAAAATCTAAAGTACAATGCCAATCTTAAAAAAATTACAAAAACAATTATACAAAAATTTATGTGTTAGCATATTTTATATTACAAAAGTTTTACATGTTCAAGAAAGAGAAAAGTTAAAATCCACGCACCACAGGATTTGAAAGAGGGAAGATGCCAAAATCCATCTCCATTTTTCATCTCACTACTGCTTACTTCATCTACTTTTAAAACTTTGTGTTTGCATTTTGAATTTAAACTCGGAAGGCTATTTTCCATCTTCACATCTAGCATTACTTGCACTAATGCCATTTCCTTTCCCATATTTAAGGAAAGCAGTCAATTAAGGAAGATTGATAGATGAAATCGGTTCAAGCCAATAGATAAATTAATCGCTATACAGCAGTTGACATTAATGAAGAAGGATCATAGACAACTAAGTGGAATCGACATTGACAAGGAGTTAGGAGGTGCTCCACTAAAGTTCACCGACAGAGCAAAGAAAGGAGAGTGCTGTTCTTTTCAGCAACATAGTTTTTTTGGGTGAATGAAAAAAAAAGGAAAAAATAAAAAGAAGAAGAAAAATTAAAGTGTGACAGAAGACAACCCAAACGTGTGCAAAAAAAGAAATATTAAAAAAAATAAAATATTTTCTCATCACCAACACCAGAGCGCACTTACTTTCAAGAGACCTGTCAGGTGTCAGCCTCCCTCCTCTTCCCAAGTAGCACCACTCCCATTCGCCCTCTCAAATCTGACATCTCTTGACAAAATCCCACCCCGAAATGACCGAAACGCCCCCGCCCCTCCCGCCATTTCTCCCGGTCGAACCCGTAATTCTCCCCATCTCCGCTGTCCTCTTTCGTCAACTCACCCTCCAAAAACCTCCGCTTTCTCCCTCCTCGGCCGAACTGTCCGAAACGATCTTTGCGAAAAAAGTCGGATCTTTTTAGAGAGAGAGAGAGAGTGAGATGGACGGCGGCGGAGGCAGCCAGGCCCACAGGGCGGAGGCGGAGCGGTGGCTCACGGCGGCGGCGAAGCTCCTCGCGACCCGCGACTTCCACGGGGCCCGCACCTTCGCGATCCGGGTCCGCGAGTCCGACCCGGGCCTCGACCTCGCCGACCACATGCTCGCCGTCGTCGACGTCCTCCTCGCCGGCGAGTCCCGCGTCGTCAGCGACCAGCCCGACTGGTACGCCGTCCTCCAGCTCGGCCACCTCACCCAGAACCTGGAGCTCATCGCCTCCCACTTCCGCCGCCTCGCCGTCCTCCTCGCCCCCGACCGCAACCGCTTCCCCTTCGCCGATCAGGCCCTCCGCCTCGCCTCCGACGCCTGGTCGGTGCTGTCCAGCCCCGCCAAGAAGGCGGCGTACGACAACGAGCTGAAGCTCGGCTTGCTGGGCCAGCTCGGGAATCAGACGCCCCCCTCGCGGAACGTCAGGGGCGGCGACGGGCACGCGCCGGCGGCGGAGGACGAGAGGCCGTTCTTCGGGAACGGCACGCCGGTGCAGCCCCGGCCTACCCGGCCGGCGAGCCAGGCTACCGAGTCGGCGTCGGCCAGCTTCTGGACCGCGTGCCCCTACTGTTTCTATCTCTATGAGTACCCTAGGGTTTATGCCGAGTGCGTGCTCAGGTGCCAGAATTGCAAGAGGGCGTTTCAGGCGGTGGCGGTACCGTCGCCGCCCGTGTCGGAGAAAGATACGCACTTTTCTTGTTGGGGGTTCTTCCCAATTGGGTTTCCGGGGTTACTGAATCAATCGGAGGGCGCCTCTGGTTGGATGCCTATGTCGCCTATGGTCGCGTGCCCTGCTCCTGGGCAAGAAACAACTTCTCAGGCAGGGCGGAAAGGTGGCAATGCTGGGCAGAAACCTGCCCCGAGGGTGTATTATGACGACGATGACGACGATGACGATGTTTATGTAGAGCTTTCGGAATCGAGTGAGGATTCTGGTGAAGAATGGGGGAGTAAAAGAAAGACGAGGAGAGTCGGGAAGAAGAGTCTGGGGAGTAGAAGTGCTGCTAGCAGAGTGCCGATAGAGAGAACAAGAAGACGGAATGCGGATGCGAGTGAGCAGGGGAATGGTGGCGGTGGGGATGATGTGGTTAGTGGGACTGCTGCGAAAGGTGGGGACAGGGCGGAGTCAAGTAAGAAGGCGACAGAGTCGAGTAAGAAGCCGACGGGGAGTTCTACAAGGAAACAGTCGGGAAAAGCGGCAATGGGTAAGTTGGATTTGAATGTGGAGTTCAGTAACGAGGTGGAAGAGCCTGCAAGAGTTGTGAGTCAAGGGAATAGGACAGGAAATGGTGAGGAGGATAATATTGAAGGGACTGGGTTTTTTGAAGGTCTTGATGAGTTCCTGAGCAGTCTGCCTATACTTTCTGTGGTCAATGACGATAAGGTTAAGGCTGCTTAGGGTAGTAAGGCTGCTTTCATTGTTGCTTTTTGTAGTTCTCTTTTGCATGGTTGTTTGTTGTATTTTAACCTGTGGAGGTACTGGCAATTCCCTTGTCATGTTCTCCTAGCCCTTTGATCTTGTAGTAAAGCTAGTGTATATTATGTAGCAACCTTTTCTAACTTCTCCGGTGGTTTTTTTTTTTTTTCCTCCTTGGGATCTTCTGGTTGTCCCAAGATGGATAAATGATAAAACATGAGGAGTTCTCTCTAAGTATGCTTGGACTTTTCTCACGTTTTATGCTTGCAAATGCACATTTGCATGGAAATTTTATTCTTGTGCTTTATCTATTTTGTTGATGATTGGTTCTGGTGATGAAGTTTTTGGTTTACTTGATGACTTAATTTCGAGATGTTGAAGGATGTTGGAGTTGGAAGAGAAAATGTGATTCATTTTTAAGCATCATGGTGTTAAAGAGGAGGAGGTAAAGTATTTAAACCCACACATGGCTTCTTTTTCTGAGTCGAACCATTGTATTCAATTAAAAAAGATGCTAATGAGAAGATCCACGCACTGTCTACTGAACTGTTCTCTTCCTCTGGGGCTGACATATTTGTAACACTATGTGGAGTCTTAGTATGATTAGTCTAGGTTTTGTACTTTTGTTCTCCTTTTGGCGAATGAACTCAATAAAATTCTTTCTTTAATTGTCTGTTCTAGTGGTGACAGATACATAGTTTGAAATATAGGTAGAGCTTGAGATGCCCCCATTAAGCATCTTGCTTGAGTTAGAAAGACCTTAGATTAGTTAGATAAGCTCCATTTATCATTCTGACTTAATACTTTATGGAGTGTTGACTGTGTCAGACATGCTGAGCATAATCCAGGATACAGCTCATGGTTGTAGGCTAGCTTAAGCAGCAATGGTTTTTCCAGGGCCAGTTATTTTGACTGAATATTGAATCTGGGTGATGTGAGATGAAAGTTGGCATTTTATTCTGCAGCAGACCTTTTCTTTAATGGGTTTCAATGTGCTTGGTTATTGTTTCGTTGATTTCTGAGCTTAATGCACCACTTCATTCTCGATTATAGCTTCCTTTTTAAACAGCCATTTAAATTATTATTAATGTTATGGTAGTGGAAAAGAACGGAACTCTCCTGTGTTCTGCTCGTCATTGCTGCTGTTCTCCTTTTGACTGGGAATGAAAAGGATCCATTTATCCTTCTCACAGTTTCTGCTTTTAGTATTTTCTCATTTTTTCCCCTGTTCCATGGAATTTATGGTGGACCAATTCTGGCATTCTTCCTCTTTTCCAAGTTCCACAGTAATTATCTCTATCGGCTTTGACATTCCATATTTGTGGTTTTTTATTTCTTTTGCATGGATTCCAAGGAGAAAAAGGCATCTTTGCATTTGGCCTTCTATTAGTGCGAAGGGACCTTCTTGTCTGTCCAGCATTCTACTCATGTCTGTTGATCTCCTTCCCGGTTGTCAGAGTATCTGTGTCCCTTCACAGAGAGAGAGATTTTGATGTCTTCAGCGGCTTGTGGAGTCTGATATATGGATGTTCGCTTTCAATTTTCTTCACTTATTCTCTTTTGTTAACAGTCATAGAACAGCAAAGTGATGTGTTCTTGACATCAAAAGCTTCTATGCTTGAATTGGTCCACCATCTCTGGATGTTGAGTGTACCATGTAGAATTTTGCTAATAATAAGTTCTGGCTACCATGTACTTATGTGCATCGTCTACTTTGTTGGTACTGAAGATTTTTTAATTTGCAATGTCTCTTTTGGACAACTCCAGTTTGATTTATGTAGATAAACTGTTTGGTATATTTCTAAGGAGAAAAACCAAGGCAGGCATTGGTGTGGGATCATGATGATACATGCTTTTGGCTTTAAAACATATATGATTTGCATAAATAGTTTGGCTTTAACATTAACTGGTTGAAACGTTCTACTTTGAAAGAGAATCAAAGTAAAAAGTGTTCTTCCTGTCTCTTATGAATTTCTAATGGACCAAACTAGTGCTGGTAATTGTTTTTATTCTATTATTTATTATTAAGAACTGTAGCATGTGATGACATTTGCTGATTCAGGAACAGCACAGGCTTCATGTGTCATATTTGGCAATATATTGTTTATATATATTCATACAGCCTAGCTTAAAGCAGGGAGTTTAATTTGGTAGAGGAAAGCAATGGTTTTGGTTGTTTGTGCTGTGGCATCCGTAGCTGATGAAGCAGATAACAGAAATCTGAAAATATGTTGTATACATACAATTTCCATAATCTCAACAATTTTATCTCGAATGGTTTGGAGCTCCATTGAATTTAGGTCTGCAGCTGGTTGTTGACCTTTGAAGGCATCTTTTCTTGGTGTCACATGCCATACAAGCAGGAGGGGCAGGTCACATGCCATACAAGCAGAAGGGGCAGGTTTGGGATGTGAAAAGTTTTGTTAATGGTATGAAAGACTTGAAGACAATTGCTTATTGGAGAAAGGCAAAGTTCACTGGCATCTTCGCCAAGAAAGACTACACAAAGTTGTTGCAGGTATGTGTGATCACCGACCTGTCTCCATCGATGCTCTAGCAGCTTCTCCTATGGTTGAAAAAAGACAATTGAAGCTGCGGGTTGGTTTGTTGTCCTTTTAGACATTTGGGTCTCAACTTGTGCAGTTGGTTCCTTGGATCAGTTGCTATGAATATACCGTGTACTCTCTTTTGGACTGGTAGCTTGTTGTATTTCGAGTTAAAGGCTTATCTCCATTGTTAGAAAACCAGTCAGGTCTATTATGCCACCTTGTTTATACTCTTGTCCTTGATCTGTTTCCCCCTTTTTCTGGACCCTTTTTGGCATAATCTTCTGTGTTTCCTGAAATTTCCAGTTTACAAGGCAATTTGGGGTTGAATTGGTTGAACTCAAATTTTTGACCTTTAAAAACAGTTCTTCAAAAGCAAATTACTCGGGATGTGAAACTAGTTCGACCAAAAATGCATACTTTCCCTGTGTAGGACGAACTTCCTTGTCGAATACCCTCAATGACAATACAGTATTCACGCTTGCATAACTCGAGTGGAAGCCATGCAATTGCAAATCGTTATCTTTGCTGATGACCCTCAGCAAAGTTACCTGGCCATACTCAGAATTTATTGCATTTTAAAGTTTCGTCTTGTTACCATGCTCTACAGAAGCGTGATTCATACTACAAGATGTGGAGGTCTTTAATCCTATAACAGCATATGAAAGTTCAGATGAGAATGATTGTTTTTCAACCAAATTGGACGAGATACAGCAATTCCAACGGCTTCTCTTGTAAGCTTTGCCAACTGATCTTATGCTCTGGTAGCATTTGGCCGTTGGGAGGGTAAGAGGTGGGATACAATATCTGGCGACATGTTCTTGCCGGATTAATATGGATTAGACTTAAAACCCTTCATGTAAGGGCCAGGGCTTGTGCATGACTACCGACCCGCCGACCTGGGTAGGAGATGAGAAGTTTTAGGAAATAGGAAACTCTAGGGAAAAAGGGGAAACTGAAGTAGCTATTGCGAGATTGTCTATCAAAAAAGCTTTAAACTTATTGTAGTTGTGTTAATTCAGTCCAATTATGTTAATTAGTTATATATATATATATATATATATATATATATATATATATATATATATAATTTTTATCAATTTATTTCTAAACCTTTCGTAATTGTACTAATTCAATTCATTCAGTTAAATTTGGCTGGCTAGCGATGACGTGGATGTTGGCTGGCACCAATTGTTGGGTGAATGCTAATGTGGCAATATTTTTCGTTTTTTTTTTTATTTCAAATTTATTTATTTAATTTTTTTCAATTCTTTCTCATTCCTCTAGCTGGTCGCCACCGATTAGAGGTGAGGGCAAAGCTTGGCCTGGGCCAACCGTGGTGAGGGTGAGGCCTTGCTAGATCTAGGGACGCTTAGCCTCGCCTAGCCATTGGGAGGGGCCTCAACACCATTGGGCACACTCGCCATAGTTGGGGGAGGCTGACCTTGCCATGGTTGGGTGAGGCTCATCCTAGCTAGTTGGCCGGCGGGGGTGAGCCTCGCCATTGGTCGATGGCAATTAGCCAAAGGAAGGAGAAAGAAAAAAAAAGAGAAAAAGAAAAAAAAATCAGAAAATAAAAATAAAAAATTACTATGTCAGTGTTTGTCGGATGGTTAGTGTTGGCTGGCTCAATATGGCCGGATGAACTGAATTGACATAAATATAAAATGTTTATAACTGAATTGACAAAAAAATTATAATTAAATTGATACAATTATAATAGATTTATGATTTTTTTGATAATTTCTCGTCCGATAAATTAAACCTTTACGGTTCCAGATTTTATTATCTGGTCCTTTCATAACAATACTTGTTGCGCCCAAAATGCATCAGGATTCTCCCCTCTCATAGATAAACCAAAAGTGCAGTAATCTTTTGCATTCTACACCTTGCTCTCCTATGCCCTGATTAGCATCTTCCAGTTCTAGGATCGAATCGCTCCTTTCATTTGCCCCCGTGAACCCCCAGGCCCCGCCACCAGAATTGAGCAAGCAAAGCATTCATATCGCCATACCGACTGCGTATGAAATTTGGGTTGTCAATGAGTATGTGCGGAATCGCACGAGCCGCTGCCTTCAATGTCTTGTCTTTTTCCCTTTTCGAATACACGCTTTTCTCTCCTACTTTTCCCAAGTTGTTGTCAAAGCCTAAGATATGAAAATCTGAACACTAAAAGCAGAATCGACAATCTAAAAGACGTAGCGTGGAAAATTTTGGTAAACTACTTTATCAAAAGAAAAAAAGGGGGAGATGACATCATTTGCAGATTTGCAAAGATGCTGTGGCAATTGGTGAGGAGGTCGCCATCGCCTTTGTCGACGGATGGCAACCCCATCGCGGTGGTCATCGTGTCCAGAATTTTATCAGGCGAGAGAGACGGAGAGGATGGCAGTGAAGTTCATGATAGGCACCACGATCATGGTGCTTTGTTCTTCTGTCGAGGCTAACACCAACGAGAATGTTGATAATGCTTACTATGACAACGATATGGCTAATCCAATCCTAAATTTTTAAATTGAATCAATTTTATTTTAAACTATTTACTTTGTGTCAATTCAATTTATCAGATCAAATTTAGCTGGAAATTGCTAACTAGCCATCCTATGTAGCATGATTGGTGCTTACATGAATAATCTTTTCAATTTAATTTTTTTGAATTATTATTTATATATTTCTTTCTTTCTTTCTTTTTTCCTTTCATTTTGGCCAGTCGGGGCCTAACCGTTCTCAGGGGTCAATGTGGGTGGGGCCCGGGCGAGGGCATTCTCACACCCTCACTTGTGGCCGGCTACGACCAAGGGCACAAATGCCTTCTCCTCCCGCTAGCCAAATGAAAGGAAGAAAAAGAAAGAAAAAAATATTAAAAAATAAAAACTCATAAAAAATTCATAAATTATTAAAAACATCAATGTTAGTGCCGGCTATATCAAATAAGATGACTGGCATCCACATGAGTTAGTTGGCACCAACAAAATATTTAGGACTAAATTGATTTAATTAAACGGCTTGAGACTGAATTGACACAAATATAATATATTGATAACTTTTTTGATATTTTCCCACATGCAAATAGAAGGAAGGAACATAACCGTGATATCCCTCTCGTCTTTTTTATCCCCAAAATTTCTTAGTTCGAATCAAATGAGTTCAATTGAAATCCATTATTCGAATCAAATGAGTTCAATCCCAGCCATTAAAACCCAAGATGACCTGTCTTGTATTTTTGATTGCCGATTCTTTTTTTCGTTTGATTAAAATGAATTTGGTCCGAACCATTAAAGTCCACATCTAGTTGGGTTTGTTTTTCTTAACCATTTTAAATCTATTTTATATAAGTTTAAATGACCCTTTTCAACTCGGTCCACTGAATGTAAGTCAAAAATTAATTTAGTGAGAAAAAAATTGAAAAGAAAACATACTTGTGCAGAGTAAGATTCTTTTTGGCTTTTTTCTAACCAAAATAATACAGCTGATGGTTACATTACATGCTTTTGAAGCCTAGAGTTGGCAAGATCATTCTGGGATTGTTTGATTTGCTCAAATCGTGTTGAACATATGGAAAGGAAATTGGTTTCGAAGTTGAGCTAACACTCTACTAGTTTTCCTACCAAAACATACTTGCAATCTCCCTAATATCCACGTCCCCCTCTTTAAAAACCCCAACCAAGCCATCCCTCAAACACACCACCACCATCTTCACTTGAGATTCATAGCTACCTCACCATCGAAGTTCTTCAATTTGCTAGTCAATTCCATAATGGCAAACTATCAGAGGTTTGTGCACATTTTGGGATTGTTTGTCCTTGCTCTGTCCTTGATGATCGGTGAGAATTTTGTTGAAGCTCGCCAACTTTTGGAGTTAGCGTTGCCTGAAGTGCCTGAATTACCCAAGCCAGAATTGCCATCATTGCCAAAAGTTGAATTGCCATCGATTCCTGAACTTCCAAAGCCTGAATTACCAACAATACTGAAGCCAGAATTACCAGAAGTGCCTGAACTACCCAAACCCGAATTGCCTCATCTTCCCGACATTATGAGCCCGCCCAAGCCGAATTGCACTGAAGTGCTCGAATTACCTAAGCTCGAATTGCCTCACATTCCCGACATTCCGAGCCTACCCAAGCCGAATTGCCATCTTTGCCAAAAGTTGAATTGCCGTCGCCTGAACTTCCAAAGCCTGAATTACCAACAATACCAAAGCCGAATTACCGGAAAGTGCCGAACTACCCAAACCCGAATTGCCTCATCTTCCCGACATTATGAGCCTACCCAAGCCGAATTGCCTAAAGTGCCTGAATTACCTAAGCCCGAATTGCCTCACCTTCCCGACATTCCGAGCCTACCCAAGCCGAATTGCCATCTTTGCCAAAAGTTGAATTGCCGTTCGTTCCCGAACTTCCAAAGCCCGAATTACCAACAATACCGAAGCCGAATTACGAGAAGTGCCTAAACTACCTAAACCCGAATTGCCTCATCTTCCCGACATTATGAGCCCGCCCAAGCCGAATTGCACTGAAGTGCCCGAATTACCTAAGCCCGAATTGCCTCACATTCCCGACATTCCGAGCCTACCCAAGCCGTAATTGCCATCTTTGCCAAAAGTTGAATTGCCGTCGGTTCCTGAACTTCCAAAGCCTGAATTACCAACAATACCGAAGCCAGAATTACCAGAAGTGCCTGAATTGCCCAAACCCGAATTGCCTCATCTTCCTGACATTGTGAGCCTACCTAAGCCAGAATTGCCATCTCTGCCAAAAGCCGAATTGCCGCCGCTCCCTGAATTGCCAAAGCCGGAATTGCCATCTTTGCCAAAAGTCGAATTGCCGTTGCTTCCTGAGTTGCCCAAACCAGAATTACCAACAATACCAAAGCCAGAATTACCATAAGTGCCCGAACTACCTCATCTCCCTGATTTCCCTAAGCCAACGCTACCATTCGTTCCCACAATTCCGAAAGACATGTCTGTTTCCACTACTACTCCTTGAAGCTATGTAGCAAGTTCGTTGTTGGGTTATACTATCATGTGATTCACTAATGTTATCCCTGTCTATTGTAATGATCTGAGCATGCCTTAGATCCTATACATGTACTTGATTATGACAGTTTGTGATATGAAGTGATGTTTGTTATGTAGTTTAATTTAAGAAATCATAAAGAAGGATAAATTTGGTGTTTGACATCCAAAATTACATACACACACACACACACACACACACACACACACACACACACACACACACACACATATGTATCATTATGCGAATGGCTAAAATGATTAAAAATCCCAAATTAGTATCCTATGATACATGTACCTCAAACTAATTTTCTTCTCAAAACCCAACCCCCCCTCCTCCAAAAAAAATTTGTGCTCTCATGATACGTTTACTCCAAAGTTTTAGCCTAACAAAAATCCAAAATACTAATTTTCGTCTCATAAAAAAAAAAAAAAAAACCTAAACTAGTGCCATGATTTGAATCTATCCTCTGTTAAAAAGTTGAAACGAGTCGTCTTAATTTGGTAATCTAGAGGGTCTCGAGCTTTTTAGCGAGATAAAACGTTTTTATGGTGTTACATTTAATAATATGTAAAACTAAAGTTTAATGGCAGCACTTGCACCCACTGAACAAAGAAAGATATGCATGCATGGATAAGGCATACTGATTATATCATCAAGTTCAAACAATCTTATATTTGAGTCACTCATGGAGTTTTTGTCTAACCAAATTTATGAAGTTAGGGGATTATTTTTCTCATCAACCTGGTAATCTAGAGGGTCCAGAGCTTTTTAGCAAGATAAAACTTTTTTATGGTGTTACATTTAATAAAATGTAAAACTAAAGTTTAATGGCAGCACTTGCACCCACTGAACAAAGAAAGATATGTATGCATGGATAAGGCACACTGATTATATCATCAACTTCAAACAATCTTATATTTGAGCCACTCATGGAGTTTTTGTCTTACCGAATTTATGAAGTTAGGGGATTATTTTTCTCATCAACCGATTCATCGATGAGCAGCACAGAAAAAGGGCATTATTAGGGCAGTGTCACCACCAAACCAAATGTAAAGTGCCTAATTTGTTCTATCAACATCGAGTACTTGACAGCTTTGCCAAACTGATAGTTTATGATTTTATACCTTGTTTTAACAGCTTTGGCTCTTGCCTTCTCTTTTCTGCATTACTTTCAATCCTAAGAAATCTATTTGCCAGGGTCCATCTAACACAAGTTATATCATATATATATATAGCAGAGCCCAATTCAGAATTTGCATGAATTTTCTACCCTAAGCTTTTCCTCATTAGATTAATTGGTATCAGTTTGGGATCTGCCAGAAAATTCAATGTTGATCTTCTGCAGCTTTTATAATATACACGCTCATCGGTATCGTTATTAATCACGTGTATATACAAACATAATCCAAATAAACTATTCTCAGTCACTCAAACTTTCCAACTCTCTCATATCTTAGGATTAATGCTTATCACCGTTACCATGATTCATACCTCCTAGATGTCGTCTGGGCACTACTCCTCCGCATCATCTCTTGCTGAGCATCACAATCTGCTCTCCTGGCTTTACGATTCATACAACTCAATGCGAAGTTTCCGTTCCTTTCCACTCGTTGTTTTGTGCACGTACCAGTATCTCATTGTCCTCAACCATCTGAAACATAGCCATAAACCCACTTTGTCCCAAAGTGATAAAACTGATTGGCAAACCAAGCACAAAGCATGAGGGTGTTTGCAAACAGATGCCAGCATTCAACAAACCAAGTTGAAATGATTAAGATCCTAACCCATCTTCAACCTTTCTTCCTAGAAGTAATTTTTGAGTTTGAAAGTCCATCAATCAATCTATTGTACGTTGCAAGATCAGGTACAAAGTCCTTGTCTAACATCTCATCTACCAGAATCTGGCCCTCCTTTCTCTTTCTTTCTCTTGTAAAACCAGATACCAGAACCCTGTACGTCATGCCATCTGGTTCCAAACCCTTGCTTTGCGCCAACAACCTCAATTTGTTTGCTTCCACAGTCTTCCCAATATCAGAAAGATCCTCAAGCAAACAATTAAACGTCACAATGTCTGGTACAATACCTTCTTTAAGCATATTTTTCATCAAAGCAAGTGCTTCTTCCCTTTTCTTCTGCTTCCTCAATCCTTCCACCAAAGTAGTACAAGCAATCAAGCTTGGAATATTCCCCATCTTCCACAGATCAGTAACAACATCAAGTGCTCTATGAGAATTGCCTGAACTGCACAAAGCTTCCACAAGGCCAAAATAATTGTACTGTTAGAAACTTCAAGATAGATTTGAGCTAGAAAATTCAAGAAAAATTCTAGAAGAGTCTACAAGCTGCCATCTCTTGTAATTTCTAGAATACTCCATTTTATGTTACTATAAAATAATAGTAGCTATTTGTAGAGACTTCTCTACCGACTTTGGCAGCTTATGTAAAGGAGCAAGTGCTCCATGTTTTGGGGTGGGAGCTAACCATAAAAACCACATCATGTAGCTCCCTCACCAACACCTCCTTCAATTATTATAAAATTATTTCATAAACTAGTGAAACTATCTTTGTCCTTCAATAATCATATCTTGTCCCTTGTCCATCATCTACAAACTACACCATACACTTGCACACATCATCACTAACCAAAAACTATCACTAATACTAAAACCATGCTTCCTTAGCGTGCACATTTAAAATTTTAACATGGTATCAGAGCTAGGCATATCGGATGGTTATGGGCGTTTGTCCTCACCATCCTCAACTAAGAAAGCCAGAGCCCGAGCGAGAGCCAACAGAGCCAGAGCCGGAGCCAGAGCCAGAATCAAAGGCCAGAGCCCGAGCGAGAGCCAACAGAGCCGGAGCCGGAGCTAGAGCCAAAACCAAAGCCGGAGCTAGAGCCAGAGCCTACGAGAGCCAAAGCTAGAGCCCGAGCTAACAACAACAACTAAGAGCATTTTGATGCCCCGAGACATATGGGACATCGTTGAAAAAAAGACATGCACATTCCAAGGTAGGTGCAAGTGTTTCGACAAGAGAATGCAATGGATTGTGGAACGAAGACGGAATAAAAGACATGGACAAATTACAAGAGAAATTTCAAGGTACGTCCGAGGCTTTATAACACAAGTCCAGAGTATCCCGAAATTGGATCAAGGGGGAGTGTTGGAATTTGTGATCTAATTATAGAAACTTCAAGATAGATTTGAGCTAGAAAATTCAAAAAAAATTCTAGAAAAGTCTACAAGCTGCCATCTCTTGTAATTTCTAGAATACTCCATCTTATGTTACTATAAAATAATAGTAGCTATTTGTAGACCGACTTTGGCAGCTTATATAAAGGAGCAAGTGCTCCATGTTTTGGGGTGGGAGCTAACCATAAAACCAACACCTCCTTCAACTATTGTAAAATTATTTCATAAACTAGTGAAACTATCTGTGTTGTTCAATAATCATATCTTGTCCCTTGTCCATCATCTACAAACTACACCATACACTTGCACACAATATTACTAACCAAAAAACTATCACTAATACCAAAACCATGCTTCCGCAACACACATTTAAATTTTTAACACGTACTCCTCAGGCAACACTCTTTTACTTGAAAAACCAATCAACAATTCACATGCCTCATCCACTTTACCTTCCTTACATAGGCCATTGACCAAAATCTCACAAGTCGCACTCGACAACTCGCACCCCAGTTCGATCATCTCATAAGCCATTGCGATCGCATCCTCAAACTTCCTCTCCCGAGAAAACCCCGTGATCAAAGTATTGAAAATGACCACATCTGGGCTGCAACCCTTCTCCTTCATCTCCTAAACACCTCCAAAGCCAATCCAAAATGTAAATTTCTACAATAACTACTAATCAAGATATTAAAGGTTATCACATTAGGCGTGACTCTGTTCCTTATCATTTGATCATAGATGGCCAAAGCCTTGGCATGGTCACCCCATTTCACAAATCCATGAATCAAAGCATTATAACTCACCGCACTCGGCCTGCCATCGATCATCTTCTCCATACCCTCAAAAGCAATCACCGCTTCCTCTAGTTTCCGAGCTCTGCAATAAGCTTCTATTGAGAATTGAAAGATTGGCTCTGTCCTAGGGCATGAGAAAATTCCATCAGAGCAAGGGCAAGGGTTTGAGGCCATGGACTGGAGAAGCAAATTGAGTTGCTCGAAATGGCTTGAAATAGCGAGAGTGCGAGCCATCCACTCAAATGTTGAGTGGTCATGGCGATAGGAGTCAATCGTGGAGGCCCAACTGAATACATAAAAGTCATAGAGGGTCAAATGAGGGTTGGGGTGGAGTTTGCACTTGAGGAAGTGGAGGAGACTCTTGGGTGTGAGAGGGAAAGAGAGTTTGGACTTAAGAAAGTTCATCAGATTATCATGATCGGTTATAGAGAGAGTCAGGGTTGGTAATGGAGATAGAGAGGGCAGCTTGAGGTCTGAGAGAAGAGAGGGAGGTGGTGAAGAAGATGGTTGAAGAGGTCTGGGAGTGGGTTTTACAATTTGGGGGAGATTCTTTGATGGTGGCTTCACCTGATAGTAGACACATAGAAACCATTAGGGAAATTACAAGGAAGAGATTCACCTGAAATTGGCAATACAGCTCAACCAAATGAGATCCAATATCCATCAAATGCCAAATTCGACCTTATTGATGGATTAAGTTGGTTGTCCATGTGAATTGGCAAATGGGAATTTAATGCTACTATGTTCATTGCCACGAAGCTACTAATCAAAATATGATTATAGGATTTCTCTCATTTCGGTTTCCAAAGCACGGTGAGAAATTCATGGAACTAATTTTCACATCACCCCAACCCGACTTATGATTTTATAACTTCATTCCAAAACATTTATCGTCTCAGACAAAATGACTAGACAAAGACTAAGTGACCTGTATATATGTCAAAATAAAAGGCTATGAGGGATATAAAAGAAATTAATAGACTAAAATAACTTTTGTTGAAAATAATTCCCTATTTTACAAAAAAAAAAAGAGCAATTGGAAACAAGAGGGGTCTTGCAAGCATTTCCTTTCATTTCCCCCCTCCCTATTTTACAAAAAAAATAATTCCCTATTAAACACGTTATTAACCTTTGATTTATTTTGTCATCTTTAAAACATCCTAAGGGATTTCCCTAACACCCAACGACAATGAAGTTCATGATGGCACCATGATCATGGTGTTTTGTTCTTTTGTTGAGGCTAACACCAACGAGAATGTTGATAACGCTAACTATGACAACATTGCTGGGTCTTCTATTATCCGGTGGTTGTTGCCTAGCGGCAGCAGCAATATTGTCATTGATGTTCTGGTATACCCGTTAAAAGGGTGGGTCGGGTCGGGTCATAAATGGTCCGACCCAAATCAACCCATTTAACCCGTTTATGACCCATTTATTACAATACAAAATTTTTGACCCATACCCGACCCATACTCGACCTATTTAACTAAACTTAAGAAAGCTTATTATATATGTATAAAATGGTATTGTTAAAATAATTTTAGGGAAAATTTCAAATAAGGATCTGAAGTTGACTAAATTTCTCAAATAAGGACCCGAAATGAACTTTGTGTTAGATAAAGACCTAAGTTGGACCCATTGTCTTAAATAAGGACCTGAAGTGGTTGAATCAATTCTAAATAAGAATCTAAGCTTGCTGGTCAATCAAATATTCGGTGGCTATCAAGCACGTGACATTTCCGATGACCGAAGTTTGGGCAATTTTGTCCAAAAAAAATATAAGGAAAATTAACAAATCCTAAAACAGAAACAAAAAAACCTTAAGTTTTCTACGATCTCCCGTTCCTTGTACCCATCCTCTACAAAGTCAAAGACTGAAGTTCTCCCATTCCTTGAAACCATCCTCCACAAAGTTGAAGACCCAAATTCTTCGTTGGTTGGGGGCACGAATTCAAAAACAAGAAGAACACTAGATGCTTCTTTCTTTGTTTAGGGAGACCCAAATTTTCCACTGGTTGAGCAAGGCGAGGAGCGACAAGAATCGAGTCACGATGATGACCGGGCAGCAATTTGGTTGGGGAGCAGCAGGGGAGAAGAAAGAAGAAAACGTAAACATCTAAATGAATAATCTAAACTTAATTAATTTAGAATTTTCCTTTTTTTTTTCCAATCACAAATTTCTGACAAAATTCCCCCGATTTTAATCGCTGAAAAAATGCCTACCGGCAAACAAAGGTCCTCAATAGAGATTAACTTGATTACTTCGGGTCTTTATTTGACACAAAATTCACTTCGATGCCTTATTTGAAACAATGGGTCCATCTCGGGTCCTTATATGATACAAAGTTTATTTTGGGTCCTTATTTGAGAAAATAGATTCACTTCAGGTCCTTATTTGGAATTTTCCCATAATTTTATACAACGCAAATTTAATGGAGAATTTTTATAATTTTTAAAAATATATATTTTAAAGAATCGAATTTTAATTATTTTTATTTTTAAATTAAAATTAAAATTATTGTTATTTTTTAAATATGACTTTTCATTTTATTTTTTATTTTTTGTTCTTCTTCTTCTTTGGTTGGCCGCTAGCCACGACGACGGTCGGCGGCCGACCACAGGCAACCTGGAGCTCGCTCGGCTCGTCGACATTGGCGAGGCCTTCACCTCACCAGTGTCAAGCGAGCTCAAGCTCGCCCCTTGCTGGATCTGGTGAGCTCGAGGCTCGCCGGCGTTGGGCGAGCTCGAGCTCGCCCCTCACCGGATCTGGCGAGACTCAAGCCTCGCTGGACGTTGGCAAGGTCTGGCGAGCTCGAGGCTTGCCGACGTCGGGCAAGCTCGAGCCTCGCCGGGCATTGGTGAGGCCTCTAACTTGCCAGATCCAGCGAGCTCAAGCTCGCCCGACACCAGCGAGCTCGAGGCTCTGGTCGCCGGCCATCGCTTTGCCAACGACTGGAGGAAGAAGAAAGAAAAAAGAAAAAATAATTATAATTTCGATTTCTTTTAAAAAAATATTTTTGTAAAATTAAAGAAAGAAGAGAGAGATTGTGAGGTTTTGGATGAAAATAAATGAGTTCATTTTTAATTGGTTAATAAATGGGTCTTAAATGGGTTAGCTCTTTGACTCATTTAAGACCCATATATCTCAGTCTTGACCCATTAAAATTCATTATATGTGCTTTAGGAAATAGGCTTGACCCATTAACGACCCATTTAAACATAAATGGGTCCATAATGGGTTAATGACCCATTTTGACACATCTATGTTCTGGCGTGGAGAATTTAAAAAAAAAAATTCTATACTTATTGTATTATGACTAATTCAATCATAAATCTTTCAATTGAACCAATTTTATTTTAAACTATTTACGTTTGTGTTAATTCAGTTTATCTGATCAAATTTGGCTGAAAATTGCTAACTAGCCATCTTATGTAGCATGATTGGTGCTTACATGGATAATTTTTTCAATTTAATTTTTTTGAATTATTGTTTATATTTTTCTTTCTTTCATTTTGGCCGGTTAGGGCCTAACCGTTCTTGAGGGTCAATTTGGGTGGGGCCTGGGCGAGGGACTTCTCACACCCTTACTCGCAGCTGGCTGCGAACAAGGGCATGATGCCTTCTCCTCCGGCTAGCCAAATGAAAGGAAGAAAAAGAAAGAAAAAAAATTAAAAAATTAAAAATTATTAAAAATTATTAAAAATGTTAATGTTAGTGTCGGCTATATCACATAAGATGACTGGCATCCACGTGAATTAGTTGGCACCAACAAAATATTTAGGACTAAATTAATCTAATTAAACGGCCTAAGACTGAATTGACACAAATGCAATATATTTATAACATAATTGACACAAATGCAATATATTTATAACTTTTTTGTTGTTTTCCCACATGCAAATAGAAGGAAGGAAAGTAACCGTGATATCCCTCTCCTCTTTTTTATCCCCAAAATTTTCTTAGTTCGAATCAAATGAGTTCAATCCCAATCCATTAAAACCTAAGATGACCCGTCTTGTATTTTTAATTGCCGATTCTTTCGTTTGATTAAATGAATTTGGTCCGAACCATTAAAGTCCACATCTAGTTGGGCTTGTTTTTCTTAACCATTTTAAATCTATTTTATATAAGTTTCAATGATCCTTTTCAACTTGGTCCACTGAATGTAAGTCAAAAATTAATTTAGTGAGAAAAAATTGAAAAGAAAACATACTTGTGCAGAGTAAGATTCTTTTTGGCTTTTTTCTAACCAAAATAATACAGCTGATGGTTACATTACATGCTTTTGAAGCCTAGAGTTGGCAAGATCATTCTGGGATTGTTTGATCAGCTCAAATCGTGTTGAACATATGGAAATGAAATTGGTTTCGAAGTTGAGCTAACACTCTGCTAGTTTTCCTACCAAAACATACTTGCAATCTCCCTAATCTCCACGTCCCCCTCTTTAAAAACCCCAACCAAGCCATCCCTCAAACACACCACCACCATCTTCACTTGAGATTCATAGCTACCTCACCAACGAAGTTCTTCAATTTGCTAGTCAATTCCACAATGGCAAACTATCAGAGGTTTGTGCACATTTTGGGATTGTTTGTCCTTGCTTTGTCCTTGATGATCGGCGAGAATTCTATTGAAGCTCGCCAACTTTTGGAGTTAGCGTTGCCTGAAGTGCCTGAATTACCTAAGCCTGAATTGCCTCACCTTCCCGACATTCCGAGCCTACCCAAGCCAGAATTGCCATCTTTGCCAAAAGTTGAATTGCCGTTAGTTCCTGAACTTCCAAAGCCTGAATTACCAACAATACCGAAGCCAGAATTACCAGAAGTGCCTGAATTGCCCAAACCCGAATTGCCTCATCTTCCCGACATTATGAGCCTGCCCAAGCCAGAATTGACTGAAGTGCCTGAATTACCTAAGCCTGAATTGCCTCACCTTCCCGACATTCCGAGCCTACCCAAGCCAGAATTGCCATCTTTGCCAAAAGTTGAATTGCCGTCAGTTCCTGAACTTCCAAAGCCTGAATTACCAACAATACCGAAGCCAGAATTACCAGAAGTGCCTGAACTACCCAAACCCGAATTGCCTCATCTTCCCGACATTATGAGCCTGCCCAAGCCAGAATTGCCTGAAGTGCCTGAAGTGCCTGAATTGCCTAAGCCTGAATTGCCTCACCTTCCCGACATTCCGAGCCTACCCAAGCCAGAATTGCCATCTTTGCCAAAAGTTGAATTGCCGTCGGTTCCTGAACTTCCAAAGTCTGAATTACCAACAATACTGAAGCCATAAATACCAAAAGTGCCCGAACTACCTCATCTCCCCGATTTCCCTAAGCTAACGCTACTATTCGTTCCCACAATTCCGAAAGACATGTTTGTTTCCACTACTACACCTTGAAGCTATGTAGCGAGTTCGCTGTTGGGTTATACTATCACGTGATTCACTAATGTTATCCCTGTCTATTGTAATGATCTGAGCATGCCTCAGATCCTATACATGTACTTGATTATGATAGTTTGTGATATGAAGTGATGTTTGTTATGTAGATTTACTCCCCCCCCCCCCCCCCCCCAAAAAAAATTGTGCTCTCATGATACGTTTACTCCAAAATTTTAACCTAACAAAAATCCAAAATACTAATTTTCGTCTCATAAAGAAAAATCCTATTTTTATGGTGTTACATTTAATAAAATGTAAAACTAAAGTTTAATGGCAGCACTTGCACCCACTGAACAAAGAAAGATATGTATGCGTGGATAAGGCATACTGATTATATCATCAAGTTCAAACAATCTTATATTTGAGCCACTCATGGAGTTTTTGTCTTACCGAATTTATGAAGTTAGGGGATTATTTTTCTCAACAACCGATTCATCGATGAGGAGCACAGAAAAAAGGGCATTATTAGGGCAGTGTCACCACCAAACCAAATGTAAAGTGCCTAATTTGTTCTATCAACATCGAGTACTTGACAGCTTTGCCAACCTGATAGTTTATGATTTTATACCTTGTTTTAACAGCTTTGGTTCTTGCCTTCTCTTTTCTGCATTACTTTCAATCCTAAGAAATCTCTTTGCCAGGGTCCATCTCACACAAGTTATATCATATATATAGAAGAGCCCAATTCAGAATTTGCATGAATTTTCTACCCTAAGCTTTTCCTCATTAGATTAATTGGTGTCAGTTTGAGATCTGCCAGAAAATTCAATGTTGATCTTCTGCAGCTTTTATAATATACACGCTCATCGGTATCGTTATTAATCCCATGTATATACAAACATAATCCAAATAAACTATTCTCAGTCACTCAAACTTTCCAACTCTCTCATATCTTAGGATTAATGCTTATCACCGTTACCATGATTCATACCTCCTAGATGTCGTCTGGGCACTACTCATCCGCATCATCTCTTGCTGAGCATCACAATCTGCTCTCCTGGCTTTACGATTCGTACAACTCAATGCGAAGTTTCCATTCCTTTCCACTTGTTGTTTTGTGCACGTACCATTATCTGTTCTGCTCGCTCCCAGGCTGTACATTGTCCTCAACAATCTGAAACGTAGCCTAAACCCGCTTTGTCCCAAAGTGATAAAACTGATTGGCAAACCAAGCACAAAGCATGAGGGGGTTTGCAAACAGATGCCAGCATTCCAGAAACCAAGATGAAATGACTAAGATCCTAAACCATTTTCAACCTTTCTTCCTAGAAGTAATTTTTGAGTTTGAAAGTCCATCAATCAATCTATTATACGTTGCAAGATCAGGTATAAAGTCCTTGTCTAACATCTCATCTACCAGAATCTGGCCCTCCTTTCTCTTTCTTTCTCTTGTAAAACCAGATACCAGAACCCTGTACGTCATGCCATCTGGTTCCAAACCCTTGCTTTGCGCCAACAACCTCAATTTGTTTGCTTCCACAGTCTTCCCTATATCAGAAAGATCCTCAAGCAAACAATTAAACGTCACAATGTCTGGTACAATACCTTCTTTAAGCATATTTTCCATCAAAGCAAGTGCTTCTTCCCTTTTCTTCTGCTTCCTCAATCCTTCCACCAAAGTAGTACAAGCAATCAAGCTTGGAATATTCCCCATCTTCCACAGATCAGTAACAACATCAAGTGCTCTATGAGAATTGCCTGAACTGCACAAAGCTTCCACAAGGCCAAAATAATCGTACTGTTGGAATTTGTGATCCAATTCTAGAAACTTCAAGATAGATTTGAGCTAGAAAATTCAAGAAAAATTCTAGAAGAGTCTACAAGCTGCCATCTCTTGTAATTTCTAGAATACTCCATCTTATGTTACTATAAAATAATAGTAGCTATTTGTAGAGAAGTCTAGAGACTACCGACTTTTGCAGCTTATATAAAGGAGCAAGTGCTCCATGTTTTGGAGTGGGAGCTAACCATAAAAACCACATCATGTAGCTCCCTCACCAACACTTCATTCAATTATTGTAAAATTATTTCATAAACTAGTGAAACTATCTTTGTCCTTCAATAATCATATCTTGTCCCTTGTCCATCATCTACAAACTACACCATACACTTGCACACAACATCACTAACCAAAAACTATCACTAATACCAAAACCATGCTTCTATAGCACACACATATAAAATTTTAACATGGTATCGAAGCCGGGCATATCGGATGGTTATGGGCGTTTGTCCTCACCATCCTCAACTAAGAAGGCCAGAGCTTGAGCGAGAGCCAACAGAGCCAAAGCCGGAGCTAGAGCCATATCCAAAGCCGGTGCTAGAGCCAGAGCCTACGAGAGCCAGAGCTAGAGCCTGAGCTAACAACTACAACTAAGAGCATTTTGATGCCCCGAGACATATGGGACATCGTTGAAAAAAAGACATGCACATTCCAAGGTAGGTGCAAGTGTTTCGACAAGAGAATGCAAGGGATCGTGGAACGAAGACGGAATAAAAGACATGGGACAAATTACAAGAGAAATTTCAAAGTACGTCCGAGGCTTTATAACACAAGTCCAGAGTATCCCAAAATTGGATCAAGGGGGAGTGTTGGAATTTGTGATCCAATTCTAGAAACTTCAATATAGATTTTAGCTAGAAAATTCAAGAAAAATTCTAGAAGAGTCTACAAGCTGCCATCTCTTGTAATTTCTAGAATACTCCATCTTATGTTACTATAAAATAATAGTAGCTATTTGTAAAGAAGTCTAGAGACTTCTCTACCGACCTTGGCAGCTTATATAAAGGAGCAAGTGCTCCATGTTTTGGGGTGGGAGCTAACCATAAAAACCACATCATGTAGCTCCCTCACCAACACCTCCTTCAACTATTGTAAAATTATTTCATAAACTAGTGAAACTATTTTTGTCCTTCAATAATCATATCTTGTCCCTTGTCCATTATCTACAAACTACACCATACACTTGCACACAATATTACTAACCAAAAACTATAACTAATACCAAAACCATACTTCTGCAACGCACATTTAAATTTACGGAGACCAAATTTTCCACTAGTCGAGCAAGGCGAGGAGCACAAGAATCGAGTCACGATGATGACCGGGCAGCAATTTGGTTGGGGAGCAGTGGGGGAGAAGAAAGAAGAAAATGTAAACATCTAAATGAATAATCTAAACTTAATTAATTTAGAATTTTCACTTTTTTTTTTCTAATCACAAATTTCTAACAAAATTGCCTCGATTTTAATCGCCGAAAAATGCCTTCCGGCAAACTAAGGTTCTCAATAGAGATTAACTTGATCACTTCGGATCCTTATTTGACACAAACTTCACTTCGAGACCTTATTTGAAACAATGGGTCCACCCCGGGTCCATATATGATACAAAGTTATTTGAGTCCTTATTTGAGAAAATAGATTCACTTCAGGTCCTTATTTGGAATTTTACCATAATTTTATACAACGCAAATTTAATGGAGAATTTTTATAATTTTAAAAATATATATATTTTAAAAAATTGAATTTTAATTATTTTTATTTTTTAAATTAAATATCAAATTATTGTTATTTTTTAAATATAATTTTTCAATTTATTTTTTTTTTTTTACTCTTCTTCTTCTTTGGTCGACCGCAGCCACAACAACAACCAACGGCCGGCCACGGGTGACCTGGAGTTCGCTCGTCTTGTTGACATTGGCGAGGCCTTCACCTCGCCAGTGTCGAGCGAACTCAAGCTTGCCCCTCGCTGGATTTAGTGAGCTCGAGGCTCGCCGGCGTTGGGCGAGCTCGAGCTCGCCCCTCACCGGATCTAGCGAGACTTGAGCCTCGCCAGACGTTGGCAGGGCCTCTGCCTCGCCGGACGTTGGTGGGGTCTGGCGAGCTCGAGGCTTGCCGACGTTAGGCGAGCTCGAGCCTCGTCGGGTGTTGGCGAGGCCTCCGCCTTGCCAGATCCAACGAGCTCAAGCTCGCCCGACACCAGCAAGCTCGAGGCTCGCTTGGCTGGTCGCCGGCCATCGCCGTGCCGGCGACTGGAGGAAGAAGAAAGAAAAAAGAAAAAATAATTATAATTTCGGTTTCTTTTTAAAAAAATATTTTTGTAAAATTAAAGAGAGAAGAGAGAGATTGTGAGGTTTTTGGTGAAAATAAATAAGTTCATTTTTAATGGGTTAATAAATGGGTCATAAATGGGTAAGCTCTTTGACCCATTTAAGACCATGTATCTTAGTCTTAACCCATTAAAACCCATTATAGGTGCTTTAGGAAATAGGCTTGACCCATTAACGACCCATTTAAACATAAATGGGTCCATAATAGGTTAATGACCCATTTTGACACCTCTATGTTCTGGCGCGGAGAATTTAAAAAAAAAAAAAAAAAAAAATCAATACTTATTGTATTATGACTAATTCAATCATAAATCTTTCAATTGAACCAATTTTATTTTAAACTATTTACGTTTGTGTCAATTCAGTTTATCTGATCAAATTTGGCTGAAAATTGCTAACTAGCCATCTTATGTAACATGATTGGTGCTTACATGGATAATTTTTTCAATTTAATTTTTTTGAATTATTGTTTATATTTTTCTTTCTTTCATTTTGGCCAGTTAGGGCCTAATTGTTCTTGAGGGTCAATTTGGGTGGGGCCTGGGCAAGGGACTTCTCACACCCTTACTCGCGGCTGGCTGCGAACAAGGGCATGATGCCTTCTCCTCCGGCTGGCCAAATGAAAGGAAGAAAAAGAAAGAAAAAAAAAATTAAAAATTAAAAATTATTAAAAATTATTAAAAATTTTAATGTTAGTGTCGGCTATATCACATAAGATGACTGGCATCCACGTGAATTAGTTGGCACCAACAAAATATTTAGGACTAAATTAATCTAATTAAACGGCCTAAAACTGAATTGACACAAATGCAATATATTTATAACTTTTTTGGTGTTTTCTCACATGCAAATAGAAGGAAGGAAAGTAACCGTGATATCCCTCTCCTCTTTTTTATCCCCAAAATTTTCTTAGTTCGAATCAAATGAGTTCAATCCCAATCCATTAAAACCTAAGATGACCCACCTTGTATTTTTAATTGCCGATTCTTTCGTTAGATTAAAATGAATTTGGTCCGAACCATTAAAGTCCACATCTAGTTGGGCTTGTTTTTCTTAACCATTTTAAATCTATTTTATATAACTTTAAATGACCCTTTTCAACTTGGTCCACTGAATGTAAGTCAAAAATTAATTTAGTGAGAAAAAATTGAAAAGAAAACATACTTGCGCAGAGGAAGATTCTTTTTGGATTTTTTTCTAACCAAAATAATACAGCTGATGGTTACATTACATGCTTTTGAAGCCTAGAGTTGGCAAGATCATTCTGGGATTGTTTGATTTGCTCAAATCGTGTTGAACATATGAAATGAAATTGGTTTCGAAGTTGACCTAACACTGCTAGTTTTCCTACCAAAACATACTTGCAATCTCCCTAATCTCCACGTCCCCCTCTTTAAAAACCCCAACCAAGCCATCCCTCAAACACACCACCACCATCTTCACTTCAGATTCATAGCTACCTCACCATCGAAGTTCTTCAATTTGCTAGTCAATTCCATAATGGCAAACTATCACAGGTTTGTGCACATTTTGGGATTGTTTGTCCTTGCTCAGTCCTTGATGATCAATGAGAATTCTGTTGAAGCTCGCCAACTTTTGGAGTTAGCGTTGCCTGAAGTGCCTGAATTACCTAAGCCCGAATTGCCTCACCTTCCCGACATTCCGAGCCTACCCAAGCCAGAATTGCCATCTTTGCCAAAAGTTGAATTGCCGTCAGTTCCTGAACTTCCAAAGCCTGAATTACCAACAATACCGAAGCCAGAATTACCAGAAGTGCCTGAATTGCCCAAACCCGAATTGCCTCATCTTCCCGACATTATGAGCCTGCCCAAGCCAGAATTGCCTAAAGTGCCTGAATTACCTAAGCCTGAATTGCCTCACCTTCCCGACATTCCGAGCCTACCCAAGCCAGAATTGCCATCTTTGCCAAAAGTTGAATTGCCGTCCGTTCCTGAACTTCCAAAGCCTGAATTACCAACAATACCGAAGCCAGAATTACCAGAAGTGCCTGAACTACCCAAACCCGAATTGCCTCATCTTCCCGACATTATGAGCCTGCCCAAGCCAGAATTGCCTGAAGTGCCTGAATTGCCTAAGCCTGAATTGCCTCACCTTCCCGACATTCCGAGCCTACCCAAGCCAGAATTGCCATCTTTGCCAAAAGTTGAATTGCCGTCCATTCCTGAACTTCCAAAGCCTGAATTACCAACAATACCGAAGCCATAAATACCAAAGGTGCCCGAACTACCTCATCTCCCCGATTTCCCTAAGCCAACGCTACCATTCGTTCCCACAATTCCGAAAGACATGTCTGTTTCCACTACTACACCTTGAAGCTATGTAGCGAGTTTGCTGTTGGGTTATGCTATCACGTGATTCACTAATGTTATCCCTATCTATTGTAATGATCTGAGCATGCCTCAGATCCTATACATGTACTTGATTATGATAGTTTGTGAGATGAAGTGATGTTTGTTATGTAGATTTACTTCCCCCCCCCCCCCCCAAAAAAAAATTGTGCTCTCATGATACGTTTACTCCAAACAAGTGCCATGATTTGAATCTATCCTCTGTTAAAAAGTTGAAACGAGTCATCTTAATTTGGTAATCTAGAGGGTCCAGCGCTTTTTAGTGAGATAAAACTTTTTTATGGTGTTACATTTAATAAAATGTAAAACTAAAGTTTAATGGCAGCACTTGCACCCACTGAACAAAGAAAGATATGTATGCGTGGATAAGGCATACTGATTATATCATCAACTTCAAACAATCTTATATTTGAGCCACTCATGGAGTTTTTGTCTTACCGAATTTATGAAGTTAGGGAATTATTTTTCTCAATAACCGATTCATCGATGAGGAGCACAGAAAAAATGGCATTATTAGGGCAGTGTCACACCAAACCAAATGTAAAGTGCCTAATTTGTTCTATCAACATCGAGTACTTGAAAGCTTTGCCAACCTGATAGTTTATGATTTTATACCTTGTTTTAACAGCTTTGGTTCTTGCCTTCTCTTTTCTGCATTACTTTCAATCCTAAGAAATCTCTTTGCCAGGGTCCATCTCACACAAGTTATATCATATATATAGAAGAGCCCAATTCAGAATTTGCATGAATTTTCTACCCTAAGCTTTTCCTCATTAGATTAATTGGTGTCAGTTTGAGATCTGCCAGAAAATTCAATGTTGATCTTCTGCAGCTTTTATAATATACACGCTCATCGGTATCATTATTAATCACGTCTATATACAAACATAATCCAAATAAACTATTCTCAGTCTATCACCGTTACCATGATTCATACCTCCTAGATGTCGTCTGGGCACTACTCATCCGCATCATCTCTTGCTGAGCATCACAATCTGCTCTCCTGGCTTTACGATTCATACAACTCAATGCAATGTTTCCATTCCTTTCCACTTGTTGTTTTGTGCACGTACCATTATCTGTTCTGCTCGCTCCCAGGCTGTACATTGTCCTCATCCATCTGAAACGTAGCCTAAACCCGCTTTGTCCCAAAGTGATAAAACTGATTGGCAAACCAAGCAAAAAGCATGAGGGGGTTTGCAAACAGATGCCAGCATTCCAGAAACCAAGTTGAAATGAATAAGATCCTAACCCATCTTCAACCTTTCTTCCTAGAAGTAATTTTTGAGTTTGAAAGTCCATCAATCAATCTATTGTACGTTGCAAGGTCAGGTATAAAGTCCTTGTCTAACATCTCATCTACCAGAATCTGGCCCTCCTTTCTCTTTCTTTCTCTTGTAAAACCAGATACCAGAACCCTGTACATCATGCCATCTGGTTCCAAACCCTTGCTTTGCGCCAACAACCTCAATTTGTTTGCTTCCACAGTCTTCCCTATATCAGAAAGATCCTCAAGCAAACAATTAAATGTCACAATGTCTGGTACAATACCTTCTTTAAGCATATTTTCCATCAAAGCAAGTGCTTCTTCCCTTTTCTTCTGCTTCCTCAATCCTTCCACCAAAGTAGTACAAGCAATCAAGCTTGGAATATTCCCCGTCTTCCACAGATCAGTAACAACATCAAGTGCTCTATGAGAATTGCCTGAACTGCACAAAGCTTCCACAAGGCCAAAATAATCGTACTCCTCAGGCAACACTCTTTTACTTGAAAAACCAATCAGCAATTCACATGCCTCAGCCACTTTACCTTCCCTACATAGGCCATCGACCAAAATCTCACAAGTCGCACTCGACAACTGGCACCCCAGTTCGATCATCTCATAAGCCATTGCAATCGCATCCTCAAACTTCCTCTCCCGAAAAAACCCCCTGATCAAAGTATTGAAACTGACCACATCTGGGCTGCAACCCTTCTCCTTCATCTCCTTAAACACCTCCAAAGCCAATCCAAACTGTAAACTTCTACAATAACTACTAATCAAGATATTAAAGGTTATCACATTAGGCTTGACTCTGTTCCTTATCATTTGATCATAGATGGCCAAAGCCCTGGCATGGTCACCCCATTTCACAAATCCATGAATCAAAGCATTATAACTCACCGCACTCGGCCTGCCATCGATCATCTTCTCCATACTCTCAAAAGCAATCACCGCTTCCTCCAGTTTCCGAGCTCTGCAATAAGCTTCTATTGAGAATTGAAAGATTGGCTCTGTGCTGGGGCATGAGAAAATTCCATCAGAGCAAGGGCAAGGGTTTGAGGCCATGAACTGGAGAAGCAAATTGAGTTGCTCGAAACGGCTTGAAATAGCGAGAGTGCGAGCCATCCACTCAAATGTTGAGTGGTCATGGCGATAGGAGTCAATCGTGGAGGCCCAACTGAATACATAAAAGTCATAGAGGGTCAAATGAGGGTTGGGGTGGAGTTTGCACTTGAGGAAGTGGAGGAGACTCCTGGGTGTGAGAGGGAAAGAGAGTTTGGACTTAAGAAAGTTCATCAGATTATCATGATGGGTTATAGAGAGAGTCAGGGTTGGTAATGGAGATAGAGAGGGCAGCTTGAGGTCTGAGAGAAGAGAGGGAGGTGGTGAAGAAGATGGTTGAAGAGATCTGGGAGTGGGTTTTACAATTTGAGGGAGATTCTTTGATGGTGGCTTCACCTGACAGTAGACACATAGAAACCATTAGGGAAATTACAAGGAAGAGATTCACCTGAAATTGGCAATACAGCTCAACCAAATGAGATCCAATATCCATCAAATGCCAAATTCGACCTTATTGATGGATTAAGGTGGTTGTCCATGTGAATTGGCAAATGGGAATTTAATGCTACTATGTTCATCGCCACGAAGCTACTAACCAAAATATGATTATAGGATTTCTCTCATTTCAGTTTCTAAAGCACAGTGAGAAACTCTTGGAACTAATTTTCACATCACCCCAACCCGACTTATGATTTTATAACTTCATTCCAAAACAGTTATCTTCTCCGACAAAATGACTAGACAAAGACTAAGTGACCTGTATATATGTCAAAATAAAACGCTATGAGGGATATAAAAGAAATTAATAGACTAAAATAACTTTTGTCGAATATAATTCCCTATTTTACAAAAAATAAGAGCAATAGGAAACAAGAGGGGTCTTGGAAGCATTTCCTTTCATTTCCTCCCCATCTTTGGGAGAAAGTGTTTTGTGGTCCTCGAAGGAATCTAAATTTTCTTTCGTTCTCCCTCCATTTCTTTTGTCTTTGTACCATTCAAAGAAGGAAAGTTTTTATTCCTCAAGTTATGAAAAGCAGACATTGTAAAACTAATTGGATCCAATAACAGAGAAAATGAAGAACAATAATTCAGAATGCACAGTAAAGCAATCAGAATTTGAAGCTAACAAGATAATATGTTTGGCACCAAGAGCATATGACATAACACACCAATACACGTTTCTTAAGTGAATAGTTTTCTTGAGGATATCAAGAAAGAATGTACCCGCATGTTACCATCCTTTGTGTGTGCATCATCTAGAGACTGCGATGCAGTAGAAAAGGCTCCATGAAACGCTGAAGAAGAAGAAGGGCTCAAAAGCCTATGGTTCTCTTGAGTGTGACCAGCAAAGGATGGAGTTAGGCGCCTAATCAACGACATAGATGATGATGATGATGTGGACGTGCCTTCATTCAGAGTTTGAAACTGAAAACAAGAACCTCACCATCATAACCCTCAAATGATATTTACATAACTTATTGAGAGCAAAGGGGCAGAGATTTCGTCATTGTTTGACAATGGGTTTACCACCTTTCATGCACCATATAGAGTTGAACGAAATACTAGTTCACATGAAAACATAAAGGGAATCCCATCACAAGGGTAATAATAATACGCTACCTTCCGCATCATAGAACATCCCTTACAATATTCACGAAAATTTTCGCACGAATTATCTTCATCACATTTCCACGTATGAAAAGACAAGACGTTTTCAAAGCCTGTTCTTTTAAATTTCAGTCCCAACACAAGGAGGAATCCAATGCAAGGGACAACCCTCCTCCTCCGCATAAATCCAGTGAAACATTATGGCAAACACGAGGTGGGCAAGCACTCACAAGACACGGAACCGCCTCCAACCACGCCGGGTTAGCTCGATGGCAAGATCAACCCAGATGAGCTATGGCCCCCCCAAAAGTGACAAGATAAGGGGAAACGAAGGAGCCGACCCGGTGACTCCCACAACCCACGATCGAAACATCCGCCCAAGTCCACCGCTTCGCGAATCGTTTCCCCACATTGGCCAGTGAAATGCGCGAGAAAGAAAGAGAGAAAGGGAGGGAACAGTGACCTGCGGAGACCGTGAAGAAGAAAGCCGACGGGGAATCCTGGTCTGAAGACGCTCTCGTCCGAGAGATCGACGAGCTGCAGCTGGAGTGCGAAGGCGAGACCGAGAGAAACTCGAGCTGAGCTTTTGCAGGGTAGAGAGGGAGAGGGAGAGGGAGAGGCCGGGAGAAAATCGAGGGTGAGGTGGGCTTCTCTTTTTGCGACGGGCTTCTCTTTTCTTATTTCAGGTTGGGATTTCCCTTGAAGTTTTCATGTTGATTTATCCCCCAGCCTATTAAATAGGAATGTCAAAAACCGAACCGAATTGAACTAAAAAGTTCGGTTTTTCTCAATTTCATTCTCATTTGGTTTGATTTTTATCGATTTGGCTAATTGAATCATACCAATAAAATTTTAAAAAATTTCATGTTATTTTTTTAAATGATAATTTTTTTTTTTCTTCTTCTTCTTCTTCATTGGCTAGTCGTCGGCCATGGTGGTGGTCAGCGACCGGCCAATGAAAAAGAAGAAGAAGAAAAAAAAAAAGAAAAATAATTAAAAATAATTAGAAAATGATTTTTCTAAAAAATAAAAATTTATTGAAAGGGGTAGGGAAAAAACAAAAAAAAAAAGTAAAATCCCAATTCGGTTCGGTTTTGATTTGGATCGAATTTCAGTTCGGTTCAATAAATTTCCTTATTGATTCGGTTTGGTTCGATTTTTCAAAAAAACCAAACGAACCGAACCATTTACGTCACTATCATTAATGACAACTCCTTCAATGTTTCCATAGGGGCGGAACTAGAAGTTGAGGGTGAGCAGGTATAATCAGGAAAGACCAAACATGCCATGGGAATTGGCCTACATCTAGGTTCCAACGGGAATGGTCTGATTTCGGATTTCATATTTTTTGGAACTTGTACTATGTGATTCAATTCCCAATTTCCTCTTAAGAATTGAATAGAATTGAACTGAGAACCAGCAAATTGGACTAAAAATCAGAGAACTAGAACAAGAACCAAGGTAATCCTAAAATAGAGCGTGACATGTACAATATTACATGAGGCTTGAATGAAAGAAAGTTCCTTCATTTGACTGTGACTCCTTCCTTCATTCGACTGTGACTCCTTGGTTTTTATCGTGATTTTTGACCCTTTCGAGAGCATGAAATTTAGATTTTATATTATGCGTTTTGAACTTTTATTTATTTATTTATTTTAGGTGTTCATATTTTATAGATTGTTGTTATTGACAAACGATGATTTTTGTTGTTACTTTCAATCTCATTTTGCTTGACTAAAATGAAACAAAAAAAAAAAAGAAAAAGAAAAAAGAAGAGAAATCAACCGATTTCCCTGATAGACTTTGGATCCAATTGATAGAGCAAGTCACAAGTTTTAAGATATACATGATAGGTTTCAAATTCCAAAAATTGGGAAACCAGTCTAAACAGGATAAATTCCAGAGGTTCTAGATAGGTTGAAACTTAGACCAACCTTAGAATTCACCCCAAGCTAGAAGCTCTATTTAGGGTTCTCTTTTTATGTCTGTCCCTAAAAAATTGTCACCCAAAGTTTTGTTTTTTGTTTTTATGTTTTTTCCAGCAAGAGTATTTTTATCCCACACAAATCAATAAATTATCGGATTCATACATGTCTATGCTCTCAAGGATCGTCCGAGAGAATGCACAATTGTAGGGATTCAAACTTAGGCCCGGATGAAGACATACATGCTTACCACTTGAGTAATCCTTACATCAAGTAAAGATTCCACGAATAATGATCCCGGCCAACATTTATTTTTTTGCTCTTACATTATTGGCTTCTCCGAGATTTTAAGACTCCAGGACTCCGGTCCTGTTGTACATAGTGAGATCACAGACCATTTCTTTTCTTTTCTCTCCCTCTTTCTCACCTCGACAGGTAGTCAGAAGCTTGAAAAGCCAAGAATTGGCAAGCTTCTTTTGGAATAATATGCTCCATCTTGCTGTTGAACGTACAAAAATGAGATTGGTTTAGAAGTTGAACTAACCCTTTGATAATATTCCCACCAAACCATACTTGCATTCTCCCCAATCCCCCACATCCCTCCTCCTTATAAGCCCTCCGTCAAGCCCTTGCTCAAGCACACTTGCACCTTCTCTCACTTGAGATTCGCCGCTTCTTCACTAAGAGCTTTTGAGTTTGCTAGTCGACTGATTCTCCAATGACGAACCGTCATGGACTCGCGCACCTTTTGGCAATGTTTGTCCTCGCTCTGTCTTTGACGATTGGTGAGAACCCAGTCGGAGCTCGCCAACTTTTGGAGGCAACCTTGCCCGAAGTGCCCGAATTGCCAAAGCCTGAATTGCCTCACCTTCCTGACATCCCTAGCTTGCCGAAGCCCGAATTCCCATCATTGCCGAAAGTCGAATTGCCGCCGCTTCCTGAACTGCCAAAGCCTGAATTTCCAGCAATACCAAAGCCAGAGTTGTTAAAAGTGCCGGAATTGCCGAAGCCTGAATTGCCTCAACTTCCTGACATCCCTAGCTTGCCAAAGCCGGAATTCCCATCACTACCAAAAGTCGAATTGCCACCCAAGCCTAAATTTCCAACAATACCGAAGCCGGAATTGCCAGAAGTGCCTGAATTGCCTCATCTTCCTGATTTTCCCAAGCCAACATTGCCTTTCGTTCCCACACTTCCCAAGGACACAGCTGTCGCTACTACTAGCCCTTGAGCCGTTAATGTGAATTTGGAGTCAGTCATACAAGATGATGCAATTCAGTATTTTATTACTTCTATTTTAATGGTCTGAGCATTCCTCAGAACACTATACAGTACTTGTTCGTTTTAGTGATATGAATTATGGAACTCCTTCACAGTTTGTGATGTTTTGTGCAACTATCTTTTTACATCGATAGTGTATACTATTATTACTCTTTTTAATATAGCTAGTGCACTCCCCTATATTTTGTACGAGTTTTATATTTCAAAATAGAAGAAATCTATGTTACTTCCTTGTCACTTTTTTCACTTCTAACTAATATGGGAATTTAATATTTTAGAGTGATAACAGTGACATAATCTAAACAATCGAAGAAAAAATCAGAAAAATGCGTCTTTTATTATATGATGGACTGAGATAGGTTCATTTGTCTTACATACAAATTATAAATACACTTTGAGTCATCAAACATCTTATATATCATATTTTATTAAAATTGAATTATCGTAGATTATTTTTCCTTTTAATTTGGCGCAAATATTGTCATTTTTAAGCAATCATCATTCTTTAGTCAAGCAAAATCAACTCTAATATTTGTACTTTACTAAATTTTGTATCTGATTAAACCAAAGTAATTTTTCACTTTATGTTATGGTATTGATGCATGTTAGTCAGTATGTACTTTTTCAATCAAATAATATATTATGCAGATCATAGTCAACTTTACAGTTATTAAATCATTTTTTCTTTTCCATTCTTGAATCTTGTTTCGCATATTCCCACTCTTTTCTGCGACTAATTCTATTTCAAGTGAAAAAAAAAAAATCTAAAACTTCAATTTGGATAAGAAAAGAATGTTTCTCATTCAATTGAATGCATTTAATGTTCAGAAGCCCCTATTATAAATTAGACTAGTTTTCAAACCCGTGTGTTATAGATACATTTATAGTTAATAAGCTACCACATGCAAGAATATGGTTATATCATATTTGTGATATGTGTTGAAACTTCTACGGTAGTATTAAGTCGGTTATTAAATATTTTTTTGATCTTTTGTTTGTTCATCAATTACGTACACTACTATCTGGAAAGCATAACATAAAATTCCTATATAATTAAAAAAAAAAAAAAAACCTTGCCAGGTTGGCTGTTATATTGTCATTTAAGATGGATTGCATAAAAGAAAGTTTCAGCTCATAAGTTCTCAATCGTTTTGCTAATACATATGAAATCAAAATCCCTAACCATTCCTTTTATCTCTTTGTATTTTTGCTGCATTTTTTAATGTAGTTAATATTTGAAGATACTCAACAAAAATGTTTATGCCAAAAAAAGAATCATTTGCTTTTCGAGATACCGGTAAGAAAGATGATCCATACATAAGAAATAGATTATTGCCAAGTCTCATTTTTTACAGTTCGGATGTAAATTTATATATTGAGATGTAGTCATTTTTCTAATCTAATTGGGAGTGATGATAACTGATTATCCATTCAATAGCAAGTCAAGATCAAATTAGAAAAAGAAAAATCGATTTCTCATGAATTAATTTTGCAACTAAGACCCATTTCTGGGGAGAAAAAAAGGAGATGAAATGCACATAAAGACCATTATAACAAATATTCTACCCTCTTATAGGTGAAAAAAAGGCCAGGCATACTATTAAAAAAAAAAAAATTGAATGTAAGTGACCATCGTGCGTAACTCTAGCATGCAAATGGACACACAGAAATTGAAATTGGAAAGTATTGAGTGCACGTGAATGGATATAATAGAGAAAGAGAATGGAAAACTTAAGCGAAGGTTAATGAATTTATTAAATGCACTTAATAAATTCAGACAAGTTTTAGATGAGTATGCATTTCATGTACTATGATCCCTGACAAAACTTAAATTTTTATCCTTAAATTATTGACTTCTTCAACCAAAACTCCAGACTTCGTCCTACTATTGTACATAGAGTGAGATCATGAACCATCTCCTTTCGTTTCTTTTTCCCGCGTAGCTGAGAAATCTAGCACAGCTGATAGTTACAGGCCTAGAAAGCCCAGAATTGGCAATATACCTTTTTGGAGTCTTCTCCATCTTGTTGTTGAACAAAACAAAATGAGATTGGTTTAGAAGTTGAACCAACACTTAGATTATTTTCCCACCAAAACATACTTGTAATCTCCCCAATCCCCACGTCCCTCCTCTTTAAAAACCCTCCATCAAGCCATTGCTCAAACACACCGCTTCTTCACTCAAAGTTTTTCGGTTTGCTAGTCGCTTGATTCCACGATGGCGAACTATTGCAAACTCACTAATCTTTTGGCATTGTTTGTCCTTGCTCTGTCTTTGACAATCGGCCAGAACCACGTTGGAGCTCGCCAACTTTTGGACGCGACGTTGCCTGAAGTGCCTGAACTGCCGAAGCCAGAATCGCCTCAGCTTCCCGACATCCCAAGCCTGCTAAAACCAGAACTACCATCGCTGCCAAAAGTCGAATTGCCGCCACTTCTCGAATTGCCAAAGCCTGAATTTCCAACAATACTGAAGCCAGAATTGCCAGAAGTGCCCGAACTTCCAAAGCTTGAATTTCCAACTTTACCAAAGCCAGAATTGCAGGAAGTGCCCGAATTGCCTCACCTTCCCGATTTGCCTAAGCCAACATTGCCTTCTATTCCGAATGACATGTCTGTTGCTGCTACTAGTCCTTAAACCGTTGTGATGTGAACTTGTAGTCGGGATTCGATATGCTATGAATTAGTATTCTATTGCTTCATTGTAATGGTATGTGTTCGCCTCATAATGTAATATGCCATATATGGCCCTTTCTATGATAGTTTGTGATATGAATTATGGAACATATTTGTATGATAGTTTGTGATATCGTGCAACCGAATTTCCAACAATACCGAAGCCGGGTTGCGGAGAAGTGCCCGAACTTCCAAAGCTTGAATTTCCAACTTTACCAAAGCTAGAATTGCAGGAAGTGCCCGAATTGCCTCACCTTCCCGATTTGCCTAAGCCAACATTGCCTTCTATTCCGAATGACATGTTTGTTGCTGCTACTAGTCCTTAAACCGTTGTGATGTGAACTTGTAGTCGGGATTCGATATGCTATGAATTAGTATTCTATTGCTTAATTGTAATGGTATGTGTTCGCCTCATAATGTAATATGCCATATATGGCCCTTTCTATGATAGTTTGTGATATGAATTATGGAACATATTTGTATGATAGTTTGTGATATCGTGCAGCTGAATTTCCAACAATACTGAAGCCAGAATTGCCAGAAGTGCCCGAACTTCCAAAGCTTGAATTTCCAACTTTACCAAAGCTAGAATTGCAGGAAGTGCTTGAATTGCCTCACCTTCCCGATTTGCCTAAGCCAACATTGCCTTCTATTCCGAATGACATGTTTGTTGCTGCTACTAGTCCTTAAACCGTTGTGATGTGAACTTGTAGTCGGGATTCGATATGCTATGAATTAGTATTCTATTGCTTCATTGTAATGGTATGTGTTCGCCTCATAATGTAATATGCCATATATGGCCCTTTCTATGATAGTTTGTGATATGAATTATGGAACATATTTGTATGATAGTTTGTGATATCGTGCAACTCTTCTTTTACACCGACAGAGTATGCTATAGTTACTCTTTCTTAAACAACCAGTACACTTTCTTATGCTCCATGTGTTTTATATTTCAAAATATATCAAATTTATGCTTATTAAAACTCATTATCTACTTTATACACATTTAACTTATCATAGAATTTAAATATGTGAAGAAAAAATCAGCAAAATTACAAGTTTGTTATATGATCGAGTGATATAGGTTCATTTATCTTACTTATAAATTATAAATCCACTTGTTGAACATCTTATTTACTAAAATTGAATTTATCATAGAGTATTTTCCTTTTAATTTGACACAACTATTTGTCATGTTTCAAGCAATCATCATTCTTCAATTAAGTAAAATTAACTCTAATATTTTTTTTTTATTTCATTTTGTATTGAATTGAACCGAAGTAATTTTAAGCTCTATGTTATAGTATCAATATATGTTAAATATTATCGATGTTTTCTATAACATGGCATACATTGTATTGTATAGACAACTTTGCCGTTATAGATCTTTCTTTTTTTTTTTTTTTTCTATTCTTGATATATTATTTCGCATAATGTCAGTCTATTTTGCTCCAACTTCTAATTCGAGTGAAAAGTTAATCTCTCTCTCTCTCTCTCTCTCTCTCTCTCTCTCTCTCTCTGACTCATAGAGTCAATTTTACTTAAATTAATAATCATAAACATTTTCTCATTACCATGAAGTTTATTTTGTGACATCTTGAAATTTTTTAAGAGATGAATGAATGTATCACATCATATTTATCGGAATTGATCACTCGTGACTCATAGAGTCAATTTTACTTAAATTAATAATCATAAACATTTTCTCATTACCATGAAGTTAATTTTGTGACATCTTGAAATTCGAGCCTTCTAAGAGATGAATGAATGTGAATTTCATCAATGCACTATTGGTCCATTTTACTCGGAATTGATCACTCCTGAGATACTGATTTTGAGGGGAAATGCTAATGAGAACAAAACTTGTACGACTAAAGAACTTGACCGGAGAAAACGACTTAACCATGAGACTTGCGTGAGGACGATCTTGTAAATAGGCAGGCCGGTTTCAAGGACGATTAGAACTCGATTCGCGGATGGAACATAATGGAACGACGGGTGATTCCATTTATTGTTATCGAGCCCGTGAACGACCCTAGGTTAATCCTCGGTAATCATGTATTTTGAAATAAGAATCTATCCTCTGCAATTTCATGTAGTCAATGACGTCCATGTGTCGAGATGTCTTGAACATGGTTTGGCATGAGTCGATCACGCGTAAATCCTCAAAGTCACTTGTCAGTCTAAGTTGTACCCAAAATAGCATTAGGGCGAAATTAACATGGCATGAGAACCTAATATTGAACTTCGAATTATCGGGAACGTTCAGGATGGAATTTGGATAAAGCTACTTCGTCAGTCGGTAGTGTCAGTCAAACCGAGTACTTAGAAAAAGGACTTACGGACCGAGGAAGCAAGTCTATGAGAATGTGGGCCGAGCAAAGCCAGTGTGGGCCTTAGGCCAAGGTGGGATAGCCACCATGGTAGGCTCAAGGCAAGCATGTGAGCCCATTAGGCCCAACCCACCCTTTTTATCTTTCAAGTCCATTAGTAAACCTTAAACCCTTTTGAGCCCAATCAATTCCCAAGCCCATTTATATTCATTTCCTAGCCCATCTCTTAAGTCCATTCTTCATTTTCAGCCCAAGGACAGATAGGGAAATTGTGCAAGGTGGAAATAACCATTTTGCCCCAAGTTGGTGTGGATAAGTCAAAGGAGGAGGATGAAGATGAGATCACTTTGCATGGGGGCTTGGGGCAAGCTTTATGGGCCTTAATGAAGGTGTGACAGCAACTCTCACTTCACTCTCTCTCTCTCTCCCTCCTTCAGCCGAAGCAAATTCGTAGCTTCTCTCTCTCTTGTTTCTTCTTCCACTTGTTTCTACTCCAGTAGACCTTTCTCTAAATACAGGAGTTAATAGTTGCCTTCCCATGTGAATTAGTGTCCGTGCCACCCACCACCATGCTCAGGACATCTAGCCCATACGCTTGGACTCGGCCATTCATCGGTTAGAGCCGCCAGTTGACCCGCCGGTCGGCTAGAAGAAACCGTTTACCGATTCATCGGTCCGCCTGCTTGCCTGCACTGTTCCGCCCGTTTCACCTATTTGAACCATTTTCTTCCCATTTTGACCAAGCCTCCACCTAGCCCAGCCACTAACAAGTCCCCCTCAACCCTTAGGTGCCGCCGGTCGTCGCCCAACTCCTTGTCGGAGCTTTGGCCAAGCCGTTTAGCCTCTCTCCTCCTCTAGCAGTGCAGTTTTTCAAAGTTGCAATGGGAAGCAGTGTTTGTTGTTGTTGTTTTGAGTTTGGGACCGCCTTGGATCGTCGTGGTTGAGGTCCCCATGTGTAGCCTTCATCGTTGCCGCCATGTTTGTGTCTCCAGCTCGCTTAACAGATAAGTTTAGCTCATAATCCATCGATTAGTGCCTAAACTTGCTTAGTGTTGGTTTAATTAGTGTTAATTCTAGTTTATGAGGTTTAATTAAGTATATTAACCCTAAGATAGGTGGTTAGATAGATGGTTAAGATTAATTTAACTTAATCTTGCTTTATTTACTTAATTATGTTTATATGCTTAATGAAGTATGTTTAGCTTTAATTGATAGGTTGTTTACCTTAATTAATGATTTTTGAATTTAATTTATTAATTATTTAATTCTAGAATTTTACTATTCACGCGCAATGTTCATCCAAGAGTGAAAAATTGCCTTATTTCATGTGTTTTGATTTGGTGAATTGGATGTGTCATTGCATGGACATTCGCATGAATCGCGTGGAGTTCTAAAAAGGAAAAATATGTTTTGTTCGAGAGACATGGGAATTGACTGATTTTCGGGAGACGAAATTGAGATTGCATTTGTTCAAGGGATTGTTCTTGCAAGCATGTATCATGTATGCATTGGCTAAATGCTTAAAGATAAAAAAAAAAAAAAAAAAAAAAAGGAGTCTTAGTGGCGTGCTTGCATGATCAATAAGTGGAATCCGTCACCTAACGGGAGTTTGGGGGTGATGCATAGTGAGTTGTGGTGGTATGCTGGCGTGATCAAAAGTTGAACCATCACCCAACAGAAGTTTGGGGGCAATATCCGGTGGGAGTCGGAAGCCGGTCACAATAGATTCTAGACCAATGTCCCTTCTTGGGATACCGTCTAGGCGGAAGTGCTAGACATAACCATGCCCAACGAGGCGAGACAAAGCCCGATCTTTTTATCGGTAGCCTGATGGGAGCTGGATGATCACTGACTAGAAAATTAGTTATGGTTTGGAGGTCATAAATAAGTGGAACATGCGTGAGTATTGAGATGATTGAGCTTTATTAGGGGGTAAAATTGTGTGGCACAGTATGTGATGTGTCATAACGATTCTACCTTATAATTGGAACTCGTGTGATCGATTGATACATGAAAGGTGGCACACTAAGTACAAGAGCATATGTGAATCATGGCATTATTGGTTCCAGTTATGCATGAGTTGAGCACATTGTTTATGGTACGCACGCATGAATCGATAACATGCAGGGTGTGGCAATTGCTAAGTGAGATTGCTTGTGACGCGACTCATATGTGATTGATAAACTGCATTATCTAATGGCCATGTGCATTGCGTGTATTATACTGAGATTCAATGTGCAGAGTATAGCATATCGGGTAAGGTTGCATGTGAATTGATTTGTTGATTATTGGTTGTTAGTCGTGATTTATTTATGGGGTGGTTCTAGAGAGATACCCCGAGTTGAATTAGTGTTTTAACCGGGGCTTGGGGAGGACTTGCTAAGATTTTGGGCCCGTTTGGTTCGGCTTTGAGCAAATATCATTGGGAAAATGCAAATACCTTTGAGCTAAAGGGGTTTGTGCAAATGCAAATAGCGTTTGGTAAATTATAGTTGTAAAACACATTGTGAAAGAACTTTAGCGTAAACACAATTTGGTAAAAACTACATTTTGTAAAGGATTTTTGATAAATTTTATATATAAAAAAAACTTTTTAATTTTTTTTTAAATGTGGCCACCGGCGACCTTAGGCGGGGTTGCACAGGTTCGTGCGACCTAGCCGACGGTCGCCTATTGCCGCTGGACCTCAGGCAACGCTTGGGGTTCGTGACCCAGGCGCTGTGGGTCGCGCAACCCAGGCGACCACCACCTAAGGTTGCTAGACCTCAGGCGACGCCTGAGGTCGCGCATCGTCGCCTAGGTCACGCAACGCTTGAGGTCCGGCGACTAGGCCGCGCGACCTAGGCGACGCCCGAGGTCGCATGACCTCAAGTAGTGGTCGCCGGGTGGCCGCAACCCCCAGGCAGCGATCGCCGGCAGTCGTCGACCTCCGTTCGTCTCTCCGAAGAAGATGAATAGTACCGCGAATAAGATGAATAGTACCTAAGTTGCATTCCAAAGACGTAACTTGCCAAAGGACCTCAAGAGCTGCATTGGGCTAAAGGCCCTTAAAGCCACTTGGAGATGCAATTGCATCTTGCCAAAGTCGCGCAACAAAACAAACCAAACACCTTTGCATTTGGCCAAGGGACTTTAAAGCCCAAATGAGCATTCTAAATGCTAAACCAAATAGGGCATTTATCTCATTGGTTATTGTATAACCACTTTCAAGTCCTTAGGATGGCGCTTCTGCTAATGAGGTTTGGTATCCCTAAGGAATGGGATACTGTTGTGACGCATCACCGCTTCCCAAGTTGGGTGCATCTGTATGAGAAATATGTCTCCACCATTTGGGTGGATGAGGGATTAGGACAATGGATACCCCATAGGTTCTTGGCGTGGTTCATCTAGGATGGCGATTTGCTGATCGGTTCCCTAAGAGGTTTTGACGAACCACCTGATAAGGACCCCAAGGATGCTGACTAGGATCCCATGGAGCTGGACCCTCCTAACGGTGTGGTGGAGAATCCTGGCCCCACTTCACCAATGATCGACCCGTACGCCTCCAACTCTGAATCGACGAGGTCTGAGTCCGCTGGATCTGAGTAACTGTAGTGCCGAACTTGAGGATTCTTTTTGTGTATAGTTAGATTAGCCTAGCCTAGTTTCTTTTTGGTCTAGATTAGATAATGGATCGGCCCTCTGTTGGGTTTGTAGATCGGAAACGATCCTCCGTAGGTTAATCTAATATGAAATGTATAAATGAGTAGATGTTGTGTTTCTGCTAGGGGTGAGCGGTTCCAGGTTCCGGTTCGGTTCCGTCTGGAACCTGGAACCTACCCTCGGGTACAGGTTCCTCAAAATGAGGAACCTGGAACCTACCCGTGGGAACCGAGAACCTGGAACCTACCCTGTCACAGGTTCCAGGGTCGGTTCCAGGTTCCAACAGGTTCCTTTTTTTTTTTTTTTTTGTTATTTTCATATTTGAACTATAACATATACGCACGTTACCCAAAAAAATTATAACGTACGCGCACGTTACCAAAAAAAAAAACTATAACATATGCGCACGTTACCAAAAAAAAATAACGTATGTGCACGTTACCAAAAAAAAAAAACTATAATGTACGTGTATACTACACGATAACTTCCCATTGACATGTTATCTTGATACATTAATTTCGCACTGCACAACAATAATAAAATATAATTAGAAATTTCAAAATAAATAGCAAACTAGAAAGTAGAAATAAAACACCACTAGAACAAGAATGTCTAGAGGTACAAGTTTTGAAAACAATTTCGATTAAACCCTTAAATGAACTCAGAAAATTCTAAAATTTGAACACGTTGTATTTAAGACCTAGAGGTACAAGTTTCATGAAGAAATCGTAGTTCAATTCATTCTAGATTAAAAGATAAAATCGATTTACTTTTCCTATTCTCTACTTGCACAGTTTTTGAAATTTTTTTGGTTAAATAGGCAAATGAACTACAAAAATTACGAAATTTAAATATGTTGTAGGGAAGACATGAAGAAAGATATTTCATGCAGAACAAATTTCCAAAAGAACCTCATACAAAATGATATAGTGCACGCATTGCAACTTACAAGATCCGAACACATCAGATTGCACAGTTTTAGAAACATTTCCGATTAAATACCCAAATGACCTTAAAAAATTATGAAATTCGACTATGTGATAGCCAAGACCATAAGGTAGATACTTCATTAAAACATCGAAGTCAAATTCGTCCTAGATAATTAAATATGGACGGTTAAAATCCCTGTTCATAGTACCATAATTCCAGATCTAACCATCTCCAAAGGACCACGATTTCACCTACCTATTCTTGTTTTTTTTCTCTAAATTTTTTATATGTGATACCTCAGGATGTCCTTTACAACTTTTGTTAAGAAACCGAAGTGAAATTTCGACAAAAAGGTTGCCTTACAGTCCATGCATTCATCAAGGGTCGGTCCCAAAATCTCCAGTTCCAGTCTTTCCAAAAAATAACGATTTCACCCACTTATACTTGTTTTTTTTTGTCCCAAATTTGAGTATGTTATACTCCAAGAAGTCCTTTACAACTTTCATTTAGAGGCCGAAGCCAAAATTCAACTAGAACATCACATACAAGTCACTAGAACATCTAAGGTTGAGCTTTTTCTGCCCTAAGTAACCGGTTCCGGTTCCGGTTCAAACAGTTCCGGTTCCAGACGGTTCGGTTCGGTTCGGTTCCGGTTCGGTTCCACTTGGAACCGGAACCGGAACCGGAACCGGAACCGGTCCCCTTGGAACCGGGAACCGAACCGGACCCTCCTCCGGTTCGGTTCCGGTTCCGGAACCGCGCTCGACCCTAGTTTCGCTGTTCATCTCACTATCCCTGTTTGATTGCTTGATTGTCTGTTTGATGGGGAGATGATTTGTTTTTCGCTTGCGCATAATGAAAGATTAAAAATAAAGGGTTGGCAACGAGTCCTAAGATATCACTTTCTATTGACCAATGAAGGGGTTGTTGCAAGCCGGGGTTCGAGGCATGACAAATTTCAATACTTATTACATGTTTGAAATAAGTATTCTTCTCTCTCAAAATTTCCTTGAAAAAAATAAAAAGACTTCTTTCTATACATAATACTACACAATATCATCGGCAGAAGTTCAGCACAAGTGCCATAACTTGGCACGGGGGGACACTTAAGTGCCATAACTTCAAAACGGTACACTTAGGGCGTGTTTGGTAACGATTCTATTCTCGGGAGTAGATTCTGATCAAAACTGATTCTTTTTTATTCTGTTCCCGGGAACTGATTTTAAGCATTTTAAGCCGTTTGGTGACTGTCCAAAATTTCTGATTCTGGAATAGAATTGCGTTTGGTACCATGTTCATTAATTCTGTTCCAAATCAATTTCTTTTAATTTTTTAATATTTTTTTTTACTTTTTTCCTTTTTTTTTTTCCTTTTTTCTTTTCTTTTTCTCATCTTCTTCTTCTTTTTACGGCCGATCGCCGGACCGATGACCGGCCGACGAGGGCCGGCGACCTCACCGGAGCGTCGCCGGCCCTCGGCGAGGCCGGCCCTCATCGGCATCGTCGGGCGAGGAGGCTCGCCTAGCCCCGCCAAGGCTCACCTCGCCAGATTTGGTGAGGCCGAGCCCGCCGGGCCGGCCGACCTTGTCGGGGTTGGGCGAGGCCTGTCAGGCCACCAGCGGGGTTGGGCGAGCCTCGCCTGGCCACTAGTGGGGCTGGGCGTCCGCGAGCCTCGCCCAGCCCCTACCTAGCCCCAGCGAGGCTCGGCCTTCCCAGATCTGGGGAGGCCGAGCCTCGCCAATGGCTGGGCAAGCCTTCGGCGAGCTCGCCGGACCGGCGGCGACGACCGGCGATGGACAGTGGTGGCGGACGATGGCGAGCGGTGGTGGACGGCGGTTGCGAGATGGCCGAAGGGAAGAAGAAAATTTCTTAATTTTGATTCTCAAATTCGTTCCCAGAACAAGAATCAACTTTTTTTGTTCTTGATTCTATTCCCAATCTGTTCCCCGGAACAAAAATTTTACCAAATGCAATTCTAGGCCGAAACTAATTCCGGGAACAAAGAATCAGAATTTGGCAATGTTTGGATGGTTACTAAACAGGGCCTTAAGTGTCACTTTTTTTTTTTTTTTTTTTTCTAATGGGACACTTAAGTGTCACATCCGGCGACCCTTGCCGAAAATCCTACGTGGCAATATTTTATTATTATTTTTTGCCTAAGTGGCTCGAGGGCCCGCGACCCCTTGCCGGATCTGGGCGAGGGTCGCGGTCGCGCCGGGGTCGCCGGGCCCTGGCCAGGGGCCGGCGAGGCCGACCGACCAGTGGCGAGGGCCGGAGAGCCCTCGCCCAGATCTGGGGCGAGGTTCGCGGCCCTCACCGCGATTCGGCGAGGGCTCGCAGCCCTCGCCGTCCGTCGGCCGGGGGCCGGTGACCTCGGCCGACCCTCCCCCCTCCGTCGCCGGCCCTTCCCGGCGACGGCGGGGAGGCGGCGACGACGAGGGCTCAGCCCTCAGCCGCCCATTCGACCTCCCCCCACTTTTTTTTTTATACTTTTTTCTTAATTTTTTAAAATTTTTAAAATTTTCTTAATTTTTTAAAACTTTTAAATTTTTCTTAATTTTTTTTAAATTTTTTGAATACTTTATAATTTTAAAAAAATTTATATTATTATTTACACGTAGACACGAAACGACGTTGTTTTTGCATTTTCTCCGCCACGTTAGCATGCAAAACGACGCTATTTTGGACTAAACTCGCCGGAAAATTGCCATGTCAGCCATTTGGCCGGATTTTCGCCGGAGTGGCACTTAAGTGTCCCATTTTACTGCGATATTGGCACTTAAGTGTACCATTTTAAAGTTATGGCACTTAAGTGTCCCTCTATGCCAAGTTATGACACTCCAGGTGTCCCAACCTCCAATATCACCTAAACATATTTAGACTGAGACTTAAGATACTTTCCTATAAATTGTTACTTTCCGCGAAAAATCTTATCACTCCATTTGGAAAAGAAAAGAGTCTTTCTCGTTAAATTGAATGGACTTACTTTTCACATATGTATTCCGGTTAAGAATTTTTTGAGTTTTTTCTTTATTTTTTTACTTTCCTTGAAAAGTTCTCAAGATTCAATTTCGGTAAGAAAAGAAGTTTCTCATTTAATTTTCGAATGTCATTTTAATAGAGTAGACCAATTTCAAACCGGTCCGTAATAGATACATATATACTTTATATTCTGCTCTATAAAAGCGTACGATTATATCATATTTGAGATATGTTTTGAGACTTCTATGGTAGTATTGCGCTGGTTATCAAATATTTGTTGATCTTTAATTCGTTCATCAATCACGTGTACTACTAGTCAAAGAACATAGTATAAAATTTATCAAATAATTGAAAAACGTTGCAAGCTTGGCTATCATTCCATCACATGAGATGGATTGCGGAAAAGATATTTCAAGACGCTAGTTTTAGATAGTTTTACCTAGTCTCAGTTTTTCATTTCATATGTAAATCAGCTGTATATATGTGCGTGTATCGAGATGGTCATTTTTAAATGATAGTAGAACGGTTACCAATTAACGATTTATAGGAAAACCAAAACAAAAGCTATATAATACCGGCAAGACTGATAGTTACAAGCTTTAAAAGCCGATAATTGGTAAGATCCTTTCTGGAATTATCTGCTCCATCCTGTCGTTGAACATACGGAAATGAGATTGGTGTAGAAGTTGAACTAACACTTCGACAAAATCCCACCAAACCATACTTGTAATCTCCCCAATCCCCACGTCCCTTCTCTTTATAAACCCTCCATCAAGCCATTGCTCAAGCACACCTGCACCTCCTCATTTGAGATCCATCGCTTCTTCACTTGAAGTTTTTAAATTTGCTAGTCGATCGGTCCTGCAATGGCTAACTATCGCGGACTTGCGCATCTTTTGGCATTGTTTGTCTTTGCTTTGTCCTTGATGATTGGCAAGAACTCGGTTGGAGCTAGCCGAATTTTGGAGGCGACGTTGCCCGAGGTGCCTGAACTGCCGAAGCCTGAATTGCCGCACCTTCCTGACATCCCGAGCCTGCCAAAGCCAGAATTGCCATCACTGCCAAAAGTTGAATTGCCGCCACTTCCGGAACTGCCAAAGCCTGAATTACCGACAATACCGAAGCCGGAATTGCCGGAAGTGCCTGAATTGCCTCATCTCCCTGATTTCCCTAAGCCAACTTTGCCTTTCGTTGCAAAGGACATGCCTGCAGCTGCTACTAATCCTTGAACCGTTGTGATGTGAATTTGGAGTGCAACATGCTGTGATTTAATATTTTATTACGTCTACTTTGATGGTCTGAGCATGCCTCGGAACAGTATATGTTACTTGTTTGTATGATAGTGTTATATGAATTATGGAACTTATTTGTGCGACAATTTGTGATATCTTGAGTAACTAAACTATTACACCCAACGGAGTTGCTATAATTACTCTTTCTTAAATACCTAGTGCACTCGAGCATGCTTCACATGAGTTCGATATTTCCAAATTTGTTGAAACTCATGTTTGCTGAAACTCCTTATCTTGTTTCACATATAACTAATATGAAAATTTAATTTAAGTTATTTAATTATTCTAACATTTCATGTCATGCTTAGTATGGTATTTTCACCTAATACTAAGCGTGAAAATGTATAATTAGAGAAGCAAATAGAAGTCTGGAAAACCCTCCTCCTCCGCATAAATCCAGTGAAACATTATGGCAAACACAAGGTGGGCAAGCACTCACAAGACACGGAACCGCCTCCAACCACGCCGGGTTAGCTCGATGGCAAGAGCAACCTAGATGAGCTATGACCCCCCAAAAGTGACAAGATACGGGGAAACGAAGGACCCGACCCTGTAACTCCCACAACCCACGATCGAAACATCCGCCGAAGTCCACCGCTTCGCGAATCGTTTCCCCACATTGACCAGTGAAATGCGAGAGAGGGAACAGTGACCTGCGGAGACCGTGAAGGAGAAAGCCGACGGGGAATCCTGGTCTGAAGACGCTCTCGTCCGCGAGCTGGACGAGCTGCAGCTGAAGTGCGAAGGAGAGACCGAGAGAAACTCGAGCTGAGCTTTTGCAGGGTAGAGAGGGAGGAGGGAGAGGTCGGGAGAAAATCGAGTGGGAGGTGGGCTTCTCTTTCTGCGACGGGCTTCGCTTCTCTTATTTCAGGTTGGGATTTCACTTTAAGTTTTCATGTTAGCCCATTCACTTGGGCGTCAAAAACCAAACCAAATCGAAAAGGTCGATTTTTTTTTCTTTTTTTCGGTTTGATTCTCAACCTATTCGGATTTCATTAAAAATTGAAATTTTTTTAACTAGTTCGGTTTTTATCAGTTTGGTTAATTGAACCAAACCAATAAAATCTAAAATATTTCTTATCGGTTCGATTTGGTTCCGTTTTCTTGAAAAACCGAACCAAACTAAATCATTTACACTATTACCATTAACGACGGCTCTTTTAATATTTCCGTAGGGACGGAACAAGAAGTTGAGGGTGAGCAAATTTCCCAAGTATAATCAAGAAAGACCGAATAGGTCATGGAAATCGGCCTGTCTCTAGGTTCTAACGGGTATGGTCCAGCTTTCAGTTTCATATTTTTTGGAACTTGTATTATGCGATTCTTAAGAATTGAATAGAATTGAACTAAGAATTAGCGAATGAGACTGAAAATCAGAGAACTAGAACAAGAACCAAGGTAATCCTAAAATAGAGCATGACATGAACAGCATTAACGAGGCTCAAATGAAAAGAAAGTTCCTTCATTCAACTTCTTGGTTTTTATCGTGGTTCTTGACTCTTTTTTTTTTTTTTTTTTTTTTTGAGCAAAGTTCTTGACTCCTTTGAGAGCCTGAAATTTGGATTCTACATTATGCGTTTTCAACTTTTTATTTTATATTTTATTTTAGGTGCTCATATTTTATAGATTAGTGTTATTGACAAATGATGATTTTTGTTGTTATGTTCTCTCTCATTTTGCTTGACTAAAATGAAACAAGAAAAAATGAAACAAAAAAAAAAAAAAAAAGAAATTGGCCGGTTCCCTAATAGACTTTGGATTCGATTGATAGAGCAGGTCTCAAATTTTAAAATATACATGATGGGTTTTAAGTTTCAAAAATTGGTCTCAATAGGGTAAATTCCAAGTTTCAGGTAAGTTGAAACCTAAACCAACCTTAGAACTACTCACCCCTAACTAGAAACTCTATTTAATGATCTCTTTTTATGTTTGTCCCTAAAAAATTGTCACCTAAAGTTTTGTTTTTCCAGCAAGAGTAGTTTTATCCCAAACAAATAGAGAAATAATCAGATTCATACATGTCTATGTTCTCAAAGATCGTCCAAAAGAATGCACAATTGCGGGGATTCGAACCTAGGCCTCAGACGAAAACATACATGCTTAACAATTGAGTAATCCTTACATCAAGTAAAGATTCCACAAATAATGATCATGGACAATATTTATTATTTTGCTCTTACATTATTGGCTTCTCCAATATTTTAAGACTCCAAGACTCCGATCCTGTTGTACATAGTGAGATCATAAATCATTTCTTTTCTTTTCTTTTCTCTCCCTCTTTCTCACCAGAAGCCTGAAAAGCCAAGAATTGGCAAGCTCCTTTTGGAATAATATGCTCCATCTTGCTGTTGAACGTACAAAAATGAGATTGGTTTAGAAGTTGACCTAACCCTTTGATAATATTCCCACCAAACCATATTTGCATTCTCCCCAATCCTCCACGTCCCTCCTCCTTATAAGCCCTCCATCAAGCCATTGCTCAAGCACACCTGCACATTCTCTCACTCAAGATTCGCCGCTTCTTCACTCAAAGCTTTTGAATTTGCTAGTCGATTGATTCTCCAATGACGAACCATCATGGACTCGCGCACCTTTTGGCATTGTTTGTCCTCGCTTTGTCTTTGACGATTGGTGAGAACCCAGTCAGAGCTCGTCAACTTTTGGAGGCGACCTTGCCCGAAGTGCCCGAACTGCCGAAGCCTGAATTGCCTCACCTTCATGACATCCCTAGCTTGCCAAAGCCAGAATTTCCATCATTGCCAAAAGTCGAATTGCCACCGCTTCCTGAACTGCCAAAGCCTGAATTTCCAGCAACACCGAAGCCAGAGTCGTTAGAAGTGCCGGAATTGCCGAAGCCCGAATTGCCTCAACTTCCTGACATCCCTAGCTTGCCAAAGCCGGAATTCCCATCACTGCCAAAAGTCGAATTGCCGCCGCTTCCAGAGCTACCAAAGCCCGAATTTCCAACAATACCGAAGCCGGAATTGCCGGAATTGCCGGTAGTGCCCGAAGTGCCTCATCTTCCTGATTTTCCCAAGCCAACATTGCCTTTCGTTCCCACAATTCCCAAGGACACAGCTGACGCTGCTACTAGCCCTTGAGCTATTAATGTGAATTTGGAGTCGTTATACAACATGATGCAATTCAGTAATTTATTACTTCTATTCTAATGGTCTGAGCATACCTCAGAACACTATACAGTACGTGTTTGTTTTAGCGATATGAATTATGGAACTCCTTCACAACCACCCGTGGTGGTGGCATTGTTGGTTGGGCACAAGTTCCTTTCACAAGACTTCCTACGTTTGATTCGCGATGTCATCAAGCGACTTACTCGGGGCAGCAAGAGAGGTGGTGACTCTACTGCTCCGGCGCACGGGAGTTTCTTGGGTCACCAAAAAAAAAAAAAAAAAAAAAAAAATTATGGAACTCCTTCACAAATTGTGATGTCTTGTGTAACTATCTTTTTACATCGATAGTGTATACTATTATTACTCTTTTTAATATAGTTAGTGCACTCCCCTATGTTTTGTACGAGTTTTATATTTCAAAATAGAAAAAATCTATGTTTACTTCCTTGTCCACTGTTTTCACTTCTAACTAATATGGGAATTTAATACTTTAGAGTGATAACGGTGACATAATATAAACAATCGAAGAAAAAATCAGAAAAATGCGCCTTTTATTATATGATGGACTGAGATAGGTTCATTTGTCTTACATACAAATTATAAATACACTTTAAGTCATCAAACATCTTATATATCATATTTTATTAAAATTGCATTATCGTAGATTATTTTTCCTTTTAATTTGGCACAAATATTGTCATTTTTAAGCAATCATCATTCTTTAGTCAAGCAGAATCAACTCTAATATTTGCACTTTACTAAATTTTGTATCTGATTAAACCAAAGTAATTTTTCGCTCTATGTTTTGGTATTGATGCATGTTAGTCATTATGTACTTTTTCTATCAAACAATATATAACGCAGATCATAGTCAACTTTACTGTTATCAAATCATTTTTTTTTTCTATTCTTGAATCGTGTTTCGCATATTCCCACTCTTTTCTGCGACTGATTCTATTTCAAGAGAAAAAAAAAATCTAAAACTTCAATTTGGATAAGAAAAGAATGTTTCTCATTAAATTGAATGCATTTAATGTTCAGAAGCCCCTATTATATATTAGACTAGTTTTCAAACCCGTGTGTTATAGATACATTTATCGTTAATAAGCTACCACATGCAAGAACATGGTTATATCATATTTGTGATATGTGTTGAAACTTCTATTGTAGTATTAAGTCGGTTATTAAATATTTTTTTGATCTTTTGTTTGTTCATCAATTACGTACACTACTATCTGGAAAGCATAATATAAAATTCATAAACAGTTATTAAAAAAAAAAAAAAACCTTGCCAGGTTGGCTATTATATTGTCATTTAAGATGTATTGAATAGAAGAAAGTTTCAGCTCATTAGTTTTCAATCGTTTTTGCTAATTCATGTTAAATCAAAATCCCCCGCCATTCCTCTTATCTCTTTGTATTTTTGCTGCATTTTTAAATGTAGTTAATTTTTTAAGACACTCAACAAAAATGTTTATGCCAAAAAAAAAAATCATTTGCTTTTCGAGATACCGGTAAAAAAGATGATCCATACATAAGAAATAGATTATTGCCGAGTCTCATTTTTTACAGTTCGGATGTAAATTGATATATTGAGATGTAGTCATTTTTCTAATCTAATTGGGAGTGATGATAACTGATTATCCATTCAATAGCAAGTCAAGATCAAATTAGAAAAAGAAAAATCGATTTCTCATGAATTAATTTTGCAACTAAGACCATTTCTGGGGAGAAAAAAGGAGATGAAATGGACATAAAGACCAGAATAACAAATATTCTACTCTCTTATAGGTGAAAAAAAGGCCAGGCATGCCCCAAAAAAAAAAAAAAATTGAATGTAAATGACCATCATCCTTAACTCTAGCATTCAAATGGATACATAGAAAATGAAATTGGAAAGTATTGAGCACGTGAATGGATATAATAGAGAAAGAGAATGGAAAACTGAATAGAAGGTTAATGAATTTATTTAATGCACTTAATAATTTTAGACAAGTTTAAGATAAGCATACATTTCGTGTACAATGATCGCTGACAAAACTTAGATTTTTATCCTTAAATTATTGACTTCTTCAACCAAAACTCCAGACTTCGTCCTACTATTGTACATAGAGTGAGATCATCAACCATCTCCTCTCGTTTCTTTTTCCCGCGTAGCTGAGAAATCTAGCACAGCTGATAGTTACAGGCCTAGAAAGCCCAGAACTGGCAAGATACCTTTTTGGAGTCTTCTCCATCTTGTTGTTGAACAAAAGAAAATGAGATTGGTTTAGAAGTTGAACCAACAATTAGATTATTTTTCCCACCAAAACATACTTGTAATGTCCCCAATCCCCACATCCCTCCCTATGAAGCAGGGACACGTTGCATGTGCTTCAGTGTCATGTCCGAAACGTGTCGAGCGTGTCGGACACATCGGCACGCTCGGACACAGTCAGACACGCGGTCAACGTCTCTCAACACGTTTCGACACGCGTGTCCGGAAGACTATGGAGGGAAAGAAGACAGAGAAAGCAAACTCCCGCTAGCGAGACGGAGCCACGCAATGGACCAACACGACGGTGAGAGACGACTAGAGAGAGCAGAAATTGAAGTTAGGGCCACCACTGTTGCGATGGGTTGGCAACGAGAAGGAGGAATAGGAGAGGAAGGGGGTTGTGTGGAGAGGCAGGTGGTCGTGCGGCAAAGAGGAGGAGGAGAAGGATCAAGAGGAAGAGGAGAGGAAAGGGAGGGGGTCGTGCAGCCAGCGGCGAGAAGGAGGAGGAAAAGGAGGGTGGCTAGGGTTTTGATGAGGGAACTAAGAAGTAATAAAAAAAAAAGGGGGGGGGGACCGATGGCGTGATTTTTAAGTTTGGGGGAGGGAAGTGACAGCTTGTTTGTCAGTTGTCAGGTGGTTGGAGGGGAGTAAAATAAATATGGGGTGGAGGGAAAGGGACGAGGGAAAGAAGGGGGTGGACCTCTGGGGATTTTTATTTTAATCAGAAAATTAAATAAATGAAATTAAAAAATAATTTAAAAAAATAAAAGTATTGAATTTTGAATAATGATAAATTTTGGTCATTATAAAAAATTATGGATTTATTTAAATTAATCCATTCTAATTTCTTATTAGTCATTAATTTCATCAATAATTTTTGTTAAAGTTAAAAACAAGTTTTACATTAACTATGAATATATCTTTTGAATTTCTAATGAATTGATTTATTAATATTATTAGTGTAAAATTCATTATAGGCTCTTTTAAAATTATTTATTTATTTATGAATTTGAATTAAATTAATTAAAAATAAAAATATTCATTTAGTAAATAACGTGTTGCAACGTGTCGAAATTCTCTATTTTTTAGAAATGGTGTGTCGACATGTCGTGTCGTGTCGTGTCGTGTCACGTGTCCGTGTTGCGTGTCAGTGCTACTTAAGTCCCTCCTCTTTAAAAACCCTCCATCAAGCCATTGCTCAAATACACCGCTTCTTCACTCAAAGTTTATCAGTTTGCTAGTCTCTCGATTCCACAATGGCGAACTATTGTAGACTCACTAATCTTTTGGCATTGTTTTTCCTTTCTCTGTCTTTGACAATTGGCCAGAACCACGTTGGAGCTTGCCAACTTTTGGACGTGACATTGCCTGAAGTGCCTAAACTGCCTAAACTGCCAAAGCCAAAATTGCCTCCACTTCCCAACATCCCAAGCTTGCCAAAACCAGAATTGCCATCGCTGCCAAAAGTTGAATTGACACCACTTCCTGAACTGCCAAAGCCTGAATTTCTAACAATACCGAAGCCAGAATTGTTGAAAGTGCCCAAACTTCCAAAGCTTGAATTTCCAACTTTACCAAAGCCAGAATTGCAGGAAGTGCTCGAATTGCCTCACCTTCCCAATTCCCCTAAGCCAACATCGCCTTCTGTTCCAAAGGACATGTCTATTGCTGCTACTAGTCCTTGAACCATTGTGATGTGAACTTGTAGTTGGGAATCAATATGATATGAATTTGTATTCTATTACTTCTATTGTAATGGTCAGTGTTCACCTCAGAATGTTATATGCCATATATAGTCATTTGTATGACTATGCATGACAGTTTGTGATATGAATTATGGAACTTATTCGTATGATAGTTTATGATATCTTGTGTAACTCTTCTTTTACGCCGACAAAGTATGCTATAGTTACTCTTTCTTAAACAACTAGTACACTTTCTTATGCTTCGTGTGTTCTATATTTCAAAATATATCAAATTTATGTTAACTAAAACTCATTATCTACTTTATACACATTTAACTTATCATATAATTTAAATATTTGAAGACAAATCAGCAAAATTACATGTTTGTTATATGATCGAGTGATATAGGTTCATTTATCTTACATATAAATTATAAATCCACTTATTGAACATCTTATTTACTAAAATTGAATTTATAATAGAGCATTTTCCCTTTTAATTTGACACAACTATTTTTTCATGTTTAAAGCAATCATCATTCTTCAATTAAGTAAAATTAATTCTAATATTTGTTTTTATTTCATTTTGTATTGAATTGAACTAAAGTAATTTTAAGCTCTATGTTATAGTATCAATATATGTTAAATATTATCGATGTTTTCTATAACGTGGCATACATTGTATTGTATAGACAACTTAGCCGTTATAGATCATTTTTTTTTCTATTCTTGATATATTGTTTCGCATAATGTCAATCTATTTAGCTCCAACTTCCAATTTGGTGAAATGTTAATCTCTCTCTCTCTCTCTCTCTCTCTCTCTCTCTCTCTCTCTCTCTCTCTCTCTCTCAAATATAGATATATTTACACTTTTTTTATATCACATCATATGTCGTGCTCATATAGTCTATTTTACTTAAATTAAGAATTATAGACATTTTATCATTCATTATTACATTAAATAATATTTGATATACATGTTAATCTTTAATATTCTTCTCTCTCAAAATTTTCTTGAAAAAAATAAAGACTTCTATCTAAACATAATACTACACGATATCACCTAAAGATATTTAGATTGAGACTTAAGATACTTTCCTTTAAATTGTTACTTTCCGCGAAAAATCTTATCAATCTATTTGGAAAAGAAAAGAGTCTTTCTCGTTAACTTGAACGGACTTACCTTTCACATATGTATTCCGGTTAAGAATTTTTTGAGTTTTTTCTTTATATTTTTACTTTCCTTGAAAAATTCTCAAGATTCAATTTCGTTAAGAAAATAACTTTTTCATTTAATTTTCGAATGTCATTATAATATAGTAGACCAATTTCAAACCGGTCCGAAATAGATACATATATACTTTATATTCTGCTCCATAAAAGCATACGATTATATCATATTTGTTTTGAGACTTCTATGGTAGTATTGCGTTGGTTATCAAATATCTGTTGATCTTTAATTCGTTCATCAATCACGTGTACTACTAGTCAAAGAACATAGTGTAAAATTTATCAAATAATTGAAAAACCTTGCAAGCTTGGCTGTCGTTCAATCACATGAGATGGATTGCGGAAAAAGATATTTCGAGACGTTAGTTTTAGATAGTTTTACCTAGTCTCAGTTTTTCATTTCATATGTAAATCAGCTATATATATGTGCGTGTATCGGGATGGTCATTTTTAGGATATCATTTACATTGATCGTAGTTCATGATTACGGTAACCAATTAACTATTTATAGGAAAACCAAAACAAAAGCTATATAATACCAGCACGACTGATGGTTACAAGCGTTAAAAGCCAATAATTGGCAAGGTCCTTTCTGGAATTATCTGCTCCATCTTGTTGTTGAACATACGGATATGAGATTGGTATAGAAGTTGAACTAACACTTCGACAAAATCCCACCAAACCATACTTGTAATCTCCCCAATCCCCACGTCCCTCCCCTTTATAAACCCTCCATCAAGCCATTGCTCAAGCACGCCTGCACCTCCTCACTTGAGATCCATCGCTTCTTCACTCGAAGTTTTTAAATTTGCTAGTCAATCTGTCCTGCGATGGCGAACTATCGTGGACTTGCGCATCTTTTGGCATTGTTTGTCTTTGCTCTGTCCTTGATGATTGGCGAGAACTCGGTTGGAGCTAGCCGAATTTTGGAGGCAACGTTGCCTGAGGTGCCCGAACTGCCGAAGCCCGAACTGCCGAACCTTCCTGACATCCCGAGCTTGCCAAAGCCAGAATTGCCATCACTGCGAAAGTTGAGTTGCCGCCACTTCCGGAAATGCCAAAGCCTGAATTACCGACAATACCGAAGCCAGAAGTGCCGGAAGTGCCCAAATTGCCTCATCTCCCAGATTTCCCTAAGCCAACTTTGCCTGTCATTCCGAAGGACACGCCTAAGGCTGCTGCTAGTCCTTGAACCACTTTGATGTGAATTCGGAGCCGTGATACCACATTGCTGTGATTTAGTATTTTATTCCGTCTATTTTAATGGTCTGAGCATGCCTCAGAATAGTATATGGTACTTATTTCTACGACTGCGTTATATGAATTATGGAACTCATTTGTATTGATACCATGTGTAACTATATTTTTACACCCGAAAGAGTTGCTATAATTACTATTTCTTAAATAAATAGTGCACTTGAGCATGCTTTGCATGAGTTTTATATTTCAAAATTTGTTGAAACTCGTGTTTACCCAAACTCCTTATCTTTTTTCACTCAACAAAAATGTTTATGCCAAAAAAAAAAAAAAATCATTTGCTTTTCGAGATACCGGTAAGAAAGATGATCCATACATAAGAAATAGATTATTGCCAAGTCTCATTTTTTACAGTTCGGATGTAAATTGATATATTGAGATGTAGTCATTTTTCTAATCTAATTGGGAGTGATGATAACCGATTATCCATTCAATAGCAAGTCAAGATCAAATTAGAAAAAGAAAAATCGATTTCTCATGAATTAATTTTGCAACTAAGACCCATTTCTGGGGAGAAAAAAAGGAGATGAAATGCACATAAAGACCAGAATAACAAACATTCTACCCTCTTATAGGTGAAAAAAAGGCCAGGTATGCCCAAAAAAAAAAAAAATTGAATGTAAGTGACCATCATCCTTAACTCTAGCATTCAAATGGATACATAGAAATTGAAATTGGAAAGTATTGAGTGCACGTGAATGGATATAATAGAGAAAGAGAATGGAAAACTGAAGAGAAGGTTAATGAATTTATTTAATGCACATAATAAATTTAGACAAGTTTAAGATAAGCATACATTTCGTGTACAATGATCGCTGACAAAACTTAGATTTTTATCCTTAAATTATTCACTTCTTCAACCAAAACTCCGGACTTCATCCTACTATTTTACATAGAGTGAGATCATAAACCATCTCCTTTCGTTTCTTTTTCCTGCGTAGCTGAGAAATCTAGCACAGCTGATAGTTACAGGCTTAGAAAGCCCAGAACTAGCAAGATACCTTTTTGGAGTCTTCTCCATCTTATTGTTGAACAAAAGAAAATGAGATTGGTTTAGAAGTTGAACCAACAATTACATTATTTTTCCCACCAAAACATACTTGTAATGTCCCCAATCCCCACGCCCCTCCCTATGAAGCACGGACACGTTGCCAGTGCTTCTATGTCATATCCGACACATGTCGGAGCGTGTCAGAAATGTCGACACGCTTGGACACGGTCGAACATGCGGTCAACGTTTCTCGACATGTTTCAACACGCGTGTCTAGAAGATGATGGAGGGAAAGAAGACAGAGAAAGCAAACTCCTGCTAGAGAGATGAAGCCACGCAACGGATCACCGCGACGATGAGAGACAGCCATAGAGAGCAGAAACTGAAGTGAGGGCCGCCATTGTGCGATGGATCGGCAACAAGGAGGAGGAGGCGGAGGAGGAGAGGAAGGGGGTCATGCGGAGAGGCAGGTGGTCGTGCAGCAAAGAGGAGGAGGAGAAGGATCAAGAGGAAGAGGAGAGGAAGGGGAGGGGGTCGTGCGGCCAGCGGCGAGAAGGAGGAGGAAAAGGAGGGTGGCTAGGGTTTTGATAAGGGAACTAAAAAGTAATAAAAAAAAAAAGGGGGACTGATGGCGTCATTTTTGAGTTTGGGGAGGGAAGTGACGGCTTGTTTGTCAAGTGGTTGGGGGAGGGGGGGGGGGGGGAAGTAAAATAAATTTGGGGTGGAGGGAAATGGACGAGGGAAAGCGGGGGTAGACCTGCGGGGATTTTTGTTTTTAATCAGAAAATTAAATAAATGAGATTAAAAAATAATTTTGAAAAATAAAAGTATTGAATTTTGAGTGATGATAAATTTGGGTCATTGTAAAAAATCATGAATTTATTTAAATAAATTGATTCTAATTTCTTATTAGTCATTAATTTCATCAATAACTTTTGTTAAAGTTTAAAATAGTTTTGCATTAACTATGAATATATCTTTCGAATTTCTAATGAATTGATTTATTAATATTATTAGTGTAAATTCATTATAAGATCTTTTTTTAATTAATTAATTATTTATGAATTTGAATTAAATTAATTAAAAATAAAAATATTCATTACGTATATAACGTGTCGCAATGTGTCGGAATTCTCTATTTTTTAGAAATGACGTGTTGACATGTCGTGTCATGTCGTGTGTCGGTGCTACTTAAGTCCCTCCTCTTTAAAAACCCTCCATCAAGCCATTGCTCAAACACACCGCTTCTTCACTCAAAGTTTATCGGTTTGCTAGTCATTCGATTCCACGATGGCAAACTATTGCAGACTCAATAATCTTTTGGCATTGTTTGTCCTTGCTCTGTCTTTGACAATCGGCCAGAACCACATTGGAGCTCGCCAACTTTTGGACGCGACATTGCCTGAAGTACTTGAACTGCCGAAGCCATAATTGCCTCAGCTTCCCAACATCCCAAGCCTGCCAAAACCAGAACTACCATTGCTGCCAAAAGTCAAATTGCCACCACTTCCTGAACTGCCAAAGCCTGAATTTCCAACAATACTGAAGCCAGAATTGCCAAAAGTGCCCAAACTTCCAAAGCTTGAATTTCCAATTTTACCAAAGTGAGAATTGCAAGAAGTGCCCGAATTGCCTCACCTTCTCGATTCCCCTAAGCCAACATTGCCTTCTGTTATGAAGGACATGTCTATCGCTACTACTAGTCCTTGAACCATTGTGATGTGAACTTGTAGTCGAGATTCGATATGATATGAATTTGTATTCTATTACTTCTATTGTAATGGTCAATATTCACCTAAGAATGTTATATGCCATATATAGTCATTTGTATGACAGTTTGTGATATGAATTATGGAACTTAATCCTATGATAGTTTATGATATCTTGTGTGACTCCTCTATTATGCCGACATAGTATGCTATAGTTACTCTTTCTTAAACAACTAGTACACTTTCTTATGCTTCATGTGTTTTATATTTCAAAATATATCAAATTTATGTTTACCAAAACTCATTATCTACTTTATACACATTTAACTCGTTATGTACTTCATAGGTTCATTTGTCTTACATATAAATTATAAATCCACTTATTGAACATCTTATTTACTGAAATTGAATTTATAATAGAGTATTTTCCCTTTTAATTTGACACAACTATTTTTTCACGTTTCAAGCAATCATAATTCTTCAATTAAGTAAAATTAACTCTAATATTTGTTTTTATTTCATTTTGTATTGAATTGAACCGAAGTAATTTTAAGCTCTATGTTATAGTATCAATATATGTTAAATATTATCGATGTTTTCTATAACATGGCATACATTGTATTGTATAGACAACTTAGCCGTTATAGATCATTTTTTTCTATTCTTGATATATTGTTTCGCATAATGTCAATCTATTTAGCTCCAACTTCTAATTCGGGTGAAAAGTTACTCTCTCTCTCTCTCTCTCTCTCTCTCTCTCTCTCTCTCTCTCTCTCTCAATTATAGATATATTTACACTCTTTTTTTTAATATCACATCATATATCGTGCTCATATAGTCAATTTTAATTAAATTAATAATCATAGACATGTTCTCATTCATTATTACATTAAATAGTATTTGATATACATGTTAATCTTGAATATTCTTCTCTCTCAAAATTTCCTTGAAAAAAATAAAAAGACTTCTGCCTAAACATAATACTACACGATATCACCTAAATATATTTAGATTGAGACTTAAGATACTTTCCTTTAAATTGTTACTTTCCGCGAAAAATCTTATCAATCTATTCGGAAAAGAAAAGAGTCTTTCTCGTTAAATTTAATGGACTTACTTTTCACATATGTATTCCGCTTAAGAATTTTTTGAGTTTTTTCTTTATATTTTTACTTTCCTTGAAAAATTCTCAAGATTCAATTTCGGTAAGAAAAGAAGTTTTTCATTTAATTTTCGAATGTCATTATAATATAGTAGACCAATTTCAAACCGGTCGCAATAGATACATATATACTTGATATTCTGCTCATAAAACCATACGATTATATCATATTTGAGATATGTTTTGAGACTTCTATGGTAGTATTGCGTTGGTCATCAAATATTTATTGATCTTTAATTCGTTCATCAATCACGTGTACTACGAGTCAAAGAACATAGTATAAAATTTATCAAATAATTGAAAAACCTTGCAAGCTTAGCTATCATTACATCACATGAGATGGATTGCGGAAAAGATATTTCAAGACGTTAGTTCTAGATAGTTTTACCTAGTCTCAGTTTTTTTCATTTCGTATGTATATCAGCTTACGTGTATCGGGATGGTCATTTTTAGGATATCATTTACAAAGATCGTAGTTCATGATAGTAGTACGGCAACCAATTAACTATTTATAGGAAAACTAAAACAAAAGCTATATAATACCAGCACGACTAATGGTTACAAGCTTTAAAAGCCAATAGTTGGCAAGGTCCTCTCTGGAATTATCTGCTCCATCTTGTTGTTGAACAAACGGAAATGAGATTGGTCTAGAAGTTGAACTAACACTTCGACAAAATCCCACCAAACCATACTTGTAATCTCCCCAATCCCCACGTCCCTCCTCTTTATAAGCCCTCCATCAAGCCATTGCTCAAGCACACCTGCACCTCCTCACTTGAGATCCATCGCTTCTTCACTCGAAGTTTTTAATTCGCTTCCTGCGATGGCGAACTATCGCGGACTTGCTCATCTTTTGGCATTGTTTGTCTTTGCTCTGTCCTTGATGATTGGCGAGAACTCGGTTGGAGCTAGCCGAATTTTGGAGGCGACATTGCCTGAGGAGCCCGAACTGCCGAAGCCCGAATTGCCGCACCTTCCTGACATCCCGAGCCTGCCAAAGCCAGAATTGCCATCACTGCCGAAAGTTGAGTTGCCGCCACTTCCGGAAATGCCAAAGCCTGAATTACCGACAATACCGAAGCCGGAATTGCCGGAAGTGCCTGAATTGCCTCATCTCCCCGATTTCCCTAAGCCAACTTTGCCTTTCGTTGCGAAGGACATGCCTGCGGGTGCTACTAATCCTTGAACCATTGTGATGTGAATTTGGAGTCGTGATGCAACATGCTGTGATTTAATATTTTATTACGTCTACTTTGATGGTCTGAGCATGCCTCGGAACGGTATATGTTACTTGTTTGTATGATAGTGTTATATGAATTATGGAACTTATTTGTGGGACAATTTGTGATATCTTGAGTAACTAAACTATTACACCCAACGGAGTTGCTATAATTACTCTTTCTTAAATACCTAGTGCACTCGAGCATGCTTCACATGAGTTCTATATTTCCAAATTTGTTGAAACTCATGTTTGCTGAAACTCCTTACCTTGTTTCACGTATAACTAATATGAAAATTTAATTTATATGAGTTCCAGTAATGACAATACTTATGAAATTCAAATAATCAAAGAAAAAATCAAGAAAAATAAATGTGTCATTCATTATTGGGTTAATATTCTGAAAAACCCCAAACTAGTACACTTGTGACAAATTTACCCCAAACTAATTTTTTGACCAGCAAATTTACCAAAAACTAGTATATTTGTGATAAATTTACTCTCTATTCGTTTCCGTTAAATTTTACTATCAAATTTCTAAATTGAATGACATGCGGCAATTTACTAGTGTACCAATTTGAGATTTTATTCTCTATTTATTACTGTAATACAATTTTTGTGATTTTTTGTGATATTAATCTAATTTAATGGAGGGTATATTTGTCACAAATGTACCGATTTGGGTTTTTTGGCGGTCGAATAAATTAGTTCGGGATAAATTTGTCACAAACGTACTAGTTTGGGATTTTTTTTTATGATCAATCGGGGTAAATTTATTATGGGTGTATCAATGTGGGATTTTTCATTGTCAAAAAATTAGTTTAAGGTAAATTTATCACATGTGTACTAGTTTGGGATTTTTTAAGGTATCAATCATTCATAACAATGGAGGTTTGTTTGTCTTATATGTATACTTAAAATGAATTCATCATGCGTTATATTTTTTTTTTCTGAAATTGACATGACTATTTTGTCATTTTCCAACCAAGCATCATTCTTTAATTAAGTAAAATGAATAACTTTTTTTATTCACTGCAATTCATATTGGATTGAACCAAAGTAATTATACGCTATATATTAAAGTATTGATGGGTGTTAATTAATATGTACGTGTTCCCTATCACATACTATATTGTATATGATATAGACAATTTTATTGATAGATTTTTTTTTTCTATTTTCCTATTCTCAAGAATTAAAACTCCAAATTGGTACATTAAAAACACTAAACTGATACGCTTATGATAAATTTATCCTTAACTAATTTTTTTATCACCAAAAACCCCAAACTAATACACATATAATAAATTCATCACAAACTAAAACCATAACTAATATACTTGTAACAAATTTACCCTTCATTATTTTATTTTAAATTTTTGTCACGCCGTAATCCTCAAACAGGTACTCATCCATCTCCGGTCGATAAAAATTTTGCGACCTCCCAAGAAGAGTTGCCGATCCTTTCATTTTATTGCACATGCGGAAGTGAAAATAAATCCCCTGACAGTAATCATCTTAGGATAGAAAAACAGGACATCACATCACAAAAAAAAAATCACACTTTTATAAAACATACTGAGTCATTTACAAAAATTTATGTCCAAAATATTTCAAAAGATTGACTCTCCAAAAAGAAGCACTTCAGGTCACCTTAGCTCAGCTCCAGGTCCTCCCTCTACGATCCTGAAAAATTTAAGCCCATGGCGGGATGAGATATAAATCTCAACGAGTTCACGCTCTAAACCTCGATTATGAGGGAAATACACCTAGAAGTGTCCTAACCACACAACCACTCAATTGGCATAAAAGACTTACCTCGCCTTAGTTTCCTTCATGCACATTAGTACAGTTCATATTGTAATGCATATAATCAATGCACATAACAATTGGAACACCTCATCAATTCAATTAATCACAAGGATCCTGATTATAAGGCCAAACCGTTATGACACATCTCATTCCATGCCACACAGTTTTGTCTCATAATCAGGCGCATCACACTCAACATTCATGCGTTCCAATGGTTAATTACACCACTTAAGGGTACGGCCAACTCTAAATTTGGCGGTCGTCTAACATTGCCAGGTGTCATCTGTGACATCCAGATTTTCGGATTTTAATTTTGACTGGATAAATATAGCCGTTTTCGTTCAGTTGAAGCCAGAGATTGTGAAATTGAGAAGCATGAGGGATTCTTGGATAAAGAAAATAATCAATTTGATAAGTGAGACATCAATTGATTTAATAAGAGTCATTTGAGAGAAATTCAAGAGGGATATTGGATGCAAAAATGCAAGAGGGGAATCAAGAATTCTAATATGAAATTCTTTTGGGAATTTATGAGCTTATTCAAAAGAAATTGAAATAAGAATTTTCTATGTGAGGAAATTCTTTTCTTTTGAATTTATCCTCATTTCCCCTTTCCTTATTTGGCCAAACACCTTTCCCCCTTTCTCTCTCTCTTTCTCTCTTTCTTTTTCCTTTTTCTCCTTCTCTCCCTCTCTCTTTCTTTTCCCCCTCGTGCGAATCCCCTCCCCATCAACCGTCTACCCCTTGCCAAATTCAATTTGGCTTCTTCTTCTCTCCCCATTTGACTAGTCAAAACCCCTATCCCTTCCTTCTCTCTCTTCTCTCTCTCCTCCCTCACCCCACGTGACCGAACCAACTCCTTTCTTCTTCCCCTCTTGTTCATGAAAAAACTAGAAAGGAGAAGCTTGAGCGGAAGTTGCAGGCGTACGAAGACAGCAGCTTGCCGTCGCGTCGGAGCATCGCCGCCGGGCCGCCGTCCGCACCACCCGCGCACGCCGTGCGCTCCGCCACCGCCCCTTCGCATTTGCCGTCCCCGCCGTGCGTCGTCCAGCTCCCGTGCCGCCTCTATTCAGCTCTGTCTTGGCCAGCATCGGCCACGATACGGCCACCTCCGACCACCGTGGGCCACCGCTCGGCCTCGCCAAGTCACCACCCGCTCTCCCGACCTCTTGCCGCCCCCAACCCTCTCTCTTTCTTGCTGTTTTGCGGCCGAACCAGCAAACCCACGGAGTGGGTATGGCAGCCCATTCGTGGGCCGTTTTGGCCGCCTTCCCGAGCCCGGATGCTCGGCCCGCTTTGAGGAAAGTCGATCCTCGCGTCGTCCCCGTCGTTTTGGTCCGCTCGGCTCGCTAATCCGGTGAGTTTAACTCACTAAACCTCGCTTAGAGGGTTAATGATGCTTTAGGTGTGTTTAGTTTATGTTAAGTGTTATTAGGTGGTTAGTTTAATTTATTTAAGTGTAGATTAGATTAATGTGCTTGATTAACTTAAAGTAAGTTTAATTTAAGGCTAAATGAAGGTTTATATTAATATAAGCCTTGATGTAACATAAAGGAATATACTTTTGATTTATTTAAATATCTCGAAATTATTTAATAATTTAATAATATTTTATTATTCAAAATTATTAAAATATTATTATTTAATTATTTTCGGAATAAATTTAATTATTTATTAAATTCCGAAAATTTTGTTGGGACCCTAAATTCTCATAATTTCGTGCGGTCACTGCTGTGTATTCAGATTTTGAAATTGATGGTCGGATATTATAAATTGGATGTGGATTGCGAAAAATATGGATATTATTATTTAATTAATTTTTGGAATAAAATTAATTATTTATTAAAATTCAAAAATTTCGTCGGGACCCTAAACTCTCAGAATTTCGTGCCAATCGCTGCTGTGTATTTAGAATTTGAATTTGATGATTGATTGTGGCAAATTGAGTGTTGATTGTGATAAATATGGATTTTATTCATAAAATCCCAAGTGTCGAGTTCGGCATTGAAATTGGATTGTTAATGGCTAATATCGTAATTGGATTATGTGAGTGAAATGTAAAGTATCCAAGGATCGGTATCGAATTGTCGTGTGCTAGTTGAAAGGCTCGGGTCGCAATAGTGGCTAGGCCGACTGGATCCTTATTCTTTTAGAATGCCGTCAAGAGAATGACGTGGCTTGGTCGCAGTAGTGGCGAGACCAACGGACCTTTATTCTTCTAGAAATGTTGTCGATAGAACGACGTGGCTTGGTCGTCGCGATGATGATAGTGGCGAAGACCAAGACCGACCGGACCTTTATTCTTCTAGAAATGCTGTCGATAGAACGACGTGGCTTGGTCGCAGTAGTGGCGAAGACCGACTGGACCTTTATTCTTCTAGAAATGCTGTCGATAGAACGACGTGGCTTGGTCGCAGTAGTGGCGAAGATCGACTGGACCTTTATTCTTCTAGAAATGCCGTAATGTTAGTAGATATCTAACCTGCGAGTAAGCTATGCTATTGTGTGGCAGTGAATAATAATTGTGATGCGTGCTAAGTGCGATCGTGATTTATATGAAAGTGATGGCGTTCCAATTGTTTGAATTATTATTACTACCTGAAATTGTGTGATACAAATTGTGCTAACCTGCAGGAAGGAATTGAGTCGAGGTAAGTTCTTTGTGTGATGTGGCTAAGCCACCCTTGGGCGTATTTTCTTTCTAATAGGGGTTTAGGGGGTTGAACTTGCTGAGACGTTGTCTCAGTGGTTATTGAATAACCATTTCAGGTTCCCGGTGGGCGGAGCGGCCAGATAGCTTTGGTTGGCCTTGAGGAGTTGCGGAGGTGAAGTCATAAGGATTGGAGAGCGTGTCCGACTTGTAGGTCGTAGGACAATTCATTTTTAAGAGTCGATCTTTTGTAGACTTTTGGCTGTAGGCCTTCATCTGTAACTTCATTGGTTTGAGTAAGTGATTGGTTGTGAAATTGTTTCCTGCTTTTCTATCCCGTATTTCATTGTCAGGGATTTTATAATACGTTCCGCTTGCGCATTAATAAATGAATGGGGTCGGCGACGCTACCTGGGAATGTTGCATTTGCATGACTATAGTGGGATGTTGGCGCGCTCGGGGTTCGGGGCGTGACATCCCCGTTTAAGTGGTATCAGAGCATGGTCTGAGCATGGAGTGATAAGGTGCGATGAGTCATGGGATAGTTAGTAGTAAAGGCTTTTAATATGCTAATGCATGTGGTTGATAGTTGATTGGTAGTGTGCTTGTGGAGTCACTCAAATTCTAACATGATGTTGGAATCGGAAAACAGGCGTCTATAAAGAGCTTGTAGGATGAGTGACCGGGAGTGGAGAACTCCTTGGAGAAGGTCGATGGGACCTATACCTCGGGGTAGGATCTTGACGAGTCGGTACCCGAGGTAGAATGCGAGCTTAGGCCGGCGTGAGTGTGAAATCTTGTTGCAAGTCGGTCTTTGAGAGTGTTGCGTACCAAATGATCCTAGGTTCATCGAGATTGTTTAGGCGCCAAAGTCTTTAGGAAGTATTTTTGGGTTCGTAAGCTCAGGATTGAGCCGCCGCTGTTACCGTTGTTTCTACCACTACTAGTGTTGTGACCGTTGTTGTTGCCGCGCCTATTGAGGCCCAATCTAGAGTGGTGATCGAGGATTAAGTCGCCGTATCTGAGTCAAAGTTCAGTTTAAGCAGAAATGGAAATCGATTGGAGGAAATGCTGATATCAGAAGAAAAGTGCCCTGCTTCACCCAACCAGAAGAGTAGAATTTGAAAGTCAGTGCTCAACTCGATCGATGTGTGTCGTGTGTGCGTAAGAAAAGACGGGGACCTGTTTTGTCTTTAAAGAGAGAAATGACTTGCTACAAGGGTCACCAAGATCGGCCATTTGATCAAAGATTATCTGTATAGACAGATGGAATCGCAGCTATTTTTGTCACCGTTGCGATAAGACAACAAAAGAGCATGCTTCGTGACATTTAATGGGGTACTTGGAATAGACCCCAGTGCAAAGAAGGGTGCATGATATTCCTCGATAGGAGGTAGACGACTCCTTGATTGGGTGCCGAGTCAATGGAAAGGAGGCATGAGTTAGCCTGGTGTTAGAGTAAAAAAAAAGGGGGGAGCATGCTTTGAATGTGACCAACATGGCCGTCAGGTTAAGAACTATCCGCGTAAGTCCATGAGAGTGTAAGCACTGTTACTGCAGATATAACGTCACTAGGGTGGGGAAAGGAGTACGAATGGATTGACTATGCATTAATCAAGGGAAGAATATTTGAGGTGTTTTATCATAGTAGCGCAACGGGATTTTGAGTGAAGGTTGTGGAGTTTCCGTTATTGTAGTAAAGTGATAGAAATATGAATCTCTGACTATAGTTGTACCTGAAGGGGGTTTGCTTAAATATGACTTGGAAGTCATTTATAGAAAGATTTGGCTCAAGGAGTTTTCTATTGTTTTGAATGTGACAGTGATATAATTCAGTTTGTTCAGTTAGTGTGCGAAAGTTTTGAATCTCTAAAGGTCGAAGAGAAACTTCAATCCTTGTTATTCGTCATTGAAGATGACCTGTTGTTGGTTACCGAATCTGCTTGGCAACTGTAATAGATGCGTTAGTTGGGGAGTCGGATATGGAGAACATAATCGTGGTACATAAGTTTTCTGAGGTGTTTTAGGAAGAAGCGCCAAGTCTGCTGTCAGAAAGAGAAATAGAGTTCGTGATTGAATTAGCACCCGGAACAGAGCCAGTCCCTAAGGCTCCTTTTTGGATGGTGTTACCCGAGTTAAAGGAACTAAAGGTGCAGATGCATGAAGTGTTGAATAGGGGATTCATACGTTCTAGTGTATCACCTTGGGGAACACCCATTCTATTAGGGAAGAGGAAAGTTGGTTCATTTGTGTCTGTGCATCGATATTCTTCAAGATCGACTGGAGGTCAAGGTATCATTGGTTGAGAATCAAGAAGAAAGACACACCGAAGTTAGCATCTCGTACTCGATATGGCAGTTATGGGTTCATTGTAATACCGTGTGGTTTGATGGACAACTTAGCTGTTTGTTTGGGTCTAATGAGCGGAATGTTTAAGGGTACTTGAATCAATTGTGATCGTGTTCATTGAAGTTATCCTGGTGTGTTCGAAGAGTGCCGAGGGGCACAAGAGACGTTTGAGGATGATACTTCAGACCTTGAGTACTCTTGGGTTTTACAATAAGCTTAGCAGATGCAAGTTTTGGATGACTCGAGTTACATATGTGTCCCGTCAGTTGAGACCTTGGGAGTTGAATATGAGACAGCATCGCTGGACGGAACTCATTAAGGATTATGACTATGATATTTTATATCACTCTAGAAAGAATTGAGTTGAGAGTACAGATCAGAATCAAGATGCTTCAATGGACATATTCAGAAATTCAGAAGATTCTATAAGAGAATACAAATGAGAGAGATGTTGATTTTCAGATTTCTAAAGTTAGGATGCTAAGGTTCTGAGGACGATTGTGTGTAAGTGACGATACAGAGATTAAAGAAGAAATCTTATGAGAAGCTCATCATAGTAACTTCAGCATTGTCCAGACAGTATGAAGATGAGTCATAATCTACATCATCGAGATTGGTCGATCGGTATGAAGATAGATATCGTTGAACAAGTTGCAAGTATTAGAGATGTCGGTAAGTGGAAGTTCAGTGATGTAAACCGGGACGACTTTTACCATCACTTGAGAGTCCTAAGTGAGAATGAAAAGATATCACAATGGGACATTGTGACGAGCTTACTAAGGATTCAGGGGATTACTGATACCATTTGAGAATAATAGTCGATCGATAGATGGAGTTGGTCCACTTTGGTACAATACGAATAGATCTTGTTTTGAGTGTATGACATCCTGATTTTCAGACTCTGATTTCGATTGGTTAAATTGGGCATTTCATCGACGCGGTTATAGTGTTTTTCTCTGAGTTGGCCACTTACGAGATAACTAGACTAGTTGGGTGAGTTATTAAGGACTTTAAGGCAAATAGACTTGAGAATTCGACCAAGAATCGACTTCTCGACCGTGCTCATCTTTAGAGATCATTATGGCACAATTAAAAATCGAATTAAGATCAGAGATAGGTCGATTCGACTGAGATGAATGACCGATCGTGGGTGACTCCACTAAATTGGAAAACTCTCGTCGAATTTGATTTTACCATCGTTTTGGTACCCTGTGTCCGTATTTGAATCATCGAGATTTTCACGACAATCGAGAGTCGCCAATGTGTCGAGTGGTTCATTATTGACCACGAGTCAATTATCCTAAAAAGCTCTGAAAACTACCCAATAGCCTAAAGCGTGTCGGAGTGAAATTAACCGCCAATCTAAGTCCGATTTTAGAAATTGAAGATCCTATCTTGTCACAAAGTGGGTATACCGAAGTGTGTGTCTCGGATAGTTCACCGACATGGAGTGTCGATGATGAACTATATCTCGAATCTAGATCAGAGATTATAAATTTGGCAAAGTTTCAGAGGATTCTTTATTAAGCAGTGTATAGCAGAGGGTACAGAATTTCAGTGGTAAAAAGAAAGTGAAGAAGATTTCAAGCCAAAGACAGTACAGTAGTCAGTGATTGCAGTTGCCAAGATCAGTGTCCGAGTTATATCAGATATTGACCAGAGATTCCCACTTTCAAAGCGAGATCGTCGGATAGTTTCTTTTTAATCACTGCAAAGTAGAGAGTACATGATTTCAATCGGTTAAGATGAAATCAGAAATCAGAAAATCGCAAGTCCAGAGTCAGCTCAATGATAAGTATTTGCAGTTGTTAGATCAGTGTCAGAGTAAAGGCTGCTCAGAACTGTCGGAAATTTTGAATCGTTGAGGTTCGAAGGTTTATTAGGGAGTCGAGAAAAAGAGATCAGAGGTGAATGACAGAATGTCTTATGTGAGAAGCTTAGTTCAGTTGTTAGTTCAGAAAGATCGGAGTTTGTGTATCTAGATGATCTCCTTGGTCAAAGTGGTCAGACAACGCCACGAGACTGAATGATCAGCGTGGAAAAGTGAGACTCGATGAGACGACAATACTCACACCTTTCGTTTAAGAACTGATAAATGTTTAAATTTCGAGGATGAAATTTTTATAAGAGGGGAAGAGTTGTGACATCCAGATTTTCGGGTTTTAATTTTGACTGGATAAATATAGCCGTTTTCGTTCAGTTGAAGCCGGAGATTGTGAAATTGAGGAGTATGAGGGATTATTGGATGAAGAAAATAATCAATTTGATAACGAAGACATCAATTGATTTTATGAGTCATTTGAGAGAAATTCAAGAAGGATATTGGATGCAAAAATGCAAGAGGGGAATCAAGAACTCTAATATGAAATTCTTTTGGGAATTTATGAGCTTATTCAAAAGAAATTGAAATAAGAATTTTCTACTTGAGGAAATTCTTTTCCTTTGAATTTATCCTCATTTCCCCTTTCCTTATTTGGCCAAACACCTTTCCCCCTTTTTCTCTCTCTTTCTCTCTTTCTTTTCCTTTTTCTCCTTCTCTCCCTCTCTTTTATTTTCCCCCTCGTGCAAATCCCCTCCCCATCAACCGCCTACCCCTTGCCAAATTCAATTTGGCTTCTTCTTCTCTCCCCATTTGACTAGTCAAAACCCCTATCCCTTCCTTCTCTCTCTTCTCTCTCTCCTCCCTCACCCCACGTGACCGAACCAACTCCTTTCTTCTTCCCCTCTTGTTCGTGAAAAACCAGAAAGGAGAAGCTTGAGCGGAAGTTGCAGGCGCACGAAGACAGCAGCTCGCCGTCGCGCCGGAGCACCGCCGCCGGGCCGCCGTCCGCACCACCCGCGCACGCCGTGCGCTCCGCCACTGCCCCTTCGCATTTGCCGTCCCCACCGTGCGTCGTCCAGCTCCCGTGCCGCCTCTGTTCAGCTCCGTCTTGGCCAGCACCGGCCACGATCCGGCCACCTCCGGCCACCGTGGGCCACCGCTCGGCCTCGCCAAGCCACCACCCGCTCTCCCGACCTCTTGCCGCCCCCAACCCTCTCTCTTTCTTGCTGTTTTGCGGCCGAACCAGCAAACCCACGGAGTGGGTATGGCAGCCCATTCGTGGGCCGTTTTGGCCGCCTTCCCAAGCCCGGATGCTTGGCCCGCTTTGAGGAAAGTCGATCCTCGCGTCGTCCCCGTCGTTTTGGTCCGCTCGGCTCTCTAATCCGGTGAGTTTAACTCACTAAACCTCGCTTAGAGGGTTAATGATGCTTTAGGTGTGTTTAGTTTATGTTAAGTGTTATTAGGTGGTTAGTTTAATTTATTTAAGTGTAGATTAGATTAATGTGCTTGATTAACTTAAAGTAAGTTTAATTTAAGGCTAAATGAAGGTTTATATTAATATAAACATTGATGTGACATAAAAAAGAATTTACTTTTGATTTATTTAAATATCTCGAAATTATTAAATAATTTAATAATATTTTATTACTTTCGAAATCCCACCTCCTTGGAGCACGGTGACGTATCTCAATTAGACGGCTTCCCCGACGGGGCGTAGGTCCAGAATCTACTACGACCCGAGTCCCAATGAATGGGTAACGTCCGACTTAACAGCCTGGAACGGTTTCCCTTAACCAACACAAGACCAATCAATCTTAGCCCAAAACATTGTGCATTGCACTCAAATGCCTCAATTAAAATGGTGAACTTGGCCTATTTTCTTCGTATTAGAAATACGCAGTAAAATAGTTCTGTGTGGGTACATGATCTATTCACACTAAAAAAATTAATATCCTCAAATTTAAAATCCCATTGTTTTATATAGTATATAAAACCATTTTTTGTGTTAAAACTCAACATCCAAGATTTTCTGAATAAATAATGAATTTCATAAATTTTGGAATTAAATACTCAAAATTTCAATCAGCACTCAATTTGCACAAATTAACATCCAGTTGCAGAAACTAAACATGCCATTGCAATCAACACAAAATTCCGGTCACCGGCTATCCCGATCTAATTTCCGGAAAATAATTAATGATTAAATAAATTACAAAATAAATAAATTAAAGCATTTAATTGAATTAACCTAAACTAACTAAACTAAATAATCTAACTAACAATTAAATCTAACCATCCTATATAATTTAATCTAAGTACACTAACTAAATAAACTAACTAATTCCTAACTAACCCATCTAACTAAACTAAATAAACTAACTACTAACTATATACTTAATCTAACTAAGCCATCCTAAGCCTAATTAACATAATTAATCCACCAACTAGCTAACTAACACACCTCTAAGTGTCATTAGCCCACTAATTAAGGATTAGAATGCAACTCACCGGTTAGCACGAAAATCGGCTCATGGTGACGGCGGCGCGACAGCGGCTGAGACTTGAGCTCACGGCGAGGCCAACAGGAGCTCAGACAGGCTGAAATCGGCCAAGGCAGCCCACGGTTCAAGACCGAAGAAGCTTCAGAGATGCGGCTGAAAACTTGCGAACGTGAAGCTGGACCTAGTCGGTCTTGCGGCAGAGATGGATCGGTGGAGATGGAAGCTGGGCGGCTGGCGTGAAGGCAGTAGATTCAGAAATCAACGGCGTGGCTTCTGTTGGGCTTCGATCAAAGGAAGTAGATGGGTAGCTGGGCTGCTTCGGCGACAGAGAAGAAGACTCGGTGGAAGCGGACGAGCTGGTGAGAAGCGGTCAATAATTCAGCTGGAGTTGACCGATGAAAGCCCACGATGGAAGAGACGCGCGGCAAGAAGAGCGACCAAGGTGGAGGGGCTTCGGTGGCAGAGGAGCTGCGGCAGTCAACGATGGTGGAGAAGAACTTCGTTGGTTGACCGAAGGGGAGACAAAACTTGGTGGAGAATGTGGCTTGCAGAGGAGAATTCGGTGGGTGGAGGGTGAGCTTCGGTTGAAGAGAAATGAAAGAGATGAAATTTGACGAGGAAAATGAAATGAAAAGCAGAGCAGAGAGAGATCGAGAAAGAGGAGACGTGAAGAGGATGGATTGCGGGGACGTGCTCGAGAAGTTTGGTGGAGAGAGAGAAGCCAAAGTCCAAAGAAATATCTTGAGTAATTAAAGTTTGGTTCCCCTTGGTCTTCAAGCATTTCACCTTGTCTCTTATTTCTTTCTACCCTATAATTCCACAAATTAAACCAAATTGATGCCAAAATTTGCTGTCCAAGCTTCACACTTTGGGGCTTCAATTCCTTAACGAAATTCTTCAATTGAGGTCCAATTTTGATGAAAAAAAAAAAAAGCCCACGTAAATTTCTATAAGTTCCCAACATCCAATAGCTTGGCTTAGAAGTCAAAATTCCCTTCAAATGAGCTAAACCGAATTTCCATTCATTTTTTGAATCGATTTTCCGTAAAAACCTTGGAATTTCCGAAAAAATTTTGGAAAGTAAGTCGACGTTCCTAAAATAAATCGTGACATAACAGAACTTTCTAATTCTGAAATCGAGTTCAATTTCGCAGTTAATTTCAATCTAATGTGATTTTAGTGCGTCCTAATCTAGCGGGTAGCTTTTAGGAATTTTTAATGCAATTAACCCATGGTCGATTATTTTCAAGCCACAACGTACATTTTCGACTCATTGACGACTCTTGGTTATCGTGAAAATCTCAAGATTTCAAATACGGACATCGGTACGAAAATGACAAAAAAATCGGTCTAATGCCGTTCGATAGAAATTTTGCAATTAGGTGGAATCACCCACGCACTAATCACATATATCGATCGAATCAACCTATCTCTAGTCTCCGATCGATTTTGACAGTGCCATAATAACCATTGCGATTAGCACGGTCGAGTAATCGTTTCTTATTCGAATTCTCAAGATTATTGTATTTGGATTCTTTAACGGCTTCATCTGATAGGGTAGTTAACTCGTGAGTGGCCAACTCAAAGAAAAATGCTATAGGCACGTCGATGAAAAGCCCATTTCATCTCATCGAAATCAGACTCGAAAATCAGGATGTCACGATTTTATTGTCAAATTACTAAGTTAGATGATATGTGACAATTGAAAAAAATAATAATTTGGGATTTTATCCCCCATTTGTTTTAGTTTGTGGTTTTTCATGGTGTTAATCCAGTTTAATAGAAACTAACATAGAAGAAATTTGTCTCAGATGTACCACTTTGGGGTTTTCTAGTGGTCAAAAAACTAGTTTGGGTAAATTTGTAACGGGTATATCAATTTGAGGTTTTTGGTGGTTAAAAAATTAGTTTTTGGTTAATTTATTTTAGGTGTACCAATTTAAATGTTTTCATAATCAAAAAATTAATTTTGGGTAAATTTGTTACAAGTATACCAATTTGAGTTTTTTTTTTTTTTTTGTGGTCAAATAATTAGATTGAAGTAAATTTATTACAAATGTATCAATTTAAAGTTTTTCATGGTATTAACCTTTTTGTATATTGTCAGTCTATTCCGTTACACTTTCTATTTCAAGCAAAAAAGTCAATTTCTCTCCTTATTGTACAAATATAGTTACTTATATATTTTTTTTTCCATAAGATTAATATTACAAAAACCTTGTATAAGCCTACGGTGACACCAATACCCGAACTGTGAAAAACCTTGCGAGCTTGACCATTATGTTATAAGATGAGATGGATCACAAAAGATAATTTCAGGGCATAAGCTCTAAATCAGTTTTGCTACTTCTTATAAATAAAGAATCCCTCACCAATTTTTTGTTTGTCTCGATGTATTTCTGCCAAATTTTGAAGTATAGTTAACTTTTGCTGTCACTTAACAAATTTGAATTTGAATTTGAATTAATAAAAAAAGTATCTGTCAAAAAAAAAAAAAAATCAATTGCTTTCCTAGATACTGATAAGAAGGATAATCCATACATAAGGAATAGATTATCACCAATTCTTTTTTTTTTTTTTCATTGTGAATCAGCGTGTATATTTATTGAGATGTAGTAATATTCAGCATATTATTTAGAAGGATAATAACCAAATATTCATCCAACTGCAAGTCAAGATCAAATAAAGAAAAGAAAAACTAATTTCTCCCGAATTGATTGCGCCCCTAGGACCGCTCTTTTTGAGGGGAAGAGGAAAAGAGAGAATTAAATACACATAAAGACCAGAGTAATGAATACCTATTCTTCCTAGGATGAAAAAAGTGGAGATATACAAAAAATTGTATCTCTCTTCATTTACCATATACCTCCATTAATGACAGGGCTTCTCTAAAATCTAAGGCACGCCCAGTCACATGGCCACCTCCTCAGCCTATTACACCTTGAGAACCTCCGGTCTGTCATATTCTCCCCCATCCAATTGATTGATGTCCTTGGTGCTCTCGACTCAAAGTCCTTCGATTACCCAATCGAATTGTTTTATTCGATCATTAGTTTCATCGGAGGTTGGCAGTTCTTCAATTTCTGGTACCGCTTAGTCTTCTCCTTCTTAACTTCGCAATTTCATGGATCTTAAACCCTCACTTTCTTAAGAAGCAATTAGCATCTCCTCCAAAGTTGGCTTGTACGCCACCAACTCCCTCCAAAGGTGGTGGCCTTACCCTCAACTTGACCATAAGCTTCTCTATTGAGGCCCAAAATGGTAGCCTTAACAGTGGTTGCTGCCTTGTCCCACGCATATCAAGAAATTACCAGATACACAGGTTTATGAAATTATCAGAGAAAGAGAAGGAATATGCCTACCACTTGAGCAATCCTTGCATCAAGCATACTTTTCATGTATGATTATCACTGGCAAAACTTAGATTTTACTCTTAACATTGTTGACTTCTCTGACCAAAGCTATGGACTTCGTCCTCTTGTACATAGAGTGAGATCATAAATCATTTCCTTTCTTTTGTCTTTCCCACCTAGCTAGGAACTAGGAAATCCAACACAACTCGTAGTTACAAGCTTAAAAAAGCCAAGAATAGAAAGATCCTTTTTAAAGTTATCTGCTCCATCTTGTTGTTGAAAAAAAGAGATTGAGATTGGTTTGGAAGTTCAACGAACACTTCGATAATCTTCCCTCCGAAACATACTTGCAATCTCCCCAATCCCCACGTCCCTCCTCTTTAAAAACCCTCCATCAAGCCATTGCTCGAACACACCTGCACCTTTACACTTGAGATCAACCACTTCTTCACTCGAAGTTCTTCAATTTCCTAGTAGATCGGTTCCAAGATGGCGAACTACTGCGGGCTCTCGCGTCTTTTGGCATCATTTGTCCTTGCTTTGTCATTGACGATTGGTGAGAACTTTGTTGAAGCTCGCCGAATTTTGGAGGCAGCATTGCCTGAGGTGCCTGAACTTCTAAAGCCCGAATTGCCTCACCTTCCCGACATCCCAAACCTGTCAAAGCCAAAATTGCCATCATCGCCAATAGTCGAATTACTGCCATTTCCAAAAACAAAACCCAAGCTGGAATTGCTAGCAGTGCCCAAATTGCCTCATCTCCCCAATTTCCCCAAGCCAACATTGCCTTTCTTTCCGAAGGACATATCTGTGGTTGCTACTAGTCCTTGAACCGCAATGATGTGGTTTTGGAGTAGTGATAGAATATGCTGTGATTTAGCATCTTATTACTTCTATTTTAACGGTCTAATCATGCCTTGGAATGGTATATGCCATGTGTACTTATTTGTACTACGGTTTGTGATATGACTTAACGGAACTCGTTAATATGGCAGTTTGTGATGCTTTGTGTAACTTCTTCATTAGAGTTATAAGAATGACAATAGTCATGGAATTTAAATTGTGAAAAAGAATATCAACAAAAATGTAAAATGTGCCATTTATTATACAATCGAATAGTGTACGATCATTTGTCATATATTAAATTTTAAATTCACTATATATAAATATATACTTCATATTTTACGATAGTTGAATATATCATAATTTTTTTTTTCTTTTAACTTGAAAAAGTATATTGACTTCTCTCTATACATGTTCTACTTTACTACACAAAGTCGTAAACAATATCATCTAAATATTGGTAATTAGATTAAGATTCTCAGAGACTTTCCTTTAAATTCTCTACTTTTCTTGAAATTACCTCATCATTCTATTTGCAAAAGACAAGAATCTTTCTCATTAGATTGAATGCATTTAACGTTCAAAAGGCTGATAAGGCTGATGATATATCAGACAAGTTTTTTTTTTTTCTCATTTTGGTTGGAATATATCAGACTAGTTTTCAAACCTGTGTTAATATAGATACATCTGTACTTAAAATTCCACTACATATAAAGGATGAGGATCACATCATATTTGAGATATGGTGTCAGAAACTTCTGTGGTAGCGTTTCATTGGTTATTGATGAAGTTCCAAGCACTTGTGAAAGAGCTAATGCAGACAAACAAAAGAAGAAAAAACCCAGATTGGCATTGGCATTGAAGTGGAGTTCAGCATCAGTACCTCACCGCCACCATGCCTTCGCCGAGAACTTGTCAGTTAATGTTCTAATTTATGATGGGCAGCCAAAGTAGGTATGTTGTGTGGGGTCGTCTCTGCTTTTACTCTCTCTCTTTCAGTGAGATTATGTGGGACTACTATCAACTACTTAAAAATTTAAGTTATTGAATCTAACATTTCATGTCAGGCTTAGTATGGTATTTTCACCTAATACTAAGCGTGAAAATGTATAATTAGAGAAGCAAATAGGAGTCTGGAAAACCCTCCTCCTCCGCATAAATCCAGTGAAACATTATGGCAAACACAAGGTGGGCAAGCACTCACAAGACACGGAACCGCCTACAACCACGCCGGGTTAGCTCGTTGGGAAGAGCAAACCAGATGAGCTATGCCCCCCAAAAGTGACAAGATAATGGGAAACGAAGGACCCGACCCGGTAACTCCCACAACCCACGATCGAAACATCCGCCCAAGTCCACCGCTTTGCGAATCGTTTCCCCCCATTGGCCAGTGAAATGCGCGAGAAAGAAAGATAGAAAGAGAGAGAGAGAGAGGGAGGGAGGGAACAGTGACCTGCGGAGACCGTGAAGAAGAAAGCCGACGGGGAATCCTGGTCTGAAGACGCTCTCGTCCGCGAGATCGACGAGCTGCAGCTGGAGTGCGAAGGAGAGACCGAGAGAAACTCGAGCTGAGCCTTTTGCAGGGTAGAGAGGGAGAGGGAGAGGGAGAGGCCGGGAGAAAATCAGAGTGTGAGGTGGGCTGGGCTTCTCTTTTTGCGACGGGCTTCGCTTTTCTTATTTCAGGTTGGGATTTCCCTTGAAGTTTTCATGTTGATTTATCCCCTAGCCTATTAATTAGGAGTGTCAAAAACCGGACTGAATCAAATCGAATTGAACTAAAAAGTTTGGTTTTTCTTGATTTCGTTTTCATTCAGTTTGATTTTCATTAAAATCAAAATTTGATTTGTATTGATTTGGTTAACTGAATCATACCAATAAAATTTAAAAAATTTCATGTTATTTTTTTAAATAATCATTTTTTTCTTTTTCTTTTTCTTCTTCTTCATCTTCATTGGCTAGTCGCCGGCCACGGTGGCGGTCAGCGACCAGCCAATGAAAAGGAAGAAGAAGAAAAAGAAAAAGAAAAAGAAAAGAAAAATAATTAGAAATAATTAGAAAATGATTTTTCTAAAAAATAAAAATTCATTGAAAGGGGTAGGGAAAAAAAAGAGTAAAATCCCAGTTTGGTTTGGTTTTGATTTGGATCAAATTTTAATTCGGTTCAATAAATTTCCTAATTGATTCAATTTGGTTCCATTTACATCACTATCATTAATGACAGCTCCTTCAATGTTTCCATAGGGACGAAACTAGAAGTTGAGGGTGAGCAGGTATAATCAAGAAAGACCAAACATGCCATGGGAATTGACCTACATCTAGGTTCCAACGGGAATGGTCCAATTTCCAATTTCATATTTTTTGGAACTTGTGCTATGTGATTCAATTCCCGATTTCCTCTTAAGAATCGAATAGAATTGAACTGAGAACCAGTGAATCGGACTAAAAATTAGAGAACTAGAACAGGAACCAAGGTAATCCTAAAATAGAGCATGACATGTACAATATTACATGAGGCTTGAATGAAAGAAAGTTCATTCGACCGTGACTCCTTGGTTTTTATCGTGGTTTTTGACTCTTTCGAGAGCATGAAATTTAGATTTTATATTACGTGTTTTGAACTTTTATTTTTTTATTTTTATTTTAGGTGTTCATATTTTATAGATTATCGTTATTGACAAATGATGATTTTTGTTGTTATGTTCACTCTCATTTTGCTTGACTAAAATGAAACAAAAAAAAAAAAAAAAAAAAAAAAAAGAAGAGAAATTAGCTGATTCCCTAATAGGCTTTGGATCCAATTGATAGAGCAAGTCACAAGTTTTAAGATATACATGATAGGTTTCAAATTCCAAAAATTGGGAAACCAGTCTCAACAGGATAAATTCTAGGTTCTTGATAGGTTGAAAACCTAGACAAACCGTAGAATTCACCCCAAGCTAGAAGCTCTATTTAGGGATCTCTTTTTATGTTTGTCCCTAAAAAATTGTCACCCAAAGTTTTGTTTTTTGCTTCTTCTTTTTTTTTTTTTTTGTTTCCAGCAAGAGTATTTTTATCCCACATAAATCAAGAAATTATCGGATTCATACATGTCTATGCTCTCAAGGATCGTCCGAGAGAATGCACAATTGTAGGGATTCGAACTTAGGCCCCGAATGAAGACATACATGCTTACCACTTGAGTAATCCTTACATCAAGTAAAGATTCCACGAATAATGATGCCGGACAACATTTATTTTTTTGCTCTTACATTATTGGATTCTCCAAGATTTTAAGACTCCAAGACTCCGGTCCTGTTGTACATAGTGAGATCATAAACCATTTCTTTTCTTTTCTCTCCCTCTTTCTCGCCTTGACAGGTAGTCAGAAGCCTGAAAAGCCAAGAATTGGCAAGCTCCTTTTGGAATAATATGCTCCATCTTGCTGTTGAACATACAAAAATGAGATTGGTTTAGAAGTTGAACTAACCCTTTGATAATATTCCCACCAAACCATACTTGCATTCTCCCCAATCCCCCACGTCCCTCCTCCTTATAAGCTCTCCATCAAGCCATTGCTCAAGCACACCTGCACCTTCTCTCACATGAGATTCGCCGCTTCTTAACTCAGAACTTTTGAGTTTGCTAGTCGACTGATTCTCCAATGACGAACCGTCATGGAATCGTGCACCTTTTGGCATTGTTTGTCCTCGCTCTGTCTTTGACGATTGGTGAGAACCCAGTCGGAGCTCGCCAACTTTTGGAATACCTTGCCCGAAGTGCCTGAATTACCAAAGCCTGAATTGCCACACCTTCCTGACATCCCTAGCTTGCCAAAGCCAGAATTCCCATCATTGCCGAAAGTCGAATTGCCACCACTTCCTGAACTGCCAAAGCCTAAATTTCCAGCAATACCAAAGCCAGAGTTGTTAGAAGTGCCCGAATTGCCGAAGCCCGAATTGCCTCAACTTCCTAACATCCCTAGCTTGCCAAAGCCAGAATTCCCGTCACTGCCGAAAGTCGAATTGCCACCGCTTCCTGAGCTATCAAAGCCCGAATTTCCAACAATACCGAAGCCGGAATTGCCAGTAATGCCCGAAGTGCCTCATCTTCCTAATTTTCCCAAGCCAACATTGCCTTTCGTTCCCACGATTCCCAAGGACACAACTGTCGATGCTACTAGCCCTTGAGCCGTTAATGTGAATTTGGAGTCGTTATACAACATGATGCAATTCAGTATTTTATTACTTCGATTTTAATGGTTTGAGCATACCTCAGAACACTATACGGTATTTGTTTGTTTTAGTGATATGAATTATGAAACTCATTTACAGTTTGTGATGTCTTGTGTAACTATCTTTTTACATCGATAGTGTATACTATTATTACTCTTTTTAATATAGCTAGTGCACTCCCCCATGTTTTGTACGAGTTTTATATTTCAAAATAGAATAAATCTATCTTTACTTCCTTGTCCACTTTTTTCACTTCTATTATTACTCTTTTTAATATAGTTAGTGCACTCCCCTATGCGTCTTTTATTATATGATGGACTGAGATCGGTTCATTTGTCTTACATACAAATTATAAATACACTTTAAGTCATCAAACATCTTATATATCATATTTTATTAAAATTGAATTATCGTAGATTATTTTTCCTTTTAATTTGGCACAAATATTGTCATTTTTAAGCAATCATCATTCTTTAGTCAAGCAAAATCAACTCTAATATTTGTACTTTACTAAATTTTGTATCTGATTAAACCAAGTAATTTTTCGCTATATGTTATGGTATTGATGCATGTTAGTCATTATGTACTTTTTCTATCAAATAATATATAATGCAGATCATAGTCAACTTTACTGTTATTAAATCATTTTTTTTTTCTATTCTTGGATCTTGTTTCGCATATTCCCACTCTTTTCTGCGACTAATTCTATTTCAAGTGAAAAAAAAATCTAAAACTTCAATTTGGATAAGAAAAGAATGTTTCTCATTAAATTGAATGCATTTAATGTTCAGAAGCCCCTATTATATATTAGACTAGTTTTCAAACCCGTGTGTTATTGATACATTTATAGTTAATAAGCTACCACATGCAAGAATATGGTTATATCATATTTGTGATATGTGTTGAAACTTCTATGGTAGTATTAAGTCGGTTATTAAATATTTTTTTGATCTTTTGTTTGTTCATCAATTACGTACACTACTATCTGGAAAGCATAATATAAAATTCATAAATAGTTAAAAAAAAATGGTTCATACCCTAAAAAATGCTAAACGGGTACACTTGTGACAAATTTACCCCAAATTATTTTTTTGACCATGAAAAACCCAAAACTGGTAAATTTGTGACAAATTTACCCCCGATCGATTATAAAAAATCATAAACTGGTACATTTATGACAAATTTACCCCAAACTAATTTATTCGACTACGAAAAACCCTAAACTGATAAATTTGTGACAAATGTACCTTATGCTAAATTAAATTAATACCACAAAAAAATCATAAAAATTTTAAAACTGTGACAAACGGAATGTAAATTCCTAAATTGGTATACTGGGTAAGCTGTCACGTGTCATTTAACTTAATAATTTGATAATAAAATTTAACGAAAACTAACATAGGGTAAATTTGTCACAAGTGTACCAGTTTAGGATAAATTTGTCAAAAGTATACCAGTTTAGGGTTTTTGGTGGTCAAAAAAATAGTTTGGGGCAAATTTATCACAAGTATACCGGTTTGGGGTTTTTTAAGATATTATCCCAAAAGAAAAACCTTGCCAGGTTGGCTATTATATTGTCATTTAAGATGGATTGCGTAGAAGAAAGTTTCAGCTCATAAGTTCTCAATCGTTTTTGCTAATTCATGTGAAATCAAAATCCCTCACCATTCGTCTTATCTCTTTGTATTTTTGCTGCATTTTTAAATGTAGTTAATTTTTGAAGACACTCAACAAAAATGTTTATGCCAAAAAAAAAAAAATCATTTGATTTTCGAGATACCGGTAAGAAAGATGATCCATACATAAGAAATAGATTATTGCCCAGTCTCATTTTTTACAGTTCGGATGTAAATTGATATATTGAGATGTAGTCATTTTTCTAATCTAATTGGGAGTGATGATAACCGATTATCCATTCAATAGCAAGTCAAGATCAAATTAGAAAAAGAAAAATCGATTTCTCATGAATTAATTTTGCAACTAAGACCCATTTCTGGGCAGAAAAAAAGGAGATGAAATGCACATAAAGACCAGAATAACAAATATTCTACCCTCTTATAGGTGAAAAAAAGGCCAGGCATACCCAAAAAAAAAAAAAAAAAATTGAATGTAAGTGACCATCATCCTTAACTCTAGCATTCAAATGGATACATAGAAATTGAAATTGGAAAGTATTGAGTGCACGTGAATGGATATAATAGAGAAAGAGAATGGAAAACTGAAGAGAAGGTTAATGAATTTATTTAATGCACTTAATAAATTTAGACAAGTTTAAGATAAGCATACATTTCGTGTACAATGATCTCTGACAAAACTTAGATTTTTATCCTTAAATTATTCACTTCTTCAACCAAAACTCCGGACTTCGTCCTACTATTGTACATAGAGTGAGATCATAAACCATCTCCTTTCGTTTCTTTTTCCCGCGTAGCTGAGAAATCTAGCACAGCTGACAGTTACAGGCTTAGATAGCCCAGAACTGGCAAGATACCTTTTTGGAGTCTTCTCCATCTTGTTGTTGAACAAAAGAAAACGAGATTGGTTTAGAAGTTGAACCAACACTTAAGAGTATTTTTCCCACCAAAACATACTTGTAATGTCCCCAATCCCCACGTCCCTCCCTATGAAGCAAGGACACGTTGCATGTGCTTCCGTGTCATGTCCGACACGTGTCAGAGCGTGTCGGACACGTCGACACGCTCAGACACGCGGTCAACGTTTCTCAACACGTTTTGACACGTGTGTTCGGAAGACTATGGAGGGAAAGAAGACAGAGAAAGCAAACTCCCGCTAGCGAGACGAAGCCACGCAATGGACCACCGCGACGGCGAGAGATGGCTAGAGAGAGCAGAAATTGAAGTGAGGGCCACCACTGTTGCGATGGGTTGGCAACGAGGAGGAGGAATAGGAGAGGAAGGGGGTTGTGTGGAGAGGCAGGTGGTTGTGTGGCAAAGAGGAGGAGGAGAAGGATCAAGAGGAAGAGGAGAGGAAAGGGAGGGGTCGTGCTAGCGGCGAGAAGGAGAAGGAGGGTGGCTAGGGTTTTGATGAGGGAACTAAGAAGTAATAAAAAAAAAGGGGGGGGGGGGGCGGGGGGGACTGATGGCGTGATTTTTAAGTTTGGAGGGAGGAAAGTGACAGCCTGTTTGTCATATGGTTGTTGGGGGGGGGGAGTAAAATAAATATGGGGGGAGGGAAAAGGACGAGGGAAAGAAGGCGGTGGACCTACAGGGATTTTTGTTTTTAATCAGAAAATTAAATAAATAAGATTAAAAAATAATATTGAAAAATAAAAGTATTGAATTTTGAATAATAATAAATTTTAGTCATTATAAAAAATCATGGATTTATTTAAATAAATTGATTCTAATTTTTTATTAATCATTAATTTCATCAATAATTTTTGTTAAAGTTAAAAACATGTTTTACATTAACTATGAATATATCTTTTGAATTTCTAATGAATTGATTTATTAATATTATTAGTGTAAAATTCATTATAGGCTCTTTTTTTAATTAATTATTTATTTATGAATTTGAATTAAATTAATTAAAAATAAAAATATTCATTTAGTATATAACGTGTTGCAACGTGTCGAAATTCTCTATTTTTTAGAAATGGTGTGTCGACATGCCGTGTCGTGTCGTGTCGCGTGTCCGTGTTGCGTGTCGGTGCTACTTAAGTCCCTCCTCTTTAAAAACCCTCCATCAAGCCATTGCTCAAACACACTGCTTCTTCACTCAAAGTTTATCGGTTTGCTAGTCTCTCGATTCCACAATGGCGAACTATTGTAGACTCACTAATCTTTTGGCATTGTTTGTCCTTTCTTTGTCTTTGACAATTGGCCAGAACCACATTGGAGCTCGCCAACTTTTGGACACGACGTTGCCTGAAGTGCCTAAACTGCCTAAACTGCCGAAGCCAAAATTGCCTCCACTTCCCAACATCCCAAGCTTGCCAAAACCAGAATTGCCATCGCTGCCAAAAGTTGAATTGCCACCACTTCCTGAATTGCCAAAGCCTGAATTTCTAACAATACTGAAGCCAGAATTGCCGGAAGTGCCCAAACTTCCAAAGCTTGAATTTCCAACTTTACCAAAGCTAGAATTGCAGGAAGTGCCTGAATTGTCTCACCTTCCCGATTCCCTTAAGCCAACATCGCCTTCTGTGCCGAAGGACATGTCTGTTGTTGCTACTAGTCCTTGAACCATTGTGATGTGAACTTGTAATTGGGATTCAATATGATATGAATTTGTATTCTATTACTTCTATTGTAATGGTCAGTGTTCACCTCAGAATGTTATATGCCATATATAGTCATTTGTATGACTATGTATGACAGTTTGTGATATGAACTATGGAACTTATGCGTATGATAGTTTATGATATCTTGTGTAACTCTTCTTTTACGCCAACAGTATGCTATAGTTACTCTTTCTTAAACAACTAGTACACTTTCTTATGCTTCATATGTTTTATATTTCAAAATATATCAAATTTATGTTAACTAAAACTCATTATCTACTTTATACACATTTAACTTATCATAGAATTTAAATATTTGAAGAAAAAATCAGCAAAATTACATGTTTGTTATATGATCGAGTGATATAGGTTCATTTATCTTACGTATAAATTATAAATCCACTTATTGAACATCTTATTTACTAAAATTGAATTTATAATAGAGTATTTTCCCTTTTAATTTGACACAACTACTTTTTCATGTTTCAAGCAATCATCATTCTTCAATTAAGTAAAATTAACTCTAATATTTGTTTTTATTTCACTTTGTATTGAATTGAACTGAAGTAATTTTAAGCTCTATGTTATAGTAGTATCGATATATGTTAAATATTATCGATGTTTTCTATAACGTGGCATACATTGTATTGTATAGACAACTTAGCCGTTATAGATAATTTTTTTCTATTCTTGATATATTGTTTCGCATAATGTCAATCTATTTAGTTCCAACTTCTAATTTGGTGAAAATTTAATCTCTCTCTCTCTCTCTCTCTCTCTCTCTCTCTCTCTCTCTCTCTCTCTCAAATATATATATATTTACACTTTTTTTTTATATCACATCATATGTCGTGCTCATATAGTCAATTTTACTTAAATTAAGAATCATAGACATTTTATCATTCATTATTACATTAAATAATATTTGATATACATGTTAATCTTTAATATTCTTCTCTCTCAAAATTTCCTTGAAAAAAATAAAGACTTCTGTCTAAACATAATACTACACGATATCACCTAAATATATTTAGATTGAGACTTAAGATACTTTCCTTTAAATTGTTACTTTCCGCGAAAAATCTTATCAATCTATTTGGAAAAGAAAAGAGTCTTTCTCGTTAACTTGAATGGACTTACCTTTCACATATGTATTCCGGTTAAGAATTTTTGAGTTTTTCCTTTATATTTTTACTTTCCTTGAAAAATTCTCAAGATTCAATTTCGGTAAGAAAAGAAGTTTTTCATTTAATTTTCGAAAGTCATTATAATATAGTAGACCAATTTCAAACCGGTCCGAAATAGATACATATATACTTTATATTCTGCTCCATAAAAGCATACGATTATATCATATTTGAGATATGTTTTGAGACTTCTATGGTAGTATTGCGTTGGTTATCAAATATCTGTTGATCTTTAATTCGTTCATCAATCACGTGTACTACTAGTCAAAGAACATAGTATAAAATTTATCAAATAATTGAAAAACCTTGCAAGCTTGGCTGTCATTCAATCACATGAGATGGATTGCGGAAAAAGATATTTCGAGACGTTAGTTTTAGATAGTTTTACCTAGTCTCAGTTTTTCATTTCATATGTAAATCAGCTATATATATGTGCGTGTATCGGGATGGTCATTTTTAGGATATCATTTACATTGATCGTAGTTCATGATTACGGTAACCAATTAACTATTTATAGGAAAACCAAAACAAAAGCTATATAATACCAGCACGACTGATGGTTACAAGCGTTAAAAGCCAATAATTGGCAAGGTCCTTTCTGGAATTATCTGCTCCATCTTGTTGTTGAACATACGGATATGAGATTGGTATAGAAGTTGAACTAACACTTCGACAAAATCCCACCAAACCATACTTGTATTCTCCCCAATCCCCACGTCCCTCCCCTTTATAAACCCTCCATCGAGCCATTGCTCAAGCACGCCTGCACCTCCTCACTTGAGATCCATCGCTTCTTCACTCGAAGTTTTTAAATTTGCTAGTCAATCTGTCCTGCGATGGCGAACTATCGTGGACTTGCGCATCTTTTGGCATTGCTTGTCTTTGCTCTGTCCTTGATGATTGGTGAGAACTCGGTTGGAGCTAGACGAATTTTGGAGGCGACGTTGCCTGAGGTGCCCGAACTGCCGAAGCCCGAATTGCCACACCTTCCTGACATCCCGAGCTTGCCAAAGCCAGAATTGCCATCACTGCCGAAAGTTGAGTTGCCGCCACTTCCGGAAATGCCAAAGCCTGAATTACCGACAATACCGAAGCCAGAAGTGCCTGAAGTGCCCAAATTGCCTCATCTCCCAGATTTCCCTAAGCCAACTTTGCCTGTCGTTCCGAAGGACACGCCTAAGGCTGCTGCTAGTCCTTGAACCACTTTGATGTGAATTCGGAGCCGTGATACCACATTGCTGTGATTTAGTATTTTATTCCGTCTATTTTAATGGTCTGAGCATGCCTCAGAATAGTATATGGTACTTATTTCTACGACTGTGTTATATGAATTATGGAACTCATTTGTATTGATACCATGTGTAACTATATTTTTACACCCGAAAGAGTTGCTATAATTACTATTTCTTAAATAAATAGTGCACTTGAGCATGCTTTGCATGAGTTTTATATTTCAAAATTTGTTGAAACTCGTGTTTACCCAAACTCCTTATCTTTTTTCACATATAACCAATATGAAAATTTAATTTATTTGAGTTATAGTAGTGTCAATAATTATGAAATTTAAATAATCAAAGAAAAAATCAATAAAAATGAAATTTGTCGTTCATTATTCGAATGATGTAGGTTCATTTGTCTCATATATATTTTCTTAAAATGAATTCATCATGGGTTATATATATAATTTTTTAAATTGACATGACTATTTTGTCATTTTTCCAACCAATAATCATTCTTTAATTGAGTAAAATTAACTCTTAACTTTTTTTTATTTACTGCAGTTCGTATTTGATTGAACCAAAGTAATTATACGCTATATATTAAAGTATTGACGGGTTATCTATGTGTTTCCTATCAGATAATATATTGCATGTAATATAGTCAATTTTCTTGATAGATCTTTTTTTATCACCAAAATTTCCAAATTGGTACACATGTAACAAATTTACCCTAAACTAAAACCATCAACGGATACACCTATAACAAATTTACCCTCCATTATTTTATTTTAAATTTTACCATCAAATTACTGAGTTGAATGATACATAACAGTTAAAGAATATACTAGTTTGAGATTTTATCCTCTGTTTGTTTTTGTTTGTGGTTTTTTGTGATGTTAATCTAATTTAACAGAAACTAGCATAGAATAACTTTGTTTCAAATGTACTAGTTTGGATTTTTTTAGTGGTCAAAAAATTAGTTTGGGTAAATTTGTTATGAATATATTGATTTTGGGTTTTGCTGGTCAAAAAATTAGTTTTGAATAAATTTGTCGTAGGTGTACTAGCTTGGATGTTTTCGTGGTCAAAAAATTAATTTGGAATAAATTTATTATGGGTGTACTAGTTTTGAGTTTTTGATCGTCAAATAATTAGTTTGGAATAAATTTATTACAAATGCATCAGTTTGGAGTTCTCCGTGATATTAATCCTTTCGTATATTGTCAGTCTATTATGTTACAATTCTATTTCAAGGGAAAAAGTCAATTTCTCTCTTTATTGTACAAATATAGTTACATATTGTTTTCCGTAAGATTAATCCTACAAAAAACCCTATATAAGCCTACAGTGAACACCAATACCCGAATCTTTGAAAAGCCTTGCAAGCTTGGCTATTATGTTATAGGATGAGATGGATCACAAAAGATAATTTCAGAACATTAGCTCTAAATCAATTTTGCTACTTCTTATAAATAAATAAAAATCCCTCACCAACTCTTTCGTCTCGTTGTAACTCTGCCAAATTTTTAAGTACAGTTAACTTTTGCTGTCACTTAACAAATTTGAATTTGAATTAATAAAAAAAAGTATATGTCAAAAAAATCATTTGCTTTTTCTAGATACTGATAAGAAGGATATGATCCACACAAAAGGAATAGATTATCGCCAATTCTTTTTTTTTTCTTCATTGTGAATCAGCGTGTATATATTGAGATGTAGTAATTTTTAGCAAATTACTTAGAAGGATACTAACCAAATATTCATCCAATTGCAAGGCCAGATCAAATAAGGAAAAGAAAAACTAATTTCTCCCAAATTGATTGCGCCCCTAGGACCTCTCTTTTTTAGGGGAAAAGGAATACAGAGAAGTAAATGCACATAAAGACCAGAATAATGAATACCTATACTTTTTAGGATGAAAAAAAGTGGAGATATACAAAAAATTATATATCTCTTCATTCACCACATACCTCCATTAATGACAAGGCTTCTCTAAAATCTAAGACACGTCCGGTCACTCGGTCTTCTCCTCCACCTATTGCCCCCTGAGAAACCCCCACTTTCTCAAGAAGCGATTAGCATCTCCTCTGGAGTCGGCTTGGACGCCACCAACTCCACCTTTGGCCCCTCCATAGGTAGTGGCCTTACCCTCAACTTGACCACAAGCTTCTCTACTGAGGCCCAAAATGGTAGCCTTAACAGTGGTTGCTGCCTTGTCCCATGCATATCAAGAAATTACCAGATACACAGGTTTATGAAATTATCAGAGAAAGAGAAGGAATATGCCTACCACTTGAGCAATCCTTGCATCAAGAATACTTTTCATGTATAATTATCACTAGCAAAACTTAGATTTTACTCTTAACATTGTTGACTTCTCTGACCAAAGCTATGGACTTCGTCCTCTTGTACATAGAGTGAGATCATAGATCATTTCCTTTCTTTTGTCTTTCCCGCCTAGCTAGGAAGTCCAACACAACTCGTAGTTACAAGCTTAAAAAAGCCAAGAATAGAAAGATCCTTTTTGGAATTATCTGGTCCATCTTGTTGTTGAACAAAAGAGATTGAGATTGGTTTGGAAGTTCAACGAACAATTCGATAATTTTCCCTCCGAAACATACTTGCAAACTCCCCAATCCCCACGTCCCTCCTCTTTAAAAACCCTCCATCAAGCCGTTGCTTGAACACACCTGCACCTTTACACTTGAGATCAACCACTTCTTCACTAGAAGTTTTTCAATTTGCTAGTAGATTGGTTCTACGATGGAGAACTACTGCGGGCTCTTGCATCTTTTGGCATTATTTGTCCTTGCTTTGTCATTGACGATTGGCAAGAACTCCGTTGAAGCTCGCCGAATTTTGGAGGCAGCGTTGCCTGAGGTGCCTGAACTTCTGAAGCCCGAATTGCCATCACCGCCAATAGTCGAATTACTGCCATTTCCAAAACTGCCAAAGCCTGAAATACCAACAAAACCCAAGCTGGAATTGCTAGCGGTGCCCAAATTGCCTCATCTCCCCAATTTCCCCAAGCCAACGTTGCCTTTCTTTCCAAAGGACATGTCTGTGGTTGCTACTAGACCTTGAACCGCAATGATGTGGATTTGGAGTAGTGATAGAATATGCTGCGATTTAGTATCTTATTACTTCTATTTTAACGGTCTAATCATGCCTTGGAATGGTATATGCCATGTGTACTTATTTGTATTACGGTTTGTGATATGACTTAATGGAACTCGTTATTACGGCAGTTTGTGATGCTTTGTGTAACTTCATTTACACGGAGAGAGTATACTGTAATTACTCTTGTTTATATACCTAGAGCACTTGTCCATGCGTTGCTTGAGTTTTATACTTTCAAAAATATTGAAATTTATGTTTGCTAAAACTCCTTGTCTACTTCTTTTCACATCCAACTTATATGAAAACTTTTAATAATTTTAGAGTTATAAGAATGACAATAGTCATGGAATTTAAATTGTGAAAAAGAATATCAACAAAAATGTAAAATGTGCCGTTTATTATACAATCGAATAGTGTACGATCATTTGTCATATATATATATAACTTCATATTTTTACGATAGTTGAATGTATCCTGAACTTTTTTTTTTTTTTTTAACTTGAAAATGTATATTGACTTTTCTCTATACATGTTCTACTTTACCACACAAAGTCATAAACAATATCATCTAAATATTGGTAATTAGATTGAGATTCTCTAAGACTTTCCTTTAAATTCTCTACTTTTCTTGAAATTACCTCATAATTCTATTTGCAAAAGACAAGAATCTTTCTCATTAGATTGAATGCATTTAACGTTCAAAAGGCTGATGATATATCAGACTAGTTTTCAAACCTGTGTTAATATAGATACATCTGTACTTAAAATTCCACTACATATAAAGGATGAGGATCACATCATATTTGAGATATGGTGTCAGAAACTTCTGCGGTAGCGTTTCATTGGTTATTGATGAAGTTCCAAGCACTTGTGAAAGAGCTAATGCAGACGAACAAAAGAAGAAAAAACCCAGATTGGCATTGGCATCGAAGTGGAGTTCAGCATCAGTACCTCACTGCCACCATGCCGTCGCCGAGAACAAGTCAGTTAATGTTCTAATTTATGATGGGCAGCCAAAGTAGGTATGTTGTGTGGGGTCGTCTCTGCTTTTACTCTCTCTTTCTTTAGTGAGATTATGTGGGACTACTATGTTCTAAAAATTTAAGTTATTTAATTATTCTAACATTTCATGTCATGCTTAGTATGGTATTTTCACCTAATACTAAGCGTGAAAATGTATAATTAGAGAAGCAAATAGAAGTCTGGAAAACCCTCCTCCTCTGCATAAACCCAGTGAAACATTATGGCAAACACAAGGTGGGCAAGCACTCACAAGACACGGAACCGCCTACAACCACGCCGGGTTAGCTCAATGGCACGAGCAACCCAGATGAGCTATGCCCCCCAAAAGTGACAAGATAAGGGGAAACGAAGGACCCGACCCGGTAACTCCCACAACCCACGATCGAAACACGCCCAAGTCGACCGCTTCGCGAATCGTTTCCCCACATTGGCCAGTGAAATGCGCGAGAGAGAGAGAGAGGGAGGGAGGGAACAGTGACCTGCGGAGACCGTGAAGAAGAAAGCCGACGGGGAATCCTGGTCCGACGACGCTCTCGTCCGCGAGCTGGACGAGCTGCAGCTGGAGTGCGAAGGAGAGACCGAGAGAAACTCGAGCTTTTGCAGGGTAGAGAGGGAGAGGGAGAGGTCGGGAGAAAATCGAGTGGGAGGTGGGCTTCTCTTTCTGCGACGGGCTTCGCTTCTCTTATTTCAGGTTGGGATTTCACTTTAAGTTTTCATGTTAGATTTATCCCCTAGCCCATTCACTTGGGTGTCAAAAACCGAACCAAATTGAAAAGGTCGATTTTTTTTTTTTGTTTGATTCTCAATCTATTCTGTTTTTATTAAAAATCGAATTTATTTTAACTAGTTCGGTTTTTATCAGTTTGGTTAATTGAACCAAACCAATAAAATCTAAAATATTTCATTTTATTTTTTAAAATTATTTTTTTATTTTTTATTTTTTATTTTTCTTCTTCTTCTTCATTGGCTAATTGCCAACCATGGTGGTAGTTAGTGACCAGCGAATGAAGAAGAGAAAGAAAAAGGAAAAAAAAAGAAGAAAAAAAGAAAAATAATTAAAAAATTGATTTTTCTAAAAAATAAAAAATTTATTGAAAGGGGTAGGGAAAAAACAAAACAAAACAAAAAGGTAAAAATTGAACTAAACCGAATTAAGATTCGATTTGATTTGGATAGAATTTCAGTTCGATTCAATAAATTTCTTATCGGTTCGATTTGGTTCGGTTTTTCATAAAAATCGAACCAAACTGAATCATTTACACTATTACCATTAACGACGGCTCATTCAATATTTCCGTAGGGACGAAACAAGAAGTTGAGGGTGAGCAAATTTCCCAAGTATAATCAAGAAAGACCGAATAGGTCATGGGAATCGGCCTGTCTCTAGGTTCTAACGGGCATGGTCCAGCTTTTGGTTTCATATTTTTTGGAACTTGTACTATGCGATTCTTAAGAATTGAATAGAATTGAACTAAGAATCAGCGAATCAGACTGAAAATCAGAGAACTAGAACAATGTTAACACCTAAATTTCACCTAAGTTAATTAATTTAAAATAGCGTTAAAGGTTAGGAATTAATCACAAAAAAGTGGGCAAATGTCACAAATGGTCCTTATACTATTACCTAATGTGCAATTTAATCCTGAACTTTCAATCGGTTCAATTTGGTCCTTGAACTATTGATAAATATACGATTTGGTCCCTGAACTTTCAATCGGCCCAATTTGATCCTGAACTATTTGATAAATGTCGATTTGGTCCACGAACTTTCGATCGGCTCAATTTGGTCCATGAATTATTGATAAATATTCGATTTAGTCCTTAGTTATTGTTTTTCTTTTTTTCATTTTTAATTTTTAATTTTTTTAAAATTTTTAAATTTTTAATTTTTAATTTTTAAAATTTTTTAATTTTTTTGCTTATTCTCTCTTCCCTCCGCCGGCTCCGGTGGAGGAAAGTCGGCTCCGCGAGGGTTGCCCTCGTCGGCGTCGGCGAGGGAGCCCCTCCCGGCGTCGAGCGAGGATCCCCTCGCCCGACGCCGGCCGCGAGGGAGCCCCTCGTCGGCGTCGGGCGGGGCTCCCTCGCCGACGCCGCCGCGAGGGAGCCCTCGCCGACGCCCGGGCCGCGAGGGGCTCCCTCGCCCGACTCGGAGGGGCTCCTCGCGGATCTGCGAGGAGCCTCTCGCTCGGCGCCGGCGAGGGCCGCCCTCGCGGATGCGCGAGGAGCCCTCGCCCGACGCCGGCGAGGGGTGCTCCTCGCCCGACGCCGACGAGGGCTCCCTCGCGGCCGGCGTCGGGCGGGGCTCCTCGCCGATCTGCGAGGAGCCCTCGCTCGACGCCGGCGAGGGCCGCCCTTGCTGCGTCCGGCGAGGTGATCCTCGCCGGAGCCGGCGGAGGGAAGGGAGAATAAGCAAAAAAAATTTTAAAAATTAAAAAATTTTAAAATTTAAAATAAATTTAAAATAAAAAATAAAAAAAGGAAAAAAGAACTAAGGACTAAATCGAATATTTATCAATAATTCGAGGACCAAATTGAGCCGATTGAAAGTTCAGAACCAAATCAGACATTTATCAAATAGTTCGGATCAAATTGAGCCGATTGAAAGTTCGGGGACCAAATCGGATATTTATCAATAGTTCAAGGACCAAATTGAGCGATTGAAAGTTCGAGGACCAAATCGCACGCGTTAGGTAATAGATATAGGATCATTTGTGACATTTTCCCAAAAAATTCATTAATATTTTTTAATAAAAAACAAAAAAGAATATGTTCAGGTTGGGCTGGATCTGGCTTTGGCCCGACCCGTCTCTCCTTTTCTTTTCCTCCCGCGCTCTGGGCCGGCCCAACCTCTTTTCTCCTTCGGCCCGGCCCGCGTCCGGTCTTCCCCCTCCTTCAATCTTCGCACGACCTGCAGAACCTGCAGAAAGCAAAGAGCTGGAGATGGAAAGAAAGCAGGGCAGCAGCACAGCAGCGAGAATGGCAGCAGAGGATCGGTGTGGCAGGCACGCGGCATGATCCGCGGGTCGGGAGCAGCTGACCGGCAATTGGCTCGGCCGTAGTCTTCGCGCAAGTTCCTGCAGGAAAAAAAAAAAAAGAGCAAAAGGGAAAGAAACGGGAAGATGAAGAGGAGGCGAGGCAGAGGATCGGCATGGCAGGGCTTTCGGCGTGATCCGCGGGTCGAGGAAGCAGACCGATCGACCAGCTGGCACAGCAGGGGGGTCTTTGCTCGGGATACCTGCAGGAAAAGAAAAGACAGAAGTATAAGACCGAAGGAGGAGAGACCCAAGAAGAGGAGGAAAGAAAAAACACAGAGCGCGACACAGGGGGCACGGTGAGAGAAGGAGAGAGACCGAACCAGGAGAAAGTGGGAGAGAGAGAGAGCATCGTGGGTGAGAGAAAAGCGAGAAATTGAGAGAAGAGAGCAGCGGGAAAGAAGCTCGGCCGCTCTCGTGACCTCGCTTCCCGGCATCCATTCTTCCGATAAGTCTCCTTCTGAGTTCAGTCCCCTTTAACCCGATGATCTCGTCTTGACGACACCAGGGTGGTAGGCCACGGTTCGTGCCATCTCAAACCTGCTTGCAGGTCGCCGTCATCGAGCCGAGTAGGGCCCCGTCACCCGAGCACCTCCTTTTATTCGGATTTTCTTTTTAGTTCACCAGACCGGAACTCGCGGTTCTCTAGCCTGCGCGAGTCTCCGATCCCAGTGAGCTGCGATTTTGTTGTCTTAGACTTTGCTTGGTTGTTGCTCCTACCTTGATCGTTGATTCATCTCTTAGTTGAGTTCTCGTTAGCTTTTCAGTCGGTGCACCCCTGGTGCTCGACATTTTGTCTAGCTTAGGACTGCATACATTTCCTTTGTTCTTTTTATGGGTTGGTCGCGGATGGTGCCGGGAAAGGGAAGGTGACCGGTGATGGCACCGTTAGGTGTTGGAGGATGTCGGTATCAGGGCTATCTTGAACGGTACCTGGTCGTTCAGGCCGAGTTTCATCCCTCAGTTAACCTCGGTGGGGGCCGAGCCGTGTCTCGGCCGACGGCCGTGGGCGGCATTGGTCGGACTGAACGACCGACGCCGGAGGGTGGTCTGGCGGCGATCCCAAACGTTGGTGAGGACTCGTCGGATGTTGTTTTATCTTGGTTATGGTTCGGCGAGGGAACCCATTTCGGAGGGAGTCGTCGAGGAAGAAGATAGGTGCAGGGAAGGGATGAAGTGAAAAAATGAAAAAAAAAAAAAAAAAAGAATAAAAAAGGGAAAAACAAAAACAAAAACAAAAAAATAGAAAACAGTATAATGGAAGAAGTTGGCTTCGGGAATGACGATTGAACAGATGGTGCAGGAAAAGGGAGGCAGTGAGAAAAGACAAAAGAAAGATAAATTTAAAAATTAATTATTTTTTAATGAAAACGATTTAAAAAACAAAAAATCCAAAAGTGTTGGATCTGGATTTGGGTTGGATCCATGGGCCGGATTGGGTTTACCAGTCCGAACCCGTTTTCCTAAATACTAAAAATATATCAAAAATTTTCAAAAAAAAAAAAAAAAATTTCGAAAATTATAAAAATTCAGAAAACTTTCGAAAATTCAAACAACTTTAAGAGAACGTTAAAAAAAATTTTAAAAATTAAAAATTTCGAAAATCCAAAAATGATGGGGTTTGGTCAGGACTTGCTACGTTTTGCATTCTTAGTGTAATTAGGCATTTACTTGCTCATATTTTGATTATGTCGTATGTTTAAGTTGCATTTCTAATTATGTTTAATTGCACGTGTTTAATTTTATTGCCATTAGAATCTTAATAGCTGTGATTATTATTTTAATGATTGCGCATCCGCATGATCACCTCGCATGTTAGTGGATATGTATAAAATTAATCTAAACTACCTGACAAAATTTTTACGCTTAAAATGAACAAGATTAGGTACCGAAAGGGCACTAATTGGTCAATTAGTGTAATCAAGTCCCCGATCCTAGATTCTCCGGTTGCGTAGGAAGTGAGGTACACTCCCATGCCTCACTTGGTTTCTAGCCAACCACAATAGGCTAGTGACGACTGTTTTTGTGCAAAATTCATAAAAATACTCCAATGTCACGCGGGGTATGGGCATGAGAGAGCTCGCGTCTAATTATGGGCTTTAGACCCGTCTTTTAGGTAATACCCCTAAACCTGTTCCCTCCCCCCGAGGGGTAGGTCGTGACAAACAAGAACCAAGGTAATCCTAAAATAGAGCATGGCATGAATAGTATTACACGAGGCTCAAATGAAAAGAAAGTTCCTTCATTCGACTCCTTGGTTTTTATCGTGGTTCTTGACTCCTTTGAGAGCATGAAATTTGGATTCTACATTATGCGTTTTCAACTTTTTATTGTTTATTTTATTTTAGATGCTCATATTTTATAGATTAGTGTTATTGACAAATGATGTTTTTTGTTGTTATGTTCTGTCTCATTTTGCTTGACTAAAAATGAAACAAGAAAAAATGAAGAAAAAAAAAATCGGCCAATTCCCTGATAGACTTTGGATTCGATTGATAGAGCAAGTCTCAAATTTTAAAATATACATGATAGGTTTTAAGTTTCAAAAATTGGGAAACCGGTCTCAATAGGGTAAATTCCAAGTTCCAGGTAAGTTGGAACCTAAACCAATCTTAGAACTACTCACCCCTAACTAGAAACTCTATTTAATGATCTCTTTTTATGTTTGTCCCTAAAAAAATGTCACCTAAAGTTTTGTTTTTTTTCCAGCAAGAGTAGTTTTATCCCACACAAATAGAGAAATAATCGAATTCATACATGTCTATGTTCTCAAAGATCGTCCAAAAGAATGCACAATTGTGGGGATTCGAACCTAGGCCTCAGACGAAAACATACATGCTTAACACTTGAGTAATCCTTACATCAAGTAAAGATTCCACGAATAATGATCACGGACAATATTTATTATTTTGCTCTTACATTATTGGCTTCTCCAATATTTTAAGACTTTAAGACTCCGATCCTATTATACATAGTGAGATCATAAACCATTTCTTTTCTTTTCTTTTCTCTCCCTCTTTCTCGCCTCGACAGGTAGTCAGAAGCCTGAAAAGCCAAGAATTGGCAAGCTCCTTTTGGAATAATATGCTCCATCTTGCTATTGAACGTACAAAAATGAGAATTGTTTGGAAGTTGACCTAACCCTTTGATAATATTCCCACCAAACCATACTTACATATATACTTTATATTCTGCTCCATAAAAGCATACGATTATATCATATTTGAGATATGTTTTGAGACTTCTATGGTAGTATTGCGTTGGTTATCAAATATCTGTTTATCTTTAATTCGTTCATCAATCACGTGTACTACTAGTCAAAGAACATAGTATAAAATTTATCAAATAATTGAAAAACCTTGCAAGCTTGGCTGTCATTCCATCACATGAGATGGATTGTGGAAAAAGATATTTCAAGACGTTAGTTTTAGATAGTTTTACCTAGTCTCAGTTTTTCATTTCATATGTAAATCAGCTATATATATGTGCGTGTATCGGGATGGTCATTTTTAGGATATCATTTACAATGATCGTAGTTCATGATAGTAGTACGGTAACCAATTAACTATTTATAGGAAAACCAAAACAAAAGCTATATAATACCAGCACGACTGATGGTTACAAGCGTTAAAAGCCAATAATTGGCAAGGTCCTTTCTGGAATTATCTGCTCCATCTTGTTGTTGAACATACGGATATGAGATTGGTATAGAAGTTGAACTAACACTTCGACAAAATCCCACCAAACCATACTTGTAATCTCCCCAATCCCCACGTCCCTCCCCTTTATAAACCCTCCATCAAGCCATTGCTCAAGCACGCCTGCACCTCCTCACTTGAGATCCATCGCTTCTTCACTCGAAGTTTTTAAATTTGCTAGTCAATCTGTCTTGCGATGGCGAACTATCGTGGACTTGCGCATCTTTTGGCATTGTTTGTCTTTGCTCTGTCCTTGATGATTGGCGAGAACTCAGTTGGAGCTAGCCGAATTTTGGAGGCGACGTTGCCTGAGGTGCCCGAACTGCCGAAGCCCGAATTGCCGCACCTTCCTGACATCCCGAGCTTGCCAAAGCCAGAATTGCCATCACTGCCGAAAGTTGAGTTGCCGCCACTTCCGGAAATGCCAAAGCCTGAATTACCGACAATACCGAAGCCAGAAGTGCCGGAAGTGCCCAAATTGCCTCATCTCCCAGATTTCCCTAAGCCAACTTTGCCTGTCGTTCCGAAGGACACGCCTAAGGCTGCTGCTAGTCCTTGAACCACTTTGATGTGAATTCGGAGCCGTGATACCATATTCTGTGATTTAGTATTTTATTACGTCTATTTTAATGGTCTGAGCATGCCTCAGAATAGTATATGGTACTTGTTTCTATGACTGTGTTATATGAATTATGGAACTCATTTGTATTGATACCATGTGTAACTATACTTTTACACCCGACAGAGTTGCTATAATTACTATTTCTTAAATAAATAGTGCACTTGAGCGTGCTTTGCATGAGTTTTATATTTCAAAATTTGTTGAAACTCATGTTTACCCAAACTCCTTATCTTTTTTCACATATAAACAATATGAAAATTTAATTTATTTGAGTTATAGTAGTGACAATAATTATGAAATTTAAATAATCAAAGAAAAAATCAATAAAAATGAAATTTGTCATTCATTATTCGAATGATGTAGATTCATTCGTCTCATATATATTTTCTTAAAATGAATTCGTCATGGGTTATAAATATAAATTTTTAAATTGACACGACTATTTTGTCATTTTTCCAACCAATAATCATTGTTTAATTGAGTAAAATTAACTCTAACTTTTTTTATTTACTGCAGTTCGTATTTGATTGAACCAAAGTAATTACACGCAATATATTAAAGTATTGATGGGTTATCTATGTGTTTCCTATCAGATAATATATTGTTTATAATATAGTCAATTTTCTTGATAGATCTTTTTTTATCACCAAAATTCCCAAATTGGTACACATGTAATAAATTTACCCCAAACTAAAACAATCAACGGGTACACCTATGACAAATTTACCCTCCATTATTTTATTTTAAATTTAACCATCAAATTACTAAGTTGAATGATACATAACAGTTAAAGAATATACTAGTTTGAGATTTTATCTTCCATTTGTTTTTGTTTGTGGTTTTTTGTGATGTTAATCTAATTTAACAGAAACTAGCATAGAATAACTTTGTTTCAAATGTACTAGTTTGGATTTTTTTAGTGGTCAAAAAATTGGCTTGGGTAAATTTGTTATGAATATATTGATTTCGGGTTTTTGATGGTCAAAAAATTAGTTTTGGATAAATTTTTCTTAGGTGTACTAGCTTGGATGTTTTTGTGGTCAAAAAATTAATTTGGAATAAGGCTCCACAATTAAGCCTAGAGGACGGGGAAAAGAACCAGAAGCTCTCAAGCTGGCGACCGAGTCCCTGTTCACGCAATTTCTTCTTCGGTTGATTCCAGGTGGTTTGACCGATAGTTGAGGCTGCCATTTGGCAGCGAGAGACGCCTTGGGTCACTCTTCAAAACCCCCCGAAGTTTCTCCCTGGTACGTCGTTCTTTTGGGCCGATTATGGAGGAGATCGATTAGGGTTTTGTCCCGATTCTGCTGTTGTTTCTTTGTTCTGTTGCTGTGATGGCCTCGGCTTCAGCTCAGGCCCATTGTCTTGATGAAGGGCTGAGTGCGTCTACTCCGGTTCCCCAAAAACATGGCCATTCTTCCTATGATGATTCATCTAGGAAAGATAAGGGGCATATGTCCCCGATTTACCCTGTACCAACAGAAACAGACCGCCTAGGTACTGCTCATGGTCTTGCTGGTTTGCGAGAGGAGAGTAGAGACAGATCCTTATCCGGTGTTGTTGTTAAAGAGAACACGGGTGGTGATTCCCAAAAGGAAACTGCTGCTCGTGCTCGCTTCTCTCGCACTTGGGCCAAGAGGTTGGGCCGAGAGGTAGAAACGCCCTCGAGAGCTATCTCAAGCAGATCAGGCTCTAAGGGATACTAAACGCCCTTAGAGAGCTATCTCAAGGAGCTCAAATTTACGCTCTTGGGCGAGTGTCGCGGTAGCCAAAGTGGCCTCTAAGGGATACAACCTTGAGTTCTTCCCTCCAACTTATGTTAATAACAAGCCGGTAGTTGAAATGACAGAGGAAGACCTCCAAGCTGCTGACCCAAAATTGCAAGAATGTCTCGTGGGATACTACATAGGTAGGAGGATACCTTTTGTAGTTACTGAAGCAGCTTTTAAAAAAGCTTGGGGATCTAACTTGGTTGAAGTCATGGCAAATGGGAAGGGGTTTTTCTTCTTTCATATTCCGGACAAGGAATTTCGAAGGAAGGTGCTAGAAGGAGGGCCCATCACCATCTCCAAGGTGCCGCTAGTTCTTCAGCAATGGAGATCGGATTTGGAGCTGAGGAAAGATGCTCACCTGACGGTTCCTATATGGGTTAGACTCATAAATCTCCCTGCTGCTTGTTGGTCTTCACAAACTATAAGCAAAGTTGCTAGTGCTATAGGTAAACCGCTATATGTAGACCTGAAAACAGAGCAGATGAAAATGCTCACTTATGCTAGAGTTTGTGTAGAAATCACAGCTAAGCAGCCTCATTGTCAATTCGTCGAGGTGGTACATCGAGGCGAATCTTGCCTGGTTGAAATAGAATATGAATGGAAGCCTACGGCTTGTGCAGGTTGTGGTATCTTCGGCCATAAATGCAATGTTAATGCTCAATCTTCTGCTGATCAGTCCCGACAGCCTTTGAATGAGAGAACCCTTGCTCCTGCTGCAGTATCCTCGCCTTCTGCCCCTGTTCCTTCTCAGCAAGTGCAGGCCGGTGACAAGACACGAGATAACCCCCTCTATGTTAATTCTGATGCGGGTCTTCTAGTAAGAGAGGACCCTTGGAGACCTCACAAAGACACTAATCTTGCTGAGAATCTTCCACCTGCTACTAGTACACCTACTGTTTCGACTTCTGTATGCGAGGGAAGCCAGGATCTGGTTTGCTCTGCAAGTATACCTCCCGTTCTTGCTGAACCAAGTTGGAAGCAAGTCTCGAAGAAGAAAAACCGGGTTAACAAAGAAGCTACCTCCTTCAGTCTAGTTCCGCCCAATGAAGGTGGACAATCTCTTAAGATGAAATGTGCTGCCTCGGGAAAATCTGGTATTGGTTCTGTGCCTCGAGGCGTTAAAGGTTCCTTACCTAAAGCCGTTGATGGCTCTTCCTCTCTAGCAAAAGCCAAGGCTGTTCATCCTCCTTTGAACTTGGCTGAGTGTTCTGATGAGATTGACAATCCCAGTCCTTATGATGGTGCGGATAATGAAGACTTGCTCTCGGTTGGCTGTCCCTCACCGAAAGGCCTCCCCTTGAATGCTCCTGTTGAGATGTTACAAGATAAACTACTGTTATTATGCCCGGATCACCCACCTTCGGTGGCTCCTATTTTGGCTACTAGTCGGAAAAGGACCACTAAAAAGAGGTAACCCTCTCTCTCTCACTCTCCGTTGTAAATATGTACATAGGCATTTGGAATATAAGAGGCCTCAATGGTCTTCTTAGGCGGGCTAAAGGTAGGAAGTTTGTCTCCAAGCACAATCTTTGTTTTATTGGTCTTATTGAGACGAAAGTCTCTGATCCTGATTTCGATTCCATCTCCTCCTCCTTGTTAAATGGCTGGACATGGGTTGCGAATTATGAATTCTCACCTCACGGCAGAATCTGGGTAGGTTGGAACCTAGAGTATGTTAATTTTGAAACTTTGGCGATCAACGACCAGGCCGTACATGGTCGATTGAGGATTAACTTTTCTGGTATGATTTGTTGCGTCTCTGTAGTATATGGGGAGCATACTTTTATTCGTCATCGGCCTCTCTGGGAGGACCTACTACGCATGAACAATCTTCTGCAGGAGCCAGCTTGGTTGGTGGCCGGAGACTTCAACGCCTTAAAGGATCCCTCTGACCGGTTCGGTGGTTCTAACAACTGGATTCCATATTTCGATGAATTTGCTAATTGCTTAGCTCAAACTAAGTTAGAAGATTTTAGGTACGTTGGCCTTCGTTTCACTTGGTTGACATCTGCTGGTGCAACTAGAAAGATGAGAAAGATTGATCGGGTGTTGGTCAACACTAAATGGAATATGGATTTCTCTTTCTCGGAGGCCTCATTTCTAAACTCGGGTATCTCTGATCATTCGCCCATGGTAGTCAGAGTTCTCAACCCGGTGAACACGAGGAGGCCTTTCAAGTACTTTGATTATTGGGCAAAGCACCCGAACTTCACCTCCATCGTTCAACATGTCTAGGATTCGCCGGTTGATGGTTTCTCCATGTACAGGCTTGTGTCCAAACTAAAAATGCTGAAAGGTAGACTCAAGCAACTCAATAGAGAGGTACACTCGAATATTTCACTGAGGATGGATGAAGCTAGAGAAGCCCTTTAGGTTGCACAGCTTGATCTTCAACTTGATCCGAACAATTCTGAGTTGGCTGATCTAGAGAAGGTGCACCATAAACTCTTTGTGAACTTGTGCATAAATGAAGAATCGTTCTACAGACAAAAGTCGAGTCCGATGGCTTAAAGAAGGGGATCGAAATACTAAATTCTTTCATCTTTCGGTTAAAAAAAGACAACTTAGAAATATAATCCTCTCTGTTAAAAACTCCTCGGGGGATTTCATCACGGACATTGACTTGGTTTCGCAAGTCTTTGTCTCTTACTTTGCGGATCTTCTTGCTCTTCAAGTGTCCCTCACCAAGCCTTCCTTGCAAGAATTAAAGGAGTTTATTCGAAGGCTGTTGTCTATGGACCAAGTTAGCTCCCTTTCTAGCCCGATTCTTGACAACGAAATTCGAGATACTCTATTCTCTCTTCCAAGAGGCAAAGCTCTTGACTCGGATGGTTTTACAGTGGAATTCTTTAAGAGCAATTGGGATATTGTTGGCTCGTTCGTGATAGAGTCAGTCAAGGAATTCTTCTCTTCTGGTCGTCTCTTGAGAGAGGTAAATAACAATATCCTCGCCTTGGTACCTAAAGTGCCGAATGCGTGTGTGGTTTCTAATTTTAGACCCATTGCCTGTTGTAATACTATCTATAAGATTATTACCAAGATTATGGCTAATTGACTTGCTGTTGTCTTGAGTGATGTGGTTGATCCTTCCCAGAATGCTTTTATAAAGGGAAGAATGATTAGGGATAATATTTTGATGGCACAGGAGCTCTTTGCTGGTTTTCACCTAGACCCGTATCTCCCTAAATGTGCTATCAAAATAGATTTCCGAAAAGCATATGACACTATTGATTGGGATTTCCTTCAACTTACTCTTGTGGCTTTTGGTTTTCCTGATTCTCTGATTCGGCTGACCATGATTTGTGTACGGACTCCGAAATACTCTATTTCAATCAATGGAGAACTGCATGGTTTTTTCACCGGTGGGCGGGGCCTTCGTCAGGGCGACCCTATGTCTCCTTATTTGTTCACCCTAGTGATGGAGGTGTTCTCAGGAATCTTGAGTGCTCACACTTCACTCAAGGAATTCAAGTACTTTTGGAGATGCAAAACGGTCAAGCTTTCTCACCTCTTTTTCGTAGATGATGTCTTTCCTTTTGGTCAGGCTGATCGGGTGTCCATTACCATGCTAAAAAAAGGCTTGGATTTATTCTCTTCTTGGAGCGGTTTGGTTCCAAATAAGAACAAGAGTGAAATTTTCATTTCAGGCGGCCATCCTTCTCTACGTAACTACATTTTATTGGCTTTTGGTTTTCAAGAAGGAAAGCTACCGGTGCGATATTTAGGAGTGCCTATCATCTCCTCCAGGCTTGGGAAAACAGATTGTATTGCCCTAATTGATCGGATCACAGCTAAGGCCCAATCTTGGGCTCATTGTTTTCTTTCTTTTGCTGGAAGATTGCAACTAATTAGGTTAGTCTTACATTCCATCCAAGCTTTCTGGTCAAGTGTCTTTACCTTGCCGGTTTCAGTCCTTGATAGTATTGAAAAAATTTTGAGGCAATTCTTATGAAAAGGAGCCACCCTCGGTAGGGGAGGGGCTAAGGTTTCGTGGGAAGATATCTGCTTTCCAAAGATGGAGGGAGGCCTCAGTATTCGAAAATTGAAAGACTGCAACAGAGCAGCGATGATGAAATACATTTGGATTCTTTTCACAGATAAAGAATCCTTATGGTGCTGTTGGATTCACTCCAATTTTTTAAAGAGGGATAATTTTTGGATCGCCTGATCTCCTAAAGTTTGCTCATGGGCCTAGAAAAAAATCTTGCAATTAAGAAGAGATTCTCGGCTTTCCTTCCTTTGGAAAATTGGTAACGGACTTTCGGTATCCTTATGGTTTGATCATTGGCACCCGAAGGGCCCTTTTGATCTTCTTATTCGAAATCATCTCATCCAGAACTCGGGCCTTCCTAAGCATGCGGTTGTGGCTAATCTCCTTTCACCAATGGGCTATTCCTTTCGATCTCTTCTGGGAAGTTGGGGACTCTCCATCCCGACGCTATCCTTAGACCCGGACCTTTTCTCTTGGTGTTGGCATCCATCCGATTCCTTTTCAGTGGGTTCTGCCTGGGACCACATCAGGGCTAAGAAAAGTCGAGTTCCTTGGGCTTCTCTTATCTGGAATAACGACATTGCACCCAGGTTCCAATTCAATTTATGGTTGATAACTAGAAATCGTCTGCCTACTAAGGAACTTCTTCTTTCTTATGGTAGGATTGATTTCACTACCTGTGCTTTCTGTAATGAAGTTCTTGATTCCATTGATCACTTGTTTTTTGATTGCCACTCATCGGTGTCTCTTGCCTTCTTTTGGGCAACTCGTTGCAACCTCCCTTGGTGCCCTAGGACTTAGGTGGAGAATCTCCAATGGGCTATGTCTTTTCTTAATGGCAAAGATTTCTTTCACAGTATAGCTCGCTTTTCTTTTGCTAACATGTGCTACATTATTTGGAAGAAAAGGAATGCCATCATCTTTCATGGGGAAATGGTGGCTGCTGCTGCACTGAAAAATCATATTGTCAAGATTGTCAAGGATAAAGCCATCACTTTCTCAAATGTCTCGGATATCCCAAGAAATAGAAGACTTCAGAGAAGTTGGGGTTTCGACCCCTCCATCTTTGCTGATCACTCTGACATTACTTAGCTTCGGAAGTGGAAGCTCCTGTGCGGTCCCGTTTCAAGCCTTTTGGCTCACCGGTTCTTGGCCCTCTCCTATAGTTCTTTGAGGGGTTTAGTGCCTTGGTGTTTTTTTTTTTTTTGTGTGACCTCTTCGGTCTTTTGTTCTCTGTTGTTGCTGTTTTGTTTCGGCTCCCCTCCACTCTGCTTGCTGTTGCAATTAGAGTGTAAGTCTTGGCGCCGTCTGTTTGTTCTTTTGTCCAAGCTATAAAATTCTTTACCTTTACCAAAAAAAAAAAATGGAATAAATTTATTATGGGTGTACTAGTTTTGAGTTTTTGATCATCAAATAATTAGTTTGGAATAAATTTATTATAAATGCATCAGTTTGGAGTTCTTCATGATATTAATCCTTTCGCATATTGTCAGTCTATTATGTTACAATTTCTATATCAAGGGAAAAAGTCAATTTCTCTCTTTATTGTACAAATATAGTTACATATTGTTTTCCGTAAGATTAATCTTACAAAAAACCCTATATAAGCCTACAGTGACACCAATACCCGAATCTTTGAAAAACCTAGCAAGCTTGGCTATTATGTTATAAGATGAGATGAATCACAAAAGATAATTTCAGAACATTAGCTCTAAATCAATTTTGCTACTTCTTGTAAATAAAAAATCCCTCACCAACTCTTTCGTCTCATTGTAACCCTGCCAAATTTTTAAGTACAGTTAACTTTTGCTGCCACTTAATAAATTTGAATTTGAATTAATAAAAAAATTATATGTCAAAAAAATCAATTGCTTTTCCAGATACTGATAAGAAGGATGATCCACACAAAAGGAATAGATTATCACAAATTCTTTTTCTTTTCTTTTTTTCATTGTGAATCAACGTGTATATATTGAGATGTAGTAATTTTTAGCAAATTACTTAGAAGGATAATAACCAAATGTTCATCCAATTGCAAGTCCAGATCAAATAAGGAAAAGAAAAACTAATTTCTCCCAAATTGATCGCGCCCCTAAGACCGCTCTTTTTTAGGGGAAAAGGAAAATAGAGAAGTAAATGCATATAAAGACCAGAATAATGAATACCTATCCTTTTAAGGATGAAAAATGTGGAGATATACACAAAATTATATATCTCTTCATTTACCACTTACCTCCATTAATGACAAAGGCTTCTCTAAAATCTAAGACACGCCCGGTCACTCGGCCTTCTCCTCCACCTATTGCACCTTGAGAGCCTCCGGTCCATTATATTCTCCCCCATCCAATTGATTGATGTCCTCGGTGCTCTTAACTCAAAGTCCTTGGATTACCCAATCGAATCCTTCCATTCGATCATCAGTTTTGTTGGAAATTGGCAATTCTTCAATCTCCCGTGAAGTTTAGTCTTCTCTTTTTTGACCTCGCAAATTTATGGATCTTAAACCCCCACTTTCTCAAGAAGCGATTAGAATCTCCTCCTTGGGCCCCTCCAAAGGTAGTGGCCTTACCCTCAACTTGACCACAAGCTTCTCTATTGAGGCCCAAAATGGTAGCCTTAACAGTGGTTGCTGCCTTGTCCCATGCATATCAAGAAATTATCAGATACACACAGGTTTACGGGTCTCTCTCCGCTCGAGAGCTCACCCTACCTCCTATGGTAGCTATCCCTAAACCCTAAATTCCACTCGGCTGATTCTGTGGGAAAAACCCTAAACCCCAAAATCATGTGGGCTTCCTTTGACAAGCTTTATTTCGTCTTCTCCTTGGCTTGCTCGACATCTCCTCGCTAGCTCCCGATGAGGATTGGGTCAGCATTTCCTTTTGTCTTTTTCTTAGTTTTGCTGAAGATGTCGATGTCTTGGAGGTTCTATCGAATGGGGTGGCAGGATGACTAGCTGCTTGGATCGTTGAAGATGTCAAAGTTTTCCTCGTTCACTTCCTATACGATTTCCCTCAGGGCGTCTCTGGAGTCTCTATTCCATGGGGTTTTCTTCCGCAAAACATGATTGGAGGGCTTCATTCTATAAATCATGACTGGATGGTTTCATTCGAAGGGATTTCTGTGATGAAAGGAAGATGGAAGATGGGTAAGGTATGGTTCTGATATCTGGCTTTCTGGTGGTTTTTTCTTCATCACTGCTTATTAGGGATTTTAAATGGATGAATCTGGGGAAAGAGACTGTCGCCTAGCCTTATTGTGTAAGAGGCTTGGGAATCTAAGAACAGAAGTGGATGCCCCGCCTAGGGAAAGAGTCATTTCAACGGAAATACTAGATGAATGTAAACGTACGGTGTTTGGAAAGTTGTATTCGGGAGGAAATATAAATTACCAGGCTTTTCTTTCAACCATGACGCGAGCTTGGAAGGTTGATTCCCTGAATTTTGCGCAACGTAAATCTGATATCTTATCCTTTACCTTTGAGTCTGAAAGGGACAAAAACAGAATATTAGCAAACAGCCCCTGGTCCTTTTCGAGCAATTTACTAATACTTAAAGCATGGGAACCAAATAAACCTGCGCAATGTTACAAGTTCACAAGCTGTGAATTTTGGTTGCAAATTCATGGTCTCCCAATTGAATGGTGTAGTGAAGAGATTGTGCATGTTGTTGCCCAACAAATAGGCGGTGCAAAGGAAGTAAAAGTGGAGAAAAAAGGAGTGGCTTTTCAGAAAGTGGGGCGAGCCAGAGTTGAATTGGACCTGGAAAAACCTTTAAAACCAGGTATCTTATTTAATCTGGGAGAGGAGAAGGTTTGGTTGGATTTTAAGTACGAGAGGTTACCTAGATTCTGCTATTCATGTGGTAGAATTGGGCATTTTACAACCAATTGTGAAGAAATTCCGTATGATGTGGCAAAAATTGAAGATAGAAAGAACAATAAGTTCGGCAATTGGCTAAAAGAAGAGGTAAAAGTGAATAACCCTTTTTGGGAGTTATTTTATAATGAAAAGGTGGCTGAAGAAGAGATGGAACTACAGGAGAATAGCGTCATATCCTCTCATGATACTCAAATTGTCATATTTACGGGAAAGCAAACATAAGGAAATAACTTAGACCAAACACAATCTCAAAATAGGGCACAAATGGATATAAACTTACCTGAACACCAAATGGAGCAGCAACAAGAGAAAGGAAAAGGCATCATGAATGTAGATGAACCAGCACAACAAGTCTAGCAAGCTATTATTTCCTCTTCCTAGCACCAAAAAAAAAAAAAAAAAAAAGGTTTAAAGAAGGAAAGTAGGATCGTGAAAAGTTCACCAGCCAAGAAGTTAAATAGGTATACTCCTTATTACCCTTCAGTTGTTGATATGGCCAATCTGGATGAAACAAATCTGCAGGATACTCCCATCAGTTTTTTAGAAGAAACCAGGGGAAGGGCTTTGGTGGCTAGCCCAAATAAGCCACCGGTTCACAAATGAGAGTGATTTGTTGGAACTATCAGAGGTTGGGCACACCACTGATAGTTTAGAATTTAAGAGCCATGGTGGCTCAAGAAAGGCCCAATCTAATCTTGTTAATGGAAACTAAAAACAAAGAAACTGTCGTAGCTCGTCTTAAAAGAAAACTAAAGTTTCAAAATAGTTTTGTGGAGGAACCGCAAGGCATTGCCGAGGGGGGGTGGCGGTATTACAGAATGAGCAAATGGCGATGGAAGTGGAGTTCAGTTCTCAAGAACTAATAAATTTGATATGTTTTGATCATGAGAGTAAGAAAAATATACGGCTTAGTTGTGTGCATGCTCCAAACAGATATGGGGAAAGATTTCAGCTATGGGAGAAATTGAGACAGATTGCTTCTTCTAATACACTCCCATGGGTGTGCATGGGAGATTTCAATGAGATACTTTATTATTGGGGAAAAAGGGGAAGCAAGATGGCAGAGAGTTCTAGAATGCAGGCCTTCCAAAACTGTATCCATGATTGTTCGTTAATGGAAATTGACTGTAAAGGGTGTGCATTTACCTGGTCTAATAACAAAGAAGGTGCTAATCTGATTGAAGAGAAATTGGATAGAGTTTTCTGCTCGATGAATTGGCGAGTTATGTTTCCGGAGGCTGAAGCTTTTGCTCTACCAGCTGTGGGGTCTGATCATAGTCCCCTCCTTGTGGTAAGCAGTGCTGAATCTATAAAGAAACAAAAAGATTTTAACTTCAAAGCCTACTGGGTTGAAGATAGTGAATGTAGGGAGATAGTAACACATGCATGGCAATCTCAACCTTGCATCCAAGGAGGCTTGAGAGATAAACTACTTTCTACCAGCCAAGCATTGAAAGCATGGAGCAAATAGAAATTCCCCAATAATAACACTCGCATTACAGCCTTAAAGAAGGAGCTTCAATCCATCACAAACAGCCACCGGAGTTATCAAGACACAAGCGGAATTAAAAGAATAAAAGAAGAGTTGGAAATTGTATGGCGCAGGGAGGAAATGTTTTGGGGCTTGAAATCAAGGATTAATTGGCTTCATTGGGGAGACAAAAATACAAAGTACTTTCATGTAGCAACGATCCAACGGAGACAAAAAAAAAAACAGAATTCAGATGTTGAAAAATGCAGAAGACCAGTGGGTTAAAGGTAAACAACAACTCCAGCACCTCACCATATCTTTCTTCAAGGAGCTATATACCTTGGTAGGACCTCGCAACTACAACCCCGTCTTAGATCAATGTCCTACGCTAATCGGAAATGAAATAAATGACTGTTTAGTGGCGGAAGTAACCATGGAAGAAATACATACTGCTGCTTTCCAATTAGGAGCTTAGAAAGCCCCTGGCCCAGATGGTTTAAATGGACTGTTTTATCAGCATCACTGGGATATAATCAGTCCCGATATCTTAAAAGAAGTTCGAGGTTTTTTTCTCTAGGGGTTTGGATCCAGCCCTTAACAGAACGCATATAACTTTAATCCCAAAGGTTCCCCACCCGGAGAAACTTGATCAATACTACCCTATTAGCTTATGCAATTTTGCCTACAAAATTATTGCAAAAATCTTGGCAAACAGACTGAAAAGATGGCTACCTATACTGATTTCAGGAGAGCAAAGTGCATTCGTTAGTGGAAGACAGATTCAAGACAATATTTATATTGTACAAGAGGTATTGCATCAATTGAGAAAGAGGAAAAGGAAGAAGCATTTCCAAGCGGTGCTCAAACTTGACATGAAGAAAGCTTATGACAGGATTGAATGGGATTATCTAGAAGGTTGCTTGCTGAAAATGGGGTTTTGTGCTCAATGGGTTCATTGGATAATGCATTGTGTCACCACAGTCACATTTAATATTAAGCTTAACGGGGAATCTCTTCCTGATTTTGCTCCCACCAGAGGCATTCGACAAGGCGATCCTCTCTCACCCTATCTATTTATCTTGGTAGCAAACAATTTATCAACTTTGATGGGAAAGGCGCTACAAGAAGGAAATATCAAGGGAATCAAGTTGAACAGATTCTGCCCTACTTTAACTCATTTGTTATTCGCAGATGATTCAGTTTTTTTCTTAGACGGTTCTCTCCAGGAATGCCAAAACGTTGCAACTGTCATTAACCAATATTGTTATGCTTCAGGACAAGCTGTTAACTTAAATAAATCAGGGATTTTCTTCAGTAAAGACTGTCCACCTTTATTAAAGGAAAACATGAAGAGAGAACTAAGAGTACCAGAGCTAGAACGAACAGGAAAGTATCTAGGAATACCATCTGATTGGGGAGCATCAAAGAAGCAAGTGTTTAGGCGGATTCTGAATTGGATCAACATGAAATTGGAGGGCTGGAAGGAGCAACTCATATCAAAAGCAGGTAAAGAAATTCTCCTGAAATCAGTGGTGCAGGCGGTACCACAATATGCCATGTCAGTTTTTAAAATTCCAGTGTCAATTTGTAAGGCTATAGAGGAAAAAATAGCAAATTTCTGGTGGAAAAACAGTGATGCAAAGTCTAGTCTGCACTGGAAATGATGGGAAATCATGAAGATGAGAAAAGAAAAATGATGAATGGGTTTCAAAGATTTGATTACTATTAATAAAGCCTTATTGGGGAAGCAAGCTTGGAGGATGGTTAAAAATCCGAATGCACTATGGAGCAAATTAATGAAAGGGCTATACTTCAATCGTTCAGATCTTTGGCATGCTAATTTTGGTTGTAATCCTTCATGGGGATGGAAAAGTCTGCTAATTGGAAGAGAGGCTATAGTGGACTCAATCAGATGATCGATAGGAAGTGGAGAATCAGTTAACATCAGAACAGACAAATGGCTGAAAAGAGGCTTAATAGGAGGGCCGACAAACAGAAATGATCCCCAGAAAGTCTCGGAGCTAATACTACCGGAGACACAAACGTGGAATGAACCATTGTTAAGAAATCTTTTTGATGACCAGACTACTCAGGAGATTCTTGCAATACCAATAAATAATCCTTTTTTCAGTGATGAATTATTATGGACGGGCACAAAACATGGGTCATATACAGTCAAGAATGGTTATAACTTGCTAAGAGACACCACCACAGAAAACAAAGCCAATCAGCACCCTTCCTCCTCATATCAAACCTCAACAGCATTATGGAATGCAATTTGGCATATGAAAACCAGCCCGAAAGTGAAGTTATTTGTATGGCAGGCTTGTCAAAACGCTCTACCAACTAAGGAGAATCTATGGAAAAGAAAGATCTCACTTGACCCGGTATGTGATCTATGCAAAGCCACGGTGGAAACGGCCAAACACACCCTCCTCCTCTATCCATGGGTTGCTGGGGTATGGAATCGCCTGGAAATTAACCAGCAAATCGATGCACATGAAATTAAATGCATAGATGACTAGTTGGCCAAATTCACAAGCAAAAAGCCGCACCTCCCCTCTCTAGAAACAATTGGCAATCTCCTGTGGCAGGTATGGAAGGGGCGCAACGATTTCATCTTTCGAGGAACAAAACCAGAGGTCTGCAAAGTAATAGATCTAGCAAGATCTCAGCAAAACAGCTACCAAAAATGGGGATGTGAAGATGCACTAGCAGAGAAAACCGAAGAACCGAAGAACCAACCTACCTAGCGAGCTCCGAAGACCGGCTGCCTCAAGCTGAACGTTGACGGTTCGTTGGGGGAAGGATCGACGGAGAGAGCGGTAGCCTGCATCGTTCGGGACTCCTCCGACACCCTCTTAGATGGATTTTTCGAAATCCATTTGGGCAGAATCTAGTTTACAAGTCGAAACCCTAGGGGTTCTTGAAGCCCTAAAGTTTCTGAAGGAGAAAGAACTCGGTGAAGCTGTTCTGGAGACTGACAGCAAACTTGTGGTCGCCAGCTTGAAGCACGAACAGGAAACTGAGTTACACGCACGTGGGGCGTTGATGGAATGTCGTTCACTCCTCCAGCAGCTGCCGTGAGTGGGCCTAGTTCACTGTCCACATTTAGCCAACTCAGTCGCGGACTGGGGCCGCACGCCACCAACGCTTGAAGACTATTCCTCCGAGTTGGCGGGCCTCCCCTCCCTCAAGCCTCTGGGCTCTCTTATGTATCAACGCCCCGATAGCGGGCTCTCGTGGATTTCCGCTTATATGATAAATAAAAATTCACCTTTTGACACAAAAAAAAAAAAAACACAAGTTTACGAAATTATCAGAGAAAGAGAAGGAATGTGCCCTACCACTTGAGTAATCCTTGGATCAAGAATACATTTCATGCATAATTATCACTGGCAAAACTTAGATTTTACTCTTAACATTATTGACTTCGCTGACCAAAGCCATGGACTTCCTCCTCTTGTACATAGAGTGAGATCATAAATCATGTTCTTTCTCTTTCCCGCCTAGCTAGGAAGTCCAACACAACTCGTAGTTACAAGCTTAAAAAAACCAATAATAGAAAGATCCTTTTTGGAATTATCTGCTCCATCTTGTTGTTGAACAAAAGAAAATGAGATTGGTTTGGAAGTTGAACGAACACTTCGATTATTTTCCCTTCAAAACATACTTGCAATCTCGCCGATCCCCACGTCCCTCCTCTTTAAAAGCCCTCCAACAAGCCATTGCTCGAACACATCTGCACCTTCTCACTTGAGATCAACCTCTTCTTCACTCGAAGTTTTTCAATTTGCTAGTAGACCGGTTCTATGATGGCGAACTACTGTGGGCTCATGCATCTTTTGGCATTATTTGTCCTTGCTCTGTCATTGATGATTGGCGAGAACTCCATCAAAGCTCGCCAAAATTTTGGAGGCGGCGTTGCCTGAGGATCCTGAACTACTGAGGCCCGACTTGTTTCACCTTCCCAACATCCCAAACCGGCAAAAGCCGGAATTGCCATCACTGCCAATGGTTGAATTTGTTAAGCATATAGGAACAAAGTCTCACTCAGCCACTATAAATTCAGCAGATAACACTGATGCTGGAAGAGAAAGAACTATGAAGAGAAAGAGTTATACGGAGCAGCAAAGCGAAGCAAAGAACACGTGGGAAAAACAAAAACAGGAAAGTAACAATGAGCTGATGATCAACGGTGAAGAGCTCGTGATGAAGGCAGACATGGATTGTTATCAATGATTAAGAAAGCCTGAAATAAAGAAGATGTGGATCGCCAAGTCGTGTAGATCTCAACTGACACACGTGTTGTTATTCGGTTTAGAGTGGTGAAACAAATTAAGAAACAGTTAGTTGTATTCAGTTTGTTGTTCTATTCTGATATAAGTAGTCTTCTTCTTCTTCGATAGAGAAGCAAGCGAAGATAGAAGCAAAATAGAGAGAGAGAGCTTAGAGAGCAATGCATTGTATAGCTGATACGTGCTGTGATAGAGAGATAGAAAACAGGGGATGTAAAACAGAGGATTTGTATTCATAGGCTGTCATTGATATACAGAAGCTTTGTACTACAATCATATTGAAAGAGTGATTTGAAGTATTTCCTTTGCCGATTCCTCTGTATCTTGATTCATTTCTTCATCTTCATCTTCATCTTCACAGAATTACTGCTATTTCCAGACTGCCAAAGCCGGAAATACCAACAATACCGAAGCTGGAATTGCCAGAAATGCCCAAATTGCCTCATCTCCCCGATTTCCCCAAACCAACGTTGCCTTTTGTTCCGAAGGACATGTCTGTGGTTGCTACTAGTCCTTGAACCGCAATGATGTGAATTTGGAGTCGTGATGGAATATGCTGCGATTTAGTATCTTATTACTTCTATTTTAATGGTCTAAGCATGCCTTCGAATGGCATATGCCATGTGTACTTATTTGTATTGATATGACTTACGGAACTCGTTCCTATGGCAGTTTGTGATGCTTTGTGTAACCTCTTCATTTACAAGGGGAGAGTATGCTGTAATTACTCTTGTTTATATACTTAGTGCACTTGTCCATGCTTTGCTTAAGTTTTATATTTTAAAAAATATTGAAATTTATGTTTGCTAAAACTCCTTATCTACTTCTTTTCACATCTAACTTGTATGAATTTTTTAAATATTTTTAGAGTTATAAGAATGACGACAGGCATGGAATTTACTTTGTGAAAAAGAATATCAACATAATGTAAAATGTGCCATTTATTATACATTCGAATAGTGTAAGATCATTTGTCATATATTAAATTTTAAATTCACTATATATATATATATATATATATATATATATATATAAATTTTTTTTTTTAACTTGAAAAAAGTAAATTGACTTCTCTCTATACAGTTTCTACTTTACTTCACATAAAGTCATAAACAATATCATCTATATATTGGTAATTAGATTGAGATTTTCAGAGACTTTACTTTAAATTCTCTACTTTTCTTGAAATTACCTCATCATTCTATTTGCAAAAGAAAAGAAACTTTTCATTAGATTGAATGCATTTAACGTTCAAAAGGCATATGATAAATCAGACTAGTTTTTTTTTCCCTCTCATTTTGGTCGGAATATATCAGACTAGTTTTCAAACCTGTGTTAATATAGATAAAGTTGTACTTCAAAATCCACTACATATAAAGGATTAGGATCACATCATATTTGAGATATGGTGTCAGAAACTTCTGTGTAGTGTTAGTTCCAAGCACTTGTGAAAGAGCTAATGCAGACGAACAAAAGAATAAAAAAAACCCAGATTGGCATTGGCATTGAAGTGGAGTTCAGCATCAGTACCTCACCGCCACCATGCCTTCGGCGACAACATGCCAGTTAATGTTCTAATTTATGATGAGCAGCCAAAGTAGGTACATTGTGTGGGGGTGTCTCTGCTTTTTAGTCTAACATTTCATGTCAATGAAATTATGTGGGACTACTATCAACAATTCTAAAAATTTAAGTTATTTAACTATTCTAACATTTTATGTCACGCTTAATATGGTATTTTCACCTAATACTAAGCGTGAAAATGTATAATTAGAGAAGCAAATAGGAGTTTGGAAAAATTCAAACTTAGGACCTCCTTAACCCTAATAACATGTAAATGTTATAAGATCTTGAAGAGAGACGTGCGCAGAAGAGAATAAGGACATCTTTACTCATATTGACTTGAGATTACAATTTATTAGAGAAAGGATGTTTATACCCAAACAATATGCTGGAGCATCTAGCTCTAACAACATTTATAGTAGGAAAATTTATTATCTCCATAAATATACTTCATCACTCCCCCATAAGCTGGAGCATCTAGCTCGAACATGATAGGTGCAACTTTCTTCCAAAGTTTGTGATCATGCACCATGTAAGACAGACCCCACACTAAACAACCATATTTGGTAAGTGCTGTAGCCACACATGCTCAAAAAGGTGAAATATATTTTTCATAAAACTTTGATAAAACCACATGGAAACCTAACTTGAATTGTGGCAAACTAAACCGTCAGGGGTTGCCAAGGTCGAGTGATATCATATGACGGATGTTGGTGTCAGACTTGGCTCACCGACGGCTTGAGCCCTTGGTCGCTTCTCACAAAATGATTGATTTTTTTAATAATTTTTTTTTTTAAAATGCAGCTAAAATCCTTTGCAAAAGGTTTTCTTTTTTTTTTTGCCAAACATTACTTGAACCCAAAGTCATTTTATAAAAGTTTCTACTTAACTCAATTTGCATTTCCCTAAAAGGTTTTGGTTTTAATATTTGCATTACACCCAAAGCCCATTTCCAAAGTTGAACCAAATCCATCCATAATCTTTTTCGTTTGTAATTGCAAGTGATGTAACAAAGAGGTGTGAGGTGCAAGGTCCTAATTATAATGGAATCATCTATTGGACGAAATCCTAATTTAAGGATGAATCGAAATAAAATATCCCGTATCTCGATTTTTTTTTTTTTCGCTTTTATTTACTGTTGTGTGCTCGTTTTGAAGTAGTTGTCCTCGATGCTGTTCAGAACAACTGCGATGTGAACGAAGAGAAGAGACTCAGATCTTCTGGGAAGTACATGGAGGAAAGGGACCAAGACAGTAGGAAGTGCCCAACAATGGCCCCGCCTCCAATAAAGAACCTTGGTCCTCGGCCATTAAAGCGATATTTACTGTCCTGACCAACCCAATCCTTCCAACCCCCACAAGCCTGAAACACTTCCCAGCTCTTCTTATAACACGAGCGCCCGTCTTGGATCATTTCACATTCTATAGTGCCATGGCTTCCTCCTATTGCATTCTCTTGGTTCTGTACCTGAGTTTGGTCTTCGAGAGAACCCATGTGATGACCATAGAGGCGCGGTCTCTTCCCAATGCCGGCAAGGAGTCACGGTCGGCACCGGAGGTGAAGGCGGTGCCGCCTTTGCCTAGGCCTAAGTTGCCACCTCTGCCTCCTCTGACTGGTTCCCCGCCTATTTTGAAATCACCGACGCCAAAGTTGTCACCATCGCCGCCCTCAGAGCCTTCACAGACTCCGCCTAGTATGATTCCGCCATCACCAGAGCCTAAATCAGCGCCATCGCCGCCACCGAGTTTCAATGCACCCACACCTGAATCCCCATCACCACCATCGAAATCAACCCAACCTCCAATATCTCCATTGCCACCTAAGTCGCCGAGTCTCAAGCCACCGGCCTCTAAACCTTTGCCGTCACCACCATTGGAGTCTGCTCATACGCCCCCTTCTGTCAATTCACCATCGCCAAAATCACCACCTGTGCCGCCATCAAAATCGACGCAATCACCACCTAATCCTGCTCCTCCAATGCCAAAATCGCCACCATCAATGCCTTACGCACCTCCCCCCGATTCATCAGCACACAATTCATCACGTAGTCAACCAGCACCTCGAACCAGTTCGCCCTCTCCAAAATCACCGCCTGTACCGCCATCAAAACCAACCCAATCACCTCCTAATCCCACTCCTCCGATGCCAAAATCGGCACCATCAACGCCTAACGCACCACCCCCCGATTTATCAGCGCATAATTCATCACATTCGCCACCATCAAAATCAAGCCGGCCACCACCTCGAACCAATTCACCCTCGCCCAAACCACCACCATCGCCACCCAAATTGCCCCGTCCTAGCTCACCTCCTAAATCGACCCCATCACAGCCATCACCTTCGACTCAAGCTCCGCGCGGATCCCATTCACCATCTCCTAAATCACCACCGTCACCACCTCGCTCGCCCAGCTTCGACCCACCAACGCCTAAACAATCACCAACACCACCACCATCAAAGTCCATGAAATCTCCTCCTAGTCCACCAGCTCCTAGATCATCATCACCGCCTACTTCTCCCCAGCCAGCCCCAAAATTGCCACCATCATCACCAAACCCGCCAAGTTCCGCTTTACCGGCACCTATTCCGCCAGCGCTGCCATCTCCACCAATGTCGAATCAATTGCCGCCTGTATGCAATTCACCCCCGACCAATTTATTGGAGCCACCCCCGACCTCCTCCGCACAAGCTCCAACCATACCACCGTTGCCTTCAAAAGAAGAATCTGCTTCACCATCAGCGGCAGCGTTGCCTTATACACTACCAGCATCTTATGAAGACACAATGCCTCTGCTGCCGCCGCCATCCTATCCGACACCTACATTGCCCACATTTCCGACACTCCCGCATATGACTTGGCCTCCATATCCTTTCATCCCCAAGATTCCTGGGATCCCGAGGACTAAATCGAGCAATTCTTACCCTCCATCTCCTTCATCTGCAAGAGCCTGAGCACTTTCTCGGGTAGTCGGTTTTAGCATGTCAGTCACTCGGATCTTCTTCACCTATTGTCCCTTAAATTTCGATGTTTGTGCTTTCCCTAGCCTCTGAGCAAAGTAAATGCTCAACTGCATTTTTTTCGTTAATTTGTTCACAAGTGGAAAACAGTGTTGTGTCCATTGAAAAGCTGTCGGGATCAGGTCTTGGTTTTGTAATGATCTTGTCGCTCGTACTTCTGCGATTTTGCCCAGATGAACTGATCATGGTGGAGTCAGAGAGCAAGCAGAAGAAACAGGATTCTTTAAAATAAATGCCATCAGCTTCATTGGTAAATGAGGCGGAAAATTTAATGTCATCTTATCATTGAGGGTCCTGAAATCCCAACTACTAGACAGTGCCATTAAAACTTGTTGGGTATCGAGAACAAACAATTCTTGATATGGTGTTGGTGCACGGCATCGATAGTGTTGTTTAGAGCATGCAAGCTGACAAAACAACCGATTTGGAACAATGACGCCGTCTGATAGTCCAGTGATTGGATAGTTGCGTTTGAGACTGCGAACCAATGCTATTCACTCGTCAATGAATGCGATTACAAATGATTAAGGAAGTTACGTAATGTACGGATTAAGGAAACGTGTAGTGATCAACAGAAACTGTAACTGCCCAGAACATCGATTTTAAGTGGCCAAGTTGGAGGGAAAAGGATACTCTCATCTCGAATCAGATTTATCTTTCTGAGAAACAAAGAACATAATTTCTGCGTCTTTTGTTTTAGATAGTTTGAAACAATAATAAGAGAATGTTTTTTGTATCACTTTAGTATTTACACCCGAATAATATGCATAGGAAATGAAGTAATCTAATGTAACAAGGAAACTAGCTATTTTAGATATAAAGAAATTAACAATTGAATGACAATTTTGGAGGTTTCTGACAGTAGTTTAACATCCCTCAAACTTAAGGTGGTTCCAAGAAAATCAGCTGCAGTTCGGACAAGAAACTAGAAATTGAGCAAGACGAGCAGCCATCCTTAGACTATCCCTTGTTTGATCAGTAGAAGAGATGTGGGACGAGATCGATGGTTCTTCGAAGAAGATGCTGTCAAGTAAAGTGACAGTCGTTCTCAATAAGTTTAGTGCATTCATGAAAAACTGCATTTCTCGTGATCTGAATGGCAAATCTGCTACCACACTCAATAATAGGGGTTGATTTCTGAAAGCCAACGGAGCCATACAAGTTCAGCACTAGTATCAGGCGACATACGACACTCAGATTTGACACTAGACCACGAGTTGATATTTTGCTTCTTACCATGCTGAGAGACTAAAGAACCGTGCCATATTTTCTCATCACATGCCTTGAGGCGAATCTGACTCCACATTTTCTCAGTGTGGACGGATGTAAATGAATGCTCGTGGGCAGAGTAATCAATGACCAACTATACCTGGTGTTCAAGAGCGAGTCAATATCATACAGTTTGGATCGAGGTATCATCACAGTGATAGGCCTTCTAATGGAAGAATCCGTACTCATAGGCTTAATTTTCTCTTTCTTCGAAATCATCAGAGGAGATGGCTTACTGAAAAATGGTTTTCAATGTGGAGGAAAGACAACGTAACCAATTGATCAACAAATGTTTTTGTAGTAAAATGGTAAGAATTTACATTTTATTATATGAGCTTGGTTTTTTACCCAAAACATAGAATTGGGAACAGGACCAAAACCAGCCAGTCCAGGAACCGGTGGTTCCAGAACCGACTAGTTTGGTTCTTGGTTCTGATCTTTTGGAAACAGAAGCCTGAGACTAGACCCACCTTGGAGTCGATCATCCTTATGTGGAACCGTGGATACTAGTAAGTGCAAGCATCACAATCGACGAATGAAGTGAAATATCCGCTCCACTCATGGAGGATCAGGATATGAGGATGGCCGGAAAGTCGAAGGAACATCTCAGATAGACTGAAAAGGAAGACAAGAAGCAGTGCAGAGACAGATGGGCATGGCCGTTCTGCTCTCAAGTTTTAAGCATGTGATATGAGTATATGCATATGATTTAAGGTATTGCGAACATATATAAATTACCTTTAATAAGACATCAGAAACAAGAGTTTTCAATTCTTTACAAATCTTGTTTGTCTCTTGAAAAAAAAAAATAATGTCTCCAGTTAAGCATCTTCTAACATAACAAATGAAGAGAATCAGCTAAGTGAGCTTGACCATACAATACTTGTGTGCAAGTGCACAAATAATTGCGTGATTTTGGCGCACTTAGCACTATAAACTAATATGTGTCATATTGAAATAGGGTAATTGTCCGTAATAGAGTTATGGTTATTTTTATTATTATTTAATTCTGAATTTTATTACAATTTTTGCTAACGGTTTTTATGCCTTCTTACAACCTTTGGAAGGTTGTGTATGTTGGGTCATAATCTTTGGAACGTTGTATTTGTTTAATTGTTATTTTCAAAAGCTATAAAATTTGGGGAAAATCTCAAGTAAAGACCCAAAGTGAGCATATTTTTCAAATAAGGACCCGAAGTGACCATTGTCTCAAATAAGGACCCGAAGTAGTTAACAAGTCTCAAATAAGAACCTGAACTTGCTGGCCGGCCAAAATGTTCACTGATCGACGAGCATGTGACATTTTTTATGGTCGGAATATGGGCAATTTTGAGCAAAAAAAAAATATAGATAGAAATTAACAAACCCTAAAAACGATATCCAGACCTCTCGAGTGCCAAAAGTTGACACAAAGGGATACTTAACTGCCAAATGTTACAAATGTGACACTTAAGTGTCAAAATTGAAGCAAAATGGATCATTTAAGTGCCACCGGCGAGAAAATCCGACCAAAACACTAACGTGGCAATTTTCTGGCGAGTTGCGCACAGAACGATGTCGTTTTGTTATAATTTGAATTTTAATATAATAATTAATTTAATTAATTTTTTTTTAAAAAAAAGGAGGGAGGTAGCGAAAGGCGAGGGCTATCTGGCGAGGGTCGCCGACCCTCGCCTGGCGACCCCAAAGGCCGCCGCCTGCTGGAGGGTCACCCCAACGAGCGGCGACCCTTGGGTCAACCGAGCAAGGGCTGGCGACCCTCGCCCGATTTGGGGTGAGGGCACGCAGGCCCTTGCTGCCAGTCGACTAGGGCCGCTGACCCTTGGCCAGGGCTTGGCGGCCCCGGCCAACCCTCCCCCACCTTCCAGCAACAATGGGGAGGCAACGGCGGCGAGGGCTCAACCCTCAGCCGCCGGCTACCTTCCTCCTCCTCCGGTTTTTTTTTTCTTTAAATAATAAATATAAATTATTATTATTTTTTAAAAATTTTAATTTAATTAATTTTTATATTATATTATAATTTAAATTATGCCAAATCGATGTTCTTTTTGTGTGTTTTGCTGATTTGGCATTCTGGCAAGTCACGTAAATGAGAAAATTAATAATAAAAAAATGCCACATAGGATTTCTGGCGAGGCTCGCTGAATGTGGCACTCAAGTGTCCCATTTTTCATAAAAAGTGGCACTTAAGCGTCACTTTCGTAAGTTTTGACACTTAAGGGTCACTTTGTACTAACTTTTGGTACTTGAAGTATTCTTTTGCCCCCTAAAAACAAAACCCTCTAGACTCTTCACGTTCTTTTGACCTAAACAAAACTCTTTATGTTCTCACGTTTTTCTTCTTCTGCTCTTCATCTTCTCCGTTCTTTGTCCTCTCTCATTTGGAGAACCGGGATTTTATGTTAATGGAACATGAATTGAGTGAGAGAGAGAGAGAGAGGAGGGAAGGAGCGAGTACCTTTGGATCTCAGGAACCAAGGATCTTGCTCCGTTAATAGGGAATTTGGGTTCTCCAAATGAGAGGAGACAAAGAACGTAAAAGATGAAGAGCAGAAGAAGAAGAACGTGAAGAGTTTGAGGGTTTTGTTTTTGGGGTTTGTTAATTTCTATATATGTATGTATGTATATATTTTTGGACAAAATTGCCCATATTCCGACCACCAAAAATGTTGCACACTCGCTGGCCAGTGAACATTTTGGCCACTCGGCGGGTTCAGGTCCTTATTTGAGACTTGTTAGCCACTTTGGGTCCTTATTTGGAATAACAGTCACTTCGGGTCCTTATTTGAGAAAGTATGCCCACCTTGGGTTTATTTGAGATCTTCCCTAAAGTTGGGATTTTAACATAATTATGATTTACTTGAGAACATTAGGATAATAACTAAGATTTTCATTTTGAAATTTTGGCAAACATAGGATTGATGAGTAAGGGGATAGCATACACAAAGCCTGACCAAAAAACAAATGATCAGTTCGAGGATCATTTGATGGGGGTTTCAAAGTTATCCTCCCTTATTGGGTTGATACTAGCTTGATGGATCCCCAACAAGATTGTTTACCATTGCAAAATAGGGTTGGTAGCAAGCATCTTCTTCGTCGGAGCTCTCATTGTGACCATTAAGGATAACTACTTCATCCTTGTGGTTGGCCGCTTCATAATTAATATTGTTTTGAGCTATACCCTCATCATCGTTCCCATTTATATTGTTGTAATCTCTCCAGTCTCTTATCGGAGCTTGCTCACCTCCTTCCTTGAGGTACTCCTTTCATTTCTTTATTTTGTCTCCAAATTTTATAACATATTTTTGTTTTTTAATTTATCATCAATGATTGTCGGGGGGAAAATTAAGGTTAGATATTTAAAGTTAAAGGAAGGTGATTGCTTTCTTATACATGTTTTGGCGGTTCAGGTATTCATCAACATGGGCGCCCTCCTTCAGTGACATCTCCCACTTTTTCTTATTTAGGATTCACTCTAACCTCGATTAGCGTCTCTTACTCAGCATAGGAGGAATCCCCTTCTTGCTCATTTTTTGGGTCCTTGCCATGCTAGAATCCCCTTCTCGATGGCTTATCATGCAGGGCTGTCAACTCGATGCAAAGCGTATCCTTGCCCAAATCTCCAACTCTAAGGAGGAGGCTACAGTCTAGCTTGCCAAGATTAAGGAGGCTGTTGGCATCCCTGAAGAGAACAACGACGACATCACCAAGGTCACCAGCCAGAGCACTTGAGGGGACATGTGGTGGGATCTCCACTGGACCTCACCTGCCTTACACATGCTTGCCTACGCTATTGGAATCTACTTCATCCAACAAGCTTTTGGGAGTGACACCATCATCCTTTATAGCCCTTCCATTTTTGATAGGCTAGCATTATCTCCAACACCACAAAGCTCCTCTTGGGCATAGCACTCGATGTTGTGAAGATTATTTGCACCCTCTTAGCCACTTTCCTTCTTGATCGGATTGGGCGACAACCGTTGTTGCTGACTAGTATTGGTGGAATGATTATATCGCCAAAATACTCTATGACTTATTAGTACTTATGTCAATTGGATTTGTTATATTTTTTTAATCGAAATTTAGATTTTTTATGTTGATGTTGGAATATGTACATAATACACACTATGCCGGCACGTCACGTGCGCAATGCCGGCACGGCACGTCACGTGCGCAATGCCGGCACGGCACGTCACGTGCACAATGTCGGCACGGCACGTGCACGATGCTAGCACGACATGTACATAACACATTTAGGGCACATAATGTTCAGAGGAATCCGATCGAGGAAGTGAAGCCACGCTGGAACAAGCACACCGCTACCTACAACTTCTCGGCTTCCATCATATGCATTTTTCTAGGTTTCGGTTAGTCGTATCTCTCAATAGATAAATCCAATATCATGAAGCATGGAAAGATTCACCCTAGTGGTCCTCTATAAAGTTTGGAACGTACGATATATTTTTGCGAATTAATTTTTCATACAACGAATCAATTCCTTGCAACTTATTTATGTTGAAAAAAAGACAATAATAATTTATTATATTGCACTTTGTTTTATAACTTTATTATTGATAAAATGATTAACTTATTGACAAAGTTTTTTTTTTATGCATAAACAAAGAAAAATAAAGATTACTTAATTTTGAATAACAACATCCACTTATTTCTTCTTCTTTTTCAGCCAAGTAAGTAAATTTCAGATAATGCTTATTATTTCTCATCATTCTTATCACGTAATAATATATTACAAAGGAAAATAGGGCACAAAATATTTTTTTTTTTTTTTTTTTATGTTTTCAATTTCTTATACATAATTATGATTTACTTGAGAACATTTGGATAATAACTAAGATTTTCATTTTGAAATGTTGGCAGACATAGGATTGATGAGTAAGGGGACAGCATACGTAAAGCCTGACCAACAAACGAATGATGAGTTTGAGGATCATCTGATGGGGGTTTCAAAGTTATCCTCCCTTATTGGGTTGATATTGGCTTGGTGGATCCCCAACAAGATTGTTTACCATTGCAAAATAGGGTTAGTAGCAAGAATCTTCTTCATCGGAGCTCTCATTGTGGCCATTAAGGATAACTACTTCATCCTTGTGGTTGGCTGCTTCATAATCAATATTATTGCGAGATATACCCTCATCATTGTTCCTATTTATATTGCTAAAATCTCTCCAATCTCTTATCGGGGCTTGCTCACCTCCTTCCCTAAGGTACTCCTTTCATTTCTTTTTCTTTTTTTGTCTCCAAATTTTGTAAGATATTTTTGTTTTTTTAATTTATCATCAATGATTGTCGGGGGAATAATTAAGGTTAGATATTTAAAGTTAAAGGAAGGTGATTGCTTTCTTATACGTGTTTTGGCGATTCAGGTATTCATCAACATGGGCACCCTCCTCAGTGACATCTCCCACTTTTTCTTATTTAGGATTCACTCTAACCTCGGCTAGCGTCTCTTACTCAGCATAGGAGGAATCCCCTTCTTGCTCATTTTTTGGTCCTTACCATGCTAGAATCCCCTTCTCGATGGCTTATCATGCAGGGCTGTCGACTCGATGCAAAGCGTATCCTTGCTCAAATCTCCAACTCGAGGAAGAGGCTACAGTCTAGCTTGCCAATATTAAGCAGGCTGTTGGCATCCCTGAAGAGAACAACGACGACATCACCAAGGTCACCAGCCGAGCACTTGAGGGGACATGTGGTGGGATCTCCACTGGACCTCACCTGCCTTACACATGCTTGCCTGCGCTATTGGAATCTTCTTCATCCAACAAGCTTTTGGGAGTGACACCATCATCCTTTATAGCCCTTCCATTTTTGATAGGCTAGCATTATCTCCAACACCACAAAGCTCCTCTTGGGCATAGCACTCGTTGTTGTGAAGATTATTTGCACCCTCTTAGCCACTTTCCTTCTTGATCGGATTGGGCAACAACCGTTGTTGCTGACTAGTATTGGTGGAATGATTATATCGCCAAAATACTCTATGACTTATTAGTACTTATGTCAATTGGATTTCTTATGCTTTTTTAATCGAAATTTAGATTTTTTATGTTGATGTCGGAATATGTACATAACACATTTAGGGCACATAATGTTCAGAGGAATCCGATCGAGGAAGTGAAGCCACGCTGGAACAAGCACGCCGCTACCTACAACTTCTCGGCTTCCATCATATGCATTTTTCTAGGTTTTGGTTAGTCGTATCTCTCAATAGATAAATCCAATATCATGAAGCATGGAAAGATTCACCCTAGTGGTCCTCCATAAAGTTTGGAACGTACGATATATTTTTTTGCGAATTAATTTTTCATACAACGAATCAATTCCTTGCAACTTATTTATGCTGAAAAAAAGACAATAATAATTTATTATATTGCACTTTGTTTTATAACTTTATTATTGATAAAATGATTAACTTATTGACAAACTTTTTCTTTTTTATGCATAAAAAAAGAAAAATAAAGATTACTTAATTTTGAATAACAACATCCACTTATTTCTTCTTCTTTTTCAGCCAAGTAAGTAAATTTCAGATAATGCTTATTATTTCTCATCATTCTTATCACGTAATAATATATTACAAAGGAAAATAGGGCACGAAATATTTTTTTTTTCATTTTTTTATGTTTTCAATTTCTTATACATAATTATGATTTACTTGAGAACATTTGGATAATAACTGAGACTTTCATTTTGAAATGTTGGCAGACATAGGATTGATGAGTAAGGGGACAGCATACGTAAAGCCTGACCAACAAACGAATGATGAGTTTGAGGATCATCTGATGGGGGTTTCAAAGTTATCCTCCCTTATTGGGTTGATACCGGCTTGGTGGATCCCCAACAAGATTGTTTACCATTGCAAAATAGGGTTGGTAGCAAGAATCTTCTTCGTCGGAGCTCTCATTGTGACCATTAAGGATAACTACTTCATCCTTGTGGTTGGCCGCTTCATAATTAATATTGTTGCGAGCTATACCCTCATCATCGTTCCTATTTATATTGCTGAAATCTCTCCAGTCTCTTATCGGGGCTTGCTCACCTCCTTCCCTAAGGTACTCCTTTCATTTCTTTTTCTTTTTTTGTCTCCAAATTTTGTAACATATTTTTGTTTTTTTAATTTATCATCAATGATTGTCGGGGGAAAAATTAAGGTTAGATATTTAAAGTTAAAGGAAGGTGATTGCTTTCTTATACGTGTTTTGGTGGTTCAGGTATTCATCAACATGGGCACCCTCCTCAGTGACATCTCCCACTTTTTCTTATTTAGGATTCACTCTAACCTCGGCTAGCGTCTCTTACTCAGCATAGGAGGAATCCCCTTCTTGCTCATTTTTTGGGTCCTTGTCATGCTAGAATCCCCTTCTCAATGGCTTATCATGCAGGGCTGTCGACTCAATGCAAAGCGTATCCTTGCCCAAATCTCCAACTCTGAGGAGGAGGCTACAGTCTAGCTTGCCAAGATTAAGGAGGCTATTGGCATCCCTGAAGAGAACAACGACGACATCACCAAGGTCACCAGCTAGAGCACTTGAGGGGACATGTGGTGGGATCTCCACTGGACCTCACCTGCCTTACACATGCTTGCCTGCGCTATTGGAATCTACTTAATCCAACAAGCTTTTGGGAGTGACACCATCATCCTTTATAGCCCTTCCATTTTTGATAGGGCTAGCATTATCTCCAACACCACAAAGCTTCTCTTGGGCATAGCACTTGATGTTGTGAAGATTATTTGCACCCTCTTAGCCACTTTCCTTCTTGATCGGAATGGGCGACAACCGTTGTTGCTGACTAGTATTGGTGGAATGATTATATCACCAAAATACTCTATGACTTATTAGTACTTATGTCAATTGGATTTGTTATGCTTTTTTAATCGAAATTTAGATTTTTTATGTTGATGTTGGAATATGTACATAATATGCACTATGCCGGCACGTCATGTGCGCAATGCCGGCACGGCACGTCACGTGCACAATGTCGGCACGGCACGTGCACGATGCTAGCACGACATGTACATAACACATTTAGGGCACATAATGTTCAGATGAATCCGATTGAGGAAGTGAAGCCACGCTGGAACAAGCACGCCGCTACCTACAACTTCTCGGCTTCCATCATATGCATTTTTCTAGGTTTCGGTTAGTCGTATCTCTCAATAGATAAATCCAATATCATGAAGCATGGAAAGATTCACCCTAGTGGTCCTCCATAAAGTTTGGAACGTACGATATATTTTTGTGAATTAATTTTTCATACAACGAATCAATTCCTTGCAACTTATTTATGTTGAAAAAAAGACAATAATAATTTATTATATTGCACTTTGTTTTATAACTTTATTATTGATAAAATGATTAACTTATTGACAAAGTTTTTTTTTATGCATAAACAAAGAAAAATAAGGATTACTTAATTTTGAATAACAACATCCACTTATTTCTTCTTCTTTTTCAGCCAAGTAAATTTCAGGTAATGCTTATTATTTCTCATCATTCTTATCACGTAATAATATATTACAAAGGAAAATAGGGCACGAAATATTTTTTTTTTCATTTTTTTATGTTTTCAATTTCTTATACATAATTATGATTTACTTGAGAACATTTGGATAATAACTAAGATTTTCATTTTGAAATGTTGGCAGACATAGGATTGATGAGTAAGGGGATATCATACGTAAAGCATGACCAATAAACGAATGATGAGTTTGAGGATCATTTGATGGGGGTTTCAAAGTTATCCTCCCTTATTGGGTTGATATTGGCTTGGTGGATCCCAACAATTTTGTTTACCATTGCAAAATAGGGTTGGTAGCAAGAATCTTCTTTGTCGGAGCCCTCATTGTGACCATTAAGGATGACTACTTCATCCTTGTGGTTGGCTGCTTCATAATTAATATTGTTGCGAGCTATACCCTCATCATCATTCCCATTTATATTGCTGAAATCTCTCTAGTCTCTTATCGGGGCTTGCTCACCTCCTTCCCTAAGGTACTCCTTTCATTTCTTTTTTCTGTCTCCAAATTTTGTAACATATTTTTGTTTTTTAATTTATCATCAATGATTGTCGGGGGAAAAATTAAGGTTAGATATTTAAAGTTAAAGGAAGGTGATTGCTTTCTTATACGTGTTTCGGCGATTTAGGTATTCATCAACATGGGCACCCTCCTCAGTGACATCTCCCACTTTTTCTTATTTAGGATTCACTTTAACCTCGGCTGGCGTCTCTTACTCAGCATAGAAGGAATCCCCTTCTTGCTCATTTCTTAGGTCCTTGCCATGCCGAATCCCCTCCTCGCTAGCTTATCATGCAGGGCCATCAGTGCGATGCGAAGCATATCCTTGCCCAAATCTCCAACTCTGAGGAGGAGGCTACAGTCTAGCTTGCCAAGATTAAGGAGACTATTGGCATCCCTAAAGAGAACAACAACAACAACATCGAGGTCACCAACCAGAGCGCTTGGGGGGACATGTGGTGGGATCTCCACTGGACCTCACCTGCCTTACACATGCTTGCCTATACTATTGGAATCTACTTCATCCAACAAGCTTTTGGAAGTGACACCATCATCCTTTATAGCCCTTCCATTTTTGATAGGGCTAGCATTATCTCCGACACCACAAAGCTCCTCTTGGTCATAGCACTCGATGTTGTGAAGATTATATGCACCCTCTTAGCCACTTTCCTTCTTGATCGGATTGGGCGACGACCGTTGTTGCTGACTAGTTTTGGTGGAATGATTATATCGCCAAAATACTCTATGACTTATTAGTACTTATGTCAATTGGATTTGTTATGCTTTTTTAATCGAAATTTAGATTTTTTATGTTGATGTTGGAATATGTATATAATACACACGATGCCGGCACGTCACGTGCATGATGCCGGCACGACACATGCATGATTCTAGCATGACACATACATAACACACTTAGAGCACATAACGTTCAGAGGAATTCGATCGAGGAAGTGAAGCCACACTGGAATAAGCACGCTGCTACCTACAACTTCTTGGCTTCCATCATATGCATTTTTCTAGGTTTTGGTTAGTCCTATCTCTCAATTGATACATCCAATATCATGAAGCATGATGCAATCTTTGTCAAAGAGTTACTTATGTTCTAAAAATTGAAAGAAGTTCATAGGTTTTATGTCTCATTTTTTATATTAATTCTTGTCAATTTTGTTTCTCAAAATATAGTCATTGTTTTTCAATTGTTTCCTTTGAGAGAAATATCATAATTGCTATTTAATATTCTCATTTGAGACTTTATTGTATCCTAGAGGATTTTTGCTAGTAATCATTAGCAACATTGTGAGGTGAATAACTAGTTAAAGAGAATATTATCACACCTCAAAGTCTGATTCCATTTTTTTTCTCGACGTGGGTTGAATTTTCTCCAACATTTCTCACATAGTGCATACACCATATATGTGGGGATGCTCTTTGTAGATGGAATACATGTTAGAAATTTATCATAAGCATTAGCTTAGCAAAATAATAAATATTCACTTTAAATCTAGCCAAAGAAAGAAAGGGAAAAAAGTTGAGAGAGAGAGAGAGAGAGTGTGAGGATATTCTATGGTCCCGTATAAGAAAATACGGGAGCAATCCCATGCCCCTAATCAAAGGGAAAGAGAATCGGACATTCAATGAATTCCAAACCTCTAGGAAAATGTCCGCCCGCAATGTAAAATTATCACGCAAATCGAACTATGGTTATTAGACATATGTCGCGACCCGATCTCGCCGCCCCTCGACAAGTATCCAAGGTGGGAAAGGTTGGGTTTAGGGATACTTGATCACGAGAGTTCCCTCACGAGATCACGAGCTCTCCCAAGCTCATACCCCGCGTGACAGCGGATTTATTTATATGATCTAGGTATTTAACAACCTAAAAAATATACAGGAGTCGCCACTAGTCTCATTTTGGGGGTCGGCTAGAAACCCAATCGAGGGTCGGACTATTCCCTCGATTCCTATGCAACCAGATATCTAGGCTTGGGGACTTGGGTTACATTAATATTGCTATTAGCGCCCTTTCGGTACCTAAACAGTATGTTGTGTTTTTCCTAACATGTCCATGCATTTCTTTTTTATATTTTTAGGATCATCAATTCTATACTAAATGATCATGCGTGGTGGATTACTTTCATTCAATTCTATTTCTAAGAAATGAAAGAAAATCAAACAATGAAAATGAAATTGCAGGACATGAAGTAAACAATCAAGAAAAGCAGCTAAACATAATCATGCAATTCTAAAAATATAAAAGAGGAAACAATTGGGAAAGAAAGGAAACCCGCAACTCGTCAGGTTTTATACAATGCATGGAGCCCAAGACATATGTCGGGAAAAACAAATAGTACATGACAATGGTCGGAATGGACATCGACCTCCACCATCTTCACGCTTTATCCATGTTCAGGATCCTATTCTAAACCTAATCTAAGACACATGGATTCCTTGCCTCATCTTATATGACTAAGATAACGCATAGAAATCATTATTATAACGAGTGAACATAGGCATCAGACATGAATATGAATCTAGCAAATTCAAGTCACAAACAGGACAAAATACAATGCATGTTTAAAGGTTCGTAAGACCACCTAGACAATGTACAAAAATGTGAAACTTGCACATGACATAAGGTTGAATGCGAAAAAGGTTTGGGTAAACATTTAACCCTAAATCAGAGTGCAAAGAAGTCACACAATTGCAAAGTGACTTGGAACTAAGAAGCAAAATGCATGACAATTTCAGTTGTGGTATATCGACTTGATGCATGGTTTTTACATAGTAGATGATCTTCAAATGAGACATGCTACACATCATCAAATTTAGTATGCATCATATTCTAAAAGATTCAAGAAAGCATGCACATACATCGACCAAATCATCCATCACAGAAATTGGGCATTTAATATAGGCACAATAAATGCACATTCAATGGTTGTCTCATCCTACAATCTTTATGGTAGATGAATCAGCATATGAGGAATAAATTTCATGAGGAAGCATCTCAAGATTCTTAACACATGAATTTCTAAAAATCTAAAAAAAAAAAAGAACAAGTCAATCCGGAATAGAGCATAGCAATATGTAATGCATGCATTCTACAACATATTGAAGGCAATTAGATGCATCTACTATCTCACTTCAAGACTAACAACAACTAGCCACAGAAAAGACAGCATCTCCCTAATCAAATCAAGTCCAAAAGATCTAAAAGAATCATATGTTGTAACTTAGGACCTTCGAATCCAAGCAAAAAATTCAATATAAAATTGTCAAATAGCAAGCATGTCCAACAATCATGACAGCAGTATCTCAATTCAGATTTCCAGCACAGTGCACAAACTTCTGAGATGGATTTGAGCTAACAAATGACTTCCATTTGAGCCCTTTAATGTATCAAATCGAAGCTTATCAAATGCAGATCAATTGTCCAGAACATGTCAACCCAAGATTTCGAAGTTTATGACCTCAAATTTGCCATAGAAAAAACTAAGTCTTGAGGATCTACACATGTCTAGAATCATTGATGCAGTAACATTCATTTGACTAGGCAAATGACAACCAAATCATGCATATAATATGCCATTAGAAAGCTTGAGAAGTCTCCTATGAATCCTTATAAGATCACAAACACAATTGAAATCATTTTTTTAGCTCAAACGAAGACATTTAGTAAAGAGGTCAGATCAGTAACAGAAACAACCGCACAGACCAGAACAATTTTCCAGATTCTGGAGTAGACTTTCAAAGAAGATTTCATGTGGCTAATGATATCGGATCGGGGTGTATTATAGCTCGTTGGAAAGCTAGACGAACCATCTTCAGCTCTCATGAAGGCATCAAACACAGAAAACCACAGCAACCCACTCGTATTAGGTCATTTGCACAAAAGGTCATCCGAAACAGAGAACCAATCAGAACAGCAAAATTTCAAACAAGGTCAGGGATATTCTAGACATGCTCGACCTGGGTAAATGATCTTCAATTATCACGAAATTTTTATTTGATATAGATTGAAACCTAATGAATAACTTTTATTTAGGCATCAACTTTAGAATCTAATCACAAAAAATCATGTGAAAATGGCAAACAGCACAGGTCATTAAAAGCATGAAAACAAAACACTTAATCATTTACAAACTGTAGCCTTGTTTTTAACAATTGTTGAATCTAGTAAATGCTGACCAAATCCAAGAGCTCACGGCATCCATTACAAAATATCAAGAGGGAAGCAGAATCTATTTAGACATACCCTTGCAACACATTTTATGCACCCCTGTGCCTTATGTTTCTACATTATGAACACTGTTGCAATAGTTGAGAATGAATAGTTCTAGTCTAGATGGAATCCATGAAGTGAATATGACATGATAGATTAAACAAAATCCCATAGAACCATGTCCCATTTAGAGTCCCACATATAGTCAACGCAATTCAAACATCAAAGACATGATTAACTATAACATTGCAAATTCAAGAATGCAGCACGTACCAACGAGTAACAACACATTCAGTCATCAAATCCGTTTCAGATATGGTCTTAGCTAGCCTAAAGTCTCCAATTTTAAGGTTACAATTTGCATTCAGAAACAAGTTGCTTGGCTTCTGGTTGACACAAGACTCACATCGACAATCTCGGACCATCACTCAAAGACAACAAAAGAAACAACACATTTAGATTATATCGGCATCAAGTTTTAAACAAGTAAACATGAAGACGATGAAGTAACTGATCAAGACATAAGGATCATCAATGGTAAAACCTAACCAATATAAAGCACCCATTGATCAATCACGCCAGGACTTCATTAACACAGGCTTCACACAAGCGTCAATGACAACTGGAATCAGGCATATAAAAATAGTAATAGCAACTTGACCAACTTCCAATCCATAATGCTCGACAATCACTTCTAACAAAGTCTGCCAAACGGATTCGAAATAATACCTTGTATGTGACACTTTGACGCTTGATCGAGTGATTCGACCTTCGTGAACATCAGTGGATCTATTCTTTAGTCTTGTTTCGTGAATCACCAAATTCGGTTGATTTAATGGCTAAATTCGCAAATTCAACAGACGAGTGGTGACTTCAAAGGCTGAAATCGACAGGAGGAACATCCTCCATTGTCCGTCGGCGAGAAGAAGCACATACTCGGCAAAATCAAAACCAGCAAGAGAAAACAAAACTTCAAGGGATGGAAGTATGGAAGTACAGAGATGATCCTAAAAAAAAAAAAAAACTTTGCTAGAAAGAATGAATCGATAATCTCAATGAGATTTACCAAGATCTGAGAGGGAAAACCCTCGGAAATGATCTGATCCAAAGAGAAATCGTTGCCAAGCCTTCTTGCGCGCAAAATCACCAGAAAAGCAGAATAAGAAAACGATCGGAAGCTACCGCCGACGCCACTGTTGATGCTTCCATTGATCGGCTTTGAATCTCTATCTTCGAAGCCAAGTCGATACCTCCGAAATTCGGTGTGAATCCGAGCCCCAAGCTTCGAGCTCTTCGATCGGTAGCTACTCCGTCTTCTAGGGTTCGAGAGGGTTCGGAGGAGGTAGGGATTGAGAGAGCCCGTCCGATCCAGAGAGAGTCCGCCAGTGAGAGAACGCTTCAGCCCGCCAAACTCCTCGATCCCCCCAGAGAGAGAAGTCGTTTTAGAGAGAGAGAGCGCGCGAGAGAGAGTCCCCCGTTTTCCCCGAGAGAGCGGGAACCCAGGGAGAGAGAAATCCCATGAAAGAGAGAATCCGCGAGAGAGAATTCGCGCCTAAAAAAAATCAGAGCCCCCCGTGCCAAAAAAATCAGCGAGCTTTTACATATTTTTTAGCATTTTTTTCTTTTTCTTTTTGCTTTTTTTTTTTTTCGTTTTTCCTCATTTCTAATTTTTTTATCTTTTCATTTCAAACAATTTTTTTTTTTTTGCAAATTATTTGTTTAAAAAGTCGACGAAAATTTCAGGTGTCAACAACATACACTCTAAATAATCCAATTTTGAGGGATATTGCTATAATCTTAACACATTGACATAACATCAGTCCAAAATATGAAGTATAGTGTTTCTTATCAAGAATATGAAACAAACTAGGGTGCGTTTATTTTGCATAAAATAAATGTTTTGAAAATTTTTTCCAAAATATGATCACTTGTATCTCCTACAAAAATGATGAAAGCAAAATTTTTCATCATCTGTAAAAATGTTTACACATCAATCGTTGTCGATAATAAAATTATTTTTCATTGACTAACTATTTTAAGGGCTAAAAACGATCATTTTTTAAAAAATATTTTTGAAATCGCTCATTTTGCACTTAACAAACCAACCCTTAATACTCAAATGTTGCCTCCTTTTATCAACCGGACATAATTGCTTCAATTTCTTTTGCCAGTGTTTGTAGTGCTTCCTCCTTTACCTTCAAATATGATTTCATCGTGTTTACTCTCTTCCTTCAAACCGTGGTAATCTTCAAATAGTTTTATAAGGGCAGGGCACATAGGGTCTTCTACTTTCTCCAATTTCACCTGAAATTTTTGCTTAGATTGTATTAGCACTAAGCTAGAATTTTCCTTGCACATGCCAAAACTAGCGTCATCCTTAATTAGAAACATTCATAAATTTATTACAGGGATCCAAGCAGATGCAAAAGGAGGCATTTGTTTACTACTATGGTAGTTTCCAACTTCATGCGATAATCTTATTGCTTTTTGTTGAAGAAAACTCCTATCATATTTTGAAGCTGACAAAACTTTTCATTCTGAGGAATACGAGACTTCTGTGTCTATCTTACATCAAAAGTCTGCCCCATTCTAACGAAGACCTAGACTGAATGCAAGTGAAGAATGGAGACTTAATTAGACTCAGGATTTTTTTTTCTTCCTTCAAGGCTTCAGTACGAACAAGATATATATGGCTTTCTAGCACTTACCTTTTTTTTTGTTATCATTATTGGAATCAACCATGGAATGGAAAAATCATTTTTGGAAGGAAAGTTTATTTGGAAAGAATCTACTTATGGAAACCAAGATTCTGATTGTATGGGCGATTAGGATCATCGGACTTTCATCTCAATCTTCAAACGCCTCGAGATCTCCTTGATTGATTCTGTCAAATGAGTTGATTAGAAGAATTCCTCTAGAAAGTGCCAACGGTCAAAAAGGCATAGAGAAATATTTAAGGAGGTTTTTCAAGTCATTTGACAGAGAGAGCGTGAAAGAAGAATTCCAAAGTCTGAAGCTTCCAAATCACTTATTCTTCCTCATATAGTGCTCAAATTTGTATTCGAAAAAGAGAGAAAACACTAAAGAGTGACTTTGTGAGAGTAATAGAGACTCTGCACTGAGAAGTCAATATCATAAGGCTGTAAAACTCTTTTTCAATTCATAGTGAAAATCAGACATAAGGTTGTTAGCGTACGAGAGTGAATGTAGGCTTAATATAAGCCGAACCACTATAAATCTTATGTTCATTTTCTCTTCCCCGAACTCCTTTATTTTATTTGCTGTGATATCTTTTTGTGTTTCAAAATAATCGTTAAAGTCTGAATCCTTCTTCAGAGTCTATTGTTTGTCAAACTCAATTTAAAAGTAAAGTATTTTTACTGCATTTTGCAAAATTTGTTTTCACACCTATTCACCCATTTCTAGGTGTTTAAACTAGCACTTTCACTTTCAACCTGTCTCATCATATAACGTATCAACTGCACAACGTGTTCAATGGCCAGGCAAGGTTTCTTTCCATAAAGAAAGTAGCTATGTGATGATGGCTCACCAGTGAAATCGCACACTTTACATGAGCAAGCCCTTCTTAGCTTGCAGATGTCACAGTAGTAGTCACTCGAGTCATCATCGACCCAATATTGAAGGAAGGTCGATGGATCGATGTGATGTTCACTTTTTTATGGTTTGCGGTAAGTGAAACCAATCGTAGTGAAGACTGAAATTGCAGCAGCTGCAATGGTAGAAGTCCACAATGTGATGACAGCCACAAGCTTTACACTAGACTGTTGATTCTTCTATTATTTGGTCAAACCTGATGCCAGACTTGCTTGACAAGATGGCTAGCTCGAGATAAGTAAGGTAATGCTCGTGGAAGACATGTTTTAGGATTTGATTACACTTTTTGAAATTTTTAGGACTCAATTGCATATTGTGATAAGTTCTAGGACTTAATTGCACTTTTTAAAATTAAAGAACTCATATGGCTTTCGAAGCAAGTTTTAAAACTTCCAATGCACTAATTCCTAACTTTAAATATGGCATCAGAAACATAACTTTGCAATTCCTAAGTGATCCTTATTTGTGTCACGCCGCAAACCCCAAGCGCACGAATATTCCTCAACGGTCAATTAAATTGCGACGTCTCAAGATGCGTTGCCAACCCATTCTTTTTTCTCTTTCGATTAAACGTATGCAAAAGCTATTTATATAAACACCTAGTCAACCAACCAAGAATAAGGATAGTAAAGCACACCAGACAATTTCCAAAAGCAGCACATTTATTTATCCACTTTTTAACCCTAGAAAGTTTGATATTTACAAGTCTATATCAAAAGACAACTTCTTAAATGACCAATAGGCAAAAGGGGTCAGAAAAGGTCAGGGTTTGCTTAAACTCTTCTAAGGCTGTGGTCAGTGCTAGTGTCGGGGATCATAGTCAAGACCGAAGTTGGGAATGAACTCCTCCTTGGGTTCATAGTCAGAGGGGTACTCCTCCGCATTTGGATTAGACTTCGAATCCTCCATGACGCCATGCGAATGTTGATGTCCATGGGATCCTAATTTTGCATCCCCACACTCCTGACAGGTGGTCTATCGAAACCTTAAATCGGCCTGGTACGAACACCATTCTCCCTAACACACCATGCCTTGAACCTATGGGCACCCAGGCAACCAGCCCCTCATCTACCCATATGGTCATGACCACGAGCTCGTGGACACGACTGGTCCCTAGTGTGACATCCTAAATTTCTCAACCTGTTTTCTATTAAATTAATCGGGCATTTTGTTTTTTTTATACGGCTATTCTCAGAGCCGATCACTCTTGAGATAACTAGACTGTCTGGGTAAGTAATTAAGAAAATTTAAGGCAGTAAACTTGAGAGTTCGATCAAGAATCCGCTTTTCAACCGTGCTCATCTTTAGAGGCCATTGCAACACAATTAAAAATCAATTTAAGATCAGAGATAGGTATATTCGACTGAGATGTATGGCCGATCGTGGGTGACTCCACTAAATTGGAAAATTCTCATTAATCGACACTAATTTGATTTTACTATTGTTTTGGTACCCTGTGTCTGTAATTGAATCCTCAAGATTTTCACGACAATCGAGAGTCGCCATTGAGTCAAATGGATTCATAGTGGTTCGAAGAAAATCGACCACAAGTTATTTGCCTTAAAAAATTCTGAAAACCACCCGGTAGCCTAGGTTATCCTAAAAACGCGCCAAATGGAAATTAGTTGATTCAAATCCAATTTCAGAAATTGAAGGTTCTGTCATATCACAATAAATTCTAGGATCCACGACTCAGTCTCAGAAGATTTTTCTATCAACCGAAACTTTTTGGGAAAAAGTCAGGTTAGGGCCATTTTCATTCAATTGAAGCTGGGGATTAATTTTGTTGGTGAAATTGAGAAGCATGTGGGATTCTTGGATAAAGAAATTAATCAATTTGATAATAGAAATATCAATTTATTTTTGAGAGAGTTATTTGAGAGAAAATCAAGAGAAAAATTGGATGCAAATGCAAATAGGGATCAAGAGCTCTAAGTTGAAATTTCTCTTGGGAACCTTAGAGCCAATTTAAAAGAAATTGGGATTAGAATTTCTATTTGAAGAAATTCTTTTATTTTAATGTTCTTCCCATTTCTTTTTCCATTTTTAACCAAGCACATTTTTCCCCTTCTCTCTCTCTTTCTCTCTCTCTCTCTCTCTCTCTCTCTCTCTTTTCCTTTTCCCCTCGTGCGCAGCCCCCCACCGAATGCCCCCCTTGTTGTCTTCCACCTTACTTCTCCTCTCTTCTTTTTACTTTTGACTAGTCAAACATCTATCCTCTCTCTCTCTCCTCTCCTTTCTCTCCCACTCTCTCGTAACCAACTCCTTCTCCTTTCTTGTTTGCGCGAACCAGCAAGGGAGACAACAGAAACAGTGGCAGCCTCGCCGAGGGAAGAAAATAGAAGAAGCTTGCTGTCGCCTCCCGCGCGCCGCTCGCGCTGCGCCGTCCGCCGCTCACACCTCGCTTTCACCTCTCCCACACCCACTTTCAGCCGTCGTCGAAGCTCTCCTTCTCCCCCTCTCTGTTTCGTGTGAAGCCCCAATGGAAGCAGCGAGCAACACCACCGAAGGAGCAGCAGCCAGCCGCTCGGATGCCATCGCACCAGAGCTGCCGCACCGCCGCCCGTGCGACGCCGCGTGCTCCGCCACCTCACGCCCGCGCCTGCCATCCTAGCTGTGCGCCATCCAGCCCCGTTCGATCTCTGTCTATCTCAAACCGACCGCCTCCATCCGCCGCCCAGCTCCGATCGGCCGCCATGCAGCCTCCTCAAAGCTCCACCCATCCTTCCCGACCCCTTGCCGCCCCCATCCCTCTCTCTTTCTCTCTGTTTGCAGTCGAACCAGCAACCCACTGAGTGGGTTTCCAGCTAGCTTCGGGCCCACTTTAGGCCATTTCCGGGCCTTGGATCCGTGAGTCGCTTTGGGAAGAAACGACCCCGGTGAGTAATATCACTAATCCCTTATTATTTGGCTAATTATGTTTAAGGGTTGTTTGGTTTTAATTAAGTAGGTTTATGTGGTTAGATTAGAATAGATTAGCAATTATTATTTAATTGTGATGTAAATTAGACAAATTGATTGTGTATTTAGCAAGTAGACGTAGTCTACTATTTATTGAAAGTATCTCGGGACTTTTCTCGACCCTTAGTGGGCTTCAATTAGGTTTTTCAAGCCTAAGTGGAATTTTTGGTATTTAAATATTATTTTTTGGAATTTAATTAATTATTTATTTATTTTCTGAAAATTCAATTGAGATGGCTAATGATTGAAATATTATGCTGATGACCGTGGTGAAGTCCGTTTATTTAATCGGGCTTTATTTTGAGCTAAATTGAATTTTTAATATTAATTATTTAATTTTCGAAATTAATTAATTATTTATTTATTTTCCGAAAATTCAACTGGGATGGCTCGTGACCAGAAATTTATGCTGATTGTCGTGGTGCAGTCCGTTTATTTATTTGAGCTTTGAATTGTGCCAAATTGATTTAATTGTGGATTTTAGGGGATTTTTCCCAAATTGATTTGATTTGAGTAATTGACCATTGGACAATTTAGAGTTGATTGTCAGTGGCAAAGGCATGGTGGTAGGCTACCAATTTTAGTAGAAATTGTGGAAATGAAAGGGAAAATGTGAGAGTTATGCTGGCTCAATGACTAAGAATGTCATTTGGGATGAATCATCATGAAAGGCACGTGGCTCGGTGAATAATACATCATCTCGGAGAATGCACGTGGCTCAGTGATTTGGTATATCGCCTCGGAGAATGCACGTAGCTCGATGATTAGTACGTCGCCTTGGAGAATGCACGGGGCTTGATGATTAGATATGTCACCTCAGAGAATGCACATGACTCGGTGACAAAGTATGTCGCCTTGGAGAATGCATGTGGCTCGGTGACAAAATGTATATATCACCTTGGAGAATGCACATGGCTCGGTGACGAAGTATGTCGCCTTGGAGAATGCATGTGGCTCGGTGATTAAGTGTGGCATCTTGAAAGAGACACATGGGCTCGGTAATTTGATGCATTACCTCGGAAAATGCACGTGGTCTCAATGAGTATATTTGGCATCTTGAAGAGACACGTGGGCTCGGTGACTTGATGCATCACCTTGGAGAATGCATGTGGGCTCGTTGATTCAAAATGACATTTTAAAGAGCACGTGGCTCGATGATCGGTTCCATCACCTTGGAGAATACACGTGGCTCGGTGATAAAGAATATCACCTCGGAGAATGCACGTGACTCGGTGATTGGTTTTATCAGTTGAGACTATATAGCAATGACTAGAATGACCTAGAGATGGTCCGGCTGACATGTAATTGACTAAGTCGATTGATCATTGCCTTGAGTTTGATATTGTAAATTGATTAACTTAATGGAAATGACCATGAGTGGTCTCGTTGGCATATAATCGACTAGGTCGATTTGATCGATACTTTGATCTGTGATATGATTACTTAGGTGCCTATTATGAATTGTACTGACTTGCAGGTGGGATCTAAGGCCAAGGTAAGTCCTCTGCCCTATGCGTGTTTAGGCAGCCTATAGTATAATGGTTTACTAATCGGGCCTTAGTGGGGTAGAACTCGCTGAGACGTAGTCTCATCCCAGTTGGGAAAAACATTTCAGGACCCCGATGAGAAGCTGAGGATGAGGAATTTGAGAAGGAGAACTCTGAAGGAAAACCTGAGGAAAATGATTTTTTGGAAGAAGAAGATATTATCGAGAGAGATCTGGAGTACGATCTAGATGAGGATTGAGATCCCATCCTCTTTTGTGAATCATGTCTTGATGTTAATGGAGTTAAAGTAAAAAGTTGTGAATAGTTGTAAAGTACTTTGGTTTGTGTTTTGTGTAAAAGTTTGGTTATAAGTTTCAATATGAAAAATATGGCCCTGCTTTTCTATCCCATCGATTTATTGTCTGAGGATTTATAACTGCTTCCGCATGTGCTTAATAAATGAAAGGGTCGGCGATACTTAGTCCTGAGATATCGCATTATAAAATCGACCAAGAGAGAAGGATGTGTGCGTGCCCAAGGATTGGGGCGTGACACCCAGAATAGGAAATGTAGTCATATACGAATCCTGATCCATGGGAATCCCAAATCCTACGAGGTGGCGCTCCATACTAAGGACTTGAAAAATAATCAACGATAGAGAATGAGATAAAAATCTCAGTGAGTTAACAATCTAAGCCTCACCTAAGATACGAATTCGTCTCGGAGACAACTTAAATGTGCACAATATACAAACTTACCTCGCCTTAATGCACTCTTGCACATTAGTACATCACATATAACAATATCAATACAACAAGCATAAACAATTATCAAAACACATTCCACAATATTTAGATGCACTTCCAAATACACATGTTCCTATTATTATGACTCATCGGGTCATTACCAATACAAGAGTTGGCGGTCTTTTAGCATGATCAGACATTGTCCTACCTCATCAGGTACAACATTGTCTAGAACCCTGCCTAGACGACATTCCCTAAGGGCATCGGTTCAACCTCAACCACAAGTTGATATCTGGACCCTTGCCGGACATTCGATAAATATCAAGCATCGCCCGCAAACTTCCGTTGGGTGACGGCTCTATTAAGGGCACGTTTGGCAACTGACCAAATAATGAAAATTTATATTCTTTTGTTCCCGGAAGTAAATTTTGGAACAGAAATCTGTTTGATAAAATTTTTGTTTTCAGGAACAAATTTCTATTTTGTTGTTCCCAAAAATAGATTTGGAACATAATCGAGAAGTAAAAAAAAGTTGATTCTTTGTTCCTAAGAATAATTCAAGAATCAGGCCAACCCATCATTTTCATCATTTTCTCTTCTTTTTCCACCACCGCCGTCGCTATCGGCCACCACTACTTCCGTCATCCACTGCCTCCAGTCTCGACAATAGTTTGGGCAAGGTCCGGTGAGTTCACTGGAGGCTTGCCCAACCATTGGCGAGCCGTGTCGGGCCTCCCTCGGCCACTAGCAAGCCTCGCCTGGCTAGGCGAGGCTCGGCAAAGCCTTAGCTGGGCTAGGCGAGGCTTGACCTCTCTTAGATTTGGCGACGTTGAGCCCCGCCAGCGGCTGGGCAAGCTCGGCCTCGTCAGATCTGAGCGAGGTGGAGCCTTGCCCAACTACCAGTAAGGCTTAGCTAACGAGGCGTGGCCTCGTGGGGGCTGGTGCCCCTCCGACGAGGACACCAGCTCTCGTCTACCCGGTCATCAATCATCCCAAAGCCGGTGACTGGTTGAGGAAGAAGAGAAAAGAAAAAGAAAAATAATAATAAAATTATTTAAAAATTAAAAGAAAATAATTTGGAGTATAAATTTTAAGGACAGTGCCAAATGCAATCCTATTCCAAAAATAAAAAATTTGGACAGTTATTAAACACCTTAAAATGCTTAGAAATTATTTCCGAAAACAAAATAAAAAAGAATCATTTTTTATAAAACATTGTTTCCGAGAACAGAAGCATTCCTAAATGCGCCCTAAGTAACCACTTAAGAATGCCAACACTCAAGGCAATTTTATTTTCCATCGATTAGTCTAGTACCAAAGGGGTTTGTGTTCAAATAACAAATTTTGGCAAATTTACACACTTAAAATTCTAATAAAATATTCACATGTAATTACGTACTAAAATAACTCGCCAAACTTTGCAAACATCCACTTTAAAACCCCCATCGCCCCATTTAATACAAGAAACATGGCGTTCAAACCCGATAGCTCAAAATATACCATTTTCTTGCCAAATAAACCTTCTTTGAAAACCGACCAAAAAAAAAAAAAAACCTTCTTTGAAAACATAGTAATCAAGGTCTATAATTGAGCAATCAATAACATGACATAACAAGTTCAAACAATCAGAATTATGCATAAATCCATCTAGAAAATCGATCTTAAAATTCTACTTAACAACTAATTCGTCATTATTTTCCACTAATCGCAATGAATTAGCGCTAAACACGATTAATTAAGCTAACAACATTAACCATGATTAATTAAGACTAACTATAATTAATATAACCATAATTAATTAATATTAATCATCATTGATTAATCTAATTTTGATTAATTAATATTAACGCAAATTAATTAAACTAACTACGATTAATTAAACTAATTGCAATTAATAAAGCTAATCAAAATTAAGTAAACTAACCATCCTTAATTAAAACTAATCCCTATTAGCCTTAGTCTAATCCATCATTAACCATTGTTAGGGCTAAACCATCATTATAGGCCACTAACTACCATTAGACTTAAACTAAACTTACCCCTAAACACAATTAACTTCCTAATCAAAGATTATAAATTAACTTACAGTTTTCCAACGGCGACGAGCTTGCTGTGAAGGCAGCGCCATGATGTCGAGGAAGCAAGGCTCATGGCTCAAGTGGTGGCATGAACGACGGTGGCTTGGTTCTAGAAGCCCACAACTACCTTGGCTAAGGGGCAATGGTGGTGGTAGCTTGAGATGAGGATGACGGTGAGGGCTCAGTGTCGAGCGGTGGACAATGGAGGTGAGTGGTGGCAAAAGATGGTGAATGACAGTGGCACTAGTGGCTTGAGTGGGCAGTGGAGCTTGGTGGTGGTTCAGTGAGGTGGAGGGACATTGGTGTAGTGGAGATAGAGGTTGTGGCTCGGCAAGACAATGGCGATGGTAGACGGCAGGTTACGGTAGTGAGTGGGGGTGAGGGTGGTGGTGATGATGGTGAATGGTGGATGGTGGCAAGAGAAGTGGGGGGAAGCGAAAATGGAGAGGGAAATGGGGAAGAGAAGAAGAAGAGAGAAAGATGGGGGAAATGGGGAAGAGAGAGAGAGAGAGAGAGAGAGAAAAGAAAGATTTTTACCCACTCATGATTTCCTTCTCAACTCTCCCTAAAAATTCTCTTAGCCTAGCATTTTGCCTCCTCTTTTTCTTTTTGATTTCAATTTATTAAAATCCAAGCTTTTTGGCTGAAATTTACAACTTTGCCATTAGCCTCGCTTGTGTAAATAGGCTTAGCTTGGCCCACTTGGGCCTCCTTGGCTGACCCACATGGGCGCGAGGCCCAATAGCTTTTGCTTGGCTTGGCTTCTCTTTATGACATCTAATTCTCAATCGATTATTCCTTTTCCAAAAATTTTAAACCTATCGATAATTCGATGGACGATAAGATGACGTCCAATAAGTCAGTCTTTATATCCTCCAAAGTTTGATACTCGTCCTGGGAGATTATACCATCGATTTGGCTCGATTTTTGGTGGGCTTCTTCCTCTCCCTGCCATCCATCTTTCCACCGACGATTTCGTTCGGTTTGCCCCCAAAGTCGTGCTTGAATAAGCCTTTTCTCTTGCTCATTTCGATGCCTTGTTCGGAACTAGTGTTGTTCATGCGGACTTTGGAGCTACTTCATGGGCCAGCGGTGATTATGTTGGCTCTCACCACCCCTCCTCGGCCCTTTGCTTCCTTGCCCCGGTATGGATTCTCTTCCTTAGCTGTAGAGGGTGTGCTGGAGAGTTGATGGGCTGCTGGAGGGTTGTTTCTATTATGGCGTCTACCTCGGCCGAGAGAAGTGGCCGCTTTGTTGAGGCCCACTGTGGTGCTGTGAGGGGTAAGGGGCTTAGCCTTCCTTCTCGTGTTGTAGAAGGCCGGCCTACTAAGAAGTTTGGTCATTCCTCTCAACCCAGTGTCGGGCCTTCACCAGTCGGTGATGGGATTAGGCTTGGACCACGGTCAAGGTTGCCTCGTGATGGGCGTTCTAGGGGCCGTAGTCGTGCTCATGCCCCTTCTAAGTGGCATCAAGCCCCAGCTAAGCTAGCTAGCTCTTCGAGGCCTTCCCAAGCCCTATTGTGGGCCAATGTGGCGCAGCTAGCAACAAAGGGCTATGAGCTGTCTTTTGTCCCACCTTCTTTTGTGGGCAAGAAACCTGTTGTGAACTTATCCAACAAGGTGCTGCAAGCTGCAAACCCCAAGTAGAGCGAGTACTTGGTTGGTTACTTTGTAGGGAAGAGGCTCTTGTTTTAGCTCGTAAAAGAAGCGTTGAAGAATACCTGGGGGACTAATCTCGTCGATATACTGGCCGATAACTAGGGGTTCTTCTTTCATGTCCCAAACCCTTTGTTCCGCAGGAAGATTTTGGAAGAGGAGCCTCTAATCGTAGCACGAGTGCCTCTTATCTTGCAACAATAGAAGCCGCTATTGGAGCTTAAAAAAGATAGGCAGTCTTCGGTCCCGGTGTGGATTAGGCTCAAGAATCTTCCTCTTGACCTATGGTCCGCATCGGCTATTAGTGCCATAGCAAGCTCCATTGATAAGCCCCTTTATGTCAATCAACATACGGAGGGTATGAGGAGAATTTCTTTTGCCCAAGTATGCATGGATATCCAAGCAAAATAGCCGAGGGCATCGGAGGTTGTTGTGAATGTGGATAGAGTATCTTGTTCAATTGCCATTGAGTATGAGTGGAGGCCGGTGGCGTGCCTCAAGTGTGGTGTGTTTGGCCACAAATGTGAGATCTCTCCCAATCCCTCTAGCCCGAGGACGTCGCCGGTGCAGACCTAATGTGGCCCTTGCTTCTTCGGACCCTGTCCAAACCCCTACCCCTGTTTCGATGCCCCGGTGGTACATGAGCAACCTTGGAAGTAGGTCAAAAGTAAGAAGAAGAAGCCCCCTCCCCTGGTGGTTTTCAACTCGACCTCCCAGGTTAATACGAGCGATGAGAGCCGTGCTTTGAAGCTTAAGGCTGTGGCAATGGAGAAAGGGATGCCTTCTACTTCTCACAAAGCCCCCAGAGGCCCCAAAATTGGTCCAAATCAAGCTAAAGTCGCCTCTGCTTCTATGAATGAGATAAGCAGCCCTTCGGAGACTTTCTATCTTGAGTTGCCCAGCCCAGGAGAGGTGGTAGGCAACTCGGTTGAGGAGGGTTGTTCTTCGGATGAGGATCTGCTTTCTCCAGGCCCTTCTCCGAAAGCGTCTGCTATTAACAACAAGCCTGAGACCTTATAGGACAAGCTACTCGCTCTCGCTCCTAACCCTCCCCCTCCAGCAGTCCGTGTTGCTCTGCCATCCTCGCGGCGAAGCATCTACAAAAGGAGGTAACCCTCATTTCTTCCTTTTGTTTGTAAATATGTTTATAGATTGCTGAAATATTAGGGGTCTTGTTGCCCTTCTCAAACAAGCGGAGGTTCGGAATTTTGTTTTGAAAAATCGGTTGACTTTGATCAGTTTAGTTGAGACTAAAGTTCCCCATAATCTGTTTGAAGTTATTTCTGGTAGTTTGTTGTTGAACTGGTGTTGAGTGGCTAATCTTGAGCACTTCCATCAAAGAAGGATCTGGGTTAGCTGGAACCCTTCCATTGTCTCCTTTGAACCCTTCTCATCTTCGGACTAGGCGATTCATGGGAATCTCATATGGTTGGATTCGAGAGCTGTCTGTTGTGTCACTATTGTTTATGCTGAGCACTCCTTCACTTCCCGGAGACCTCTTTGGGAGGATCTTGTGCATAGGAGTTCTACTTTACAGAATGTGTCGTGGCTTGTTATGGGGGACTTTAATGCTATTAAAGACCCCTTGGACAGGCTTGGAGCTTCGGACTTATGGTTGCCGTGCTTTGATGAGTTCAAGCAGTGTCTAGATCAGGCGGAACTAGAAGACCTCAGGTATGTGAGGTTCTGTTACACTTGGTCTACTTCTACGGGGCCTTCTCGCAAGACCAAGAAGATTGATAGGGTCCTGGTGAACCCCTGTTAGAGCCAGGTGTTTTCCTTCTTAGAGGCATCCTTCCTTGCTCCTGGGATTTCCAACTATTCTCCTATGGTGGTCAAGATCGAGAACTCAATGTTTCAGAGGAGGCCATTCAAATTCTTTGATTTTTGGATGAAGCACCCAAACTTTGAGACAATTGTAAAGCAAGTTTGGGACTTGCCGAGAGAGAGGACTCCTATGTACAGGCATGTTTGCAAGCTAAAGGCCCTGAAGTGCCGGCTCAAATAGCTCAATAGAGATTCATTTTCTAATATTTCCGTAAGGACTACAAAAGCAAGGGAGGCTTTAAGTCAGACTCAGCTTGGCCTCCTTCAAGATCCGTCTAGTGTCACACTTGCGGACGTGGAGAGGATTCAACACCGAGCCTTCTTAGAACTTCACTCTCAAGATGAGTCTTTCTTTAGACAAAAAGCTAGAATCATATGGCTGAAGGAGGGAGACTGAAATATGAAATTCTTCCACCATTATGTCAGCAAGAGATAATTAAGAAACATAATTCTTTCTATGGTAGATTCTCTTGGCAACCAAATCAATGACCCACAGCTTGTTCAGCAGCATTTTGTGGAGTACTACCAAGACCTCCTTATGCCTCGGGTGGAGCACGTTACTCCTCGGGTTTTGGAGATTCAACAAATCATTAGCTCTCAGCTTAATGATGACCAGATCACCTTTCTTGCTCAGCCGATCACCGACTTGGAGATTCAAGACACTCTATTCTCTCTTGCTCGGGGTAAGGCCCCGGGTCCAGATGGTTTCACGATTGAGTTCTTCAAGGAAAACTGGGGGACGGTTGGTCAGCTGGTCATGACAGCCGTTATGGACTTCTTCACCTCGGGGAGACTCCTTAAGGAAATCAACAACACCATTTTGGTCTTGGTGCCGAAGGTGCTGAATGCGACTAATGTCGACGACTTTAGGCCTATTGCATGTTGTAATACTATTTACAAGCTAATTACAAAATTGTTGGCGAACAAGGTTGCTTCTGTGCTGAAGGATCTAGTGAGCCCGTGTCAAAGTGCTTTCGTTAAAGGGCGCAAGATTAGTGATAACATCCTCTAGGCTCAAGAACTATTTTCTAACTTCCATTTGGAGCCTTACTCACCTTAGTGTGCTGTTAAAGTCAACTTTAGGAAGGCCTATGATATCGTAGATTGGTAGTTTCTTAAGAGTGTTCTCTTTGCTTTTCGTTTCCCTGATCGTTTGGTTCAGCTCATCATGACTTATATGCGGACTCCTCGGTTTTCTATTGCGTTAAATGGGGAGCTCCATGGCTTCTTCCCTAGTGGGCGTGGCCTGCACTAGGGCAGTTCCATATCTCCCTATTTATTCACTCTGGTTATGGAGGTTCTCTCGGGGATTCTCAAAAGGTGTTCACTTCAGCCAAACTTCAGTTTCTTTTGGGGATGCAGGTCTACCTCCCTCTCACACTTGTTCTTTGTAGATGATGTTTTCCTCTTTTGTGAAGGACATGTGCCATATGTGACGCTCCTCAAAGAAGGTCTACAACGTTCTCCGCTTGGAGTGGCTTGTTACCGAATCCGAGGAAGAGTGAGGTGTTCCTGTCAAGAGACTCACCTTCCTTAAGGAATCAAATCCTGTAAGTTCTTGGATTCACAAAATGGAGCTTACCAATTCGGTACTTGGGAGTCCCAATTATTACTTCGAGACTGAGGAAGACAAATTGCGCTGCTCTGGTTAGGTGCATCACCTCGAGGGTGCAGTCATGAACTCATAGGTTTCTATCTTTTGAGAGTCGTCTTCAACTAATCAAGTCAATTCTCCATGCTATTCAGGCTTTCTGGACAAGTGTCTTTATTCTTTCTGTGGTAGTGCTAGACCAAATTGAGTGTATTCTTAAACAATTCCTTTGGAGAGGAGTCGACTTGTTGTTCTTGGGCTTAGAAGAAGATTCTTCAACTCAGGATAGAATTTCGGCTTAGCTTCTTTTGGAGGATAGGTGATGGACTATCAGTGTCACTCTGGTTTGACAACTAGCACCCTAGGGGCCCCTTGAACTTATATTTCTCAGATTTGCTCATCTACAACTCTGGTCTCTCTAGACATGCCTCGGCGGCTAACCTTTTCTCTAAAGATGGCCAGGCTATCAGGGCGGTGTTGGAGTCTTGGGGTTCACCACTTCCTTTCTTGTTTGGGGACCAAGATCGATTTTGTTGGAGAGAGAGCTCGTCCAGCATGTTCTCGGTCGGCTCGGCTTGGGAGGCTTTAAGGCAGAAGAAGGCACATGTCAGTTGGCATTCTTTCATCTGGAACAATGCTATCCTCCCTCGGTACCAATTTCACCTTTGGCTCATCACCAAGTGTAGGCTTCCTACCTAGTCTTTCCTTATGTTTTATGGTAGGATTGATGCTGCTTCCTGCCCTTTTTGCAATGATATGCCTGACTCTATAGATCATCTCTTTTTTGGATGTCACGTTACGGTTAGTATTGCTTTCTTTTGGGCGGCTATATGTAACCTTCCTTGGTGAAATAGACCTTGGCATGATAATCTGTGTTGGGCCATAACTTTGCTTTCGGGCAAGGAGTTTTATAAGTGTGTTGCCCGATGTTCTTTTGGTGTGATGTGCCATATTATTTGGAAGAACATGAACGGCATTCTCTTTAGGGGGAAGCAACTTTCTGTACAGACCATGAAGAAGCATCTCCTTCAAGTTGTTAAAGACAAGGCGGTCACATTCAGGAACGTGGAGGACTCCATCAAGAATAAAAGGTTGCAACACTCTTGGGATGTTCACCCCCATTATCTTCTCCTCTATGGATCAGACTTAGAGTTTTTGGCCAGTTTGGCTGACTTTGGCCTCTGGTTGCGCTTGCCACCTGGGCCTTTCTTTGTTGTTCTTGTTGTAGCCGTCTGGCTGTTCTTGCGGCTTCCTTTCACTCATTTAGAGCATGTTCTTCATAAGTGCAAGTTTTTGAAGCCGTCTCATTTGTACAGTTTGGCTTCCCCAATATATTGCTTACTTTTACCCAAAAAAAAGTTCGATACTCGAAATCGAATTAAATCTCATAATTAAAATCAATCAAATATGATTTTAGTGCAACCTAAACCATCAGATAGCTTTTAAGGGCTTTTGTACGATTGACCCGTAGTCGATAATTTTTTATCCAGTGCCTCTTTAGATCATGGATGACCATTGGTTGTAATGTAATCACAATGATTCAATTACATACATTGAGTATAAGATCAATAGGAGATCAATTTATTGTCGTTCGACGTAAATATCGTAATCATGTGGAACCACTCACGAATCAACTACGTACTTCTGTTGAATTGATTTATAATCCGTTCGCTAATTGACTTATAATAACTTAGTATTAACCTTTGTTGATCCTTATAGTTGAGCGGTTGATCACCAATTGAATCCTCTAGTTTTTCGCATTTTAGCCTTTATGGCATCGCCCAATAAATTAGTTAACTCATGAGTGATCAGTTCAAAGTAAATTAATCATCAGTACATTGATGAAATAATCATTTCATATATTTCAAAAAAGGGGCCAAATTTTGGGACATCACAATTTGTCTTCTCTTACTAGCAAACAAATTTAGCGTTGATGTAAGCATAACTATGATCAAAAATCAAGTTTCCTCTTCACTTCTCGTCATTTATATTTTCTTTATTAAACCATTTTCCATCAATTCAAAATAATTAAAAAAGGACCTGAACCTCTAACCAAACTTATCATTTAAGGCGCACTTCAACTTTTAAAGAGAATCATCTTCTAAGCCGGCACTTACCTAACATTTTTTATTTTGGCAATTTGCTTTGGATTGCGTTGAAATAGTACATATAAAGAAAACAACTTATGACGATCAACAAAGTACATTTACAACTTAAGATCCCAGAAAGAATGACAGGATGAATGACAGGATGGCACCAACAGAACTGTATGACGATCAACAAAGTACATTTACAACTTATGCTATCTCATCTAGATTCACAGTCAAGAGTTTAATCTAGAAATCTAAAAAACCTTGGACATGTAATCGCTGTTATAATGATCGCCTAGCCATTTCTATGAATAAGAGATCCATAACATCGTACTTTGCTTTCACATTTCAACAGTACTTCGACCAAGTTAGAGAAGGCAAGACCATGGCACCCATTTAGGTGTCGACTCACTTTCGAAGCGAGGAGCTTTATGTGAACTCAACAGCACTGGCCTCGTCGACCAATATCTGTCAAACCGCTGCCTTGAATATTCCATATAGTCAAAGTCGATTTCGTTCACGTGCTCCTGAAAGCCAAACAGAAAGAGGGGGCAAGATCAATGATATAATTGAAGTTGTCAATTACCAATAAGCTGTTTTCCATTCTAAAATGAGAATGGTACAAAGATATCAAACAACGGCATTGTGAGATGCCATGCAACTTTAAACACCAGCATAGTGTAGATTTCGTGTGGCAATACAAATTTCTTGACTGGAACGATCGTGCAAAAGAGAGCTACTTTGTAGCACACTATAGAGTAAAATGGTGGCTTTGCGATAGCAAGAAACAAAGCATCTGGGTTTAAGTACATACTGATATTATACCCCAAAGTCCCCAGAACAGATGGCTTGTCAAAGTATACTTCTCAACATCTTGGAGCAGCTGCTCTACCTCAGCATCAGTAGGTGCATCACCTGCACAGAGGTTTGACATTCCAGATTGCACCGTAAATGACTATAAAGATAAGCACAACAAGAATATATAGAAGGCCTGACTAGCTAGTTCATAGTTCCTTAAAAGCGGCTTAAACTGATTCTAGAGGATTTGTAGAAAATTGATGTGGGATTTGCTTTGCACAGATCTATCCAAGCATGCACAGAAATTAGAAAAGTTGACTGGGAATCAGGCTTAAATGCCTTTCTTGCAGTTCTGCATTTCATTGGCAAAGGTCTCAAAGATTATTTTAATAAGAAGTGCAAATCCGATACAGAATCATGTTTTGACAATGTGTCGTGCACTAAACTTCTTCAAATTTTGGTCGCTAGACACAGTTTCGTGGTTGCCAGAAACTACCCGGAAGATTTTCTGGGTCCTTACAGTGAGGAAATATTTTTGGTCGCTAAAAGCTGTCTCTGGAAACCAACTCACGAGAGAGCTGTGTTTATGGTAATTTGCCTATGCAAATCATAGTAAGTTGGCCCGTGAAAATGGACTGACCAAAAGTAAACTAGAGCAACAAAACAAACCCCATGCCATTTGGATCTTATTAATCTTCACATATAAAAGAAAACGAAAAACATTAAGAGAACTCTACCTGAAGTACTCAAATACGTCTGCACAAATCTTCTACGCTCCTCTAAACCTGTTGAAATCACAGTTTTAAAGCAAGGCTTTTCTATTTGCTACTCAGAGGTAGATAAAAGCAAGGACGAAGTGGAAACAAACAAAACAACAAGGTAAAATAATCGTGCACCTGGATATTTTCCATAGTCCAAAACATGTGGAGTCTCAGTATGATAGTCGGCAGCCATCTCGCAGAAATGATTTGCAATATCAAAAGCAATTGGATTGAAACTGGAATATTCATAGTCCTGATGAGGCAGAAAAGAGAGAATTTGAGAAACAATAGCACTAACTGACATCTTCATCTGCCAAGCTACCATAATAAGAACATGAAGAAAGCATTACCAAGGGAATTTAACAATTACATAGACAAGGAAAACCACATGAAGAGTAAATTGACAATAATCTTTTTCTACACAATTTGCACAAGTTTTCTCTAATAAGTCTGGGCAGTAAACCCAGTATAGATAGATCACATGTGAACAGCAGCCGCAAGGATCCAATGTATCAGTTGAATTAAGTCTATAAACTAATAGGAGATGAATTTGTAACTAATACGACTATTCTTAAGCTTCATGAATCAAATTCATGGCAACATTATCACTGGTGGCGCAACAAAATGAAGAAGATGGCCAACATGGTGAAATCAGAGATCATCACAAGACAATTTCAATATATGAACATCTGCTGAAAGAAGTATGAAAGGGGCAAACACAAAACTCTCCCATCCAAAGAAAGAGTAAATGAGACGTCATCTGCAAAGTTTACATCGAAACCTTGTAAAAAATTCAACTTCGGATAGCAACTTTACATAGGACATTGTACCTGTGATTGGACAGAGCAACTTTCTTTTTTTCGCCCTTCCAACTACAAAATTTTCATTTACAACACATCTCACGATCTTCAACTTCTATCTCGACCAGTAAATCTTAACACTCTGTCTCCTTGTGGCTTTCTGGTTTCTGCACCATGAAAGGAGTTTCCTACAAGAACTGTAGTACGAACTTTCCGAGACATCCTATCTCTACTGCTCTGAAGTAACAAAGTCCTCAATGGGTGTTTTTTGGTATGACAATTTGGAACAATAAGTAAAGCACTCCTTAGTGGCATGAGGTGGGATTATTCATTGCTGACCACCTTCATTAAATCAATCTTCAAGGTTCGCACTCACTAACTGCACGTACTAGCAAAAGAAAAAGCAAAACAAAATAATTGACTTGTGAAGGATCTTACAATGATGGTTATTGCTTTAGTGTCTTCATGTATCATTATGTTACCATACTGTAGATCATTGTGGCAAAATCCTAAACGTTGATCCCCTGCAAGTTCGCTTTGCAAGACAAGAATTTCGTTTTTGATGGCATTCAAGTGAACAAGCTGGGCTTCCTGTGGAGTAGCCATACGCGTGGCCTTCCCAAGCCACTTTCTGGAAAATTTGGAAAGAAATAAACAATCTTACACTTCTTTGTATAGAATTACTGCTTGTGCTACTTATTCAAGAAAAATGTAACATCAGCAAACCATGAAACACTAATTTATTTCCTCATACCCCCGAAAAAGTAGGAATAATGACTAGAAACAAAATGAATACCTTAGTCTATCCCAGAGAACAACCTTCTTTGGACCCGGCATATCAAGGTCATGAAACTCTCTCATTTTAGTTGCTATACAAGCAGAAATGTCAGGGTTCCTTAGATCAGAAGCCGAAAGTGTCTGCATCATCCCACACAGTCAGATGAGCTTAGCTAGCCGTTGATTTCAGGTGACAGATAAAGTACTAAAAGAAACGATTCTGCACTTGCCCTCTTGTCATTTTACTTTTTGAAAAGCAGGCAAAAAGAGTTGGCAAAAAATTGCAGGCTCAAAACTCATGAATTGGTTTTGCAGGCATTGCCCGATTAATGCTGTAAATGCTTACATTGTTTAAACAACCGACGACTATAGTGTTAATGCTTCTTTTCTTTCCTTTCTTGTTTTTGTGAAGAAAGACTAATAATGCCATTGCTGCAAGCAATCCTAAAATTGGTCTAATATGCAACATGGAAAAATTATATCAAAATAATGAGACAATAAAACAAGAGGCGAGTCTCGACAGGTGACTCCACGACATCTTAGCCCAGCAATTCAAAAGAGCTCCTTTGTCAATCTTCTCAATATTCCTCATCACATTAGAACTGAAAGGACCTAACTCTGGCCACATCGACTTATCTTGATTCTCCTTATGTATTGTGACTTGTTCATCATTTAGTGAGAACTTTAAGTTCGAGTTCTACACTGAAGATATGAGAAGTACCCGTGCATGAATGAACTCTTCGATTCTCCCATTAGAGAATCTCCCCAAAAGGCGAGGCCCTTGCCCATTTTTGGACATGCACTCAAATGTCCGAATCTCGTTGTCCCTGTCAAAGAACACCTCCACACCCTCCCCATAAATCCGGACCAGAACCTTCCTTGAGACTTGATCTTTCGTGGTCGGCCAATTTATCTGGAAGATTTCATTTGTCATCGCGCCCTTCAGTGGGATCACCTGTAATGCAGTCGAATCGACCACGTCTTCCCACTCAGATGCCAACGAATGCAAGATCTTCTTCGTTTCTGTAGCTAGACGGTCTTTGCTACCCAACGGATGCTCAACGGCAACCATCGTAGATCTGGTAAATTTTTTCAAAATAACCACTTGGGTTAAGGGTGCCCCACAAAATCTAGTAGCTTCAGCTATGAAAAAGCTTCGACAACCAAAAATGGAGTTCTGTCATGGATCTAACGGCCTCTCTTTCTAGGTTAAAAACGTGTACCCTTCAATCATGTTAAACTATCCTCTTGAATTAACTAAAATAAAGTATTTGCTACATCAGCAACAATAAGGGTAAAATATAGATCCCAACTTCTTGTCACAAATTCAATGCACAGATGAACGATGAGTAACAAAGAAAGAAGCTGTGACAGTAAAGGTAAGAAGCAGACCATTGCCACGAAAACGATGGATGAGAAATCAGCATGCAAATGAAGCTTAAGTCAGCTCACAAACCAGATCCGGACATGTTGAAACTCAAACTCGACTAGTTGCACAACATTCCACAACATGAAACCAAGACGACAAAACCCATCATGCACATGCCACCCATGGCTATTCACATACAAGTAAATTCTAATTAAATCACAATCCCTGCCTTAACTCACAAGCCCTTTCCCCACATCAAGATCCACTGGCAACGTCACATTCGAAGACAAGCGCCACCGGAGTCCCGAACATCGACACGAATTGAAGTTTTGGATTCATTCACGCATGACTTCTCTCCTCGGAGCAAAACACCATTAAAGCACAAACAAGAAAAGAGGAAAGGAGAATGCAGATCACACATTATCTCAGCCGATCATCGATAACCTCGTGTGACTCGATCAATCGCGACGAGTCACAGGCAATCGCTCCATCCGAGCGCGTATACAGATACGAATGAATTGCGGAAGAACGGACTCACCAGAGATGATCAGCTCCAGGCGATCAATATGCGGAGGGGGTTCGCGGGGGCAACGAAAGCCGCGAGAGCTGGCGGGCGAAGAAGATCGAGAGCTCTCGTCGCCAGGAGATCGGGACGAGAGAATCTCTTCTTTCTGTTTCGGCAGAGCACGGAAGAAACGGAGAAGGAAGTGGCTGCGGTTCGAGTTTATAAGGTTTCCCGGGCCTTTGCTCGGCCGTTGGATCGGGTAACGAGATTAACGGTCGGTCCTCGGAAGGAAGAGAGAGATGTCTCTTGGAAAGTCTAATAAAAGCGAGGCCATTCCGATTTCCAAACATTTTCTTTTTCTGCTGGCTATAAATTATTTCGACGCGGATGAAATATACCATTCATGTACATCGGGCCGGGGCTACGGCCATTGATCGACAATCGTAGGAATCAAGTCTATTAAGTCAATCTCATGCCAGAGACAAGTTAGAGTTCGGGAGGAGGACAATAGGTGTGCCAAACGTTGTGTACACTGCTCATTTTAATGTCAATTTTTTTTTTTTTTGAATCATTTAAGTATCACTTTTTAACTTTGATCTGGGTCGTTGGGAATTCGACGTAGCCATATTTTATCAATTTCTCAATCTTACATGATTCACCAGCGTGCCTAGATATAACCTTTAAACGATGTCATGTAGTAGGTTAAAAAGTTATTACTTTAGTGTAATTCGTTGCTAAAAAGTGATCACTTTAGTGCCAAATAATTTTCACCTCAGATAAATTTTTTAAATATAAAAGCCACATAATTTGTTCGAGTGGAATTTCTCACTGAAGGCACTTAACAATCTTAACTAATCTTAAATTTTTTGACATTAAAGTGAGTACCATACACAACTTTTAGTACTTTTAGTGTCCTTATCTCCTAGAGTTCGATTTTCATTACAATGTATTGTAACTTAATGTAACGGAACTGCCGAATCATGCACTATACAGATAAAACATTTGTAGAGGAAAATGAATTGACGTGCAATTCGAATATTTCTCTTTTTTTTTTTGGGTAATTACTTTTAAGTTCATCTCCATATTTTCATTAATCAGCATGCCCCGAAAAGTATTACTAATCCACTAAATTTGTGAAAGATCGGAATACCTTTTTATCATGGATTTTCTCCTCAATGAAAGAGACGCTTTTCATTTTCTTCGAATTTGGAATATTATAGATATTCAAGAAATCGCTTCATTGTTTTAAATTAGTATTTTGTCCCTTAATTAATGATTTGCATTATGATTCATCTCAATAGTATTTTTTGGGACTTAAAGATATATACCGGTAAAAATTTCAAAGCATTAGGAATATGATATTGAAATAGGTGGCTTGAAAAATGCTTGGACCCATGGAAAATGAGCTTCACCTTACTTGTAAATTTGCAAATGTGAGAATTGATGAGATCACAATTTAAACTATTTTAATATGGTCTTTTTGCCTAATACTAAGTATAAACATACTTAATTGATGAGATAAATAAGATATGGAAAAATTTATGAATTTGATGGGATTATAATCAATTGTCAAAATTTTAGATTTTTTGAGATAAATAACTTTATATATTTTAATCTCTTTTCATAACTTTTTCAAATTTGAATTAACCTTACTTTGACCCCAAAAAAAAAAGGTTAGTCATTTTAGTCATTTTGATTTTTTGTCTAAGCCAAACAAAAATCCGAATCACATAGGAATGGCAGTGGTGTAATTTCATACAATCCGAAGGGCACTTACTTATTGTGTGTAGTCCGAATCGGAATCTTTTCTAACTTTTGAAAGTCCCCATTCCCCACTGAAAAGTAAAAGAAAGAAATGTTTGAACTTCAAGGAATCATCAAAAGAATTGCCAAAAACAACTGCTCCAAACGATTCCGCGATCCCATACTAGTCCTCTTCTTAACTCTTTCACCTCAAAAATGTCGATTAAGGGATCGTAAATTTGTTCTAGAAAGAAACAAAACAGCCCACATACATTTTGTGGGTTCGACAAAGCTGATTGGAAATTCAAATGAATTAATTGGATAAACAACGACAAAATATCTAATTCAAAAGCTTAACCCATAAATAAGAGATGTGAGATTTTTTAACACACCTCTCATGTGCAGGCCATATTAGAAAGAGTTACTTTGACATGAAATAAATTGGGCGGTACCTAACTTTGATATCATTATGAAATGTCCAATCTTAAACTGATGGGTGAGAAGGAGATTACATATAAATATGAAATGTGATATAAAAGAGCAATCGAAATAGAAAGCTCACTCTCAGCAAACAAATTATTTTGTTTTTTTTGTGCCCAGTAATGTTTCACCAAGTTCCTGTAACACCTACCAAAATGAATCGACCTCGTAACCCAGAAACCAAATTGAGAAGAACAAAAAATGTATTTTCCTTCCATGAAAACTAATTCTCTTTTTCCTTTCATGAATTCATTTTTATTTCCCCAAATGTTCTCAGGAAATTGAGTTTCTCCACCTCCTAGGAGTTTTCCTGGTTTGATCTGCACTTGCCACCTGAGGCCCTATGTCCTGGTTCTCCAAGTTGCTCATCTTGGTGAGCTTGCTCAGCTTCTTCCACCCGCTGCTCCAAGCCGACCCCTGCTTATGCTTCGCCATCTTGTCGAACTGCCTCTGCAGATTCTCCATGTCGTTCTGTAGCTCGAGGTACTTGGCCTTCATGCTATCGAGCTCGAACTTGAGGGTGTTTATGTCCTTCTTCGCAGCCGCCCAACCTTCCTGGAAGGACTGCGGGGTCGCTTCCAGGAGCGTCTTCCGGTTCGGGATCATAGGCTGGTAGTGTGCGTCGCCTCCAGTTTCCTTGAGCGAGCTGCTGGCGAGCGTATTGCTTATCTTCACTTGCTCCGAGAAGAGGACTTGGACGACCACTCTCAAGGGAAGCCGCTCGTTCTGCGCAGCGTGCATGCACGCATCGATCGAGAGCTTCTGGCAATCCATCACCCGGCACAGCCGCTTCCTCTCATGCTCAGTCAGCGTTGGATGTGCCTGTCAATTAATTAATATCAATCTAACAGCGGAGGATGTCAAGTTTTGCATTGAAATCACATCCATGAGGCAAAAATTTTCCTGTCATTCACAGGATATCAGATTCGTGATATACTCATTGGAAGAAAGGCAGTAGTTATGACTAATATAAAGGTTGTGAAACAATATTATGCTCAAATTGATCAGCGAACCATCATGATAAAAGACAGCTGCTCAAAAATTGAGAAATTTAGTTTGGTGTGGAATCAAGAATGTAATTGCCATGCAAGATTTTCGGTTTGGTATGGAATCAAGAATGGTTTTGTTTGTCACTCCAATGATAATTTTCAGAGTGAGGAACAGATAATCCATTGTCGAGAAAAAGCATCCCCTGTCAAAATTTATGCAGAGATCCTCAGCGTACCCTACATGAAGATGAGCATATCAGAGCAATTGCTGTTGCAAAATCAAGAATTTAGGTTTGAGTATATCCTCAAGAGATCACAAGCAACACTATCCACACAAATCCAATTGTGAGGTGACTTTGCAATCGCAAAGTTTCCGCTAAATGCTTTGCTGGTACTAGCATCAGATGTCGAGCAGATAAAAAGAGACCGACAGCAAAGATTCTCTTACCTTAAGATATGAGTCGATCGCTCGGTAAAGTCCGTCATCACAAGTCCTTGCAGATTCAGGCAATGCCTCGGCCAGCACTTGAAACTTTGTCAATGAGAGGTTCCTGTCTCTGGACACCTCGGTGAGATAACTGTCCACTAGTCTAGCCACTCTCATCTTTGCATTTTGCCCGTTAACTCGTTGAGCACCATCATAGCCATGCTTCTCCAAGAACGACGGGCTCGAGCCCTCCATCTGTTCCTGGACAAGAAAATGCTCCAGAAGCCTCTGAACTAGATCGACATCGTACGAAGTCTCACTCTTATTGTACGAAGGGATAAGGAGATCAGCCAAGGACGCCTGTTCGAATTGCATGCCGACCCGTTTCTCTAACTCGGTAACTAATGCAGGAGCCACTTTCAACATGTTCGCCATTCGTAGAAGCCGAAGAAGGAAGCTACACGTGACACTGTCCTTCTGCGGAGGAATTATGCTGATAAGGCTCTCTATTATCATCCTCTGGTCTTTGGCCTGAACCGTCGAAGGTTCATCCTTAGTTCCGGCCACGATCATGTGGAGCCCGCCTTTCCAGCCAGCACTTCCACCGCTGCTATGGCTGTTCCCACTGTTGCTTCCTTCATCTCCTGCTCCTGCTCCATCTCTTATCAAACCTGGAAGCCACTTCGCAGCATACTGCATAATTGCCTCACCAATCAATTCGAACCTCATGCCTTTCACTTTGATAGCAGTGACGACCCTCACGAAGTGATCAATCCTCAGAATCGAGACGTCTTCGAACCACCAATTGGGAGGAGCCTGGTGACCCCTGCTCGGGCTCGACTCCTTCATTTCATTCCATTTCGGGCTCGAGACTTTCGGCGGTTTCCCCGTGTAAGCCCATCTTATCCCTTTTGGGTTGGCACAAGCCTTCCAAGCTATTGACTCGCTACATCTTCGTACAATTTGCAGGTTCTCCGCCCATGGCGAGAGCTTCTCACAGCTTTTAAGCACTAGTATTGAGTCTCGCCACGAAGATAAGACTACGTAGCTCAGAAAGGCTTCGGTTTTGAATATAAGATTGCCTTCCTCCAAGTCCTCGGTCATCTCCAAGTACTCAGCCGCGCAGCGCAGCCCGGAGATATTGGCTGCGGTCAGATCGACGGCAATCCCATAGCAGAACTTCGCAGCCAGCTCGAAAGCTTCAGGCCCACCGGGCAGATCATCCAAAACCAACTTGCTTAAATCGGGGTCGCGCGATTCATATATCATCCTGTTGAACTTCCCACTCCTAGAGAGCAGGGGATACTTTCACAAGACAGAAAAAGCTAAAGTCAAAAAGTTGAAAATACTCTGCTGCAACTTATCCAAAAGCCTCTCTCTGAATCTGAAGAAGATGAAGTGGGTTTGAAAGCAATGATGGTTCTACCTTGTGCAAGTGGAAATTAACTTCCCCAACGTGAACAAGAAGGTCACTTGGAACGTCAGTGGCAACATGCCTGCGCGCATTTGTGAAAAATTTGCCGTCAGCCCATCAATTACATCATGAAGCTAGCTCACTTTAACCAAGTTCTCTGTTGTTTTTCCCTGATCCAAAACTATTTCTACTACCACAAAAAGGATTTGAAAAAGAAAAACCCCTTCTTTTTCCATAAAATTCAGAGCACATCACTACCAAATCCATCCGCTTTCAAGCAGAACGTCACTTTTACCTCAGAAAGAACAAAAAAAAAAAAAAAAAAAAAAGAAGAAAAGCAAAGAAATGAAAAACGGAGAAGACAGAGTCTGTGCTCACCATGACTGATCTCTGAGCTCAAACCCTTCTGTCTTAACCCCTTGCCTGGCTGAGCTGAGAGCGCCATTTCCATAATCTCTCCCAGCGACGGACTCGCTTTCGGAATCCCACATGGTTGAAACCTGGGGAAAGAACTTGTCGGAGCGCTCTCCTTGAGCTAAAGTCGCTCTCTTTCAGCAGCAGCAACCAAAAGCATAGAGCAAAAGGAAAAAAAACGAGGACAAGAGCAATGGGCCGGTGGAACAGAAGATCATGGGAAGAAAAGTGGGGAGCCCCACATGGGGATGCTTGGAACCATCTTGGGTTGTCGTCTTCCTTAGAAGATTGTCGCAGGGCCGCGCTCAAACAGGCTCTTCCAGGCTGTGAAGTAATGGGGGGTGGCGTCTTTGAGTGCACTGTTCTTGTCTCGGATTACCTGAAAAACTCTTTTTCCGCTGTTGAGAAAAAGGCTCAACAGATTCAGTGCCTTTCTCAGTGCAGTCGCTTGGTATTTTCTCTTTCAGCCTGCAGGAACTTTTCTAATAATTGAGCGTTCGTTCTGATCACAGGACCATGGCAAAAGAGAATTTCTTTGACGCAGACACTGTAAACGAGATGAATTGAACAGTGTGACTTTGCCGCACTGGGATTCATCGATGTGAAAGGAAAAGTATGTGTTGTTTTGGGAAAATTTTGTCTAGCTCGTGACAGTAATTTCTTTACAAAAAAAAAAAATAAAGGAAATGTGTGATGAAAGCTTTAATTTCTTCAGGTTATTGGGTCCATGGCCGAAATCAAATGATTGGCAGTAAAATCCACTTCTTCTTTTTTTAATCTAAGGAGAGGGATAACGGTTTCCAGCGCATTTTCCTCACGTAAGATGATGGAGACTTGGCGTGGCAATTTTATTGTACGGAGGGACACGGCACCCTAGAAACACCCTTAGTTATTATTAGGTTTTAGCAAGGTCCACTAATTGCGCAAAATTATTTGACAAAATCACTCTCGTCTTAGTAATGTAATCAAATCATTCATATGTCAATCATCCAATGGTAACCTTATGTACTATGTACTATAAAAAGTTGAAATGACAGAAAAATGTAATGTTCTGTTCATTTTCAAATAGATAGTACATGAGCCTATTTATAAGTTTACGGAAAGATTGTCTAACCAGCTAAAATATCAATCAAAATCAATCAAAAGAAATATGCAAAATCTCTTATGTATATCTCCAACGTCCCCTCAAACTCAAGGTAATTTGAAAGATATCAACTTGAGGTTGGAGAAAAGATTTCAAAATGCTAAGGTGGCTATGTCTTCATGAAGATGTTGACAACCTGTTCAATGGATGGAATAAAGACAAACAACACAACGAAAAACAATTTATCAAATGAAATGATGAAGAACACCTCCATGAAGAGCAGAATATTACATTTTTCTGCCATTTTACTTGGTATCAAAGCCATTATTTTTTGTGAAAGCGTCCATTGAATCTAATTAGTAACGCCAATTTTTCCACAATGGTCATCACGACCTAGCTGTACCGGCCGTGTCACCTGGTTTCACCTTCAAATCCGCAACTATTTGAGGCTTTTCCATTGCTAATTCCGGTGAACAAGAGGCACCATTACACTTGCCACCCTCAGAAGACGGATCTTGAAAATTCGTTATCCAAGGACGCCGCCGCGCCACCACGTCTCGGACTCATGGAACCGCCGTTGTTTTGTGTTGATTTGGATACAAAAACCGACCCAAAAATCGCTGTCCTTCAGCGAGTCAACCAGAAATGATACAGAGACCACCGAGCCTGAGCTTTTGAGAGTTATTTCATCCATTTCCATTGCTCATAACCACCGACTAACACCACCATCAGCCTCCTGAAGCTCTGGCGAGTTGCCCCAACTCAACTGTGTTGCCTCAAGTTGCAGCATGAGCCACCTCCGCTTTGATACCAAGTGTTTTCTTGGTCGAAAAAAAAAACACTTGGTATCAAAGCAGAGGTGGCAAAAAAAAAAATGTAATATTCTGTTCATTTTACAGGAAGACTATTTAACGTGGCAAAATATCAGTCAGAATCAATTAAGAGAAATATATAAAATCTCCTAAATATATCTATATCTCTAACAAAAAAGCAACAGAATTTAAATTTGAACTTTAGATGGGATGCAAGCCTTAGACTAGATTATCTTCTCTCGAAAATTTGTTGATTTTTAATTAGATGGGATGCAAGCCTTTGCTAGTATATGCATTAGGAGTTTGGACTGATCAAACGTGTGTTATCATTCGATGTCTAGGATCTTTCCAATCTCACGGTTAGATCCTTCAGATGCCTTCACTGATCTTTAGTACAGTGGCGTTTGCGACAATCGTGGCTATGTCGGGGAACCAAAGGTTGAGATCAGCCTAACCCGAAGGTCGGGGCTATGGTAGGCAGGTGACCACATGCAACAGACAAAAACGCAGGACATAGGTTGGAGCATTTACTGTTTGGTTGTGTGCAATGGCGAGGAATCTGGATCTATTGTGAACTCAACAGTACAAATTTCACACGCCTCTCTCTAAACGAGAAAGTGTGGTATGTAAATGGACCCCTCCCCCCTCCTTCTCTTTCATTCTGGAAATTTAACTGTGAAATTTAAAGATCAAAGTTTCACTTTACTTTGGCTTGCTTTTGTACAACCGAATGCTTCATGATTGCATTTGGTAAATCATTTTCTAACAGCCACTACCAGAGAGCCAAGAATGATAAAAAGAATGATGGCCTGACCACCACCATGCATTACGGTTTCAACAAACAATTTTTAAGTTTTCTTTTTTGGAGATCTTTTTTGTTTCTTTATTTTTATCTATGATGAACACAGAAAAAAGAATGTACTAAAGGGACGTCTCTCCCCCACAAAGATGCACTCCAAGGTCCACACATAACTTTTACCATTTTAAGGATGTTTTCTAATTTCTTTGATTTCTTACTTTTTCCACTGCTCATGCACCCTCCCTCCAAATGCTTTTGTAAATCTTGGACAAAGTACACCAAAAGTGCCAAAACTTGATATAGGTGGATACCGTTATGCCAAGAGTTCCAAAAGATACATTTAAGTGCCACTTAAGTGTTCCCCTCACTTTCGATGTCTACATCTCCTTGTGAATAAAATGCCCCTAACACTTCAAACAGAAATCAACATCATCTATGATGACAGGATTAGATTTACGTTGCCAAATTGTCAAATAGACAACTCCAACAATGACCTCTTTTCATATTTGATGTGTGGTTAATGTATTTGGGATTAATATCACGCAAAATTCTAAATTGATTTAGTTGTGATAAATGACAAATTTATCTCAAATTAATTTTTTTAATTACCAAAAATTTCAAATTGATATACTTGAGACAAATTTACTTTCTATAAGTTTTTGTTAAATTGGATTACTACCACGAAAAAATCACAAATGAATACACATGTGACGAATGGAGAGTAAAACCCCAAACTAATGTATTCACCAATTGCTACGTGTTTGTCCGAAAAATTTAACAGCAATTAATAGAGAGTAAATTTATCACAGGTATATTAGTTTTGGGTTTTTGATGGTCTAAAACTCAATTTAAAATAAATTTATCACAGATGTATCAAGTTTAAGATTTTTTGTGATATCAATCATGTATTTATTCATGCCCCTTGCACCTCGGTGTGAGTCGCCTAGTTCACGCAATCAAACCAACCCCCCCCCCCCGGAGCACTGGAGTTGCTTTATAGTCAAACTCAAACTAGTGGTTTTAGATTATACACTTATCATTCATCGCCATGGAATACCACAAGATCATATGAAGACTTAAATCAAGAAAAATACAAAAACTTGTTCCAAATTTTAGGTTTCAAGTTTCACCAAATTAGAACCCAGAACCCACTTATCAAAATAGGTTTCCCAATTTTGCAACATTGAACCTATCCTGCATATTTTGAAACTTAGAACCGAACAAGTCTCCATTGATCCGGTTCCCAGATTTCAAGTTCTATACCCTAGAACCATTCTCGCCCCTATTATTAATCCTATTTAACGTAAACTTTAATTTGTCATAAATGTATTGGGGTTTAGTTGTCAAAAAATTAATTTTGAGTAAATTGTCATATATATCATTTTTTTTATTTTTAGTGGTTAGAAAATTAATTTGGGATAATTTGTCATAAGTGTTTCAGCTTGAAGTTTTTTGTGATATTGACCCTTTTCTTTTTTCATTGTTTTTCTTCTTTTTCTTTCCTCTCTTTTTATAATCCTCAGCCTGTGAGGGGTGCGACTCTCTCGCCCTTGGCTAGCCTAGGAGTAGGATAAAAAGAAAATAAGAGAAAATAAGATATAAAAAAAATTAAAAAAATTAAAAATAGAAAATTTGTTCATTTTACCACCCATGCTATGTAGAATGGCCGAAGCTAACTAAATTACCATAGTAATAATTTTTGGCCAAAATTGGCCGAAATGACTAAATTGTAAATCATCATAAGGTTTGGGACTAAATTAGTTCAATTGAAAATTTTAAGATTGAATTAGTAAATCGTCAAAAAGTTTAAGGTTTAGGATTTTGTTGGTAATTTTCTTTATAAAAATAAAATTAGTTTTAGACTTACAAACACATCTAAGTCTTAGGAGGCATAAGAGTTTTAGAACAAAATCTATAGCAATATCAAAAGATGTCCTATTAATCACCGTTTCGCCTCGATAATTGAAAGTATTGCAGAATATGCATCCGATTTAAAATGGGGACAAAGAATGAAAGGTTTTGAGAAACCAAGGTGGCCACTTGATATAACTAATGAGGGTTATGATCACCAGACAATTGAATGTGAGAGAGGGGGCCTCCTTCTAGCCCCATGCCGAACGCTAATGAAGATAAAGCAGAACTGCGGCCCACTTGACATCTTGCCCTGGATGAGAGAGAGCTGCTCTTGTCTGTGCCGGACGTTCACGAGCGCATCTAAATCTCAAGCCGCTCGATTGCACGAGACCCGCGTGGGATCCACAGCGCCGAAGGGCCAAGATCAAGCGGGCTCGTGAACATCCGGCGCAGGTAAGGGCTTTTCCGATGCTGAAAACGGGTCTCTCATCTCCAGGTTCAGCGGTAGGTCCACCAGGGCTGTCCATTAGGTTCTGATGGAACCTGGAAGATGCCCATTCAACTTTGGAAAACAGACATTAAAGGCATTGACATGATGTCTGCTTCTTGAGTCGTGCCAGGGCCTTTTGAGCGTGCAGACTTCGGGATTGAAGATGGCAGCTGTCTTGTCCTGGAACTCGCAGATTTTGTAGTTTGTACCCCTTGTGTTTTCTTATACCCAACCTAAGCGATATGTCCAAATGTTCTGATGCAAATCCCGAGGCAGGGGTTACACAGGTCGACTATATGACATTGTTATGTATAATATTGTTGTGGGAAATTGTTAAAGTAGATCATGCTCAAGAACCCTATATTTTCCAAGAGCATGATGTCCATGTTCATTCAGAGTAATCACCAAACGTCAAGTATTGTGAAATTCTGCAGTTTTCTTATTAAATGATGACCATGTACGTGGAAAGAGGTCCCTGGATGGATAGAAGCTCAAGTTTTGGATTTGACTGGAAAAAATAAAAATAAAAGAACCTGCCTAACAAAGTTTGTCACATCATACTGTATTTTTTTTTTTTTTGTAGAACATATCATACTCAAATCTCCACAAATCGAAAATTTCATATATTGATAATTACTTTCTTATGTGAAAAGTAATTGTCAAATCTGGAGGTTTACTTACCATATAATTTGAGTATATCGATACTTACAGGAGCAATTATTGGTTAATGAAATGTTCAAGTGTACTAGGGGAGGTAGGGGGTTCGAATCCCTACCTTCTTAAGGGGTTGAGGTGAGGACGATTTAGTTTCAAGTGTGAGTTTCAACTCTCACGCCCTACAAAGAGATAGGGCAAAAATCTAAAAGTGAGAGTTAGAGTAGAAGTAAAGTATGACCGATCAAAAAAAATGTTCAAGTTTCTTTCAAGGGATGGAAGCGGGCCGGGCATAACAGGGTACCAAACCCTCTTAGACCCTGATGAAACGTAAATGGGTAGGTTTGGGGTCAACTGCTAAAATCCTAATACAGCTTGGGGACGAGTTTGAGATTATATGAAATGAAAATCATAATATTCAAACCCTATATATATAACTATGACAAAACTCTGTGTTTTCTATGCGATATGTCCAAATGTTCTGATGCAAATCCTCAGGAAGGGGTTATACTGGTCGACTATATGACATTATTGTGTATAATATTGTTGTGGGAAATTGTTAAAGTAGATCATGCTCAAGAACCCTAGATTTTCCCAGAGCATGATATCCATGTTCATTCAGATATCCCAGAGCATGAACATATCATACTCAAATCTCCACAAATCGGAAATTTCATATTTTAGAAAAGCTCTAATCATGTATGAATTTGCTATTATTGTGTGTGTGTGTGTGTGTGTGTGTGTGTGTGTGTGTGTATAAGCAAAGAACGCTTCAAGTGTCATAACTTTGCCCAAAATGACACTTAAGTGCCATAACTTATGAAAGGTACACTTAATCGCTTACATTCGAAGAAAAACAGATCAATTGAGTGCCATTCTAACCAAAGTCCCGCCAAAACGCCAACGTGGCATTTTTAAGCGAAAGCGCGCTAAAACGACGCCGTTTTGCACGCCGACATAGCCAAATAATGCAAAAACGACATCGTTTTGACCGACATGGTAAAAAAATAATAATAAATTAATTTAATTTAATTTAAAATTAAATATAGTTAAAATATTTATAAAAAAAAATTAAAATTTTTTAAAAATTTAAATTTAAATTTAAATTTAAATTATTTATAAAATTTAAAAAAAAAAAAAAAAAAAAAAAAAAAAAAAAAAAAAAAAGAGGGAACGGGTGGAGGCGGCCGAGGATCGACCTCGCCGCGCCGCCGCCCCACCGTCGCCGAACTTCCCGGCGATGGCGGGGAGGGTCGGCCAAGGTCGCCGGCCCGGCCGGGGCCGCCTCACCTCAACCGACCGGTGGCAAGGGCTCGCGAGCCCTCACCCCGATCGAGGCGAGGGTCGCGAGCCCTTGCCCAAATCCGGCGAGGGTCGGCCGGGCCAAGGGCCGCCGACCCTCACCGGATCTAGGCGAGGGCCGTGAGCCCCCTAGATCTAGCGGCGAGGGCTCGCAACCCTCGCCCGGATCCGGAACGAGGGCTCGCAAGCCCTCGCCGTCGGCCGACCAAGGTCGCCGGCCCCGGCCGGGCACGCGACCCCTCGCCGACCCTCCCCGCCATCACCGGCCCTTCCCGGCGGTAGCGGGGTGGTGACGTGGTGACGTGGCGGTGGCGGCGACGGCTAAGGGCTAATCCCTCATTTGCCTCCCCCCATTCCTTTTTCTTTAAAATTTTTTTAATTATTATTTTTTTAATATTTTAACTAAATTTAATTTTAAAATTATTATTTTTAATATTTTAACTAAATTTAATTTTATTTTTATTATTTTTATCACGTCAGCCCAAAACGACACCGTTTTGCATTATTTAACCACGTCGCCGCGCAAAATAGTGTCGTTTTGGGCTCGGGGCCGCCGGGAAAAATGCCACGTCGGCATTTTAGCCGAACTTTGGTCAAATTGGCACTCAAGTGATCCATTTTACTCCGATTTTGGCACTTAAGTATACATTTCGTAAGTTATGGCACTTAAGTATCCCTTTGTGCAAAGTTATGGCACTTGAAGGGTCCGCACGTCTATATATATATTGATAATTACTTTCTTATGTGAAAAGTAATTGTCAAATCCAGAGGTTTACTTACCATATAATTTGAGTATATCGATATTTACAGGAGCAATTATTGGTTAATGAAATGTTCAAGTAAACTGGGGGAGGTGGGGTGTCGCGCCCCAAACCTCGGGCACACCCCACCTTCCCCGAGCACGCACACATCCCTCAACGGTCGACTAAGTTGCAACGTTCTCGAAATGCATCACCGACCCAAACAATTTATGCATATGCAGAAGTGAAATAACAATTTGCAAACAACAAATAAACATGGAATAGAAAAGCAGAACAACCAATTTAAAACAAGACCTATTTTTATAAACAAACCAGGTTTATATACAACTAAGAAAAGCCTAAGGTTTATATACAGGAGTCTATATCAAAAAGAACTACCGCACCATCTAATCTCCAGGTTCTACAGTCATGAGCTCCGGGTCCACTATAACACCATCAAGGGTGTTGAGATACATAGGATGCCCTACTTCCCACTCCCCGGTCTCGACGGTAGGCCCGTCAAAACCCTGAAGGGGATCCTCCCAACCCCCTTGAGGAAACTTAATGAACCACGCTATGAATCAATAAGGTACTAACTGAGGTAAGCCATCTTCGACCCAGACCGTGGACTCAACTAACCCCCAAGTCAGGGTGGTACCGAGAATAGGGAAATAGGTGTGCTCAAAATCCATCACTTGCGAGACCCCATAACACACATGGCGTACCTCCATCTACGAACCTGAAAAGTTTAAACCACGACGGGGTAAGATAATATCTCAGCAAGTCTATACCCTAAACCCCGATTAAGAAGATAATTCACCTAGAGGCAGCTTAAGCACACATCATATAAGACTTACCTCACCTCAGCACCCCCTTGCACATTAGTACAACTCATATACATGTGCATACCACAAACATATTGAACAACTGAACCACTGCACATCAATTATAAAATAAAAAAATAAAAAAATAAAAAAACTCACAAAGGTCTTGATTATAAAGCCAAATCGTTATGACATGTTTCATTCCATGTCACATAATTTTATCTCATAATCAGCGCGGCTATCTCAATCATTCACACATGTCCTAGTTCTTATGACTCATCGTTTATGTCCAACTCAACAATCAGCAGTCCTCCGGCATAACCAGGCATCGTCTCACCCCATCAAGCATGGCAACGTTTACCTCTAGAAGGCATTCCCGAAGGAACATCAGTCCGGCCTTTATTGCAATCCGGCATCTGTTGATGTGAGGCATTCCATATAGGAGCACCGCCAACCCGACTTTCATCGTGACGGGTTCTCATAACAATCACACGCACATCCAATCTTGGCTAAGAACATCGTGCTTTGCACTCAAATGCCTTAATTTCAAATAATGTACTTGGCATATTTCTTCATATTAAAAACACATGGTAAACACACGATCGATCAACCATAAAAAGTGAAATTCTCCCATTTTAAAATTCCACGATTTGATACATTACTTAAAAATACTTTTTGGCGTCAAAACCCGACACCCAATATTTTTCTAATTAAATACCAAAAATCCATATTTTTGAAATAATAACTAAAAATTATCATCCAGCATTTAATTGCATAATTTACAAACCAACTGCACCATGACGATCAAGACGAAATTCGACAACCGGCCAACTGTATAATTTTCGCTAATTAATAAATAATTAATTAAATTGTATTTAATTAAATAATTTTAAAATAATTAAATTTAACCACTAATTAATCTACTTACACTAATCTAACCACCTAATTGAACTTAATTAAATTAATCTAACCTACTAAGCTAACTAAATGAACTAAATAACTATCTAACCACCTAATGGCCTAATCAAATAATCATAACCAATCTAATTAAACTAACTCTCACTAATCCTAATTAGCCTAACTAAGCCTCTAATAAGAGTAGTTAACCCATAATTAGAGTTTTGGAGGCTAACTCACCGGTTTAGCACAAAAATCGGTTCACGGCGAAGGCAACACGATAACAACCACAACTCGTGTCTACGGCGACACCAAATGAGGCTCGGAAGGGCCTGAAAACAGCCCACAAAGCTCACAGCTCAAGTTGTGAGTTCGGTTCTGCTCAAGGGGCTAGTCGTGGGCTTAGCTTGACCGGATGGTTGGAACGGCGAGGAATAATAGGATGGTTTAGTGGCGCAGCGGCGAGACGGCGGTGACTTGGGCAACTGGAATGGCAGCAATTGAGGCGACGGGTGGCCAAGCGCCGCGGCTTGGCAGGACGTGATGAATGCAAGGTGGACGGAGGCAGACAGGCGACTCGGGCGGTCGACAAGCAGCTTAGACGATGGCGTGGGGCCTAATGGTGGCTCGTGGTTTCAGTGAGGGCCGGCTGGTTAGATTGCTCTATGTTTCAGCTAGAGAAATGGAGGTTGAAGGAAGTGAAAATGAAGAAGAAGCTGAAGCTGTAAGGTTTTGCAGGGAAGGGGTGACAAGAAGCCCTCAAAGTCCACCTTAAATATCCAAAACACTTGAGTATAAGCCCCCTAAGTCTTCAGCTCTATCTAGTAGAAATTTTTACTCCCAAACTTCTCAAACAAGCCAAGAATGAAGGCCAAATTACAATAGCCCCTCCTTCCTACGAATTTGCACCCATTCCCCCAAGTTTCATTCAAATCCTCACCAATCAACTTCAATTCAATGGTCACACATGCCATGGTAGCAGCCTGCACAAAGTTCTTGCATTCGCTTCACCAATTAGCTCACTTTGGAGGCCAAAAATCCACTCAATTTTGTCCCTCCGAATTTCTTGAATTTAAATTGTCCAATTTTGAATTTCCGCCAAAATTTCGGGCTCGCCGAAAATTCTTCAAAGGATGAGTCAATGTGCCAAAATAAATCGTGACACGCTGGAACTTTCGATTCTTAAAACTGGGTTCAATTTCGTGATTAATTTCAACCGGATGCGATTTTAACGTGACCTAACTTACCGAGTAGCTTTTAGAAAATTTTAGCGCGTTTGACCCGTGGTCGATTATTTTCGATCCACATTGTGCATCTCCGACTCATAGACGACTCTCGGTTATCGTGAAAATTTCAATATTTCAATTATGGGTACCGGGCAGAATCGACGTAAAAAATCGGTTTAGTGCCGTTCGACTCAAATTTTGCAATTTGGTGGAATCACCCACACTTTAATTACATGTCTCTGTCGAATCGACCTATCTCCGGTCTTTAATTGATTATAATGGTGCTATATTGACCATTGCCGATTAGCACGGTTGAGCAGTCGATTTCTAATCGAATTCTCAAGTCAGTCGCGTTTATATCTCTTAACGGTTTCACCAGATAAATTAGTTATCTCGTGAGTGATCAGCTCAGAGAAAAAGGACCATAGGCGCGTCAATGAAAAGCCCATTTCATTTAATCGAAACAAGGTCGAAAATCAGGATGTCATGTGGGGGTTCGAATTCCCACTTTCTTAGAGGGATTGGGATGTGGACGATTTAATTTCAAATGTAAGTTTCGACTCCCATGCCCTGCAAAAAGGCATGGCAAAAGTTCGATAATGAGAGTTAGAATAGAAGTAGAGTAGAACCGACAAAAAAAAAAATGTTCAAGTGTACTTTTAAGGGATGGAAGCGAGCCAAGCATAATAGGGTACTAGACCCTCTTAGACCTTGATGAAATGTAAATGGGTAGCAGGTTTGGAGTCAACTGCCAAAATCCTTATACAACCCGGGGACAAGTTTGAGATTATATTAAATGAAAAACATAATATTCAAACCCTATATATATAACTATGACAAAACTCTGTGTTTCCTTCATATTCCTTAGGTGGTTGAGTAAATATATGCAACTATCAACTCTACTAGAGTAAACAATGGATTTGGGAACTTCTTAGTTGCCCTTACTCTAAAATTCTCGAGGTTGTTGATTTACAAAAAATTGTGAACGCTAAGGACAAAATTTGGTATGATACAGCTTCTCTAAACGACGGCCAACATTTTACACCTAACTTCTAATTAACATTGGTTCTTATGATTTTATGGTAGCTGATGTTAAATCCTTTCAATCTTAAATTTTGGACTTCGTGACTTTCTAATTTTGAAGATGTACAATGCATGAGTTTCCAATAAACAATTGCATTTGAAAGTTTAAGTTTTTTATTATATGTGTGACATAAGACTATATTGTTTAGTCCAAAATACTAGGGTATGGTGTATCCAACAGGAACAAATTACTTTAGCTAGGTAGGTTTGGGATATTATATCAAAACACGTAACAGGTTTGGGACAGATTTGGAGAGTAATAGAAAGTTAATGGATGAGTTGTTGCAAGCCCATCCCTGGCCCTCATCTAGCAACAGCAAGGTCAAGCTATGCTTGATCAGTAAGGGTTGTTGGCCACAATGAAAATATAGAAAATAAAAAGGAAAAAAGAGAAAAATAATAATAAAACTCATAATTTTTTTTAAATTACAAAAATTATCCATGTCAGCACCAGTAGCATCATATAGGATGGCTAGTGTCCATGTTGGTGGTTTCCAATCAAAATTAGCTGGATGGATTAAATTGACAAATTATTAAAAGGTTTAAAACTAAATTGGTCAAATCAAAATGTTTGGAACTGAATTGACACAATTATAATAAATTTAAAACTTTTTTTGGCAATATACCCTTAACGTTGTTGGATAGATGATCAAGCCAAGGTGCAATTGTTGTCGTTATTTGAAGGCCAATGTGTTAATAGTGCTCTATGTTCATGATGAGCTTCTTTTGTCTTTCACGTGTTTGCTTAGCATTTCTAGTTGTTGTTACCCTAAAAACAAAGGAATTAGGATCCCAGTTAGCTACTATTAAATGCAAACTACAAAGAACGCTTGTACAAATAGGTCTATCATGTCAAATACATCCTTCTTCATAAAAGAGCACAAAAATTAATAATAATTCAAGCTTACGATATATAACCTATTGGTTGTTTGTTTGTAAAACAAACAAAAGGTGTTTTTTCTTGTTCCACATGGGAAAGTTGGAAGAAGATAGGCTACTTTATAAGTGTGAGCTTCTTCTAATTTGTTCAAAAGAAAAGAACGAGTTGTGGGTTAGACCCCACAATACCCACATGTGGGTATGCAATTATTAGATGTATTTAGCATGCTTGCACACTTGCAGTTTAATTAGCATTAATCCCTTATTTATTATTTTTTAATATTATTTCATACAATTGTCTTGTTGACCTTTATTAGTCGAAATGTTATATTTGTTCATTCAGTATTTTCAGAAATTTTGAAATTCAGAATTTTGTTTAAAAAATATTATTTTTATTGTTATTTTATTCCAATTTTTATGTCTTTTCAAGGTAACTTTTGAAAAGCGTACTAGTTGACTTTGCAACAGTTTTTGAAGTGTTGCACCTCCATTCATCAAGGATGAGATAAGTATGTCAGTTTTAGAATGGATGAGTATTAAATCTTTTCAAGCCTTCTTTCTCAAGCCATGGCTATCATTTCAATTGTTTCCCTTGAGAGATTCTAGAAAAATACTAAAATTGCTATTTATGGTGGGTTTGATAACATTTATATTCCTAAAAATATTTTTTTATACAAATAGTTCTTTTCTGTTTATATTCCCTAGAATAGTTTTTAAATAAAACTACGCATTTAGTAATTGTACAAAATTTATATTCCCATAATAGAAAAAAAAAATAAGAATGTGTTTGGTACGACCCACAAATTTTGTGGGTTAGACCCCACAATATCCGCACGTGGGTATGCAATTATTAGGCACCCATGGATTAATTAGCATTAATACCTTATTTATTAATTTTTAATATTATTTCATACAATTGTCTTGTTAACCTTTATTTTATTAGTTGAAAGTTATATTTGTTTATTTAGTACTTTGGAATTTTGTTTAAAAATTATTGTTATTGTTGTGATTATTATTATTATTATTATTATTATTATTATTATTATTATTATTATTATTATTATTATTTTATTCTAAATTTATATGTCTTTTCAAGGTAACTTTTGAAAAACGTATTGGTTCACTTTGCAACATTTTCTAAAGTGTTGCCTCTATTCATCAAGGATGAGATAAGTGTGTCAGTTTTGGAATGGATGAGTATTAAATCTTTTCAAGTCTTCTTTTCCATGCCAAAGCTATCATTTCAATTGTTTTCCTTGAGAGATTCTAGAAAAATACAAAAATTGTTATTTATGGTGCATTTGATAACATTTCTACTCCTAGAAATAATTTTTCATAAATAGTTTTATTTTATTTCTATTACCTAGAACAGTTTTTGAATAAAATAACGCGTTTAGTGATTGTACAAAATTTCTATTTTCAAAATAAATAAAAATAATAAGAATGCATTTGGTACGACCCACAAATTTATTTATTTTTTTGTGATGTAGAATTTTTTAAAAATTTTTAAAATTTTTTAGGTTTTTCTTTCTTTTTTCCTCTCTTTTTCTTCCTCCTCTCAACGAATTATGGACAATAGATGGCGGTGAAAAATGGCAGCAGCCAAAGGGGAGTGGCGAGCGACAATGGCGGGCGACGAGTGGTGATGGCGAACGTCGGCCGGTGAACGACGGTGGTGGCTAGCGAGAGGCGGCGGATGGTGGCAACGGATGGCAAGTGACAAGAGGTGGTGACAAGAGGCGAGGCGAACGCTAAGGGTGGTGAGAGGTGGCACAACAGGCTCCACGATCAATTAGAAGAGGAAGAAGAAGAAAACAAAGAAAATAATTAATTTCTAAAAATTATTCTCAAGAACAAGAAGCTAATTTTTTATATTTCTTCTTTTTGTTTCATATCTATTCTCTAGTCACTTTTATATTCTATTTCAAGAGGAATGAAAAAAAAAATGTTACTAATTGACTTTGTTTTATCCTAGAAGATATTTGCTAGTGACCATTAACAACTTTATGGAACAAATAAATTTCTATTCATTTTTCTATTTCAAACCTAAACGGAAAATGCACATTTTTTTGTGGAAAATAGAAAAATAGAAAAATTAAAATGTTACCAAATAAAGCCTTAATATTCTCAATCAAGACTTTGTTTTATCCTAGAAGATATTTGCTGGTGACCATTAGCAATTTTATGGAGCAAATAAATCCATGAAGAAATTAAGGCAACACCTTAAAGTCCAACTTCATTGTTCAATCCAAATTCCAAGCAATTTTTCCCACATTAACCTAAACGGTGTGACTAAATGCACGTTTTTTCGTGGAAAATCACAGTCAACAGAATAAAACTCACCGGTTGGACCTTTAATTATTTAATTCAAAAAGGATTAATCTTTTAGAATCGTGAAACCGGAGCTATTAGCTGATAACCTTATTTGCGTGAGGCGAGGCACGATTGACAGTGAAACACTCATGAGCCGGGAGCTTAATAGCTTCATAACTTCATAACTTGGTTCAAAATGGATCAATCATATGAGGCAGCCACATTCGCTTGGAAAAATTGCCCAGAAAATCTTAGATCTATTATATCAATTTTGCCAATAAACTTACCAACATTTGCACAAACTACTAATGCAGACCTTCAAGGCCAATTTTGGCCTAACAATGTTCACGTAGCATTCGGTCACCATTAGCCATCTTATATGGCACGATTGACGATCTAACATGGACAAATCTAGATAAAACGATGCCCTTTTTTTTAAATATATATAGATGTTTTCCTTTTTTTCTTTCATTTTGTTCTTTCTTGTTTTCTTTCTTTTCTTTCCTTTTACGGTTCATCTTCTCTAAATGAATTTGCAGCTTCTCCAATCAAGTGAAAAAAATATAGGTTCCTCCTTCAGCTCAGAACCTTAAGGGCCTGTGAGTGTCGCCTGGAATTACACAACAACGGCGAGGCGATGCGCAGTCTAGAGGATCGGCTGTCTCAGGAGCCAAGGTCTGGTCGCGAGATCTGGTTGTTGCCAAAAGTTGACCAGCCGAGGTTGAGATCTAGTGCAACAAGGATCGACCAGCGCAAGATCTTGTCGACGAGGGTCATCCAAATGAGATATGCTGTGACGAGGGTCACCCGTTGATGCTCGTGGAGGTTGAGGCTCACTTAGTCGATGGTTGCCTCTGATCGCCACCGATGCTCCCCTCTAGTCGCTGTGGCGACTTGGAGATGAACATTAGCAAAACAAGAAAAAAGAAAGAGCATGATAAAAGGGAAATTACCGAAAAAGTCTCAAATATATTGTAACTATACCAATTCAGTCCAAAACCTTTTAACTTAACTAATTTAGTCATAAACATTTTGACGATTTATCAAGATAGTTCATCCATTCAATTTTAGCCAGAAACCATTTATATGGATGTTGCCAATTTTGCTGACATGACCAATATTGAGGATGACTTTTTGAAATGTTTTAAAAAAGAAAAAAATCTGATTTTTTTTTCTTTGTTATTCATTCCATAGGCAATGGTCAGCGAGGGCCCCCTCTCTAGATTTAGCAAGGGCAAGGCCTCGTGAGGCCACCTTGGCCTAGACAAGGGCAAGGGTTGGCCTCCCCAAATTTGGCAAGAGGGGCCTTGCGAACATTAGCCCTCACCCAAAAAAGGCTAGCCTTTATCAGCCATCATCTATGATTGATGGCTAGCGACCGACCACTAGTGAAAAGAAAAAGGAAAAATCAAAGAAAAAAAAATATTTTTAAAAATTATTAACATTGGGGCATTTCATGCCACCTAGGACCGCAGGTATTCAAGTAAGTAATTTTTGGCCAAATGGACCACATTGGTAAATCGTTAAAAGATTTAAACCTTAATTGGCTAAATTAAAAGGTTTATGACTAAATTTAGCACAAGTGCAATAGACTTAAGACTTAAGACTTTCTTGGTAATTTCCTTGATGTGAACATTGACTAGAGAAAAAGAGAGAGAGAGAGAGAGAGAGAGAGAGAGAAGAAAAAAAAAAGAAAAGAAAACAAAGGAAAATTCACATAATTAAGCAAAACAACATCACTTTGTTTTCATTTGTCTACCTTAAATTGCTGGCCATTCCATATAGGACGTCCCACAATGATTGTATATCATGTCAGCAATATCCTGCCAAAGAACTATATTTAAAGATTATAATTGAATTGATGGCTACATGATAGGTTTAGGACCTTTCAACTAATATCCACCATATGCTTATTTGATGTGGACCTCTAGAATCAACCCAAAAGCCTACATCGGCTTGGAAATGGATAAATTCTCCATCTTATTCCGCAGATCGTTGTCAAAATAACTATAGAGATGTACTTGTGGTCCAAATAAATGCATATTTAGCTCCCAAAGATTAGAATTTTGATAAAAATATAAGAGTAATAACAGACCCTGCTGGGGGTACACAGGATTTTCGAAGATAGAGTTCTATTTCTGCAATTTGGGTCCTACTGTGTCTAAGAAAAAAAGTGCATATCAACCAAATTGTGATTATTTATATAATCTTTTCATTTTTTTAATCATCTTTAGCAAAAAGGCATGCATATCAACAAGTTTGTGCAACATTTGGTTCTATCTTCTCGGAAGCTCCCCTTGTCTCACAATGAATTAGTCGATTGCCCCGAGGCAAAACAGCCATCACAACCGATGAAAATTAGTCGGATGCTCAAACAGCCCTAGCAATGCATTGTAGACTTGAAGAAAGGGTAGAAGAAAATGCTAAATGCATTCTCTGGAAAAAGTTTAAAGAAAAGGGGTATTGTTTCACATTATTGAAGATCAACATGGTGCTGCACGGTGCAGATATCTAGGATTTTATGGTTTCTTTTGATTTCATGTTGTATTATTGCAGGATAATTCCACTAGATTAGATTAATCACAAAAAGTCAAAGAGGTCCATATAATCAAATCTTTACCCTACAATTATGGTAGACATGAGATACGAAGTTATCAAGTCAAATCGTTCAAGGAGCGAGCGAGAGAGAGAGAGAGAGAGAGAGAGAGAGAGAGAGAGAGAGACGTGAGGAAGACATTTGAACGTACAAGAGATTATGACATAATAATTTTTTCTTTGACCTTCTTAACACTCGATTATGACAAATACTTACAATGTCGTAAATTCATATGACGACAATTTTACCCTCTAATTACGACAACACGTGGTAATGTTGAACTGGTGCATGGGCAGAACGATAAAATTAACGGTAATAGGCTGTGGTGGGACTGGCGCCACGTTGCCTCCCATTCCAGCCACACATGCATGTCCCCATGCAATGCTGGTGTTTAGGCAGACATTGGCCGTGCAGCCCCTCTTAAATTGATATTGATGGATGAAGATGGCAGCTTTCCATGTCAATACCTCTCATTTCTTTGTCAATTAGTCTCTCATTTTCTATCTTCATTCAGCTCAGATGGAATGGTTCTTTCTCTTCCTGGCCGTTCCCCAGAAGATTCTCTCCACATTCCCAAAGACCCCACTCGCAACATCCGGACGAAATCTCCCATTTTTCCCGCGATCGGTCCCCCCCTTCGTTTTCCCCATTCCTTTGGTCTATCTGCTCGTACTGAAGTCGACACTGCTGTGCATTTGACTTCCAAGCACCATACGGTGGTGGCAGAGAAAACATGTAACATAATATGAATTTGTCCGATCAGGGTGCATGTTTGCAATCATGAGATGCATGAACCCAGTTATGGGTCATGCCTAGGTAGCCGAGGAAACACCTTGCTCGGATTGACACAACTTGGACTAAGTAATTTTCCCCTGGAGTCCTGCGTGATTCTCAATGGCTGATATTGAGAATCGCTAAGCCACAATTCCTGGCTTTGGTATGAAATGATGGAACTCAGAGACTGCTCGTCCTTGAAGTTTGGCTCAATGTATAATGTAATCTCTTAATTTTTAATTTGTTAAATCCAGTCTCTAAACTTTAACTTAACGTTCAATGTGATTTTTTTAAAATTTTTAATTTGTTCAATATGATTCATGAACTTTTCATATAAATTAAATACAGTCCTTGAACTATATTTCAATGTAGTCCTTCTATTAATTCAAGATCAATGACAACATTGAACATTTTCATATAGTTTATGGACAAAATTGAATATGTACCAAAAGTTAATGAATTACGTTGAATAAATTAAATTTTAAGACTTATACTAAGTTCACGGATCATATAGAACAAATTAAAAGTTTAAGAGCCACATTACACGTTATGCCAAATTTTAAGAATTATTTGTATCATTTTCCTTTGCTCTTATATCTTTTTTCTTTTTTATCATGTGGTGAATTTGAGTTCCGATTCAGCCCATGGTCGAAACCGGGTCAAAGCCTTGATACCGATCGATTTACAAAGCCAGTGTTATAATTTCTGGAGTGGTATATTCAGAAGTCTGATATTAACACTCGAGCAAAGATCATTTATAAAAAATTTGAAGTCATACAACGTAAACTTATTACCTGCTTCTTTTCAAACTCTCGTGCGGCCCGAATAACCCATGAGCTAGATCTTTAACCCCATTCTCAAAGATCGAAATCCTCAAACCCCGATGAGATTGACTACTCCCGTCGGCGTCTCCATTCGGTGCCCGATCCATTTAAACCGTCGTTTCATGCAAACAGGAGTAGTTATGAAATTTATGGCTAAGGTATCAATGGTTGAGATTCGTTGCGGTGCCAACTGAGCGAGGCATAGGATCCTTGTCCACCCAATCCAGTGCTTTGATAACCTACGGATGGAGCTAAAACTCGGAAAAGTCACGTCTTTTCTTTCCTCTCTTTGCTTCCTTTTGTCTAAAGCTTGGACAAGCAGTGGAGCAAAAAGAGACGGGCCAAAGGATATTGGTAGAAGTTCTAAAGTCTGATAATCACCTAAGACCAGACATTCCAGCAAACTGATCCCCGTTTGGCCATCTCGGGGGTTCTCCCATGTAGACCATCAAGATTAACCATGGAAGACTTAACATGCACCCGGCATGAAATGCAGAGCAACAACGAAACTCAAAAATGCCGCATCACCAGCCAAACTAAAGGCCAATGTGTTGCAAAGTTTTGAGGATGGGAATGAAGAAAGCAATAGGTGGTTTACAAAAATGCAAAAGTGCAGTCAGAATACGCTTTGAAATGCTCAGAACTTCATACATTGATTCCAAATGATTGATTCTTTTTTAAATTTTACTTAGGTAAGAAAGCAATCTGGGAAAAAGGGCAAACTCGATGGGAAGTACACAACTTGCTTGCAGAAAGAGATATTAGGAAAAGTTTATTCATATAGAAAGTCTGCCGATCAACAGTGAAAAAAGGAACTCTAGGAAGAAAACAAAAGCTTCTCTATAACAATCCCTGGTAAAACAAAATATCAGAAATCAATAACAAAACTCTTAACAATATAATTTCTTTAACCGAGATAATCTCACCTGAGTCGATAATCTATGAATAAACTATGGCCTTTTAGTACCTAATGATGGGATAGGAGCAGGTCTGCAAAGCCATTGCCCAGTTGGTGCTACAGAATGGTAACGTCTGAGCAAAGTTCAAAATAAGGTCAGTATATCCATCGACAAGCTAACATGTGCAAGTACCTAAACTTGTAATGCTACACTGATTATTGAACTTTGAGGGCACTTTCCCTGTGCCATTTAAGTGAAGGAACACTAAGTGCCAAAAAATTCCACCATGCTTCATTAAGGGTCACCGCCAGAGATGCAATTCTTCTCTATAAGAAGCATTTGAAAGGCATTAGCAGTATCTATCAGCCCAATCTCTCTATAAGCTTCCAAAAGTCGACTGCAGTAAGAACTGTCAAAGCTTGTGATTGTGGCTTGCTTCCATTGGTCAATGACTTCTCCTACCTCTTTCATATGCCCAAGTATCAGATATGAAGACAGAACACACATAAAGTTTCTACTTGTCATCTTTTGTTTAGTCATCCTCAAAGATTTCCATATTTGATCAACTCTCTCCTTCTTTCCCAGGCTGGCATGGAGGATGACAAGAAAATCATATGTAATCCATTCTCTTTGAGTGAATCCCTTCTCGGCTTCAACCAGCCCACCAGACTCTGAGTTCAAAAGTTGACCTGAGATGACATATATCCTTGTGAGTTGCCTATATCTCTTCCAATCTTCATTTGAGTTAGAATCCTGACTCATTTCATCTAATACTCTTTCAACTTCATCAATCCTAAGCGTAGCAGCATATGAACTAATCCAAAGATTATAGGTGAAGATATCCAGGGCCACTTTCTGGCGTTTCATCTCATCCACAACTGAAGAGACCTTCTCTACCTGTCCAATTGACATGTATAACGTCATCATCTCATTGTAGGTAAGTGCACTGAATGAGAGGTTTGAATCCTTTATTTTCTCATAAAGGTCTGCAGCCTTATCACTCATTTTCAAACTAGCATAACTGTGAAGAAGAGCAGTATAAGTTTCGCTAGTTTTTGCTGATGTAGGTAGACCTTCAAAGTAGCGCTCAGCAGCATCAACACCAAACACCTTTGTCATCAAGTCTATCCGATCAGCAGAATCCTTGTCTGACAACTCATATCCCTCATCGGTAACCATCCATTCCGAGACCTGCATGGGCAATCAACAAAAAGGGTCAAAGGCTCATGCATTAAGTTAACAAAAATGAGGACAAATTCAAGAAGGAAAAATGTCTAATTCTATCTTTGAACAACAGACAAAGGGATCCTAACCCTCATTTGCATGATGTTTTCAAAACCCGACTAGTAAATGAACCAATTAAGCCACCAACATGGGATCAAACCACTTCAACCAATTGAAAATTGAAAAGATTATCAGTATGTATAATATATTATGTGCACAATAATGAGAGAACAGATTCGGCTTGGTGGTTGGACACACAAAGGCTACACAAAACGAAGTGGCATGGCACAGGTCTGAAACCATATTTGGAGCATTTAGATTCAATTTACTCCTCTTGTCTTGTGATCCTTAAGCAGTTAATATCATGTTGGTCCAATTGAATAGCCAGAAATCTCTTAGGCTAGTGGAGGACACATATCAATGACATGTTCATAGGAGTGTGAGATCCCTGATTCAAGACTAGACATTCAACTTAATACCCTTTTTAATAGAAAACCAGTTTGAACCACTTTTGACACGGTTCAAAAGGCCCTGCTTGACCGAGTCATCACTAGTTCTGTCCAACATTTGACCATTGACAGTGAAACGGTTGAACCAAATCAGACCATGAGTCAATTCCCTGTCAAATTGGTTGAAGCGGCTAATCAATCCACTCTAAAAAAAGTCATTAATGTTAAACGAGCGGCAGCACCAGAAGCCTTCCTTCTCTCCCACCCTACCCAACTCCAAATATAGACCTCAAATTAAGGTCCTTTGATAGTATAAATTCAATGGAAGAGGCACTTTCCATTAAAATGAACAGTGTGGATTTGATTGCTAAAACTAACTAGTCCCTGATATTATTCTCCCCCCCCCCCACCCAACACACACACACATAGATAGAACTAAAGGGCATTAGTAAACCTGATTGCAGTTAAAAGATTCATTTGCTCTACTGTAGAAATACCTTGGCGTAGGATATTGTGAAAATGAAAACAATAGCCTAGTGAGTGGTCCCCATCAGGTGCTCTACTAATTGAGTAGCCATCCACAAACTGCTAAGGCTTCTGTGTAGTTCTCATCTTGAGTTACGACTTTAAGTTTTTCAACGCGTAGCCAGAGAATTCTTTAGTTACTTTAATGGAGTCCGGTCACGAATATGATCATAATCTCAAAAGACCAAGTGGCATCAAATGGCAAGTCTATGGTGCTGAGCCAGAACTGAGCAAAAGAAGCTACCAAATCAATGCAGTTTCTAGAGAAGTTACTAAGGACAGTGAGACTGACTACAGAATAGTGACAGTGCATTTCTGCCTGGTAGTTTGAGTTTCACTGGAGAGCATAAAAACTCTCTGAGAGAACATTACCCAGTAATATCCTTCTGATGCCAATTGAACTGATCTTACCTCTCATATTTCCTCTCCACTGCTCTCTTCTCTTTCCCTCCTCAATTCGTATCCCTTTCCTCCTATCTACGCACACATCACTCGGATCATCACACTAAAGAGTTTTTCCAAAGGCCACTTAGCCTTCTCCAGCCCCTTTCTACTGGTGTCACCACGAAGTAAGGTCTTCCAAGAAGACATTTATTACCCATTGTTTCACATTAAACAAGTTCCTCATTTCTTATTTCTGCATGCATCTATCTATTACATTAGCCTTTTCTAATGTATATTCATTTTTCATTGAATCTCTTTGTAAGTCCCCAATGATAGTACAAAGCAAAACTCGACTTGATTACACTATTTTTGACAAAAAGGATTGAGCTGCACAAGGCATTGCCAGTCCTATCATTGTGTATTGGATCTTTTATTATGCTCAAAACTGCATTATTCAGAAGCAAGACTAACCAAAGCTCTTCTAGTGTGAATACCGTCTTTACTATAAAACTAGAGACACGAGGAAAAAGATGAAACATGTGAATGATTAGACTCTAAAGAGCACAATCGTCGTTACTTTCAGCTGTTCTCTATCAGTTAAATTGTTCTGCCATAGATTATACACTCAGGAGCAACCCAGTTCTTCTAGATTCAATCAGATGCCTTTTCTCATCATGCTTCACTTAAATCAAACCAAATAATTTTGTACACAGACTTCACCTCTTAGCCCACACAGAGCATATCCATGCCTCTTTCGAGTAACAGACAGAATTTTTAACCATCATTAACACAGACACAATCTATATATTAATTCAAAATGTCACCTTGATGATCAAAGTTCATTTCACTCCTTCAACATTTCCACTTCCACCCATTTCCACACCAACCAAACGAAAACAAGCGAATCCCACAAAAGAAAAAAAGCAGACGAGGGACTAAGGAAACCCCAACCTCGAGAGCGTGCTTGTAACGCTGAGACTTCCTCAGCTCCTTAGAGATTTGCCGAAGCTCCGGAGCAGATACCTCATTACCCTCGCCGACCCATTTCTGAATAACGTTCGTCACGCTCCGCTTCGGCAGCCTCAGCCTGAAGATCCTGCTCTTCAGGTCATCGCTCCCTTCGACAACCACGGCATCCTCGACCAACTCGTTCCCCAACCCACCTGAAGACAAGAACCTGCGGGAACTCCATCCGTTCGCGGCTCCGAAGCCCTCGACGAATCTCGTTCTGGAGAACGCCAAGAATCGGTATCGAACCACGAGTTCATCGAACCAAAAAGCTTGCGAGACGAAAAGGAATATTGGGTACGGCGGGTTCTGCTGCTTACCGTCTGAGCGAGAGGAAGAACGCCCGAGAACCCATTCGCGGCTGGTCGCATGCGTGCTTCTGGCTGCTGTTGGTGACTACTCCGACCACGAAGCACGAACAATCGATGTACTTCTGTGTTTTAATTCCGATCTCGGTCAATCGGTTTGTTCTTCATTTTAATTTTTCTAAATTTCTTTTGAGATAAGTGCATTAAAAATCCTAAAACTTATCATAAAATATAAGTGAGTTTTAAAATTTTTAAAAATTAATTAAGTCCTAAAATTTATTACAAAAATTTAATCAAGTCCTAAAACTTTCAAAAGGTTCAATAATGCTTTAAAACTTGTCTCAAAATACAATCGAGTACTAAAATTTTCAAAAAATGCAATCATTGGAAAGATTTAGATTGAATCACTTCAATAAGTTTTAAGACTTCATTATATTTTTTGAAAATTTTAAAACTTAATTGCACTTTGTGACAAGTTTTAAATTTAATTATATTTTTTAAAAATTTTAGAACTTAATTACATTTTCATGACAAATTTTATAACTTATAATACACATATCCCAACTTTTTTATCTAAGTTATTATTATTATTATTATTATTATTATTATTATTATTATTATTATTTATTTTCGGTTGAAGCATCATTTCATTCATTCAAAAGTGGTACTTGACAAGTATAGATAACAAGAGTCTAAACAATCCCAAAGAGGCAAGGGGGATTAGAGAGCCAGTTGAGTTGAGAGAGAGTGTCCATTTTCGGTGGGCTTTGATAATTGCAATTCTTGATTGGCTTCCTATGGGCAATAGGCTAGTGAGATTCTTGTACTTGGGCTAATACCTTTTCACAATCCACAAAGAGGGTCCATAAGGCCCATGAGCTAAGGTTTATTTCTTCTATGATTCTAACTATAGATTTATTGTCAGTCAAAGTCTGCATATGCAAGCTAAAGATCTTTCCTTGCTCTTGCACTTCCTAGATCCATGACAAAGCCCCCATGCAATGCTAGGTTTTGGTCTCAAGTGCAGTGGAAAGCTATCATCTTCTTTGCAAAACCACTTGTAATTAGTTTCCTATGATCTTGACACACATTAATGACTGGGTGAGTCATTCTCTCTTGTCCATCGATTTGTAGATTGGAGGTTCCAATAGCAATCTTGGAGGAGGGTGTCTTTGACAAGGGCTATGGCATTGGGTCGCCTTAATTGAAACATGAAGGAGCTTTCCAGATTAGCCACAATGTTACTGCAACTCATTCTTGAGACCGTGTCCTAGCTCTGAGGTAAATACTTGGTCAACCCATTTGTCCATTTTTGTTAAATTCAGCAGCTACATGTTCACATTTAACTTTGGATTTGATCAAATTTCCTCAATCTAGTTGCATAGGACGAAGAGGTGTTCCTCCTTCTAGCATAATTGATAAAGCAAGTCAGGTAGCACATTCCTTTTGTACAAATTCTCCTTCGTGAGTAGAGCATTTTGGCACATACTCCAAAAGAAAGATGTGGATTTTAGGGTCTATATGTAGTTTCCAGATTTTAGTCCATAAGGATCGGGGTGGCTAATGTGAAGAAAATGCTTAATTTGTCTAAGGCTTTGGCTATATTGTGATCGATCTAGTGTACCCATGCTTAACTGTGTACTCCCCAATTTAGTTGCCAACCCATACATGTTTACCCCTTTTTAATTATGATCTAATCCGAATGGCTAGTATTTCTTTCATAATATGCTCATCAAATAACTCGTGTGTTCATTCCACAAACTTGACCCCTGGTCAATTAATTCCATTACTCTTTGGGGTTCCTCTCAGTTGACTAGGCCTGTAATGACTTCAAACTCTAGCCAATTTATCCTCTCTAATGCCAATACTCTCACCATTCCCGACCAATCGTTTAGCTTCAAAACTTATCATGTCTCTTGTCATAAGTAGGCTTTGCCATCCCTAGGAAGGGCCGGAACTCTTTTTTGTTGTCCATAGATTGCCATTTGGCTAATAGATTCATTTCAAAAGCAAGCTCCACAGGGCAGAATGAGATTATTCAAGTCTCCAAGCTTGTTTGCTAAGCATCACTTTGTTTAAAGTGACTAGGTCCTTAAATAAAAACCTCCCTCTATTTTCCTTCCTTTGAGCATTTCCCATTTCTTCCAATGCATGCTAGACTTGGATGAGTTTTGCTTCGACCAAAAGGACACAATTTTCAGTTAAATGGCTTTGCACACTAAAATGGGGATCTTGAATATCGACATGGCATACTAAGGTAATGCTTATACCACTATTTTGATTAAAGTCTCCTTTCCCACTTTAGATAACAATTTCTCCTTCCAACCCTCCATTTTCATATTTACTCTCACTAAAATTCATGAGAGCATTTATTTTTTAGATTAATCCCAATTCGAGGGAATGCATAGATATTTCCCAATTTTCTCGATAATTGGAACCTTAGTTCACTCGCCGTATTACTTTTGAGATTATGAGGACAACCCGCACTGAAGAAGACCCTAGATTTATTTAGGTTGATAGCTTGGCCCGATATTAAGCAAAATTAGTTTAAAATGTTTGCCAAATTCTGACACTCTCCCACCGTCCCATCTAGGAAAAAATAGCATGATCTTCAAATAGGAGGTGGACAATTGTGGGGCAATTTTTGTTTTATCTATTCTCTTTCATACTGTCATCTTCTAATGCTTTCTTCGATAGGAACGAGAGCACATTAGTCAAGATTATAAAAAAGGTAAGGAGAAAGTAGATCCTCTTGCCTAATTTCCTTGATTATGACCGACACCTCTTCATCCGACATGACTACTAAACCCCAATAATTTCCTCCAAGTCAACTATCACTAACAACTGAAAAAGAAACATCTTCTTAACTTTATCTATCATTGCTCTTATATTCTTTATTTTCATTAAGAAAATAATATTGGGTCTTTTTAAAGCCACAAGGGCTCTAAGATGCTAGAAAGTCAGGGTAGAACCCAAACCCTAACAATTTCAATTCAAAATCTCCCTATATCTTCCAGTGGCCTAATAGGGCCAACAACCAAAGCTCATTTCTTTTAAGTCATCCTTGACTAAGATTAGAGTCCCATATAGCTGAGTTCCATCTACAACATAAAGACCTCCCCCTTAAGAAATATAAGGGACATCTCTCATCATCTTCTTTGTTATTGGAATATTTCTTGCTTATCTTTGAACTATGGATTGGGTGTTTGGAAGGTGATTCCATCCATGGAGTATTCGAGAGCAAAAATTGAGTTCTTTAATGTATTTTTTCCTAAGCCATCATAGTCACTACCTTTCAACCTTTATCCTTCTATTTCAAATCTCCTCTTATTATACTTCCATAGGCCTGGGTTTATTGTGATTTTCTATAACAGTGGGTAACAAATCCTCCATCCTAGTCTCAGGTCTCCAATATGATTTTATCCTCATTTCACTCCAGGAAATCATTTCCATCGAACAGTTCCATAAAGGACTAGTTGTTAGGAAAATCCCTTATGATATTTTGAAGATGACAAAATAAATCAAAAACTACTAATGTATTTAATGGTTGAGTAATAGAATATGCAGATAATAAAACATGTAAATAATATTGTCAAAGTCTATACTTGAAAGAACCAGAAGATAGACTCTATGCTTGAAACTGAACTTATTCAGACTGTGTTCAAACCTTAAGGCTAAATATGTTTAGAAGTAGAATATGTTCAAACTTACGTCCAGATTGTAAAGTCTATTTCAGACAGAAGACACTCAAACCCTACTTCTACTTTAGATAGAATTTTCTCAAACTTTACATACAGAACGAGACACAAGTCCAGAACATGACAAGGTCTAGAACGAGACACAAGTTCAAAACGTAGCAGATTCAGAACGAAGCATGTTTAGAATGAAACAACTTGACAGAACGTAACACAAACCAAAAATATATAACGGCTAGTGATCTGGTTTGGATTCTACATCAATATAGATTTGATTGATTCAATCTAATTAATTAACAATTGATCTTGAAGACAATAATTTTCTATACGAAGAAGCTCTACTTCTAGAAACCAAGATTGTATTTGTATGGGCGATCATAATCAATTTGGGATTCTACTTTTGTCACTCAACAGCTACTAAATCTTCTTGATATAGATCTGTCCAATAGGTAGATTGGAAAACGATTCTCTAGATACTGTTCAATTGCTAGTTTGGAAGTGAATGAGTATTTAAGGAAATCAAGGACCGATGAGCAAAAAAGAGACGGAGCGTAGAATTTATAATTCCAAAGTCTGAGCGAACTTTGATCATACATTTGTCTTCGTGAGCTTAAATGTTTGTGATCGTGAGAGAAATACCAAAAGAATGACTTAGTGAGATAGTTTGATCTACCACTAAGTGTTTGCATTCAAAGTTGTAATTTCTTGTTGATAACATGGTAGAATCTAGCTAGAAGGCTGTTAGCGTGAGAGAGTAGACGTATGCTTGATCTAAGTCGAACCACTATAAATTTCGTGTGCAACATTCTCTTTCATTAACTTTTCATATTTAAGTCTGTTGCATACTTACAGGATTATTCCAAAAATCTATTCCATCGCATAACATATTCTGAAAATCTACCAAAAGTCTGGTGGCTCATTTGTCAAACTTTGATCCTTATTCAGACTTTGCTTGAAATTTATTTTATTCCACATTTATTTGTCAATGTTTATTTTAAACACATATTCACTCCATCTAGGTGTTCGTACTAGCACTTTCACTAGTCTCACGTTCTTTCACTTTTAGCCAATACCCTTAATTTCCTACACTAATTTCTTTAGCTTCATTTTCTTTATAGGGCACTTCCTTACAACTAGTAGTGAAATGACCCATCCTCTCACAAGATTAACAAAAGTGGGGAAGATGTCCATACTTGAAATTGATTCATACTTGATCGTCATTGAAATTGACCACCAACCTGAACATGAGTGGCTTTGATAAATCTAAGAGTATTCGAGCTCTCTTCACTTTACATAATTTGTCTTCTTTCGCTTCCATCTTTATTTCTAGCATATTCCTAATCTTAGAGGCCACCTCCTACGTCACGTTCTCAATAATCCTTACTAAATACAAATCATGCACTTGTACCAAAAATGCACGATGAGTGAAAATATGATGATGGATGGATAACTTAGGATTCAGTTATTGGAGGATGAGTAAATTACTTAAGAAAGACCTTCAATTGCTTGCCAATACTCTCTTTTTTTTTTTTTTTTTTTTTTTCTATTTTTTCGCTTTCTAATCGAAATGTGAAAGTAAATTGTCCTGGTTGGATCTAATCACTCACTACATTTTTCATTTTCTAATTCTTCCTCATTGTAGAGAAGATTGCTTGAAAATTGACATTGGGCCTAGAGTAGAGTTTACCTAGCAAATTCAAGTTTCATTCATTCATTTTCTCCTAAGGAATTTCCTCACATACATTGGCTACGGGATTCTTAGACCACATTCTTCCCATATGTCTACATATGACAGCTAGTTTGTGCTCTTTAAACCTCTTACTCTTTGTATTACTTACTATTTTGCTATAATAAGGATATTACTTCTTTAGAAAACAAAATAGTAGAGCAACTGAGGGAAATGGCAGTCCAATCTAAAATGCACATTGGTAGCATGCAATGGAATAAGGTATAGCTCCAATGCCCTACTTGAATTAACTAAGATCTAGCTTAAAAGCATATTGGGGTAGTTGCTGAAGTGCAAAAATTATGGATGAAGGGAGCTCTACAACCAATCGACCTAAACGATTTAGGGTTTAACATGGAGGGGGTTAAATTTGGCATTTTAGGGCAGAAATTGGGTGTAAGAGAATAAATAAGTGCCCACTAATAGGTGAAAGAACGAAAGTGTAGATTGTGTTTGGCCATGGGTTTGGGGTAAATGTAGTATGGATTTTGTGAGTGAATATTGAAATAGCTAAGAGAAGATGCATTTAGTGATGGGAATGGGTGCCGTGGGTAAGGAGAGAGGACAATTAGGTTTGTATAGGTTGATGGAGTGTGTGGATGGACTATGAGATCCCGAAACTATCAACTACCCCAACCTAATTCATGATGAGCCCACCAACTTCTTAGCAAAATTTTTAGGACAAATTATCACCATAAATATAGGTCACTCTTAGAGGGAAAAAGGACTCTCATTGGAGAGAGAGAGAGAGAGAGAGAGAGAGAGAGAGAGAGAGAGAGAGAGAGAGATCTCCAACATAAATTTTTGCTTGTTGATGATGCTATCATCGAAGCATGTGAGGATTTTGGTTATGGATTTTATTTAGCCCCTTTTCTAACTATCATTTTTATTAAATTTACATCACAATTCTTGCACATTGTTGCCTATAGAAAAAAGTACAAAAAATGTCATAAATCTATCATATTAATACCAATTCAGTCATAAATCAATTGGATCAATTTAGTTATAACATTTTTATATTTTGCCAATTGAGTCAATTCGACCAATTTAAATAAAAAATTGTTGATGCAGATGCTAGTTGTCGTGTTGGTGCTAATATTAACAATTTTTAAAATATTTTTGATTTCTTTTCTTTTCTTTTCTTTTTGTTTTTTCCTCCGTGGACAGCAAATGTCATTGGAGCCCGTCGGCCATTAGGTGAGGGTCGCGAAGCCCTCATTTGACCTCATCGAGATATGGGTGATGCATAGGTAGTTTACCTATGCCATAGCTGGTGGCGGGTGAAGGTGGCCTTGCCCTAACCATTGCCACGTAGTTGCAGATGAAGGCGACCATGGCCTCACTAGCCACAAGCTAGGCCGCCTTCACTTGTGGTTGTAGGCCATGGTGAGGCTAGCCTTGCCTAACCTTGCCTACATCTAGGCAAAGGTTGTGACCCTTGCCTAGTGCTCGGCGAGCTCTAATGACCCTCACTTGCCACAATGGAAATAAAAAGGAAAAGAGAATAAAAGAAAAATAAAAAGAACAAATTAATAAAAAAATAAAAACTTAAGAAAAATTGTTAAAAAAATTAATAATAAATTATTTATGTCATTGCCGGATTGCCAGCCATGCAACGTAGGATGACCAATATCTATGTCAGCAATTTTCGATTAAAAGTAGCTAGATTGACTCAATAGGCTAAATACAAAAATAGTTAATGACCAAATTGATTCAATTGAAATGTTTATGAGTAAATTACTACTAATGCAATTGGTTTAAGACTTTTTTGATACTTTTCCCATTGCCTATTTTTCGAAGCTACTTTAAGGCTACTTTTAGGGTCGTCTAATTTAATTGATCAATCACATTTTGTTTTTCATTAACTAATTATTTTAGGCCATACAAACAACCATTTTTAAGAAAATATTTTGTAAGTCATTTATTTATTGCAAAATAAATGGAGTCTTATTTTGAGGTTTTCAATTTCCCAACTCTCATATTCCTTTAATCCTAAGGATATTAATAGCTATTGCTAAGACTATAGCATGGTGTCTCTGTATCTGTACCATAACTTTTCTTGGTCATATGCTCGAATTGCGATTCATATTAAATTCGATTGAGGGCCCATAAACCAAAATTATATAATTCCAAAGTACTATATTGAATACTCTAACTTTTGAAGACCAGAGGCGCTATAGTGCAATCTTTTATTGCCCCCACCCCCATGTGCACATAGTTATAGCTCTACAACCGTCGGTGACTAGACCAAAGCTGTCTCCATTTATTTCATGAAAAAATGAATATATTTAGAAAGTATTTTTAAAGAAATATATAAATCATATCTCTTGAAATAATTTATCAATGAAGTTTTTTCATTATCGATGATAATTTGTCGCTTAACATTTACATGAATGATGATTTTTTATTAATTTATTTTCTTAAGTAATACAAGTGATTATTTTAGAAAAATATTTTTTAAATTATTCATTTTCCTTCAAACAAAAACGTCAAGATTGTGGGTGTTTCACATGAAGTGGGTGGTCTTGGGTATAATGTAAAGGTACTTTCTGAGAAAATATAAAAGTGAGACAAATGCACTTTTCTTCTAAATGATTAAATAATGCGATTTATTAGAGTGCCACGAACAAACATTCTTAAGATTGCACAAGAAAAAAAAAACACATTTCTCAGTAACACGTGATCGAAGTTAAATTCAGTAACAGCTGGAAAAAAAAAGAGATAATTAAATCAGGAGTCCTAAAAACTTGTCTCGATTAGATATTTTAGCCCTAAAGAATTTTTTTTTGTCTATTTAAGTTTTAGAATTTACTCATGTCGTGCATCTCAGAAATTTCATAAAAGTCATTATATTTTTAATGATCGGAAATACCCACGCATTTTTTTTATCTAAAAAAGAAATCTCAAATTGATACTTCACCCAAATGTAACCTTCATTAGCATTCCATCCATTATGCCGTTAAAATGCATATAGACGAGCCCTCAAGAATGCGTGAGCATTCCATTACCATTTTGGCCGATGTAATGTTAAAATAAGTCAATGCACCTGAAATTTTTTCAGGTCAAATCCTGTCATTCCTATCATTCTCCACGTCAAATTTGCTTGACAATTGTCTACTATGCATGTCGACACGTTTTCATCTTAACGGCTTACCGGATTGAATGCTAAACATTTAAAAAAGGTCACGGTACCGTTTCAGAATTTCTAAAGAGACGAAAATTAGTTTGAGTCATCCAACATCTCCTGAAAATTTACTAATCCATAATCATCCGCCTCTCATTTACCAACCTTCTCCCATTGATAAAAAAAGTCTCGTTGAAATCGTACAAGCAAATCCAAAAACTAAGTAGCACCGACACTAACACACAACACAATATGCCATGTTTCTAAAAAAATATATAATATTCCAACACGTTAGGACATGGATATTCAATATATATTTTTGTATATACATGATAAATTATCATTTTTATGATTATTTCAATCAAATTAATTTGATACAAATTCATAAATAAATAAATAAATGATAAAAAAAAGAGTCTAGAATGAATTTACATTAAAAACATTAATCTATAATTTGTTAATATAATTCATTGTTTCAATTTGACAATTGATAATTTCTTCCCCCTTTATTATTTTCATTATTTTTACATATTTATATTTTGACCCCTCATTTATTGAAAATTTTTAAAATTAACCCCGTGAGTCGGAATTGTGTATTAGAATTTCGGACTCACATATAGGAGCGTGTCGAAGAATTGACCATGTGTCGAATTTTTGGACATTTGTTGACTACGTGTCGAAGTGTCATCCGATATTCTAACACAACATGAAAGCTTCCAGAGAATGTCGGTACTTCCTACTCTATAGGAGCCTATTTACATTGTGGATGGAGCACAGCCTTTGTTAAAGAAAGAGTCTCTTTTGAAAATTTGTTTGTGCATAACGAAAGGACATTAAAATTATCATACCGTTACTAGGAAGATTACATGTCATGTCAATGAAATCCTCTGTACTATCACGACACCTCTTCATTCGACATAACTACTAAACCCCAATCATTTCCTCGAGGTCAACTATCACTAACAACAATAAAAGAAGCACTCTTCTTAACTTTATCTATCATTGCTCTTCTATTCTTTATTTTCATTAAGAAAATAATATTGGGCCTTTTTAAAGCCGCAAGGGCTCTAAGATGCTAGAAAGTCAAGGTAGAATCCAAACCCTAACAATTTTAATTCAAAATCTCCCTATATCTTCCGGTGGCCTAATAGGGCCAACCACCAAAGCTCATTTCTTTAAAGTCATCTTTGACTAAGGTTGGAGTCCCATGTAGCTGAGTTCAATCTACAACATAAAGACCTCCCCTTAAGAAATATAAGGGACATCCCTCCTCATCTTCTTTGTTATTGGAATTTTTCTTGCCTATCTTTAAACTCTGGACTAGGTGTTTGGAAGGTGATTCCATCCATAGAGTATTTGAGAGCAAAAATTGAGTTCCTTAATGCCTCTTTTCCTGAGCCATCATAATCACTACCTTTCGACCTTTATCCTTCTATTTCAAATCTCCTCTTATTATACTTCCATAAGCCTAAGTTTATTGTGATTTTCTATAATAGTGGGTAACAAATCTTCCATCCTGGTCTGAGGTCTCCAATATGATTTTATCCTCATTTCACTCCAGGAAATCATTTCCATTGAATAGTTCCATAAAGGACTAGTTTCACGTTCTTTCACTTTTAGCCAATACCCTTAATTTCCTACACGAATTTCTTTCGCTTCATTTTCTTTATAGGGCACTTCCTTACAACTAGTAGTAAAATGACCCATCCTCTCACAAGATTAACAAAAGTGGGGAAGATGTCCATACGTGAAATTGATTCATACTTGATCATTGTTGAAATTCACCACCAACCCGAACATGAGTGGCTTTGATAAATCTAAGAGTATTTGAGCTCTCTCCACTTTACATAATTTGTCTTATTTCACTTCCATCTTTATTTCTAGCACATTCCTGATCTTAGAGGCTACCTCTTACATCACGTTCTCGTAATCCTTAATAAATACAAATCATGCACTTGTACCGAAAATGCACAATGAGTGAAAATATGATGATGTATGGATAACTTAGGATTAAGCTATTGGAGGATGAGTAAATTACTTAAGAAAGACCTTGAGTTGCTTGCCAATACTCTTTTCTTCTTTTTTTCGCTTTCTCATCGAAACATGAAAGTAAATTGTAATGATTGGAGCTAATCACTCGCTACATTTTCTATTTTCTAATTCTTCCTCATTGTAGAAAGGATTGCCTGAAAATTGACATTGGGCCTAGAGTAGAGTTTACCTAGCAAATTCAAGTTACATTCCTTCATTTCCTAAGGAATTTCCTCACATACATTGGCTACAAGATTCTTAGACCACATTCTTCCCATATGTCTACATATGGCAGCTAGTTTGTGCTCTTTAAACCTCTTAAACTCTATATTACTTACTTTTTTGCTGTAATAAGGATATTACTTCTTTAAGAAACAAAATAGTAGAGCAAGTGAGGGAAATGGCAGCCCAATCTAAAATGAACATTGGCAGTGTGCAATGGAATAAGGTATAGCTCTAATGCCCTACTTGAATTAACCAAGATCTAGCTTAAAAGCATATTGGGATAGTTGCTGAAGTAGAAAAATTATGGATGAAGGGAGCTCTACAGCAAATCTACCTAGATGATTTAGGGTTTAACATGGAGGGGGTTAAATCTGGCATTTTAGGGCAGAAATTGGGTGTAAAAGAATGGATAAGTGCCCACTGAGAGGCAAAAGAAAGGAAGTGTAGATTGTGTCTGGCCATGGGTTTAGGGTAAATGTAGTATAGATTTTGTGAGTGAATATTGAAACAGCTAAGAGAAGATGCATTTAGTGATGGGAATGGGTGCCGTGGGTAAGGAGAGAGGACAATTAGGTTTGTATAGGTTGATGGAGTGTGTGGATAGACTATGAGATCCCAAAACTACCAGCTAGCCCAACCTAATTCATGATGAGCCCACCAACATCCTAGCAAAACTTTTAGGACAAATTATCACCATAAATATAGGTCACTCTCACAGGGAAAAAGGTAAGACTCTCATGGGAGAGAGAGAGAGAGAGAGAGAGAGAGAGAGAGAGAGAGAGATCTCCAACATAACTTTTTAACTTTTTGCTTGTTGATAATGCTGATCGTCGAAGCATGTGAGGATTTTGGTTATGGATTTTATTTAGCCCCTTTTCTAAATCTCATTTTTATTAAATTTACATCATGATTCTTGCACATTGTTGCCTATGGAAAAAGGTACAAAAAATGTCATATATCTATCGTATTAATACCAATTCAGTCATATGACAGGATCCCTCACCCGCCACAATGGAAATAAAGAGGAAAAGAGAATAAAAGAAAAATGAAAAGAACAAATTAATAAAAAGGTAAAAGCTTAAGAAAAATCATTAAAAATAATAATAAATTGTTTATGTCATCATCGGATTGCCAGCCATGCAATGTAGGATGACCAATATCTACGTTAGCAATTTTTGATCAATAGTAGCTAGATTGACTCAATAGGCCAAATATGAAAATAGTTAAGGACCAAATTGATTCAATTGAAATGTTTATGAGTAAATTACTATTGATGCAATTGGTTTAAGATTTTTTTTGATACTTTTCTCGCTGCCTATGTTTTGAAGCTACTTTAAGGCTACTTTTAGGGTCGTCTAAATTAATTGATCAATGTCGTCTAAATTAATTGATCAATCACATTTTGTTTTTCATTAACTAATTATTTTAGGCCATACAAACAACCATTTTTAAGAAAATATTTTATAAATCATTTATTTATTGTAAAATAAATGGAGTCTTAATTTTGCAGGTTTCAATTTCCCAACTCTTATATTCCTTTAATCCTAAGGACATCATTAGCTATTGCTAAGACTATAGCATGGTGTCTGTGTATCTGTACCGTAACTTTTCTTGGTCACATGCTCGAATTGCGACTCGTATTAAATTCGAATGAGGGCCCATAAACCGAAATTATATAATTCCAAAGTACTATATTGAAATCTCAACTATTGCAGATCTCGAGCGCTACAGTGCAATCTTTTATTGCCCCTTCCCCTCTTCCCCACCCCCATCCCATGTGCACATAGTTATAGCTCTACAACCGCCATTGACTAGACCAAAGTTGTCTCCATTTATTTCATGAAAAAATAAATAAATTTAGAAAATAAAATTTTAAAAAATATATAATTCATATCTTTTGAAATAATTGATCAATGATTTTTTTTTCATTATTGATAATAATTCTTCACTTAACATTTACGTGAATGATGACTTTTTTATTAATTCATTTTCTTAAGCGATACAAGCGAATATTTTAGAAAAATATTTCGTAAATTATTCATTTTCCTTTAAACAAACATGTCAAGATTGGGGGTGTTTTACATGAAGTGGGTGGTCTTGGGTATAATGTAAAGGTACTTTTTGAGAAAATATAAAAGTGAGACAAATGCACTTTTCTTCTAAATGATTAAATAACGGGACTTATTAGAGTGCCACGAACAAATATTCTTAAGATCGCAAAAGAAAAAGAAAAAAAAACACAATTCTCAGTAACATGGGATCGAATTTAATTTCAGTAACAGCAGGAACAGGAGTCCTAAAAACATGTCTCGATTAGATATTTTAGCCCTAAAGATTTTTTTTGTTTATTTAAAGTTTTAGAATTTACTCATGTCGTGCATCTCAGAAATTTCATAAAATCCATTTTATTTTTAATGATTGGAAATACCATTAAAAAATAATAATAAATTGTTTATGTCATCATCGGATTGCCAGCCATGCAACGTAGGATGACCGATATCTACGTCAGCAATTTTTGATCAATAGTAGCTAGATTGACTCGATAAGCCAAATATGAAAATAGTTAAGGACCAAATTGATTCAATTGAAATGTTTATGAGTAAATTACTACCGATGCAATTGGTTTAAGATTTTTTTGATACTTTTCTCGCTGCCTATGTTTCGAAGCTACTTTAAGGCTACTTTTAGGGTCGTCTAAATTAATTGATCGATGTCGTCTAAATTAATTGATCAATCACATTTTGTTTTTCATTAACTAATTATTTTAGGTCATACAAACAACCATTTTTAAGAAAATATTTTATAAATCATTTATTTATTGTAAAATAAATGGGTTCTTAATTTTGCAGGTTTCAATTTCCCAACTCTTATATTCCTTTAATCCTAAGGACATTATTAGCTATTGCTAAGACTATAGAATGGTGTCTGTGTATCTGTACCGTAACTTTTCTTGGTCACATGCTCGAATTGCGACTCGTATTAAATTCGAATGAGGGCCCATAAACCAAAATTATATAATTCCAAAGTACTATATTGAAATCTCAACTATTGCAGATCTCGAGCGCTACAGTGCAATCTTTTATTGCCCCTTCCCCCCTTCCCCACCCCCATCCCATGTGCACATAGTTATAGCTCTACAACCGCCATTGACTAGACCAAAGTTGTCTCCATTTATTTCATGAAAAAATAAATAAATTTAGAAAATAAATTTTTAAAAAATATATGATTCATATCTCTTGAAATAATTGATCAATGATTTTTTTCATTATTAATAATAATTCATCACTTAACATTTACGTGAATGACGACTTTTTTATTAATTCATTTTCTTAAGCGATACAATTGATTATTTTAGAAAAATATTTCTTAAATTATTCATTTTCCTTTAAACAAACATGTCAAGATTTGGGGTGTTTTACATGAAGTGGGTGGTCTTGGGTATAATGTAAAATGTACTTTTTGAGAAAATATAAAAGTGAGACAAATGCACTTTTCTTCTAAATGATTAAATAATGGGACTAATTAGAGTGCCACGAACAAATATTCTTAAGATCGCAAAAGAAAAAGAAAAAAAAAAAACACAATTCTCGTAACATGTGATCGAATTTAATTTCAGTAATAGCGAGAAATGAGTCCTAAAAACTTGTCCCGATTAGATATTTTAGCCCTAAATATTTTTTTTGTCTATTTAAAGTTTTAGAATTTACTCATGTCGTGCATCTCAGAAATTTCATAAAATCCATTTTATTTTTAATGATTGGAAATACCCACGTGTTTTTTTTTTTTTTTTTCATCTAAAAAAGAAATCTCAACTTGATACTTGACCCAAATGTAACCTTCATTAGCATTCTGTCCATTATACCGTTAAAATGCATATAGATGAGCCCACGCAAGAATGTGTGAGCATTCCATTACCATTTTGGCCACGGACCTGAGCAAGTCCTTAAACTGCTCCATCAAACTGGAGACGTAAACTCGAGTGGTTTCTCTCGGAGTCAACCCTCCAACCTAAAAAGAGGGTAATGATAAACCGTCGGGGGCTTGTAACCAACTTGGTATTCCCCCGGGCTTGATCCACCGCTCTGCCTTCTCCTAGCATACTAGGTTGGTAACGGGGAAATGAAGGCAGCTGGTTTCTCTCGGAGTCAACCCGATGTCCTGTTAAAATGAGTCAAGGCACCTGAAATTTTTTCAGGTCAGATCCTATCATTCCTATCATTCTCCACGTCAAATTTGCTTGACAATTGTCTACTATGTGTGTTGACATGTATTCATTTTAACAACTTACCGGATTGAATGCTAAAAATTTTAAAAAGGTGATGGTACCGTTTCAGAATTTCTAAAGAGACGAAGATTAGTTTGAGTTAAATGTTTTGCTATCATGCGACACTGGTTTTTGAGAGACAAAATTTCGTGGCATGATTTTCTTTTTCAGAAATTAGAAAGAAATCGAGTGAGATTTTCCAAGTTTCAGAATATCTTAATTTAGAGCAAGCCTTCGTGGCTGGTACTTCCTCGTTTCTCTTGATGAGAAACGTGAAATCTCGGAAAATTCCAATGGGCGAGTCACAATCATCCATACTTGCACGTGATATTAGTGCAAAGGATATTATTATTACCTAGTCTTAAGGCTTATGGTATCTATAAATCTAGAGTTAATATCACTAAAAATCTCAAATCGATACAATCGTGATAGATTTATTTTCTATCGATTTCCGTTAAATTTTATTGTCAAATTACTGAGTTGAACAACATGTGTCAATTAACAGGTGTATCGATTTTAAGTTTTATTCTATTCTTGTCACAATATGATGAATAAATTTGTCACAAATTTTGAACTCTTTGTTAGACACCAGTGAAGGGCTCACGCCGCCGGGGTCGTGTGGTTCTACGATTCTAAAGTTGAGATCGCATGACCCTAGGCAGCTGTCGCCTCAGGTTGCAAACATAGGCGAGGCTTGCCGGTGATCGGATCAAAGCTCGCCAGTGACGTCGCGTGAGGTGAAAATGGTGAGGGCAATAGTGAAATTTCCGTACTCGCCCCGCCTTTTCATGGTCACGTTCTGAAATTGGGATTGCATATTAAATTCGGATGAAGGGCCCGTTATCCAAAATTAAATAATTTTTAAAGTGGAATATCGAGATCTCAACTTCCGAAAATCACGAGATACGGAGCAAAAATTTTCCCGCTCCCCCATGTGCACGGAAGCTGTAGCCACTGCCACCGTCGGTGCGGACGCGCTTCGCATGCACGTGTAGTTTTGGATGCATTGATAAAAGGCTGCGGGTGCTCGCATGGTTATACGAAGGGGTGATCGGTTTTAGGATCGGAAATCAGAAAGCTATCTTTTTTTTTGCCCCCGATTCCAGATTCTGCTAGAGAACTTGTTTTTCTTTTGTTTCCTTTTCTGGGTTTCATTTTTTACTGCAATATAATGGGCAATGAAGTGGTTTGAAGTAGAAAAGATGAACCGGGGGGTGAGCAAGGGTTGTGGAGGTCGAACGAGTGAGGGCAAGCTGCGAGAAAGTGAGAAGGAGGGTGAGCTATAATGGACAGATTGAGTCGCGAAGTATCTGAATGAGGTTAGAGAGAATAGGAAAAAAGGTGTCAAGAGAAAATTAGAGTTTTTATGCTTTATGAGATCGTTTCCAAATTCGATCCGGTTCCTAAGTGATTCTTTATTTGAAACCGAGAATCAGACCGGTTCCTACTAGTTCCAAAAATTTGAAATCGGGAAGTGGATCGATTTTCAAAGCGGTTCGGTTCACTTCTCAAATAAAACCAGTTGGATTATACAACTCTAGCTATATGGGCCTAGTGAGAGGACCTTCTTGTAAATAAATAACAAGCAAAAAAAAAAAAAGGATAGTGAAAGCAGGAGTCCTAAAAACTTTGCGTCGGCTAGACGTTTTAATCCTATAGCACTTCCTGCTTTATTTTTATTTTTTGTGTATATAAGTCTTGAAAGTTTTGACATGCGGTCCATCTCAAGGGTTGCGTCAGATCCGCTTTTTTTCATGGACGGCGATGGCAACGTGCTTATTTTTTGCGTTGATATCATTAAAAAATTCGAATTAGTATTACTTGGACACACGTTCACTCAAAAGTTGATTATCCACTCAAATAGAATTTTTTATTTTTAAATTGGTGCACATGATACATTAATCTCAAATTGGTTACCAGACTCAAATTTATCCTATTTTAAAATTATGTTCCAATATTTTTGTTAAAATGTATACTGAGAATCCATGCGTCTCATCATTATATTAACATTCCATCCAACATTCCCTTAAAAATGCATACAAGTCAAAGCCGCCTGAATTTTCCTCACCCCTCCAAATCCATCTTGTAGTCGTTTGCCACGCGTGTTGACACACTATCATTTCGACAGGGTACTCAACAAAATGTTGACAAACGAAAATAAATCTTGGACCATGGGCACCGGATTAGGACTTTCGGATCAAACAATAATTAATTTGGGATAGATTCGTCACGGGGATGCTGTCCCGTGATCACCACAGAAATTTCAATCACATCAATTTGGTGTTTTTATAGAAAAATCCCCTGTGATTTTCTTTTTTGAGAAATTAGAAAAAACACAATTCTCAGTAACATGTGATCGAATTTAATTTCAGTAACAGCAGGAATAGGAGTCCTAAAAACTTGTCTCAATTAGATATTTTAGCCCTAAAGATTTTTTTTTTTTTTTGTCTATTGAAGTTTTAAAATTTACTCATGTCGTGCATCCCAGAAATTTCATAAAATCCATTTTATTTTTAATGGTTGGAAATACCCACGTGTTTTTTTTTTTTTTTTTTTCATCTAAAAAAGAAATCTCAACTTGATACTTGACCCAAATGTAACCTTCATTAGCATTCAGTCCATTAGACCGCGCAAGAATGTGTGAGCATTCCATTACCATTTTGGCCGATGTCCTGTTAAAACGAGTCAATGCACTTGAAATATTTTCAGGTCGGATCCTGTCATTCCCATCATTCCCCGTGTCAAATTTGCTTGACAAGGTCAAGGTACCGTTTCGGAATTTCTACAGAGACGATTATTAGTTTGAGTTAAATGTTTTGCCGTCATGCGACACTGGTTTGCAAGTTTTTGATAGACAAAATTTTGTGGCATGATTTTCTTTTTTAGAAATTAGAAAGAAATCGAGTGAGATTTTCCAAGTTTCATAATATCTTAATTTAGAGCAAGCCTTCATGGCCGGTACTTCCGTGAAATCTCGAAAAAATCTAGCGGGCAAGTCACGATCATCAATACTTGCACGTGACATTAGTCCTAAGGACATTATTATTACCTATTCCTAAGGCTTATGGTATCTATAAATCTAGAGTTAATATCACTAAAGATCTCAAACCGATACAATCGTGACAGATTTACCTTCCGTCAGTTTCCATTAAATTTTATTATCAAATTGCTGAATTGAATGATATATGACAATTGATAGGTATACCAATTTTGAGTTTTACTCTTTGCATTTCATGATATGAAAAATAAATTTGTCATTGAATTCTTTATTAGACACCAGTGAAGGGCTCAAGTCGCTAGAGTCGTGTGATTCTAGGATTCTAAAGCTAAGGTTGTCTGACGTTAGGCAGCTGTCGCCTCAGGTTGCAAACTTAGGTAGCTGTCGCCTCAGGTCGCGTGACCTTGCCAGTGATCGGATCAAAGCTCGCCAGTGACGTCGCGTGAGGTGAAAATGGTGAGGGCGATAGTGAAATTTCCATACTCGCCCCGCCTTTTCATGGTCACGTTACAGAATTGGGATGCATATTAAATTAGGACGAGGGGCCCATTATCCAAAATTAAACAATTTTTAAGGAGGAATATCGAGATCTCAACTTCCGAAAATCACGAGATACGGAGCAAGACTTTTCCCGCTCCCCCATGTGCACGGAAGCTGTAGCCACTGCCACCGTCGGTGCGGACGCGCTTCGCATGCACGTGTGGTTTTTGGATGCATTGATGAAAGGCTGTGGGTGCTCACGTGGTTATTACGGAGGGGAGATCGTTTCTGGGACCTGAAATCGAAAGGCTATCTAATTTTTTGCCCCCGATTCCGGATTCTGCCAGAGAACTTGTTTTTCTTTTGTTTCTTTTTCTGGGTTTCATTTTTTACTGCAATATAATGGGCAATGAAGTGGTTCGAAGTAGAGGTGATCGGATTCGAGGTAGGTAAGATTTAGATCTGAACCCTGTATTCGATCCTATTATAACCGATTTCCTTTTTTAAATCATGTACCCGACCCTGTTTGTTTAAACTCGGTACCCATCTATTATGTTTTTCCAATCTGGTTCCAAGGTCAATTATGTATCCATTGAAACTTGTTTTATAATTTTTCGATATTCTATATAATTTCAAATTTTATATTAATACGTGAGGAAATAACGTAATTCTCCTAATATATATCGAAACATTAAGCACTTATAATAAATAAATATATAAACTTTTTGACTAAACGAAAAATTAAGGATCCACATAGCTAATTATAATAAATAAAATCATAAGGCAAAGAATTAGTAATAAATATGGGTATAATATTAGTTTTATTCTCATAATTATTACATGAAGTTACTCTTTTATGCAAGTATAAATCCTCCTACAAAAGATAAATTAGGTGAGTCAATCCATGTGATACATAAGAATTTGGCAGCGATGAATACCGTCCGTTTGTCGGACGGTGCAAGAGGGAGCCGATGAGGGAGGGAAGTACATAAGGAAGAGGAACGATGAAGGAGGAGTACTATGCGTGTTTGAGAGAGCCAAGAGGGAAAATGTCGTGTGATTGCGGGAGTAAGAATAGAAATAAGGAAGAAAAAATAGGGTTTTGGAACTATACTTACAAAACCGGTTCCCAAATCGGTTCCAAAACCAATCCTGAAACCATTTCCTAGGTGGGTAATCAATCGGATTCAATTTCCAGACCAATTTAAATCAGTTCCGAATTTTGGGAACCGGTTCCTAGACCGGTTTCAACAAGAACCGATTCCTAACCCTATTTTCCGGGTGGGCCGGTCCGATTCTCAAGTATACTCGGTCCGATTGTACACCCCTAGTTCAAAATAAAAAAGATGAACCCGGGGGGGGTGAGTAAGGGTTGTGGAGGTCAAATGAGCAAGGGCGAGCTACGAGAAAGAAAGGAGGGTGAGCTATAGGGGAGAGATTAAGTCATGAAGTGTCTGAGTGAGGAAAAAAAAGATGTCAAGAGAAAATTAGAATTTTTATCTTTATGATATCGGTTTCAAATTCAATCTGGTTCTTAGGTGGTTCTTTACTCGAAACCAAGAATCAAACCGGTTCTTACCCATTCCAAAAATTTGGAATTGGGAAGTGGACCAGTTTTCAAGGCGGTTTGGTTCACTTAACAAATAGAATCAATTAGATTACACAACTCTAACTATATGGGTAGGGGTGTGTAAAAGAACCGGGATTCCCCCGGACTACCCAAAACTGAATCGGAACCGCTCGAAACTAGTGGTTCTTAAAGGAATTAGTTCGGTTCCCGGTTCCAATTTATGGGAATTGGTGGGTACCGGCCCGGTTCCCGGTTTCATGTGCGGATCCATCTACCTACCCACTCGGACCGGACCGATTATATTAAAATAATATATTAATTTTTAATATTAAAAAAATTAAATTATAAATTAACAACCCAAATCAAATAATTAAAAAAATTAATTAAAGTGGAAAAAAAGTCCAAAGTGCATCAAATGGAGAGGCTCTGATCTCTAGTCAAACCAAATGAAGAGGCGTTGAATCTAAAAAGTCCAAAGTGCACCTTGACAAAACGTCGAGCAATTGGTGGGCAAAAAGCAAGCATGTGAATAAGCAGGGCTGCAGGAGGAGGAGAAGAAGAATAGTTCAGGCGGTGAAGAACCAGCAATTTTGGTTGAAAACCAAAGTTATTTCCCGTTAAGATTAGAGCTTTCAAGAAAATGATATTATTATTACTGTGAAACTGGTTCTATGAATTCATCCGGGAATTGGACCGGACTGGCAATCCAGTTCTCGAGTGGATCCATTCAACTAATAGGTGGGAGGTCGGGAATCGTCCACTCGGACCATATACACCCCTATATATGGATCTAATTGGAGGACCTTCTTATAAATAAATAACAAGCCAACAAAAAAGAGAGGATAATGAAAGCAGGAGTCAAAAAGTTTGCGTCAGCCAGATGTTTTAGTCCTATGGCACTTTTTTCCTGTGTATGTAAGTATTCAAAGTTTTCACATGCGGTCCATCTCACGCGTTGCGTCAGACCCGCTTGACTTTTTTCGTGGATGGCAATGGTGATGTGCTTATTTTTTGCGTCGATATCAATAAAAAATTAAAATTAGTACTACTTGGATACATGTTTACTCGAAAGTTGATTATCCACTCAAACAATTTTTTTTTAATTGGTGAACATGATACATTAATCTCAAATTGGTTATCCAACTCGAATTTACCCTATTTTAAATTTTTTTTATGACCCGAGAACTCCCATATAGCCGTGAAATGCCGTGAGGTAAACTTGGGGTGATGCTAGCGGATGACCCACCACCCCGACGTCACACTTAAGATCCTATGCGGCCAGCGAGATTTGAACTCATCTTCTCCTCGCAAAGGATCATGGGAGCCTTATCCAACTGGGTCACCACAGACGGTGATTACCCTATTTTAAAATTGTGTTCCAATATTTTTGTTAAAATACATAAGTGTCCTCTCACATATCTTTATGTGAAGAATCCATGCGTCTCACCATTATATTAACATTCCATCCAAAATTTCATTAAAAATACATACAAGTCAAAGATGCCTGAATTTTCTTCTCCATTCCAAATCCATCTTGTAGTTGTCGGGGTATCCAACAAAATGCTGACAAACGAAAATAAATCTTGGACCATGGGCACCAGATCAGGACTTTCGGATCAAATACAAATTAATTTGGGATACATACGTCACGGGATGGGACCACCGTAGGAATTTCAATCACATCAGTTGATTTTTTTGAGAAATTAGGAAGAAAACCAAGTGTGATTTTTCCAGGGTCCAACATCTAGACCCATCTTCAATTGCGCATTTCAACACGAAAAATGGTCCCCCACATGAACGATTTTCTCCCAACATCATATACGATTTCAAATTTTATATTAATACGTGAGAAAATAACGTAATCCTTCTAATTTGTATTGAAACATTAAGCACTTATAATAAATAAATACATGAATTTTTTGACTAAATGAAAAATTAAGGATGCACAGGGTTAATTATAATAAATAAAATCATAAGACAAAGAATTAGCGACCAACATGGGTCTAATATTAGTTTTATTCTCACAACTACTACATGAAGCTACTCTTTTATGTAAGCATAAATCCTCCTATAAAAGAGAAATTAGACGAGCCAATCCATGTGGTACACAAAAATTTGGCGGCGACGAATATCTCCATCTATCGGACGGTGCGAGAGGGAGCCGATGAGGGAGGGAAGCAAGTGAGGAAGAGGAATGATGAAGGAGGAGTGCTGTGTGTGTTTGAGAGAGCTAGGAGGAAAAATGTCGTATAATTGCGGGAGTAAAAATAGAAATAAGAGAAAAAAATAGGGTTTTAGACCTATACTTACAAAACCGGTTCTCAAACCAGTTCCAAAACCGGTCATAGAACGGTTCTTGGGTGGGTAATCAATCGGACTCAGTTTCCGGACTAGTTTAAACGGGTTCCAAATTTTGGGAACCGGTTCCCGACCTGTTTTTCGGGTGGGCCAGTTCGGTTCTCGGGTATACTTGGTCCGATTGTACACCCCTAGTTTGAAGTAAAAAAGATGAACCCAGGGGATGAGTAAGGGTTGTGGAGGTCGAACGAGCAAGGGCAAGCTGCGAGAAAGAGAGGAGGATGAGCTATAAGGGAGAGATTGAGTCATGAAGTGTCCGAGTGAAGTTAGAGTAAAAAAAAAGATGTTTAGAGAAAATTAGAATTTTTATCTTTGTGATATTAGTTTCAAATTCAATCTGGTTCTTAGGTGGTTATTTACTCGAAATTGAAAATCAAATCGGTTCCCACCCGTTCCAAAAATTTGGAATCGGGAAGTAGACCAGTTTTCAAGGTAGTTCGGTTCACTTCACAAATAGAATTAGTTCGATTACACAACTCTAACTATATGGGTCTAATTGGAGGACCTTCTTATAATTTAATAACAAGCCCCCCAAAAAAAAGAGAGAGAGAGAGAGATAGTGAAAGCAAGAGTCCTAGAAAGTAAAAACTTTGCGTCAGCCAGACGTTTTAGTCCTAAGGCACTTTTTTCTTGTGTATGTAAGTCTGATAAGTTTTCAAATGCGGTCCATCTCACGCGTTGCGTCAGACCCGCTTGACTTTTTTCGTGGACGGCAATGGCGATGTGCTTATTTTTTGCGTCGGTATCAATAAAAATTTCGAATTAGTACCATTTGGATACACGTTTACTCGAAAGTTGATTATCCACTCAAACAATTTTTTTTTTAATTGGTGAACATGATACATTAATCTCAAATTGGTTATCCAACTCGAATTTACCTTATTTTAAAATTGTGTTCCAATATTTTTGTTAAAATACATAAGTGTCCTCTCACATATCCTTACATGGAGAATCCAAGCATCTCACCATTATATTAACATCCCATCCAAAATTTCATTAGATGCCTGAATTTTCTTCTCCATTCCAAATCCATCTTGTAGTCGTCGGGGTATCCAACAAAATGCTGACAAACGAAAATAAATCTTGGACCATGGGCACCGGACCAAGACTTTCGGATCATATACAAATTAATTTGGGATAGATACGTCACAGGATGGGACCACCGTAGGAATTTCAATCACATCAGTTGATTTTTTGGAGAAATTAGGAAGAAAACCAAGTGTGATTTTTCCAGGGTCCAGCATCTAGACCCATCTTCAATTGCGCATTTCAACACGAAAAATGGTCCCCGTGTGAACGATTTTCTCCCAATATTCTATACGATTTCGAATTTTATATTAATACATGAGAAAATAACGTAATCATTTTAATTTGTATCGAAACATTAAACACTTATAATAAATAGATACATGAACTTTTTGACTAAAAGAAAAATTAAGGATGCACGTGGTTAATTATTATAAATAAAATCATAAGACAAAGAATTAGCGACAAACATGGGTCTAATATTAGTCTTATTCTCACAACTATTACATGAAGCTACTCTTTTATACAAGCATAAATCTTCCTATAAAAGATAAATTAAACGAGCTAATCCATGTGGTACACAAAAATTTGGCGGCGACGAATATCTTTGTCTATTGAACAATGCGAGAGGGAGCTAATGAGAGAGGGAAGCAAGTGAGGAAGAGGAACGATGAAGGAGGAGTGCTGCGCGTGTTTGAGAGAGCTAGGAGGAAAAATGTCGTATAATTGCGGGAGTAAAAATATAAATAAGAGAAAAAAAATAGGGTTTTAGACCTATACTTACAAAATCGATTTTCAAACCGGTTCCAAAACTAGTCATAGAACCGGTTTCGGGGTGGGTAATCAATCGACTCGGTTTCGGACTGGTTTAAATTGGTTCCAAATTTTGGGAACCGATTCTCGACCTTGTTTTTCGGGTGGGCCGGTTCGATTTTTGGGTATACTTGGTCCAATTGCACACCCCTAGTTCGAAGTAAAAAAGATGAACCCAGGGAGGTGAGTAAGGGTTGTGGAGGTCGAACGAGCGAGGGCAAGCTATGAGAAAGAGAGGAGGATGAGCTATAAGGGAGAGATTGAGTCGTGAAGTGTCCGAGTGAAGTTAGAGAAAAAAAAAAGATGTTAAGAGAAAATTAGAATTTTATCTTTATGATATCGGTTTCAAATTCAATCCGGTTCTTAGGTGGTTATTTACTCGAAATTGGAAATTAAATCGGTTCCCACCTGTTCCAAAAATTTGGAATCGGGAAGCGGACCAGTTTTCAAGGCAGTTCCATTCACTTCACAAATAGAATCAATTTGATTACACAACTCTAACTATATGGGTCTAATCGGAGGACCTTCTTATAAAGAGAGAGAGGATAGTGAAAGCAAGAGTCCTAAAAAGTAAAAACTTTGGGTCAGCCAGATGTTTTAGTCCTAAGGCACTTTTTTCCTGTGTATGTAAGTCTTCAAAGTTTTCGCATGCGGTCCATCTCACGCGTTGCGTCAGACCCGCTTGACTTTTTACATGGACTGCAATGGTGATGTGCTTATTTTTCGCGTCGGTATCAATAAAAAATTAAAATTAGCACTACTTGGATACACGTTTACTCGAAAGTTGATTATCTACTCAAACAATTTTTTTTTAATTGGTGAACATGATACATTAATCTTAAATTAGTTATTCAACTCGAATTTACTCTATTTTAAAATTGTGTTCCGATATTTTTATTAAAATACATAAGTGTCCTATCACATATCCTTACGTGGAGAATCCACGCGTCTCACCATTATATTAACATTCCATCCAAAATTCCATTAGATGTCTCAATTTTCTTCTCCATTTCAAATCCATCTTATAGTCGTCAGGGTATCCAACAAAATGCTGACAAACGAAAATAAATCTTGGACCATGGGCACCGGACCAGGACTTTCGGATCAAATACAAATTAATTTGGGATAAATACGTCACGGGATGGGGCTTCCGCAGGAATTTTAATCACATCAGTTGATTTTTTTTGAGAAATTAGGAATAAAACCAAGGGTGATATTTCCAGGGTCCAGCATCTAGACCCGTCTTCAATTGCGTATTTCAACACGAAAAATGGTCCCCCGCGAGAACGATTTTCTCCTCTGCGCTGGTGCCGTTCTCAGCAGAGAAACTCCTCCGTAGCCGGTACTTCCCTCTCGTTCTCGTCGCCATCCGCCCTGTCCGATGCCCACGCAGTTCGCGTTGGTTTCCGTCCCACGTTGGTTGTCGTCTTGTTCCTCTCTCTCTCTCTCTCTCTCTCTCCTCTCTGCAAAGTTTGCATCTTTGTGGGGACGCAGTAATTTGAACGAGACGGGCTCTCGCCAGCGTGGGTGGGGGTGGTTGGTTTTGGTTGGAGCTTTCTTGCCTTTTGTCGGGCTCTCTCTTGCTTCCCGAGGAGGAGTATAAAGAACCCATTTGAGTTTTTGCCGTCCCTCTTTTCGTCCGTCTCTCTTGAAGAGCCGTGCCGCCACCCCGCTGCTGCAACAAGGAGCGCTGAGCGCGGCCACCCATCTCCCGGTTTTCGCTGGGCTTGCGGCAAGAGCCTCCTCTGGGGTTTCTGGGGCGTCGTTTCTTGATCCTGTGATCAGGTGAGAACGGTTAGATCTGTTTGCATTTTGCTCCGGATGTGTGTTTTGCGTCGATGGCTTCGTTGCTGATTAGGAATGTCGAGATAGAGGATCGTCCGTGACCCGGAAGGTTGCAATGTGTCAATGCTTAGTGTCGGCTCGAGTGGGAACTTATTCTGTTTCTGATCGGTTCTGGGTTTTGAGGGAAAAGTGCGTTTCTTTTGATTTGTGAGATGCAAGATCGTCCGGGTTCGGCGTCCGGTTCTGTGAATCTGAGCAATGGGCTTGAATGTTCGGCTTGTGTTCGCTCGCATTCCTGATTTTACCCCGTGATGCGGGTCGAAATACTTGTGTGTCAACCCGAGCTGGCTTCCGCGCATTGATTGCACGTTCTCCGTCCGCGTTTACTAGTTAATTCCAGACTTTGGACAACTGGGAATGGACCACACTGAGTTGGTCAGCGGTTCCTTGAGCCCTTTAATGCTACACAGGAACTGTTCCATGCTGATGATTGCCACTTGACCAAATGAATTATGCGCCTCTTACTCAATTGACCAGTTTCCGTTATCCTCAATTGAGTGTGCTATTATAAGCTTTGAAAATGTTTCTTTTTTGCTTGTCCCATAAGTATTGTACTCCTCCCACGCTCTTCTGTTCCCATCACTTCAACGAACTATTTAGGAGAAATGGTAAGGCCGACTGTCAATGTCGTTGCGACTAATTAAAAAATATGATGCAATGCCGCCTATTTTAGCTGTAGCTGTTCGATTTAATTAAGTCTCCTCTATCTTTCTATATACAAAGGAGTGTTCTTGGGGGAAGTTATACGAAAAGAATTATTTTAGGGTTGTGTGATCAGATGTCACTCTCTCAAGAATGCATGTTTTATTTTCTTTTCCTTTTAAAGTCTAGTGAATTGCCCTCTTTCTTTCTCCCCTTTCACGTGGGTTATGTCCTTTTCTTACTATAAGTTTCTATTATTTGGAAGAAAGAGTGCACCTTGGACAATTCTGACGTTTATCATCTGGACATCCCTTTAAAATCTGTCTTTCCTCATCCTTTTCGTCTGTTATATATTTATAATTACTCTTCAAAGAAATTGTGCGACTAGTTAGGATAATTTGATCGGGTTATAAAGTCCATCTAAGTATGCATTTGAACCTGCACACATGAAACTAATTGATTGTCAAAAAATTGTCTTTCCAGCATGCAGCAACGTGTGGTACCCTTCTCTAGCATAAATAATACTTGAGGGGCAAGTGACTAGTTATGCAGATACTAATGCTTGATATTAATTTTATAAAATGCGATGAAACATCTCAAAGTTTTCTTTTGTTTTTCTTTCTGTGTGTTGGTAGAAGTGGAATGATATAATTAGGTAACTCAACTGTCCTCAGATGTTTGTGAATTTGAAACAAATCTGTTTGTTGTCATGTCCTTCACTTACTGGTGATGCTTCCTTTAGGATGTGGAAACTGAAAGTTGCGGAAGGAGCAAATCCTTGGCTAAGAAGTCTGAACAATCATGTTGGTAGACAAATTTGGGAGTTTGATCCAAATTGTGGATCACCAGAAGAGATTCAGGAGATTGAAGATGCTCGTGCAAACTTTTTAAAGCATCGGTTTGAGAAGAAGCACAGCTCAGATTTGATCATGCGAATTCAGGTGAATCTCCACTTCATGTAACCTTGATAAAAGTATAGGTGGTCATGCTCCTTTTGCTGGTTGTACCATTTTGATGTAAGAAGATGCTTTCCACTCTAGAAGAAAGGAGTATGCACGCTACATATGTTTTGGAAGTTGAAACTTTTGGTCCATTGACAGATGAGAACTTTTTAGTCAATGACAATTTCTGCTGCTGCAGTTTGACTTTTGCAACAGAAATAGGATTGTGCTTTGTTGCACAAATAGTGCTTAGCTACTGCAATACTCTCTCCGTGAGATTCTGTTTACTCGTAAGTTAATTAAAATGGTGTTATCATTTTGATATGGTTATTTTCATCAGATGAATGTGTAGACACTAAATTAGAAATTTGGAATGATGGCAAACTTCTATCTGCATCTGTATGAAGTTGTTTTTTGTTCTGATGATTCAGTTGCCAGTTTCTCAATAATTACGCCATTTCTTTAATGCCAAGATGTCTCCACGTCCATATTCAATTTCTGGCCTCCTTTGTACTGTTTTCCCCAGCTTCAGCCATGTGAAGATTTAGATTTTCAGACACAAATTCCTTTCTTGTACTCAACTATGGACAGGTATAATGAGAAGTTTGTCCTGGCCTGGCTATGGATAGCTTGAGATACGTTGGTGTGAATATTTTGTTGAGCACATGGAATCTTACAAAATAGTCGCACCATATCATGATCAACAAAGATAAATTGCTTGTTAGATTAAACTAACCAGCTGTAGTTAATGATTTTGGCTGTTGTTGTAGTTTTACCCTTCTAAGGAAGCATAGGATAGAACTCTCTTCTTATTCATTAACTAATGAAAGAATTTTCCCATGAGAGGGATGTATATTTGCAGTAGGTCTCTTTTAGATTCTTGCTGACCTGGCTGTTAATACATCTTGAGATATCCGGCCCTTTACAGGAGTGCTTGCTTATGCTTTATTGGTGATGGTTCTTACTGTTTTTACCTCTCTAAAGTTTTAAAACAAATAAACTTAGTCAGATACTTATGCTGTAGTTCAGTACTATACTTCTTTTTCCCTTGCTCTCTAATCATTCAGTTCCTTCATGAGATTGCAGTTTTCCAAGGAAAATAGAGGCAATGTAGTTTTACCACCAGTAAAGGTGAAAGACTTGGATGAAATCTCGGAGGAGACTGTAACGCACATATTGAGAAGGGCCATAAGCTTCCATTCAACTCTTCAGGCCCATGATGGACACTGGCCAGGGGACTATGGCGGACCTATGTTTCTCATGCCTGGCTTGGTAAGTGCTCATTCTGCCTGCATTGGAGTTTATTTTGGAGAGGGTATATTTGATCACCTCATTGATTTTGTCAAAATAATTTTATGATGTGGATGCAATTGTCATAAAATAGTACTGTGCCTTTCATACTGTGTGTTAAATTGGTTTGTTAAAGAAGTAACCTTTCAAATAAAAGTATTTATAAATTTTGAGTCATGTTAATATATAATGAACACTTCAATTCTATGGATCAGGTAATTGCCCTTTCTATTACTGGAGCACTAAATGCCGTCTTGTCTGAGCAACATAAACAAGAGATGTGCCGATATCTGTACAATCATCAAGTAAGTATTGTATTGTATTGTATCATAATGGCTTTTTCTTCTCCATCTAGGTGCATCTGTACTAGAAGGTTATGTCTATTCTCATTTCTCTGAATTGCTTTTTAGCTGTCTCTGAAGTTCTATTATTTTTCACCTATTATGTAGAACAAAGATGGCGGTTGGGGTTTGCACATTGAAGGTCCAAGCACCATGTTTGGTTCTGTCTTGAACTATGTTACATTAAGGTTGCTTGGAGAAGCTGCAAACGATGGACAAGGGGCTATGGAGAAGGCACGAAAATGGATTCTGGACCATGGCAGTGCTACTGCAATAACATCATGGGGAAAAATGTGGCTTTCAGTTATGGACATATTTTTTAGCTCTTTTGTAGACAAAATGTTCACTTTAACCATGGTTATCTTGCATGCCATAGTGCTCTTACAATAGTACTTACTGTATACCGTGGCAGGTACTCGGAGCATTTGAGTGGTCAGGCAATAACCCATTGCCCCCTGAGATATGGCTTCTTCCTTACATGCTTCCGATTCATCCAGGTTCTTGCCCATCCTGAGCTTACTTTATTCCATTTGTTCTGTATAAGTAAATGGGTGGTAAGGGAAATCTAAATTACTTATTGAGCAATTTATCAAGCATTGATAATCACATAAAAGTAGTTGGCCTCAAACCATCTAACATTCAGACTAGATCATTCATATTGAAACTTGAAAGCCCTGCGACTTAAGTCTTGGCTAAGATAGTGCTTAAAATATATGCCAGGGCATTGTGATCCACTGTGAATATTAAATCGTGTTTGTGGTTGATATAACTAATTTAATAAGCTCAATGCTGTATTTGGGAGGATAAATATAAAGCTGAAGTTTCACTGGAAATCACCAAGGAACTGCAATTCATCTATAGTGCACAATGAGAATTCACTTGAAGATAGAGTTGACAATCTCCTGGGATTCATTCACATTTTTAATGTTTATTTGTCCTTTTTTGATAGAGTTTCCACTTTTGGATGTTTTGCTTTAAAAGATAGATAGAACACAACATGTGGAGTCAAACATCTTTGCAGTAAATCCCACCTGTTTTGGTGGTCAATTTGTTTATTTTTTCTGGAAGTTGGCATTGCTATAGAAAGTTAGCTAATTAGTGAAAATAATAATTATATGGTACAAATTCATTTTCTTTGTGTGTGCTACAGCCTACTATTCAGCTTGTAAGTTCATATGATAGATTTTGTTATTTTTTGAATACATTTGATCAGGAAGAATGTGGTGCCACTGCCGGATGGTTTATTTGCCGATGTCATACTTGTATGGGAAGAGGTTTGTAGGTCCCATAACACCAACCGTTTTGTCCTTGAGAAAGGAGCTTTATGCAGTTCCTTATCATGAGATAGATTGGAACCAGGCACGAAATTTATGTGCGAAGGTTGGTCAAACTTCAATTACATGATCATACTTATTACGCAAATGTTGCATTGCCACACATGGATGAACAAGAATATACACCTTTGCTTGTATGCAGTGAATGGCTTATAAGACCTCTCAGAATCTGTTATGTTGGATGATCTTGATATTTGAAGCTGATGTTACATATACAGTTTCTTGGTTCTACTTGATATTGACATCCATTCGGTGATTCAAATTTAGCGTTTGCCATCTCATTAGTTGGAGAAAGAGATAGAAGGAAGTTCGTGATCCATACTGTAAACTGTGTTATTGACCAATTAAAATCACTGGACAATCGGCATGGTTCTGACTTACAAACATTCCTGCTTAACTTCTATAGCTGTTTTATCCATGTAAGGTCATGGATTGTGAGTTTGCCAGTTGTCAAAAGGGGTCCTTGCTTGAATTTTGTTAAAGGAAAGGGATCATGTTATGAAAGAAGTTGGGTGGTTTTTTTTTGGCATACGGAGACTCTATAGTAGATGTTGTTGACTGTATGGACATATGGATGGTGTGGTTTTGCTAATTTGACCTTTGGAAAAAGTGGAGATAGTATGCATCTGCAATGCTTGATGACTCTATTTAAACATTTAGGAGGACCTTTACTATCCTCATCCACTGGTGCAAGATATGTTGTGGGCCACTCTGTATAAGGCTGTCGAACCCATCTTATTGAATTGGCCTGGGAAAAAGTTGAGAGAAAAGGCTCTTCGCACAGCAATTGAGCATATTCATTATGAAGATGAGAATACGCGTTATATCTGCATTGGTCCAGTTAACAAGGTATGCATCTACTGCATCTTAACTCCGGTTTTTTCTCTGTTTGAATTGTCTGGTTTATAGCTGTTGCAAGTGCTGAAACTTTAAGTTGTTGATGTTACAAAAAACTATGAATTTTCAATTTGTTGGAATTGAGTGAGTTGAGACTTAATACTCAACACAGATGCTCTAATTTCACTTTACTATGAATGCTTCACTATCCATACGACATATTCACACTTAAGCTAGCCAACGTAGTAGCTTTAGTATGTTCCCACCTCCCTCCACCAGCATCTTTATTTTTCATCTGTCAAATTTTCATACATGATCTGAGAATTAATCAATGAGGGAAAACTAGTATTGTGCTAATGGACTTGGTTTCTTGCAATATGTAGGTGCTGAATATGCTCTGCTGTTGGGCAGAAGATCCAAATTCAGAGGCCTTTAAATTGCATATTCCAAGAATATATGACTATCTGTGGCTTGCGGAAGATGGCATGAAAATGCAGGTGCAAGACAACTTTCTGACACATTCACTAGCATGCACAAGTGATGTCAGTTTAATGGAAATACGCTTGTCCTTGTTTTCTTGTCAATTTGTTGGCATGGGTGAACCTGATTCTATTATGCAGAATGAGTGCTGGTGTACAATCATAGGATGATTCTGTTGAATGAAGTTACACAGATGCCACTATGATTTAGTGTTGATACCATGTACAATTTTGTCTGTTGTGATCTGTCGAGGGTTTTGGCAGGTTTCTATATCAGGTGTATAAAGTAATATGTTGTCTGCAGGGTTACAATGGAAGTCAATTATGGGATACTGCATTTGCAACTCAAGCAATTATCTCAACCAATCTTATAGAAGAGTTCGGTTCAACCTTGCATAAGGCACATATGTACATAAAAAATTCGCAGGTGATTCTCTGCTAATGTTGGTTGTTTTTACCACACAGATGACTTTCTGGTTAACTGATTGAGGCAAGTCTCATGGTGCTTTCCTTTCGACATCTTCTCTTTTATTCGAAGGTTTTAGAAGATTGCCCGGGAGACCTAGATTTCTGGTATCGCCACATCTCAAAAGGGGCTTGGCCTTTTTCGACAGCAGATCATGGATGGCCCATCTCAGACTGCACAGCAGAAGGATTAAAAGTAATTTTCTAAAGGCTGAGTCCTTTATTTATTTATTTTTAATTTGATACATTGTTTTCTTAATCTGCTTGGTCCTTCTCTTCAGGCTGCCCTTGTACTATCAAAAATTCCATCGGAGATTGTTGGGCAACCATTAGAAGCTAAGAGATTCTATGATGCTGTAAATGTCATTCTTTCATTACAGGTACATATGTTGCAGCAAGTCTCTGACTGAGAAGTAAATTGCTCTACTTTATCTCTCATGAATTACTACTATATCTATGTCAGTACTTAAAGGAGTTACCTTTGGTCTCACAGTCCTTATGCGTAATCTTGAGTATATATTTTTAGAGCAACCCTAAGAATGCATTCAGAACCCAAAATGAGATGGAACGAATAAAAGAGGATGAAGCATCTCACCTTTCTATTAAAGTGAATTGGACCCTACTTTAAAGTAGGCAACTCACATGGTTTAATTCCATGTTCTCTTTTGCTCAAGTAGGTAATGTTTCTCAGCACTAAGAAATACTATTTTAGATATAATATGTATGACTTGTATGATAATTATACCATACTGTAGGGAAAAGTCGGTGTGGCAGGGAGAATGGAGTGAGCATCTTATCATTTTTTCCCAACTTTGAGGGTTTTAGGATCTTTTCACTCAAGCCTTATATACATTGTGTGGTCTTATGTGTTTGAGCATCTGCACTCGTGCATGGGTGGGTATTGCTAGGGAGAGACAAGGACCCTGGAACATGTGGGTGGGGGGTTGTCTTTATGGGGAACCATAGTAAGGGAGGGTCACTTTTATGAATCATTTTACACCATTATGCTTGAGTATGTATCAACTCTTCCATAAGATTTAAGTTTTTCTTATATTTTATTATCATTTCCTTCACTCTTTCTTGGTCTTTCTTTGCTCCCTTTAGCCTATGTCTCTGTCCCATAATCACATCTAACGAACTGTTGAAGATTGTCATTCCACTGGTCCAAACAATCTCCTGAAAAGTGTACAAGAGGGCTTCACCGAAAATAGTTTTTGGAAAATTGTGATGCATCATTTACTATTGCTTTTTGTTCAAATTTGTAAGCATGTGCACAAAGTCTGAAATTATGCCAGAAAACCACTGTCATTTGCTTGATGATTCTAATATAAGCATATTCTGAAACCCTTTTCAGTTCATTTTTGCTGATTGACTATTTTGGGCATTAATGGAATTGTTTACTTTATTCCATTTAATTGTGGCTTTCTTTTGCCATTTGTGATGTGACAGAATGAAGACGGGGGATTTGCTACATATGAACTGACAAGGTCATATGCTTGGTTGGAGGTATTCTTCATATAATCATTTCTCTTTTCTGAAGGAAAAAAAATTGAAAATAAATGGGAGAAAAGAACAAAAGGAAAATATTTTATGCAGCCTATGAGCTCGATATCCATGCTTTCTATACCAGCTAGTGTGCAGGTTTCATCTTCTCCATTTTTGTTCCATGGTGAAGAAAATTGATATCAGCATAAAATACATTTGTGTTGTTTTTTCCAAGTGTATGAGTGTCCAGTTGCTTTGCATGGGAGTACCTGTTAGACATGAAAAAAATAAGCTCAGTGATAGTCATTTTATTGAATTATGATAGAGTGGGTTAAAGCCCAACATGACTTTGGAAACTGACCAAGCTATACCCACAATTTGAATCCTTGTCCCTGTAATTTTGTCATTTCATCATATATTACCATCAATATCAAATGATCAAATGCAATATTTCCAAATTTAAGATATATGCCTGAACTTGCAATTGGGAAATATATCATGTCATAGAAATTGTGTTCCTAGTCAATGTCAATTATAAATTTTAGAGAGCAAAGAAGTTGATCTGCTGAGTGAGCCCAAATTTTCCGCTATTCAACTGGGAAACAGGAGGATCCACTGTTTCACCTAGATGCTAGAACTTATTACAGATCAAAAGTCAGTCCTTGTATGGAATGACGGAGCACAAACCCTTGAAAGTATAGCTGGAACTCATATCAGTTGTACCAAATGCGGCACAATAAAAGAACCTAGTACAACAAAACCTGAACTTATAATTTGCATCCAGAATCGACCTGAATCTAGAAAAGTAGGAACAGGGATGACTAGAATACTGACATAATCATTACATGGAATGACTGAATCCTAGATGCTAGAACTTACTACGGATCAAAAGTCAGTCCTGGTAGGGAATGACGGAACACAAAACCTTTAAAGTAGAGCTAGAACTTATTTCAATCATAGCAAATGCAGCACAATAAAAGAACCTAGTACAACAAAACCTGAACTTGTGATTTGCATCTGGAATTGACCTGAATGTAGAAAAGTAGGAACACGGATGACTGGAATACCGAAACAATCATTGCATGGGATGACCGAATTCTAATGACCTGACATGCTTGATTGCCAGCTAATACCAAATTGTTGCACGGGCCACTTAAGGGGAGAATATCATATATTCTTTCTTATGTCTCACCATTCAAATGACAGATAAATTGCTGTTATTATACTTGCACATGATCAACCTCTGCCCCCCCCTCCCCCCCCCACCACCCCCGCGGTCTTTTCCTCCTCTTTTTTATTTTTATTTTTATAATTATATTTTTAATATATAATTTAATGAAGGTTGAATTTGACTTGAGCCTTCTGTTTGTCTGTACCAGTTGATTAACCCAGCTGAAACTTTTGGAGACATTGTTATTGATTACCCGTAAGACCATAAACTCTCTATCAGGAAACTATTACTATGTTCTTGCTTATGAAAAATCATTTACTATGACTGTATTGGGTTTCTAGGTATGTGGAATGCACTTCGGCTGCTATTCAGGCTTTGACATCATTTAAGAAACTATATCCTGGGCATCGACGTGAAGAGATAGAGCATTGCATCGAGAGAGCTGCTAAGTTTATTGAAAAGATACAAGCACCAGATGGCTCATGGTTTGTCTTCATCCTTTTGACACTATGGCCTGAATGAAATCAAGAGAAAGAGGGAAAAGGAATTTGGAAACTGAATTGACTTAAATGTATAAGATAATGAAATTAAAATCCTCTTGATTTATGTTTTCTGTTTCAGTGGTCTTCACCAGGAATTTTTGTCAGCAGCATGTCTTGAGATTCTCGCTGCTTAAATCTTTTGACTGTTGATGAACTCGACCGATTTCTTTTCATGAAGTATCTTATGCTCAGTTATAGTTTTATCAGAATATTTATTGCTTTATCGATGCAAATGCTTAATAGGTATGGGTCTTGGGGTGTTTGCTTCACCTATGGTACATGGTTTGGAGTACTGGGGCTGGTCGCTGCCGGAAGGAGCTATAGTAGTAGTGGTAGCCTCCGTAAGGCCTGTGAATTTTTGCTATCTAAGCAGCTTGCTTCTGGTGGATGGGGAGAGAGTTACCTCTCATGCCAAAACAAGGTCCGCTCTCTGATTTTATCTGAAACATTCATCAAGTTCTCAATTGCTTGCTTGACATGCATTCCTGCTTAATGTTTCATCTTTATGATGTAGGGAGTGTTTTTTCGTGTTTTCCTGATGTTAGCTATATAGCCTTAAGAAGGCAAATGAAGCTGAGTACATAGAAACTGGGAGTAATAAAATTATGCTATGATGGGCACCTGTCAATTATGTCATGTTGTGTGACATGGAACAATTACATTGGGAATGAAAGCATAGCCCAAAACAACAGAATTTTAAATTAGGATCTTTATCGTATTCTGAGACTGCTGATATCAAGTGCATGACAAAACTGAACTTGCTTTTTTCTGAGAACTAGATGCAACTATGGAGCTATCTTTCCACAGCTCCCATTTGCACACAACCAATATGACATGGGAATGAAGTTTTTCAATAGCCTTCATATTGCTTGCCATCTCATCGAGGGGGCATTCTCAATTAACAGATTGGCTCTTAATTTAAACATTAGCTTCCCTTTGGCAGCGCCCAATATGACATGGGAATGAAGGCACTTTGAGAGAAATATGTGTATGAATATGTTGATGCTGAATTTTTGGACATTGTGTTCCCCACTTGACGAATCCACTGCAGTCTAGACCATGCAGTGGATCAACTTGAGATGCCTTCACATCAAGCTTCTTTTTATATACTTTCAATTCTTTTCATGAGGAACACCTCTTCTTGTATTTAAGCTGCCATCTGTTCATAACTTCACATTAGAGTGATCTGGAAATCAGACGTGAATGCTGCTTTTATCAGCGACGCTAGTGGTTGATTTAGTTTTAGTTGAACATAGTCTGTACTTTAGGATTTTTGAATTCTAATTGAAGTTTCCAATTTGAGGTGCTTATAGAATTCACCCACCTTTCATGTTGCTATGAAACCTTCTTTCTGTCTAATCATTAATGGTTTGAAGTGTATGTACTGTTTGTCAGTTTTTCATCGAGTCAAACTGATGCATGAAAATCACTTATCTATTTCCTATTTGGTGCCCTGGTGCATAAGTTTGGAAGGCTCTTAATAATTGCTCTGCCTTATATTATGGATGGAGCAGTCTTGTTAAAGTTATTCATCCATTTGTTATTTAAGGTCTACTTTGTTTGGAGAAAAGTTATTAGATTGAGATGTTTAATTGTTTCTCCTTTCAATTGAAATCTTTCCTTTCTATACAGATATTATCTCATGATGATTGATCAAACTGTTTTAGCGTGAAATACATATTAAAAGTGGCTGCTTATAAGAATCATAGCCTTTTGTTTAAATGATGCTCTAATTCTTTTGGGTCACTGAAACTGTTTTACCACACTAATTTGATCAAAATGAATAATCAGGTCTATACAAATGTAGAGGGCGACCGGTCTCATGTTGTGAATACTAGTTGGGCGATGTTGGCTCTCATTGGTGCTGGGCAGGTATAAAAGCTCATTTGCGATGTTTTATTTTCTTTATTTGTGACCTTATAATTGATAATCACTTATTGGAGGCTGCATGGTTTCCTTGTGATTGTCAATACATGTTGATTCAAATTATGTTGAACATCATATGTTATTGTTTGATCTCCTTTCACAAGGCAAAGGTTTTTGAGTCACATGTACCCTTCAGCCCTTAGATGGACATGTTGTAAATTCTTGGTGTTTAATTTACTTATAAAATACGACTTGCACTATCAGGCCGAGAGAAACCCGGTTCCATTGCAGCGTGCTGCTAGATGTTTGATAAATTCCCAAATGGAGAATGGAGATTTCCCCCAAGAGGTAAAACTATTTTGACATTGCGTTTAGTCTGTGTTTTCATTTTCCTTTAAATGACGTCCCTTCATGTGCATGCTGGTTTTTTTGTAAGTTTTTTTGGTAAAGGGTAGGGCACTTCTTAGGTGACCAAGTAAGGAAATATTGCATTTTCCAATGTTACAGCTTTTCTCGTGGTATGTGACTATGGGGTTAGGATCTAGGATGAAAATGACAGGAAAGATCACGGTGCTATATGGTTGCCTTTGGACATATTTTGTTTCAATGGATCCTCTGCTGTAGTGTACCAGTTTCTGTACTTAAAACAGTGGATGTTTGATGTCATTCATGCTTTTTTATCTTCACAGGAGATCATGGGGGTATTCAACAAGAACTGTATGATAACGTACGCGGCCTACAGAAACATTTTCCCAATATGGGCTCTCGGTGAATATCGCCACCGGGTTCTGCGAGCCTCATGAAGCAACATTGTGCCATTCTCTACTTGCCATTTTGACAATTTTCTTCAGTATGTTTGATTCTGGTTTTCTTTTGCTTTTGATACCATCTGTCCCTAACTATGTTCCCATGCCTTCACCCTGGTTTTATCTAGATATATGTCAGGCTACATGCTCAATAGCTAGGGGAGTTCATTTTTCTCCACTGCTTTTTAAATGGGGAGGACCGCATGATGTTCTCATGTGATCAGTGGTTAGCCTATGAGAATTGACACATGAGATTAATCAGGCTACCTCATGCTATATATTAGATGGCTATAGGCTTTTGGGGCATATGATAGTTTCAAGTTTCCATGCCTGCATGGCTATAACCGATTCATTCACTTATCTTGTTAGTCCGACGTTGGCAAAATCAATTGTCGTGCGTCCCTTGATAACTTACCGTGTCAGGTTAAACACAGTCGAAAAAGATGCATTTGGAACTGTTTTTTCCCTGTTCTTTTGCTGGCATTTGATCAGAAAAGTCCGGCCATGGGCCATCGTAACGCAAGAAACAGGAACTTCTGTGCTTGGAACCGAATGGCGGCAATTATGCTTGCCGGTTTTCAGCCTTGATAGCTCGCCATCATTTGCTGAGGTGAACCGAATCTTGTTTTCAGATCGTCTATCCTTGAATTCGCAATTGGAATTTGATATGCAGCGTTCTGGTTCTTCAACAAGAAGCAGCATTGACCACATGTTACCGTCAAGTGATGATGCTTTTGATTCACTTTTTAAGCGAAGACGATCCAATCGGCATTGTAGAAGATAATTGTGAAATCAAGATTCATATTTAGGCGGATTGCGGTTCTATTAACAAGCTAACCTGTCTTCTGAATCGATAGTGATTCTCTTTCAGTAACTTGATTTTGCATTGATATTTGCTGATGACCAGGTTAAGCATTGCATTCATCAACGAGATATGACAATTCCGAGTCGCTTCTTGCAACGAACGACGCATCCGATTGAAAAATAATTGTTCAAAAGTAAATTAGAAAAGTCTTCACGGTAGGAAAAAATTTCTAAATATGAGGTTATGGGGAAAAGTGTCAACAAAGTTTTAAGCATTTTGTATTTGTTCCAACTTAATCTTAAATTTCTTATTGGTGTCAATTTAGTTATAAATCTTTTCATTTAATATCAATTTAGTTTTAAATATTTTCACTTGGTACAAATTCAATCATTTCCGATTAATTTTGGCCGGATTTTGTTAATTGGATGTTTGTTGGTTGACGCGACATAATCGGTGCGCTAATATAGATAACTTAAATAAATATTTAATTTTTTTTTATTTTTTTTATTTTTTTTCCTTTTCTTTTTCCTTTTTCCTCTTCTCCCCTTCCTTCGCTTGGTTGGTGGACCTTGGCAATTGACCAAAGGCTACACCCGATGAGGCTTGAGCCCTCGCTAGCCATGGGCAAGGCTAGCTCGATGCAATGAGGCTTGCCCTCACTTGGATTTGGCGAGGTCAAGCCTTGTCGGCCATGGGCAAGGCTCGACCTTGCGAAATTCCAGCCCTTGCTAGTGGTTGGCGTAGGTCAACCTCGACCTCATTGGTCATCACCTTTGGCTGACCGCGGGAGCTTGAGGACCAACTGGAGCAGGAGGGAGGAGGAGAAGGAAAAAAGAAAAAAAAAAAAAAGAAAAGTTAAAAGAAAAGAAAAAAAAAAAAAATTCAAAAAATATATTAAAATATTATTATAAGTTATTTACGTTAGTACTAAATGTGCCATGTTAGCCTATCGACGCCTAACAAGCAAAATCTAGCCAAAATTAGTCAAAATGATTGAATTGGCACCGAACTAAAAAGTTCAAGACTAAATTGGCACCAATCAAATATTTAGAATTAAATTGATACAAATAAAAAGTTTAGGACTAAATTGAGATAAATACAAAAGGTTTATGACTTTTTTTTACACCTTTTCCCTTTGTGAAGTGAATTAAACCAAATACAGAAAGCATGAATTGTTAATGGTTCCTCACCGGTTTACTTATGGAGGGAGAAGGGAAAATGCAAAGTATTTTATGACTAAAAGCACCTAGATTTGATTATCTATTGGTGCCACTAGGAGAGCAAGTCTTGTGACTCAATGCAAAAATGCAATCAAGAGATTCAGATATATCCGAAAATTTTTCATAAAAGTAAATTCTATCTAGCTTTTTTCAATTAATTATCTTTTGGTTCGAGGATGTGGTACTTATAAACCAGTTCTCGGCCAAGGCCGACCAGGGCTTGCTTGCCTTGACCACTGGTGGCAAGGCTAACCCTTGTGACCACCCTGCCAGGGTAGCGGGCAAAGGGCGACATTGGTGTTGCCTCCTATACCCTCGAGGTGATCCCTCCTTCAGCTTTTTCCCCCTTTTGTTTAACTTTTATTTTTATTTTTTTAATTTTAACTTTTTTTCCAGTCCTATGCCAATATGGCATCAATCACATAAGATGTACATATTAATAAGCTTTCTCGTGTAGGGAAAACTATGAGATGGACGAAATCTCTCTAATTGCATTATCTGTGCAAGCATTAGTACTTGAATCAACGGCATGAAAGTTTTAGGATGCAAGTGCATTACACTCAAACTCGGGCCAGGTTGTCGCTAAGGCACTGTTTAGTAACCATCCCCGAAATAGTTATTTCTATTTTTTTATTTCCCAAAATGAAAAAAGAACACAAATCCGTTTGGTAAGTTTTTTTTTTTGAACAAAATATGTTTTTTTGTTCTCAAGATTAGATTTGAATCAGAATTAAAAAGTAGAAAAAAATTGATTCTTGCTCTCGAGAATAATTTCAAGAATCAAGCCTAACTTTATTTATTTATTTTTCTGTATTTTCTCCTTCTTCTTCTTCTTCTTCTTTTCGATCTCGCTTGGTTGTTGGCCATTGCCATCGTTGTCGGTTGTGGCCAACAACCAATGAGGCAAGATTCAGCGAGCTTGTCAGAATCTTACCAGATTAGGGTGAGCTCCGACAAACTTAGCAAAAGTTCGTTTGGCTATGGCAAGCCTCGGCATCACTAAGTTTGGGTAAGGTTGAGCCTTACTAGTGGCTAGGCGAGACTCGGCCTTGCCTAAGCCTGGGCGAGGCCGAGGCTCGCCATGGCTAGGCGAGCCTTTGACGAACTTACCGGAAGCTCGTCTAGCCATGGTGAAGCTCTTGCTATGGTCTAGAGCCTTTAGCGAGCTTGTTGGACCTCACCAAACCGGTTGCCAACCATAGAGATCGATGATCCGCCACAAAGAAGGAAGATGAAGAAAAAATGGAAAAGAAAAAAGAACAAATAAGAAAAAAAAAGAGAAAAAAAAAAATATGATAAAAGTTTAAAAGATTAAAAGAAAAAAAAATTTAAGAATCCTATAGAAATTTTGTATAATTATTAAATATTTTTTTGTTTAAAAATTATTTTTGGGAATAAAATAAAAAAATCAATTATGATTAAAAATTATTCTTCGGAATAAAATGGTTATTAAATGCACCTTAGGTATATTATCAACTTTTATTTAAAAAGAAAATGGCAAAAAAAGGGTTTGTGGTTTTACCATAATACCCCCCTTTGAAATCGTCGCTCAAGGAGGAGACGCCTTCTTCCCCTGCCCGGTTCGCCTCGCTCCATCTTCAAACCCTGCCGGTCTCTCCGTCTATTCCTTCCCAAAGTTCCGGTCTTTTGCAGGTTTCTTCCATCTCCCTCCTCCCTCCTGCGGTGTTGCGTTCTTGATCTCTCTCTCTCTCTCTCTACCCATGTTGTTCAGCGCTCTCAGTTTTTGTGGCTTACCCATCATGGGCACTGCTTTCTTGTTCCCCTTGTCTTTTCCATGTTTGATCCCTCTTTAACTTCGATTCGCTGCCTGTTCGTCCCAACGTCAATGCCTTGTAGCTTGCTTCATTGGGTTGTTTTTAATTTGCTTGTGGAAATGTGGAGATGGTGGAAAGTTCCTGTATTTGATGGTGCTGTGTTCTTGTTCTTGTTCTTGTATTCCAGGAGGGGAAAAAAGCATAGTGCCTTAATTTTTTGAGCTCACTGGGGCTGGGTTGTGAACCAATTCGTGCTCGACTGGGTTTCTCAGTAGCTTGTGATCTGGGTTTGCGGGTATGAAAATGATAATTGTCAAGCTCGGGTCGAGTTTCTAGCTCAGAGTATTTTGGTCTAGTGGGTCTAGTCGAGTTCGAGTATTTTCCCCGTGGCGGGTTGGCTCTATTGTTTATACAAGAATGTGGATGATGTTGTATTGCGGAAGATGAGGGTTTTAACAATGGGTTTGATTTCTCTTGCATCAGTTGGGAGTCTGGGTGGCTAGTCTGCGAACAATTCATCAGGGAAAATGTCTGACGAAGCGAACAGAGCGGTAAGATTAACTTTGATCTATTTCTAGAACTTAAATTGTTGGCTTCTCTAAGGCTTCCTGAACTGGATTTAGTGAAAAATTCAAACTGACTTGATGGCTTCTCTCTGACTTTTTATGTTTTTTTGTTACTGTCACATTGACAGACTAACTGAATCTAGAACTTAAACTGATGGCTTCTCTACTACTCTTCCTGAATGGAATTTGGCAAAAAAGTTAAAACTAACCTTTTGGGATTCTTGCTGACATTTTACTTTTATTTTGTTACTTTCACTGTGACGGACTAACATTGGTGCTGTTGCAATCGAACTGTTTTTATTTTATTCTGAATTTGTTACTGATGGGGCTTTTCTAAATTAGGCCTTCATGGAGATTCAAGGGCGCATGATTGAGACTACTGGCAAATTGAAACAGGTCAGAATCTTTGGGCCAATATTATTTCGTTTCTTGTATTTCGTTTTTTGAAGAGCTTTTGATCATCTTTGAAAGTAGTGAGCATGCTATGTGAGCATCATATTACTTAGATGGCTTTGGCCTTTTCATATGTAAGTTATTCTCCTTGTTGACTAACTTGGTCTTATATTGTCTGAAAGATAGAATTTCAAGAATCGCTTGTTTATGAGTTGCATTTTCAAGGATCTCTGAGAAATTTTGCCAGAAAAGAAATTACCAACTAGATTACAATACATCTTTTGAACACGTTGGTTGCTTGAACTGATGTCCAGGGGCCTTTAGCTATTGAAGTGTGTGGAGAGTGACATTCATAGAATATCATTAGAAAATGAGAAAGATAGGATATCAATTTATGGCATAATACTCGATTACGAACCATTCAGAGAAATATGTTGTTTATATTCAATGCAGTCTTTTCATGCAATCGAATTTTTTCAAAGGAATTGTTATGGTGGTGGAAAACCGAAGAACATTTTTTTTTTCTCCCAAAAAAGATCATATTCATCTGTCTTCTGCAAATGATGCTACTGCAAACAGCCTGAGAATGTGAGAGTGCCATTTTGAAGCTCTTCAGATTGGCACATCGAGATGCATATATAACACACTTTGCTATAATTTTAATTCTGCAGGAATCTTTACCTGACAAAATCCATTTATTTTATGGGTTGGAGATTTCTTACATTCAATTGCTACTCGTTTTTGAAGTGACATATCTATGTGGAGATCAATAAAATAGTTTGTTAACCTTCTTAACGATATTTAGTGGTCACATCCTAGCTGACATGGATACTAATTGTCTTGAGTGTCTCACAACACCCATAACATTGACTGTAGTTGTAACTGGTCACTCTTCAGGTGCAGAACCAGATTCGAAATAAGGAAACAGAAAAGAAGCGTGCTTTTTTAACTTTGGAGGAGCTGGGACAGCTACCTGACAGTACCAACACATACAAGGCCGCAGGTACAGTATTTTGATTGGTCTGGAAAGAGTACAATACAGTCGAGGAAATTGTTATATGATTTGGCAAGAATTGTCATGGTCATCTGACTGAGTTTTGCTTTCATTAATATAACATCAAGTGCCTCTTACATCATATGTTTTTGATCTTTTTGTTATGCAGGGAGAACGTGAGTGCTGGATCTAATCTACTTTTGTACTGATATCTACATGATAATTATGAACTTGTGCGAAATATCGGTTTGTTCTTGTTAACCTATGTTTTAGGTTGATGAGTTTTATTGTTCATGAATTTTTATCTAATTATTTATGTGAATAGGAGGCCGTGATTGTGTCAAGCCTCTGGATTTCTCTCCACTCTCTCCTTTTTTTTCTCTACGTTGTATTGGAGCCACAATATACTACATTCTACCCCAATTTTAGTTCTCAAATATTACTGCCCTAAAATTTTTCAACTCGGATTATCTAAGACACTAAATGAAGAGAATTTCTTCATTTGTTTGTCATTTGGATATGGGAGGAGTGAGCAGAATGCATGGACACCCCCGTAGTCTACAAATGGTTGAATCAATTAAACTTGACTTTGATTTGTGGAGATTTTACAGAATCATTCAATTTTATGTAGATTTGCTTGCGAGTGAGATAAAATCCTAGTGGTTTTTTTTTTTTTTTTTGGTGGAATAGCATCGCCTAGACTTGTTTATTTGGATGGATCTCTAAGCACTCTGACATATTTTAAAGGTGTTTTGGAAGAATTTCCTTTATGAATTACATGACCATCTTGATCGTGAGGTTTATTCTAATCAAGAGTAGGCTAGATCTTGATTAGATAGATTGTCAACCAGTGGGTCTTTTTCATTTGTTGGAGGTCAATTTGTGTTATGGCATATGAAAACAAGTCTCTTTTACTAGGTCGGGTGTTGAATCAAGGTATCCTTAAGTCATGGCACTTGCCTCTCATGAGTTGCTTTGTTGAAGCACATCATAGAAAGGTGTGGCTTTGGACATTCAAATCAAGTAAATCTCATTTGTCATAACCAAGCTGGCATTCAATTCATGTTTAGTCCCTCTGTTTTCCCTCCACATTGAGCTTAGGTGTCACATAATTGAAAATAAACTACCATAGAATGTGATCTTTATGAGGTCTTATCAGTTTACGGACTTATTTGTCTAACCTTTAGAGGTTTCTGGAGTTTGTCATGTGTATAACAGGTTAGGAGCTTTTGATATAAGCTTCAACTTTTAGGAGTGCTAAAGTATGTCTCAGGTTAAAAGGTGTTATTGTTTTTTTTGTGTTGTTGTCTAATGTTATACATTGAAACAAGGGTCACAGTTGTTGTAAAGCCTTCCCTCTATTTCCTTATCTCTGCTATACTTGATGAAGCTCTTTCTCACATTGAATTTATCTGTTATAGGTTTCTTTTAGAGCCTAAGTCGGTTTTAGAGAATGAACAGCAGCAAAAGCTTAAAGATAGTGAGACTGCAATATCTTCATTACAGGTACTGTTTACACTAATGGTTTCTGGAAGTAGTTATATTTTCGTTGTAGTGATTCTCTGTTACTTTTATAATGTGCTTAGGGACTTTTAGCCTAGTCTACTGAGTGTGGCTACTTTTGTACTATGAAAGATAACTGCTTGGAGGGCTCTGTTTCTTCATTTTTGTGCTTAACCGTGAATTTTCATTAAATAGTCCCAGTTTAAGTTTTTGAGACTTTTTAGTACTCTTCACTTGCTTGTGTATGATGTTATTATTCTATAATAGACTTTTAATGGAGTTTTTCAATAGGCACGTATTTCTTGATTGTCAAGCCAGGTTGACTCCTGAAGTATGAGTCATATTGACCGATTTTTTAAGATAATTACCAATGCCTTCTGGTATTGTGTATACATTTGTCTACTTCAAAGATGTGGCTGTATAAAAACGTGCATTGCCATCCGACCAATCAATGTACAGGGGAATCTTATATATATAATGAGGTCTTAACATTGAGAAAAACGTAACCTACCCAAATTTTATTAACGTCTGAAGTCTAATCTGCAAGGTTTTCCTAGTAAAACTTGTTATTGATCATCTGATCATCATTACTTGTATGCACAGTTTGTCTTTCTTGACCAGCCGTGCTATATCTGGCATAAAAGACAAAGGTAGCAAAGCCATTTTTTTGAGAATGTTTGTTTTGTTCATGAGAAAGTAAGTTTAGTGGACGTTGGTTGGATAGTACTTTCTCTAAGTAATTTGGTAACCCGTGCTTGTGTACCCTGTTGTTCTTTTAGATCTACTACGTGGGTATTTCTTCTTTCTGTTCCTTTTTTAAGTGAATTATCGTCTCTTATCAGAAAAGCTGATTCACATCGTCTTTTTGCAGACTTCAAAGGAGTACCTAGAGAAGCAAATGGCTGATGTGGAGAACAACTTGAGGGAGCTCCTGCAGCAAGATCCGAGTCTTGCTCAACAAATCATGTCCATGTCTGTAATGTAGATATAGGGCCTTGTTAACATGCATCGACCACTTGTGTTCTGGTTTGGTGTAGCTTCGAATGCTGTAGCCTTAACCTGCATTATCGAGCTTATGTTTGATTTTCCTTTTGAAAGTTTCTGTTTCTAGCATGAGTGCTCGCTCTGTACCGTGTTAATTTTCTGAACATCTTGCGCCTTTAGGCAACGAATCTTCAATGGCTTGCTATTTCCTTGAAGTGGAATAGCCTTGGGAAAGTTAAATTAATGGTGCAAATGTTCTTCACCTGTTGATGAAAAGAAAAGTTCTTTGTTCATATGTCTCTGTTTGAAAATCCTTTTAATCATCAGAGCAAAAAAAAAAAAAAAAAAAAGCGTGGAGAACACTTTGGGAAACCCCTTTGAATTGGTTAACCGTGATTTCACAGAGCTAAACAAAATGAAGAAGCCTTCTATCTGGGACACTTGTAAATCTAAGTCATGATCTCTTTGCATTCCTAAATGATATAATAATCGAATTTGTAAAGCTAATCCGCTTGGCAAATTGTTTCAGTTTAAGCAAATGTGCGCATGAGGATTTTTGTAATGAATTTTGGCTATGAACAACGTAATTGCTCTGTAATCTCAGATTAGCTGAGTGGGTTTAGACACCACCAAATGAGGCCTCAAAGGCTGAGGTGATCATTTCTAGTCTCGATCAACGCAGATTTCCTTGGACATGCCTCTAGATGGACCTGCTCAATAGGCAAGTTGGGCTTGGTACCAAGTTTAAAAAAAATCCTTAAAGCCGAGCAGGCTGCCATTATTACTTGTACTCTAAAAGCCTAGCGGCCCGACGCTATTAGTCTGATGTTTTTAGCCTATTTGGTAGTCATCTGTTTTTCTATTTTCTTTTTTTTTTTGTTCCTGGAAAAAAAATCCGCTTAATAATGTCAATTAATTTTTCTATTCCTTAAAATAGATCGGTGATCAGTTAATAGATTTGGAACAAAGACAAGAAATAAAAAGAGAAAAAACTCAATTTTCTGTTCCCACAAATAATTTTCAAAACAAGGTCATTTTCTCTTTTTTCCTTCCTTCTTCTTCCTCTTTTAGCCAATCACCAAGCATTGGCGATGGCTGGCAAGGTCATAGCCTCGAGTGAGCCTCACCTAGCCATGGTGAGGTTGAACTCGTGGTGGCTGGGTGAGCTCGACCTCGTTGCTCCTCGTCTTTGGTAGGTTGTCTGCCATTATTGCGGCTGGCAACTAGCTAGAGGAGGAAGAAGAAAGGAGGGAAAAAAGAAAAGAAAATATTAAAAATCTCTTAAAATTATTAAAAAACACATCACAAAAAAATTTGAGTTAAAAAATTTTTATTCTATTCCAAGAATATAAATTTCAAGGTCTTAAAATGTATTGTTTTGTTTAAAAATTTGTCCAACGAATAGAAATGGAAAGAACTATCTTTGAACAAAAATGATTCTCGAGGATAAAAATGTTACCAAACACATCTTGATAGATTTGGACAAGCAGGCATCTGACCTCGCAAAAAAATTCACATTTTCTGTTTAGAAAGGAGATACCACATGGCAGTCTCGGAGAGTTTACCAAGGAAATCATCCGTGATTTAGAACTCCTTTCTTTATTGACATAGACCTAAACCGGAGACTGAGAGAGAGAGAGAGAGAGAGAGAGAGAGAATGGCTACTCCAGTTGCTCCCCTCCATCAAGAAACTGGTGCTTCTCGTCTCAAAATAACGAGTGTCAAGACTTTAGCTGAATCTTCCAACCTCACTTCCATTCCCTCCCACTACGCCTTCACCACCTCCACTTCCGGTGATCAAGCCGTTCATACCGATCACGATGACTCCATTCCCGTCATCGACTTCTCTCTCCTCTCCTCAAGCAATCCCGACCAACGGTCTAAAGTCGTCTCAGATCTTGCAAAGGCTTGTCAAGATTGGGGCTTCTTCATGGTACATTATGATGTTCCTTGCTAGTTTATTATTTGCTTCATAGTACTTTTCTTATTCTAGTTGATCTCGAGCATTAAAAACAAGCCGTCGGCATCTGTGATCAACTTTTGCTTATCAAACTCGTTGCAAGTACCTAAAAGACTAGCAACAGTTGAAATTGAATTCGCTGGTTCAACCGATGGTTGTTCATCCATGCCGGAACTAAGGAAAATTAATGAGAAATTATTATTCATGGCTTGGACTTCGAAAGATTGGGCGCTGCACGCACCTCAACCCGACTCCTTGTTTTTTATAGATCTATTTATAAGCTGCAGTCATTCTTCTTCAGTATGTTGAAAACTCTCTATACATGGCCAGGTGATCAACCACGGCATGCCCGAGAGCCAAATGAAGGCGACGGTGGATGCATTCATGCGGTTTTTTGATCTGACAGATGAGGAGAAGAGCGATTTCCAAGGGAAGAACCTGTTGAACCCCATAAGATGTGGGACGAGCGTCAATACTTCGGTCGACAAAGTGCTCTTCTGGAGAGATTATCTGAAAGTGAAGGTGCATCCAGAGTTTAAGAAAAGGTCTAATATGCATGGAAATAATTTCTATCATGTATGTGCAAGTTCTCTATCCCGCGACTACGAAGAATCTTATGTTTAAGAAATCCACTTAGATATTAGCTTGCGTATTATTTCATCATGACAATTAGTTGGGACTTTTACGAGATCGGGGTTTACCTGTGATGAACTTCCTCGCTCGTTATAGGGGCAAGGTTTTACTGCAATCGACCAGCAGTGACGTTACCTATATCAACTGAAAAAGGTCACCTTTCAAACACCTTAATCTAACCTAATTCTGGCCAAACAAAACCAAATGAATATCTCTCTCTCTCCCTCCTCCTTCTCCAGCACCAACACCCACCCCACTGCCCCCCCCCCAAAAAAAGAAGAAAAAAAAGGAGTCACCCTCATCGACAGAACCAGATCTTGCTCAGTCTTAGAGGGAGACAGAGCCAACCGGGGAGGGAGGAAGGGAGAGAGAGAGGGAGGAAGGGAGGGAGACCACAAGTCAATCATAAGACTCTAGGAGAAGGCTGGGGCGGGGCGGGGCGGGGCGGGGCGGGAGGGAAAAAGGATTGTGGTAGCGTTTACACAGATGTAGACGACACCATTCGGCCCAAAGCTAGAGTTTCAATGAGGATACACCTGAGGTAGCAGGTGCTGGCGTGGGAATGGCCACATTACAATATAAGTAGTGAGGTAAATCCTATAGAGCTAGTGATTGCTGTAACTGTTGAGTTTGATAAGGTGCATGTTTGATCTGTGAACATGTATGAATGCTATATTGGTTTTGCTTTATTTGTAACAGAGGAGACCATAAGTTTAACACAGGTGGTGAATCTTCTGCTGTAAATGCTGTGGATCTTAAAATTTTGCGGGTAATAATGGAGGAAATTAAGTTTTAAGAGCCATCATTTTCTGAACTGAATTAGCTTTGCCATGGAAGCTGCTCAATAATGCAATGAAAAGTTTTAGTTTGAAATGAAAAAAGAAATTATCTAAATCATATGATTGTCGAGAATTTGCCTCATGAATCACGACCGATTAGAACTTGTCACTGAATGAGGATTAAAAAAATCAGGCCAATGACAAAGACACCGCGGAATAATTTGCTTGTCATTTTATACAAGTTACAGATTTGGAGCATTATTGATTGATGATGGGTCCATCCTAGTCGTCCGGGGACATAAAAATCTTTGACAGGGTACTTTAGACCATAGCCAAAAGCAGAAAATTATCAGATATATCAGAAAATAAAAACATGATGAAGAACTTGAAGAAATTCTTCTTCCTGGTAACACGAGAATCCGAATCTTCGACTCGGTTAATTCCATTCTCTGTCCATGTTTGAGGCTCTCTTCACTTGGATGGCGCACTCGATCTCTAAAGTTACCTAAAGGGGAGATGACATGATTTAAATACCAAATTTATCATATCTATATTAGAGTAATTAAATATTAAACTGCACATTTATCTAATAGTTTAAACATCTATAACAGTTGGCTATGGGCCTATGAATTCTCAAATTATGTTAGAAATGGAGGTCCCGAGTTCAAATTTTTCCAAGCCCTATTTGCCTTCCCATTTAAATATGTTCACGGTTAGTACTAGACAAAAAGACCAGATTAATGATGAGGGATAGTGTTAGAGTAATTAAAGATTAAACTGTGTTTTCACTTATATATTCATCTTTTAGAATAGTTGACTGTGATCCCATGAATTCTCACAGTTTATAAGAGACACTTGTTAGTTTTGGACAGTAGATCTATATTTACCTAGAAATCTGGAAATCTTGAAACATACAATAGAAATTGCTTGATTCTTATATTAGAATAGCATTATTTTGGATTATCTTGATGGCTGAAAAGAATAATTTTGTACGCCTGGAGAAAATCAACAAAGTGCGGATTCAATTTGATAGAACAAAACGATCAATAACACATTAGATAAAAGATTGAGTGACACAAACTTGTGACATCCCTAAAGATGAAAGGAACTCTACCATGGCATTTCCTCTGAGGAACGAAAGCAATGTTTCTGGCAGTGAAGTTTTTGCAGGGTACTCTAGCGCGGTCCGGAAATTAGCTAGGGGACTGCTTGAGGGTATATCGGAAAGCCTAGGACTCGAACCGGGCTATATCGACGAGGCAATGAACATGGAATCGAGCCTACAGATATTAACGGCGAACTTGTATCCGCCGTGCCCACAGCCGGAACTCGCTATGGGCCTACCTCCACACTCGGACCACGGCCTGTTGACCATCCTCATGCAAAATGGAATTGGCGGCCTCCAAGTTAACCACGGCGGAAAGTGGGTCAACGTCGATCCCTTGCCAAATGCATTTTTGGTCAACACTGGTGATCACCTCGAGGTACATATATATAGAAGTTCATGTTTCATTTTTCTAATCTCCCTCATCTCTCTTCAAGAGACGTCCAATTTGTTTCAAATCTTGGTGTGCACTGTATGGTTGGTTTATAGATGCAGACACTATGTAGATCTTTGTAGAAGGGACATTTTTATTATACAAAAAAACTATAGTACATATAGTTGTCTTCAAAATTTGCTGAAAGAATTTCATTTTTTCGTTAATTCTTTGACTGGATATTAATCAGTTAAAACGTCTATACAAATCTTTGTGATTTGCTATTGTTTTTCCCATTGAACCGATTCAGCCTATTGCAATTAAAATTTTTACTTGACACCTTTCAACTTGTACAAGATTATGAGCAATGGGAAATACAAGAGCGTTTTGCATCGAGCTGTTGTTAACAGCAAGGCTACAAGGATGTCAATCCCTCAATCTATTGGACCATCGCCCGACACTGTTGTCGCACCAGTGGAGCAGTTGTTGGATGGTGAGAACAACCATGCCATGTACCTCGCGATGAAATACAAGGACTACCTGGAACTTCATCTGAGCAATGTACTCAATGGGAAATCGCGCCTGGAATGGGTCAAGATATGATTTTGTGCAGCCTGAACTATGATGCTGTATCCCTTAAAAAAGGGTCGTGTGATTGGGTTCTGCTTCTAGACTGTTTGGACTCTTTGGAGTGCAGCCTTATGGAACGTTTGATACTATGTAATGCGAGGTCCAAGAACCATATAGCACTTAACGCATGTAAGCTGCTCCTTTTGTGATGTATCTTCTTGACATGAAAAATGGAAGGGAGAGTTTCATGTTGTCTGATTAAACACCATAAATTTGTTGTGCTATATAAAATCATGGTGGTTGGTCAGCATGAGCTAGCAAATTGTCTGTCTAGAATTTCACCAAAAATGGCTACTTCATCAGGCTGAAAATCTTGGGTACTCGCCGCAACTCGAAGAACTTGTTTCGAATATTATCTTCTCCACAAAAAATCTGGACTATTTGGGCTGAGGCATTGTGCACTTGACCCCAAGCATCAGAACCACTGAGGCATCTAAGCCTCGGCTTCTTTTGGTTTTCACGGTTCCCCTAAACCGTTGTCTTTTTGCTGACTTCGAAGCAGTATCTAGAGAAGCAAACGGCTGATGTGGAGAACAACATGAGGGGCTCCTGCACCAAGATCCAGGTCTCGCTTATCAAATCATGCCCATGTCCGTAATGTAGATATAGGGCCTGTTGAACACTCGAGGCATCGACCGCTTGTGTTCTAGTTTTTTGTAGCTTTGAATGCTGTAACCATGAGCTGTATTATCGTGCTTATGTTTGGTTTTCCTTTCGAAAATTTCTGTTTCTAGCGTGAGAGCTGGCTCTGTACCTTGCGAATCTCTAAACATTTTGCGCCTTTAGGCAATGAATTTCAACGGCTTGCTATTTCCTTGAATTGGAATAACCTTAGAAAAGTTTAGTGATGGTGCACTTGTTTTGCCCGCTGATGGAAACACGGCTCTCTTTGTTTGCATGTCTCCGTGTGCAAAAACCCTTCTAATCATCAAAACGAGAAGAGTTGTGGGATATGTAATATCGGCGTTGAAAATTCAAAAGTCAAAGGTTGACCAGAAAAAAAAGAAAAGAAAAGAAAGAAGACGAGCCAACAAAAGAAGAAAGGGACGCTCGGCTCAGAATAAAAGAGAGCCCGAGAACTTGCGCAAGAAAGAAAAAGGAAGGAGAGAGAAAGAAAAGAAGAGAAAAGGAAAAAGAAAGAAGGGGGTTTTGCGCCCACATGTCATAAGGACCTTGTCAAGTCGAGTCGACTATGTATTGTAATGCCCAATAAGTATTCGTGTTCCTCATTCATCTAGTCAGGGTAGTTTTCGGAATTAGGGCTTAAATTTGAAGTTATGTGAAAATCGAGCTGCAATGTCTGATTTTCTAGTTGAGGAGCTTTGGGATTTCATGGAAATGGTGGAATATGTTGCTGTAGAGCTGTGGGGTTTGATGGAGGTTAATTTGAAGTAACGGTTTGGTCCAAGGGAAATTTTAGGGTTTGACGGGCAAGTTTCGTGTTGAAATTAAGTTCGAGTAATCGTTTTGGGTAGGCGATTTGTTAGCCCATAGAAATCATTTTGTTAGTGTTTAAACTTAGTTTAGTCGACCCATAGTTGAGATGGCATTTTATTTGGTTTTGATGTTATCTCTCACTTATATGATAGGATTACGAGTTGGTTGATTTAGATAAGCTTTGTCGTTTGGTTTGGAGTATATCTAGGCAAGTGGTGTTATCTCTTCAATGGATTTGTAAACTTATCTCTTGGAAGTGATAAATAGTTGATTTATAATAAGTTATAAAAAAGCATGTTTGTAGCTTAAAAGTCTAGATTGGACAATTACTACTCCTTGGTTATTTATGAATGTTTTAGAAAATGTGTTACTCAAGGAAGTGTGGAAGATTATGTATATGCATCACTTGGTGAATGAGTTTATCAAAGGATTTTTGAATGATATGAGAAATGCTTTTGTAAAGGGTATTTTTGGTGGATGAGTTGTACTGCAAAAGATTATATGGTATGACTTGAGAAAGGTTTTATGAAAAACATTTCATCTTGAATACGATTTATGAAAAGAATTCTGAAATAGTTTAAGAATTGTTTTAAAAAAGTTATTGTGAAAGAATACATACATTTATTTATATGTATTGTGTTACGAATTGATTTATGCAATGAGTTTTATAATGATTTGAGAAACCTTTTATAAAAGACATTTTGAAATGTCAAGGGTTTGTGGAATGGATTTTGAAACGCCATGAGAAATGCCTTTGAAATATGTTTAGTTTGACAAACAAGAAAGATTATGCATTTTGGTTAATGAAATGCATAGTGGATTATGAGATTGATTATGGATTGAATTTTTGGAAGATGTGGGATTGGTGCTCAATATTGATGTGAGTCCATTGAAAGGCTGGTGGGTATGCATACTGGGTTTAGGATATTCTTTTGGGCAGAGCAACCAGCTTTGTAAGTGGAGAGCTTGCTAAGGGAATAATCTAGATCACCTTGTCACTACTCACCAACCGTTGTATCGTGACTATGGTTTGCTATTAAGCAAAAGATTGGTCAATGGATGGACTATAGACGTGTGCTTTGATATGAGATTGATCAATGGATGGACCATTGATGGGGTTTTTGACAGAGATTAATCAATGAACTTGACCATTGATGCTTGAATTGTGACAATGGCTTAAATGAGTATTTTCTAAATTGTATAAAGTTTGTTGAAATGAAACAACTAGTATAAAATTTGACATGTATATTAAAGAGTTGGGCTATGGGTTTCTGATAGTGCTCTAATCTTAAATATATGTATAGTGGCTGCTCGATCTATTTATGAGAGATACGTACTACTTACTGAGCTTGTGGTTGCTCACCTCTCTCTTTTCCAACCTTTTTAGGTTCCTTGGTTAGTAGTTAGTAGAGGGACAGTGCTATTGATGGGAACTTTTGGAAGTGGATTTTAGGTTTGCTTTGAGTTTGCGTCCTTCGGGTGGAAGGACTATCATATCACTCTCATTACTGTAGTTTTTGGGGTGTGATAGGATACAATTTGGAAACCCCTTTGAATTGGTTCACCATCATTTCACAGAGCCAAACAAAATGAAGAAGCTTTCTATCTAGCAAGACACTCATAGATCGGTGTAGTGATCTCTCTTTTCATCACTTTTTGGGATAAACCGTAATCCACAAATTTGTTAAGCCAATTTGGATGGCAAATTATGCAAGTTTAAGTACACGTGTTGTGACATCCCAGATTTCTAGTCTTGTTTTTTACTGAATAAATCAGACCTTTCATTGACGTGCCTATAGGGCTATTCTCAAAGCTAATCACTCTCTAGATAACTAGATATTTAGGAAAGCTATTAAGGAATTTTAATGCAATAGACTTGAGAATTCGACTAAAAATTGACTTCTCGACCGTACTCATCTTTAGAGGTTATTACGGCACAGTTAAAAATCGATTTGAGATCAGAGATAGGTTTCTCCAATTGAGATGTGTGGCTAATTGTGGGTGACACCACTAAATGGGAAAATTCTCGTCGATCGGCTCTAGATCGATTCTTCTGTCGTTTTGGTATCCTGTGTCCGTATTTGAATTCTCGAAATTTTCACGACAATCGAGAGTCGTCAATGAGTCGAGTGGGTTCATAGTGGCTCGAAGAAAATCAACCATGGGTCATTTGTACTAAGAATCTCTGAAAACTACCTAGTAGTTTAGGTCACGCTAAAAACGCGTCGAATGGAAATTAACCGCGAATTCAAGTCCGATTTTAGAAATTGAAGATTTTGTCATGTCATAATAAATTCTAGGAATGTCGACTCAGTCTAAGAAGATTTTTCTGAAATTCGAGACTTTTTGGGAAAAAGTCGGCATAGGATTGTTTTTGTTTAGAAAAAGACTGGGATTATTTTTGATAACAAATTTGGGAAGCATGATGGATATGTGGGTGAGGAAAAATATCGATTTGATCGTTGGAGGGTTAATTGAATTTATAAAGGCCATATGAGATTGAATTAAAGATGAAAGTAAGTCCAATTGAAGCCAATTGCTTGGAAATTCATATCCCCCTAGGCCTAGTCTTTTTGGACCATTTCAAGGGTCCTAAAGCAAGCATTGTTGGCTGGTTTTGAGCTAAGGAAGTTACATGGCTGAGGATGAGTCATTGGGAGATAATTTTGTGGAAGAATTGAACCAAGTGACCCCCTCCATCTCTTTCTCCCTTATCCTTGTTGCTGTCCAAGACTTCCTCTCCTCTCTCTCTCAGCCCGTTCGACCACTAGCAGCCGGAGGAGCTGTCATGCCCCAATCCTTGGGCACGCACACATCCTTCTACTCGGTTGATTTTATAGTGTGATATCCCATGACTAAGTATCGCCGACCCTTTCATTTATTAAGCACATGCGGAAGCGGATATAAATCCCCAGATAATAACACAATGGAATAGAAAAACAAGGCCATATTTTTCATATTGAAATCTACAACCAAACCTTTATACATGGCATAACTCAAAGTCTATTCACAAGACTATTCATAACATTCTAGTCACATTCTATATACTCAACACAAGGTTTACAAAAGAGGATGGGATCTCAGTCCTCATCCGGGTCGTACTCAGGATCATCATGATCCTCTTCTGACTCTTCTTCACTAAGCTCATATCCTTCAAGCTCTTAATCTTTTATTGGGTCATCGTCCTCTTTTGGTTCTTTCTTCACAGGCTCATCTACGGGCCTGAAATGTTGTCCCACAACCGGGATGAGACTACGTCTCAGTAAGTTCTACCCCACTAAGACTCAATTAGAAAACTAATACGTTAACCGGGTTGCGTATGCATGCATGGGTTAGAGGATTTACCTTGGCCTCAGATTCCACCTGCAAGTTAGTATATATATCAAATATACATCATCACATCATATCACCCAATCAGATCGAATCATCGATCAATCGATCTAGTTGATTACATGTCATCCAAATTATCTCTTGATCGACCCTTTCCATACTTTCTATTAGTCTAATCAACATCCAAGACTACTTTACTCTAGGTGATATATAAATAGTATGTTATCTTATCTTCAGATGACATATAGAGTCATCGAGCTATCAAATCATATTGTACCATCTCAAGATGATCTATAGGATTATCAAGTCGATATATCATACCGTACTGTCTCAAGATAATCTGTAGACTCACCGAGCCGGTAGATCATACCGTCCTATCTCAAGATGACATATAAAGTCACCAAGCCGGTATACATACAATTTATCATACTATACTATCTCCAAATGCTCTGTAGAGTTATCAAGTCGGTAAATTATACAATTTATCATACCGTACTGCCTCAAGATACTCCGTAGAGTCATCGAGCCGGTAGATCATACAATTTATCATACCGTATTGTCTCAAGATGCTCCGTAGAGTCATCGAGCCGGTAGATCATACAATTTATCATACCGTACTGTCTCAAGATGCTCCATAGAGTCATCGAGCCGGTAGATCATACCGTCCTGTCTCAAGATGCTCCGTGGAGTCATTGAGCCGGTATGCATGCCATTCCAAGCAAACAATCAAATAACCAATTTTATCCTTTCCGATAAAATGCCGTGTGTGGGTACACGATCGGCCCTAGCCAAAATATAATAATTTCCCTTCCATAACTCCCACATTTTTTGTAGTCTACTCAAATATTTTTGGCATTATCAACCGATGCCCGGTTATTTTTCAATTAATAACCGAAGATTATTCAATTAAAGAATAATTCCCATTTTCACAAATAATTTAATTCAGCATGAAATAAAGCTCAATTAAATAAACAGATTGCGCCATGACAATCGGCATAAAATTTCGGTCGTCAGCTATCCTTGCCTAATTTTCGAAAAATAAATAATTAAATAATTAATTTTGAAAATCCAATTTAGGCCCGTAATGCCTAATTGAAGCCCGATAAGGGTCGAGAAAAATCCCGAGATGTATTTAATAAATAGTATAGGCAGTTCTCTAGCTAAGTACACTAACCACCTAACTAATATGTAATGTAATTGACTAATAATCACTAATCCATTCTAATCTAACCACCTAATTGCAATTAATTAAATCTAATCAACCCTTAAGCATCATTAGTCTACTAAGCAAGGATTAGTGAGATTACTCACTTGGCAAAGCGAAGACCGGAACACCATGATGGCGACGCGACGGCGGCCGAAATCGGGCTTTCAACGACACCGGCGGGCTTGGACCGAGCCTTAAACTTGGGCCCAACAAATCTCAGCCCAACTGAGATTTATTCTTGCTTTTGGGTTGGACCCAAATTGGGTTGGGCCTGCTGAAGACGGGCTTCAAGTTGCTGGGCTGGGCTTGATCTGGCTTCAAGATGGGCTGCTGGAAATTGAAGATGGGCTGGACCAAGCAACAGCAACTTGCTGGGCTGTAGATGGACCGACTGATGGGTTGCTAAATTGGGCCAAGAAGCCCTGAGATCTACGACCACGCTGGTTGGGCTTCGCACGAAACAGAAGGAGGAACGAAGGGCAGCTGGTGGTGAAGAACCGTGGAGAGCTGCTTCGGTCGGTGGCTTCGTGGGTTGTTGAAGTTGATCGAACAAGGAAGCAGCAAGGAGCTGCTGGCGAGACACGGACGAATTTGCTGGACGAGTGTGGGCGCGTGGAGTGTCGGATCGGCGCGTGGCTGGCGGCGTTGGACTCGTATGGTGATTTCCTATCTTGTGGTATATTTATTTTATATCTTTGATAGTTTTATGGATGTGAAAATACATACGGAACCCTAAATACGTGTATTTTTAGTGTACTTTTGCGTATTTTTCTTATATTTTCTGTGATTTTGGAAATATAAGTGTTGGGTTATAGGTATGTTATCACATAAATATTATAAAGGTGTGATTCATAAATAAAAATCAAACTTTATTGTGAACTGAAGTTGGCTTAATGAGATACAATTCATATGAGATTGTATTTGAGCTATGTATTGAGCTGATGAGAAACAATAAAGATTATGAAACTTTTGTTACTCAAGTATACTCCTTTACACACTGGTAATTTTTTAATGATAGACGACTTAAGGACTCGTGACCAAACCGATGTACTTGAACACATCTGTTGAATGTGGGTAATGCATGTCAATTAAGTTACTGCATATTGTACATGAATTCATCCGGTCACTTGTTAATGTCTATCAAGTTGAATATTTTTTATGGTTAAGGAGTATGACAACATTTATGCAGAGCAATAGTATCTACTGTTAAATTTTAGATATTTGGTTCTCTGGTTTGACTCAATTAATAGGCCACTAGGTGAAGTAATTATATTTGTTACCTAAAATTGATTAATAAATCAGTTGTTGGCCTTGGAGTTATTTTTGCCTTATGAATTCATGAGTAATAATAGATCAGCTGTCAAGCTTGTCGATTTGGTGTACCCTATATTACTATTGATGTTAATTTGTGAGAGATATTATAGATCATCATTCTTTTTATGTTGTTCTGGTAATATGTAATTGGGGTGCATAAGAGATGTTTTATTCTCTCTTATGAGAAATTTCTTGTGTTACTGTGATCAATGATCTCATTGGAATCTGTCTTTCAGGTTCGCTATATATTAATGAATAAAGCAATGTAATTAGTATGATATGTGATTTTGGTGATATGATGCCCCTATCACTAAAGTTAAAATCACATATATATGGTGAATGTGAGGAGTAAAGCTTATATCCCTGGTATGAGAGAATTTCAAATGATTCAATTGAGTAGTGACCGCCAAAGTGGCACGCTTGATTGGGTTTGAGAAATTTCGGTCTCGTATGATGATTGGGATGTCTCCTGGTCTAATGCGTAATCATACTCCCAAAGGAGGTGATTGTGTATTAGTTCATGGAGGGATACATGATAGTGTGTGGTGGAGGAGTGACTGATTCTAGTGATTCATATGCCCAAAGGTGATGAATTCACGAAGAATTGGAACATATTTTCATAACTATAATCATGTGGGAGTGTACAATTGCATGTCATGTATTCTGCCCAAAGGTGATTATGTGATTTTGCATGTAACTCTTTGGATGTATACTTGTACGTCAAGTTACACAATGCTCACATGATGCTAATTATATACTGCTTGTTTTTCAATCACCTTTTCTGTAAATGGTAATTCCGTCATCATTGAGGTTTTTTACTGCTTCAAATTTTAAGTTGTGGACATATGATTTGTTGCTTGAGAAAAGAGCAATTGAATTTGCTTATTGTCCATGAAGCGTTCCATTCTGGAACACTTGAAAAGAGGTTTGCCTGCGGATTGCACTGCTATAAGATGAAGGAAGCCTTAGTTGCTTGAAATTATGTCTTGTCTGATATTGAAATTAGGACACATCTGCAAAAATTGTGTTTAAATCCTAATGACATATACATCTCGTATATGATTAAAAAGGTTGTCAGGTTTAACAATGGCAATGAGTATTTTGGCAAGTATGATAATGCGAAATAGCTTAAAGGGTCATTTGTCAAATACTTGGTAGATTCTGGGGTGGTAGTTTAATTACTATAACTGAAAATTCTGACAAAAAGATTTGGGCAAAAGGCATAAATGCACCATATTGAACATGGTGATGAGTATGATTAGTAAGACTAATTTATCTGATCTTTTGTGGGCTGATATTATGAAAACAATTTTTTCATATACAAAAGGGGTATTGATTTTATGACCCTAAAGAAGGTATCGAATTATGGAATCATATACTCTAAAGTTTCTAAATATTGACGTAATTGTAGAGGATAGTTGCTCTCGATTATTAAAGATAATAGTATGATGGAGGTTACTATGTTTTTGTCTTTACCTATACAGATAATTATGGAATCTCCTGTACCATAGACTAAACTTGTTGAGGTTTAAGGTACTATTCTTGATATAGTTTATAATGAAATTTCTTAAACCTCTCAAGTGCAGAATGAAGTGGTTGCAGCTTTATTAAGGAGATTTGTTAAGGAAAGACGATCGGTTATACCATCGACTATATAGTCTATTTGTAAGAGCATGATTACAATATCCACTATATGGTTGATGTAATGACATATTTATAAATGTCGTTTCTTATTCTCAATTAAGTATGTGATTAGATGCCATAAAAGGCGATATACAATCTATGAAACATGTTTGGAAACTTACTGACTTGTCTAAAGATCACAAGTTTATTAGTTGCAAATTGGCATACAAAACTAAAAGAATTTCAAACAAAGATTGTGGAATTTAAAGCCAAATTGGTAACTAAAGTTTTCACTCTGAAAGAGGGGTGGATTGTTTATATTGAAGAAATAACTATTTCTTTAAAAGATTATTTCAGAGTGAATGTGGCATTAATAATTTATTTTGATATAAAGTTACGCCAAATAGATACAAAATCTATATTGTGCAATTGGATGATTTTGCAGCAGATTCAAGTAAACTTGTGTGTAGACTGAAAAGTTCTAAAGCAAGTTTCCAGACAATATTATTAAAGTTTCATAGTGTTGTTATTTTGTTCAATTGGGAACAAAGTAATTCAATATACTGCAAGGTCAGTGGGAGGAAATTTATTTTTTCTCATACTTTATGTACATGATATTTTGCTTATAAGTTGTGACCTTGAGATAATACTGAGATCTGTAAGGATTGTTTTTGCCATATTATATTAGATTTTCTCGGAGGACATTTGCTGATTGTATATTGAAAATATTTAATATACATCATTGCAAGCCAGGAATTGCTCCTGTTGTTAAGGGTGATGGACTAAATCTATCACATTGTCCTTATTTAGATATTGAGAAAATCTAATTAAATGGTGTACCTTGTGTCAGTGCACTTAAAAGTATAATGTATGCTCGAATTTGCACTAGACTAAATGTTGTCTTTGTGACGGGACTTCTAGGCAGATATCGGTTAAATCCAGGACATGATCACTGGGTTGCTGTCAAGAAGGTTTTAAGGTACTTAAAGAAGACAAGAGATTATATGCTAATTTATAGCCATGTTCAATTCTTGCAGTTAGTAGGATATTTAGATGTAAACTTTACTGGCTATTCTGATGACATGCAATCAATAACATAATACATATGTTAGCAGTAAGTGCAGTAAATAAAATCTTATGTCATCTTCTACTATGTAAGCAGTGTTAGTAACATTCTTTTAGGTTGTTACTTGGGCTTTTAGGCTCCAAGACCTCATGACGGAATTGATCGTTTTAACTTGATGGATAGACCCATACGGTTGTATTGAGATAATAAATTTGTAGTATTATTTATTTACTACAGATGTCTCAAGGGGTCTAAATATATGGTGGTAAGATATTTTTTGACCATAAAGAAACGGTACAGAAAGGTGACTTATAATATAACATATTTTCACAGATGATGTGGTTGCAGATCCACTAACTAAAGGCCTACGCCCATGTGTATTTTAGTAACATATCGTTAACATGAGCTTAGGAGTATCTTCGGATACTGTTGTTTAGTGGGAGCTATTTTGGCCTTATCTCGATAAAGTTCACATCGTGGTTCGTTACACTTAGTAACGGTTTGATATGTATCAACTTTTGCATTCAATAAAATATTTTTTGAATGTATTGTTATTATGTTGAATACATATTGATAAAGTCTCAAGGGATTGTATAAACCTTGAGTGAAGGCTAGGGCATCCGGGCATCCGGTTATTAGCCTTGTGCATATGTCTTGTAATACATAAAGAAATGTTAACCATAAGGACAAGACATATGTGGGTTCATTGGAACCATAAAGCATTCTCTTGTGGCACAAGTTTTTGTGACACCTAAGGTAAGAGAATGGTGATCGACAAATGGGATCTCTCTATGAGAGACGTTATCCATTTGACACACTACCATATTGAATCCATATCAATAAAGTTGAGAACATTCGTGACCATGGAAGGCTTTGTGTGTATACACGCAGTTACCGCCATGATTCGGTGTTTAAGACTTTATGGGATAGGATTGACTATTAAGAATTATCTCTGGACCAAATGTGCGCACATACGGTACGATTTCAATTAATATAGTCCAAGTGGGAGAATGTAAGAGTTTTCCTAATGTGGACTAAATTAATTAATATTGTAATTTACTGTTTTTACGGACGAAAACATTTGGTCTAAAGAGAGATAGTGTTTGTTAATTAGTCTAATATGGGCTTCAAGTGTGGGCCGAGTTGAGCCCGGCCCGTAATGAGGGGGATTGGTTGGAAACTCTATAAATAATGCTCAAGTCTCTCATCTAACCCTAATTTTCACTTGTATCCTCACCTAAGGGGCGTTTACCTAACGTTACATATGAGGGGGCCGCCTCATTGAGCCAGTGATACGGAGGGTAATAGAGGAGAAGAACTTTATACGTGGATCCCTTTGATATATGGGTAATCTCTTTTTTGCTTCCGCTTTATGTTCAATGGATCCCAAAACAGGTGCGTTAATCTGTCTACTAAATTATGCATGTTCTTGTTCTGGTTATGGAAATCTTGGGATTGCACAATTTGCGCCTTTCAGTCAACAAAACCGGAAGTCTACAAAGGAAATGAAAGCAGGTTGATTCGGCGGGCTTGCTTCCCAGTGGGTTGTGTCGAAAGCTGGGGTTGTCTTCGTGGAGATGAAGAGACGAGGCAACATTGGTTTCAATTAAAAGAAAACAAGCAAGGGCGGTCAACAAATGAAACTTCGGTGAGATGAGTGTTGACTAAAGAAGACAAGATTTAGTGGAGATGGCAGAAGGAATTTCGGTAAATGAAAGAAAGGTGAAAGAGAACAACCCATAAGTAGAGAGAGAGATTCGGTTGAGGGGGGGGGGGCTTCGACGGATGAAAAAAATGAAAAGAACAGAAGCAGAGGAGAGGGAGAATCGAAGATGGCAACGTGTGAAGGGAGGGGCGGCGGTCAAGACGTGCGACGGAAGCTTGAAGCCAAAAGCCAAAATAAATATCTCATCTCACCATTAATTTGGTCCCCACAAGCCCCCAAGATTATCTTCATGTCCCATAATACTTTCTCAACATTTAATCCCACCAATAATCCAAATTGAAACAAAAAATACAGCTCTCTTCCATTGCTCCGAATTTAACCAAAATGAACTTCAATTTCCTCACTCAATTCCCCAAATCGATGTCCAAATATTCCAAGGAAAAAGCCCATAAATTTTTTGTAAGTCCCCAACACCATATAGCTCGGCTTGGAAGTCTAAATTTTCTTCCATTGAACCCATCCGAATTTCTGCTATTTTTCCGCAACGTCCGAATCAGTTTTCCGTAAAATCTCGAACTTAACGAAATTACTCCAAAAGACAAGACGACATCCTATAAATGAATTGTGATATGCTTGAACATCTGATTTCCGAAACCGAATTCAATTTCGTGGTTAAAATCGATCGAACGCGATTTTAGTCCGATCCGACCTATCGGATAGTTTTTAGAGATTTTACCACGGTTATATTCCTTAACGGCTTCACCCAATAGATTAGTTAACTTATGAGTGATCAGTTCAGAGATAAAGGACCATAGGCGCGTCGGCGAAATGCCCATTTCATATATTCGGGATGGAGCGAAATTTGGGATGTCATAGGAGCAACCGGAGCAAGCTCGTCGCCGCCAAGACTGCCACGCTGTTGCCGTTCACACGTTAGAGCCGCGCCGCCTTGCCGCACGCACCACGGCTGATCCCGTCACCTCTCTCACCCCTCCCACGATCCAGCCGCTGTTTCAAATCTGTTGCAACTCACCCGGAGTTGTCCTGACCCCGTTCAACCCCCGTAAGTCCACATCTACTCCTAGTTTGGCCTATTTCCTCATTCCCGATCAATTCCCGCCTAAACCGAGCTAATTTCCTCTCATTTTTAGCAAGATCATATCATCATTTTTGTGGGTCTCACAGTAGCTTCCAAGCCTGTTTTGAGGTGTTTTTGGGCCTCGGATCTTAGCCCCGCTTTGGAGAAAAACATCCCCTGCGACGTTCCTGATGTTTCGATCTAAACGGATTGTTAAACGAGTGAGTTTTGCTCACTAATCCTTACTTAGTTTGCTAATGATGTTTAGGGGTTGATTAGATTTAATTAAGTGCAATTAGGTGGATAGATTAGATTAGAATAATTAAATTAGGAATTTACCTATGCACGTTAGGCAAATGGTTAGTGTACTTAGCAAGTAGATAAGTCCTATTATTTAATGAATGAGTCTCGGTAATTTTCCGGGCTCGTCTTGGCTTCCAATTAGGCATTACGGGCCTAAATTGGATTTGTTGCTATTTAATAATTAATTTTTGTAATTAATTAATTAATTAATTATTTTTGGAAATTAGGTTGGGATAGCCGATGACCAGAATTTTGTGGTAGTTATCGTGGTGTAGTCCGTTTATTTATTTGAGCATTAGGTTGTGCCGAATTGATTTATTGGTGATTTTAGGATTTATTCCTAAATTAAATTAATTTTGATAATTAATTGGAAAAGTACTGGGCATTGGTCTACAATGTCAAAAACCTATTTTTGTACTGCTGAAAGGAGTGGGTGAATAAAAAGGAAATTATTGTATTTTGGCTAAGGCTGACCGTGTGCCCACATACGTGTACTTTTATCAAATATGATGAAAATGGGTAAATTGATTGTGTCTTCGGAACAAAAATACTATAACGGCTCGATGATTCGTATGTCATCTTGGAGAATGGACGTTATACTATTATAGCTCGATGACTCTTGTCATCTTAAGAAATAATTGCTTGTTTACCGGCTTGATGATCCTATAGGTCATCTTGGAGAATGGACGTTATGAAATGTTGACTCGTTGATTCTATAGATCATCTTGGAGAATGGATGACATGCCATGACGGCTCGGTGACTCAACATGTCATCTTGGAGAATGTACGTTATGATGAATATACTCGGTGAATCTATATGTCATATCGAAGAATAAATATTATAATATACTAGCTCAGTAACTCGATAGGTTATCTTGGAGAATGAATAGTATATTATAGCGATTCGGTGACTTAGTGTGTCATCTCGGAGAATGAATCGTATAATATACTAGCTTGGTAGCTTGATAAGTTATCTTAGAGATTGGACAAGTATTGAATGAAATGACCGGGGAATGGTCTGATTGACATGTAATCGACTAGGTCGATTGATCAATGATTCGATCTGTGGTGAGTGATTGGGTGCCCATTTGAACTGTATTGAATTGCAGGTGGAATCTGAGGCCAATATAAGTATTTTGACCCGTGTTGTGTTTAGGTAGCCTCTAAAGTGTATTGGTCTACTAATCGAGTCTTATAGGGTAGAGTTTGTCGAGATGTTATCTCACTGATTATTGAATAATCATTTTCAAGTCCTTAGATGGCATTGGTGAAGGACTGGAGGCTCGGAGTGTAGAAAGGGGAAGCTTGAAAAATTGACAATCCCGTTGGACTAGTTAGTCATAGGGCAATTCTCTTTTGATGGGAGTTAATTCCATTTTGTAGACTTTGTTTTAGGAGCTGGTAGTTTAAATCTGACTTAACAATTCGAATTGTATATATTTGCACTATGATTGACAATATATATAAGTGTGGTTGCTTTTAAAGTTGAAATTTGGAATCCTACTTTCTTATCTCATTGTTTTATTGTCTAGGGATTTCATATGCTTCTGCATGCATATATTAAAATGTATGGGTCAGTGATGTGTTATGAGACGTCACTATTAATCGACCAAGGTAAAGGATGGGTGTGTATTCGAGGATCGGGGCGTGACACGTGCTTAGACGCTTCTCTATGAACTATTGCTGAAAATAGACAAACAATGTAATTGCTACGTAATTTCGGATTAGCCGAGCTAGTTTAGACATAAGATCAAATTGTGCCTGAGGGAGAGTGGTCATTATTTTGAGTCTCGACCAAGGCAGCTTTCCCCAGAAATGTCTTTAGAGTAGACATGATCAATGGGTGCGTAGGATTGGTACCGAGCTTAACTATCCTTGTCTAGACATGACACTCATTTCCAAGATTACTAATTTTCTAATACAAAATTGACCTGGCCAGAGTGGATCCAAGAAGACAGTATGGGTTCAAAAACAGAATTACTTGCCGAGGCTTGCCCATTTTCTTCCCCTGGAGGCCGGTCGAGCCTGACCAGGGCTAAGCAAGCCAAGCGGGCTGCCATGGTTACCTCTACTTCAGAAGCCTTCTGCCCTGATGATAATTACTTGGTTACAGTGGGGGGAAGTGGGCTATTTTGGTGGCTCGGAGGAGTTAGTATGATGCTCCACGAGGCCCTGACGTTCAGGCACCTGGCGTCGAAAATGGAAGCGCATTTAGTGTTTAAAATAGAAGCTGCCACGTGGCAGTCTTGGAGAGTTTGCCGAAGAACTCTTCCTTCATCTTTTTTTGAAGTAGATCTTCTCTTTCATAATTGATGTAAACATGCGCCGCGTGATTTCTTGAGAGAGAGAGAGAGAGAGAGAGAGAGAGAGAGAGTTTCATCTCAAATGGCTACTGTTTGTCCAGTTGCTTCACTCCATCAAGAAGCTAATCCTTCTCGGCTCAAAATAGGGAGTGTTAAGACTCTAGCTGAATCTTCCAACCTCACTTCCATCCCCTCCCACTACGCCTTCACCACCTCCGCTTCCGGTGATCAAGCCGTCCACTCTGACCACGATGACTCCATCCCCGTCATCGACTTCTCTCTCCTCTCCTCAAGTAATCCCGATCAACGGCGTAAAGTCGTCTCGGATCTTGCAAAGGCTTGTCAAGACTGGGGCTTCTTCATGGTACATATGTTCCTACCCAGTTCATCAGCTGATTAGCTGCTTCATAGTACTTTTCTTTATTCTATCTGGTCGTGGAGATCCAAAACAAACGGTTGGTGATCTTTGATAAGCTTTCACTTATCAGACTTGTCAAGAGTACTGAAAAGACTGACAGTTCATAATGAATTGGCTGGTTCTGCTGATGGTTGTTCATTCATGCTGGAGCTAAAGAAAAGTCATGATAAATTAGTTCTCATGCCTTGGACTCCAAGAGATTAGTGCTGCACCAGAATCAAACCCCCAAACCTTGTTATTTATTTATTTATTTATATTTTATGAATCTATCTTGCAGGAATTGGTATCAAAGTCAATCTTGATCTGTATGGCACGTGTATACTATGTATTGATCATGGGCTCTGGGTTGTGTGAGTAGGTGATCAACCACGGAGTCCCCGAGAGCCAAATGAAGGCGATGGTCGACATGCTGACGGGATTCTTCGATCTGACAGAGGAGGAGAAGAGGGAGTTCGAAGGGAAGCACGTGTTGGACGGCATAAGATGGGGGACGAGCTTCAATGCTTCAGTCGATAAGGTGTTTTTCTGGAGAGATTATCTGAAGGTGAGGGTGCATCCAAAGTTTCACTGCCCTTCCAAACCAGAAGGCTTCAGGTATCCATTCTTCTTCTTCTTCTACACAAATGCCATAACTTTGGTATGGATGCTTACTTGAATGTCATAACTTCTAAAAAACGTTAACTGCTATATTTTTCAATCAATTACTTGAGTGTCAAAATTTTTTAAAAACGTTCACCTAACTACCGAAAATCTGACGTGGTATAGCATTTGTGGTGAATGTTTTAATTTTTTTTGATACTCAAATGATCAATTGAAAAGTTATACGGCATTCAAGAAATTGAAAAAAAATTATGGCGTTCAATGTGAGCGTCATACGCAAATTATAAGTGTGTTAAAAAAAAATTATAGTACTCAAGTGAGCCCCGTACGATATTCTGTTTTCTTAATTCCTTTAGAATACAAAATAATTGAGTTTACTCCAACACAAATGGACTGAATCTCATGTTTCAGAAGCCTACCCAGATATTAGCTCACATATTATTTGATCCATGGCACTTAGTTGGTACTTATGTGCGAGATCTACCTAAAGTTGAACTTCCTTGCTCGTTATAAAGGCAAGGTTTTGCTGCAATCGACCGGCAGGGGCATTACCTACCGTGCGAAATCATCTAAAAGCCACTCATCTCTCAAACACATTAAGATTCACCCAATCCATCTGGCCAAACAAATCCAAACAAACCTCACAACCTCCTCCCCCGGCCCGGGGCGGGTAGCTGCATCTCCCTCTAAGAAGGAGCCAGATGTGGCCTTATGGATGGGGGCCAACAACTTGAGGCCCCACCTAATGGAAGTAGCCCATTATGCTTCGGAATCTCAAGGTCATGATAGTAACATCCATTTTCTCCCTCTCTTGCCTAATCGTGAACAATTAGAACTCGTCAATGAATGGGGCCAAAAAAGTAGGCTCATGACAAAGACTCCATGGAGTAGTATGCTCTTGTCATTTTGCACAAATTAGAGATTCTGGGGCATTATTGATTAGTGGCGGGTCCATCCTGGTAGATGCAGGGATATAACAATCCGTTGACATGATACTTTAGAGTTACCAATGCATCGACATCTTAGTGCGCAGTAGAAAATTATTAGATATATTAGAAAAAGAAAGCATGATAAGGAATTGAACAAATTCTTTTTCCCCGATGATACGGAATCCAAATCTTCCACTTGACTAATTTCATAATCTGTCCATGTGTAAGACTCTGCCCACTTGGGGGGTGCATGACAACCCAAAATTTCTGTTCCAGAAATAGTTTTTACATTGGACTGCTGTTTTTGGAAAAATGTTTGATAAATCTATTCAGTTTTTCTATTTATGTAATATATTTTTATTCCGAAAATAGGTTTGGAAGAGAAATCGGCTAAAATTTTCTATTTCTCTCACTAAACCCTACTAAACCCTAATTTCGGTGAGTCCTCCCTCATCTCCTCTACGTCTTTGCCTCCTCCTCTTCCTCCGCTTCTCCTCATTTTATTGAAAAAAAAAATTAAATAAAAATAAATATATTCATTGTATTCATTTAAAAATAAAAATAATTTTATTAAAATAAATAATTTTTATTTATCATTTTATTTTTAGTTTATTAAAATTAAATTTATTAAATTTATTTAAAATAATTTATTTATGATAAATAAAAATAAATTATTTTTATTAAAAATACATTTATTAAAGATAAATTTAATAAATTTTTTTTATTTGCCTTGAGTGTTTTGCCAAATAAAATTATTTTTATTTTTTATTTTTATTCATTTTAAAATAAATTTACTCGTAAAATAAAATAAAATAAAATAGAATAAATAAAATAAATTTATTTTTATATTTTAATTTTAAAATAAAAAAATAAAATGATATTTTAATTTTAAAATTTTTAAAATGATATTTTATTTTATTTTTTTATGATTTTGTTTTATTTTATTCATTATTTTTTTTGTTACGAAATCATTTTTATTTTTATTTTTTTATATTAAAAGTCGTCGGTCGCGCCACCGCCGTTCGAAAGGAAGAAATTTTGTGTCATTATCAAACGGATTTCTAATTTTAGAGTAGAAATTTTATATCGTTATCAAACGGTTATTTTTGCTTAGAAACTTTTCTAGAAATAGAAATAGAAAAATCTATTTATGTTCCAGAAACTATTTCTGGAACAGAATGGTTGTCATGTGCGCCCTTGGGTGTTGGACTCGATCTCTCTAGAGTTACCTAAATGCGAGATGTTGTGATTTTCATGTCAGGTTTTCCATATATGCATGGAGCACTTGACTATTCAATTAATCTTGGGATCTTAACTTAAAGAACTTCAATCCGTCCTATGCGCAAGCTCTTTACGATCTTTGGTTCCAGTTTGTTAATTTTGTATAGTAAATCCGTGTTTATCCACAAATCTGCCAATCTTGAAACACAGCAAATACAAATTACAGGGTATTGTATTAAGGTAGCATTATTTTGGCTTGTCTTTGTTAACATATTTATTGAATTTGAATCTTGGAAAGAAAACTTTCCTAATTTGAGTAATTTCCTAGTTGGAGTTGGATTCTTAGTTTGAATAAATTTTCTATTTTGAATCCAAATCTCTTCTATATAAAAAGAAATGACTTCTTTGTGAATAATATTAAAGAGGAGTTTTTGCTTGTGAATTACATTTTGAGTGTCTGAAGCCATGAAAATCTTGCGTTAAAATTTTATAATTTTCTTTGTGATATTGATAGATTATCTCATGAGAAATTGTGAGGCTAAACACCATGTGAGATTATTGGGTGTAACTAGGGTAGGAAACATTAATAATGTTTGAATGAGTCGAGTGTGATTGTAATCTTTGTTATATCTTTTGAACAATAGTGGAATTCTTTGCCGCTGCTCTCCCCGTTAACATAAGTCTAATGATTGAATATGTAGATTGGGCATTCGATTTATTTTCTTATTTTGTCTATTTTACTATCTGATTGCTTGTTGCCGCAACAATCTTGTCACGCCTCGAACCCCAAGCATGCAACAATCCCTTCCTTGGTCAATAGAAAGTGATGTCCCAGGACTCATCGCCGACCCTTTCATTTTTAATCTTTCATTATGCGCAAGCAGAAAATGAACCATCTCCCCATCAATAGACAATCAAGCAATTAAACAGGGATAATGAGATGAACAACAGAAATGCAACATCTACTCATATATACACATTTTTACATTTTCATATTGGATTAACCTACGGAGGATCATTTCCGATTTACAAGCCCAACAGATGGGGCTGATCCATCCTCTAAGCCAGACCAAAAAGAGACTAGTCTAGGCTAACCTAGCTGTACACCAAAAAGAACCCTTGGGCTTAGCACTGCCATCACTTGGATCCGGTGGACTCAGGCTCCATCGATTCAGAGTTGGAGCCGTACGGGTCTGTCGCTGGTGAAGCGAGGCCAGGATTCTCCACTGCGTCGTCAGGAGGGTCTAGCTCCATGGGATCCCAGTCATCGTCCTTAGGGCCCCTACTAGGCGACCTATCAAAACCTCTCAAAGGACCGATCAACATGTCGCCATTTCGGATGAACCACGCTAGGAACCTATGGGGTATCCATTGCCCCGGTCCCTCATATACTCAGATGGTGGTGAGATACTTCTCGTACAGGTGCACTCGACCTGGCAAGTGGTGGTGCGTCACAACGGTATCCTAGTCCTTAGGGATACCGAACCTCATTGGTGAAAGTGCCATCCTAAGGACCTGAAAGTGGTTATATAATAACCAGTGGGATATAAATCTCAGCGAGTCCTCCCCTAAGCCCCCGGTTAGGATACTAACTCAACTCGGGGTATTTCTTCAAAACCACCCTACAAACAAACAATGACCCATAACTAACAACCAACAATCAATAGTCGGTTCACATGCAACCTTACCTGGTATGCCATACCCTGCATGTTGAATCTCAGCACAATACACACAATGCATATGGCCATTAGATGATGCAGTTCATCAATCACATACGAGTCGCATCACAAGCGATCTCACTTGGCCATTGCCACACCCTTCATGTTATCAATTCATGTGTGTGTACCATAATCAGCGTGCTAAACTCATGCACTGTCAAAACCAAAGATGCCATGATTCACACATACTCTTGCACTTTAGTGCGCCACCTATCATGCATCACTCGATCACATGGGTCTCGATTATAATGTAAAATCATTATGATACGTTCCATATCGCACCACGCAATTTTACCTCATAATAAGACCCAACCATCTCAACTCTCACGAGTGTTCTAGTCACTAATGACCTACCGGTCATAGCTAAGTTTCCAATTGGTGCTCATCCACCTCAACACTCGTGTGCTCCAGATAATAATGACCTCTTGGCCATGGCTAACTTCCTAGTCAGCACTCATCCGACTCCCATTGGGCTATCGATAAAAAGATCGGGCTTCGTCCCGCCTCGTTGGGCACGGCTATGTCTCGAACTCCCGTTTAGACGGTTTCCCAAAAAGGGACGTTGGTCTAGAATCTACTGTGACCGGCTTCGACTCCCGCCGGGTATCGTCCTCAAACTCCCGTTGGGTGACGGTCCAACATTCGATCACGCAAACATACCTCCGTAATTCCTTCTCTCATAAAAAGGTCCATTATAATGTGCCTCGGACAATCCATATTTCCCTTCTTGTGAAAATCACTCAATTCATGCAGATGCCCATGCATTTACACACATTTACTTCATAGGATTAAAATAGAAAAATTTAGAATATCTTTCATTCTCGGATGAACAGTGCTCGTGAACAGTACCGTGAATAGTGTTTCGTGAACAGTGTCGTGAACAGTAATTCCTGAATTTAATAATTAATAAATTAAATCCAAAAGTCATTAAAAACACTAATTAAAACAAGCAATTAATCCATTAGGGTTAAACAAGCCTAATTAAACATATAAACCACATTTAAGCCAATAAAGTAAAATTAAACTAAACTAATCTTAGTCACTAATCTAACCACCTATCTTAGGACTAACATAACTCAATTAAATCTCCTAAACTAGAATTACCACTAATTAGACCAACCCTAAGCAAGTTTAGGTACTAAACAGAGGTTTAGGAGCTAAACTCACTCGTTAAACGGGCCGGAGACACGCACGCGGTGGCAACGATGGAGGCGACGCACCGGGACCTCAATCACGATGATCCAAGGCGGTCTCAAGGCTGAAATAGCAGCCACAAGCTTGAACTTCCACTACAATTCCAAGAAACAGAACAACAAAGGAGAAAAATGAGTGAAACGGCTTCATTGGAGCTCCAGTGAGGGGTTGGTTGGCAACCAGCGGCACCTGAGGGTCAAGGGGGAGTTGTTAGAGGTTGGGATGGGTGGAGGAAGGGTCAGAATGGGAGAAAATGGGCTGCAAAGGCGAAACGGGCGAAATAGGCGGCTTGGCGGCCATTTCCTTCTCACCGGCGGACGGGGTGCTCCGGTACAATCTGGATGTGTTGGTCACGGTGGTGGGTGGAGCGTGAGCTAATTCGCACGAGAAGGTAACTTTTAACTTGGGTTTTTGGAGAAAGGTCAGTTGGAGCAGAACATGACCAAACGGTCGGACTAGCGTTGGCTTCTGGCCGATTGGCGGGTCAAACGGTGGCTTCGATTGGCAAACGATCAACTCTAGGTAGACAATCTGGGTGTCCTTGACATGGTGGTGGGTGGCATGGGAGTTGATTCGTTCGGGAAGCCAACAATCAACTCAGATCTTTGGAGGAAGGTTTGCTAGAACAAAAGCAAGAAAAAAGGAGGAACAAGGGGAGAGAGGAGCTTGACGATTTGGGCTGAAGGAGGAGGAGGAGAGAGAGAGAGGATTGAGCTACTGTCAAACCTCATCAAAGCCCCAAATCCCCATGCGCATCACCTCATCTTTCTCTCGCTTGCTTTGCTTTTATCCACTTGCTTTTAGGGGCAAATTGGTAATTTCCCTTGCACAAATTCCGAATTTGCCCTTGGGCTGAATTTGATGGGCGGGCCTAAGAAATGAGCTTGGAAATGAATAGTAATGGGCTCGGAAATTGGTTGGGCTCAAACGGGCTTAAGGTTTGGTAATGGGCTTGGAAGGAGGAATAGTGGTTTTGGGCCCAATGGGCTCACTTTCTTGCCCTAGGCCCACCATGGCTGTCCTATCTTGGGCCTAAGGCCCACACTAGCTTTGCTTGGACCACGGCCTCATAGGCTTGCCTTCTCGGTCCTTAAGTCCTTTTTCCCCACACTTGGCTTGCTCGGAATTGCTGATTGTCGAAGTCGCATCATCCAAAGTTCGTCCCAAACATTCCCAACAATTCGAAGTCCAATCTTTAGTTCTCATGCCATGTCAATTTCGCTTAATGCCATTTCGGGTGCAATTCAGATTGACGGGCGGCATTGAGGATTCATGCGTAACTGACTCATGCCAAACCATGTTCATTACATCTCGACACATGGGCGTCCTCGACTAGATGAAATTGCGGAGGATAGATTCTTATTTTAAAGTACACGATTACTAATGATCGATATAGGGTTGTTCACGAGCTCAATAACAGTAAAATAGAATCACCCGTTGTTCCATTATGTTCTGTCTGTGAATCGACCTCTAGTTGTCCTTGAAATCGGCCTGTCTATCTACAGGATTGTCCTCACGCAAATTTCACGTTCAAGTCGTTTTTCCAGGTCAAGTTCTTTAGTCATACGAGTTTTGTCCTCATTAGCCTTTCCCCTCAAAGTCAATATCTCAGAAGTGATCAATTCCGAGTGAGATCAACCAACAATGTATTGACGAAATTCACATTCATTTATCCCATAGAGGGCTCGAATTTCAGGATGTCATAAATCTTGATGGCAAAGAAGAACAAATTTGTACACCTAGAGAAAATTAACAAGTTGAGGATTCAATTTGATAGAGTAGGACAATTAGTAACTCGTAAAATAAAAAATTGTGTGACACAAACTCGTGACATCGCTAAAGATAAAGAGGACACCACAAGCATTTCCTCTGATGAATGAAAGCAATGTTTGTTGCAGTGAAGTTTTAGCAGAATACGCTGGGGCGGTCCGGAAATTAGCTAGGGGGCTGCTCAAGGGTATATCGGAGAGCCTAGGACTTGAACCGGGCTATATCGATGAGGCAATGGACATGGATTCAAGCTTGCAGAGACTAACGGCGAATTTGTATCCGCCATGCCCGCAGCCAGAACTCGCTATGGGCATGCCACCACACTCAGACCATGGCCTGTTGACCATCCTTATGCAGAATGGAATTGGCGGCCTCCAAGTGCACCACGGCGGGAAGTGGGTCGAAATCAATCCAATTCCGAATGCCTTTTTGGTTAACACCGGCGATCACTTAGAGGTACATACATAGAAATTCATGTTCCATCTTTCTAATCTCCCTCATTGTCTGGCAAGAGAGGTCAGATTTGTTTTAAATCTTGGTGTGTACTGTGTGCCTTTGTTTATTCATTCACATACAGGGTACGAGGAGGGGATATTGTTATATAATTAAGACCATAGTTCATATAGTTGTCCTATAAATTCGATGAAACACTCTTTTCTCTGTTTCTTTCACTGGATAATAATCAGTTAAAAAGTCAATATGGATCTTTGTGATTTACTACCACTTTCCCATTGAACCGATAAAGCTTATTGGAACTAATTTTTTTTTTTTTTCTTGACACTAATCAACTGAGCAAGATTATGAGCAATGGGAAATACAAGAGTGTTCTGCATCGAGCTGTTGTGAACAACAAGGATACAAGGATATCGATTCTTCTATCTAATGGACCATCGCCTGACACTGTCGTCACGCCAGCGGAGCAGCTGGTGGATGGGGAGAGCAACCGAGCTATGTACATCGGGATGAAATACAAGGACTTCCTGGAACTTCATCAGAGCAGCGTTCTCGATGGGAAATCAGGCCTGGAACGGGTAAAGATATGATTTTGTGCAGCCTGAACTATTATACTAATGGATGTGTGATTGTGTTCTGCTTCTAGACTGTTTGGACTCTTTGGTTTGTAACCTTCGGAACTTTTTAATATTATGCGATTCAAGGTGCAAGAACTGTCTAGCACTGATGTGTGTAAGCTGGTCCTTTCTGTGATGTATCTTCTTGACATAATAAATGGAAGTAATTAACTTCATAATGTCTGACTAAACACCATAAGTTTGTAGTACTATAAATCATGATGGTTGGTCAGTATGAGCTAGCAAATTTGTCTGTCTAGATTTTCACCTGAAATGGCCACTTCATTGGGCTAAAAATATCGAGTACTCGCTGCAACTCAAAGAACTTGTTTCTAGTATGATCTCCTCAAAGACAAAACTGACCTGTTTAAGCTGAGACAATGCGCTCTTCACCCCAAGCATCAAAACTACAGAGGCTTCTTTGGCGTATGTGTAGGACAATTCTGAAGCCTTGGTTTCTTTTGGTTTTCACGGTTTGGACTAAAGCACCAGAACGATTAAACAGAATGATTAGTTCTCGAAGCAACTGAAGCATAATTCAGATGTTTAACTCAAGAATTCACTATGTTCGGTCAACCTTTTTAGTCTCTTTGTGGTTGGTTCCTTCCCTCTCATTACGTCGGAAAACATCTTGGTGAACCGAAGTCCAATATCTTCAGATCATATTGGGAAATGGAGTCATTTTCCTTTTTGCTGTTTTAGGTGCATCTCAGCTAAATGATGTCGCCATAATTGAGGGGAACATGGTAATTTTGACATAGTAGAAAGAAGAAACAGCTGTACAAACTTTGACAGAGCAAAGGGTTAGTACTGGATGCTGAATTCGCTTGCAGTTATGGCTACCTTTTCACTCCTATGGCTGTTTTCTAAACTAAGACGAGCTTCCCTAATTATATGTTCATCGATTCAAACTGAAGCAGACATTGATTCATCAAATATTCTTTTATTAATGTAAATTTACTTCATTAAGGTTGTGGATATTCGAGTAAGGTAATGAAGGGGTTCTTTGCTAGAAAATCATAACGAAAAAATACCGGAAAAGTCTTCGCTTTCTGACTAGCATCCCCCGAATTTTGGAAGAACAAAAGGTGCAATCTTCTGTATGTCCCCGTAACGTCTTGCTGTTCTAGATTAAGAGATGACCCTCAATACAAATGCCGCGATCCTCTCATATTTGTGTAAGATTAATACATACAATATTGTAACTACAGATATATCACCGAGGCTGTACATCTGAAATAGTCATTTCGTTGGCTAAATCTTGTTGGTGCTTGCCACCGCTTGAAGAACTGGCTTCCGATACGGACTCCTCGTTGAAAAAACCGGGCTGTTTAGGATGAGGCAATGCGCTCTCACTGCCCAGCATCATAACCACGGATGACATCTCCGGTCTATCTCTCGGATTTTGTTGGACGCACAACAGAGCCACATGGATCAATTGTAAAACTTCCGCGGGATTGAATGTGGATGTGATCGATGGATCAAGCAGCTTCATAGGCTTTCGATCTCTGAACAGTGTCCAGGCCTGCAAGATTATTTCAGTCATCTAGAATAAGACTAGAAACTAACCTGAAGATAATAAAACAAACTAACCTGAAATGCATTGTGGATTATGAGATTGATTATGGATTGAATTTTTGGAAGATGTGGGAATGGTGCTCAATATTGATGTGAGCCCATTGAAAGGCTGGTGGGTATGCATATCGGGTTTAGGATATCTTTTTAGGCTGAGCAACCGGCTTTGTAAGTGGAGAGCTTGCCAAGGGAATAATCTAGATCACATTGTCACACTCACCAACCATTGTATCATGACCATGGTTTAATATTAAGCAAAAGATTGATCAATGGATGGACTATCGACGTGTGCTTCGATATGAGATGGATCAATGGAAGAATGTGGTTTTTGATAGAGATTAATCAATGGACTTGACAATTGATGCTTGAATGACTTAAATGAGTATTTTCTAAATTGTATAAAGTTTGTTGAAATGAAACAACTAGTATAAAATTCGACATGTATATTAAAGAGTTGGGCTATGGGTTTTTAATAGTGCTATAATCTTATATATATGGATAGTGGATGCTCGATCTATTTATGTGACATTCTGAAATTCAACTCTATCCCAATAATATGAAATGGACATTTCGTTGACGCGCCTATGGTCATTTTTTTTTTTTAGCTGATCATTCACGAGTTAACTAGCCTTTTAGGTAAAGCCATTAAGGGATATAAATGCGGCAGACTTGAGAATTCGATTGGAAATCGATTGCTCGACCGTGATAATCGGTAATGGTCAATACAACACTGTTATAATCGATTAGTGATCGGATATAGGTCGATTCAACGGAAACATGCAATTGAATTGCGGGTGATTCCACATGATTGCGAAATTCGCGTCGAGCGGTACTAACCCGGTTTTCTGTCGATTTTGTACTCGGTACCCGTAATTGAAACCTTGCGATTTTTACGACAACCGAGAGTCGCCTACGAGTCGGAGATGCACAAACGTGGATAAAAAATTATCGACCATTGGCCAAACACACTAAAATTCCTAAAAGCTACCCGGTAAGTTGGGTTGTACTAAAATCACATTCGGTTGATCTTAACTACGGAGTTGAACTCGGTTTCGGAAATGGAACGTTCAAGCATGTTACGATTTATTTTTAGGATATCGTCTCATCTTTTGGGAAAATTCCCCTGAGCTTGGAATTTTGTGGAAAAATCAAATTCGGCAAAATTAAATAGGAGAAATTCGGAGGGATAAGTACACTTGAACTACCAAAAGTTGTGTACGGCATTCACTTTAGTGTCAAAAGTTTTCATCGGATTACTTAAGTGCTAAATAGGAGGAAAAACGATCACTTTAGAAATTCCGGCCAAACTAATTACGTGTCAATTATAATTAAAATTATAATGACTTGGCAAAATTTTAAAAAATCCAGTCCACGTGGCATGCTTAGCACCAAAGTAACTGTTTTTTAACAACGACTGGCATTAAAGTGATTACTTTAAATAAAATTTGACACTTAAATGATCACTATTTACAACTTTTGAACGACGTCGTTTAGGGGTTATATGCTGACTAGGCACGTTGGTGAACCGTGTAGGATTGAAAAATTAATAAAATATAACCACGTTGGATTTCCGGCAATCCCGACCGGAGTTAACACTTAAATGATCATTTTTTTTTTTAAAGTAGCACTTAAGTGATTTGGAAAAAACTTTTGGCACTAAAGTAAGCACCGTACACAACTTTTGGCACTTCTAGTGTACTTATCTCAAAATTTGGATGGGTAGCTTTGCTTGGTTATTTGGCCACCTAAATGAATTAATTTGTGAAGAGTTGAAGGGAAATTCGTATGGGCTGTTGCTATGGGAATTTTGGCCACCAAAAGGGCTTTGTTTGGTGTGGAAATGAAGGAAATTTGTCCATTGAATGATGCCTTGGCTAAAAGGGGTTGAAGACTTCGTGGCTTGGCACTTGAGTGCATAGATATTTATCTTGAATCCTCATTGGCCAGAGTCTTGACTTAGTTCTCCCCCTCCTTCCCTCTCTCTTCCCTTCTTCTTCGTGCGTGCCCCCCTTTAAACTAGCCGCTGCTTCATTTTTCATTTCCTTCCTCCAGCTGCCGCACACCCTCATCTCTTTCCCCCTCTGGTTCTGCTCTATCTTCATTTCCCCTTGTTGCCGCAAGCACCAGCTCAAGGCTAGCAGCAACCGCGTCTAGTCGAGTGGCCACCAGTTCGCCCGCTAGCCTTGTCGTGCAGCTCGCCCATTCCCTAGTCCAGCCGCTCGACTAGCCCCTTCCTAGTAAGCTCTTCACGCTTCTAGTTGGTTCGCTCAGTCGTCGGCCATGTGACATCCTGAATTTCGACCCTTTCTCGATTATATGAAATGGGGCATTTTGTCGACACACCTATGGTCCTTTTTCTTTGAGTTGGCCATTCATGAGTTAATTGATCTATTAGGTGAAGCCATTAAAGGATATAAACGCGAAAGACTTGAGAATTCAAGCAGAAATCGATCACTCGACCGTGATAATCGGCAATGGTCAATACAACACCGTTATAATGTTGGAGAAAACTATTTTATTGTTTTGAAGTTGACAAAACCTTTCTATAGTCTATTTTGAAAACTCCAAGACTTTAAGGTCAAAGTCCGAAGACCGATAGACTTTAAGATCAAAGTCTGCTCACACTGACATATTCCAGATTGAATGTCACTGAAGGATAGAGACTTATTCAGATGCAAGATTATCTTTATTTCTTCGAGAGTTCGGTTCGTACGGTTTATGGAAGGCTTTCTGGATAGATACATCACCTATGATTAATTATCCTTATTGGAATCAATTCTGATAATCAAATCTTTTGAATGGCGAGTGAACTTGGAAAGTTGTACTTATGGAAACCAAGATTCTGATTGTATGGACGAATAGGATTGACGGATTTTCATCTCGATCTTCAAACGACTCGAGATCTCCTTAATTGATTCTATCCAATGGGTAGATTGGAAGAATTTATTTGGAAAGTGCCAATAGTCGTTTTGGCTTGAAGGAGTATTTAAGGCGGACTCGCTAGTTGTTCGAGAGAGAGTGTGAAAGAAAAATTTCAAAGTCTGAAGCTTCCTAATTCCTTGCTATTTCATTTGCTGAGCTCAATTTGTACTCAAAAGAGAGAGTAAACTTTTGTGGGACTTCGGAAAAGTGTAGTAGAGTATCTACATTGTGAAGTTGAGATTGTGAGACTGTAAAATCTCTTTTGATTCATAGTGAAATCCAGCTAGTAGGCTGTTAGTGAAGGAGAGTGGACGTAAGCTTGATCTAAACCGAACCACTATAAACTTTGTGTTCTTTTCTCTTTTCTCAAATCCTTTATTTATTCATATATTTATTTAATAGCTAAACTTGCTCTAGTCCATTACTTTTCATATTCCATTTCAAAAGAAAAAGTTTTCATAAATGTTTCTGCAAAAATTTCTCTTAACACCTATTCACCCCCCTCTAGTTGTTTTTACTAGCCCTTTTAATTGGTATCAAAGCTTGTGTGCTTATTTCAATCGAAGTGTTTATTACTTCTATAGCTAAAGATCTATGGCTAGTATTTTGGTCCCAAGATTGGTTGAAGGCCAAAGCAACACCAGATTTCCATACTTTAATGGAAATGAATACAATGCATGAAAGAACAAGATGAAGGCATTACTGAGATCGAAAGATCCTCTAGAATGGGATGTGGTTGAAAAAGGGATTATTCCCAAAGCTTCATCAACCTCAGAAAGGGGAAAGGAAGTTGTAGATGCCGGCGAATTACCACAAGCAGAATTAACCAAGAGACAAGCTCTTAATGCTAAAGCCATATACTCCTTATACTGTGCTTTATCTCCTAGTGAGTACAATCGAATTTCTTCTTGTGAAATAGTTAAAGAAGCTTGGGACAGGTTGCATGTTACTTATGAAGGAATTGATCGAGTAAAAGAAACGAAGATCAATATTCTACTTAGACAGTACGAAGCCTTCAAAATGAAGCCTAGTGAATCCATCACTAATATGTTTAGTCGCTTCATAGAAATTGTAAACAGCTTGACATATCAAAGATAGCCAATCTCAAGACTAATGAAGGTTAATAAGTTGCTGCGTGGATTATCCAAAGACTAGAATCACGCGAAGACATCGATTAGCGAAATGCAAAGGATCATGCCTCTTTCTGTAGATGAACTAGTTGGCACACTTCAATCATATAAAGTGGAGCAAATCAATAAGGATGAAGATCCCAAAGGTAAGAAGTCAATTGCTTTGAAATCTAACGATGATTATGATGATAGTGGCTGTTCGAGGCACATGACTGGAGACTCTAATTGTTTTATAAAGCTTGTTCAAATAAATGGTGGAAAAGTCTCGTTTGGTGGAAACAACAAAGGAAGAATCGTTGGATGTGGAACCGTGAAGATTGGAAGCTTGACTATCAACAATGTTTCTTTGGTGGAAGGCCTAAACTATAATCTTCTCAGCATAAGTTAGCTTTGCGAAATAGGATTCAAAATTAATTTTCAAGAAGGCATTTGCTTGGGAATGAGTAAAGATCTCTCTCAATCTTTCACTGGACGAATGCATGGGAATATTTATCTTCTAGATGTAAATTCTGAAAGTACTCAGTGTCTTATATCCATTCAAGATGAAGCAAATCTTTGGCATCGAAAACTTGGCCATGTTAACATGAAGTAGATTGCCAAGATTTCATCCAAGAAACTTGTTCGTGGTCTTCCCAACCTAAGTTATCAAAAGTCTAATCTATGCACCCCATGTGTTTTGGGAAAACAGGTTCGAAGCTCTTTTAAACTTGTGAATCAAGTCTCAACCGATCAAGCTTTGCAGCTTCTGCATATGGACTTTTTTGGATCAACCAAAACTCAAAGCATTGGTGGAAAGAAATACTGCCTAGTGATTGTGGATGATTATTATCGTTTTATTTGGGTTTACTTTTTGGCAAATAAGTCATAAGTATTCTCACTTCTCAAAGTTTGCCAAGAAAGTTTAGAATGAGAAATGTTATGCTATTTCGAGCATACAAACAGACCATGGTGGAGAGTTTGAAAATCAAGACTTTGCAAAATTCTGTGATGAATTTGGTTTCCAGCATGTTTTCTCTTTTCCATATACTCCAGAGCAAAATGGGGTTATGGAAAGAAAGAACAGATCCTTACAAGAAATGGCAAGAACCCTCTTAATTGAGAGTAAAGTTTCCTCTCGATTTTGGGTTGAAGTAGTTTCTACAGTTTGTTATATTATCAATAGAGTGTTTTTGAGGCCTATTCTAGATAAAACTCCTTATGAAGTCTATAAAAGGGAAGAAACCTATTGTCTCTTACTTTCATGTGTTTGGTTGTAAATGTTTCATTTTAAAAAATACAAATGATCGAACTAGGAAGTTTGAAGAAAAGTCAGACGAATGAATTTTCCTTGGCTACTCAATCTCAAGCAAAGCATATAGAGTCTTTAACAAGAAGACTCAATCAGTAGAAGAGTCTATGAACGTTAAGTTTCAAGACTTTGTGGAGAACCAAGAGGATCATACTCAATTTGAAGAATCTGAACCTACTCTAGACTCTATAAAGTCTAATTCCCTCGAAGCGGCTCAGACTTTTAAAGATCGGAATCAAGCCGAACTTGAAGATTCAACCGAAGCAGAAGATCAACAAACTTGCAAACCAACCAGCAGTTGGAAGCACAAGTCAAGTCATCCCAAAGAACTCATTATTGACGACATTGATGAAGGAATTTGCACCAGATTCAAAAAGCGAGAAGAGTTTAGTGTTTTAGCACTTGTTTATGAAATTAAACCTAAAAGCGTAGATGAAGCTTTCTCTGATGAAAGCTGGATCGAAACTATGCAAGAAGAGCTTAGACAATTCCGTATCAACGATGTTTGGGAGTTAATTCCTAAACCTAAAGGTAAATCTATTATTGGAACTAAATGGGTTTTTAGGAAAAAGGTGGATGAGAAAGGAAAAGTCATTAGGAACAAAACAAGACTCGTGGCCAAAGGATACACGCAAGAAGAATGGATAGACTATGATAAGACCTATGCACTAGTAGCGAGGTTAGAAGTAATTAGATTATTACTTGATTTTGCTTGTTATAAAAATTTCAGGTTATTTCAAATGGACGTCAAAAGTGCGTTTCTAAATAGATTTATTCAAGAAGAAGTCTATATGAAACAATCACCTGGTTTTGAAAATCCTAGAAAGCCAGACTCAGTTTATAGACTGAAAAAGGCATTGTATGGATTATAGCAAGCACCTCGAGCTTGGTATGAAAATTTAAATAAATTTCTTATTCAAAATGATTTTGAAAAAAGGAAGGTAGATACTACGTTATTCATAAAAAAGGAAGGTAAAGATTTTATATTTGTTCAAATTTATGTTGATGATATTATTTTTGGATCTCCTAATGAAAAGCTATGCAAGAAATTTTCTAGATGTATGCAGGATGAATTCGGGATGAGTATGATGAGAGAGTTAACCTTCTTTCTTGGATTGCAAGTTAAACAATCAAAGGAAGGCATCTTTATACATCAAGAAATTTCGATTGGAGAATTGCAAAAAGATAGAAACACCTATGTCAAGTTCTTCGGAGCTGGACAAAAATGAAGGAGGAAAGAAAGTTGACCAAAAGCTTTACAGGAGTATTATCGGTTTACTTCTTTATCTTACTGCATCTAGACCTGACATTTTGTTTAGTGTTTGCATTTATGCTAGATTTCAATAAGATCCCAAAGAATCTCATTTTAGTGCTGCAAAACACATCATCAAATACGTCGCAATTACTCCAATGCTAGGTCTGTGGTATTCTAAAAAAGGAGACTTTACTCTCCTTGGATATTCAGATGCAGATTTAACATGATGTAAAGTTGATAGAAAGAATACTTTTGGCACTTGTCAATTGCTGGGCAACAAGCTGGTGTCCTAGTTTTCAAGAAAGCAGAGTACTGTAACTTTATCAACAGTAGAAGTAGAGTATGTGACTCTTGGGAGTTGTTGTTCTCAAATTTTGTGGATAAGGCAACAGTTGAGAGACTTTGGAATTGAAGAATCGTGCACTGAGATCAAATGCGATAACACCAGTGCTATTAATCTCACGAAGAACCCAATTCTTCATTCAAGAGCAAAGCATATTGAAATTTGACATCATTTCATTAGAGATCATGTTCAAAATGGAGAAATAATGATTCAGTTCATTGACTTGAAGAATCAGTTAGCGGACATTTTTACAAAGCCACTTGAGAAAAGTCTATTTGAGTCAATTCACACCAAACTAAATATTATCTCGTCTATCAAGTAAAGTTTGAAGATGGTCAGACTTAGAATGTGTAGAAATTACTTTAGTAAGTTAATATCTCTTCAATACAGGTAATTTAAATTTAGTACAAAAATTTCAAAAAGGTATGTTGAATTTTTGAATTGTTTTTTTTTTTTTTTTATATAACCCAAGGAACCTCATAAGCCGACAGTCGGTGAGCAAATCCTAGGGGAGTGATTATAGGACCCACCACCATAGTATTCTAGGTAAGAATCCCTAACGATACTTCTGGGATTCGAACTCCTCCCCTTCGTGAGGGGGAGAGAGCCCAAGTTAGTTGGCGCTGCTGTGGGCGGTGGTATTTTTTGAATTGTTGTTTATCTATCTTATTTTTAGAAATTATCTTTTCGAATTTTTGAATTTTTGGAAATTCTTATTTTTCGAAATGGCAACTTTTTTAGAGCGACGGTTCATTTACCCCTTTTATCTCTTTTGTACCATTGAGTCCTTTCATTTTCATTTACGAACCCTAGAATACATTTTTCTACTCTCTCACTTCTACTCTCAAGTTTTGATCTACAAAAGTTTTCATCCTTTTCACCTGACTTGCTCGAGAAATCCTCCACAATTGCAAAGATGTCGTTCCAAAGGAAATCATCTCAGATTGCAAACAAGGGACCACGAGGTATGCCGAGGGTCCTACCCATTTTGACTTAATTGAAGAGGAAGAATCGCAACAACAACAACAACAACAACACTCTCAACCGCGTGCACCTCAACCTCCTCCGTGCCATCACGAGGAAGAAGAGATCGTGGAAGACCTTGAACCCATAAGAATGCTAAAACCTGAATTTCTCTTTAAGCTTTATAATCAGTTGAAGCGAGGTGGTACAGCTATGACTTTCATCGATGAGTTTCTGAAAGAGAGGGGCTACAAAAATGAGACTCTGTTCTTGAAATCGATGGAAAGTTTAAGCATTGTGCTTGAAGGGACGACGAATAGGACATTTGTTGAGTTTCCAACTGATCTGCGCTTTAGCTCCTATAATCAGCCTGAGATTAGGAATGGCGATGAAAGGTTGTATGCGAACTTTTAGCCTAGGATGGGCGTTGCTGCAAAAGTACATGGTGATAGAGCGAATTTGTTTCATTCCAAAGAACATCAAATGACCTACTCTAAACTGCTGAAATGAGGGGTGATGAACCCTCGGACTGTAGATTTTGAGTTCTTAGACTTGTTGCAGGTGAATATGAGGGAGAAATTTGCTCTCCTTCAACTTGAACGTTTTTGTTCGAAGACCGACGTCGCTTATGCCGAATTGACTTCTTATTTCTATTCAAATTTGTCATTTCTCGATGCGAATAGATTTATTTATTTATTTATTGTGAGGGACAGGAAGTTTGTGGTGGATGTAGATGTTAGGGAAATCTCTTATGATGTTTTGAAGATGACAAAGTAAATCAAAGGCTACTAACGTGTTTAATGGTTGAGTAACGGACTATGCAGATGATATAATATGTAAATGATATTGTCCAAAGTCTATTATGAAGATTTCCAGACTTCTGTGTCAAAGTTTGAAGATTGTCAGACTTTAGTGTCAAAGTCTGTTTTATATTAGAAGTCTGCAACTTTGACAAATTCCAGACTGAACATAAATGAAGAACCAGAAGACAAACTTTATGCTGATGTTGAACTTATTCAGATTGTATCCAGACCTTAAGGCTAAATATGTTATGAAGCAGAGTATGTTCAGACTTACGTCCAGATTGTAAAGTCTATTGCACTCAGACTTAGATTGTAAAGTCTATTACTCTCAGACTTTACATCTAGAATGTAGCAGATCCAGAACGAAGCAGATTCAGAACGAAACAACTTGACATAACGTAATACAAGCCCAAACATATAACATCTAGTGATTTGGTTCGGATTCTACATTAAGATTGATTTGATTGACTCAATTTAATTGATTGACAATTGGATATTGAAGACAAGAACTTTCGATACAAAGAAGCTCTACTTATGGAAACCAAGATTTTGTTTGTATGGGCAATCGGAATCAATTTGGGATTCTACTTCTATTACTCAAGGGCTACCAAATATTCTATATACAAATCTATCCAATGGGTAGATTGGAAGATGATCCTCGAGATACTGTCCAACGGCTAGTTTGGAAGTGGATGAGTATTTAAGGAAATCAATGACCGATGAGCAAGTAAGAGATGGAGCATGGAATTTATAATTCCAAAGTCCGAGCGATCTTCGATCACGCACTTGTCTCTTGTGAGCTTAAACAAATAAGAATGTCAAAGACAAAGAAACCGAACTCCATGCTCTTATGTCTTGGATGGAGTTGTCCAAAAGAAAAACTCTTGATGCAAAAGTCATTTATTCTTTATATTGCGGTTTGTCTCCTGCTAAATATAATAGAATCTTTTCATGTGAAACAGTAAAAAAAGTTTGGGATAAACTTCATGTTACATATGAAGGGACTGATCGTGTAAAAGAGATAAAAATAAACTTCCTACTCGGCAAATATGAATCCTTCAAGATGAAGCAAGGAGAGTCGATTGGAGATATGTTTAACCGTTTTACAGAAATTGTAAATGGTTTAGTGTATCAAGGTCATCCAATTTTTTCCCAAATGAAAGTCAACAAACTTCTACGAGGTCTTTCAAAAGATTGGAACCATGTTAAGACTTCAATCCGAGAGACTCAGAGGATTATGCCACTCTCTGTTGATGAATTGATTGGCACTCTTCAATCCTACGAAGTGGAACAAATCAACAAAGAAGATTCGGAAGGTAAGAAGTCCATCGCTTTAATATCTAACGCTGATTCTGATGATATAGACTCAAAAAATGACATGGACGACGAAGAACTTGCTTTTATGATCAAGAAATTCAAAAAGCTAAGTAGAAAAGGAAGGAAATTACACATCCATCCACAATGCGGCATGGAAGATGACAAATAATAGAAATTTCGTACTTACTAACCGCTCATCAAGATATGGGACAAGAAAAGGACAATGAAAGAAGATGATGAGCAAGGAAATATATGCTTGATGGCACATTTTGGAATTGGATGCCGTCTATCCATGACTTTGAGTTTAAGGAGTCAACGAGCATCAAAAGGTACATTTTTTACTTAGGTTTGAATATATAAAAGACTTAGAATCAAATTCTGACTTAGACACCCTAGACCGCTGCTCACCCCTAATGGAAGAAGACTCAAAATTCGATAAGGAAATCGAGGTAAGCCATTAAAAAATTCCTCTTAAAGTTTTAAAGTATATAAATGAGCTTTGCTTAAATCTCAAATCTTCTCTTAAAAGGATATTCGAACTAAAAAAAGGAGAATTCACGTCTTAGGTAACATGATCTTTCTCAAAAAGAAAATTTTGAAATCTTGCAAAAAGATTTTCTACAAACAAAAGAAAGTCGAGATTTACTTGTTAAAGAAAATGATGCTTTAAAGAAAGAATTTTCAAATTTTTCGACAAGATTTTCAAATGGATCAAAAACATTGGAGCATATCCTTTCTATATAAATTCCTTATTATAATAAGTCGAGACTTAGTTTCAATAAGGAAAATGATTCTCTAATAGATTTTCCTAAAGTCAAGGAGAGACTTAGACAAAGACCTTCACAGGTATTTTACAAAAATCATTTTTCAAAAAGTATTTATAAAACCCGTTGGTCGAAATGCTCTCAAGTGTTCAAATTGTGGAGATTCAGAACACTTTGAGAAAGAATGTCCTAAAGTCTAGAGACCTATTAAGAAAGATTGGGCAAAAACAACATACTCTATTAACTCTCATGGACCTAAGAAAAAATGGGTACCAAAGAAAATATGAGTTATTTTTTCAGAAAATAAAGGAAGAGAAGAAGGAGAGCTTGGTAAGGAATGCATTTTTATTTATTTTATTTATTTTGGCACTTAATTCTCATTATGCTTGATATTCAATATATCCTTGGTTGATTGAGATTTTATAATGATCATATTCCTTGATTTTTTTTATTGAAGAAAGAATCGTGTGATTTGTTTGTGATTCGAGATTTGATACGTGTGATCATTTTTGATATCCTGCTTAAAGACAATTGAGTTTATTTGGATTAATTTTATACTCTCAGATTTTATCATATTTTGCCAAGTAAAAATCTGTTTTACGTAATATTAATTTATTATGCAAGATATTCTTAGATACTTAAGGATTTTATTCTCTCTATTTTTATCGTACTATGACTAAGTGAGAATTTATTTTTCAAAATATCATCGTGCATAATATTCTTTCTTTGAATACTTTGTTATGATGAATTAAGAAAAAATATTTGTTTATCTATGGAGATTTTATATTTTGCTCTAATGAAATGAAATGATCCAAATTGATGGATGCCAAAAAGGAAATGAGTTGATTGCAGGAAATTCAATAAAGCAAGAATGATTGCAAATCTACGCAGATTTTGGTGCAATAAGAAAAGAATCTCAGGCAAAGATTGGTTCAAAAATTTTATTCCTCGTGCAAAATTTTTGCTTATTGAGGAAATCCCTTATGCGTCGTACAAAAGGGGAAGAAAGCGAATCCAAGAGAAAGGAAAAGAATCGTGATCACCTCAAAAAGGTAACAAATTGAGGGGGAGTGTTGATCATTTATGGAAAAATCTTTTTGGATTGATCGTGATCATGTTATGAAAGGAAGGAAAAGGTAAATGTGTCAGAATTTAAGATCTACGAAATCCGGTTAGTGCATTTTTTATTACCTTTTGTCATTAACAAATATTTTATTGATATTATCATTTTATTATGACAAAAAAGGTCAAGTAAATTTTATAATGCATCCATGATTTTTATTGGATATTTGCTGATATATATGATCGAAGTGAGCTATATTTCATATCTTTGATATTCGACTTACTTTGTAAAAGCTGATTTTTTTGGAAATTATATTTCATGCAAGATATATTTATCATTTTATATTCTCTACATGATACTTTTTATCGCTTTTTGATTATGACAAAAAGGAGGAGAAAATATAAATATGCATATGTGTTGATATTATTGAGCTGCGATTATTTTTTTATATATTGTTATGCTCAATATATTTGCTGTCTTTTGATTCAAATCAAATTTTTTGAAAATCTAAAATTTGATGATTGATTTATCAATATTTTAGAAAGTGTGATTACACATCTGCATATTCAGAGATTGTTTTGTCATCATAAAAAATGGGGAGATTGTTAGGGAAATCCCTTATCATATTTTGAAGATGACAAAATAAATCAAAGGCTACTAACGTGTTTAATGGTTAAGTAACATATTATGCAGATGATAGAATATGTAAATGATATTGTCCAAAGTCTATTCTGAAGATTTCCAGACTTCTGTGTCAAAGTTTGAAGATTGCCAGACCTTAATGTCAAAGTCTATTTTACATCAAGAGTCTGTCAACTCTGACAAATTCTAGACTGAACGTGAATGAAGAACTAGAAGACAGACTCTATGCTGAAGTTGAACTTATTCAGAATGTGTCCAGACCTTAAGACTAAATATGTTCTGAAGCAGAATATATTCAGACTTACGTCCAGATTGTAAAGTCTATTGCACTCAGACTCAGATTATAAAGTTTATTGCTCTCAGACTTTACATCTAGAACGTAGCAGATCCAAAACGAAGCATATTCAGAACGAAACAACTTGATAGAACGTAATAAAAACCCAAACATATAACGGCTAGTGATCTAGTTTGGATTTTACATGAAGATTGATTTGATTGACTCAATCTAATTGATTGACAATTGGATATTGAAGACAAGAACTTTCTATACGAAGAAGCTCTACTTATGGAAATCAAGATTTTATTTGTATGGGCGATCGAAATCAATTTGGGATTCTACTTCTATCACTCAAGGGCTACCAAATCTTTTAGATACAAATCTATCCATGGGTAGATTGGAAGACGATCCTCGAGATACTGTCCAACGGCTAGTTTGGAAGTGGATGAGTATTTAAGGAGATCAAGGATCGATGAGCAAGTAAGAAATGAAGCGTAGAATTTATAATTTCAAAGTTCGAGCGATCTTCGATCATACACTTGTCTCTTGTGAGCTTAAACGTTTGTGATCGTGAGAGAAATACCAAAATAGTGACTTAGTGAGATAGTGTGATCTATTAAGTGTTTGCACTTAAAGTCGTAATCTCTTGTTGATTGCATAGTGGAGTCCAGCTAGAAGGTTGTTAGCGTGGGAGAGTAGACGTAGGCTTGATCTAAGCCAAACCACTATAAACCTTGTGTTCTTATTCTTTTTCCCGAACTCCTTTATTTTGTTCGTAGTTTTATTTAACTGCTAAAGTCTGATCTTATCTGTTGTACTTCAGACTCAGTTTCAAAAGTCTGTTGTTCTTCAGACTTAGGTTAAAAGTAAAGGTTTTCACTGCATTTTGCAGTATCTGTTTTTACACCTATTTATCCCCCTCTAGGTGTTCATACTAGCACTTTCAGTAGATACTCTAGCGGACGTTATTAGTGTGGAAAGAGGGAGTTTATGATCAATTAACGTGATAGTTGGACACGCTACCAGTTTTCTTGTGAAGGACAAATCTTCTGAGGGTGATATTATCTATCAGAGAATGACTACCTCCAACATTCTACTGCACAAGATTGTGATCAATTGCATCTGACTCAAGTCAACTTCAAAGACTGATGTTTCTCGCTCATAAGCAAGACTGATGTTCGCCATTAGTAATCGGATGAAGTTCTCGCTGCCCTACACAATCCTCATGCACATGTATAGGACTGTGGTGAAGGATAGAGGACAACTTCATTACTCTGCGCTGGTCATCGAGCTGTTTAGACACTTTCACATTCAGCTTCCTGTATCTCTATGTGTTTGAACCATTACTCCTATGGTGATAGGATTGAAGATGGTGTCGAAAATGAGACTGAAGGAACTGAACAAGAAGCTAGAGTGCTTTAAGGAGAAGTCCCCAAGCAATACAAAACAATACTCTACTACAAAAAAGAGAAAAATGGAAGGAGCCCATAATTGAATCAATAAGGAAGAGAAGAACCCTTATCTTGCAAGATGAAGAAGAAGATGATGACGAGATTACTCTTTCTGCATTTACCTTGCGAAATCTTCAGAGTTTTGTAAGTTTTGAGTAGTCGCAAGACCAAGAAGGAAGAGGATGAGGAGAAATAGAGGAGAGAAGAGAAGAAAAAAAGAAGATAAGAGAAAGAACAGAAGAGAGAAGAGAAGGAAAAGAAGAAGAAGGAAGAGAAGAAGGAGAAAGAGAAGAAAGAAAATGAAGAGGAGAACAGGGTGGAGATGACTCCTTTGAGTCAACTCTTGCGATATCCTTGATAGAGGATTCTGAGAAAACTAGGAGTGGGACTACCGGAGATGGACAAGATGATGAACATCACTTGGAAGCTGAAACTGAAAAGGAGCAAGAAGCAAGTTTCGCCACTCCACCTATAGCCACGAAAACAGGGGGAGCTCGTGAAAAGACAGGTACTTCTACTCCTGTTTTTACAAGTGATGATATTAGTAGGACTCCAATAGATCCAGAGAATGAGTGTGCCTCTCAAATCCTTGAAGCTAATGTTGAGGCATCCTCTCCAAGCCCTAGTGATCAACGTGCTGATGTTCCCTTGGACCTCAATACTCCCGAAATTGATTTGGCTGAACATAGTGCTTCAACAGAACCAACGTCATACTTTAAAAGATTGCTGGACATCTTTTTGAATTTGAAGGATCAGCAATATAGATTGGAGTTTGAGATCAAGACTCTCAAAATAGCTTTAGCATCTACTTTAGCATCTATTCACCAGTAGGTACATGACATTAAGCTTTAAGTGCAAGAGATCGCAAAAGGTGAAGACATTGAGAAGCGGAAAGAGACCATGAGAAAGCTGGAGGAGACAGTGCAGTCCATGGGGGACTTCTAGCTCATTCGCATCCCTAAGTAGCCCTAATTTCATCAAACCTCTTTTTATTACTGTTCTCCACTTTTTGCTGTTGACAAAAATGGGGAGAATATATGCAGATTTACCTTTTGAACTTTAACTTTTGTTTTATTGTTTGACATTTTGACTTTTGGTCTGTGTTGAACTTTTTAACGCTTGACGCTTGCAGCATTTCACTTTGGTGTTATTGATTGTGGTTGGATAGTTATTTGTGCTATATTTTTAAGATTAATATGTTTTCTATGGTTGCAGAATCGATGATGCTATCTAGGCCCTAATCTATTTATTTATTTTTGAGATATCATGTATTACCTAAAGTGTTATTTTGTAGGTCAAGAGTTTTTAAATCTGCGGGAAAGTTTTGTTACCATAAAAAAATGAGAGATTATTGGAGAAAACTCTTTTATTATTTTGAAGTTGACAAAACCTTTTCATAGTCTATTCTAAAGACTCCAAGACTTTAAGGTCAAAGTCTGAAAACCGACAGACTTTAGGATCAAAGTCTGCTCATGTTGACAGATTCCAAACTGAACGCCATTGAAGGATAAAGACTTATTCAGATGCAAGATTATCTTTATTTCTTCGAGTATTCGGTTCGTACGGTTTATGGAAGGCTTTTGGATGGATATAGCACCTATGGTTGATTATCCTTTATTGGAATAAATTCTGATAATCAAATCTTTTGAATGGCAAGTAAATTTGGAAAGTTTTACTTATGAAAACCAAGATCCTGATTGTATGGGCGAACAGAATTGACAGACTTTCATCTCGATCTTCAAACGACTCGAGATCTCCTTAATTGATTATGTCCAACGGTAGATGGAAAGAATTTATTTGGAAAGTGCCAATGGTCGTTTTGGCTTGAAGGAGTATTTAAGGTGGGCTCACTAGTTGCTCGAGAGAGAGTGTGAAAGAAAAATTTCAAAGTCTGAAACTTCCTAGTTCCTTGCTATTTCATTTGCTGAGCTCAATTTGTACTCAAAAGAGAGAGTAAACTTTTGTGAGACTTCAGAAGAGTGTAGTAGAGTCTCTACACTGTGAAGTTGAGATCGTGAGATTGTAAAATCTCTTTTGATTCATAGTGAAATCCAGCAAGTAGGCTGTCAGCATGGGAGAGTGGACGTAGGCTTGATCTAAGCCGAACTACTATAAACTTTGTGTTCTCATTCTCTTCCATCAACTTCTTTACTTATTCATAAATTTATTTAATGGCTAAACTTGCTCTAGTCCATTGTTTTTCATATTCTATTTCGAAAGAAAAAGTTCTCATAAGCGTTTCCGCAAAAATTTCTCTTAACACCTATTCAACCCCCCTCTAGGTGTTCTTACTAGTCCTTTCATATAATTGATCAATAATCAGATATAGGTTGATTCAACGGAAACATGTAATTGAATTGCGGGTAATTTCGCATGATTGTAGAATTCGTGTCGAACGACACTAACTCAATTTTCTGTCGATTTTGTACTTGGTACCCGTAATTGAAACCTTAAGATTTTTACGACAACTGAACGTTGCCAATGAGTCGAAGATGCATAAATGTGGATTGAAAATTATTGACCACGGGTCAAACAAGCTAAAATCCCTAAAAACTACCCGGTAGGTTGTGTCACGTTAAAATTATGTTCGGTCGATTTTAACCATGAAATTGAATTCGATTTTGAGAATCGAATGTTCGAGTGTGTTACGATTTATTTTTACGAGCTCATCTCATCTTTTGTAGAAATTTCATCGAACCGAGAATTTTTGTAGAAAATCAATTTCGGCAAATTGGAAAATGAGAAGAAATTCATAGGGGCTGCTGTGTTGTTGCATTTGGCCACTAAAAAGGCTTAATTTGTGAAAGATTGAAGGGGAATTCGTATGGGTTGGTACCATGGCATTTTTGGCCATCAAATTAAAGTTGTTTTGTGAAGAATTGAGAAGAAATTGGTGGAAATTCGTATGGACAATAGTGGAGGCATTTTTGGCCACCAATTGGCTTATTTGGTGAGGAAATGAGAAGAAAATTGCCATTGGAGGGTTGGTTGAAAAAGAGGGCTGAAGAATTTAGGGCAAGAATACTCAAGTGCATGGATATTTCTCTTGTTCCTCCATTACCTCTTGCATTGACCTTCTTGGCTCCTTGTGCCCCCCTTTTCTTTCACTCTCTCCTTCTTTGAATGTGCATAGCTTCCCAGTCCAACCGAACCTTTTGCTTCCTCTCCATTTCCATCACAACTTCAGCTCACTGCTTCATCTTCCATCCCCTTGCTGTTGCCACCTCCTCACACTAGCCCTCGACCAGCTACCGCTCCACCTCTAGATCCCACACCACTCTCATTGCCTCATCGCCGACTGTCCCAACCGCCTGTGCCCAGCCGCCCCTGCTTATCCGTGCCGCTCCAGTCGTGTCCACCATTTGCTAGCTTTGCCACCCGCCTCTCCGCCTCATGCCCTCAGCTGTCCACCCAGCTGGTTCGCCACCAGCCCTAGCTCGCTTAGCCGCTCATCCTATTGTTGCCAGCCCCTGTCCTACCTCTACCAACCGCCTGTTCAACCCCTTCACAAAATCGAACTTCCAGGTAAGCCTTGAGGCTCGTAGGCTATTTCAGCCTCTTCCAAACTTCCGTTGGAGACGCCGTAGGCTCGGGTCTTGGTCGCCTTCATGCTACCGTTGCCGTGAACCCGTCACCTCGCTAATCCGATGAGTTAACGCCCTAATATTGGATTAGGAAGTTAATTGCACTTAGGGGGTTTAGTTTAGTCTTAATTAAGATTAATGTTAATTTAGTTAGTGTAACTAGTAGTTAGTTAGTTTAGTTAGTTGAATTAGATAGTTAAATTAGTTAGGTGATTAGTTAGGTTGGTAGTTAGCTCAATTAAGTTTATGTAGCTAGCCTAGTTAGATTAGTTAGTTAGTTCAATTAGGTCAGTTCGGTTAGTTTAATTAAGTTAATTAAGTGAATTAGTTTAAATAATTTGCAGTTTTTTAAATTAATTATAATTAATGTAAATTGTACGGGGATAGCTTGTTAGTGGAATTTTACGCTGATTGTCGTGGTTGAATTGGTTTGTGAAATTGATTGCTAAATTATGCAATTGAGTGCTTAGTGATGATTTATTATTATTATTATTATTGCAAAGATATGATTTTATGGTTTTTAATTAGAAAAATACCGGGTGCTGGTTTTTGACGCCAAAATTTTTATATAGTATACAAAATCATGGATTTTCAAATTGAGAGTGTACCATGCTTATCTGTTCGATTTAAATGTGTGATCACGCACAATTATTTTACTAGGAATTTTTAATACGAAGAAAATTGACTAAGTTCATTATTTGAAATTGAAGTATTTGAGTGCAAAGCACGGTATTCTTGGCTAAGTATGGATGTGCGTGTGATCGTTATTGGAACCCGTCACCCAATGAGAGTTGGGGAGGCGATGCCTGATTAAGTTCAGATGCCCATGTCAACGGATGCTGGTCGCAGTAAAGGCTAGGTTGATGCTCCTTAGGAAATGCCGTTTAGATGTAGACGTTGCCATGCCCAACGAAGCAGGACAACGCCCGATTATGCCGGGTGACTACTGACTGTTGAGTTGGCCACGACCAATGGGTTATAAATAATTGGGACATATTTGATTGATTGAGATAGTCGTGCCTGATTATAGGGAAAAATTGTGCGGTACGGAATATGACGTGTCACAACGATTTTACCTTATAATCGGGACCCATGTGATTGATTGATATATGAAAATGATGTGTTCTAGTTATTGCTTACGCTTGCCATGTTTATAAGTGCATACGTGTTGAACTAATATGCAGGGATGTGTTGAGGTGAGGTAAGTTGTGAATGGTGCATGTTTAGGATAGTCTCTAAGTGAATTCTCATCCTAATCGGGGTTTAGGGTGTAGACTCGTTGAGATTTTTATCTCACCCCATTGTGGTTTAAATTTTTCAGGCCCTTAAATGGAGGTCCGTCACGTCCGTTTTGGGTGTCCACGGGAGGTGGAGACTAAGATTACCCTCCTCCCCATCCTCAGGACCACCTGGACCCGTGAGCTTGTGGTGACCACTATTTGGGTCGATGAGGGCCTAGCTCACTTGGTACCTCATCACTTCAAAGCGTTGTTCCTTAACAAGCCTAACAGGGTTTGGGAGGGTCATTTGAGGGTTTTGATGGGCCTGCCATCGATACTAAGTATGAGGAGGTACTTAGCCATATGGATATCGATATATTGGACGATATCATGGCGAACTCGAGGCTCGAGGCTGAAGGGTTCAGAGTATATCGACATCCTAGATGGTGTCGTGATAGACCCGAATCCTGAGTAGGTAGGGTCCGGGGTAGAGTTGGCTTGGTAGCTTCTTTTTCGATCTAGACTCCTGTATATAAACTTGTAGGTTGAACTTGATATGGCTATAAATTGTGTTTTGTGAAAAGGTGTTGGCATGTGATTTTACTATCCCAGTGTTTGATGGTTGTCAGGGTATTTGTTTAATTCGCTTTCGCATGTGCATAAAATGAATGGGTCGGTGATGCGTTTTGGGAATGTTGCAAATTTTAGTCGACTGTCGAGGGATGTGTGCGTGCCTGAGGTTTGAGGCATGACAGGCCAGTAGCAGCTCGCTAGCTTCGCCTAACCAACCGCCTGCCACAAGCCCAAGCCGAATTGCCTTAGCCCCAACCATTTAGCCAGCCCATAGAATCAAATTTCCAATCGCAAGCCGTGAGCTTGTAGGTTGTTTTTAGCCTCATCCGAGCCTCTGTTGGTGGCGATGTAGTCACGGGTCTTCACCGCCTTCGCGTCGCCGTTGCCGTGAACACATCGCCACCCTAATCTGGTGAGTTAACTCCCTAATCTTAGATTAGGAAGTTAATTGCACTTAGAGGTTAGTTAGGCTTAATTAGGATTAGTGCTAATTAGTTAGTTAGATGAACTAGCTTAGTTAGGTTAGTTTAGTTAGTGTAACTAGGTTGTTAGGTGGTTAGTTTGGTTAGGATATCTACCCTAGGTTAGTTAGTTAACTTGGGTTAGTTTAGTTAATCGGGGTTAGTTAACCATGGTTCGGCTAATTAAATTAGAATTATTTAATTTAATTGCAATTTATTTAATTAATTATATTTAGCATAAATTGTGCAGAGATAGCTGGTTAGGGAAATTTTATGCTGATCGTTGTGATTGAATTTATATGTGAAATTGATTGCTTATTTATGCAATTGAGTGCTTGGTTGTCGTTTTGGATTATTATTATTGCAAAAATTGATTTTATGGTATTTAAATAGAAAAATGCCGGGTGTTGGTTTTTGACACTAAAAATATTTTATGTACTATATAAAATCGTGGGATTTTGAAATGAGAGAGTATCATGTTTATGGTTCAATTCACCACGTATAATTATTTTACCGAGAGTTTTTAATACGAAGAAAATTGGCTAAGTCCATTATTTGAAATTGAGGTATTTGAGTGCAAAGCATGGTGTTCTTGGCCAAGTATGTGTTGGTGTGTGATCACCTAAATACCTTGATTTGTTTACGTGGTGTAGTGAACCCATCTTGATACATTTACGTGGGACGATGCCTGATTAAGTTCAGATGCCCCATGTTAATGGATGCCGGTCGCAGTGGAGGCTAGGCTGATGCTTCTGTGTGGAATGCCGTCTTGATGTGTTTATGTGGGATGATGCCGTGTGACACCCCGAACCCTTCACAGGTCGTCACCAGCGCCCATGTTACACTTTCTCTCCTCTTTCTATCTTGTACTTAAAACAAGCGTCGTTAATCACAGGCATTTTTTTTTTTAAAAAACGAATCGGTCCCAATGCGACTCATAGCGGAAGCAAATTAGACATCACCATTTATCCCCCTACCAATCCATGATACAAATACACACCACTAATCATCAGGATTTAAAAGATAAGCCATGCCACTATTATTTACATATTATCATGATGGGTTTTTCACGGGTCGATACAACAAAAGGAGACCAAGATTTTTAGCCACACTCGGCCTCATCCCAAAAAGATACTACGACCCCTAAAGAAAATTACATGACATCCCCCATCCAACAGTGGCGGCTACTCCCCAAAAAGATGACACCAGCTCTCTACCCTTCACGCAACCATCACACCCATCCAGGTGCATCGGGTGGTGGTGGCGGCAACATTCCCCTAAATACTCCGTCTCGGCGGACATGAACAGACAAAAACTCCTGGATGACTGGGCCCTCAGCTAGGCCCACGTCGTACATGACCAGCACACGCACTCGCACAAACGTCAGTCCAGGGATAGTGACGCAGTCAATCTCCATACATTCTACTTCTACATCTGACGGGATACCATAGAAGGTGCCTCGCGTGACGGTAGGAAGCGGCATCTTTCTAATCTGAAATGTTATCCCCAAAAGGGGTGAGTACAACCACTCAGCAGATAGGGAAATCCAATAACATCCCAATGCATCATGCATATCATCACACGTTGCAAGCATCACTTACCTTATAATCATGCGTATCATGCATCATCACATCATATATATCATCATCGTCATGGCATATCATATATCATTATCATCATCATGCATTTCATTATGCATATCATACCATGGATGATCATCATGTCACATCACACATCATCATCATCATCATCATCATCATCATCATCATCATGCATATCATCATGCATATCATCTATCATATCATGTCACATCACATCATCATCATCATCATGCATCATCATGCATATATCATCCTCATCATACACATCATCATGCATATGTCATTATCATCATGCATATATCATCATCATGTATTATCATGCATGATTTAATTTCAATTTCATCTTGGACCATCATATTTCTCATTCCCGGGACCAATGTTTGCGTCCCCCATGCATCAAGATACAATTTCAGATCATCCGGCTCCCCCACTCTCCAGGCATCTCGTACCCCAACTGGCATCACGAGGACCCTCCGGTATCTAGCCATTTAAGGCCACCGGCAACCGGCCGCACCCTTCGAGCCGGGCATCTCGCACCCAATCCGGCGTCGCGAGGTATCCCTTGGCATAATTACCATGCCGAGCTTCCGGCTCCCCCACTCTCCGGGCATCTCGACACCACTCGGTCTCCCGAGGACCCTCCGGTATCCGGCCACTCATGACCACCGGGCAACCGGCCGTACCCTTCTAGCCAGGCATCCCGATACTCCCGGGGCATCGTCGGCTCACCTCCGACGGTCTTCTCAATTCACATTATTATGATTCAATTTATCATGGCGTATGATGTGATGACAATTCAAGATCATGCTCAACATTGAATACGTACATACATTTCAATTCCATGTCATACACACACCAAGACTTCATCACATAATAACATGAATTTATTAGATGGACTCTATGCCAGTAAAATAATCCATTATTATTTTATTTTATTATTTTATTATTATTTTATTTTCCATAAATAAATATTTAATATCTATGATTTTCCCAAAATCATAATATTCAACAATCACTAATAGTGTTACAATTTCATATAAAATTCTTGGCCAAATTGAATTTCTCATAAATTTCACAATTTCCATGAAATAGCACCTTATATTCGGGTAATGGCCAGTCTTGCACAGTTTCCAAATAAATCCGATTAAAATACTCATATGGCCTTCAAAAATTACGAAATTTTACAGGGTGATAGCCAACACATTTTCGTGCATTTTTTGTGAATAACTTTAAGCCAAATTCTTTTTAGATTAATTTCTATAGCCCTACGAAGCTTCTGGAATCACGACCGCGACGTCCAGAACACACTCCTCCGAATTTCTTAGTTTTCACCCATCAATTCTCTTTCGTTTCTTCTGAAATTTGAGTATGTTATGTACCAAGGTGTCCTTTACAAGTTTCATGAAGAGATCTAGGCCAAATGACCAAGCTATGGTCACCATTTAAGTCCGTTAAGTCTCGGGTGTCTCGGTATATTTCGCCAGAACCATCGTTTCAAAGATCTAACCGATTCACCAAGTTATACTTGTTCTTTTTGCCTCATATTCGAGTATGTTGTAGCTTAAGGTGTTTCCTACAACTTTCAAGAAGACAGCAAAGTGAGATCTCCAGCAGAAATCAACATGCAACCAAGAAATCGACAAGAGGTCAGTGAAAATTTCGTAGATCTAAGTCTCTGTATAATAGAACTTTTGACCCCTCAAATCCCCATCGTTTTCTACGAATTTTTAGTATGTCATAGTACAAGACGTTAGCTTCAACTTTTATGAAGGCACCGAAGCCAAAATCGAACTCCAAACCCACATGCAAACTCGAACAAGTTACTGACTCCAACAAACCGAACGAGAACAGTCACACGGTTTGCAAAATATCAACTCTTACCTCGGTTTTTCGCACAAATCACACCTATAATCTAACATGCAAACACCACAACAAACATGCAAAGGAAGTTATGGACTCCACTTGCCTTAAAGATGAACAAGCAACAACGAACGGCGACGATCGGACGGCGAACGGACGGCACACCCCTCCGGCTCCGCCTCCTTCCCTCTCGGCTCCTCTCCCTTTCTCTCAAACTCTCTCTCTCGCACACCTCTCTCTTTGGACGAAAATGCAGCAAGGAGTCCGGCCACTCTCTCTCCTAACCCCTTTTATACCCCCTTTAATCCCATGATTAGTAATGATTAACTCACCTCATGTCCAACTAATGCATGCTCTCCTTTGTGCCACATGTCATTTTTATTTTTGAATTTGAATGGGCTTGGGCTTAGGCCCATCCGGCCATTCCCCCTTGGGTTGGTCGAGCTCCCTTCTTGGGCCCTAATGGGCCGACTAGCTTGGCCCACCAAGCTTTAGGCTAATGGGCCCAAGGCCCATTTCGAAAATTTAATCCCCCTTTTTTTTTTGAATTCCTTTCTATAAATATTTCTAAATTCAAATTTCATCTTGGCCAAAGTCTTGGGATATTTTTAATTATTAGGATTTAAATTTATAATCTCATGGCCAAGCATTAATCTATTAAATTTGAATTTCCACAATCACAAGCATAATTCATTAAATTAAAAGACTAATTGGCTAAGGCATAAGCCAAAAGAAATTCTATCACCTAATCAAAGATTTTTAACACACCTTAAGGCTCGGCCTTGAATTTCTGGATGCCACATGCCGTGCCTGACAGAGCAGGACAACGCTTAGTTATGTCGGATGACCGCTGACTGTTGAGTTTGCTGTGGTCGTTGGGTCGTAATAACTGGGACATGCCTGAGTAATTGAAATAGCTGCGCCTGATTATGGGACGAAATTGTGTGGCACGGTATGGGACGTGTCATAACGGTTTGGCTTTATAATCGAGACCCTTGTGATTGTTTGAAAGATAAATTGAGGTGTTCCAGTTATTAAATACATTTGCTGTATGCATCTGATACATGTGATGAGCTAATGTGCAAGGAGGTGTTGAGGCGAGGTAAGTTTCTATGTGACGCTTGTTAGGCTGCCTCTGAGTGAATTCTCATCCTAATTAGGGTTTAGGGTTTTGACTCGTTGAGATTTTATCTCACCCCGTCATGGTTAAATATTTGCAGGTCCTTAGTATGGAGATACCGAAGGGTGTCATGGAGGATCCCGAGCCAGAATCAGAGAAATTTGGAGTATGGGTTGTCTAGTAGTTCTTTTTGGGATAGACCTTTGGTGTACAGACCTGTAGGGCTAACTTGGCTTGTATATGAATAATAGGTTGTGAAAGTGACTAGCATGTCTTTCTATTATCTCTGTGTTTGTTTGTTATCTGGGGTTTATTTAATTCGCTTCCACATATGCATAAAAAGAAATGGTCGGCGACGCATCCTAGGACGTTGCAAATTTTAGTCGACTACCGAGGGATGTGCGCATGCCTTGGATTCAGGGCGTGACAATTTAGAAAAGATACGTACTACTTATTGAGCTTGTGGTTGCTCACCCATATCTTTTCCAACCTTTTTAGGTTCCTCAGTTAGCGGTTAGTAGAGTGATAGTGCTATTGATGGGAACTTTTGGAAGTGGATTTTGGGTTTGATTTGAGTCTGCATCCTTCGGATGGAAGGATTGTCATATCACCCTCATTACTATAGTTTTTGGGGTATGACAAGATACAATTTGGAAACCCCTTTGAATTGGTTCACCATCATTTCACAAAGCCAAACAAAATGAAGAAACTTTCTATCTAACAAGACACTCACAGATCGGTGTGGTGATCTCTCTTTTCATCACTTTTTGGGATAAACAGTAATCCACAAATTTGTTAAGCCAATTTGGATGGCAAATTATGCAAGTTTAAGTACATGTGCTTAGATGCTTCTCTATGAACTATTGTGAAAATAGACAAACAATGTAATTGCTACGTAATCTCGGATTAGCCGAGTTAGTTTAGACATAAGATCAAATTGTGCCTTAGGAAGAGCGGTCATTGTTTTGAGTCTCAACCAAGGCAGCTTTCCCTCGAAATGTCTCTAGAGTAGACATGATCAATGGGTGGGTTGGATTGGTACGGAGCTTAACTATCCTTGACTAGACATGCACACTCATTTCCAAGATTACTAATTTTCCAATACAAAATTGACCTGGCCAGAGTGGATCCAAGAAGACAGGATGGGTTCAAAAAGAGAATTACTTGCCCAGGCTTGCCCATTTTCTTCTCCTGGAGGCCGGTCGAGCCTGACCATGGCTAAGCAGGCCAAGCGGGCTGCCATGGTTACCTCTACTTCAGAAGCCTTCTGCCCTGATGATAATTACTTGGTTACAGTGGGGGGAAGTGGACTATTTTGGTGGCTCGGAGGAGTTAGTATGATTCTCCACAAGGCCCTGACGTTCAGGCACCTGGCGTCGAAAATGGAAGCGCATTTACTGTTTAAAATAGAAGCTGCCACGTGGCAGTCTTGGAGAGTTTGCCGAAGAACTCTTCCTTCATCTTTTTTTGAAGTAGATCTTCTCTTTCATAATTGATGTACCCATGCACTGCGGGATTTCTTGAGAGAGAGAGAGAGAGAGAGAGAGAGAGAGAGAGAGAGAGATTCATCTCAAATGGCTACTGTTTGTCCAGTTGCTTCACTCCATCAAGAAGCTAATCCTTCTCGGCTCAAAATAGGGAGTGTTAAGACTCTAGCTGAATCTTCCAACCTCACTTCCATCCCCTCCCACTACGCCTTCACCACCTCCGCTTCCGGTGATCAAGCCGTCCACTCTGACCACGATGACTCCATCCCCGTCATCGACTTCTCTCTCCTCTCCTCAAGTAATCCCGATCAACGGCATAAAGTCGTCTCGGATCTTGCAAAGGCTTGTCAAGACTGGGGCTTCTTCATGGTACATATGTTCCTCCCCAGTTCATAAGCTGATTAGCTGCTTCATAGTACTTTTCTTTATTCTATCTGGTCGTGGAGATCCAAAACAAACGGTTGGTGATCTTTGATAAGCTTTCACTCATCAGACTTGTCATGAGTACTGAAAAGACTGACAGTTCATATTGAATTGGCTGGTTCTGCTGATGGTTGTTCATTCATGCTGGAGCTAAAGAAAATTCATGATAAATTAGTTCTCATGCCTTGGACCCGAGAGATTAGTGCTGCACCAGAATCAAACCCCCAAACCTTGTTATTTATTTATTTATTTATTTATATTTTATGAATCTATCTTGCAGGAATTGGTATCAAAGTCAATCTTGATCTGTATGGCACAAACTCTCTATACATATTCTGGCAGCGTCGTGTATACTATGTATTGATCATGGGCTCTGGGTTGTGTGAGTAGGTGATCAACCACGGAGTCCCCGAGGGCCAAATGAAGGCGATGGTCGACATGCTGATGGAATTCTTCGATCTGACAGAGGAGGAGAAGAGGGAGTTCGAAGGGAAGCACGTGTTGGACGGCATAAGATGGGGGACGAGCTTCAATACTTCAGTCGAGAAGGTATTTTTCTGGAGAGATTATCTGAAGGTGAGGGTGCATCCAAAGTTTCACTGCCCTTCCAAACCAGAAGGCTTCAGGTATCCATTCTTCTTCTTCTTCTACACAAATGCCATAACTTTTTTTTTTCCTCAATCGCTTAAGTGCCATAATTTCTGAAATACATTTACTAGAGTACTACAACTTTCAATCGATTACTTGAGTGTCAAAATTTTTTAAAAACGATCACCTAACTACTGAAAATCTAATGTGGCATAGCACTTGTGGTGAACATTTCAAAAATTTTTGTTTACTCAAGTAATCAATTACAAAGTTATATGTCACTCAAGAAATCGGAAAAAAATTATAGCACTCAAAGTGAGTGTCGTACGGAAATTATGGCATTCAAGCGTGTTAAAGAAAAAAGTTGTAATATTGAAATGAGTGCCGTGTGATATGCTGTTTTCTTAATTCCCTTAGAATACAAAAATTTTGAGTTTACTCCAACACAAATTGACACGATCTCATTCTTCAGAAGCGTACCCAGATATTAGCTTCCATATTATTTGATCCACGGTACTTAGTTGGTATTTATGTGCGAGATCTACTTAAAGTTGAACTTCCTTGCTCGTTATAAAGGCAAGGTTTTGCTGCAATCGACCCGCAGAGGCATTACCTACCATGCGAAATCATCTAAAAGCCACTCACCTCTCAAACACATTAAGATTCACCCAATCCATCTGGCCAAACAAATCCAGACAAACCTCACAACCTCCTCCCCCGCCCCGGGGCGGGTAGGCTGCATCTCCCTCTAAGGAGCCAGATGTGGCCTTTTGGATGAGGGCCAAGAACTTGAGGCCCCACCTAGTGGAAGTAGCCCGTTATGCTTCGGAATCTCAAGGTCATGATAGTAACACCCATTGTCTCTCTCTCTTGCATCATGAATCGTGAACAATTTGAAGTCGTCAATGAATGGGGCCAAAAAAGTAGGCTCATGACAAAGACTCCATGGAGGAGTATGCTCTTGTCATTTTGTACAAATTAGAGATTCTGGGGCATTATTGATTAGTGGTGGGTCCATCCTGGTAGATGCAGGGATATCACAATCCATTGACATGATAGTTTAGAGTTATCAATGCATCGACACCTTAGTGCGCAGCAGAAAATTATTAGATATATCAGAAAAAGAAAGCATGACAAGGAATTTGAACAAATTCTTATCCCTGATAATAAAGAATCCAAATCTTCGACTTGACTAATTTCATAATCTGTCCATGTGTAAGACTCTGCCCACTTCGGTGTCGGACTCGATCTCTAGAGTTACCTAAATGCGAGATGTTGTGATTTTCATGTCAGATTTTCCATATTTGCATGGAGCACTTACTATTCAATTAATCTTGGGATCTTAACTTAAAGAACTTCAATCCGTCCGATGCGCAAGCTCTTTGGTTCCAGTTTGTTAGTTTTGTATATTAAATCCGTGTTTATCCACAAATCTGCCAATCTTGAAACACAGCAAATACAAACTACATGGTATTATTTTAAGGTAGCATTATTTTGGCTCGTCTTTGAATCCTGGAAAGGAAACTTTCCTAATTTGAGTAGTTTCCTAGTTGGATTTGGATTCCTAGTTTGAATAAATTTTCTATTTTGAATCCAAATCTCTTCTATATAAAAAGAAATGGCTTCTTTATGAATAATGAATTTCATATGAGTGTTTGAAGCCATGAAAATCTTGCGTTAAAATTTTGTAAATTCCTTTGTGACATTGACAGATTATCTCGTGAGAAATTGTGGGGGTAAACACTATGTGAGATTATTGGGTGTAACTGGGGATAGAAAACACTGATAATGTTTGAATGAGTCGAGTGTGATTGTAATCTCTGTTATATCTTTTGAACAATAGTGGAATTCTTTGCCATTGCTCTCCTCATTGACATAAGTCCAATGATTGAATCACGTATATTGGAAGTTCGATTTATTTTCTTATTTTGTCTATTTTGCTATCCGATTGCTTGTTGCCGCAACAGTCTTGATGGCAAAGAAGAACAAATTTGTACACCTAGAGAAAATTCACAAGTTGAGGATTCAATTTGATAGAGCAGGACAATTACTAACACGCCAAATAAAAAATTGTGTGACACAAACTCGTGACATCCCTAAAGATGAAGAGAACACCACAAGCATTTCCTCTGATGAATGAAAGTGATGTTTGTTGCAGTGAAGTTTTAGCAGAATACGCTGGGGCGATCCGGAAATTAGCTAGGGGGCTGCTCAAGGGTATATCGGAAAGCCTAGGACTTGAACCGGGCTATATCGATGGGGCAATGAACATGGATTCAAGCCTGCAAATATTAACGGCGAATTTGTATCCGCCATGCCCACAGCCAGAACTCGCTATGGGCATGCCACCACACTCAGACCATGGCCTGTTGACCATCCTTATGCAGAATGGAATTGGCGGCCTCCAAGTGCACCACGGCGGGAAGTGGGTCAAAATTGATCCCATTCCGAACGCCTTTTTGGTCAACACTGGCGATCACGTAGAGGTACGTACATAAAAATTCATGTTCCATCTTTCTAATCTCCCTCAGTGTCTTGCAAGAGAGGTCGGATTTGTTTTAAATCTTGGTGTGTGCTGTGTGCCTTTGTTTATTCATGCACATACAGTATACGAGGAGGGGATATTGTTATATAATTAAGACCATAGTTCATATAGGTCCTATAAATTCGATGAAACACACTCTTTTCTCTGTTTCTTTCACTGGATAATAATCAGTTAAAAAGTCAATACGGATGTTTGTGATCTATTACCACTTTCCCATTGAACCGATAAGCTTATTGGAACTATTTTTTTTTTTCTTGACACTAATCAACTGAGCAAGATTATGAGCAATGGGAAATACAAGAGTGTTCTGCATCGAGCTGTTGTGAACAACAAGGATACAAGGATATCGATTGTTCTATCTAATGGACCATCGCCTGACACTGTCGTCATGCCAGCGGAGCAGCTGGTGGATGGGGAGAGCAACCGAGCTATGTACGTCGGGATGAAATACAAGGACTTCCTGGAACTTCAACAGAGCAGCGTTCTCGATGGGAAATCAGGCCTGGAACGGGTAAAGATATGATTTTGTGCAGCCTGAACTGTTATACAAATGGATGTGTGATTGTGTTCTGCTTCTAGACTGTTTGGACTCTTTGGTTTGCAACCTTTGGAACATTTTAATATTATGTGATTCAAGGTGCAAGAACTGTCTAGCACTGATGTATGTAAGCTGGTCCTTTCTGTGATGTATCTTCTTGACATGATAAATGGAAGTAATTAACTTCATAATGTCTGACTAAACACCATAAGTTTGTAGTACTATAAATCATGATGATTGGTCAGCATGAGCTAGCAAATTTGTCTGTCTAGATTTTCACCTGAAATGGCCACTTCATTGGGCTAAAAATATCGAGTACTCACTGCAACTCAAAGAACTTGTTTCTAGTATGATCTCCTCAAAGACCAAACTGACATGTTTAAGCTGAGACAATGCCCTCTTCACCCCAAGCATCAAAACTACAGAGGCTTCTTTGGGGTATGTTTAGGACAATTCTGAAGCCTTGGTTTCTTTTGGTTTTCACGGTTTGGACTAAAGCAGCAGAACAATTAAACAGAATGATTAGTTCTCGAAGCAAATGAAGCATAATTCAGATGTTTAACTCAATAATTCACTATGTTCGGTCAACCTTTTTAGTCTCTTTGTGTTTGGTTCCCTTCCCTCTCATTACGTCGGAAAACATCTTTTTCTCGGTGAACCGAAGTCCAATATCTTTGGATCATATTGGGAAATGAAGTCATTTTCCTTTTTGCTATTTTAGGTGCATCTCAGCTAAATGATGTCGCCATAATTGGGGGGACATGGTAATTTTGACATAGTAGAAAGAAGAAACAGCTGTACAAACTTTGACGGAGCAAAGGGGGTAAGTACACTTTTACGCCCCGAACCCCGAGCGCGCGCACATCCCTCGGTGGTCGATTGAAAATGCGCCCTCCCAGGACGTGTCGCCGACCCTTTTTTTTTTTTTTAATCTTTCAATTAAGCACATGCGGAAGCGAATTAAATAAACACCCAACCAATAAACAAACATAGGGATAGTAAAACATGATCGTGATTTCCCCATAAAAACCACGACTTATTTATCCATTGTTGTCCCTAGGAAGTTTAATTATTTACAAGTCCTTACACTGGCAACTTCCAATCGATCCTCTCAAAAATCTCAGGGATCAGGGTTACCCTAAACTTCACTAACGGCAGGGCTAGCCAAAAGGTGTTGCATCTTGCGCCCACCACATCCGCACTCAGCAGATCTCCACACTACGGCCCTGAAAATTTTAGCTCACAACGGGGTGAGATAAAATCTCAGTGAGTCAAAACTCTAAGCCCCGATTAGGACGCAAATTCACCTCGAAGGCGGTCCTAAATGTGACATCCCAATTTTCCAATTCTATCTTCAATAAATTGAGACGGGCATTTCGTTGGCACGCATATAGTTATTTTCCTTAAGTCGGCCACTCATGTGAAAACTAGTCTATCAGGCGAAGCCGTTAAGAAATTCTAATGCATCAGACTCGAGAATTTGACCAGGAAGCGATCTTTCGACCGAGCTAATCTGCAAGGGTCATTATGGCATAATTAAAAATCGATTAGAGATCGGAGATAGGTCGACTCGATAGAGGCATGTGATCGGTGTGGGTGATTTCACCAGATCGCACAATTCTTGTCGTTCGGCCTTGGACCGACTTTTCTATCGATTGGGTACCCCGTGCCCGTATTTGAAACCTTGAGATTACTCCGACAACCGAAAGTCGCCAATGTTTCAAAGATGTACATTGTGGCTTGAGATGATCAACCACGGATTAAATGCATGAAAATTTATAAAGGCTATCCGGTAGGTTAGGCCGCGCTAGTATCGTGCCAAAGTGAAATTAACTATGGAATTGTGATTGAATTCAGGAATTGGAAGTCTGGGTGTGTCACAAATCATTTTATGATCATTAACTCATCTTTGCAAGATTTTTCATGCAAGCCGAGCTTTTTCAACATAATAATCAAAGTATGGTTAATTTGGTTTGGAAAATTGGTAGGCCCTCTTTTGGTGGTATTTTTGAGATCAAGATAATTCTATGGTCAAGTAAATATTTGAATTAAAGCATGGTGACATTGGGTTAATTTAATTGAGCTTCAATTGGATGGAATTGATTGAGAAATAATTGAATTAAGTGTACAAAGTTTCATGCCTCGGCGGAAAAACAAAATGGACCTATTGAAGATCGTTGTGAGAGGATTGGAGATAGTGGAATATGACATTATCAAGTGATGTCATGGTGGAGCTTGTGCGGCTGGGATCTTGACAAATGGAGGGTGGAGATTAACTCTTGAAAAGGTGGGCTTTCACTTCATTTTCTTCCTTGAATTAAGGGACTTGGTTGGATTTTGGAAAAGAGGAGAGAGAGTGGAGAACCGACCGGTTGAGCTTGCCTGATGCCCCCTTCATCCGCCGTTCGGCCACCCGTTCGTCGTCGCCGTCTGCCGCCGCGGTGCCGCTCCTCCTCCACCCACGCGACCAGCTAGCTCACGCCATGCTCCGCTTTAGTCAGCCCAACCGAGACGCCGTCTGTTCGAACCCGAGGCCGCCTGATGCCGCCCCTTTTGCCCGCTTGGTCACTTACTTGTTGCCGCACGTCGCGTTGTTGCCGGCGCTGCGCTCGTTCGCGCACGCGCCGCCGGCCGGCCGTCACGCGTTGCTTCTCCCTGCTCGCACGGCCCCAAGCTTCCAGCACCTTCGTTTAGTTGCTGCCGCCGTCGCTAGGGCCGCCAAAAAGCCGCCGGAGCCATCGCCAGCAACCGTTCGAGCAGCCACCGTCCTCCTTCGCTGGTTTCGCGCCCGAACCGCCGCCGAGCCACCTCCATTCGACCTCAACCAGCAGCTGCAGAAAATGGGTATGGCAGCCTATGTTTGGCTCGTTTTGGCCGTCTTCCCGAGTTCGGATGCTTGGCCTGCTTTGAGGAAAGTTGTTCCCCTCGGCGTCCTCATCGTTTTGGTTCGCTCGGCTCGCTAATCCGGTGAGTTTAGCTCACTAAACTTTGATTAGAGGTTTAATGATGCTTTAAGTGTTATTAGATGGTTAGTTTAATTTATTTAAGTGTAGATTATATTAATGTGCTTGATTAACTTAAAGTGTGTTTAATTTAAGGCTAAATGAATGTTTATAAGCTTTGATGTGACTTAAAGGAATTTGTTTTTGATTTATTTAAGTATTCCAAAATTATTCAATAATTTAATAATTATATTTATTCGAAATTATTAAAATATTATTTAAATAAATTTCGGAATAAAATTAATTATTTAATAAATTCTGAAAATTATCTCGAGACCTTATTTGCCCAAAATTTCATGCTGATCGCCGTTGTGTATTCGGATTTTGAAATTGATGATTGGATATTATAAATCGAGTGTGGATCGTGAAAGATATGTATATTATTATTTAATTAATTTTTGGAATAAATTTAATTATTTAATAAATTCTGAAAATTATTTTGGAACCTTATTTTCTCAGAATTTTGTGCTGGTCACTGCTTTGTGCATTTAGAATTTGAAATTGATGAATGGATGTGGCAAATGAGTGTTGATTGTGATAAACAGGAATTTTATTCATAAAAACCCAAGTGTTGGGTTTTGATGCAAAAATTGGATTTTAATGATTATATTAAATAGTGGGGTTTGAAAAAGTGAGATATTGGCTTTTTGATTTGAAATTAGCGTGTCCCTATACACGTGAGTAATTTCTGAAATATTTTTAATATGAAGAAAAATGGCCGGGATCACTATTTTAAGTGGAAGCATTGAGTGAAATGCAAAGTGTTCTGGAGCCGAGCATGATTTGGCTGTGTGATAACAAAGAGGAATCGTCTTGGGTTGTTGAGCCAGACTTGCCCTTATATGGGATGCCCACACAATGGTTGCAGATCGCAGTTGATTCTAGGCCCATGCTCCTTCGGGAATGCCATCGATGTACTGACGAAGCCGCGCTCCAAGGTGGGGAGACGATACCTGGCTATATGCCAGTAGATAGCTGAACTGCGAGTAGGCTATGCCCTTATGTGGCAGTGAATAGCAATTGGAATGCACGTTGAGTGTTGTTGATGTGTCGGATTATGTGACGGAATTGTGTGGCATGGAATGGGACGTGTCATAACAATTTAGTCTTATAATCAGGACCCTCGCGGTTGTTGGTTATATGAAAGTGAATGCGTTCTGGTTGTTTAAGTTCTTATTACTGCATATGATTGAGTGATATGAACTGTGCTAATCTGCAGGAAGGAACCGAGGCGAGGTAAGTTCTCTATGTTGTGTGGCTAGGCCACCCGAGGCATATTTTCTTTCTAATAGGGGTTTAGGGGGGTTTGAACTTGCTGAGACATTATCTTATCCCGGTTTAGGGATTACAATTTCAGGTCCCTGGTGGACGGAGTGGCTAGATAGCTTTGGTTGGCCTTGAGGAGTTGCGGAGGTGAAGTCATAAGGATTGGAGAACGTGTCTGACTTGTAGGTCGTAGGATAGTTCCTTTTTAAGAGCTAGTCTTTTCTAGACTTTTGGCCATAGACCTCTATTTGTAATTCTATTGAATTATGAAAGTGTTATGTTGTGGTTTGCTTCCTGCTTTTCTATCCTGTATTTCATTGTCAGGGGTTTTATAATACGTTCAGCTTGCGCAATAATAAATGAATGGGGTCAGCGACACTACCTGGAGATGTCGCATTTGCATGACCATGGTGGGATGTTGGCATGCCCGAGGTTCGGGGCGTGACACTAAACATGCACCATGCAAAACTCACCTCACCTCGGCGTGTATCTGCACATTAGCTCATCACATATGCTATTATCAATGCAGCAAACGCAATTAATAACCGGAACACATCATTTCAATTACATGGGTCATGATTATAAGACCAAACTATTATGACTTATAATCAAACTATTATGACATGTCCCATACCATGCCACACAATTTTGCCTCATAATCAGGTGTAACTATCACAACCATTCAGGCATGTTCCGATTATTACGACCTATCGGCCATGGCCAACTCAACAGTCGACGGTCATCCGGCGTAACCGGGCATCATCCCGCTCCGTCGAGCATGGCAACATCTAGAACCCCCGCCTAGATGGCATTCCATAAAGGAGCATCAGTTCGGCCTCCACTGCGACTCAGCTTCCGGACCCCCACCGGGCATCCGATAAAAATCAAGCATCATCCCTAAACTCCCGTTGGGTGACAGGTTCCACTTAGTGACCATACACGCACGTTATCAATCAAACACATTTCTTATCTTCCATCAATTAGGCCAAAACACCAAAATTCCTTTTAAAACAATAAATCTTGCAATCCCTTTTTTTTTTTGTTCAAAGCTTTCCGAAATAAATTTGTACGAGGTCACATATTTGAAATTAACCCGCCAAACTTTGCATGCATCTAGTATAAAACCTCCTCATTTTATTGAGCACATAAAATTGGCGTCCAAACCCAATACTTCATTTATTTTTTATTTTCTTTTCTAACCACCCCTTTTGGAAACAATCTTTAGTAACCTTTTTTTTTTTTGTTCAAAACTTTTAAAAATAAATTCATAGGTGCTCACATACTCAAAATTAATCCGTCAAACTTTGTATGCACCTAGTTTAAAACCTCATTATTTTATTGAGCAAATAAGTTTTGTTGTCCAACCCGACACCTAATTGTTTTTTTTATTATTATTTAAATGCCCATAAGGCCACCTTTTGCAATCATAATAGACAACCAACATAGAGCAATCAATCTCATCGTATCACGCATAAGTTCTCAGCATGCCCCACAAGTCAACCACATCACAAACATACAATTTCCAGCAAGCAAAACACCAAGAACAACCACAAAACCACAACTGTCTCTAATCGGTAGAAACCGGGCCCACTTGTGCGCTCCAAGTTTAATTCCAGAAGCATACTAAAATGAGTTTAGAAAATTCTTAAATTTGAATATGTTATAAAGAATACTTAAATGAACATTTTTTTATAAAGATACCTTGACCCAAATATTTCTAGATTAAGAGCAGTAAATCGCTCAAACTGTTACAAAAATTGTGTATGTGTCCAGAAACTATGTTTTTCAAAATCAGTTTAGTTTGAGGTCCAAAACTTGTCTGTTTGATTTGACTGTTAAATTACAAGATGTGATGAACAACTTTTGTGAAGAAAATATTTCAAAAATAGAACCCTAAGAGTTGATGAAAATCCTTTGAACACCAAAAGGTCACTGTTTCCAGCATAATCCGAGATTCTGTTTTACAAATAACGAAACTGAAATCTCATTCTTTTGAATCCCTAAAATCCTGAGTAAAATATATGTCATAACTGAAGATGTTTAGAAATTTTTTCAAGCGGGAAGCAATCTCAAAATCGTAGCACATTTTTCCCCACAAAAATGGCAAGCAGTGAGCATCCAGCAAACTGATCTAGGAGAAATCCACTAAACCAAGCTAAATCACCCTCATTAGTACTAATCCAACTAACTAGATCAATATTAATTCATCCTAAAGCTAATCTAACCAAATTAGGTTAACACTAATCCATCGTAAGGCTAATCTCACTTAATACTAATTTAACTAGGTTAATTAGCACTAATCTAACCCTTTAAGCGCAATTAATAACCTATTCAAGGATTAGGAAGTTAATTCACTGGATTAGGACGGCAACGGCGGCACGATGACAATGACAACCTGAGACAACCGTGTCTCCAATGGAGGCACAACGGTTGAGGAAAAGGTCCTACAAGGCTCACGGCCGAGAGGAGGTTCTGTGGGCTGGTTGGTTGATCTTGATTGAGCGGGCTGTCGCGTGGCTGGAACGAGTGGGAGGTGCTGCTGGATGGAGGGCTACGACTGTGGAAGTTGCGGACGGTGACGGGGCTGTGGCCTATTGGTCATTAGTGTTGGCACAAGGAAATGGGGTTGTTAGGCTAGACGAGAGGGGTTGTTGGCGTGGAGCCATGGGCTGTTTGATGGGCCAGTGAAGGGGGTGTGAGGATGATGAAATGGTGATGGTGCTGTAGTTAAAAAAGAAAGGAGATGTGGATGTAGTGGTGCAGCAGAAATGAAGGGGAATAAGTAAGTGGGATGGTGGTGAGTGGAGCAGTGGCCATGAAGAAAATGAAGGGACGCTGGAGAGAAGAAATGAGATGAAGGGAACGTGAGCAGGAAGAAAAAGAATTCAGCAGAAGGAAGGGGGAGCTTCTTGCTTGCGTGAGAATAGAGAGGGAGGGAGAGAGAAACAAAGAAAACCATGAAGTCAAGGCCCTAACTAATGAGAAGCATTGGCTAAATATCTAAACACTCATTGCAAAGCCGCAAAAGTCTTTATGCACAAAAGTCTTTAGCTCCACCAATGGCCATTTTCCTTCATTTCCTCACCAAATAAAGCCTTTTGGGCAACCAAATTAGTCTCTTTCACCTCCCATCCGAATTTTCATTTTCATTTTCTTTTTGCCAAAAATTGATTTTTCCGCAAAATTCTAGACTTGATAAAAATTCTCTAAAAGATGAGACATCGTCCTAAAAATGAATCGTGGCATGCTCAAATGTCCGATTCCCAAATCCGACTTCAATTTCATGGTTAAAATCGGCCGAACGTGATTTTAGTACAGCCTAACCTATTGGGTAGCTTTTACGGATTTTAGTACATTCGACCCGTGGTTGATAATTTTCGATCCATGTTTGTGCATCTCTAACTTGTAGACGACTCTTGGTTGTCGTAAAAATTGCAAGGTTTCAATTACGTGTCCCGAGTATAAAATCGATTGGAAAATTGGGTTAGTGCCATTCAACACGAATTTTGAAATCATGTGAAATCACCCACAATTCAATTACGTGTTTCCGTCGAATCGACCTATATCTGATCACTATTCAATTAAAACGGTGCCGTATTGACCATTGCCAATTATTACGGTCGAGTGATTGATTTTCGATCAAATTCTCTAGTCTACCGCGTTTATATCCCTTAACAACCTCACCTAATAAATTAGTTAACTCGTGAGGTCCTTGCTCAAAGTAAAATGACTATAGGTGCGTCGACGAAACAACCATTTCATGTGTTCGAGACGGGATCGAAATTCAGGATGTGACACTATCAGTGCTAAAAGTTGTATACGGCGCTCACTTTCCAAAGTTAGGGGTTTGGCTGGCTTACTAAGCTTGCGATCTCAACAATGGAGGAAATGAAGATGGAAGGAGAGGAATAAAGCTAGAGTTGCTTCTACTGGAGGGGTGATCGACCAAGAAGGAAGATGAGAGAGAAGAGAGGGGACCAAGGGGGGGGGACAAAGGCCTCCAAAGTCAAGGAAAAGGATCTAAAACACTCAAGTGTAGCCCCTAACATCTTCAGCCATATCCAGCAGTTGTTTTCCCCTTCCAATCTTCTCATACAAGCCAACGAGGGAGTCCAAATGTTGCAGTCCCCCATGGCCTACGAATTTCACCAATTTCATCTTCAATTTCACACAAAATCTCTCCAATTTGATCCAATTTGGTGGCCAAAGTGCTATGCTAGCAGCCCACACCAATTTCCACAATTTTCATCACCAATTGATCCAACTTGCAAGCCAAAAATCTAATGAAAGAGGCCCCTCCGAATTTCTACACTTTAATTCGCCCAATTTTAATTTTTTGCCGAAAGTCCAAGCTCGCTGAAAATTCTTCAAATGATGAGTCGACGTCCTAAAAATAAATTGTGACATGCTAGAACTTTTGATTCCTGAAACCGGGTTCAATTTTGTGGTTAATTTCAATTAGACATAATTTTATCATAACCTAACCTACCGGGTAGTTTTTAGGAATTTTTAGCACGTTTAACCTGTGGTTGATTATTTTCGATCTATGATGTGCGTCTCCAACTTATAGGCGACTCTTGATTGTCGTGAAAATTTCAAAGTTTTAATTACAAGCATCAGGTATAGAATCGGCAGAAAAATCGGCTTAATGTTGTTCGACACTAATTTTGCAATTAGGTGAAATCACCTACACTTTAATTACATGCATCTATCGAATCGACCTATCTCTGGTCTCTAATCGATTTTTAACGGTGCCGTATTGACCCTTGTTGATTAGCACGGTCGAGCAGTCGATTTCTGGTCGAATTCTCAAGTCAGTCGTGTTTATATTCCTTAATGGCTTTACTAGATAAATTAATTATCTCGTAAGTGATTAGCTTAGAGAAATAGACTGTAGATGCATCGATGAAAAGCCCATTTCATAAAGTCAGGACAAGGTCAAAAATCAAGATGTCACAGAATTGATCCAAGAGCTAGGATTCCATCCCCTAAGCCCATATCAATATGACTTTTTTCCCAAAAAAGGAGGGGGAAGCCTCATTTTTTCAATTCCTAGATCTAGAAACCTATAGGAAAGCTCTTAAATCTCTCTCCCTCTCTCTTATTTCCCGCCTTCTCTCTCTCTCTCAATTGCCTCACCGACTCTGCCGTTTGCCACCCATACCGCACTGTTCCAACACTGTGCCACCGCCTTCGGTCCCCCTCTCTCTCCTGGTGCTACTCGATATTGTCACTGCCTCTGGTGGCCACCCAATCCACCCATTTAAACGTTCTTCCTTGGCGGGCGCGAGGATGTTGTCCATGCTGGTATTGAGTTCAGCGTGTTCCTCAGCTTCAATCGGCGGTCCATGACATTTCCTTGGTGTCTCGATCACCTCTACTGCATCCACCGGCGAGTCCTCAAGTAGCTGGTGGTTGGAAACCAACAAACAGCCGCCAGTGACCTTTTAGTGACCGATCTCCCTTCGCTGGTCCAAACTGGCGTTTGATTCTTCCTCAACCATTGATCGGTGTAAATTCAAGCCACTCCGGTACTTCTCCAGCGGTTCTTAGGTGCCTTGGAGTTCCCTTGGCATTCCTTGACTGCTATGGAGGCTTGATCGCCGATCAATCGAGCTTAAATCAATCAAAATGCACAAAAGGTATCATTTAAATCTTGAGCTCGATGAAGTGAGGTCTCATTAGGAGTGGGGCTAAAGCTCACACCTAGGGTTTGATCAATGATTACATCTATTTTCGGATGTTTAGGATGCTCTAGAATGGATATAGATGGTTGAGGATAGCTTGAACGTGATTGATTGCCTGATTTGACATGGTTCTACAATTTCGGATGCCTGAATGACAGACCTGAGAAATTCAGTGATATGAGCTTGTTGTGTTGCTTTTTGTGTTCGATGTCTTCACGATATTCGTAGACAACTTGAAGGCCTTTCCAACGACCTATAGAACATCCCAATCCGACATCGTTTACTACTTGAAAATTGATTCGGAAGTCAGTGCATAATTCTGGAATTGCGACTTGTTCCGACTTGTTCTGTATTTAAGACGACCTTTGCCATTTGTCGATTATCTATGGATTTTTGTACTTCGAATTTTAAGTTGGCTCTTTTCATGAAAGTTGTTCTTATTGACCACTTTTATAACATATATATATATATTTTCGGAATTTTTTGGAATAGATTTAGTCAAGGAAATCTCTGATAAATCGTCTTTAGATCATTCTGTCCTAACTAAGCCCGATTTGTGTTTGCTTAGAACGGAGCTAGTAAGCATGCTTAATTGGATTTTCATCCTTCATGAAATTTGTAGAGTACTTCATAAGCTTTCCAACGAGGTATAGATCACATAATCTGTGATGTTAGATGTTCTGCTCTATCTTCCTATTTTCATATAGGTTTTTGTGATTCAAATTGGACTTAGATATCTTCATGAGAAATGATCAGGACATTCCAATTTATATGCATGAATTTTTGTGACATTTTATCATGCCTTTCAATTAGAGAAAATCGTTCATATTCTGTGCAAATGTTGCTGCAATTGTAGCTGATCTGCATCTATGTGAAGATATCTTCAATTGAGCTCCTTAAGAGCATAATCTTCACATTATTTCTTCTAGACATACTTAAAGGACTTCAATAGCTTCGAAACGGCACATGATTAATGTAGATTGATGGCCATTTGCCTTATGAAAACATATCGCGAAGTTGCTGCAATTTTGTGCATTCCCGAAGGTTCATGATAGATAGAGTTGCCTCACCTAGTTGATTTCATAAGTTTATAGGATTTTTTGTATATTGATTTAGGGTTAAGTGTCTCAATCACTTTTGCCTATCTCACTCAACTCTATGTCGTGTCAAAATATCCTAATTTTCATGCATCATTTAGGTGGTTTAACAAGCCTATTTTCATGCATCATCTTCTGCCTCCCACGTTATTGATTCTCGTACTTCTGCAATTTCATTAATTAGACATGAAATTGACCTTAATTGAGCTCAATATCTCTTAGAAATTCTTAGAGCATGTCTTAATCTTTCTATGACACCAATTTTGTCCCATTTACGTGTCGTTTGACCCGCTTTCTATTTTTTGTGAAATTTGCCTTGAAATCTGTCATGTGGTAAATGCGAAATATCTGTTTTGCCCCTACTGAACCAGACCTTTTGTCATTTTTATGTGGATTTTTCTTTAAGGATTGAGCTTTATATCTCTTAGAAAGTCTTAGAGCATGTCTTAATCTTTCTAATGACACCAATTTTGTCACATTTATGTGTCGTTTGACCCGCTTTCTATTTTTGTGAAGTTTGCCTTGAAATCTGTCATGTGGTAAATTCGAAATATCTGTTTTGCCCCTACTGAACCAGACCTTTTGTCATTTTTATGTGGATTTGTCTTTAAGGATTCTAAAGTTGAGTCGTTAACAAAATTAAATTGCCATTCATATGTTTATGTCGTGGTAAATTGTCGGAATTTTTAAACATCGACTGCTAAGGCAAGTTGTCATTAGTTTACACAAATATGTTGCTGCCCTTCACACACTTGATGCATTGTTCTGTGTTTTTCAATTTTTAGAAATTCATGTGTAGCTTATCTTAGGAAAATTCCTCATGGAAGTTGTTTTTGTTGAGTGCTTGATGTGCCGTAATAATTTTAGGACCAATTACCCATGGGTCATACTTCAATTGCTTGAATCTTCTATGCCCTGTTCTGACATGTTTTGTTTTTCCTTTTATAACTTGTCTCTGTTGTAGCATTTTTAGGAAATTATGCATGTTGAATTAATTTTCGATGTCTGCATGAGTTTTTATCCTTACATTCTAAACATCACACATAAAAATTCTCAAAAAATAAAAATCATTTTGACATGTTTTTCAATCCCCTCAAATGTTGCAGGACAATCTAAAATTTCATATTTTAATTGACCTAAATTCAATTTTCCTTCATGTGATGCCCACGTGGTAAGCTTTCATTCTTAAAAATGCTTTAGCATGGTTTGAATAGTGGCTTAACATGAATTTCTTTCAAGTTTAAGTCATTTAAAATCCCTTCAAAGCTCAATCAGTGTGTCTATTGATGCACCCGAGTTAGCCTTGGTAGTTTAACGTGCCTCATAGCTATGATGAAAGCATGTCTACCTTTCATCCAAGCTTTCACATTACATTCTATATTCAAACTTCCAAGTCATGTTGATATTGTCTATGTTTGGACCATACTTAGGATGCTTGTGAAGCTCGATTAGTGTGCCCATTGATGCATTTGAGTTAGCCTTGATCGCTAAATGTGTTCCATAGACATGATATAACTATGTCATGTCATTAACAATTTTCTTTAAATTAATTATTTGATTGTCTCTCAAATGATTTTTTGGACATCACTTAAATCTTTTATCTTTTGATGTGTTCACTTTTATAAAACACACGAGGTTGTGTCTGGCACTTGATGAATGAGTGAAGTGATTTGGTGTCAACTCACTAAGTATTTGGTTGATTGAGACTTAAGGTCCAATGGCTTGCATGCGTGTTTATATTCAAGCTATGAATGTTATTTTTAGATGTATGCGTAGGCATGATGCACATACTTGTGAGGTACTTTGGGTGATTTAGAACCCGAAATAGGGATTTGTTAGTGTTAGCAACACAAATGATGACTAATCACTACAAACCATTAAAATGATCGGGTAGGAGTCTTAGTGTGGCTTGTTGCATGAACAATCAAAGACCGACCCTGATGTCATTTTCGATATTCCTTGATTAATTGCTTTGCTTGATGTTTCTAAGTGCTTTACTTGTCATGATTGATTGTGATTGCTATGGATTGCCTCTTTTATTCCAAGTACTAGTCTAGCATTAGAATAGGTCCAAGAAGGTGGTCCCTTGAAGATGACCATCCTGAAGATGGCGAATGGTTGATGTCCCTTTCAACCTTTTCTTGTAATTTCCATCACCTGACATATATCTCAGGTTTTTCTTATGCGTTGTATATACACCCAACGAGTTGCGGGCTTTTCTTTACTTCTATTTTAGGATTGCATGCTAAATTTATTGTTTTTGTTTACCCTTTAAATTTCAATTGTTTGCTTTCATTTTTTTTTAAAAAGTAGAATTAGAATGGAATGAAACCGACCATCCATGCATGATCATCTTATTACTTCATTTTCCACGAAAAAGTTAAAAAACATGCATGGTCATCTTAGGAAACATGACAATTGTTAGGTACCAAAAGGGCGTTAATAGAAATATTAACATAACCCAAGTCCCCAAACTTGAGAGTCTTTGGTTGCGTGGACATTGAGTGATTACTCTCAACCCTTGATTGGATTTTATGGCCTTGCCCCAAAAAACGAGGCTAGTGGTGACTCCTAGAACTATATTTTAGGTTGTCTAATACAACTAATAATAAAATGAACCCTTTCTGTAGGGTATGGGTCTTATGGAGACTTACCATGGTTTAGCATACTTGATGAGGAAATAGTCTAAAAGGATGAAGTGATGCCATTTTTTTGGGTGAAAGTACCATTGAGAGGGCTACTATGGTAAGAGTACTGTTGCAACCTACCTCTTAAGGGAGAGAATAGGTTTATGAGTATTGTCTAAAGGACGGGCCTACGGCTCATGATCAAGCACAGGCTCTTCCAAGCCCATACTTCGCACAATATTTAGATGTTCATAAAAAAAAATTATAATAAGGAGTTGCCATTAGCCTATTGGGGTTGGCTAAAAACCAAGTGAGGCATGTGAGTGTACCTCATTTTCTATGCAACTAGAGAATCTAGGGTCGATGACTTGATTATACTAATTAACCAATTAGCATTCTTTTGGTACCTAATCTTATTCATTTTTAAAAAAGATTTTTTTTTGTCAGGCAATCTTAAATTGATTTTATACCTATCCACTAACATGTGAAGTGACCATATGGGTGCACAATTATTAACATAACAATCAACAACCAAGGAAAGCATTAAATATATTTCTTGGGATAGCAAAGACTAAACACTAAGGAAAAGATAAATGTTAATCCTAACTAGACTAAAGAAAACCAAAATCAATGTATCAATAAAGGACAATTGAAACCTAAGGTAGAGCCTAAGGGCTTGGTTAACCTTGAGCATAGTTCTAATTTGAAAGACTTCAACTTTTCAAGAGAAAATAACTCAAAAATTAATTTTAAACTTTTTGATGATTTTAATTTTTAATAATTTTTAATTTTTTAGTATTTTTTGAAAAAATTGAATTTTGGAATTTTCCAAAAATTCTGGAATTTATAATCTTTTTGATTTTTTTTTTAAAATTTTTTCTAGTTACTATTGAAATTTTTAAACATTTTCTAGATTATGTAATTTTGTAAAAATATTTGAATATTTGAATATTTTTAAATATTTCCTGAAATTTTCAATTTTTTAATATTTTCTGAAATTTTTTTGAAATTTTTTAATGTTCTCTGAAACTTTTTAAAATTTCGGAAAGTTTATAATTTTTTTTTTTCAATTTTTTGAAAACTTTTTGAACTTTGAAATTTTTAATATATTTTAAATATTTAATATTATTGTATTTGGAAAAAGGGTTCGGACCGATAAACCAGATCCGGCCCATTGACTCAATCCGACGACCCGGACCCGACCCAGTTTAAAAACTATTTCTTAAAACTTTTTTTTATTAATATTGATATTTTAATTAATTTCTTTTTTAATTCTTTTTAATTCCTTTTCTTTTATTTTTCTTTTCCCCTTTGGTCTTCTTCTTCCCGTGCCTTTTTCCCCGATGGTTTCCTCTGACGCCCGAAACTTGCTTCTGGACCAACCCCTTCACCGACACAGGTATCCTTGGTCGCCGGTGGCCATACAATCGCCGAACCTTCACCACCCGCTAGTCGTCCATCTTGACCGGTGTCGACCACCGTTGGCCACAAACTCCGGCGACCACTAATCCACTAACCAGAACCAAGAAAAACTTCACCAACCCTACGATACCCGACCGTTTTGCGACAATCACATAGAAACACAGCGAAAACATAAAAAGATGACATACTTCCATGAGTATATAAATGAACACGAAACGATCTCAAGTTGAAAGTGGGGACTGTTCTTCTGTTTTCTCTAGGGCATTTTGTCAAACAAGTAGTATGTAGTGGCTAAAAGGGAGATATTGAACATCTTTTGCACTCAAATCCGCGGATATAGACCCAACGTAAACCATCACATGACAAACCACAACAATCACATCAGCTCGAATTTGTATCCGCCATGCCCGCAGCCAGAACTCGCTATGGGCATGCCACCACACTCAAACCATGGCCTGTTGACCATCCTTATGCAGAATGGAGTTGGCGGCCTCCAAGTGTGAAAGAAGATGCAAGAAAACGGAAAAGAAAGAAAAGCGAAGGGGAATTTTTCTTTTGTATTTCTATATCTCTAAACACAATGTACAAAGTGTGTATTATAGTACAAGTTGTATGTAGAGAAAAGACAACAATATGATAAACAAAATCAAATATGATTTTAATTGATCTCGACTTATCCAATAATATCTGAATGATTCTTGTAAATATTCTTGTGTATCTTCAACACTCCCCCTCAAGCTAGTGGCTTGTAGATATCCAAAACGTCTCGCTTGCTCAAAAGATACGCATGATGTCTTTGACATAAAGGCTTGGTGAAGACATCCACTAGTTGTTCTTCTATTTTAATCCCCCGTGTCTTGATCATTCCTTGTTGGATCTTTTCTCGAGTGAAATGACAGTCCACTTCTATGTGCTTTGTTCTCTCATGTACAATAGGATTTGACACAAGTTTGAGGGCTGCATCATTGTTACAAAATAATCTGGTCGGTTCTCTAACTTATACCCCAAGATCTTGAAGTAATCCTCCCAACCACACTATTTCACAAGTGGTTTTGGCCATGGCATGATATTCTACCTCTGCTGAGGATAGTGAAACGGTCGGTTGCTTCTTTGTCTTCCATGAAAGTAAAGAATCCCCCAATTTAATACAAAAACTAGTCATGGATCTTTTGCTCATTAGACAGGTCGCATAATCTGCATCACAGTACGCAGTCATCCTCATATCGCACTTCTTGGAAAGGAGAATCCCAAGTCCTGGACAACTCTTCAAGTATTTTACCACTTTAAGTGCTGCATTCATATGAGATTGCTTTGATTTGTGCATAAACTAACTAAGTGTTTGGACTGCATAACTTGTGTCTAGCCTGGTCATGGTCAAATATATAAGCTTTCCAACAAGTTTCTAATATCCCAATGGATCCTTGAGAACAGGATCAGTCTCTTGAGATAAAGCAGCATCATAATTTGTCGTAGTCAGCTTGATATTTTGCTCAACTGGAATTATAGCTAGCTTACATCCCGATAGACCTGCTTCTGATATAATCTCCAATGCAAACTTCCTCTGGCTGAGAGAAATCCCTTGGTCTGATCGTGCAATTTTGATTCCAAGGAAATACTTTGGTGATCCTAGATCTTTAATATGGAATTTAGAATGCAAATAGTCTTGGACTATTGAAAACTGGCAGCTATCAGTGACTCAGCAAACTTTGCATACAAGGATTTGTGGAGACGTCATACTTTATTCTCCCCCTATCTCTATAAACCTTGTGGCACTTCCATATAAATTTCCTCATCTATATCGCCATGCAAGAAAGCATTGTTGACATCCATCTGATGCAACGACCAGTCCTGAAATGCCGCTACCGAAAGAAATGAGCGAACGGTAATATATTTGGCTACGGGAGAAAAGGTTTCGTGATAGTTAAAACCTTCCTGTTGTGTGAAACCCTTAGCCACTAATCGGGCTTTGTATCTCTCAACGGATCCATCTACACGATATTTGATCTTGTATACCCATTTGCATCCAATGGCTTTGCGATGCGGAGGTAGTGGGACAAGATCCCATGTCTGGTTGTCCATTAAGGCCTTTAACTCTGCCTCCATAGCCTTCTGCCAATGTGGATCAATGCTTGCCTCAACAAAACTTGATGGTTCTCACCCATCGGAAATGCAGGTAATGCAACACCTATGTTTTGGAGAAAGTCTATCAGAGGAAACATAGGAGGCAATTGGAAATAGAATACCTGGTGAATTCCTAACCCCACCTATGTAGTCTTTGGTCCAGGTAGGTGGACGTGTGGTACGTCCGGATCACCTTGGCGCATCATTCTCTGGTGGTGAGTGATTATCTGAATTGTCAACAATACTCGAATCTGGGGGAGCGACTTCTTCTGGGCGTTGATCTGTCACTTCCATCAAGGGTGTCATGTCCACAACTGATGTAGAAGATGGCTTTATATCTGCTGATGAGCGAAGGATAACGTATTTTGAATCTTCCATAGTCTCCTCTGTGTGAGAAGTATGGAAATGACCATCTCTATCTGTCCCTGATTCTGGAGCAACAAAAGGAAAATATTCTCCTGGAACGAAACATCCCTGCTAACAAAAATTCTCATGTGGAGGGATCAAATACCCTGTATCCCTTTTGTAGACTGGGATATCCCATAAAGATGTAGCAACGAGCACAATGATCCATTTTATCTCTAGGACCTACTATTGTGGCATAGCAAAGACATCCAAAAATCTTCAAATGTTGATCTAGCTTCTTTCCAAAAAGCAACTCGAAGGGAGTTCACCCGTCAAGGATCTTAGTTGGTATACAATTTATCAAATAAGCTGCAATCAATACACAATTTCCCGAAAAATTGTCTGGATCAGAAGCTTGAAATTTCAAAGCCTGTGCAACTTCTAACAGGTGACGATGCTTCTGTTCCACCACCCCATTTTGTTGTGGTGTATATGTACATGTACTCTCACGTAATATTCCTTGTGATGAAAAAAAGAGTAGCACATTCATGATTGAAGAATTCACTTCCATTGTCTGTCCATATTTTTTGAATAGTTTTCCCAAATTGGGTTTTTGACAAGGAAATGAAAGTCTTTAAATGAGACGGAACTTGACCCTTAGTTTGCATGAGAAAAATCCATGTGGCTCGGAATAATCATCCACAATGGTAAGAAAGAATCGAGATCCATCATGATTTAATGTATGGTATGGCCCCCAAACATCAACATGCAACAAGGAAAAAGTATCACTTGAACGATTTTGACTTAATGGGAAAGGAGTTCGTGATTGTTTCACAAGTGGACAAATGGGACATTTATGGTAAGGAAAGGAAGAACTGTGACCCAATCTAGAATGCAAAAGGAAATTCTTATCATTGGTAGTCAAATTACACAATGATTGTTTATTACAAGAGAATAAATCAAGATTTTTGGGTGGACTTTTCCAGAAAAATAATCATTCAAAGAGATTACCCTAGCCCATCAATTTCCCAGTTGAAAGGGCCTGAAATAAACAGATATCAGCATTGAAAAAAACTTGGCACGAATTTTCTTTATAGGCTCGAGACACAGAGATAAGATTAAATTGGAAATCCATAATATAGAGGACATTTGTGAGAATAATTTGGGGGCTAAGAGTGACGGTCCTAGTTAGAGTGACACGAGTAATATTGTCATTTGGCAGTTGCACAATAACAGGATTAGCTGGATCCTCATGAATATCATAAAATAATCCCTTATTGCATGCAATATGGTCACTTGCTCCCAAGTCAATAATCCAGGCATTTCTTGATATAGTATCTATCAGACAATGAGAAATACATGTAAAGCTGCTTCCCCTTTTAGGAACCTCCAATTTTTGTAAAGCCTGCATCAATTGCTGATACTCTTCATGTGTGATGGGTTGATTTACATCTATTGATGATGTGCGTTGGTAAGCTGCCACTGAAATTTCCTTTCCCTTCCTTTCAGGTCTGCCATATAGTTTCCAACAATTTTCAATTGTGTGGTGGGGCCATTTGCAAAAATCACAAAATAACTTCCCTTTATTTTTAAAATTCAGCCCATAAGTTCTCGGAAAATTAGGATCGTTGGATGCCTTTGATCCAAGAGCATCTCCACCGTTGAGATCAGCAAGGTATCGCACACCTTTCGAATCGTCAGATTGTTGGGCATGATCTTGACCATTCATCATAGAGCCTTGAAAAGGCCCTTTTAGCTCCACGAACCTAGCGTCCCCTTTGGCTCCCCAAACCCTAGCGACATCGATTCTCTCCCTTCGGCTAGGGTTTCTTACCCTTTCTCGATTCTTGCTGCCAATGCTAGGGTTTCAGAGGTTTTTCCATCGGTCGCGGTGAGTCGCTGGTTTTCCTCTTGCACTACGAGTTGAAAAATTTGGCCAAAGAGAGGAGCTGGTTCCATGGCTAGAATCTGCAATTTGAAGTGGAGGTAAGATTCATTGAGAATCAACAAAAAACGAGTGGCTTTCTCTCGGTCTTTCATTACCCTGTATTGCTGGAGGGTCACCTTTGGTCCTTCGAGTCTCTCTTCGCCTCTTCCAGCTCGTTCTAGAGAGTTGAAAGCTTGTTGAAGCATGTTGTTACTGAATTGTTTCCCGCTTTAGTTCGATGAGGGCTTGGTGTAACGAAAAAATCTTCGTCGATCGAGTTTCCCGTACATCTCTCTAATATTCTCCCAAATCGTTTTTGAATCTTCTGTGGGAGGTAAACTTGTTGCGATTTCTGGACTAATACAATTGCTTATCCACGTTCTCACCAATTGGTTGCATTTTTTCCACTTTGTCACTCCATTTTCTCGTCGATCGGAATCGGAATAGTTCCATCGATAAAGCCTTCTTTATCCTTTGTGATGAGGGCTCGCCGAAACTCCCTTGCCCAGCTCAAGTAAAATTCAGGTCCTGTGAGAGGGTGGCTGATGAGCCGCAACTCCAGCCCGTCGAAATTGGAGACATACAGTGCGTCATCGGGTTCTGGGCGACCCATGGCGGTTGCCAAGGAGATTAGCAGGAAACCGGGTGGAAATCCTAGGTAGAGATTTGCTTACTGACCCGAATTGAAACTGCCTCGAGTTCCCACATTCGAATCACCTGACCCGTTAGGGTTTTCGCCCGCATTGGAAGACCCGATTGTTTCTGAATGGCCCGCCCCACTTGTGGCTGGTGGGCCGTCTTGAATCGGCCTACGAAAAATGGCATATTTGGGCTTGGCCCATAATATATAGGCATCGATACCCATTGGTAGGAAGCCCTCAAAGAGGGCTGTCCCAGATTGGGTTGCCATGAAAAAAACTACCCCATTGTGGGCTAATTACTCCAACCTGTGATGTTTCGCACAAGATCTTGTGCTTCTGAGGTCTTTGTATCCACAGGTAAATGAGCTTGATTGTCGGCCATGATGGTATAGCAAGCTCCCCTTTTTTCTTTTTCCTTCGTCTGTTTTAATATGATCTCTTCAAGGTGTTGATTCCTATGCCGGAGTGCTAACGCCTTTTTGCAGGTTAGCTTGATTCTTCTGGCAGGCAATCGGAAAACCAGAAGAGAAGAAGCAAAGCGGAAGAGACGGATTACAGATGCTCAACCCGCTCTGATACCATGAAAGAAGATGCAAGAAAATGGAAAAGAAAGAAAGCAAAGGGGAATTTTTCTTTTGTATTTCTATATCTCTAAACACAATGTACGAGTGTGTATTATAGTACAAGTTGTATGTATAGAAAAGGCAACAATATGATATACAAAATCAGATATGATATTAATTGATCTTGACTTATCCAATAATATCTTAATGATTCTTGTAAATATTCTTGCGTATCTTCAACAAAGTGCACCACGGCGGGAAGTGGGTCAAAATCAATCCCATTCCGAACGCCTTTTTGGTCAACACCAGTGATCACTTAGAGGTACATACATAGAAATTCATGTTCCATCTTTCTAATCTCTCTCATTGTCTCGCAAGAGAGGTCGGATTTGTTTTAAATCTTGGTGTGTACTGCGTGCCTTTGTTTATTCATGCACATACAATGTACGAGGAGGGGACATTGTTATATAATTAAGAACTATTTTTTTTTTTTCTCTTTGACACTAATCAACTGAGCAAGATTATGGGCAATGGGAAATACAAGAGTGTTCTGCATCGAGCTGTCGTGAACAACAAGGCTACATGGATATCGATTGTTCTATCTAAAGGACCATCGCCTGACACTGTCATCATACTAGCGGAGCAGCTGGTGGATGGCGAGAGCAACCGGGCTGTGTACATTGGGATGGAATACAAGGACTACCTGAAACTTCAACAGAGTAGCGTTCTCGATGGGAAATCGGGCTTGGATTGGGTAAAGATATGATTTCGTGCAGCCTGAACTGTTATAATAATGGATTTGTGATTGTGTTATGCTTCTAGACTGTTTGGACTCTTTGGATTGCAACCTTTGGAACATTTTAATATTATGCGGTTCAAGGTGTAGGAACTGTCTAGCACTGATGTATGTAAGCTAGTCCTTTCTGTGATGTATCTTCTTGACATATAAATGGAAGTAATTAATTTCATAATGTCTGACTAAACACCATAAGTTTGTAGTCCTATAAATCATGATGGTTGGTCAATATGAGCTAGCAAATTTGTTTGTTTAGATTTTCACCTGAAATGGCCACTTCATTGGCTAAAAATATCGAGTACTCGCTGCAACTCAAAGAACTTGTTTCTAGTATGATCTCCTTAAAGACAAAACTGACATGTTTAAGTTGAGACAATGCGCCCTTGACCCTAGGCATCAAAACTACAGAGGTTTCTTTGGTGTATGTTTAGGACAATTATTGTGACATCCTGATTTTCTTATTCTATTTTCGATTGAATGAGTGGGGCTTTTCATCGACGCGCCTATAGTATTTTTCCTTGAGCTGATTACTTATGGGATAACTAGTCTATCAAGTAAAGCCGTTAAGGAATCTAAATGCAATAGACTTGAGAATTCGACTAGAATTCAACCGCTCGACTATGCTAATCTGCAAGAGTCAATACGACATTGTCAAAATTGATCAGAGACCGGAGATAGGTTGATTCAATAGAGATATGTGATTAGTGTGTGGATGATTCCATCTAATTGCAAAATTCTCGTCGAACGACACTAAACCGAGTTTTCTATAATTTCTGTACCCTGTGCCCGTATTTGAAATCTTGAAATTTTTACGACAATCGAGAGTCACTAATGAGTCGAAGATGCACAATGTGGCTCGAAAATAATCGACCACGGGTCAATTGCACCTTAAATTTTCTCAAAGCTACCCGGTAGGCTAGGTCATGCTAAAATTGCGCCCAGTTGAAATTAACCGCGAAATTTAACCCGATTTCAGAAATTGAAAGTTCTGTTATGTCAGGATTTATTTTAGGAACGTCGACTCATCCTCTAAAGATATTTTTACGAACCCAAATTTTTGGCGGAAAATTCAAAATTCAGCAATTCAAGTTGAGAAAATTCGAAAGACCACTTTTAAGTGGGTTTTTGACCTTCAATGTGGAATGATGGGTGAGGGGAAATACAATGAATTATTTTAGGCCATACCATTAGCACGTGAGGCCATCAAATTGCAAATTCTTAAGGTGGAATTTAGTGCAAAGGGCTGCAAATTCGGAAGACCAAGCAATAGGGAAAATTCCACCGTCAATTGAGTCTTGGTTGTGGAAAATAAGGTTATATTTTGATTGGTGGAACACTTGACTACAAGTGTGCCAAGGAATTCCATGACCACAAGGACTTTGAGGCATGGCATTGAAGAGGTAGGATCCCTTTGGCCTTGACTTCTCCTTCTCCCCCCTTGTGCGCGCCTCCTTCTCCCCCTTCCTCGACCAACTCATCTCTCTTTCTCTCTGTCCCTTTCTTTTCCTTTCCTTTTCTTTTCTTCCCGCCAGCCTTCTTTTCTTCTCCTTGTTCTTGCTACTTCGACGGTGCCTCTATTAGCTGACCAAACCGGCACACCAAAAAAGAACCGAAACTCTGTTTTGTGCTGCTTGTTCTTAACCAGCAAGCCACCAACCGGTAAAACTCTTCTCCTCATGTTTTGGTTTTCCATTTCCTCTCACCTAGCTGCCGCACGCCCTCACCCACCTGCAGCTCGTCGCCCCCTAGCTCCGGCACAGCCCCTCCATTTTTCCTCCAGAGATTCTGCTTCTTTGCACCTAGTTGCTGTCGCCATCCCTCCACCATTCCTCCACCACAGTCGGCTACCAACCCTCCACCTATTTCGGTCCACCAACCTCCCCGTCACCAACAGCCCCTTCGCCTCTGCTACTGCTCCATCGTTAAGACTCCTGCAGCTCTGGTCCAGCCATCTGAACAGCCACCAGCTCCCGCTAGGCCGCCGTCTCACCCCCACTGCCCCCAAGTGGTGTCCAACCAGCTTTGACAAGCAGGGAGAACCGCCTCTCAGCCTTGAGCCAAGATTTTTGGGGAGCTTTTCCGGTCCAACCAGACCTCCCTTGGCATCACTCGAGACCCAAGGTTTGCTTGCCGTCGCGCCACTGTTGTCGTGAACTCTTTAGTTCACTAATTGAGTGAGTTAGCCTCCTAAACTTTGCTTAGGGGTTAATTACACCTATTAAGAGTTAGTTTAGGCTTAAGTATGTTTAGTGATTAGTTTAGTTAGAGTAAATATTAGTTAGTTAAGTTAGTTGAGTGAACTAGGTGGTTAGTTTAGTTAGTTGATTTAGTTAGGCTATTTAGTTAGGGATTTATATATTATTATTAGCTAGAACGGTTAGTTTAGGGAGTTAATCTAGTAGATTAATAAGTTAGTGTACTTAGGTAATTAGTTAAGATTATGATCAATTTAAACTGGTAGTTTAATTTGATAAATGTTATTTAATTAGACAATTAATTAAAATAATTTAATTAATTATATAATATTCCAGAAATTTTACCGGATAGTCGGTGACTGGAATTTTGTGCTGATTACAATAATGTGCTTAGTTTATGCAATCGATTATTAAATTGTGCAATTGAGTGATGATTGTAAAATTTTGGCATTTAATTAGAAAAAATCGGGTGTTGGCTTTTGACGCCGAAAATGTTTTTAAGTACTATATAAAGCAGTGAGATTTTAAAAGGAAAGATATTAATTCTTTTGGTTCGATCTAACCGTATACCTATACACGATTATTTTACCGTGTGTTTTTAATAAAAAGAAAATGGGCCAAGTTTACTATTTTAATTGAAACAATTGAGTGCAATGCATGGTGCCTTGGCTAGGTTTGGATGAGTGCATGAATGATGTGAGAACCCGTCACGAGCATTTGGGCCCGGACAATGCTCCTTCAAGAATGCCCCAAGTCAATGGATGCCGATTGCAGTGGAGACTAGGCCGATGCTCATTTAAGGAATGCCATTTAAGTGTAGACGTTGCCATGCTCGATAGTGCGAGACAACACCCGGCTACGTTGGAAGACTGCTGACTGTTGAGTCGACCATGACCGGTGGGTCGTAATCAATTGGAATGCATGAATGGTTGAAACTGAAGTACCTGATTATGAGACAAAATTATGTGGCACGGTATGGGATGTGTTATAACGATTTGGCCTTATAATCAAGACCCCCGTAATGGTTGATAATATAAGTTGAGACGTCCCGATTGATGAGTGATTTTTATTGTAATTATATGTGCTACGAAATGTACTAACATGCAGGAATGGATTGAGGCGAGGTAAGTCTTATGTGATAAGTGGTTAGACTACCCTTAGGCGTATTTCTCTCCTAATTGGGGTTTACGGCATAAACTCGCTGAAACGACGTCTCACCCCGTCGTGGACTCAATCTTTTCAAGTCCATAGAAAGCGGTGAGGTCGGATCGTTTTGGGTGGCCTCGGGAGGCCGAGACTCATCGTATCGTACTCCCTATCCATGGGAATCTCGATTGGACCCATGAGCTCGTGGTTACTACTATTTGGGTCAATGAGGGCCTACTTCAATTGGTCCCTCATAGATTCAAGGCGTGGTTCCGCCATGAGCCCAATGGTGTTCAAGTGGGCCCCCTGGATGGCTTTAACGAACCTGCCGTGAAGGACGAGTATTTTGTGGATCTTGACCCAGTGCATGACGCCAAGCTTATAGCTGAGATCGAGGCATACCAGGGACCCAAGGGTGAGGATCCGAGGTAGCTAAGCCTCTGGAGACCGACACCCCTAACGGTGTCTTGATAGACCCGGAGCCCAAGTAGATAGGGTCTGGGATAGGGTAGTTTGGTAGTTTCTTTTTGGTGTAGACTGTTGTATATAAACTCAGTTTGTTTATAAAGTGTGACTTTTGTGATGTTGCTGTCATGCTTTTCTATCCCATGTTGAGTGTTGTCTGGGGTTTATTCTACGCTTTCGCATGTGCATAATCGATTGGGTTGGCGACACGTCCTGGGACGTCGCAAGTTTTATCGACCACCGAGGGATGTGCGAACGCTCGAGGTTCGGGGCGTGACAATTTTGAAGCTTTGGTTTCTTTTGGTTTTCACAGTTTGGACTAAAGCACCAAAACAATTAAATAGAATGATTAGTTCTCGAAGCAAATGAAGCATAATTCAGATGTCCTACTCAAGAATTCACTATGTTTGGTCAACCTTTTTAGTCTCTTTGTGTTTGGTTCCCTTCCCTCTCATTACATCGGAAAACATCTTGGTGAACCGAAGTCCAATATCTTCAGATCATATTGGGAAATGAAGTCATTTTCCTTCTTGCTGTCTTAGGTGCATCTCAGCTAAATGATGTCGCCATAGTGCAGGCTGTCATTGGAGGGACAAGGAAATTTTGAAATAGTAGAAAGAAGAAACAGCTGTACAAACTTTGACAGAGCAAAGGTTTAGTACTGGATGCTGAATACGCTTGCAGTTAGAGCTACCTTTTTCACTTCTATAGCTGTTTTCTAAACTAAGACGAGCTTCCCTAATTGTATGTTCGTCAATTCAAACTGAAGCAGACATTGATTTATCAAATATTCTTTTATTAATGTGAGTTTATTTCATCAACGTCACGGGTATTCGAGTAAGGTATTGAAGGGTTTCTTTGCTAGAAAATCATAACAAAAAATACCCTGAAAGTTTTCGCTTTCTGACTAGCATCCCCTGAATTTTGGAAGAACAAAAGGTGCAATCTTCCGTATGCCCCTGTAAGGCTGTAACGTCTTGCAATTCTAGATTAAGAGATGACCCTCAATACGAACGCCACGATCCTCTCATATTCATGTAAGATTAATACATACAATATTGTAACTACAGATATATCACTGAGGCTGTACATCTGAAATAGTCATTTCGTTGGCTGAATATTGTTGGTGCTTGCCACCGCTTGAAGAACTGGCTTCCGATACGGACTCCTCGCTGAAAAAACCGGGCTGTTTAGGATAAGGCAATGCGCTCTCACTGCCCAGCATCATAACCACGGACGACATCTCCGGTCTATCTCTCGGATTTTGTTGGACGCACAACAGAGCCATATGGATCGATCGTAAAACTTCCGCAGGATTGAATGTGGATGTGATCGATGGATCAACCAGCTTCATAGGCTTTCGATCTCTGAACAGTGTCCAGGCCTGCAAGATTGTTTCAGTCATCTAGAATAAGACTAGAAACTAACCTGAAGATAATAAAACAAAAAGATCTGATGACTTACAAATCCGAGAAGGCTTAAATGGTTGTCAGGATGATTAAAGCCTCGATTTCTTTGCCCACTCACGATTTCCAGCACTACGACACCAAAACTGAATACATCCGATTTTATCGAATATAACCCATGGATAGCATACTCTGGTGACATGTAACCACTATGCAAAAAAGCCATTGAAAAGAGTGATTAGTTTTTGAAGCAAATGGACCAGATCCAGTGAAGATAACTTGTTGAGAGTACTTACTATGTTCCCACCACTCTTTTTGTATTCGCTTCACTCTCATTACCTCCGAAACTCCTCGCCAAACCAAAGTCTGATATCTTTGGATTCATTTCATTGTCGAGCAGGATGTTTTCAGCTTTCAGATCTCGATGAATTATTCTTAGTCTTGAGTCTCGGTGAAGGTATAGGAGCCCTGAGGCTATGCCGTTGATGATAGTGAAGCGCCTAGGCCAATCCAGTAAAACACCCTTCTCTTGATCTGCCAAATTTTAGGCCTCATGAGTAATTAAATGGAAGCTTCTTCACTCCTTTTCTATGACAAAAGAAATGAAAATGTAGGGACTTGAGTGAAGCGAACCGAAAATGAAACAATCCAAGCTCCGGTTGGGCAAGAACTCATAGATCAACATCATTTCATCTACTTGAACGCAGCATCCCAGAATCTTGACGAGGTTTCGGTGTTGAAGTTTGGCGATGTAGACGACTTCGTTTTTGAATTCATCCTGTCCCTGCCTAGAGTTTTCCGACAGCCTCTTCACAGCAATTTCTTGGCCATTCCTCAGAACACCCTAAAAGATAGAGCCTTTTTTTTTTTAATTCCTTCATTTCGTTGTGAATTTGGATATGGACGAGCAGATCTAGAATTCTAAAAAACCAAGAACAGTAACCTTATAGACAGCTCCAAAACCTCCCTCTCCGAGTTTGTTGTCTTCAGAGAAGTTATTCGTAGCGTTCACTATGGTTGTCAGGTCGAACATAGGTAAGTCTAGATCTTCAACATAGCTTTGATGGCAGAATCTAAAGATTTGTCCTGCAAGTAGAAATTAGAGTGAGTGAATTCATCATCTAAAGAGAACTAACAATTGAGTTTTAAAAATCCCTAAACAGAATCCAAAAAAATACACATTTGGTTCATTCATTTTCAGGCCACTTGGTTCATTGATATTTCCAGAGAGAGATGATCTGATGAAACTTTGCATTTGATGCAGAGCAGCAACATTTAAAACCTATGCTAACAAGAGTGAAAAATGACTTGTGTATCAAGAAAGACATCTTGCTTGGAAGATAAAATGACTTTACCATCTCTTCTATACTTTATGAAAACAGCCATGATGCCGAGAAGAAGTACCGCGGACAACACGGTGCTGACAATGATGCCTGTGCTTTTCCTTGTGCCAGTATTTCCGCTCGAACTCCCACCTTGATACACATTAGAACGAATTGAAAATAGAAGTTACAAAGAATCCGATAGTTATTTCGTACTCATTCTCTTCCTCGTGTCATCTGGTCGAAAATAATTCAGGGTTTGAACACATACCGACTTCTGATGCGGCCATCCTTACGTAAATATCCTGGCCGTTCTCATTGAACTGTCTAATATCCATCAGGTCACCGAACCAAAGCAAGCATCCGCTTCCTTGCCCTCTAATATCCAAGTTTGAATAAGCCGTGCACGAGCAGTTCCTCAAGCATGTCTGCTCGCATTCTTGAAGGTTCATACTCACGTTGAACCACGATTGCCTGGTGTCGGGCAACTTCACTTCGTTGTACTTCAGAAACTTGTCTCCTCCCAGGCAATCCAGTTCCGTCCTCCGGACACAACCGTTTGACCAATCCCCGAATTCCCAGGCACTCGGGTATTTGGGCATGAACCCTGTTAAGCACACGCATTTTGGAGAGCTAGCAATGTCACAGTTCCCATTCCCTCCGCATAATGCATAAGTGTCACAGTTGTCCGTTTGAGCAGACGAATACAGTATCCAATCGTGTGTCCGATCTACCCAACTGAAGTGCTGAGCAATCCCATTCTCGTTTAAAACGAGCATCGATGGGACGGAACTGTTCATAATATTGAAGTAATAGTAAATTTCGTTTTGGTTGAAGACGAAGCCAAAGCTATAGACAGGATTTGGGCTCAACTGAGGGAACCCGCTAAACCGAAGGCCGTTCCAAGGTCCTGACCTGAACTGCACTACCGATCTGTTTCTCACGATCAGCTGCGGATATCCCGAAGAATCGAGCCTATATGTGAAATCACCAAGTGAAGGGTCGTCCACGCTTTTCCACGAGGTCAGGTACCGGTCCAGACCTTTTGCTCGGTCTATACCCAACTTCATGCCAGCCAGAAACGAATTACAAGGGTAATCAAAACTCTGCCAAATTGCATCACCCAAGTCATTGTCGTTTCCTTCTTTTATGACGAAATTGGCGGAATCCAAAAGCTGCGCAATCGGATTCTGGGCCGATCTTGACACGTTGGAGGACCAAACGACCCCATTGTTGCGGTTCAGGAGAGTGAGTACACCCTGAGGAGTGAGCTTTAGGACTCCTGAAGAATCATTCAGGGGATTCTCTCGGTTTGCGACCCAAATCACCCTCCCGGCCGATAGCTTCTTGTACCATACACCCACGTACCGGTTCTTGGAGCTGCCGGGGCTAAAGAATCCTAGCTCGAAGTTCCCGCCAGGAGAGACTATCGTTTGGCCATCTGTGATGTTCTGGCCAGCTGAAATGGAGTCCGATGCATAGCTTATCTGCAACACCAGGGACATGAAGCACAAGCTGCGTAGAAGAATTGGAAAGCATGACTCCATAGACGCTGTTCAGCTAATGCTATAATGACTTCTGATTCGTGAGGAAATTAAAGAGAGGCAATTAGCTGATTAATCTCTCCTCCGTTTTAGTTGCTTTATGAAACAGGATTAGCCACAATGTTGGATCTTGACGACATATTATGATTACTAAGTGATGGGCAAAAGCATTAGTCGTTGAAATCAGTACTTTGTCCAGTTTGGGCGGTTGGGTTCTGCATTTGAAATCAGAAACCGGACTGATGATTCTCAATTCTAAAAATTTGGAACCAAGAATGGGTCCCATACACACCTCTAGCCCGAACGGATGACAAGTGCGCGACAAAGACATGATTCCATGTCACAGCGAGAACAGATAGGTGATTGGCTTCTAATGTCACATCAATGGATCTATCGTAGGAGCTTAAGATCCGGGCGGCGTAGATCATATCGGTAAAATAACAAAGAGGGCCACGCTTTCACCTCAATATTATAATACTGATTAGTTGGATATTAAAGTTAATGAGGACTGTAGAGATGAGTACGAGGTGTGCTTGTTTTGTAAGTTGACCCTGTTATAGCAACAATTAGTGATTAATTTATTAATTTTGATTATGATAATATGACTCCAAACGTACTCAAGGTGAATATAAAATAATGTAATGCGACAAAAGATTGCCAGAATCTCCTTAAAATTGTCAAAACTTAGACCATCAAAAGCCTGCTAAAAGAAGTCGTCATTCTCACGGATGCCGGTTTCTGGGTAGGAGGTGGGAACGTCCATGCGTTTCGCATAGGAAAGCGTTTGACACCAAAAAGAGAAAAAAAAAAAACCACAAAATTTTTTAAAGTATACCTTTTGTGACATAAAAAATAAAGACTCATTTGCTCAAACAAGTCTATGTAAATGCTGAAAAGCAAACGGTTTTGACATGTTTTAAGTGAAAAAAAACGATGCTTTTATTGAGAAATCATCTAATATAAACTTGACAGAAGATAGATATGTCACATATATAAAAGTTTGATTTTTTTATATTATAAGTTTAGGATAAATATGTTATGAGGCATAATTTGGAAGTTTTTTTTTTCCAAAAGAAAAAAACAAATGATTAAGTCATTGATTGTCGGCTCGGAATAGGCGAGGCCAAGCAAGATGTGGCGAAGGAAAAATTGACACCACAGCTGACAAATTTAGCCAGTAGATTAGAAAAGTGATTTAGCCAATAGAAAATATAAATGAAAATAGACGAGTCGAGTATATATCTGACAAATAAAGGTTGATTCAAGTAACTAAAGATGACGATTGGCATAACGGTCGACAAGATAAAGTAACCATCCGAATAGCGGAAGTCGACGATTCCAGACACAATCGTTGGAGAGATCTTCGCAAAACTGGAAATTCATAAAAATGTGAAGTTGTGTAGTTAAGAAATTTATAAACAACTGATGTGAAGACATGGAGAAGATATAACCATCAGAATAGTGAGGACGACACGATTGGTAAAGTAGTAAAAGCATAATTGTCAAAATAATAAAATCGGTCACTTATGAATGATAGTTTGTACTAAGTGATTGAGTATGATTGTAACATCCACCATGTCGTTTAATTTATAATAAAATCACGTGATATCTCATATGAAATCATGGTCAATTTTTTCTTTTTCTGTGATAATTCCGACCATAACAACTTCTTGCATCAAGAATACAAATAATTATGAAACAAAAAATCTTTTATGGCTCGAGCAATTCACTAGATTGACCAAAATCTGAGGTTTGGCACTTCTGGCCTCTGACTGAAGTTAATTCTTGTTCTAACAAATTGCATCTGGTCTCAATTTTCATAGTCAAGTCCAACATGGTCTCCAGATCCTCTTTCACTATCTCAATTCCCCTGAAAGAAAACATCGGACAAAGAATTGAGAGAAATGACGAGTGACATGCAGACCTGCAACGTGAAGATTGTCACCACGTGCCGATGGGGACGGCACGTGATCTGACTAATTGTATTTTTTATGCACACTTGGCGAAACATGATTGGAGAGCCGCCTACGTGAGGTCATGGAGGACCCAAACCCACCTAACGTATCATTGAGGTTAGCTAAGTTGAAACGTGCATATGTTCACATCTCGTCTTTCCTCTTGTCCAGCCTCGATCAAACAAGAGAGTGACGTCAGCAATTAGGTTGAGAAAAACAATTAGCATCACCATTGAAGGAAACGTGCGCTCACCGTGAACTTATTCAAACAAAGTCGCCTATTTTCTATGTTTTATAACGTGATGGATTATGTCAAGTACATTAGTCTAATTTGGGAAATCAACATGCTAGGCATAGGTGATAAATTCTTACAAGGCTTGTTTGCAAAACGACCATCTTATTTGAATTTCTACTTTGTTATTAACCGGTTATTATACTGATTTACAAGACTGATTTATATTTTCAGATTTAACTTTCTAATATGGTATCAAAGCCAATTCTGCTCCGATTTATTTCGCGTTGTGGCCTCCTGTGTGTCAAATTGCACATGTGGTTTGTAATTAGCCATGCACATGAGAGTAGATGTCAAATTGTATCCCACATCGTTTGTCACGTGATTTATATGCTTTTTATATTTATGTAGTCTCCCTTTGCCTAGTAACCCAAGCTTTTGAGTTGAACTTTTTAATAAATAGTCTAATGTTACTCTTTTCGGATCAGGTTACTCAATCTTGTTTTCGCTTTTAATTAAGTCCCTTCCTTCACTTATTGTAAAATTTGTTATTGAGCTAAGTTAGGGAATATTGGATGAAGGTAGGACTACAACTTAGTGACTTGATGAAACTTAAGCTAAAGTGAAGAGTCCAAGGTGGGGAGTTTTAGACAATGTGTTAGTGGGGTTGTTGAGCGATCTAATTGAAAGTTAGAAACAAAATTGATTGATCGGATTGAAGAAAAAACCTGAAGGTCGAACGATCTTTTAAAAGTGACCATAAAAGTTTATTGATCATCATTCATTTAACATGCCTTATGAATATATATTTTATTAATCTGACGTCTCGAACCAAGTTTATTCTACGAATCTCAATTGATACACATCCCATTCAAAAGTAAATTGCTTTCAATCGTACTTCCTATCAATGCCAAGGATAGAAGCTCTTCTTTCTTCTGCTAATAAACAGTATTTCCTTTTCTAAATAATAATTTTGTGCATTTTTTTTAGCAAAATATCAAAGAAGTGTGAATGACTCGACACTTTGGAATCAGTTCAATTTGATCAATGGACAGAAATATCTTTTCTCCAATGATATAAGATATCCAGACTTTTGATTTAATTAATTTCACAAGTTCATGCAAACAAACTGTTTTATCCACTTGTATCTCAAGGTAAAATTTAATGTGAAATCGTTTGGGATTGAATATAAAAAGGGCTATCTCAATATGAAGTCAACTTCACCAAGAGCAGCAAAATAAACAATGTAGACTCGTTTTAGAATGACGCACGGTTAACAAATTCAGTTATAGAATGCAATACGGATTTATAAAGAAAACATAAATGGGACCCCAGACATACGAGGTGTAAAGTTACAAATCAGAAACAGAGGGCAACAGACAAATGAGCGTAAAGAGACAAACAGAGGATACAAGGGGTAGCTCCAAAACAGGTACCAACGAAGTCCCCGAGAGCAGGTCTATTTCGATCAAATGATCCTTCGAAATATCATTATATAATCTGAACGCACTGCCGCGGAGCCAAAATCGATAACACAGTTTACCCGTCAAATAACCACCACTCTCGTTGATCTTCCGAAAAAACAGTGACTGCTGGAAAAAAGAAGATAATGGGGAAAGGAATATCGGTGAAGATAATAAGTATAGTTCTAGTTAGAAAGAATATAAGGATTATGAGTTAGACCAAGAGTCCATTAAAAGAGAAAAGGAAGCGAGGGGTTTGTTTTGATTGATAGACGGGAAGGTTGATGCGCTTGCGGGATGGGTGAGAGTAGTTTTGAGTGATTATTGAAGATGGGAGAGTGTATGGGGGATGAATGTCGATGGGTAAATGCCAAATGAGGGACATAATATGATCGGAACCAAGGCGCACAGGATGTGTTACCAGCCGAGGATCAAGATTGGGATAGATGAAGCTCACCACCAAGGCCTACAGAAATTACGAGCCTAGGATACAGGATTTAAAGATTGAAGAAGCTCACCACCAAGTCCTACATTAAAAAATATATATATATATATATATATATATATATATATATATATATATATATATATATATATATATATATAAAGCCATCGATTGAGGATACAACTTTGGCTCATCACCAAGGAAGAATCTACCTTCTAAGGATATAGAAATTAGGAGTAATCTACTCTCCAAAGATATTCGCTCACACAGAGGAAAATCTCGAATATTCATATACTCAAAATTCACTGTCTTATATTTGAGAATTCGCCTCATAATATAGATGGATTATTACATAGGAAATAGATTAAACACTGAAGACAAGAAACTACCTAACTAATTAGAGACATAGGAACTAGAAAATGCATTAAAATATCTAGAGACATAATCTTTGACTCTTTAAAAATTACAATGCACTTAAGAATCACTTGTGACATTTGACTAGACTTAAAGTAATTAAAATAGACTCTAAATTCGTTCATCTTCTTGGACAGTCCAATAGACATCTTTGAAGATTGCCAAACAACAAATGAAATTGTCTAAAACAGCCTTCGGTTGTTATATAGTCTATTAGTAGTCTTGGATCGACAATAAACTTGTACATCAATGTCTTGGTAGCCGATCATCAACCATGAAAACAACAACTTGTCCACTGATCAACAACTTTCTTGCATAATCAACATTTTCAACTTTCTTTGATAGAAAAAGGCCAATGCTCCCGCATCAAGGGTGATTTTATATATATATATGGTTTTCTTATTATCATGTTTTTGTAACATTTTGGCTAATACTGCTCAGGTGATGGGTTTCATTAGAAAATGTCCATCAACGGATGCAAGGATTACGAATTAGACCAAGAGTCCATCTCAATGATTTCAGCAATAAGGTTGAATGAAGTAAAATAATTCACAGCATCGTTGACTAAACGTGCGAAAATCGTGAACTTGATTAATGGATGAGATTAGTATCATAATCGAGTTTGTAATTATTGCCCTCGCAACTTTAAACAAGCCACATAGTTTTCATGTTTCGTACATCAAGGATGATGTCGTGTGTATCAGTCTAATTTGAGAAACCGATATGCTGACTGTATGTGACGAATTCTTACGAGGGTTGTTGAAACGACTCGCTTATTTGAATACCCATTTCGTAGTTAGTTAATTATGGTACCGATTGACTAGATTGGTTTTGACAATCTAGCATTACTCTTTTCTAATTGAGTTACTGGATCTTGTTTTCACTTCCGCTCATGTCACTCCCCTCACTTATTGGCAAAAAAAAAAAAATATTGGAGAAGATTATGCAAGCTCCGATATGCAAAAACGTAGAAAGAAAAAAGAGGGAGGACTCAAGGAAGATTCGACAACGATTTAGTGACATGATGAAGCTCAGATTAAATGTTAACAGGTCGAGGAAGAGAGTTTTAGACTATACTTTTGAGTAGGGCTATCAGGTGATCTAATTGAAAGTGAAAACAAATTGATTGATCAAATTGAAAAAAGAATTTGAACGTTGAATGATCTTTTCAAAATGACCATAAAGTTTAATGATCATGATTCATGTAACGTGCCTACTATTTTTTTTTTTTTTTTTTGTGTTCCAGTTTCCACCATGAGCACGTGGTCTCTTATGACTTAATCTGCGTTAATTTCAGGTCAGGCCCCTTGCTTCACGTTGCACGAAGAAGAAGATAGAAAATAGTAAGTCAATAGTCGCTCGAATAGTGTTGGAGCTATTTATATCATTTTCCAATTAATACATCTTTCCAAAACCCAAAATGGACAAATATGACATAATTTATTGTTATATACCTAAGCATAATTTAATTGAACCGCCAGGGTCTTACTAAATTCAGTTCTCACCGGAAAATCAATAATCTAGTATAAACGTGTTTAGTTCGACTTGCTATATCTATTATCAAATGGTCTTATAAGCTAATAAATAATTGAACCGACTATTATTGACTATAGTGGCGCTGAAGGAGAGAAGAGTTCTATAAGACTAGTTGTGGGATTTCACTCGTTGACAAAGCTAGAAGATACCCAAAAGATATGCTCACGAGCCTTCAAATATAATTTATGACCAAAAAAAAAAAAAAAAAAACCTTGAAAATAATTACGATATAATATAAGTCGAGTTGTTATTCTGTCAAACAGAAATTAAAACCCAAACCAGCATCTACGGAACAGATTTGAAAATTTCAGCTAATTGATTAAGGTGCTAATATCTTATTATGGCCAATGTGTTAATGACTTTTATAAAGATGGGTAAATATTAATTGCATGATATTTCGGTTCATGAAAAAGAGATTACGAAGCAAATAAAATACATGACAATACTAGATATGGTAATAATATGGTTGTATGGTTAGTGTAGGCTAGTGATTTTATAATATGACCTGGGATGGATAGGTCTATTAGAATACATAATAATTAAGCTATAATCCCTTCTTTAGGATTATTAGCAAATTAGTCATAAATTTATTGCTAATTTAATCATAAATTTCTCAATTTTGCCAATTAAATTCTAAACCTTTGTGCAAAGTTTCAATGTAATCCTTTCAATCAATTGTTGCCGGAAATCACTAACATGGCAATCTATAAAGAGTGTCATTTCATGTAAAATTGTCTATGTTAGCATGTTATTTAGAAAAGCCGATGATGAGTGGACACCATTTTAGCAATTTCCAATAATAATAGGCCAAAATAATTATGTTGAAATTCCACATAGAGATTACTGCTATCCGAGAATCTCTTACTATGTTAGCTATCGGGAGCGGGCTTTTCGATGGTAGTCCCACTGCGGCCTTTGACTGTCCACCCTGTCTCATCTTGATTTGGCTATACTTGTATGTAGCAAGCCATGTTAGAAAAAACATGAGAGCCTTTTTTTTTAACCTTTAGAAGAAGAAAAAGGCTCTCATCAGTCAGCTCGTCCCCTTTACTATTCAGCCTTGCCACCTATGTTGAGAATAGGTCCCGTTTAGTTCAAGTGGCCTGCCTTTATTCATCTATACTAATTGCCATGAAGATAATCAAAAAAGAAAGAAGATGAGTTCTTATTTCTTTTATCACTTAGGAGCCGTGCGAGATGAAAGTCTCATGCACGGTTTTGAATGAGAGAAAGAAGTGAGGAATCCTCTTTTTGACTTTGACTATCCCACTCCAATCATTCCTTTTCTTTTTGTTACTTCGAAAGTAGCTGCTTCAACTTCAACCGCTCGAATTTTCGATATTCCTTTTTATTTCTCATCAAACAAATGGCATATTCTTCTGAAAATCCTAAATATTCTTAGCATGATATTGGGGAATCTCATTGCATATTTGACCATAAGTAAAATAGGATATGTAATTATTGGAATAATTGTTAGAGACTCAAATGGTGGATATGCGAGCTGACCTGTAACATCGTAGTTAATATTAAGAAGGTGAGTACCGCTACTAGATTGATGATTGTCCCATTGAACATGTATGAGAAGACCTCTGTGATCAATAAGATCTACTTGATGTGACATTTGTTTTACTTAAAAATTGATAGAGGTGAGTCACTTGCTAAACATTTCAATGAATTCAACATTGTTGTTAGGTCATTGATTTTGGAGGTATGTACTTCAATTGTATTATTTTCATTGCTTGATAGTTGAAATACTATTATTATAATTGTTAGTAATTCCTCCAGGTCAATAAGTTAAACGTTTGATGAGATTCACAATTTGACTATGAGTGGCAACATTCATAGAAGAGAATTTAGTGAACATGTGGCTTCTATTTTATAATGAGTATTGCGAACATGAATGGCCGAATAACACCCAACTCTTGTCTTTCCAACAATTCTAATCAACTTTACTCTAGCTCACTTCTTCCCAATAGAGGTATGTGCAAATTCCTTTGATAAGGATAATCCTCAATTTGCACCTTATAGAAATCAAAATCCTTAGTGCAAATCTGTCAATTTTAACTTTTCCTTCTTCCATTGCCATTGATTCGCTTCAACTCAACTAAGCTTGGTTCTAATACCAATTATTGTGGAAAACAAGAGATCAACTAGTCCTAGTTTGTTTCATCTAAAGATGGGCGGAGGTACAGTGGTTGCTAAGGGCACGTTTGGTAACGCTTCTGTTCTCGGGAATAATTTCTGATAAAAAATGATTTTTTTTATTATGTTTCTAGAAATAATTTCTAAGCAAAAGAACTCATTTGGTAACTGCACAAAATTTCTGATTCTGGAATAGAATTGCATTTTGTATCGTGCTCAAAATTTCTACTCGAAATTATTTTCTTTTAATTTTTAAATAATTTTATTGCTTTATTACTTTTTTTTTTTTCTTTTTTCTTCTTCTTCAAGTCATCGGTCGTCGGCCTTGGGATGACAGGCGATCGGCCAGACGAGGGCAGGCGACCTCACTAGAGCATCATCGGACCTCGACGAGGCTGACCCTCGTCAGCCGAGCCTCATCGACAACTAGGCTCGGCTCGACCAAGCCATGGCTAGGCGAGCAACCTCACCAGATCTAGGTGAGGTCGAGTCTCACCCAACCATGGCTTGGCCAAGCCTCAGCAGGATTGGTCGAGCCTCGTCGGGGTTGGACGAGCCTTGCCTAGTCAGGCAAGCCTCGCCAATGGCCTGGGGACGCCCGTCTCTTTGATGGCTGGGCTTGCCTCCAGTGAGCTCACTGAATGTCACCCTAGCCTAGCAAGCCTTTCGGCGGGCTCGCCAAACCGGTTTTCGACAACAGCGGCGGTGGATAGTGGATGGCAATGGATAGTAACGGCGGCAATGGCAACAGATAAAGAAGAAGAAATAGGGAAGAAAGACAAGAAAAAAGAAAAAGAGAAAATAGGTGCTTGATTCTAGAATTATTATTGGGAACAAAAATCAATTTTTTTTTATTCTCGATTATACTCCAAATCCGTTCTCAGGAACAAAATTTTTACCAAATGCATTTCTATTTTAAATCTACTCCTGAAAAAAAAAAAAAAAAATAAACAGAAATAAGTATTGTTTGGCAAGGCCCTAAACATATCAACGTATTCCACACTCTATCCTGCGTTAGTTTTCAGTTATTCTGTTCCTCTACAATCCGAAAAATGGCTTTTAAGATGATAAGAGAATCTTTCATTAACACTTTTCAAAAGTCAAGTCCTTTTCCTTTTCCCCTGTTTTAGTTGCATCTGAACTTGTTGATGTCGCCATAATGCAGGCTGTCATTGGAAAGACATGATTATTTTCGCACTGTAGAATAGAAGAAACATCACTGGACAGACTTTGACAGAGGTTTTAGTACTGATTACTGATCTAGGTTGTAGTTTTGGCTACTTATTCCCTAAAGTATAATTTCGTCGATTCAAAATGAAACAGACATTGAAACATCAAGAATTCTTTTGAAAAAAAAAAAAAGAATTTACTTCATTAAGTTCATGGGTATTCATACTAAGGTATTCTAGGGTTTTTTGGCTAGAAAATCAAAACAAAAAAAGACCCTGAATTTTTCACTCTATTGTGGTACATGTACACACTCTTTCGCTTTCTGATCGAAATCCAGCAAAATTTGGAGAGCAAAAGGTATAATGTTTCACATGTCCCTGCAATGTCTTGCAATGTATTCATATGGGATCAACATAAACATAATCGAAATTACAGATATATCATCGAGGCAGTAACTGTGAAATAGTTACTTCGTTAGCCGAATAGTTGTTATGCTTGCTGTTGCTTGAAGAACTTGCTTCGGACACAGACGTCTCGTCGAAAAAACCAGGCTGTTTAGGCTGAGGCAATGTGCTCTCGCTGCTCAACATCGTAACCACAGACGACATCTCTGGTCTATCGTGCGGATTATTTTGAACACACAACAAAGCCACATGGATGGACCGTAAAACTTCCACGGGGTTGAATGTGGATAAAATCGACGGATCTATGAGCTCCATAAACTTTTGATCCCTTAACAGTGTCCAAGCCTGCATTATCGTCGTGCTAGTCATCTAGAGTAAGACTAGAAACCAACTGAAGATATATAAACAAAGAGATCTGATAAATCTTTATGCTTACATATCCGAGAAGGCTTCAACGGTTGTCAGGATGATTGAAACCTTGATTTCTTTCCCTGCTTACGATTTCCAGCACTAAAACACCAAAATTGAAGACATGTTTTTACTGAATAAAAACCGTTGATGGTATACTTTGAGGACATGTAACCGCTATTTAAAAAAGCCATTGAAAGGAATGATTAGTTCTTGAAGCAAATAGACCAAAATCAGTGGAGATCATTTGTTAAGAGAACTCACAATGTTCCCACCACTCTCTTTGTACACGCTTCACTCTCATTACCTCCGAAATTTGGAATTTTCTAAATTGTTTTTTTTTTTTGTAAAATTTCGAAGTTTTTAATATTTTCTAAATTTTTTTTGAATTTTTTAATGTTCTCTGAAACTTTTTGAAATTTTGGGAAGTTCAAAATTTTTTATGTTTTTCATTTATTTTCATTTTGAAAATTTTTAATATTTAATATTATTGTATTCGGAAAAAGGGTTCGGACCGGTAAACCAGATCCGGCCCGGGACCCGATCTGATGACCATACCCGAACCAATTAAGAAACTATTTCTTAATTGTTTTTTGTTTTTATATTAACGTTAATATTTTAATTAATTCTTTTTTAAATTCTTTTTCTTTCTTTTTCTTTTATTTTTCTTTTCCCCTTTGGTCTTCTCCTTTCCGTGCCTTCTTCCCCGATGGTTTCCTCCCACGCCCGAAGCTTGCTTCCGGACCAACCCCTTCACCGACGCGGCTATCCTCGGTCGCCGGTGGCCGTACAACCGCCGAACCTTCACCACCAGCCGGCCGTCCATCCTGACCGGCGTCGACTACCGTCGGCCACAAACTCCGGCGACCACTAATCCACTAACTGGAACCAAGAAAAACCTTCGGCAACCCTACGATACCCGACCATTTTGCGACAATCACGTAGAAACACAGCGAAAACATAAAAAGTTGACATACTTCCATGAGTATATAAACGAACGCGAAACGATCTCGAGTTGAAAGCAGGGACTGTTCTTCGGTTTTCTCTAGGGCATTTTGTCAAACAAGTAGTATGCAGCGGCTAAAAGGGAGATATTGAACATCTTTCGCACTCAAATCCGTGGATATAGACCCAACGTAAACCATCGCATGACAAACCACAACAATCACATCAGCTCGAATTTGTGTCTGCCATGCCCGCAGCCAGAACTCGCTATGGGCATGCCACCACACTCAGACCATGGCCTGTTGATCATCCTTATGCAGAATGGAGTTGGCGGCCTCCAAGTGCACCACGGCGGGAAGTGGGTCAAAATCGATCCCACTTAGAGGTACATACATAGAAATTCTTGTTCCATCTTTCTAATCTCCCTCATTGTCTTGCAAGAGAGGTCGGATTTGTTTTAAATCTTGGTGTATACTGCGTGCCTTCGTTTATTCATGCACATACAGTGTACGAGGAGGGGACATTGTTATATAATTAAGACCATAGTTCATATAGTTGTCCCATAAATTTGATGAAACACACTCTTTTCTCTGTTTCTTTCACTGTATAATAATCAGTTAAAAAGTCAATACGGATCTTTGTGATATACTGCCATTTTCCCCATTGAACCGATAATGCTTATTGGAACTAATTGTTTTTTTTTCTTTGACACTAATCAACTGAGCAAGATTATGAGCAATGGGAAATACAAGAGTGTTCTGCATCAAGCTGTCGTGAACAACAAGGCTACAAGGATATTGATTGTTCTATCTAATGGACCATCGCCTGACACTGTCGTCACACAGCGGAGCAGCTGGTGGATGGCAAGAGCAACCGAGCTATGTACATCGGGATGAAATACAAGGACTACCTGGAACTTCAACAGAGCAGCGTTCTCGATGGGAAATCGGGCCTGGATCGGGTAAAGATATGATTTCGTGGAGCCTGAACTGTTATACTAATGGATGTGTGATTGTGTTCTGCTTCTAGACTGTTTGGACTCTTTGGATTGCAACCTTTGGAACATTTTAATATTATGTGGTTCAAGGTGCAAGAACTGTCTAGCACTGATGTATGTAAGCTGCTCCTTCCTGTGATGTATCTTCCTGACATATAAATGGAAGTAATTAACTTCATAATGTCTGACTAAACACCATAAGTTTGTAGTCCTATAAATCATGATGGTTGGTCAGTATGAGCTAGCAAATTTGTCTGTCTAGATTTTCACCTGAAATGGCCACTTCATTGGCTAAAAATATCGAGTACTCGCTGCAACTCAAAGAACTTGTTTCTAGTATGATTTCCTCAAAGACAAAACTGACCTATTTAAGCTGAGACAATGCGCCCTTGACCCCAAGCATCAAAACTACTGAGGCTTCTTTGGTGTATGTTTAGGACAATTCTGAAGCCTCGGTTTCTTTTGGTTTTCACGGTTTGGACTAAAGCACCAGAACGATTAAACAGAATGATTAGTTCTCGAAGCAAATGAAGCATAAGTCAGATGTCCTACTCAAGAATTCACTATGTTTGGTCAACCTTTTTAGCCTCTTTGTGTTTGGTTTACTTCCCTCTCATCACGTCGGGAAACATCTTGGTGAACTGAAGTCCAATATCTTCAGATCATATTGGGAAATGAAGTCATTTTCCTTTTTGCTGTCTAAGGTGCATCTCAGCTAAATGATGTCGCTATAATTCAGGCTGTCATTGGAGGGACATGGTAATTTTGATATAATAGAAAGAAAAAACAGCTGTACAAACTTTGACAGAGCAAAGGTATAGTACTGGATGTTCAATTCGCTTGCAGTTAGAGCTACCTTTTCACTTCTATAGCTGTTTTCTAAACTAAGACGAGCTTCCCTAATTATATGTTTGTCGATTCAAACTGAAGCAGACATTGATTCATCAAATATTCTTTTATTAATGTGAGTTTACTTTATTAAGGTCGCGGGTATTCGAGTAAGGTATTGAAGGGGTTCTTTGCTAGAAAGTCATAACAAAAAAGTACCCGGAAAGTTTTCGCTTTCTGACTAGCATCCCCTGAATTTTGGAAGAACAAAAGGTGCAATCTTCTGTATGTCCCTGTAACGTCTTGCAATTCTAGATTAAGAGATGACCTCAATACGAACGCCATGATCCTCTCATATTCATGTAAGATTAATACTACAGATATATCACCGAGGCTGTACATATGAAATAGTCATTTCGTTGGCTGAATATTGTTGGTGCTTGCCAGCGCTTGAAGAACTGGCTTCCGATGCGGACTCCTCGCTGAAATAACCGGGCTGTTTAGGATGAGGCAATGCGCTCTCACTGCCCAACATCATAACCACGGATGACATCTCCGGTCTATCTCTCGGATTTTGTTGGACGCACAACAGAGCCACATGGATCGATCGTAAAACTTCTGCGGGATTGAATGTGGATGTGATCGATGGATCAACCAGCTTCATAGGCTTTCGATCTCTGAACAGTGTCCAGGCCTGCAAGATTATTTCAGTCATCTAAACTCACCTGAAGATAATAAAACAAAAAGATCTGATGACTTACAAATCCGAGAAGGCTTAAATGGTTGTCAGGATGATTAAAGCCTCGATTTCTTTGCCCACTCACGATTTCCAGCACTACGACACCAAAACTGAATACATCCGATTTTATCGAATATAACCCATGGATAGCATACTCTGGTGACATGTAACCGCTATGCAAAAAAGCCATTGAAAAGAGTGATTAGTTTTTGAAGCAAATGGACCAGATCCAGTGAAGATCACTTGTTGAGAGTACTCACTATGTTCCCACCACTCTCTTTGTATTCGCTTCACTCTCATTACCTCCGAAACTCCTTGCCAAACCAAAGTCTGATATCTTTGCATTCATCTCGATGTCAAGCAGGATGTTTTCAGCTTTCAGATCTCTATGAATTATTCTTAATCTTGAGTCTCGGTGAAGGTATAGGAGCCCCGAGGCTACACTGTTGATGATAGTGAAGCGCATAGGCCAATCCAGCGAAACACCTTTCTCTTGATCTGCCAAATTTTAGGCCTCATGAGTTATTAAACGGAAGCTTCTTCACTCCTTTTCTACGACAAAAGCAATGAAAATGTAGGGACTTGAGCGAAGCAAACCGAAAATGAAACAATCCAAGCTCCGGTTGGGCAAGAACTCATAGATCAACATCATTTCATCTACTTGAATGCAGCATCCCAGAATCTTGACAAGGTTTCGGTGTTGAAGTTTGGCGATGTATACGACTTCGTTTTTGAACTCATCCTGTCCCTGCCTAGAGTTTTCTGACAGCCTCTTCACAGCAATTTCTTGGCCATTCCTCAGAACACCCTAAATGATAGAGCCTTTGTTTTAATTCCTTCATTTCGTTGTGAATTTGGATATGGACGAGCAGATCTAGAATTCTAAAAAACCAAGAACAGTAACCTTATAGACAGCTCCAAAACCTCCCTCTCCGAGTTTGTTGTCTTCGGAGAAGTTATTTGTAGCGTTCACTATGGTTGTCAGGTCAAACATAGGTAGGTCTAGATCTTCACCATGGCTTTGATGGCGGAATCTAAAGATTTGTCCTGCAAGTAGAAATTAGAGTGAGTGAATTCATCATCTAAAGAGAACTCACAATTGAGTTTTAAAAATCCCAAAACAGAATCCAAAGCAACACACATTTGGTTCATTCATTTTCAGGCCACTTGGTTCATTGATATTTCCAGAGAGAGATGATCTGATGAAACTTTGCATTCGATGCAGAGCAGCAACATTTAAAACCTATGCTAACAAGAGTGAAAAATGACTTGTGTATCAAGAAAGACATCTTGCTTGGAAGATAAAACGACTTTACCATCTCTCCTATACTTTATGAAAACAGCCATGATGCCGAGAAGAAGCACCGCGGACAGCACAGTGCTGACAATGATACCAGTGCTTTTCCTTGTGCCAGTATTTCCACTCGAACTCCCACCTTGATACACAATAAAACGAATTGGAAATAGAAGTTACAAAGAATCCAATAGTTATTTCGAACTCATTCTCTTCCTCATTTCATCTGGTTGAAAATAACTCAGGGTTTGAACACATACCGACTTCTGATGCGGCCATCCTTACGTAGATATCCTGGCCGTTCTCATTGAACTGTCTAATATCCATCAGGTCACCAAACCAAAGCAAGCATCCGCTTCCTTCCCCTCTAATATCCAAGTTTGAATAAGCCGTGCATGAGCAGTTCCTCAAGCATGTCTGCTCGCATTCTTGAAGGTTCATACTCTCGTTGAACCACGATTGCCTCGTGTCGGGCAACTTCACTTCAGTGTACGTCAGAAACTTGTCTCCTCCCAGGCAATCCAGTTCCGTCCTCCGGACACAACCGTTTGACCAATCCCCGAATTCCCAGGCGCTCGGGTATTTGGGCATGAACCCTGTTAAGCACACGCATTTTGGAGAGCTAGCAATGTTGCAGTTCCCATTCCCTCCGCATAATGCATAACTGTCACAGTCGTCTGTTTGAGCAGACGAATACAGTATCCAATCGTGTGTCCGATCTACCCAACTGAAGCGCTGAGCAATCCCATTCTCGTTTAAAACGAGCATCGATGGGACGGAACTGTTCAGAATATTGAAGTAATAGTAAATTTCGTTTTGGTTGGAGACGAAGCCAAAGCTATAAACTGGATTTGGGCTCAACTGAGGGAACCCGCTAAACCGAAGGCCGTTCCAAGGTCCTGACCTGAACTGCACTACCGATCTTTTTCTCACGATCAGCTGCGGATATCCCGAAGAATCGAGCCTATATGTGAAATCACCAAGTGAAGGGTCGTCCACGCTTTTCCAAGAGGTCAGGTACCGGTCCAGACCTTTTGCTCGGTCTATACCAAACTTCATGCCAGCCAGAAACGAATTACAAGGGTGATCAAAACTCTGCCAAATTGCATCATTCAAGTCATTGTCGTTTCCTTCTTTTATGACGAAATTGGCGGAATCCAAAAGCTGCGCAATCGGATTCTGGGCCAATCTTGACACGTTGGAGGACCAAACGACCCCATTGTTGCGGTTCAGGAGAGTGAGTACACCCTGAGGAGTGAGCTTTAGGACTCCTGAAGAATCATTCAGGGGATTCTCTCGGTTTGCGACCCAAATCACCCTCCCGGCTGATAGCTTCTTGTACCATACGCCCACGTACCGGTTCTTGGAGCTGCCGGGGCTGAAGAATCCTAGCTCGAAGTTCCCGCCGGGAGAGACTATCGTTTGGCCATCTGTGATGTTCTGGCCAGCTGAAATGGAGTCGGACGCATAGCTTATCTGCAACACCAGGGACATGAAGCACAAGCTGCGTAGAAGAATTGGAAAGCATGACTCCATAGATGCTGTTCAGCTAATGCTATAATGACTTCTGATTCGTGAGGAAATTAAAGAGAGGCAATTAGCTGATTAATCTCTCCTCCGTTTTTGTTGCTTTATGAAACAGGAATTAGCCGCGATGTTGGACCTTGACGACATATAATGATTATTACGTGATGGGCAAAGCAACAGTCGTTGAAATCAGCACTTTGAGTTTACTGTTGGTAACGCAGCGTACGAACGACGTTTCCAAGCTCAATCATGCTTGGAAACTATATAACGCGTGGCTCAATCATGATTAGTTGGATATTAAAGTTAATGAGGACTGTAGAGATGAGTACGAGGTGTGCTTGTTTTGTAAGTTGACCCCGTTATAGCAACAATTAGTGATTAATTTATTAATTTTGATTATGATAATATGACTCCAAACGCACTCAAGGTGAATATAATATAATGTAATGCGACAAAAGATTGTCAGAATCTCCTTAAAATTGTCAAAACTTAGACCATCAAAAGCCTGCTAAAAAAAGTGGTCATTCTCACGGATGCCGGTTTCTGGGTAAGAGGTGGGAACGTCCATGCGTTTCGTATAGGAAAGCGTTTGACACCAAAAAGAGGAAAAAAAAACCACAAAAAATTTGAAATTATAACTTTTTTGACATCAAAAATTTCAAATTTGTGCCTTTGTTTGATGTTTTTTATATTATAAATTTAGGATAAATATGTTATGGGGCATAATTTGGAATTTTTTTTTTCAAAAAAAAAAACAAATGATTAAGTCATTGATTGTTGGCTCAGAGTAGGCGAGGCCAAGCAAGATGTGGCGAAGGAAAAATTGACACCACAGCTGACAAATTTAGCTAGCAGATTATAAAAGTGATTTAGCCGACAGAAAATATAAATGAAAATAGACGAGTCGAGTAAATATTTGACAAATAAAGGTTGATTCAAATAAAGGTGGGGGATTCTAATCCTCACCTTCTAGGATGACGACGATATAGTTTCAAGAGTGAGTTTTGACTAACCGGTTGGGCGACATAGATAAATAGAATAAACCAACCAAAAAAAAAAAAAGTGACTAAAGATGACGATTAACATAACCGTCAACAAGATAAAGTAACCATCTGAGTAGCGAAGTCGATGATTCCAAACACAGTTGTTCAAGAGATCTTCGCAAAATTGGAAATTCATAAAAATGTGAAGTTATGTAATTAAGAAATCCGTAAGCAACTGACGTGAAGACATGGAAAAGATATACCCATCATAGTAGTGGAGACGACACGATTTGTAAAGTAGTAAAAGCATAATTGTCAAAATAGTAAAATCGGCCAATTATGAATGATAGTTTGTACCAAGTGATTGAGTATGATTGTAACATCCACCATGTCGTTTAATTTATAATAAAATCACGTGATATCTCATATGAAATCATGGTCAATTTCTTCTTTTTCTGTGATAATTCCGACCGTAACAACTTCTTGCACCAAGAATACGAAGAATTATGAAACGAAAAATCTTTTATGGCTCAAGCAATTCACTAGATTGACCAAAATCTGAGGTTTGGCACTTCTGGCCTTTGACTGAAGTTAATTCTTGTTCTAATAAATTGCATCTGGTCTCAATTTTCATAGTCAAGTCCAAGATGGCCTCCAGATCCTCTTTCACTGTCTCAATTCCCATGCCCGAAAGAAAACATCGGACAAAGAATTGAGAGAAATGACGAGTGACATGCGGACCTGCGACGTGTGAAGATTATCGGCACGTGATCTGACTAATTGTATTTTTTATGCACACTTGGCGAAACATGATTGGAGAGCCGCCTACGTGGGGTCATGGAGGACCCAAACCCACCTAACGTATCATTGAGGTTAGCTAAGTTGAAGCGGTTCGTGAATATGTTCACATCTCGTCTCTCCTCGTCCAGCCTCAATCAAACAAGAGAGTGACGTCAGCAATTAGGTTGAGAAAAACAATTAGCATCATCATTGAAGGAAACGTGCGCTCACCGTGAACTTATTCAAACAAAGTCGCCTATTTTCTATGTTTTATAACGTGATGGATTATGTCAAGTACATTAGTCTAATTTGGGAAATCAACATGCTAGGCATAGGTGATAAATTCTTACAAGGCTTGTTCGAAACGACCATCTTATTTGAATTTCTACTTTGTTATTAGCCGGTTATTATACTGATTTACTAGACTGGTTTATCTCACGTCGCTTGTGTACGTGATTAGTATACTCTTTATATCTATGTAGTCTCTATTTATCTATTCATTTAAATTTTCAGATTTGACTTTTTAATATGGTATCAAAGTCAGTTCCGCTCTGATTTATTTTGCGTTGTGCCCTCTTGTGTCAAATTGCACATGTGGTTTCTAATTAGTTGTGCACATGAGAGTAGATGTCAAATTGTATCCCACATCGTTTGTCACGTGATTTATATGCTCTTTCTATATACATGGTCTCCCTTTGCCTATTAACCCAAGCTTTTGAGTTGAACTTTTTAATAAATAGTCTAATGTTACTCTTTTCGGATCAGGTTACTCAATCTTGTTTTCACTTTTAATTAAGTCCCTCCCTTCACTTATTGTAAAATTTGTCATTAAGCTAAGTTAGGGAATATTAGATGAAGATAGGACTACGACTTAGTGACTTGATGAAACTTAAGCTAAAGTTAAGAGTCCAAGGTGGGGAGTTTTAGACAATGTGTTAGTGGGGTTGTTGAGCGATCTAATTGAAAGTTAGAAATAAAATTGATTGATCGGATTGAAGAAAAAACCTGAAGGTCGAATGATCTTTTAAAGTGACTATAAAAGTTTATTGATGATCATTCAATTAACATGCCTTATGAATTTTTTTTTTCCTATTGTACAATTAAGTTTAGAGGTTAGGTGACATATGAGGTCTCGAGCCAAGTTTATTCTACGAATCTCAATTGATGCACATCTCATTCAAATGTAAATTGCTTTCAATCGTACGTCATGTCAATGCTAAGGATAGGAGCTCATCTTTCTTCTGCTAATAAACAGTAGTTCCTTTTCTAAATAATAATTTTGTGCATTTTTTTTACCAAAATATCAAAGAAGTGTGAATGACTCGACACTTTGGAATCAGTTCAATTTGATCAATGGACAGAAATATATTTTCTCCAATGATATAAGATATCCGGGCTTTTGATTTGATTAATTTCACGAGTTCATGCAAACACACTGTTCCATCCACTTGTATCTTAATGCAAAATTTAATGTGAAATCGTTTGGGATTGAATATAAAAAGGGCTATCTCAATATAAAGTCAACTTGATTAAGGGCAGCAAAAGAAACAACGTAGACTCGTTTTAGAATGACGCACAATTAACAAATTCAGTTATAGAATGCAGTACGGATTTATAAAGAAAACATAAATGGGACCCCAGACATATGAGGTGTAAAGTTACAAATCAGAAACAAAGGGCAACAGACAAATGGGTGTAAAGAGACAAACAGAGGATACATGGGGTAGCTCCAAAACACGTACCAACAAAGTCCCCGAGAGCAGCTTTATTTCGATCAAATGATCCTTGGAATATCATTATATAATCCGAACGCACTGACACGGAGCCAAAATCGATAACACAGTTTTCCCGTCAAATAACCACCACTCTCGTTGATCTTCTGAAAAAACAATGACTGCTACAAAAAAGAAGATAATGGGGAAATGAATATCGGTGAAGAGTATAACTATTATTCTAGCTAGAAAGAATGTAAGGATTATGAGTTAGACCAAGACTCTACTAAAAGAGTAAAGGAAGTGAGGGGTTTGTTTTGATTGATAGACGGGAGGGTTGATGCGCTTGCAGGATGGGTGAGAGTAGTTTTGAGTGATTATTGAAGATGGGTGAGTGTATGGGGGATGAATGTCAATGGGTAAATGCCAAATGAGGGACAGAATATGATTGGAACTAAGGCGCATACGATGTGTTACCAGCTGAGGATCAAGGTTGGGATAGATGAAGCTCACCACCAAGGCCCACAGAAATTACCAGCCTAGGATACAGGATTTAAAGATTGAAGAAGCTCACCACCAAGTCCTACATTAAAAAAAAAAAACCATCAATTGAGGATACAACTTTGGCTCATCACCAAGGAAGAATCCACCTTCTAAGGATATAAAAACCAGGAGTAATCTACTCTCCAAAGATATTTGCTCACACAGAGGAAAATCTCAAATATTCATATACTCAAAATTCACTATCTTATATTTGAGAATTTGCCTCATAATATAGAGGGATTATTACATAGGAAATAGATTAAACACTGAAGACAAGAAACTACCTAACTAATTAGAGACATAGGAACTAGAAAATGCATTAAAATATCTAGAGACTTAATCTTTGACTCTTTAAAAATTACAATGCACTTAAGACTCACTAGTGACATTTGACTAGACTTAAAGTAATTAAAATAGACTCTAAATTCGTTCATCTCCTTGGACAGTCCAATAGACATCTTTGAAGATTGCCAAACAACAAATGAAATTGTCTAAAACAGCCTTCGGTTGTTATATAGTCTATTAGTAGTCTTGGATCGACAATAAACTTGTACGTCAATGTCTTGGTAGCCAATCGTCAACCACAAAAACAACTTGTCCACTGATCAACGACTTTCTTGCATAATCGACATTTTCAACTTTCTTTGATATAAAAAGGCCAATGCTCCCGCATCAAGGGTGATCTTTTTTTATATGATTTTCTTATTATCATTTTTTTTTTTTGGGTAACATTTTGGCTAATACTGCTCAGGTGATGGGTTTCATTAGAAAATGTCCATCAACGGATGCAAGGATTACGAATTAGACCAAGAGTCCATCACAATGATTTTGGCAATAAGGTTGAATGAAGTAAAATAATTCACAGAATCGTTGACTAAACGTGCGAAAATCGTGAACTTGATTAATGGATGAGATCAGTATGATAATCGAGTTTGTAATTATTGCCCTCGCAACTTTAAACAAGCCACATAGTTTTCATGTTTCGTACATCAAGGATGATGTCGTGTATATCAGTCTAATTTGAGAAACCGATATGCTGATTATATGTGACGAATTCTTACGAGGGTTGTTGAAACGACTCGCTTATTTGAATACCCACTTGGTAGTTAGTTAATTATGGTACCGATTGACTAGATTGGTTTTGACAATCTAGCATTACTCTTTTCATATTGAGTTACTGGATCTTGTTTTCACTTCCGCTCATGTCACTCCCCTCACTTATTGGCAAAAAAAGAAAGATATTGGAGAAGATTATGCAAGCTCCGATATGAAAAAACGTAGAAAGAAAAAAGAGGGAGGACTCAAGGAAGATTCGACAACGATTTAGCGACATGGTGAAACTCAGATTAAATGTTAACAGATCGAGGAAGAGAGTTTTAGACTGTACTTTTGAGCAGGGCTGTCGGGTGATCTAATTGAAAGTAAAAACAAATTGATTGATCGAATTGAAAAAAGAATTTGAACATTGAACGATCTTTCCAAAGTGACCATAAAGTTTAATGATCATGATTCATGTAACGTGCCTACTATTTCTTTTGTGTTCCAGTTTCCACCATGAGCACGTGGTCTCTTATGACTTAATCTGCGTTAATTTCAGGTCAGGCCTCTTGCTTCACGTTGTACGAAGAAGAAGATAGAAAATGGTAAGTCAATAGTCGCTCGAATAGTGTTGGAGCTATTTATATCATTGTCCAATTAATATATCTTTCCAAAACCCAAAATGGACAAATATGACATACTTTATTGTTATATACCTAAGCATAATTTAATTGAACCGCCAAGGTCTTACTAAATTCAGTTCTCACCGGAAAATCAATAATCTAGTATAAACGTGTTTAGTTCGAGTTGCTATATCTATTATCAAATGGTCTTATAAGCTAATAAATAATTGAACCGACTCTGATTGACTATAGTGGCGTTGAAGGAGAGAAGAGTTCGATAAGACTAGTTGAGGGATTTCACTCGTAGGCAAATCTAGAAGATACCCAAAAGATATGCTCACGAGCCTTCAAATATAATTTATGAAAAAAAAAACCTTGAAAATAATTACAATATAATATAAGTTGAGTTGTTATACTGTCAAACAGCAATTAAAACCCCAAATTCCAGCATCTACGGAACAGATTTGAAAATTTCAGCTAATTGATTAAGGTGCTAATATCTTATTATGGCCAATGTGTTAATGATTTTTATAAAAATGGGTAAATATTAATTGCATGATATTTCGGTTCATGAAAAAGAGATTACGAAGCAAATAAAATACATGACAATACTAGATATGGTAATAATATGGTTGTATGGTTAGTGTAGGCCAGTGATTTTATAATGTGACCTGGGATGGATGGCTCTATTAGAATACACAATAATTAAGCTATAATCCCTTCTTTAGGATTATTAGCAAATTAGTCATAAATTTATTGCTAATTTAATCATAAATTTCTCAATTTTGCCAATTAAATTCTAAACTTTTGTGCGAAGTTTCAATGTAATCCTTTCAGTTAATTGTTGCAGGAAATCACTGACGTGTCGATCTACAAAGAGTGTCGTTTCAAGTAAAATTGTCTATGTTAGCATGTTATTTAGAAAAGCTGATGATGAGTGGACACCATTTTAGCAATTTCCAATAATAATTGGCCAAAATAATTATGTTGAAATTCCACATAGAGATTACTGCTATCCAAGAATCTCTTACTATGTTAGCTATTGGGAGCAGGCTTTCCGATGGTAGTCCCGTTGCGGCCTCTGACTATCCGCCTTGTCTCATCTTGATTTGGCTATACTTGTATGTAGCGAGCCATGTTAGAAAGAACGTGAGAGCCTTTTTTTAACCTTTAGAAAAAGAAAAAGGCTCTCATCAGTCAGCTCATCCCCTTTACTATTCAGCCTTGCCGCCTATGTTGAGAATAGGTCTCGTTCAGTTCAAGTGGCCAGCCTTTATTCATCTATACTAACTGCCATGAAGATAATCAAAAAAGAAAGAAGATGAGTTCTTATTTCTTTTATCACTTAGGAGCCGTGCGAGATGAAAGTCTCATGCACGGTTTTGAATGAGAGAAAGAAGTGAGGAATCCTCTTTTTGACTCTGACTATCCCACTCCGGTCATTCCTTTTCTTTTTGTTACTTTGAAAGTAGCTCCTTCAACTTCTACCACTCAAATTTTCGACATTCCTTTTTATTTTTCTCATCAAACAAATGGCATCTTCTTCTAAAAATCCTAACTATTCTTAGCATGATATTGGAGAATCTCATTGCTATTACTCAAACAAGCATGAAACATATGCTTGCATATTCGACCATAAGTAAAATCGAATATGTAATTATTGGAATAAATATTAGAGACTCAAATGGTGGATATGCGAGCTGACCTATAACATTGCAGTTAATATGATGAAGGTGAGTACCACTACTAGATCGATGATTGTCCCATTGAACATGTATGAGAAGACCTCTGTGATCAATAAGATCTACTTGATGTGACATTTGTTTTACGTAAAAATTGATAGAGGTGAGTCACTTGCTAAACACTTCAATGAATTCAACGTTGTTGTGAGGTCATTGATTTTGGAGGTATGTACTTCAATTATATTATCCTCATTGCTCGATAGTTGAAATACTATTGTTATAACTATTAGTAATTCCTCCAGGTCAATAAGTTTGACGTTTGATGAGGTTCACAATTTGACTATGAGTGGCAACATTCATAGAAGAGAATTTAGTGAACATGTGGCTTCTATTTTAAAATGAGTATTGCAAACATGAATGACTAAATAACACCCAACTCTTGTCTATCTAGCAATTCCAATCAACTTTACTCTAGCTCACTTCTTCCCAGTAGGGGTACGTGCAAATTCCTTTGATAAGGTAATCCTCAATTTGCACCTTATAGAAATCAAAACCCTTAGTGCAAATCTGTCATTTTTAACTTTTCCTTCTTCCATCACCATGGATTCGCTTCAACTCAGCCAAGCTTGGTTCTAATACCAATTATCGTGGAAAACAAGAGATCAACTGGTGCTAGTTTGTTTCATTTAAAGATGGGCGGAGGTACGTTGGTTGCTAAGGGTGCGTTTGGTAATGCTTTTCTTCTTGGGAATAATTTCTGATAAAAAATGATTATTTTTATTATGTTCCCAGGAATAATTTCTAAGCAAAAAAATGCATTTGGTAACTGCATAAAATTTCTGATTTTAGAATAGAATTGTATTTGGTATCGTGCTCAAAATTTCTACTCGAAATTATTTTCTTTTAATTTTTAAATCATTTTATTACTTTATTACTTTTTTTTTTCTTTTTTCTTCTTCTTCAAGTCGTCGGTCATTGGCCTTGGGATGACAGTGATCGGCCGGACAAGAGCGGCGACCTCACTAGAGCCTCACCGGACCTCGATGAGGTGACCCTCGTCGGCCCCGAGCCTTACCGACAACTAGGCGAGGCTCGACCAAGCCATGGCTAGGCGAGTGGCCTCACCGGACTGCGAGGTCAAGTCTCATCCAACCATGGCTCGGCCAAGCCTCAGCGGGATTGGTCGAGCCTCGTTGGGGTTGGACAAGCCTTGCCTAGTCAGGCAAGCCTCGCCGATGGCCTGGGGAGGCCCGCCTTTTTGGTGGCCGGGCTTGCCTCCAGTGAGCTCGCCAAACGTCACCCTAGCCTAGCGAGCCTTCCGGCGGGCTCGCCAAACCGGTTTCCGACGACCGGCGGTGGTGGACGAGTGGACAGCGGTGGATAGTAACGGCAGCAATGGCAACAGATAAAGAAGAAGAAATAGGGAAGAAAGACAAGAAAAAGAGAAAAAGAGAAAATAGGTGCTTGATTCTAGAATTATTATTGGGAACAAGAATCATTTTTTTTTTATTCTCGATTCTACTCCAAATCTGTTCTTAGGAACAAAAATTTTACCAAATGCATTTCTATTTTAAATCTACTCCTGAAAACAAAAGAACATAAATAAGTACTGTTTGGCAAGTTGCCAAACATGCCCTAAACATATCAATGAATTCCATGCTCTATCCTGCGTTAGTTTTCAGTTATTCTGTTCCTCTACAATATGAAAAATGGCTTTTAAGATGATACGAGAATCTTTCATTTATAGCCAACACTTTTGAAAAATCAAATCCTTTTCCTTTTCTCCTGTTTTAGTTGCATCTGAACTTGTTGACGTCGCCATAATGCAGGCTGTCATTGGAAAGACATGATTATTTCGCACTGTAGAATAGAAGAAACATCACTGTACAGACTTTGACAGAGCAAAGGTTTTAGTACTGATTACTGATCTAGGTTGTAGTTTGGCTACTTATTCCCTAAAGTATGATTTCGTCGATTCAAAATGAAGCAGATATTCAAACATCAAGAATTCTTTTGAAAAAAAAAAAGAATTTACTTCATTAAGTTCACGGGTATTCACACTAAGGTATTCTAGGGTTTTTTGGCTAGAAAATCAAAACAAAAAAAGACCCTGAAATTTTCACTCTATTGTGGTACATGTACACACTTTCTGACCGAAATCCAGCAAAATTTGGACGACAAAAGTTGCAATGTTTCACATGTCCCTGCAATGTCTTGCAATGAATTCATATGGGATCAACATAAACATAATCGAAATTACAGATATATCATCGAGGCAGTAACTGTGAAATAGTTACTTCTTTAGCCGAATAGTTGTTATGCTTGCTGTTGCTTGAAGAACTTGCTTCGGACACAGACATCTCATTGAAAAAACCAGGTTGTTTAGGCTGAGGCAATGTGCTCTCGCTGCTCAACATCGTAACCACAGACGACATCTCTGGTCTATCGTGCGGATTATTTTGAACACACAACAAAGCCACATGGATGGACCGTAAAACTTCCACGGGGTTGAATGTGGATGCAATCGACGGATCTATGAGCTCCATAAACTTTTGATCTCTTAACAGTGTCCAAGCCTGCATTATTGTGCTAGTCATCTAGAGTAAGACTAGAAACCAACTGAAGATATATAAACAAAGAGATCTGATAAATCTTTATGCTTACATATCCGAGAAGGCTTAAACGGTTGTCAGGATGATTGAAACCTTGATTTCTTTTCCTGCTCACGATTTCTAGTAATAAAACACCAAAACTAAAGACATCCGATTTTACTAAATAAAAGCCGTTGACGGCATGCTCTGGGGACATGTAACAACTATGCAAAAAAACCATTGAAAGGAATGATTAGTTCTTGAAGCAAATGGACCAAAATTAGTGGAGATCATTTGTTAAGAGAATTCGTAATTTTCCCACCACTCTCTTCGTACTCGCTTCACACTCATTACCTCCGAAATTTGGAATTTTCTAATTTTTTTTGTAAAATTTCGAAGTTTTTAATATTTTCTAATTTTTTTTTAATTTTTTAATGTTCTCTGAAACTTTTTGAATTTTCGGGAAGTTCATAAATTTTTATTTTTTTCACTTTTTTGAATTTTGAAAATTTTTAATTTTTAATATTATTGTATTTGGAAAAAGGGTTCGGACCTATAAACCAGATCCGGCCCGGGACCCAATCTGATGACCGTACCCGAACCAATTAAAAAACTATTTCTTAATTTTTTTTTGTTTTTATATTAACGTTAATATTTTAATTAATTCTTTTTTAATTCTTTTTCTTTTTTTCTTTTTTTTTTTTCTTTTCCCCTTGGTCTTCTTCTTCACGTGCCTTCTTCCCCGATGGTTTCCTCCCACGCCCGAAGCTTGCTTCCGGACCAACCCCTTCACCCACGCGGCTATCCTTGGTCGCCGGTGGCCGTACAAACGCCGAACCTTCACCACCCGCCGGTCGTCCATCCTGAACAGCGTCGACTACCGCCGGCCACAAACTCCGGCGACCACTAATCCACTAACCGGAACCAAGAAAAACCTTCGCCAACCCTACGATACCCGACCATTTTGCGACAATCACGTAGAAACACAGCGAAAACATAAAAAGCTGACATGATTCCATGAGTATACAAACGAACACGAAATGATCTCGAGTTGAAAGAGGGACCGTTCTTTGGTTTTCTTTAGGGCATTTTGTCAAACAAGTGGTACGCAGTGGCTAAAAGGGAGATATCGAACATCATTCGCACTCAAATCCGCGGATATAGACCCAACATGAACCCTCACATGACAAAGAGGATCCTCGGGAAATCAACGCAACTCGCAGCAAATCAAAATAAAACTCAGAGAAACCTACCGTGGGGAGAGGCGCGCGTCGTCGAGGGTCGGCGGTCGAGGACCGAGCGCGATGATCGATCGTCGTCGTCTTCTCCGGTCGGAGCTCGAGGTTAGCGCACGTCCCTCCCTCTCTCTCTCCCTTGGACTCTCGCCAAAGACTCTCTCTCGAGCTCTCACAAACAGAAAACCGGAACTCCCCTCCTTCTCCGTCTCTGTCTCTCCAGACCTCTCTCGCTCACCCTCTCTCCCTTTTGAGGCCAGCGCCCGCGGCTTCTGCCATCAGCAGCTTACTGGCCGGCTTGGCCCCGATCTGCAGATCACGCTGCCGTCTGCCCTCGCGATCCTCTGCCTCCCTCTTTGGTTCGTACGTTTCTTTAGCCAGCGTGAGGGCGTGAGGGAGGAAGAAGACCCACGCGCGGGCCGGGCCGACTTGAAAAGAGATGGGCCAGTCCGCGCGAAAAGAAGAAAAGAAGGAAGAATAGAGGCGGGCCGGGCCACAGAAAAAGAGAAAAGAAGAGAGAAGAACAGGAGTAGGAAAAGGAGGGCCGGGCAAGCCCAGCCCCTTGCCCGGCCCTATTCAATTTCTTTTTTTCTCTTTTTTTATGATTATAATATTCAATAATAATAATATTTTTTTCTTATTCTCTCTCTTATTTTATTTTATTTTCTTTTCTTTTTGATGACAAATTTATTGGAATAATTTAAAAATTACTGTTAGTGATGCAAATATTCCTAATGTTAAAACGCAATGCAATTTAGTGAAAATTATTTTTTGCCTAAGGTTTAAAATTAATCCTAATTTCTACGTGATTAAGTCTCAAATAAAATGATATAATTTAGGTGTCAATAGGTATCCTAAGTTCGCATTTCACACTTGATCTCCTTTTTTAAGGTGTATCATACGTGTTGAAGTGAATAACAACACTTTTCCGCTGCCACGGAAGGTATTAGTTTGGGAGAACTCGTGTTCTTGTAGATTTCAAACTCAATGAGTCAAAACAGAATGCGAGGTGGTGATGCCATTGGTGGACATGATCTTGAATGTGACCTCACAAGCAAATACCCCTAAAGACTGTCCCTCTTGACGAACCTGCGAAGGGCAAGTCACAACACTCATTTGCATCGAATAACCACATTACGTCACATAGACAATCAGAACCGATCAAGAGATTTTTGAGTCTTTTGCCCCTTTGCAAAAGCAAGTGAAAGGGCTTGCATGGATAGGGCCTAAGGAGTAGATTGAACAGTTCAACACATCATAGACACTGTAAAAGTCATTTCCTCTTTCAACAACTGCAAAATGTCATCGTCGCTATTGTCACAAGGTGGCGGGAGCATTGGCGATTTGCCTCGTTAGAATAGACATTAATTTATAATATATCATCCAACATGGCATGTTAGTAAGATGAAGTCAACACTTGAGAAGGCAAACAATGTTACTTGAACATGTGGTTGAAGGACAATAGAAGTTCTAATAACTTCAAGATTGATTGTTTCAAAGCCATAAATTTTTAAATTTATAATTTTTTTTTAAGTGGCAACTTAAGTGTGAGAGAGAGAGAGAGAGAGAGAGAGAGAGTATTTGACTCGTAAGCTCTTTAGCATCTTTGGCTCTAGTTTGTTAAGTTTGTATGGTGAATCTATGTTTACCCAAACATCTGGTAATCTTGAAACATAGCAATAGAAACTACATGATTCTTATGTTAGGATAGCATTATTTTGGATCATCCTTGTTAGAATATTTAAATAATAAACCATACTTTCATCTATTAACATAAATTTTGAGAACAATTGGCTATAGTCCTATAAAATTTTACATGGTATCAAAGCTGGAGGTCTTGGGTTTGAATATTTGCAGACCCAATTTTGTTTCCTCAATTTAATTTTCACATTTAATACTAGGCAAAAAACTAAACTAGGTATGAGGGAGAGTATTATGATATATGAATAATAAATCACGCCTTCGATTATCAACTTAATTTTTTTAAAACAATTGTCCCACAAAATCTCACAATCTTGATGTTAGACAAGAACAATTTTGTACACTAGAGATAATCAACAAAGTAGGAATTCAATTCGGTAGAGCAAGACAACCAGTAACACACCGGATAAAAGATTAACACAAGCTGGACATCCCTACGAGATGAAAAGAACACCACTGTGGCATTTCCTCTGATGAATGAAAGCAATGTTTGTTGCAATGAAATTTCAGAAGAGTACTTTGGGGCGGACCGGAAATTGTTTCAGGAACTGCGTGAGGGCATCTTAGAAATCCCAGGACTCCAATTGGGCTATATCAACGAGGCAATGAACACAGATTCAAGCCTCCGGATATTCACGGCGAATCAGATCTGCTTTGTGCCCACAGCCGGAACTAGCTATGGCTATGGGCATGGCCGACACTTGGACGATGGCACTGTTGACTAGGGGTGTCAATGGTTCAATTCGGTTAAGTTTTTTGGAAAAACTGAACTGAACCGAACCGAACCATTAGGAAACACTTGAGAACCGAACCGAACCAAAATTTTGGCTCGGTTCGGTTTTTTGGTTTTTGATTTTCAACTTTTAGTTTTCGGTTTTTGCATTTGTTTTTCTTTTTTCGTTTTTTTTTCTGTTGTATTTCCAAGAAATAAGCTCTTATCGGTTTGTTGGTTCGGTTCAATTCGGTTAATTGATAAAAACTTAATCGATAAAAAAAATTTTAATTTTTAATGAGAACCAAACCGAAAAAACTAAATTTTTGGGTTCGATTTTGTTCGATTTTTGACACTCTTACTGTTGACCATCCTCATGCAGAATGGAATTGACGGCCTTCAAGTGCACCTTAGCTGGAAGTGGGTCAAAGTCGATCCCATTCCAATCGCCTTTTTGAACAACACTGGTGGTCACCTCGAGGTACATAGATAGGAATTAATGTTTCATCTTTCAAATCTCCCTCATAATTTTTGCAAGAGAGGTCCAATTTGTTTCAAATTTTGGAGTGTGAAGTGTAAAGTCTGGCTCGGTTTATAGATGCAGGCATGACGGAGGTCTTTATGCAAGGGACATTTTTATTACTGTTGGGAATAACGGATCCCCGAAAATCAGATTCGACACCGAATCGAACCCCTAAATCAATGCGGAAGACGAAGCCTGGGAAAACACGTATCACCGATCGTAAAGCACACCACGGATTCGAGCGTACCTTGTTAGCCACAGATTAAACACCAATGCCGAAAACCGAGGAAGAAATTCTGATCCGATGATGCCAATTTGCCTTGAAGGGAAGACGGGACGCCTTAAGCGTTTTTCTTCTTTTTGTTTTTGAGAGAGAATGCGCGGGAGAGAGGAAGCGTACGTTTGTTTTTCCAACGGTTGTCTTCTCTCTCTCTCTCTCCTCCCTTTTATACCTTCCCCCATCCACGGGCCCTATTCCCATGGGCCGGGCCCTTTTGGGCCCAACTTGAGAAGGCCCATCTCATAAATCCATCATCTCCCACTCGCACATGGTGGTCCAAAACCAACAGGGCGGACAGGCCCTACCTAGCCCCATCGAGAGAATAATCCATCATAGACTCTCACTTAACATGGTGGGCCGAACAGAATCCTTTTTCCTCTCTTCAACATTCATACCGGTGAATAATCCGTGCGACCAGCATACTTTGAGAGCTCGTTGCTATACATCTCGTTAGGAATATATAGCAGCTCATAATGGGCATAACACTCCGAGTAGATTTAGTATGCAGTACCCTAGATCGATGGATCACATTTATATCTCTCTTGATCTCTTTTAAACAATGATATATATATTGTATTCACAATTATGATTATCACAAAGACAGTCATAATTGGTTAACCGGTGAATACAAAACTACAATGTAATTCTCCAAAATCGATCTTCCTCTTTCCTTCAAACTCTCAATTTCAGTCCAGCTTGCTTTTCTAGAAATGCCCCATTAGATCGAATCACTCATGACCATTGGCAACATCCTAAGATAGCAAACACTAAATAGAAATCTTGAGAATAAGTAAGAGTCATGAGGGGACTAAGAAATTGAGGAACTCTCTTCCTCAAGAGTCTCACACGACATAAAAGTTGAGATCAAACTTTTGCCACTCTTATTGGTCGTCTCATGCATACGTAGTATGAAATACGTATTACGGTATTAACTCCTTTCCCATGGAGCGTATGTCTATACCTTTCAATACCGTACAGATGATAGTTCAGACATACCCAATGTCTAACTTGAGTTCACGTATCTACTCATTCACAAAATTCATCAGAACTCACATCTGGCATCTTAGACAGATAAAGTAAAACATGTTGGGTATTTTACTTTCGGACATAGTAAGTATTATGTCCTCATCTTAACACTCAGTTAAGGCGACATACGTGTTTTAAGCTTGAGCTCTCGATTATCACCTAGATAATAAGCTTATAAACAGTCTCATCTCTATTTATCACACAGTAAATAGAGGCGATTACCTGTGTGAGTGGCCTAATCTTATATCTGTCCGACATACTTCTCAACTTAAAGCAATGCACTAAGCATTAAGATGCATAAAGATCAAACAAAGATTCATAGGCATTAATGATGAAAACACAAATTCATCAAATTGTGAACATTTAGGGAAATTACAATATTCAGTACATCAGTCTCTACGCAATCCTAGAGATTTCATATGGCCACAAAACACATCTCTAGGTATTGGCTTTGTCATAGGATCTGCTACCATTCCATGCGTAGTATGTACTCTAAGTTCACATCTTTTCGTGCAACCATATTCTTGACAAGATTATACTTGGTATCTATATATTCGGTCTTGCCATGATATTTTGAATCTTTGGTGTACACTTTTGCTGCTTGGCTATCATAGTTAACCAACAATGAATCTGCAGCACTTCCAATAACACCTAAATGATCCAAAAATCTCTTAAGCCAAACATCTTCTTATACCGCTGCTGATAATGCCACGAACTCAACTTACATTGTGGACAAGGCTATACACTTCTGTTTCTTACTGCTCCAACGTATGGTGCCATTATTCGGTAAGAAAATAAATCTAGAGGTAGATTTCCTTTCATTTAAATCTCCTCCCCAATCAGTATCACAATAGCCTTTGAGTTGCAGATCCTTTCCTTAATGACTCAGCGTATAATCAGCAGTTCCCTTCAGATACCTCAGTATTCTCTTAACGGCTTTCCAATGTGTTTGACCTGGATTGGATTGGTATCTGCTCACCATTCCGACTGCAAAGCATATGTCGGGTGTTGTATACATCATAGCATACATCAAGCTCCCAACAGCACTAGCATAAGGAACATGTTTCATTTGTTCCTTCTCTTGTGGAGTCCTTGGACACAGACTATGGCTCAATCCTTCACATTTTTGCAATAGGAGTGTCTATGGGTTTACAGTCTTGCATACGAAATCGTTTAAGAACTTTATTTATATAGGTTTCTTGTGAAAGAGACAACGATCTCTTCAAAACGATCTCTTGAAGTCTTAACTCCAAGAATGTATGCAGCCTCACCCATATCTTTCATCTCAAAGTTAGAAGACAACTATCTCTTGACAGTATTAACCAACTCCATATTGCTTCCGGCAGTTAATATATCATCAACATATAATGATATGATCACAAATTGATCATTGGATCTATTGATATATACACAATGATCCTCATCAATCATTGTAAAATCATATGCCACTATGGCATTATGAAAATGTATATACCTTTGTCTCGATGACTGCTTAAGGCCATATATCGACCCCCAAAGTCGACATACATTTTCTTCTTGGCCTTTTATTATGAAACCAGCAGGTTGTTCCATATATGTTCCTTCCTCTAATTCTCCATTGAGGAAAGCAGTCTTTACATCCATTTGATGTAACTCAAGATCCATACTAGTCACTATTGCCAGAATCATGCGAATCAAGGTAAATCTCACTACAGGAAAAAATGTATTTTCATCATCAATTCCTTCCTTTTGATTATACCCCTTCGCCACAAGGCGAGCCTTATGCCTTTCTATTGAGCTATCAGCCTTTCGCTTTATTTTGAGAACCCACTTGTTCCCAATAGCTTTGTGTCCTTTTGGAAGATCAACCAGTTCCCAGACTTGGTTTGATTTCATTGACTCCATTTCCTCTTTCATTGCATGAATCCATTTTTCCTTATTAGGGCAATTCAGAGCCTCATTAATATTTCTTGGCTCATCCTCATATTGTGGAGCAACAATAAAAGTTTCCCTTTCAATGTAAAAACATCGACGGGGAATACTTTGGCGACTTGTTCGCCATATGGGAAATTGTACACTTAGCACATCATTTCCCATTATGCTCCCACTTGGATTAGATAATGATGATATCATCTCATCAGTGGTTGTAATTGAGAGTGAGTTGAATTAAATTCATCACTTCTCATGTTACTCCTACTTGGACAAACTCCATTGATATCATTATCTTAATCCAATGTTTCAAATAGGAAGTTATTTTCCCATATTTCGCCCCTCTTAGGAAATTCATCCACTAAGGATGTGACATCCCGTGATTCAAATTCAGTTATACTCCCACTTTCCTGCTCACCTATGAACACATACCATTTTGAGTGTTCGCAGTATCTCATGAAAATACTCTTATTTTCTTTGGGACCCAATTTCCCAAACTTGTGAGAGGATTCATGAGTATAGGCAGCACAACCCCATGGCTTAAGAAAACTTAAGTCCGGTTTTCTAACTGTCCATTACTCATATGAAGTGGAAATAACTGATTTGGAAGGCACCTGGTTAAGTATATATAGGCAGCAGTTAACAACACATCACTCCAAAAAGTGATAGGTAAGTTAGCATGCGCCATCTTGAACCTAACCATTCCAGTAGGGTTCTGTTTATTCTCTCTGCAACACCATTTTGTTGAGGAATATATGGAATAGACAATTATCTTTCTATTCCTTTTTCATCACATAATTTTCTGAACTTATCAGATAAATGTTCTCAACCTCGATCGGATCTAAATACCTTTATTTTCTTGTCTAGTTGATTTTCTGCCAGGTTCATAAACCTTCTGAAACAACTTATGCTTTAGATTTATGAGAAATCAAATAGACATATCCGACTCGAGTATAATAAAAAAGTGATGAAATAAACAGCCCCTTGCCTTTCTCTCACATTCATTGAACCACAAATGTCCAAATGGATTAAATGCAGAGAAAATTCAGCTCTTTTACCTTTTCCAAATGGTTTTCTTGTCATTTTCCCTACTAGGCAATGCTCACTTATGGACAAATCGACTTTTTCAATATTGCCCAACAAGCCCTCTTTTGCTAGTCTATTCATATGTTGTTGGCCCATATGACCAAGTCTAGCATGCCACCATATTCACATCATTATCATATAAGGTAGAAGACGTGAAACAAGGGAATAACATATTGACATCATCACAGTCAATATTTAGTACAATAAAACCATTCAGTAAGTGACCACAACCATAGTAGTTTGTATCTAAACACAAATCTACATCTTTATTATGGAAGTTCATACCAAAACCAAGCTTAACCAACACTAAGACATACACTAAATTTCGACGAATCTCCAGAGCATATAGAACATCAAGATGCATCCACCATGCATGTTCAATTGGCAGGTGCCAATCCCTTTAACTTCAGCTCTGGAGTTATTTCCAATATAGATCCACTTAGTTCCAGTTAGTACTCGTCGGAATTCCACGAAGGATCCTCTATCCTTCGCTACATGGTCTGTCGCTCCTGAATCTACAGTCCACAAAGGATTAGACTCAGTCAAGAATACAGAACTTGACACAAAAGTAAAGTTCTGAAAAGTACAAGGGGTGTTTACTTTCTTTGGCTCACGACGATTCTTGCGAGCATAGTGACCTCTCTTGTCACAATTGTAACATCTCACCCTTGACATTTTCTTCACTTGAGGACGTTTTCCTCTCTTGTGTTGGTTAACTCTTGATTTCATGCAATAAGGACTTGATCCTTAGCATTCCACGTATTGAACGGATCAATACGTTCCACGTATTGAACGAATCAATACGTTTGCGCTTAGAGCTCAAAGCCCTTTATGAGCTAGAACCAGCATTGCAGATATCTATTTTCGGCTCACATGCCGTCAAGTGGTCCTCTACCAGCTCAAGGTGGATGCGCACAGCATCCTCAAGATTTTCCATAACATGGTCAAGAGCTTCTAGTGCTTCTTGCTTTTCCAACACATATTGAATCTCCTTATTCAATATTTCACAATTGTTACCGTTCATATCAGCAATCACGTTCTTAGTTGCTTGAAACCATCGATTTGAACACATCGAGACATATATGCACGAATAAGTAATGCCTATCATTTATGCATCCCTATTTGCACAGACCCATCATATTAATAAATAATTTCAAGTAAGGCTTTAGAATCAAAATGTCACTATGTTTCCAATCATCCTCCAAAAATCCTAACTCAAAATTATTATTAATAATTATCTTATGCAAATAAATTCTATGAAGTTACAAAAACTTCTATTACTACCCACAACTAATTACCCACAGCAACCAGCAATAGCAGAAAGCAAATAAAATCTTAACATCCAATAAAATAACAATGCTTTCACATGATACAACTAACATATCGGTTGCTACATCAACAATAATCAGGTAGTAAACATTACATAATTAATCAAAGAAATAAATAGGGAGTGTCCCTTCTAATCTATCAGTCAAAACATATGAGAAAACTAAAGGCACCTTTGCCAACCATGGAAAAACTTTTGGAGAGCATTCATGTCGCCACCAAGGCGCATTCACTCTACGCCATGTGGCGTTCAATCTAAGGGTTGAAGTTTTGGCCAATTCAATCCTATAGTACTCTCTTACAAAAGCTTCCACTAGCCTCCTATAACCCAGGACCACGTTGACCTCCCATAGCCGATCTAACACTGCTTGCCATTCAGGTGGAAGAGTGTTCATCAAAGCTGGCACCTTCTCAAAATCCGGCATAAGATAACCATTCCGGATGATTTCTTGTATCTTCTGATTGACCATGACCACATGTGATAATAAATCACCGTCATGCCACCGATAATCAGCTAACTCACATCGCCTCTTAAGTCTTGCATTTCCCTCGTCCGTTCTCGGGATTGCAGGTATCCTTGCATAACGCATCATAGTTCCTGCAACAAATGCAGAACTAAAAATGGATTACTCATAATCCATAATTTACATAAGGGAAAATACATAATTTTCCAAAATTCATGCAACAAATGCAGAATTAAAATTGGATTACTTATAACCCACCTAGGCATGATTGAAAAAGAAACAAATTCCTCTTTTTTTTTTTCTTTCTTTCGGGTCAACGGTCAAAGTCAACGGTCGGTCAACGGTCAAAGGGCGCGCGGGTCGTCGGACGTTGGACCGGTCGGACCGGACGGACCGGTTGGGCCGGCCGGACCGCTCGCGCGGACCGACCGCACGTGCCTCGCGCGTGCGGGGGATGACGTCACGCAGACGTCATCCGGCACGTGCCGGGTGCGTGCCTACGTCCGCGAGTTGGGTCGGGTCGCCGGTCGAGTCGGGACGCCGGCCGGTGACCGCCCGGCGAAACGTCGTCGGCGATGACGTCATCGGTGACGTCATCCGAGCGGTTACCGACCGTTGGATGACGTCACGATGACGTCATCGAGTGACGTCAGCACGCGTCGGTCCATGGACCGGCGCGTGCCGTTTCGCCGGTGCGCACGTGCCGGTTCGTCACCGGCGTGTGTGGCGCACGCACTGGCGAAGCCAGCGCTTCCGGGCGCGTCGCGCCCACGCACAGCGGCTTCTGGCCGCGCGTGTGGGCGCGTGCGGCGTCTTACGGCGGCGTGCGACATGTCGCCGAACTCGTCTCAACGTCGCCTTTCTCCCCATGTATTCAGAAAAGGATTTCGACATACGAAAACTCAGAAAAATGGCCGGACAACGCTCGGGTGTCGGGATTTCTCGCCCCGATCCGTACGGCCGAATGGTTTTTGCGAAAAATCAATAAAAAAAAAACATCAAATTGATCGGGAAAACGTGAACTAGGGCTCTGATACCAATGTTGGGATTAACGGATCCTCGATAACCGGATTCGACACCGAATCGAACCCCTAAATCAATGCGGAAGACAAAGCCCGGGAAAACACGTATAACCGATCGTAAAGCACACCACGGATTCGAGCGTACCTTGTTAGCCACAGATTAAACACCAATGCCGAAAACCGAGGAAGAAATTCTGATCCGATGATGCCAATTTGCCTTGAAGGGAAGACGGGACGCCTTAAGCGTTTTTCTTCTTTTTGTTTTTGAGAGAGAATGCGCGGGAGAGAGGAAGCGTACGTTTGTTTTTCCAACGGTTGTCTTCTCTCTCTCTCCTCCCTTTTATACCTTCCCCCATCCACGGGCCCTATTCCCGTGGGCCGGGCCCTTTTGGGCCCAACTTGAGAAGGCCCATCTCATAAATCCATCAATTACACATAAACTATGGTACATATAGTTCTTCTCATTACCATAAAGCTTATTTGCAACTAACTTTTTCTTTTTCTCAACACTTTTCACGCAAGATTATGAGCAATGGGAAATACAAGAGCATTTTGCATCGAGCTGTCATGAGCAACAAGGCTCAGGATATCAATCGCTCTATCTAGTGGACCGTCGCTGGACACAGTTGTCAGGCCAGTGGAGCAGCTGGTGGATGGCGAGAACAATTGAGCCGTGGACAACTAGATGAAGTACAAGGACTACTTGGAACTTCAACATAGCAACACACTAGATGGGAAATCGGGCCTAGAATGGGCAAAGATATAATTTTGTGCAGCCCGAACTATTGTACTGTATTATGTAAAAAGTATACGTGTGACTGGGTTCTCCTTCTCGGCTATTTAAACTCTCTGGAGTGCAACCTCATGGAACATTGAATATAATGTGATGCAAGGTACAAGCGCCAACAGCACTCATGAATGTAAACTGATCCTTTCTGTAATGTATCTTCTTGATATAATAAATGGAAGTGATAAATTCATAATGATAGATTAAACACCATGAGTTTTCTTGTGCTGTAACAAAGCATGATGGTTGGTCAGCAGGAGCTAGCAGATTTGTCTATCTAGATTTTTACCGAATATGGTCACTTAATTAGGCTAAATCTTGGGTGCTCACTATAACTTGAAGAACTTGTTTTGAATATAATCACCTCTAAGGAATAATTGAACCAGTTAGGCTGAGGCAATGCGCTCTACCCCAAGCATCATAACCACAGAGGCATCCTGGGCCTATGATTGGGATGGCTAAAATACTGGACCAATGAAATTCGAGTCTATTCAGTATCAATGGCATACTGAGAGGGTTTATAACCACAACATTCAATTATCACACAAAAGCATTAGTTCTTGAAGCAAATTTAAGCATAATTCAGATGTTTCAATAGAGGACTCACTATGTTCGGACAGCTCCCTTGGTCTCTGTGTTTGGTTCCTTCCTTCTCATTACGTCAGAAAAATCTTGGTGAATCAAAGTCCAATATCTTCATGTTCATTGCAATATCAACTAGAATAGCTCCGTTCTCATTGCCTTCGTTAAATTATATTTCAAATTTGAAGATTGGATGAAAAAAAAAAAAAGGCTTCGCTGGATTCTTGAAATAATTAAAAGATTAATTTTCCCTCTTTGAAGTGAAGTTGTCGAAGACGTCCCCTTGCACGAAGAAGCCCTGCACGTGAAGAGGGAGGTGGTGGGGCCCAAGGTCAAAAGTTTGACCTTGGGCCCACACACGCATTCACGCCGAAGGAAGTTGCAGCGTCCGTCACCTGCAAAGAAGGGATAAATCGATGGGGCCCAGAGTCAAAGTTTGACTCTGGGCACATAAATACGAACAGATTTAATTTCCTTTCGTGTGCGTGTGCGTGTATCAACCGAAACTTTAAATAGAAGGGAGCCGCAACAGCGAAAAACCCTACGCAAGCCACACACGATCTTTGAAGCCACAAGTCGCAAGCCGCGCGAAGCTTGAACGTGTGGTAATTTTATGCCGTGAGTTTATACCCAAGTAAGTTTATAAATACTTTGAGTTTTTGGGGTTAAATCTAGATATGGGAAACACTTGAGCGTTTGAGCGATTGTAAATTCTGATACTCCGATTATAGTAGATTATTTGCTGCTAGCTCTCCTCGTGAACGTAGGTACCGATACTCAGACTGAACCACGTAAATTTCTAGTATCCTTATTTTTCTTGTTTATTTCTCTAGTGATTTCGCATTAACGTAAAGTGCAAGATCTTGTCGTTTCAACGTATTATATCTCAACAATTGGTATCAAAACTTGGGGTTGGATTTTCTTGATTGTGATTTGAGGCTTTTGCTTGTTTGATTATTATCTAGAAATTCTATTATTGCAATTATGTCTAAGAGGAAATCTGAAATTGAAAAGTTTGATGGAAGCAACAACTTTGTGTTATGGAGTATCAAGATGCGGGCATTATTGACAACATAAGATTTGGCCAAGGCACTGGATGGTAAAGATGAGTTGCCGATTATAATGAAAGCCTATGAGATGATAGAGTTGATGGAAAAAGCAAAGAGTATAATCCTGTTAAATTTATCGAATGAGGTCTTAATAGAGGTTGCTAAGGAGAAGGATGCCGCAACATTATGTGCAAAACTTCAAACACTCTATGTGAAGAAATGTTTGAACAATTGGTTGTACATATTGAAAAAGATGTTTCGATTTAGATATACTGAAAGTACGTCTATTAGAACCCACCTAGATGAATTTAATAAACTCATGTTGGATTTGAAGAACGTTGGTAAGATACTTGATGATGAAGAGTAGGGCGTGATGTTGTTAGCCTCTTTATCAGAGTCATGGGAGCACTTTATTAATTCACTATTGCAGGGGCGTACTACTATTATCTCTGAGGAGGTAAAGTTCGCCTTATTCTCTAAGGAGTGATAGAGAAAGTTGCGAGATGACAGTTTGGTGAAAGGAGTAGTGCAAGCACTGATGATTCGGGGTAGAAAACAACATCGAGGGCCTAGTAGCAGTAGAGATAAAAGCAAGTCGAAATCATGCCATAGAAAGTCCAAAGGACACGTGAAGTGCTTTGAATGTCATGAGGAGGGACACATCAGGAGAGATTGTTCAAAGCGGAGGAATAAAGTTGATAAACAGAATGCTACAAGCAATGTGGCAAATGTTGCCGAGGGGAGTAATAGTGATGCAGAAGCTGTTTTATGTGTGATTACTACTTCATCAGGAGACGAATGGATGCTAGATTCGGGGTGTTCTTATCACATGACGCCTTATAAGAACTGGTTTACTACTTACCAAACTGCAGATGGTGGTAGGATTCTTTTGGGGAATAATGCAGTCTATAAGACTGTGAGGATATGAACAATTTGAATCCAGATGCACGATAGGGTGGTGCACACATTGATAGATGTGAGGCATGTACCGGAGCTCAAGAAGAACCTTATTTCTCTAGAGACACTTGATGACGTCTGGTGTAGGTACATCGCTAAAGGTAGAGTACTGAAGATCTCTCAAGATGCCATGGTAGTGATGAAGAGAAAGAAAGTGAATACTCTCTATCATCTACTAGGAAAGACAGTGACCGGAACCGCTACAATTTCATTAGGTGAGTCAGACTCTAACTTGACTCAATTATGACATATGCATTTGGGGCACATGAGCAAGGCAGGTATGACGATGCTGAGTAAAAATGGGTTGTTAAAAGGTCAGAAGACAGGGAAGCTGGACTTATGTGAGCACTGCATCTTTGGAAAGCAGCACCGAGTTAAGTTTACTACAACTATCTATTCGATCAAATGACTAATTGAATATATTCATTCAGACGTCTGGGGCTCGTCTTCAATTCCTTCGAAAGGAGGTGCCCGATATATGCTGACATTTATTGACGATTATTCAAGGAAGGTATGTGTTTACTTTTTGAAGCACAAATATGATGTGTTTGATCGATTCAAGAAATTTAAAGCATTGATTGAGAAGCAGTCAAATAAACAAATCAAGTGCCTAAGAACCGATAATGGTATAAAGTTATGTGGTAAAGATTTTACTGAATCTGCGAGAAAAAAGGTATTATGAGACATCGCACAGTACCTAGGACACCACAACAGAATGGCGTGGCAGAACGGAAGAACGAAACTTTGCTTGAGCGAGCTCGATGCATGCTTTCGCATGCAAGACTTGGTAAGGAATTTTGGGCTGAAGCAGTGAACATGGCATATTACTTGGTTGATCGATCTTCATCATTTGCTATCGAGTGGAAGACTTCTGAGGAAGTATGATCGGGGAAACCTATTGATTATTTCGAATTACGTATATTCGGATGTCTTGCGTATGCTCATGTGAGTGATGGTAAACTTGAGCCGAGGGTGAAGAAGTGCATATTTCTGGGTTATGCACATGGGGTGAAAGGCTACCGGCTATGGTGCACTGATCCCAAATCACCCGGTTTTTTTAATCAGCAGAGATGTGATCTTCAACGAGACTGTAATGCTTCAATAAGGGAGTTTTGAGACACAACTAGCAGAGAAGATAGATCATGGTGTCACTAGTGAGATGGAGCTTCAAGTGGAGATTCCGAAGACCTCGAAGGTAACTAAAGTTGAGACTGTAGATGAGGTCGCAGTTCCTAAAGTTGGCGATAGTGAATAACCAGTAAAGCCACAGCACAGTATAGCCGCAGATAGACAGAGAAGGCAAATTAAATCACTGGTACGTTATAATAATACATATATTATTTATGCATTGACTATAGGTGATGAGGTGGAGGCAGATGAGCCTTCATCTTACTCTGAGGCGATGGCTAGTTTGGAGTCGTCGTAGTAGCTAAGGGCTATGAGTGAAGAGATGGAATCTTTCCATCGAAATCAGACATGGGAGCTGGTCAAAGTACCCAAGAGCCAAAAGATTATTGGAAGTAAATGGGTCTTCAAACGGAAAGAGAGCATTTTCGGTGTCGAGGCATGATGTATAAGGCGAGATTTGTGGCGAAGGGATATATACAGCATGAGGACATTGACTATAATGAGGTGTTCTCTCCTGTGGTAAGACATACTTCTATTAATATTTTACTTGCCTTAATTGCTTCACAGGATCTCGAGTTAGAGCAATTAGATGTGAAAACTGTGTTTCTTCATGGTGAGTTAGAGCATATTTACATGAGGCAACCATAGGGATTTATTATTCCGGGTAAGGAAGATCATGTTTGCTTGTTGAAGAAATCTTTGTATGACCTAAAACAGTCTCCTAGGCAGTGGTATAAACATTTTGATACTTTCATGGTAGTTAAAACTATTCAAAGAGTCAGATGGATAGCTGCGTTTATTATAGGAGATTAGATAATGATTATTTGATTTATCTACTCTTATATGTTGATGATATGCTAATAGAAGCTAAGAATATGTCTGATATTGATGTGCTGAAGATGCAGTTAAATACTGAATTTGAGATGAAAGATTTAGGTGTTGCAAAGAAAATTTTGGGTATGGAGATTTTGCGTGACAAAACTGCAGGAGTTTTACATTTATCTTAAATGAAATATATTGAGAAGATTGTGGCACGTTTTAATATGCAGTTAGCAAAATCTGTAAGTACATCTTTAGCAAAGCACTTTCAAATAAATTATCATCGCAAATTAAGGAGGAAGAGGAGCATATGTCCCGTGTTCTTTATTCTAGTGCCGTGGATAGTATTATGTATGATATGGTGTGCACTAAGCCTGATATTTCACAAGTTGTGAGCGTGGTTAGTCACTACATGAAGCGTCCTGATAAAGCTCATTAGGAAGCTGTGAAGTGGATCATCAGATATTTGAAGGGGACAACAAACGTGGGTATAGTGTACTGGAGGGACAACAATGGCAATGAGACCACTGATTTTGTGGATTCGGATTACATCGGTGACTTGGATAATTGCAGATCTTTAGCAGGGTACATATTTACGCTAGTAGGTGGTGCAGTTAGTTGGAAAGCGTCATTACAGGATCACATTGCCTTGTCTTTGATTGAAGCAGAGTACATGGCACTAACCTTTATAACAAAGGAGGCGATATGGTTACAGAGTTTGCTCTCGGACTTTGGGTTAGAACAGAAAAGTGTGGATATACACTGTGATAACTAAGGTGCAATATATCTGGCGTATAATTCAGTTTATCACGAGCAAACGAAATATATCAATATCAGGTATCATTTCATCCGAGATGGGAAGGGATTATGGAAGTTTTGAAATGAATGGAAAGATAATCTACTTTCATTAAGCGATTTATTAGATAATCGAAAACAGAGGATCTTGAATACTATTTGAAATTCAGAAGAATTATGCGGCGGGGCCATTGAACAGCTGGAAAAAGCCCGGGCCTGTTTACGGAAAGTGGAAATGGAAGCGGAGCAGTTTCGAGTGAATGAATATTCTGAGATAGAACAAGAAAAGTTGAATATGATTAATTCAACTTATAAGACCTTGGAACAATTAGAAAATTACAAAAACGAAACTATTCATTTTGAACAGTCTTAGCTAAGGGTAATATTATTATAAAAAAAATATCGCTACAACAAATAACCTGATAGACATGATGACTAAATCTGTTCCTTTGGCGATGCTTGAGCTTTATTGAAGTCTGTGGAGGGTGAGCGCCTATCTGGGCGTTGGGAGAGCAGCATGGATGATGAACACTATAACTTGATTTCAAATATCGAGCAAATATGTAGAATTATTAAATTATATCTCGAATTTGAAGATTGGATGAAAAAAAAAAAAGGCTTCGCTGGATTCTTAAAATAATTAAAAGATGAATTTTCCCTGTTTGAAGTGAAGTTGTCGAAGACGTGCAGGGGCACGAAGAAGCCCTGCACGTAAAGAGGGAGGTGGTGGGGCCCAAGGTCAAAAGTTTGACCTTGGGCGCACACACACATTCATACCGAAGGAAGTTGCAGCGTCCGTCACCTGCAAAGAAGGGATAAATCGGTGGGGCCCAGAGTCAAAGTTTGACTTTTGACTCTGGGCACATAAATACGAACAGATTTAATTTCCTTTTGTGCGCGTGTGCGTGTATCAACCAAAACTTTACGTAGAAGGGAGCCGCAACAGCGAAAAACCCTACGTAAGCTGCACGCAAGCCATGCGAAGCTTGAATGTGTGGTAATTTTATACCGTGAGTTTATATTTAAGTGAGTTGTTTATTTATAAACACTTTAGGTTTGGGGTTAAATCTAGGTGTGGGAAACACTTGAGCATTTGGAAAACACTTGAGCGTTTGAGCGATTGTAAACTCTGATACTCCGATTATAGTGAATTATTTGCTGCTGGCTCTTCCCGTAAACGTAGGTACCGATACTCGGACCGAACCATGTAAATTTTTAGTATTCTTATTTTTCTCGTTTATTTCTCTAGTAATTTCGCGTTAACGTAAATTGCAAAATCTTGTCGTTTCTGCGTATTATATCCCAACAGCCTTGATGATAGTGAACTGTTTGGGCCAATCTAGTGATTGCAATGGGTTGTGCCCATTGACTACAGTAACAAGGAGGTCAGTCAATCTCATTCCCACCCAATTCCTACTTCTTTATGCATTTTCCAACACCTCTATGCTGTGTAAGATTTCAGTTCTTATTCTGTTCGTCTAGAGTCCCAAAAATGGCTCTTAAGATGATACAAGAATCTTTCATTTATAGCCAACAGTTTTGGGAAGTCAATTCCTTTTCCTTTTCCCCTGTTTTAGGTGCATTTGAGCTTGTTGATGTCACCGTAATGCACGCTGTGATTTGAAGGACATGGTTGTTTAGGCATGATAGAATAGAAGAAACATCACTCTGCAGATCTTGACAGAGCAACGGTTTTAGTACTGATTACAATCTCGCTTGTAGTTATGGCCACTTTTTCATTAATTTATAATTTTGTCGATTCAAACTGAATCAGACATTGAAACATTAAGGATTCTTTCAAAAATGCAAGTTTACTTCCCTAAGTTCACGGATATTTTTAATAAGGTATTCAAGGGTTTCTTTGCTAGAATATCATGACAAGAAAAGACTCTGAAATTTTCACTTTGTGGTCCGTGTACACATTCTTCGTTTTCTGACCGGAATCCAGCAAATTTTGGAAGAACAAAAGGCGTAATCTTTCACATGTCCCCGTAAGGTCTTTCAATTCCAGATTAAGAGATGACTCTCATACAAATGCCATGATCCTCTCGTATCCATATGGGATCAATATAAACATAATTGAAATTACAGAAATATCATCGAGGCAGTAAATGTGAAATAGTTATTTCGTTGGCCGAATATTTCTTATGCCTGCTGTCGCTCGAAGAACTTGCTTCGGATGCAGATGTCTCGTAAAAAAAACCAGGCTGTTTAGGCCGAGGCAATGTGCTCTCACTGCTCAACATCATAACCACAGATGACATCTCTGGTCTATCGTGCGGATTATTTTGAACACACAACAAAGCCACATGGATGCATCGTAAAACTTCCACAGGGTTAAATGTGGATGCAATCAATGGATTGACGAGCTCCATGAACTTTTGATCTCTTGACAGTGTCCAGGCCTGCATTATTGTGTTAGTCATCTAGAATAAGACTAGAAACTAACTGAAGATAAATAAGCAAAGAGATCTGATAAATCTTTACGCTTACATATCCGAGAAGGCTTAAACGCTCGTCAGGATGATTGAAACCTCGATTTCTTTTCCCGCTCACGATTTCCAGTACTAAAACACCAAAACTGAAGACATCTGATTTTACTGAATAAAAGCCGTTGATGGCATACTCTGGGGACATGTAACCACTATGCGAAAAAGTTATTGAAAGGAATGATTAGTTCTTGAAGCAATTGGACCAAAATCAGTGGAGATAATTTGTCAAGAGAACTCACAATGTTCCCACCACTCTCTTTGTATTCGCTTCACTCTCGTTACCTCCGAAACTCCTCGCCAAACCAAAGTCCGATATCTTTGGATTCATTTCATTGTCGAGCAGGATGTTTTCAGCTTTCAGATCTCTATGAATAATTCTTAATCTTGAGTCTCGATGAAGGTATAGGAGCCCCAAAGCTACGCCGTTGATGATGGTGAAGCGCCTAGGCCAATCCAGGGAAACACCCTTCTCTTGGTCTGCCAAATTATAGGCCTTATGAGTTATGAAAGGGAAGCTTCTTCACTCTTTTTCGATGACAAAAGCAATTAAAATGTAGGGACTGGAGTGAAGCAAACCAAAAATGAAACAATCCAAGCTTCGGTTGGGCAGGAACTCATAGATCAACATCCTTTCATCTACTTGAATGCAGCATCCCAGAATCTTGATGAGGTTTCGGTGTTGAAGTTTGGCGATGTAGGCGACTTCATTCCTGAACTCGACCTGTCCCTGCCTAGAGTTTTCCGACAGCCTCTTCACAGCAATTTCTTGGCCATTCTTCAGAACACCCTAAAAGATAGAAGTTCTTTTGCTCCCTTTTCGATTGTGCATTTGGATATGTACGAGCAGATTTAGAATTCCAAAAAATGAGAATAGTCACCTTATAGACAGCTCCAAAGCCTCCCTCTCCGAGTTTGTTGTCTTCAGAGAAGTTACTTGTCGCGTTCACTAGGGTTGTGAGGTCGAACATAGGTAAGTCTAGATCTTCACTACGTCTTTGATGGGAGAATCCAAAGATTTGTCCTACAAGTAGAAATTAAAGTGAGTAAATTCATCAACTAAAGAGAAATCATAATTGAGCTTTAAAAATCCCAAAACAAAATTCAAAGCAACACACATTTGGTTCATTCATATTTTTCAGGCCAATTGATTGAAATTTTCAAAAAGAGATGATCTGATGAAACTTTGCATTTGATGCAGAGCAGCAACATTTAAAACCTATGCTAACAAGAGTTAAAAACGACTGTTGTGGATCAAGAAAAGCATCTTGCTTGGAAACCGTAATTTTCTGATAAAAACGATTTTACCATCTCTCCTATACTTTGTGAAAACAGCCGCGATGCCAAGAAGAAGCACCGCGGACAGCACGGTGCCGACAATGATGCCCGTGCTTTTCCTTGCGCCAGGATTTCCACTGAAACTGCTGCCTTGATACACATTACAGTAAATTGAAAATAGAGTTAGTAAGAGTCCGACAGTTATTTCGAACTCATTCTCTTCCTCGGGTCATCATATCGAAAGTAACTCAGGGTTCGAACACGTACCAACTTCTGATGCAGCCATCCTTACATAAATACCCTGGATGTTCTCGCTCACCTGTCTGATATCCATCAGATCACCGAACCAAAGTAAGCATCCACTTCCTTGCCCTCTGATATCCAAGTTTGAATAAGCCGTGCACGAGCAGTTCCTCAAGCATGTCTGCTTGCATTCTTGAATGTTCATGCTCTTGTTGAACCACGATTGCCTCGTGTCAGGCAACTTCACTTGGGTGTACTTCAGAAATTTATCTCCTCCTTGGCAATCCAGTTTCGTCCTCCGGACACACCCGTTTGACCAATCCCCAAATTCCCAGTCGCTCGGGTTTTTGGGCACAAACCCTGTCAAGCACATGCATTTTGGAGAGCTAGCAATATTGCAATTCCCATTCCCTCCACATAAAGCATAAGTGTCACAGTCATCTGTTTGAGCGGACGAATACAGAATCCAATCATGGGTCCGGTCTACCCAAGTGAAGCGCTGAGCCATCCCATTCTCATTTAAAACCAGCATCGACGGGACGGAACTGTTCAGAAGATTGAAGTGATAGTAAATTTCATTTTGGTTGAAGACGAAGCCAAAGCTATAAACTGGATTTGGCCTCAACTGAGTGTACCCGCTAAACTGAATGCCGTTCCAAGGTCCTGACCTGGACTGCACTACTGATCTGTTCCTCAGGATCAGCTGCAGATATCCCGTAGAATCAAGCCCAAATGTGAAATCACCCAGGGAAGGGTCGTCTGTGCTTTTCCATGAGGTCAAGTACCGGTCCAGGCCTTTCGCTCGGTCTATACCAAGCTTCATGCCAGCCAAAAACGAATTACAAGGGTGATCAAAACTCTGCCAGATTGCATCACCCAAGTCATTGCCATTTCCTTCTTTTACGACGAAATTGGCGGAATCCAAAAGCTGCGCCATTGGATTCTGGCCTGATCTCGACACATTGGAGGACCAAACAACCCCATTGGTACGGTTCAGGAGAGTCAGTACACCCTGAGGAGTGAGCTTTAGGACTCCTGAAGAGTCATTCAGGGGATTTTCTCGGTTTGCTACCCAAACCACCCTCCCGGCCGATAGCTTCTTGTACCATATGCCCACGTACCGGTTCTTGGAGCTGCCAGGGCTGAAGAATCCTAGCTCAAAGTTCCCACCCGCAGAGACTATCGTTTGGCCATCTGTGATGTTCTCGCCAGCTGAAATGGAGTCCAGCGCATAACTCATCTGCAACACAAGGGACATGAAGCACAAGCTATGTAGAAGAATTGGAAGGCAGGATTCCATAGATGTTGTTCAGCTGATACAGTAATAAACTGAGGAAATCAAAGAGGAGAGGCAGAGTAGAGGCAGTTTGGCTGATTAATCTCTTCTGTCTGTGCGTTGCTCTATGAAACAGGAATTAGCCACAATGTTGGACCATGACCACATAGAATGATTATTAAATGATGTGCAAAAGCAACAGTCGATGAAATTATAACTGAGTTTACTGCTGGTAAAACAGCATCCAAACAACGTTTTCAAGCTCAGAGCCACCCTTGTAAACATTATCGCGTGCCTCAGACGGACAACAAGTGTGTGCAACGAAGGCATCATTCCATATCTGCAGCAACGACAACAGCAGACAAATGATTGTGATTGATGATTTTTGTACGGATGATGATTTTTGTACGGATGAGTATGTGGTGTGTTTGTTTTGTAAGTTGACCCCATAACCTGACTTCAAACGTGCTCAAGTTGCATTCTGTACGTTGGCCTACCGAAACCCGCGGAAGAATAGTCGTCATTTCACAAGATGCCGGTCCCCATAGGTTGGAACACGGTTGTCGTTTTAAGTGAACGGCGGTGCCATCACACTAGCCGTGCTACACTTAATTTATTGAGAAAAAATATTACTATTCTTTTGACATATGACACAGACATTTGCCAAAGTTTACCGTTTAAATCACTTTTAGTTTCTTTCTCAGGTTTGTGCGTATCGCGTAGGAAAGTTATAGTCTCCGAAGAAACAGAGATATTTGTGACATCCGAAGACGAACCTTTGATTTATTTAATTCTCGTTCTAAAAAATTACACCTGGTCTTTATTCTCCATTTTCACTTTTCATGGTCAAGTCTGAGATTGTTTCCAAATTCTCTTTCACCGTCTCAATACTTGATGCCTAAGAATAGAATGAATTGAGAGGATGAAAAAGTAAAATGTTAAATTAATGTCTCGAGTTTGAGCATTTATAAAACACGATTCACTTGGAGGATACGAATTTCTTGGCTTTATGCGGGAGGAGTCGAATTCTTGTTTATCCATGGTGGGGCCCAAGGTTTGGGCACACGATTTCCACATCATGGTTTTCTTCATTTAGCCGTTGAAGAAAAGAAGAATGAAGCCGCGTGAAGCCTCTGCACGTGAATGGAAAGTGGTGGGCTCAAGGTCAAAGGTTTGACCTTGGGCACACACACGTATTTCATGCGTGGGTTTTTCTTTTACCCGATCAAGAAACGGAAAGAAGCATTCTGCCGCGTGAAGCCAAAATAGGAGGTGGGCCCAGTCAAACTTTGACCTGGGCACACATATAAAAGCATAATCTAATTTCCCTTTTTAGGGGCTTGCATGAAGTCGGTGAAACCCTACATAGCTGCAACAACCACGATCTGCGATTTCTGAAGCCGCACGCCCACGCCGAAGAGGTACTACCACGCGATCAAGAAAAAGAGCCACGCGCGTTTTGGTTTTTGAATTTGAACGCATGGTAATTTTGTGCCATAAGTTTATATCCAAGTGAGTTGTTTATTTATAAATACTTTGGGTTTGGGGTTAAATTTAAGTGTGGGAAACACTTGAGCGTGTGAGTGATTGTAAACTTTGATTCTCCGACTATAGTAGATTATTGTTGCTGGCTCTCCCTATGGACGTAGGTACCGATATTTGGACCGAACCACGTAAATTTCTGGTGTCCTTATTTTTCTCGTTTATTTCTCTGGTGATTTTGTATTGACATAAATTGCAAAATACTGTCGTTTTCGCATATTATATCACAATAATTGGTATTAGAGCTTGGGGTTGGATTTCTTGATTGTGATTTGGAGCTTTTGCTTGTCTGATTATTATTTGGGAATTATGTTACTATAATTATGTTTGAGAGGAAATCTGAAATTGACAAGTTTAACGGGAGCAACAACTTTGTATTATGGAGCATCGAGATATGAGCATTATTGACTACACAAGGTTTGACCAAGGCATTGGATGGTGAAGATGAGTTCCCTATTATCATGAAAGCCTCAGAGAGGGTAGAGCTAATGGAAAAAGCAAAGAGCATAATATTGTTAAATTTTTCGGATGAGGTCTTAATAGAGATTGCTGAGGAGAAGGATGCCGCAGCATTATAGGCAAAACTTCAAGCGCTCTACGTGAAGAAATGTTTGAACAATCACTTGTATATGTTGAAGAAGAGGTTTCAATTTAGATATACTGAAGGTACATCTATCAGATCCCACCTAGATGAATTTAATAAACTAATGATAGATCTGAAGAACGTCGGTAAGGTACTTGATGATGAAGAACGGGGCATGATGTTGTTAGCCTACAGAGTCATGTGAGCACTTTACTGATTCACTATTGCAGGGGCGTACTACAATTACCTCAAAAGATGTAAAGTCTGCCTTATTCTCTAAGGAGTGGTAGAGAAAGTTGCGAGATGACGGTCTGGCAAAAGAAGCAGTGCAAGCATTGACGATTTGAGGTAGAGAACAATATCAAGAGCCTAGTAGCAATAGAGGTAAAAGCATATCAAAATCACGACATAGAAAGTTCAAGGGACGCATGAAGTGCTTTGCGTGTCACGAGGAGGGGCACATCAAAAGAGATTGTCCAAAGTGGAGGAATAAGGCTGATAGGTAGAATGCCACAAGTAGTGTGGCAAACATTGCCGAAAAATCCGACACGTGGTCAACTCTCTCTCGAGACGCGAGGGGAGCAATAGTGATGCTTTTACTATGAAAGAAGTAAGATAAATAAATAAATTTAAAAATATCATTGTTTTATGTGTGACTTAAAATAATGAATACTTCATCAATTATTATTATTATTTATTTATGAGACGAATGAGTGCTAGATTCAGGATATTCTTATCATATGACACCTCATAAGAATTGGTTTACTACTTACCAAGTTGTAGATGGTGGTAGGGTTCTTTTGAGGAATAATGCAGTCTGTAAGGCTGTGGGGATAGGGACAATTCGGGTTCGGATGCACGATGGGGTGGTGTGCATATTGACAGATGTGAGGCATGTACCGGAGCTCAAGAAGAATCTTATTTCTCTAGGGACATTTGATGACATTGAGTGTGAGTACACCGCTGAAGGTGGAGTATTGAAGATCTCTCGAGATGCCATGATAGTGATGAAGGGGAAGAAAGTAAATACTCTCTATCATCTACTGGGAGAGATCGTGACCGGAACCGTCGCAATTTCATCAGGTGAGTTAGACTCTAACTTGACTCAGTTATGACATATGTGTTTAGGGCACATGAGTGAGGCAAGTATGACGATGCTGAGTGAAAGTGGGTTATTGAATGGTCAAAGGACAGGGAAATTTGACTTATGTGAGTACTGCATCTATGGGAAGCAGCACTAAGTTAAGTTTACTACAACTATTCATTCGACCAAATAACCAGTTGAATATATTCATTTAGTTGTTTGGGGCCCGTCTTCGGTTCCTTCGAAAGGAGGTGCCCGATATATGCTAACATTTATCGATGATTATTCGAGGAAGGTATGGGTATACTTTTTGAAGCACAAATATGATGTGTTTGATTGGTTCAATAAATTTAAGGCAGTGATTGAGAAGCAATCAGATAAACAAATCAAGTGCCTGAGAATCGATAATGGCGTGGAGTTATGTGGTAAAGATTTTACTGAGTTCTGTGAGAAAGAAGGTATTGTGAGACACCGTACAGTACTTGTGACATCACAACAAAATGGCATGGTATAACGGAAGAACATAACTTTACTTGAGCGAGCTCGATGCATGCTTTTGCATGTAGGACTTGGTAAGGAATTTTGGGTTGAAGTAGTAAACATGGCATGTTACCTGGTTAATCGATCTCCATCATCTGCTATCGAGTGGAAAACTCATGAGGAAGTATGGTTGGGGAAACCTGTTGATTATTCTGGATTACGTATATTCGGATGTCCTACGTATACTCATGCGAGTGATGGTAAGCTTGAGCTGAGGGCGAAGAAGTACATATTTTTGGATTATGCACATGGGGTGAAAGGTCATCGGCTGTGGTGCACTAATCCCAGATCACCCGATTTTCTAATCAGCAGAGATGTGATCTTCGACGAGACTGTAATGCTTCAACAAAGGAGTTCTAAGACACAATCAGCAGAGAAGACAAGTCATGGTGTTATTAGTGAGGTGGAGCTTCAGGTGGAGACTCTAGAGACCTCAAAGGTAACTGAAGTTGAGACTATAGATGAAGCCGCAGTTCCTGAAGTCGGTGATAGTAGACAATCAACATAACCACAACACACTATAGCCTCAGATAGATAGAGAAGGCACATTAAATCACCGGTACATTATGGTTATACATATATTACTTATGCATTGACTGTAGGTGATGAGGTGGAGACAGATGAGTCTTCGTCTTACTCTGAGGCGATGGCTAGTTTGAAATTGTCGCAGTGGGTAGGGGCTATGAGTAATCACTCCATCGAAATTAGATATGAGAGCTGGTCAAAGTATCCAAGAGTTAAAAGATTGTCGGAAGTAAATGGGTCTTCAAACGGAAAGAAGGCATTCCCAATGTCGAGGTAGCGAGGTATAAGGCAAGACTTATGGCGAAGGGATATACATAGCGTGAGGGCATTGACTACAATGAGGTGTTCTCTTCTATGGTAAGACATACTTCTATTCGTGTTTTACTTGCCTTAATTGCTTCGCAGGATCTCGAGTTAGAGAAGTTAGATGTGAAAACTGCATTTTTTCACGGTGAGTTTGAGGAGTAGATTTACATGAGGCAACTAGAGGGATTTGCTACTCCAAGTAAGGAAGATCATGTTTGCTTATTAAAGGAATTTTTGTATTGGCTGAAACAGTCTCCTAGATAATGGTATAAACGTTTTGATATTTTCATGGGTAGTCAAAACTATTCAAAAAGTCAGATAGATAGCTGCATTTACTTTAGAAGATTGGAGGATGGTTCTTTGATTTATCTACTTTTAAACTTTGGTTCTCTGATTATAGTGGATTATTGCTACTGGCTTTCCCCATGAACGTAGGTATTGATACTTGTCCTTATTTTTCTCGTTTATTTCTCTAGTGATTTTGTATTAACGTAAATTGCAAGATCCTGTCGTTTCTGCATATTATATCACAACATGAAATATGGACATGCGACATACTTTTCGAGGAAACTCAAAGATTCTCTCCCTGTGGGGATGGGAACCTGATAGGAGCAATTTTGTGGTGGGGCAATTGTCGGAATTACATTGCATAACGTCATCGTGAGACATTGACCGGAGTGAGATATGTCCTGGAATGGAAGAAAAATATGATTTTCTTGAGTACTCTCGAATTTAGTGGGGTATTGGTACATTTCAAAATATGGTGTTCTAAAGGTCATTTGAGATGCCTTGGTGATGATGAGAGGAATCAAGCACACTACTCTATATGAGTTTCAACGGGGAGAGTGATGGATTTCACTCGAAAACATTGGGTGGATATGTTTGAGAGTTTGAATTGCAGGCATATTTTTTTGGGACACATTAGCCAAAGAAGCATCGAGGTTCTAAGTGAAATGTAACATCCTCAATTTCGATCCCTGTTTGGCTTCCGACTAGTAGGCCAAGGACTGGCCACATGATAGGTCAAAGGAACTACTCGCGGATCGGCCAAAGGACCGCCTGACTGGTCCAAGGCCCAACCATTAAGCCCTAGCTCCTGATCATTGACTTATCCAAGAGAGTGATTTTGACTTACGACAAGCATCTCAAGGATGGCTTTGCCATGAACCTCGGGTGCATCAGAATGGTCATTCGCCATATTATTTGGAAATAAACAAAATATAATATTCTAGAACCCCTTAGTCATTTAATGAAAGGGGGTGATTCATCACCTTAGGTGACCTTGAGAAGATTTGGTAATGATTACCAAATATTTGCCTTGAGGATTAAGTTGACGAGTCATAGCACAAATGAACCAAACAATGGAAGGTTTTAGAGAATTTAGCTTAGGGAGCAAATTCTTGAAAATAGGCCATGCGAGAAATATCCAAATCTAATGATTACACAAATCCAAGTATTAAATGCAAGAAACCTTATCATCATCTTAGGTGTCCATCTTAAGATTATGTAATAATACCAAAATATTTGCCTTAATGAATAAGTTAGCAATTTGTGGCTTAAGTGAATTGCCCCGTGAGCAGGAATAGCCATGAAAAATGTGCCAAAAATCCAAGACTTATGATGGCCATATCTTAAGTATTAAATGAAGGGATGAATCACTAGCTTAGGTGGCCATTTGAGGATTTGATCATCAATACCATAAGATTTTCCTTGTAGATTAAGTCAGGCCAAGTAATGATGAAATTGTGACTTACAAGCTTTGGTGGACCAATTAGGAGTGACTTGGAGAATAAGTAGCACATGTTCCTTCGAGGCTAGTCATTAAATGAAGATGTGACTCACTAACTTAGGTGGCACGTGTCCCTCTCTCCCTGTGGTTTTCTCGTTTTGGGTTTTCCATGTAAATCTTGTGTCTCGTGTAATTTCGATTTTCCTTTTATCCTTTGCTACTTGTGCTTCGATTGGTGCATCTTTTGGCATTTTTCCACAACATACCCTCCGGGAACTCAAGCGCTCGAATGGAAGTTCCATCGATATATAGCTCTCTCAAAGCTTCCAAGCAACCTATATCTTCTGGTAACTCTTGCATGAAGGTGCAGAACTTGATATCCAAATAAACTAGGTTCTTTAGCTTGCTAATGGACATGACAACAACCGGAGGTAATGCAGAACAATTTTCCAGGGTTAGTCTCTCTAAGTTTACAGGAGCATGGAAAACAGGAGATTTAGTGAGCCAACGACAACCTTTTAGGATCAAAGCTTTCAAGTTGTTGGCCCTCTGCAAAACAAGAGAATAATATAAAAGCCTTGTTTCTACAAGCTGATGTCGAAATTGATGCCAAAAAAAATAAAAAGTGCAGGTATGCCATCATAATTGTTTCCAGCACTTCCAATTGCTGGAGGTACTCCCAGACAAATCAAGAACGATCAATTTTGACAAATCTAAAGCTAGTAGGGTGGAGATATTGTTGCACCCTTGCCATTCAAGCCACTTTAACCTTCGAAGGAAAAAGTCCTCTCTGGAGCTCTTTGCACTCTGCTTTTATGCTTTAACAATAGCGTGGTTCATTTTCAAATTCCTAAGCTTCGAGAAATTATTAAAAAATCTACGTTTAGGATATAAATGGGGTTGTCGAATGTGTCACTCAGGGGCTTCAACTGCAGTGTCCTGCCAATCCTGGAACAATCGTAAAAGGAGAAAGTGAAAGAGATGCATTTTAAGTATTCATAAGAAGTATTGTAATGCAAACTATAAAAGAGACATCTTTGTCTTCTAGATTTACTGTCCTTACATTCAATATTGGTTCAATGTTCTCCCAATTCCATAGCCTGCTCTATTGGAAATTAATCCAAAGAATACACATTATTTGTTGTAATCAGAACATCAATATAAAGAAGACGATAACAGCTATATAATATTCTTCTTTTTATGTAAACTTACAATTCTTGGAGAAGAAGAAAATAAGATATAAAATAAAATTGGAGGTGAGGTACGGATATCCGAATCTCCTTAAGGCGATTAGTTCCTGCCAAAGGTGCTCTGCAGATTCACGAACTATGCTTTCCAAGATACAACACCTCGAACCTGTTTGGATTAGCACTATGCAAACATGACTTAGTCGAATCGTTCAATTGAACCAACACACTCAGAAAAATCAGAAGAGTAGAAAGTATTTCAAAGCCTTTGGAATCGAGTCGGAAACACCAAAACTGAAAAGCCGTAATAAAGCTCTATGCTCCCATCTATTTATAGAGATTTTTAGTTCATGTATAGAAGAGATACATGAATTAAATAGACGCATGTATCTACGAAATTCATGAATCAAGAGATACATGAATTCAAGAGATTCACGAATCCAGAGATACGTGAATTCAAGAGATCCGTGAACTCAATAAATACATGAACTAAAAGATATATGAATCTAGGAAATTCATGAATTCAATAGATACGTGAATGGAAAAGTTTAAGAAATTCATGAATCCAAAAGAAATACGTGAATAGAAAAGACGTATATAAATTTATTGACATCCGTTGATCCATTAACCATAATTATAACCATAATTATAACATGCTCCGCTTGAAAGGTTCACTTGGATTTTCTTCCTCGACAATCTCCCTCCCAAGGAATTTTAGTTGATTATGCATCCACAATTCATCGTTTTCTCTGATTTTTACCATAGACATGTTATGAAGCATGTTGATTCCTCTATAAGGATCATATTTCCCAGCTTCCTATATGTAAGAGGTCATTGTCTAGTCCTTTCCCACAAAAAAACATACTATATCGAGAAATATCTCTCAAGCATTTTTATCTAAATCATCATATCTTCTCTTCAGAATACGTTTAATTTCCTTAGAGTAAGGTTCTCAGTTCAATCCATCCAATGCCTCCTTCCAAAACTCTATGGGCTTTCCACGTAAAAATGAACTAACAACCTTAATAACCAGAGGAATTCCTCCAGCAGCCAAAATAATTTCACATGCCAAAGAGGAAAATTCCTTTTTAAGAAGTTTTTCTCTAAGAGCATTACAGAATAGCTGAAAAGCATGGTCATAATTCATTTGTTTTAGTTCGTACTTTTCAACGAGAATGTTAACAGTACTGCTGCTTGTAGGGGTCACAGGCACCTCATTATACTTGTCAACAAGATTGCTTGTCACAAAGATCACGATGAGCCTGCTCCCAAACCAAACCAACTTAGATCTCCAGCTGGTGAACTGATTTGTTTAAAATCACTAACATCATCAAGGATAATGAGAACTCTTAGATCTCTAAATGTGTACTTGATAATTTTGGTACCTTCAGTAGGAGATTAATATATTGCAATCAAGCTTTACCTTCCATTTTTTGAACTGTGGATCACATTACCGTTTGTTCCTAATAAAGTTACTAAAACATATACTAAACATAAGTAATTTCTCATTTGTAGTAGACAATTTTATGTGTAATAAAAACACTCGTTGGTATTTAAACATGTTATTTCTAGTATTATCTCCTTATTGATGAAAAATAATCGACCAAACCAAATAAGGGTTAATTAGCACCCTAAGACAAAAATAAGAGAAAAAAAAATCAAAAGAGAAGTTTTAAAAAGAAATCAGAAAAAAGTAGTTTTAAGATTAATAATTTGAGAAAAAAAAAAGGAAAAACAAAAGGGAGTGGCTGGGCATTGGCAATCACCGTCAACTCCGGCAGGGAACTTGAACTTGATCCCCTATTAGGATGCATGTAAGTAGTTTCAATAAGTTTTAGGATTTAGTAACATGATTTCATACGTCCGAGAGGACTTGAATTGGGGAAAAACCACTAGATTCACATGTTCTTGGTTTGTTTCGTCTTCAAGTAACTGTAGGGCAATCCTGTAAGGTGTCTCGCCTGAGATAATGCTGCAAAGTGGGGCTTCCAAAAGCGAAATAGCCAAGAAAATAATTTACCCAATCCCTTTAGAACGTTTTTCTTTGGTAGTGGCCATTTTTTTTTTTTTTTTTTTTTTTGGGTTGTTTGATCGCCAATAACTTATTAATTCATAAATAATTCGCCTATTTTTCCAGACTTCTTTTGGTCATTTAAAACGATATATCTTTGTGGTGAGATTTTTATTAGTTTGCGTCTCATACGCCTCATAGAAATACATCATCTTGTTTCTCAAAATTCGCGTGAACCTGTTACATATTGAAAAAATGACTCATTAAAAAGATTTTGATATCATAAAAAAATCTCAAATTATACTCACTATAATATAAATATATGAAAAAATTCCAAATAAGGGCCTATAGTGCCCTCATTTTCTTGAATAAGGACCTGAAGTGGGTCTTATTTAAAAAAAAAAAAAAAAAAAAGCTTGAAATGGTCGTATCAATCTAAAAGAATAGCCTAAAGTGATTATAGTTTTTTCAAACAAGGGCCTAGCCTTGTTGGCCGGCAAAAACTATACTCGATAAAGGTATTTTCCTCCAAATATAATTTAAATTTAATTAGATTAAAAATTAAAAATAAAAATTAAATAATTAAGAAAAATAAAAACATGGATGGGGTGGCAGCAATGGTAGGCAGGGTTGCCGACACTTGGCCGAGAGCTAACGACCCTCGCCCACTAGAGACAAGGCCTAACAGGCCCTAGCCTAGTGCCCCCAAAACTAATCGGCAAGGTCCAAGGGCGTTGGGTGAGGGCCAGTGACCCTCGCCCTGACCGAGGCAAGGCTAGTGACCCTTGCCTAGATTTGGGAGAGGGTTGACCAATGTGACATAAATACTCTAAACATTTTTTATGTCATAAAAAACCTAAAAACTATACTAGTGTGACAAATATACATTGGATGGAATTGAAATGGAAGGTATATTGTCACATGTGTATAATTTTGGACTTCTTCTCTACACAAATATATATAAATGTTTTTTTCATAATTGACAAAGTTTAGGATCTTTTGTGATAAAAGAAGCTAGGGATTTCGTAATTTGAATTTTTTTGGGTGATATTTGCCTTAATAAATATATATATATAGAAATAGATGAATTTTTTTTGGGCATTTTACTGTTCCTGCGTCACCATCAGTATCATCAATGTCTAACTCGCCACGTCCTTTCTTCCACTGCTTAGGGACGACCGTCAAAATATACGAAAGATTGCTTTAATTAGGGTCGTTGTGAGGGAGAGAGAGAGAGAGTAATCGAGGGTAGTTGTGAGAGCTAAAATGGCCTTTAATTCGACCAGTCTCCATGTCCTTTCTTCCACTTCTCAGGGACAACCATCTAAATATACGAAAGATTGCTTTAATTAGGGTAGTTGTGGGAGAAGGAGAGGGAGAGAAAGAGCAATTGAGGGTAGTTGTGGGAGTTGAGATGACCTTTAATTTAACAAGTCTCCACATTCTTTCTTGCTCAGGACAACCATCAAAATATATGAAAGATTGCTTTAATTAGGGTAGTTGCGAGGGAGATAGCCTTTAATTTGACAAGACCCTCTTCTAGAAATGCATGGTTTTATGCATTTTACTGTATATTTACTTGACCAATCACTATCATTAATATTTGTCTCCACGTCCTTTCGTTGGCAAACATCTGAGTATACAATTAGGGCCGTTGTGAGAAAGAGAGAGATCAAATGAGGATAGTTGGCGGAAACGAGGCGGCGTTTAATGCGCCAATTCCCTCTTCCAATCAAGCAAAGAGTCGCCAATAATTTAACTAGAACTGACAACTCTCTTGATGAGGCCCAAACGAAAAGCTTTCCTTCAATTAACCCATTGAGAGCCAAGGAGACAGGTGATCTCGATGATTTGCCACCGTGGAGATTATATATTAAATAGCAATTTTTGATAATATTCTCTTTATTAACACATTAGATTTGGGCTAATTTAGACTCTTATATCTAATTAATATTAATCATTAGTTCAAAATAAGTCTTTGACTTTTCATGTATTATCTTTCACAGACTTGTTGACAAAAAGCCATTGGGGGCGTCCCTATAAGTGAAGAAAAAAAAACCTTAAAAAATAATATTGAAGTTGTTTAATTTTTATGCCAGCCATAATTGTCAGAATAGAATGTTAAATTGCTCCTACATTGAGAAGTTCTCTTCATAACTAAGTTGATAAGAATCTTTTGCATAAAAACTACCTAGTTTATGATGAATAAGTGCATATGAAAAAATTATCATGTAAAGTTAGCATTGTCCTAAATAAAAAAGCAATTCTTTTTATATCTTGTATATTCATGGCACTTGACGGTATTTGCTAGTTGCAGGACTTATAATTTGCAGCCTTAACTATACCATAGGGTGCATAATCCCAAAGTCATCTACATTAACCTGTCAAAATTTCTGCTCTTAAACTTTGCATAGGGTACATTATACAATCTCAAATTTTGCAAATAGTAGCCCTCAACCTGATCCGCCAGGGGCCGGGACACCCTTGCTTGTGGCAAGCGAGAGTCGGCCAGTGAGCCTTGCCACTCAATGGAAAAAAAAAAAAAATTATACAATCGGATACATGATGTTTACGCTGTTCGCAAAAGCTCGGCCCCAACACGCCCACTACATTGGGCAGATCCAAAGGCCAACAATGGCACCAACTTTGTCGTTCGCTTTTTGGGATCTAACCCCACTTGCATGCAATAATTCTTAACTCGAGGATTCGATTACAATGTAATATTTGATTTCTCGTGCACGCCCATTTTGAATTCTGACTGGTTTGGAAGAAAAACGACGTACACGAGCTCACCACAGGCAACTTAACAACTGCAAGTCAAGATGGCGTCGTCTTATTTGGGAGGCGAGTTCGTGTAAGATTTAAGAGCAGCCGCTATTTTATCACAGAGAAAACAAAATACATGTTGTGGTAATCCTTCCATGAGCCGTGTGCATTGAACAAAACTTTAACTCGTGGTCCAAAAGATGTAAGACAAACTAATGTCTATGAGCATCTAAAGATTAGGGAATGCAGAGTCTTCTCTTCCGTCCGCAACGCAAGGTGGAGGGGTAAAGGGAAAAACTGGCGGCGATGCTTTCAAGCACTGGATGACGATGAAAGCACACAGCCGAGGCCAACCTTTTTTGGACTTTTCTCCAGAGATGAAAGCGGAATTGCTCAGGTCACATGAATCTAAATAATTATACCATTTCACACTTTGTAAGAACTGGATGTACTTAGTTGATCAAAATTTTCTTTTTAATATACATTTTTTTCTCTAGTGTTGTAAAATTAATGCGAAAAATTGACAAGATCGTGCAATTAAGGGCGCAAATGCCATTCTATTCATGGACCTTATTTCTGACTAGAAAAAGATTCCTATTTATGCTTTTTTGATTAAATTTTGAGCAAAAATACGTGTTTGATTACAACACATAATTTCTATTCCTAGAACATAAATTCGTTTGATAGATCTTCTTAAATATCTCCCTCCCAAGTGGTCGGCAGGGGCCAACAGGCGGTTGGCGTCAAGGGCGAGCAATGAGTAAAGTTTCAATTTCTCATTTCTATTTCATAAATAAATAAAATAGAAAATTTCTACTTCTTATTTTCATTTCAAATATAATTCTTGGCTAAAAATTTGTGCCAAAAGAAAAAAACTGTTACCAAATAGATTTTTGTTTCAAACCCATTCCTAGGAACAAAATTTTTTTTAAAAATAGATAAATAGATTGGATACTACTTGCAACCTAAGTTAATACAAAATTACTAGAGAAATAAGCTAGGAACAATAAATGACATCGAAGATCATGGCTCGGTCCGAGAGTTGGTACTTATTCCATAGTGAGAGCCATTAGCAAATAATTTGCTAATAATCGAAGAGTTAGAGTTACAATTGTTCATACGCTTGAATGTTTCCCATACTTAGATTAAGTCCAAACCCAAATTTTTATAAATAAATAACTCAATTGGATGTAAAATTCACAACATAAATTAATTTCCACGTGTCTTGCTCCAATCCCTGGCCGAAGAACAAACTCTTTCGCGCGTCCAAGAAAGAGTCGCCTGTTCGGCTCGTTGGTAATCCTTCCTGGAGTCCGCTATACGGCTTAAACAAGAGCTGCCCTTTTATCTGTCTTTCCTGTGCGACTTTTGCGTTGAACAAGAAAGAGATGTCCACTTCTTGGTCAAATACTCATACTTGGATAAAAAAAGTAACCACCGAATATTTTGTTCTGAACCTTGGATTTATATATATCCACTATAATCCAAGATTATTATTCGTGAAAAGGCAACATCAGATTTTGAACACATCAAAATCCTCCAATAAAAATGGGTGTCATACACGACACAAACTTGAGACATTAATAGCTAGTGCTTGAGGATCCGATAGTTGGATAACAACAATATATCATATGTATATGTGAGTCATAATATCACAAGATATGGTCCTAAAAATCTCGTTAAGAAAGAATAAAGATGTCTTAAAAAGTTAGCATATTAATCATATAGTAGATATTAAGGAAATTGCGTTGTAAATCTTGGAAATAAAATGCACCAGTTTTTTGTTAGTCAAATTGATCACACTACTCTGTCAGAACTAAAAATTTTATCGTTTCCATCGTGCATGTAAGCACAAATTTTCATGCTAGATATTCATTTGAATGACCCAATTAATGTTGCCTATAGTTACATTAATACATATATATTTTTCATACTAGTTAAATTAAATCAATGATCAAGATCACCAAGCAATAATCATTTTCAATTTTATTTGAAAAAGCAATCACTTCCAATTTTGGGTAATATAGGTAAGACAACATCCACAAACATATTGTACCTTTGAAGAATTTTTCGTTTTAGTTTTAAAATTGCCAAAAGAGGAATAATAGCAAGATTTCATTCTCTACTATTGACCATATTCTTAACCTGGGCAATTCCTACTCGGCAAACAAACTTTTCGCGGTCAAATTAACGATTTTCAAAAATCATAAACAAGCGTCAATTCGATGGTAGTTGACTTCGGCATACTGGAGAACAGAATCCAGTGGCAATGCTTATGCCATGAATAATCATTAGCATGTATGCACAAAATTGCAGGAAATTGACAAGCATACAAGACAATAAAAAAAATGAATGAGTTGTTATAGATGAAGCCAAATATATTTAGGGTTTTTTTTTGTCTTTTCTATCAGATTTGCTTTTAGGTTAAAAGTGATACATTTATATTAGTGATGGCAAGACCTTGGCCATCAAGATGCTGAAAAAGAAAAATAGAGAGGCAAGAAAAAGAGAGAAGAAAAAAATGAGTTTTTTTTTTATGGGGGTTCTCAATCTCTTTGTGCCTTGATCTTAAGAGAAGATCATCATTGTATTCCAACTTTTTTTCAAAGTCTAGTGGATTCGCAAAGTGCCTCTATGCGGAGACGTAATCTAGGTTTGGGTGAACTTCATTAACAAATTTTCTGTCGTGTTCTTTTGATTCTATTCTTTTATTATTATATTATACCTGATGAATTGTTTGCGAGCATTATTTTTCTAGAATCGACGTGCGATTTCGTAACAACTGGTATCAGAGCCTGGGTTGGCTAATCGAGAGCATCGAGGGTTTTTCGGTGACGTTCAATTGAAAGAAAACAGGATGGCAGAAGATAAAATCAGAATCGATAAGTTCGATGGGCAGGATTTCGGATGGTGGAAACTACAAATCGAGGATTATCTTTATCAAAAAAATCTCTATGCACCACTTGAGGGTTGGAAACCCGAGATGGCGAAAGTGGATCCGATAGTAGAAGCCGTATGGAAAATTCTTGATCGAAAGGCATTAGATGTGATTCGTCTAGGGTTGAAAAAAAGACAGAGTACCACATCACGAAAGTAAAAACTGCAAAAGAAGCTATGGATATTCTAACGAATATTTATGAGAAGCCATCCACATCAAATTAGGTATTTTTGCTGAAGAAACTGGTTAATATGAAGTTATCTAATAGAGGTTCTGTGGCAAAACATATTAATAGTTTCATGTAGGTCACGGGTCAATTGGATTCCACAGGCATAAATTTAGATATGAAGCTTCAAGCTTTATTTTTTTTTTTTTTATGTTCTCTTCTAGAAAGCTACAATATCGCAATGCAGGAAATTTCGAGCACTATGAAGGATGATTTAACTCTTGATGATGCTGTGAGTAGTATCATGGATGAAGAGATGCAAAGGAAAGTCTCAAGTAGAGATAATTTTTTTGCATCTACATCTTCAACGGCACTTGCAATGGAGAATCGTGGAAGAAGTAAAAGTAGAGGAAAATTCAGCAAGCGTGGCAGATCACAATCAAGGGGTAAGAGACAGGTTACAAAAGATGAGTGTTGGTTTTGTCACAAAACTGGACACCGGAGGTTTTAATGTGAAGCCTATAAAAAGAAGCAACAAGATGAGAATCAATGAGCTAATGTGGTTAGCGATGAATCTTTGCTAGATAACTTGTGTTTGTCTGCAGGGTTTGACTTGACAATAAATAAATGGTTTATTGATTCTGGTGCTTCTTTTCATTGCACCTCGCAAAAAGACATATTTGATGATTATGCCGGTGGAGATTTCGGACAAGTGGTTGTGGGAAACGGCCACATGTGTCCCATTGTTTGGAAAGGAACTATGATTATGAACATCTTAGGTGGAGGATATCTAGTTTTGCATAAAACTAGACATATTCCGGAATTGAAGAAAAATCTAATTTCAACTAGTAAACTTGACCAAGAAGGTTTGGTAACAACTTTTGGATGTGGAGAGTGGAAGATAACCTCAGGGGCAAGAGTAGTAGCAAAGGGAAAGCATATAGGTACACTTTACCTTCTCCAAGGAGACAATATTAGTGATATGGTTGCAATTACAATGGCTACAGGTAATTTGTCTACTTTTTGACATTATCGTTTGGGACATCTTGATGAAAAATGTGTAAAGCAGTTACACTCGAGGAAATTACTTCCAGGTTTACAAAAAGTTAAGTTGGATTTTTGTGAGAGTTGCATTTATGGAAAACAAAAAGTTGTTAGTTTTCAATTGAATAAGTGACAAAATAAAAATCAGAATCTAGAGTTGGTTCATATTGATATATGGAGACCTGCTCAAGAACTCTCTTATGGTGGTAAGATATTTTGTCAAATTCATTGATAATGCAACAAGGAAGACTTGGGTCTATACTTTTAGAGAAAAATCAGAAGTATTTGAGATGTTCAAAATGTGGAAAACCATGGTAGAAAAATAGACAGGTTATCAGATTAAAACTCTGAAGTCTAATAATGGTGGTGAATACACGAGTAAGAAATTTGTAGAATATTTGAGTCAATAAGGCATACATGGGTTAAAGACTATTCCTAGAACTCTTCAAGAGAATGGTGTAGCTGAAAGGATGAAAATGACTATTCAAGAACGTGCAAGATGCATGAGGCTACACGCGGGTCTCCCGCTACACTTATGGGTTACCACAGTTGATGCAGCTGTTTATCTTATCAACAGAAGCCCATCTAGTGCGTTGGATGGAGAAATACCACAAGAACGGTGGTCAGGTAAAAAGATTAATTATTCACATCTAAAGGTGTTTGGTTGTATTGCATATGCTTTGATTGACAGGGAGGATAGGAAGAAGCTTGATGCTAAGTCCCAAAAGTGTGTCTTTATCGGATATGGTAGCGACGAGTATGGCTATAGGCTTTGGGATTATGAGAATAACAAAGTCATCCACAGTTAGAATGTGGTATTCCATGAAAAAAAGATGTACATGGATCGTCAGATAGAGCACGAGAAGGTAATACAACCATAATATGTTGAATTAGACACAATGGCCATGAAAATGTTTCAAGTAGATTAAAGTGCACTTGAAAGAGAGGTTCAAGATGAGCATATTATCAGTGAAGAGGTAGTTCAAGAGGAACGTAGTGATTTGGAGCAAACTAATAACCCTAAAGTATCTGTATTGAGGAGGTCTACATGTGTGAGAAAACCAAATGTAATTTTTTATTCATCAGCTAATACTATTCTGAGCCATGTCTTATACACAGATTCAGGGGAACTGGAGAATTACGAGAAGGCAAAGGTAGACATTTCTCACTTGCAGTAGAAGTTTGCTAAAAAAGATGAGATGAGCTCGTTACTTCATAACAAAACTTGGTAGTTAACCAAGTTGCCAACAGGTAAAAAAGTTTTATTAAACAAATGGGTGTACATGATTAAGAATTAAGTAGATGGTAGTATTAGATACAAGGCGAGACTTGTAGTTAATGGCTTTTCTAAAAAAAAAGGGATTGACTACTCCGAGATATTTTCACCCGTAGTGAAAATGACATCAATTAGAGTTCTATTGAGTATAGTTATAGTGGAGGATCTTCATATTGAGCAGTTAGACGTAAAAACAACATTTTTACACTGTGACTTAAATGAAAAACTATACATGGCACAACCTAAGGGTTTTGAAGTCAAAGGTAAGGAGCACATGGTATGTCGCTTGAAGAAAAACTTGTATGGCTTGAAACAAGCTCCGTGGCAATGGTACCTAAAATTTGATGGTTTCATGAAAGAAAAAGGATTTGCACATTGTGAGTCTGATCACTATGTTTATTTTTGCAAGTATGATGATGGTGACATTGTGTATCTCTCTTTATATGTGGATGACATGCTGGTGGCTAGTTCCAATATGAAGAGAATTATAGAAGTGAAGAAGATGTTATCATCACAGTTTGCTATGAAAGACTTGGGAGATGTTAAGAATATTTTAGGCATGAAAATCATTAGGGATAGGAAAAATAAGAAATTATGGCTGTCGCAAGAAGACTATGTGAACAAGGTGTTAAAGAGATTTAACATGGACAATGCAAAACCGGTTATAACTTCTCTAGCGAGTCACTTCAAACTTTCCAAGGATATGTGTCCGAAGCACTCAGGCTTTGAAAGATGAGATGGTGGTAGTTCCATATGCATCAGCAGTGGGGAGTTTGATATATGCCATGTTGAGCACAAGACTAGACATTGCACAAGGAGTGAGAGTTGTGAGTTGATATATGCAGAACCCAGGTAGAGAACATTGGAATGCAGTGAAATGGATATTGAGATATCTAGTAGGTACTTCCAATTACTCACTTTGTTATCATGATACATCTCTAGAGTTACAGGGTTATGTAGATGCAAATCATTCGGATGATCAAGAGAGTGGTAAGAGTACCATTAGATATGTCTTTACAATTGCAGGTATAATAGTGAGTTGGGTATCTCAACTACAAAAAGTAGTGGCTTTATTGACGATGGAGGCAGAATACATGGCGATCACAGAAGCCTAAAATGAAATCATGTTGTTACAAGATTATATGGAGGAGCTACATCAAAAATAACCAGTCAATACACCATGGAGTGATAGTCAAAGTGCAGTGCACTTAACAAAGAATATAGCTTATCACTCAAGGACTAGACATATCAAGAAACGTTATCAATTTATCAGGTCAGCATTGAAAGATAATGAATTAAAGCTACAGAAGATTGATGGCTTGAAGAATCCAGCTGACATGTTGACCAAGGTAATAGATAGAGAGAAGCATATTTTTGTACTACTACCATTGGTATTACTCCATGTTGATTGATGAGTAGTATTGCAGAGGCACACGTTATTCAACTACCAATTTTTGAAGAAGATGGATGCAAAGTTGATTGGTGCTTGGGTATATTTGTCTTCAAGTGGGAAATTGTTATAGATGAAGCCAAATATATTTAGGGTTTTTTTTTTTTTGTCTTTTCTATTAAATTTGCTTTTAGGTTAAAAGTGATACCTTTATATTAGTGATGGCAAGACACTGGTCGTCAAGACGCTGAAAAAGAAAAATAGAGAGGCAAGGAAAATGGAGAAGAAAAAAGTGAATTTTTTCTTTATGGGAGTTCTAATCTTTTTTGTGCCCTAATCTTAAGAGAAGATCATCGTTGTATTTCCAACTTTTTTCAAAATTTAGTGGATTCACAGAGTGCCTCTGCGCGGAGACATAGCCCAGGTTTGGGTGAACTTTGTTAACAAATTTTATGGCGTGTTCTTCTGATTCTGTTATTTTATTATTATATTCTGCCTGGTGAATTGTTTGCAAGCATTATTTTTTTGGAATCGACGTTTGATTTTGTAACATGAGTGTGATGGCCAAGAAAATGACCAACACCCAATGAGGGCTATTAATGAAACAAGAGGAATTTCAATTTAGTGCCATTTCAGGAAAGATGAGTCTTAGTAGATGTCCCATATTTTAGTAGTAGAATTGACAAGAACATAAACTTGGTTAATAATTTGTTGCAACTTTAGCCTATGATTTCAATTAAGTATTGCAAGGTCGGGTCGAGGGGAGTTCTCCCATTCTCACTATGGAGGCCGATGCCTTGTAGTTATGCCAGGGTTTATCCTTGGAAGTGGCCCAAGCTCTGCCTCATTGTCATTTGGATCTAGCTTACCGACTTATGTAGGGTTGGGACAGGGACATTGAAAAAGCTGCTGATTATTTCAATGAGTCAAGAATCCTTGGCGAAGGTGGCTTTGGGCATGTATACAGTGGCATCCTTGAAGATGGGACCAAAGTAGCTGTGAAAGTTTTGAAGAGGGAGGATCAACAGGGTGGCTAGGAATTTTTAGCTGAAATCGAGATGCTTATGATTTCAAGGGAAAATTGTCGAAAAAAGTCCTAAACATTTTCATTTCATGTCAATTGAGTCAATTCGATCAATTTTGTTTGGAAAATACTAACGTAAATGCCGATGGTGCTGCATAGGACCACCACACTGACATGGACAATTTTTCATAATATTTTAATATTTTTGAATTATTATTATTTTATGATTTTTTTTTTTTCTTTTTTTTTTTTTTTTTTTTTTTTGGCTTTCTTCTTTTCCTTTTGCAGATGGCCTACCGGCTAGCCTCACACGCCACAAGCGAGGTCCAGCCAGGCAAGGGCGAGCCCTCACAAAGGGAGCCATCACCCAGGCATGGCTCGGCGAGGGTCGGCCTCACCCAAACTAGATCTGGCAAGGCCGGCCCTCGCCCAAGACAAGGTAGCCTCGTATGGTGTTGGTCGATTTTTTTCTCCATAAAGCTTTGAAATAGGCTCAATCAAAATGTGGTGTTGAGAATGCTAAATAAGATGTGTTAGGATGATGAAAGGTAAGCCCTATCATACAAACCCTTATACATTAAGAGATGAGTATTGAAAAATTCCATGTTGTTTAAACCCTTTGAGCCTAAATTTTAAAAGGATTTCTCTCAAAATTAACCTTATCAAGAGCCACCCCGCACAAGGGCCAAATGGAGGTAAGGGTGACATTTTTTTTTTTTGTCAGTCATACTTTACTCTTATTCCAACTCTTAGATTTTTGCTCTACCTTCTTATAGGAGGTAGGAACTAAAACCCACACAAGATAGTAAATCTTTCTCATCCCAACCCTCTGAGAATGTGAGAATTCAAATCTCCCAATTCCCCCTTCTCATGCGAGAAGGATGGCCACTGGAGTAAACTCGAGTGGTTAGGTAATGGTGACATAATAAGGTGAAAAATGAAGAATTTTCTTGCTTCCACTTGCACCAATCTATAAATGTCTCTAATGCAAATGAACTTAAATGTGAATTTAAGTACCTTAAAGTGATGAAGAGATGCAACAAAAAAAAACAAACAAACAAACGTGATGAAGAGCATCCATTTCTCTATCATGATCACTTTTATCCCTTGTTAGCCCTATTGAGTTTGCAAATTCATTTTTCAAACTCAGTTTGTGATCATTTGAGACAACATGATCTTGATTGATGGCTTAAGATGAAGACCCCGAGAGTCCAAAATGCTAAGTCAAGAGCGGATGGAACCGCAAAATTAGAGTCAGATGAGTCTTTTGCTCTTCTGCAAGTAAATGTTTTAGCGAATAATCTTTTCTGCCTGTATAGGTGATATAAAATGGTGCAAGAGGTTTTAATTGCATGCGCTTACCTACCCCACTTTCTTTAATTTAACAATTTCTTTTTTCCGTAGTCCACCATTTCTCGTACCCATTTTTAATACTTAGATATATGTAAATTATATTTTTATGTCACGTAGAATTGAAGGTAATTATATGGACGTGTTATAGGGCTTTGAGATTTCCCGCTATCTGAACCTAAACCCTGAGTTTGAGGAAGCTGACTTCTCCTTTTCAGTCCTTGAATTTTGAAGCTTAGACTTCGTACGCGTCTTATCACTTCACAACGATCCAACAAATTTTCTTTACCTAATCAAGACTTGTAATTTGGCCATAAGTTAATTGAGAATTTCAAAACGTATTACATATTTAAAGAATCATATGGTAAAGGTTTGGAGATTTAATTTACTTTTCACTATGATCTTGTCCCTCGTTATTGTATAATGAAATTATTGCATGGATTTGCGGTGCAAACCGATGCATTTCTTGTAACATTTCCTCCACCTTATGTTTTCTTCAATTATAATAATACACGCACGCATGCATTCTGTTCATTATAGTCCTTGTTCAATAAAATAAAATAAAAAAGGAATGTGACCCATTCCTTTTTTCTTAAATTTTGCATCGGATAATTAATATATAATGTACATTAATTTATAGCTGCCACTATAATTTAAAACACTCGTTCCAGTCTCGCCACTGTTTAAAGTTTGCGGATAACTCCAAAAGAAGAAATAAATTAAGGAAAAAAGTATATATTGTTTTTGCCCTAATCCGTATCCCCAACCTTTATATGCTTCTCTTGCTTCATCCATCCATGGTCACCAACTGAAAGTCTGCAACCATACAGTCCCCAGAGAAAAACCCTACAAAATGTGAAGGGGGAAAAATGCTGGTGCAAATTGATTCTGGAGAACCCTTTTCTCATTTCGATGTTCTCGAGTCCATTCGCTATCATCTTCTTGACGGCAACATGTACTGTTAGTGCTCGAGCTACACCGGCTTTTTGGTCACGGAGAGCTGGAGCGAAGACCTCCCGCTAAGTGTCGACGACTCCAAGCACATGATTGTGTACGGTGCACTGCGTGATGCACTCAACTCGGGGTGGGTCCCCTTCAATTTAACAGCTTGATTTTGAAGCACGGTGCTGGTTGGTCATGCCATCATCAATGATATGTCGGAGGAGAAGGGGCTGGCGAAGAAGGCGGAAGAAACGCGCTATAGAGGTGAGGAGGAGGCCATAAGGCAAATACGCAGCGGAGATAAAAGACCCCAAGAAGAGTGGAGCCCGGATTTGGCTCGGGACCTATGAGACGCTTGAGGATGCGGCATTGGCCTACGACCAGGCTGCTTTTAAAATGCAGGGGTCTAAGGCCAAGCTCAACTTCTCTCACCTCATCGGATGAGCTGAGTACAAGCCCATTAGAGTCAGCCCCTGGCGCCAGTTGGCTGAGCCTTGCTCGCAACGGTGGCTCGGTTAGGACTTCTAAATGACGAAAGAGCCGAGCCGAGCCAGATTTCGATGCAACATTTCCGATTTTGAATGTAGGCACAGTGACGGTGGATGGACAGGTCTTTGTATGATTATAGATGGATTTATGGAATGATATGACATTCCAGCTTCCACAATGTAGCCTTACTTGACCTTTGCGGACACGTTAATTATGCAGGCTGTCTGTCTTTGTATCCCACGTGTAATCACTACCATGGACTATCTTCTTCTATATTATTAAGAGAACATCTCAACTTTCAAACGATCGTGATAATGTTTTAATTCCTTCTCGAGGAAAAGAATAGTGAGTTGATGATGTGGAGAGATTAGATGAAGGGGTAATTTTATTTCAATACATGCCATAACCTTAATTATGGTTAAGCCACAGTAAATATTCTAATGTTATTCTTTCTCTTAGTATGAAGATCAACAGTTGTGGACCATTCACCCCGTTTAATGTGACATCTTCAAAATTCAACCCTATTCAGAATACAATAAGGGGTTTACTTCTATCAATGCGCAATTAGTAGAATTAGACTTTAAATTGGTTCATGAACCATTCAAGAGTATTAAACTTATTGGAAAAGATAATTTAGGATTTCGATGCGGAAGACCAAAGAACTCAACCTTGGATTGATGATTTGACCATAAGGATCGATGAGAGATAATATTAAGTCATTTCACACCGATCCGGGAACAATTATAGATCAATTCGATAATAGTATATAATCGGATTGCGGGTTATTCCGCACAATTACTATATTAACTTCAAACAACCCTAAACCAATTTCGAAGCAAGCAATTGACCCCTCACAATTACATGATAGCCGAGGATCATCCATGAATTGAGGATTGATATTGAATCAACCATGGGTCAAACTCACGAAACCCCTAAAAGATGCCCATTGGTTTTAATTATGATAAGTCACATTTGATAGATTTCAATTACATCTGGTTAAGGATATCGGACTTTAAAGGATTAAGTGACCACCATTGGACATTACTTCATCAAATTCCTTAATTATCAGTAAACCCTGAATTTTTGGATAAGTGAAATTGGGCCGAAAATTGGAAGCCCAATGGGCTGCACACCCAAGTTACGCCCAAATTGGATGAGTTAAGTCCAAATCCAAGCCCTTTGTGCGTGAATAGTGTACATACTACTGGACCTTCACTATTTTCCAATTTTATAGGGCTTTTTGTGTTTCGAATCTCACAAAACTTCCTTGATGAAAGTTGTTCAAAAAATCTTGATCTAAAACATGCTCTAATTTCAGATTTTTCTGAGGTGAATGGTTGGTACGAAAGCCTATTCTTTTACTGCATAAAAACTACCCCAATGCAATAAAAATGGTGTCTTGTTTGTCTTCTCGATTTTTTATAAAATTTTTCCTTTGAAATATGAACATGTTTCCTTCACAAAAGTTGTAGAGGACATCCATGCCTACAACATACTAAAATTTCAAAGTTTTTTTATGAAGATTTTCATATTGAAATGGGTTTTCTTCTGTGTTCATTAAGACTTTTAAATGGACAAGATTTTTGGGTTGTATTCGGTCATTTTCTGCTCTTAATACAAATTGATTTAGGCTTGGATTCCTTATTAAAAATGTTAGTTGAAGTCTTCTCTACAACATATTAAATTTTTATAATTTTTCGAATCCGTTTAATAAGGTAATGATAATTATTTCGAAAATTGCACAAAACCATTCTTCACATTGGAAGAAGAGACACGCCCAAAGAGTGGGCAGCCTAAGGGGGGGCGGCCAAGGGAGTCCCATGGACCCTCCAAGCCCACTAATCCTTTTTATCATAAAATATTGACATTTAATGCAACCAAATATGTGAATAGTGCATGAATAGTGCACAATCTTGATGAAATGACTGAAATGCCCTTCCATTGGACTAAGGACAAAAGGACAAAGTGGGAAATTAGATATGGAGGTGACAGTACAAGTAAGAGTGGGCATCCAAGAGCTTGAGGGAAGCCACCTAGCCTACCTAACTACCCTAAACCTAAGCCTGTCCATTCAAGTGCCTAAATCCCCTCATTAATGTAAGAATTTTTCCTTCTTAAACAAGCCACCTTGATTGATTGATATGAGTCCAAGAATATGTGGATTTGATGGGCATTAATGACCAATATTTCTCTTTGTCTCTCTTCTTCCTCTTGCCCCAATCTACCGGCCATCCTCCCTCCCTCTCATTCTCTCTCTCATTTCTTCGCTTTTACTCTCAATCTCACTATTCTCTCCCTCCTTGCCATAGCTAAACCTCCCCTCATCCATTTGCATCTCTTTTGCAAGCTTTTCTCTTCATTTTCCCTTTGTTTTTCTATTAACGACAATCGTCCTTTGAACCTCGACACTACACCACCCTCCACACGCCATTTCCATCACTATAACCAAGCTTTGAAGCTGAGGAGGCCACTACCTAGCCCCCACAGCAACTCCCCCTCGCTCAATTCTTCTTCGGTTTGGTCCCCCGTGAAGTTCGGAGGCCATGCCGACGCCAAGCCATCGCCAGACCGCTTGTCACTACCAACCCCTCAGAGGAGAAAATAGGTTTAGGGGTATTGCCTAAAAGACGGATCTAAGGCACATAATTAGGCACGAGCTCTCCCAAGACCATACATTGCTCGACATTGGGGTATTATTAAGAATTTCGTAATAAAGAGTCGCCACTAGCCTATTGGGGTTGGCTAGAAACCAAATGAGGCATGTGGGTGTACCTCACTTCCTATGTAACTAGAGAATCTAGGGTCGATGACTTAATTACACTAATTAACCAATTAGTGTCATTTTGGTATTTAATCTTATTCATTTTAAAAATGATTTTTGTCAGGCAGTTTGGATTAACTTTTGACCAATCCATTAACATGTGAGGTGATCATGTAGGTGCGAAATTATTAAAATAACAATTAGTAACCAAGGAAAGCATTAAATAAATTGCATAAGAGAGCAAAGATTTAATACTTTAGAGAAGACAAATGCTAATCCTAACTAGACTAAAGAGAAGCCAAACTCACTATATCAATATTGTGCATTTAAAGGCATTTGTCCCTAAGGACAATTGAAACTCTTAGGTAAAGCCCTAAAGGCTTAGTCAAACTTAAACATAATTTTAAATTGGAATACTTCCATTTTTTAGGAGAAAATAGCCCGAAAGATTAATTTTAACATTTTTGAAGATTTTTTAATTTTCTTAGAATCTTTTCGAATTTTTGATTTTTTAAGAAAAAATAAATTTTCGAATTTCCCCCAAAAAAAACTAGATTTTACAATTTTTTGAAACTTTAAAAAAATCAATTTTTTTTTTTTAATGTTTTCTAAATTTTTGAATTTTCGGAGGAGTTTTTGAATTTTTCAAATTTTTTAATTTGTTGAGATTTTTAATATTATAATATTCGAGGGAGCGGGTTCGCATTAGAAGAACCCGATCTGACCCGCTGACATAGCCCAAACCTAGATCCAACCCAGTCGGATAAAAATATTTTTTCTAACTTTTTAAGATTTTTTTAAAATTTTTAAATTTTTTAAATTTAATATTTTTCTTTCTTTTTTCTCCACGCCTTTTGTCTTCTTCCCTATTTCGTCTTCTTCTACTGCACTTTCTTTTCTGCCACCCCTCCTTCCCGAAGCAACTTTTGCTTCTTTTTTTTTTTAAACTTTTGGGTGCACTTTTTCTCTTGCTTTTTCTTTTGTTTTTAATTGCCTCTTCCCCTTCGTGCGTTCTACTCCTCTACGTCTTCTTAACACCAACACTTCTTTGGCCGCTGACTGATATTCTACATAGGCCATCGACGACGAAAGTCTGGTGACAACATCGGGTTTGGCCCACTAACCCAGCTCGCGACCTGCTACTTCGCAACGGACCAGTTACGACGGAGGTGGTGCAGCAGCAAGATGCCGCGTTTCTAAGTCCAACCGAGGCGCGACGGCGCTGCCTTTGACCAAGCCGAGCCTAATGCTTAGCCCTCGTCCGACCGGTGGCGACTCGATGGCCACAAGAGCCGCCACCTATGCCCCGGAACAGAAGAGATCCGCGGCCGCTCGTGGGTCGCCACAAGAGCGGCCGCGGGTCGAGTGGAGTGGCTATGCCTGGGACGTTAAAAAATCACAGGAAAAACCTCGACTCTGGTTCGAAACGACGAAACAGGACTGGATCTCATTCAGACATTTTACCGAACAGGTGGAGTGCTCTATCAAAACGAAAAATTCTCGGCCCAAGAAAGATCGGGATCCGCGTCGGGACTCTTGATGGCTAAACTAGGACGCTCACGACGGGCGATGGCCAGAGCTCGCGTGAGTCGAACGGCCGCAAGCTCCGGCCCGGTATGCTCGAAAATATGGCCAAAAAGAGGGTTGGGGCTTACCGGTTTGGCTCAAGGGCGTCGGCTGGGAGAGGTCGTCGGACGGTGGTGGAGTGTGGTTGAGTCGCTAGATAAGGCTCTCTTGTACTCGACCCTCTAAACTCTCTCTGCTCCCCGATCTCTCCTCCTCTCTCCCCCTCGGTCTCTCTCTGGATTCTCTCTCGACCAAGGCAAAAACTGAGCCTCCCTCACTCCCTCGAGCTCACACTCTCTCGAGCTCGCTTTCCTCTTAGGCCCGCTCCATCTCAGGACTCCAATTGGGCTATATCAACGAGGCAGTGAACCTGGATTCAAGCCTCCAGATATTAACGGCGAATCTGTATCCGCTGTGCCCGCAGCCGGAACTAGCTATGGGCATGCCCCGACACCTGGACGATGGCCTGTTGACCATCTCATGCAGAATGGAATTGGTGGCCTTCCAGTGCACCTCAGCTGGAAGTGGGTCGAAGTCGATCCCATTCCAAACGCCTTTTTGGCCAACACTGGTGGTCACCTCGAGGTACATAGGTAGGAATTAATGTTTCATCTTTCAAATCTCCCCCATAAATTTTGCAAGAGAGGTCCAATTTGTTTCAAATTTTGGTGTGTGAAGTGTAAAGTGTGCCTTGGTTTATAGATGCAGATACGACAGAGGTCTTTATGGAAGGACATTGTTATTACACATAAACTATGGTACATATAGTTCTTCTCATTACCATAAAGCTTATTTGCAACTAACTTTTTTCTTTTTCTCAACACTTTTCACGCAAGGTTATGAGCAATGGGAAGTACAAGAGCATTCTGCATCGAGCTTTCATGAACAACAAGGCTATCAATCTCTATATCTAGTGGACCGTCGCTGGACACAGTTGTCATGCCAGTGGAGCAGCTGGTGGATGGCGAGAACAACTGAGCCGTGGACAACTAGATGAAGTACAAGGACTACTTGGAACTTCAACAGAGCAACACACCAGATGGAAATCGGGCCTAGAATGGGTAAAGATATAATTTTGTGCAGCCTGAACTATTATACTGTATTATGTAAAAAGTATACGTGTGACTAGGTTCTCCTTCTCGACTGTTTAAACTCTCTGGAGTGCAACCTCATGGAACATTTAATATAATGTGATGCAAGGTACAAGCGCCAACAGCACTCATGAATGTAAACTGATCCTTTCTGTAATGTAAATTCTTGATATAATAAATGGAAGTGATAACTTCATAATGTTAGATTAAACACCATCAGTTTTTTGTGCTATACCAAATCATGATGGTTGGTCAGCAGGAGCTAGCAGATTTGTCTGTCTAGATTTTACCAGAAATGGTCATTTAATTAGGCTGAAAATCTTGGGTACTCACCATAACTTGAAGAACTTGTTTTGAATATAATCTCCTCTAAGGAATAATTGAACTAGTTAGGCTGAGGCAATGCGCTCTACCCCAAGCATCATAACCATAGAGGCATCCCGAGCCTATGATTGGGATGGCTAAATAACTGGACCGATGAAATCCGAGTCTATTCAGTATCGATGGCATACTGAGAGGGTTTATAACCATAACATTCAATTATCAAACAGAAGTATTAGTTCTTGAAGCAAATTTAAGCATAATTCAGATGTTTCAGTAGAGGACTCACTATGTTCGGACAGCTCCCTTAGTCTCTGTGTTTGGTTCCTTCCCTCTCATTACATCAGAAACATCTTGGTGAATCAAAGTCCAATATCTTCATGTTCATCGCAATATCAACTAGAATAGCTCCATTCTCATTGCCTTGATGATAGTGAACTGTTTGGGCCAATCTAGTGATTGCAATGGGTTGTGCCCATTGACTACAGTAGCAAGGAGGTCAGTCAATCTCATTCCCACCCAATTCCTACTTCTTTATGCATTTTCCAACACCTCTATGCTGTGTAAGATTTCAATTCTTATTCTGTTCGTCTAGAGTCCCAAAAATGGCTCTTAAGATGATACAAGAATCTTTCATTTATAGCCAACACTTTTGGGAAGTCAATTCCTTTTCCTTTTTTCCTGTTTTAGGTGCATTTGAGCTTGTTGATGTCACCATAATGCAGGCTGTGATTTGAAGGACATGGTTATTTTGGCATGATAGAATAGAAGAAACATCACTGTGCAGATCTTGACAGAGCAACGGTTTTAGTACTGATTACGATCTCGCTTGTAGTCATGGCCACTTTTTCCCTGATTTATAATTTTGTCGATTCAAAGTGAATCAGACATTGAAACATTAAGGATTCTTTCAAAAATGCAAGTTTACTTCCCTAAGTTCACGGGTATTCTTAATAAGGTATTCAAGGGTTTCTTTGCTAGAATATCATAAAAAGAAAAGACTGAAATTTTCACTTTGTGGTCCGTGTACACATTCTTCGTTTTCTGACCGGAATCCAGCAAATTTTGGAAGAACAAAGGAATCTTTCACATGTCCCCGTATGGTCTTTCAATTCCAGATTAAGAGATGACTCTCATACAAATGCCATGATCCTCTCGTATTCATATGGGATCAGTATAAACATAATTGAAATTACAGATATATCATCGAGGCAGTAAATGTGAAATCGTTATTTCGTTGGCCGAATATTTCTTATGCGTGCTGTCGCTTGAAGAACTTGCTTCGGATGCAGATGTCTCGTCAAAAAAACCAGGCTTTTAGGCTGAGGTACTGTGCTCTCACTGCTCAACATCATAACCACAGATGACATCTCCGGTCTATCGTGCGGGTTATTTTGAACACACAACAAAGCCACATGGATGGATCGTAAAACTTCCACAGGGTTAAATGTGGATACAATCAATGGATCGACGAGCTCCATGAACTTTTGATCTCTTGACAGTGTCCAGGCCTGCATTATTGTGTTAGTCATCTAGAATAAGACTAGAAACTAACTGAAGATAAATAAGCAAAGAGATCTGATAAATCTTTATGCTTACATATCCGAGAAGGCTTAAATGCTTGTCAGGATGAATGAAACCTCGATTTCTTTTCCCGCTCACGATTTCCAGTACTAAAACGCCAAAACTGAAGACATCTGATTTAACTGAATAAAAGCCGTTGATGGCATACTCTGGGGACATGTAACCACTATGCAAAAAAGTTATTGAAAGGAATGATTAGTTCTTGAAGCAATTGGACCAAAATCAGTGGAGATCATGTGTCAAGAGAACTCACAATGTTCCCACCACTCTCTTTGTATTTGCTTCGCTCTCATTACCTCCGAAACTCCTCGCCAAACCAAAGTCCGATATCTTTGGATTCATTTCGTTGTCGAGCAGGATATTTTCAGCTTTCAGATCTCTATGAATAATCCTTAATCTTGAGTCTCGGTGAAGGTATAGAAGCCCCAAAGCTACGCCATTGATGATAGTGAAGCGCCTAGGCCAATCCAGGGAAACACCCTTCTCTTGGTCTGCCAAATTATAGGCCTCATGAGTTATGAAATGGAAGCTTCTTCACTCTTTTTCGATGACAAAAGCAATTAAAATGTAGGGACTGGAGCGAAGCAAACCGAAAATGAAACAATCCAAGCTTCGGTTGGGCAAGAACTCATAGATCAACATCATTTCATCTACTTGAATGCAGCATCCCAGAATCTTGATGAGGTTTCGGTGCTGAAGTTTCGCGATGTAAGCGACTTCGTTCTTGAACTCGACCTGTCCCTGCCTAGAGTTTTTTGACAGCCTCTTCACGGCAATTTCTTGGCCATTCTTCAGAACACCCTAAAAGATAGAAGTTCTTTTGCTCCTTTTTCGATTGTGCATTTGGATATGTACGAGCAGATTTAGAATTCCAAAAAATGAGAATAGTCACCTTATAGACAGCTCCAAAGCCTCCCTCTCCGAGTTTGTTGTCTTCAGAGAAGTTACCTGTCGCGTTCACTAGGGTTGTGAGGTCGAACATAGGTAAGTCTAGATCTTCACTACGGCTTTGATGGGAGAATCCAAAGATTTGTCCTACAAGTAGAAATTAAAGTGAGTAAATTCATCAACTAAAGAGAAATCATAATTAAGCTTTAAAAATCCCAAAACAAAATTCAAAGCAACACACATTTGGTTCATTCATATTTTTCAGGCCAATTGATCGAAATTTTCAAAGAGAGATGATCTGATGAAACTTTGCATTTGATGCAGAGCAAAAACGTTTAAAACCTATGCTAACAAGAGTTAAAAAACGACTCTTGTGGATCAAGAAAGGCATCTTGCTTGGAAACCGTAATTTTCTGATAAAAACGATTTTACCATCTCTCCTATACTTTGTGAAAACAGCCGCGATACCAAGAAGAAGCACCGCAGACAGCACGGTGCCGACAATGATGCCCGTGCTTTTCCTTGTGCCAGTATTTCCGCTGAAACTGCTGCCTTGATACACATTACAATAAATTGAAAATAGAGTTAGTAAGGATCTGACAGTTATTTCGAACTCATTCTCTTCCTCGGATCATCATATCAAAAGTAACTCAGGGTTTGAACACATACCGTCTTCTGATGCGGCCATCCTTACGTAAATATCCTGGCCCTTGTCATTGAACTGTCTAATATCCATCAGGACACCGAACCAAAGCAAGCATCCGCTTCCTTGCTCTCTAATATCCAAGTTTGAATAAGCCGTGCACGAGCAGTTCCTCAAGCATGTCTGCTCGCATTCTTGAAGGTTCATGCTCTTGTTGAAAAACGATTGCCTCGTGTCGGGCAACTTCACATGGGTGTACTTCAGAAATTTATCTCCTCCCGGACAATCCAGTTCATTCCTCCGGACACACCCGTTTGACCAATCCCCAAATTCCCAATTGCTAGGGTCTTTGGGCACGAACCCTGTCAAGCACATGCATTTTGGAGAGCTAGTAATGTTGCAATTCCCATTCCCTCCACATGCTGCATAAGTGTCACAGACATCCATTTGAAGAGTCAAATACAGAACCCAACCCCTTATCGGGTCTACCCAAGTGAAGTGCTCAACGATACCATTCTCATTTAAAACCAGCATCAACGGGATGGAACTTTTCAGAAGATTGAAGTAATAGTAAATTTCATTTTGGTTGGAGACGACGCCATACCTATAAACAGGATTTGGCCTCAACTGAGGCATCCTGCTAAACTGAATGCCGTTCCAAGGTCCTGAACTGAACAGCACTAGTGATTTTTGCATCAGGATCAGCTGCGGATATCCTGAAGAATCGAGCCTAAATGTGAAATCACCCTGTGAAGGGTCATCCCTGCTTTTCCATGAGGTCAAGTACCGGTCCAGGCCTTTTGCTTGGTCTATACCAAGCTTCATGCCAGTCAAAAGCGTATTACAAGGGTAATCAATACTCTGCCAGATTGCATCACCCAAGTCATTGTCATTTCCTTCTTTTACAACGAAATTGGCAGAATCCAAAAGCTGCGCAATCGGATTCTGGGCCGATGTCGACACAGAGGACCAAACGACCCCATTGGTACGGTTCAGGAGAATCAGTACACCTTCAGGAGTGAGCTTTAGGACTCCTGAAGAGTCTTTCAGGGGATTTTCACGATTTGCGACCCAAACCACCCTCCCAGCTGATAGATTCATATACGATATGCCCACGTACCGGTTCTTGGAGTTGCTGGGGCTAAAGAATCCTAGCTCACTTTTCCCACCGGCAGAGACTATCGTTTGACCATCTGTGATGTTCTGGCCAGCTGATATGGAGTCCAATGCATAGCTTATCTGCAACACGAGGGACATGAAGCACAAGCCGCATAGAAGAATTGGAAAGCATGACTCCATAGATGTTGTTCAGCTGATACAGTGCTAAACTGACTTCTGATTCATGAGGAAATCAAAGAGGAGAGGAAACTTGGCTGGTTAATCTTCTGTCTGATTTTGTCACTCATTGAAACAGGAATGAGCCGCAATGTTGGACCTGAACCGCGTAAAAACATAATTAAATGATGTGCAAGAGGAAGAGTTGATGAAATTAGGACTTAAGAGTTTACTGTTTATAAACCAGCGTACAAACGACATTTCCAAACTCAGTGGCACACTTAGAAACTTCATCATGCATTGCCTGGACGTATGACAATTGCACGACAAAGATGCGATTCCATATTCGCAACAATGAGAACAGCAGAGAAGTGATCGGCTTCTAAGGCGACATTAATGGATCTATGCACGGAGCTTAAGATGTTGGGCGGACGAGATTATATCGGTGAAATAACAAAGGGCCGCTTTCCCCTTAACAGTATAGTACTGATAAGTTGGACTTTAAGTTGACCCCATCATACCAACAATTAACTACTAATTCTGGTTATCATAATCTAACTTCAAACGTCCTCAAGGTGCTGTCTGTAAGATGGCCTTTTGAAACCCCCCAAAAAAAAGGAAAAAAGAAAATTGTCATTTTACAAGATATCGGCTCCCATCTGTCAGAATTGTGTTAGACGTTGAAAAGCGGCTGTCATTTTAAGTGAACGGCGGCGCCATTGTGCTAGCCGTGCTACAGATAATTTATTGAGAAAAAGTATTACTATTCTTTTGACATATGAGGGAGACATTTGCCAAAATTCACTTATTAAATCACTTTAAATTTCTTTCTAAGATTTGTTCGTATCGCACGGGAAAGTTATGGACTGTGAAGAAACAGATATATTTATGACATCCGAAAACGGACCTTCGATTTATTTAATTCTTGCTCTAAAAACTATACCTGAAAGGATTGGAAAGGAAAGGAGTGAGCAGCCGCAGTGAGTAGTGCATATCTTCTTAGCAAATCAAGTCTCCACATTACACATATAAAACTCAAAGGCATGACTCATTTATGGCAATCTGAAATATAACGACTTACAAGAATAAAATGAGTTATATTTTACTTCAACTTTGCAATATTAATAATAGAATTTCCCATTCATCCATAATATCAAAACAAGTATCGATGATTCAATTCAATAATGAAACTCGTCATATCTCATGTCATTGGTTCATTCCATTTTCCAAACTAGTATCACATCACGTCTCAAGACCCTAGAGGTGGCTTCGACAAGATTTGCATCACTGTTTAGCACTTAGCCGTTGACCAACACATGTCAATGGTACAAGACTCAAAAGGTGACTCCCACGAAATTACATTATTATATAGTACTTAGTCTTTTTCCAATACATATAAATGGTACAATGCTCTAGAGGTGGCTTCCACGAAATTATGTTACCATGTAGCATTTAATCCTTTTTCTAACACATATCAATTATACAAAGCTCTAGAAGTGACTCTCATGAAATTACATTGTCGTGTAATACTTAGTCTTTTTCCAACACATGTTAATGGTACTAGGCTTTAGAGGTGGCTCCCACGAAATTATCGTGTAACACTTGGTTCTTTATCAGTCTACATTACACTTAGCTTCACAAACCAAAACATAACTTTTTACAAATCAATTCAAAATCTATATGATAAATCAGTTTCACATACCAAATCAAATTACCTTTCATACACCAAACGCAAGTCAATGCAATTCTTTCTCAAAAAATTTTTGCATACCTAAACTATATCCTCTTTTCCAACTCGACCATCAGACATAATAAATGTATTTCACAATATATTTGTCATATCATTATAGAATTCATTTCATAAACGAGTAACAATTCAAAATGTTTTTCTCATTGAATGTTTCCCAAATCATCAAAGAACTCTTTTCATGAATCAGTTCTCATTGTAATACACACATTTAAACTTTCACGACACTTTCCATAAAAAATTTCTCAAATCATTCTCAAATGAATAAAAATTAGTAAAAGCGAGTTCCACTACTTTTGCCTTTTTGCCAAATCATGATTTACACATATATACCTCGTACTTTTCATTTTCAAAATATGAGTTTACAAATTTAAAGAAGAGATTGTATCATTTGCCTAAGAACGCCTACAACCAAATAACAAGGCTCACTTGAATCAACAAACTCACAATCCTATCATATAAGTGAGAAATAACATCAAAACCAAATAAAATGCTATCTCAACTATGGCTCGGCTAAATTAAGCTTATATGCTAACAAAATAACTCCTACACATCAACCAATTGCTTACCCGAAGTGAACACGAAACCCTAAAATCTTTCTCCCATAAAACCGTTGCTTCAAATCAACAACTGTCAAGCTCCATGACTCTACAACATCACAATCCTCCATTCCCAAGAATTTTTTTTTCCATTCCCAAGAAATTTCATAGCTGGAATAATAAAAAATTGGATTTTGAGGCTCGATTTTCACAAAACTTCGAATATACGACCTACTTCCAAAAACTACTCTAATTGGATGAACGAGGGACGTGAGTACTTACCATACGCTGCATTACGAAGTCAGATCGGTTTGGTGAGGCGTTTGCGGTGAATACCCCATCTTCTTTCTTTTTCTTTTTTCTTCTTCCTTTGTTCCCTCTCTCTCTGTTTCTCTCTTTCGCGCGGGTCCTTGGTTAAAAACAGAGGAGCCGAACGTCCCTTTCCCTGTTTTCCTCTTCTTTGGCTTTTCGTTCCTTTGATTTTTTTTTTTTCTTACTTTTCTCTCTTTTGACTTGGTCAAAACCCACGCATATTTGACAGTCTCAATACTTGATGCCTGAGAAGAGACGGAATTGAGAGTATGGACAAGCGAAATGTGGACATCTGACGTGCTCTTCAGGGAAACTTGAAGATTCTCTCCCTGTGCGGATGGGACCCTGATAGAAGTAATTTCGTGGTGGAGCAAATGTCTGAATTAGAATGCATAACATCATCGTGGGACATAGTCCAGAGTGAGATATATTCCGGCATTGAAGAAAAATCTGAGTTTTTTAGTATTCTTGAATTTAATTGGGTGTTGGTATATTCCAAAATGTGGTGCTCTAAGGACCGTTTGAGGTGCCGTGATGGTGATGAGAGAAATTGAGCACAGTAGAATGTATGAGCTTCAAGGGGAGAGTGATGGATTTTGCCCAGAGATGTTGGGTGCATATATTCTAGAGTCTGAATTGCGGCATATACGTTTGGGACACATTGGGAAAGAAGCAACGAGGTTCTGAGTGAAATGAATCAACTATGAAGTTATGTGGCCAAGAAATTGAATAAATGCAAGTGCTGTGACTTAAGCAAACTACGAAAAGTGTACTATGGTACAAGTATATGAGAAACCATATAATATTATTTATAATTTTGTTATATAGAGAAAACCTTAAAATAAATGGCGTCAACAACATTAAATAGTTCTTTAGTCAGGAGTTCAAGTAATTTTACATTATTCTTTAATAACTTAGGTTTTTAATGTCTTTTACGACGTCAATAGTCATAATTTACGAAGAAGGAAAATGTTTTTGTAAGAAGATCTCACAGCGTCCAAAAATGCACCTTATGGCATTCTCCTCTAGTATTCATTATCTTTTGCCTTATGTGTTCTCTTAGTCTTCAATTTGCGGTGAATACCCCATCTTCTTTCTTTCTCTTTTTTCTTCTTCCTTTGTTCCCTCTCTCTCTCTGTTTCTCTCTTTTGCGCGGGTCCTTGGTTAAAAACAGAGGAGCCGAACGTCCCTTTCCCTTTTTTCCTCTTCTTTCGCTTTTCGTTCCTTTGATTTTTTTTTTCTTACTTTTTTCTCTTTTGACTTGGTCAAAACCCACGCATATTTGACAGTCTCAATACTTGATGCCTAAGAAGAGACGGAATTGAGAGTATGGACAAGCGAAATGTGGACATCTGACGTGCTCTTCAGGGAAACTTGAAGATTCTCCCCCTGTGCGGATGGGACCTTGATAGAAGTAATTTCGTGGTGGAGCAAACGTCTGAATTAGAATGCATAATATCATCGTGGGACATGGTCCAGAGTGAGATATATTCCGGCATTGAAGAAAAATCTGAGTTTTTTTAGTATTCTTGAACTTAATTGGGTGTTGGTATATTCCAAAATGTGGTGCTCTAAGGACCGTTTGAGGTGCCGTGATGGTGATGAGAGAAATTGAGCATAGTAGAATGTATGAGCTTCCAGGGGAGAGTGACGGATTTTGCCCGGAGATGTTGGGTGCATATATTCTAGAGTTTAAATTGCGGCATATACGTTTGGGACACATTGGGAAAGAAGCAACGAGGTTCTGAGTGAAATGAATCAACTATGAAGTTATGTGGCCAAGAAAGTGAATAAATGCAAGTGCTGTGACTTAAGCGAACTACGAAAAGTGTACTATGGTACAAGTATATGAGAAACCATATAATATTATTTATAATTTTGTTATATAGAGAAAACCTTAAAATAAACGGCGTCAACAACATTAAATAGTTCTTTAGTGAGGAGTTCAAGTAATTTTACATTGTTCTTTAATAACTTAGGTTTTTAATGTCTTTTACGACGTCAATAGTCATAATTTACGAAAGAGGAAAATGTTTTTGTAAGGAGATCTCACGGCGTCCAAAAATGCACCTTATGGCATTCTCCTCTAGTATTCATTTTCTTTTGTCTTATTTGTTCTCTTAGTCTTCAATTTGCTAAAATCGAAAAAAAAAAAAAAAAACAACTTATCCGCTTGCCATTCGACACTCACCTCGCTTGCTTTGGGTCACTCATGCCGCCCGCCGCTCGATGCTCGCTTGGCATGTTGCTCCCCGCTCAACATTCGATGCTCATTTTGTTTGACGCTTACCTCATTTGACCCTCACTGTCGATACAGTCCACGATTGCCATTTCAATGAGTACAAAAAAATGAAATAAAAAATTATTGGTTAGTCCTAGGTTGACTTTGAAATCGGATCGAACCCATTGAGTCAATCTAGTCCTCAATCGTTTTTTTAAGGAGTACAAAAAATGAAATAAAAATTATTAATTGGTCCTAGGTTGACCCTGGACAGGACCAAACCCATTGGGTCAGTCCAGGTCCGGTCTAAGCTCAATAGGGTCGGTCCTCGGTCCCAAAAATTGAGGATCCATCGTAAGGGTTGGTCCTAGGGTTAGGGGTGGGGGCTTAACCTGGACCATACTCACCCCTACTTAGTACCTAGTGCATTTAGGTAACATTACTGATGAATAATTTCTTAGAATATTTTGTTGCTCATGATATGTTCAAGTGAATTGATGGGAGGGCATATTTCTAGGCTATGCACAAGCTGAGTGGGACTTTCTATTGCGGTGCTAGGAATTAAACTCATTGTTGTTAGTAGAAAAGTTACATTTTACGTATTTCCAATACTTCTAAGATTGGTTGTGATAATGTTTATGCGAATCTTGATGGTGCACAAGTTGAATTTGTAACCAGAATCTTCTAAGATAATGGGTGCTTGTGTGGTAATCGACCCAAAACATGCATGTAGCAAGATACAGCATCTAGAGCAAATAGTTGTTATAACTGTTGTGTTTGACAAAATGTACGTTCAATCTCTTGATAGATAATACATAAGCTTGTGTTTGAAAATACTTTTGGAGCAATTAAAGTTGCAAGTAGAGTTGGTATTTTAATGAGGTCAACGATTATGGCAAAGTTTTGATGTGGCTTGGATTTGGAAGATCTCTATAGCGATTGGACCCACGAGGAATTATGGGAGAGTAGCAATGACTAGGTTTTAGCGAAATGATTGTGACTTGATTCAAATGTCGACTCAATGTGGAGAAGGTAAAAATAAATCTTAGTTTCAACCCTCGAGGAAAAGTCTAAATTTACATGGGAGATATCCTATTTCGGATATCTGGCCAAATCAAAACAAAATCCCTATTGGATTAAGTTTCCTAACAAATAAGGAAACCACTTTTCTCATTGGATACAGAAGTGGGCCATAAGTTTTCTAATTTTGCTAGAGATATACATTTATGTCCAATCATGGATTCGGTCTGTAGTATTTTATTAATTAATACGTCCATGATAGGTGCGATTGGAACGCACCGTTTCACCTTGATATGCTACGATGGAAAGACACAATTGAAGGGAGACGTATATAAACCTCCTGAACACAACCGTTGATGGTTGTTGTTGGTAGAACTTACGCTTAGAGGAACGTACGTTCAGAAAGTTTTCTTCCTTTCTCTCCCCTTTCTATCAAGGCGTTCCATTTTTCTTCTTTACGAAAATAGTTTGCATTTACGCCGTGGAAATCGGGTGCTTTCCTCATGATTGCATTCAGACCAACGTGAGGTAGTGTTGTTCGTGATTTATTCGCAATTCAACGTTTGTTCCGGGGTTAATTGTTGTTTGCGCATCGAAATCAGGTAAGTCATCTTCCGCCGACTTGAATTTCAACATTGGTATCAGAGCCAGGTCGTGATTTCTACCTTGTTTTCATCGAATTTTCTCATTAACCACATTATATCGAGATCTAGAGATTGAATTCTATTCTGTTTTGGATGTTTATCGATCGGAATTGCAATCTGAATCCTCGAAATAGAACCGAAGCGGAAGAACGGGTTCGGGGTCGCGTACGCCCATGAGCTTTTGGCCATTTTTCGATATATTTTTTCAGCTAAAATAAATTTTTATATATACAGGGTGAAAGTACTCGTCGAGACGAGTCCGACGATGGGTCGAGCACTGCCAGAGGACGCCGGACGTGCCCACATGTGCGGCTAGAAGCCGTTGTGTGTGGGCTCCACATGCCTGAAGCGCTGGGAATGTTAGCGCATGCGCAATACGCGCTGGTTAGCGAACCAGCACATGCACGTTACGTGCTGGTTGGTGAACCAGCACATGCGCGTCACGCGCTAGTCGGCGAACTAGCACGTGACGACGTTCGTTGGGTGACGTCACGTGATGTCACCACCGGCAGTAGTTGGCTGGCCGATCACCGGCCGGCAACCCGAATCGTGACCCAACCCGACTATTGATTATCAACGGTCAGATTGGTCAATCGGACTTGTGGTCAAATCGGTGGAACCGATCAGACCGATCGGACCAATCATCGGTCGGACCGGCCAGGAGTCATTTGACTCGTTGGCGCGTGTACCCCACGCACTGCGCACTTAGGTGGTGCATGTGAGCGCGTGTGAGGTTGGATTAGAGCGTGGTTTGTGGTATTTGGTTCGTATGAATGTGCTCTACACTGTGATATAATTATTTTATATTTTTTAATTTTATAAATGTATGAAAATGTGTAGGAAACTCTAAGTACGCGTATTTTTAGGGGTTTAATGCATAGTTTATTCATTTGCGGCTAGTATTTTCTTATGTTTTAGGAAATACAATATCTAGCCTATATGAAAATGATGTCATATATACTGTATAGAGGTTGGTTCGATGATACCATGTATATAGTTTAATATACTTGCAATTTTCTAGTTCCTTGAAAATTCAAACAATGGTAGGAAATCCTTGTTTTTCCATTACATGTTGAATTGCGTTCTAATTATAGTTTTAGCATGATTGTTTATTGTACATTGGTTCACATCATGCGATGTTTTTGTGTTAATGGAAAAATGTAAAAATTACATGAGGTCATGTAATTATTTTTCCTAGTGGGAGTTCGTAGGTTAATAGAATTCGAATGAGTTCTCACCTAGAACTTAAAATTTACGCAAATTAAACTAATTAATGATAATATAACAATTGTACATAGAAATTTATTAGGAATATACTGAACTTTTGCTTTTGTGTCTTTTGTTAAATTATCATTAATTTAGTTTCTTTGCTGCAAATTAAATGTGTTACTCTGCAAAGTGCTAGTATTGATTCTGCATTTATTATGTCAATGTATTATAACAATTGATTATGACTTCGACATCCAAGACTATTGTGGCTGATCTCAATAAGGGTGAGAAGCTGAACGGTAACAATTAAGTCTTAGCAAGTTCTACCCCACTGAGACTCGATTAGGAAACCAATACGCTAACTAGGCTGTCTATACATGCACAGGTTAGAAGACTTACCTTGGCTTCAGATTCTACCTACATATTAGCACAATTCAATAGGCACCCTAGCAATCACATCATAGATTGATATCTCGATCAATCAATCTAGTCAATTACATGTCAATCGGACCATTCAAGGTCACTTCCACTCAATCAGTCAATTCATGACAATGGATCAAATCATTGATTAATCGACCTAGTTAATTACATGTCAATTGAACAATTTTCAGGTCAAATCACTTCTCAATATAAAACCTCCCATTCGCACTATCAGTCAAGAGCTACAGTAATGCTCTCGGGTGTCGATTCACCAAGGTGACATATGTACTAGATAGCACCCGTGCGTTTTTTAAGGCGTCATTTTCACCAGCGATATTCTTAATCACCGAACCACCTATGTCCATAATGATGCATATAGTAGACAATACTCGTGCATTCTTTAAGGCGCCGTTTTCACCAGTGATTTCCTTATCACCGAACCATGTAAGTCTATACCTCGTACTTGATTAGTCTCAGTCAAGAGTATTCTTAGTTCAATCTCTCGATTCTTTCCGATTTACAACTCATCAAAGCATTATAAATGCTAAATAACCATACTTGGCTATTTACCGATCAATCATTCAATTTTACTCAATTTCAATCAATTTAGGAATAATTTCTCAAATTGCACAATTAATTCAATTCAGCACAATGTAGAGCTCAAATAAATAAACGGATTGCACCACGACAATCATCAATATTTCGGCTATCATTGCCTAATTTTCGAAAAATAAATAATTAAATAATTAATTTCGAAAATTAATAAATAAATACTAAAAATCCAATTTAGGCCCATAATGCCTAATTGAAGCCTGATAAGGGTCGGAAAAAATCCCGAGATGCATTCAATAAATAGAATAGGCAGTTCTCTAGCTAAGTACACTAACCACCTAACTAATATGTAATGCAATTAACTAATAATCACTAATCCATTCTAATTTAACCATCTAATTGCAATTAATTAAATCTAATCAACCCTTAAGCATCATTAGTCTACTAAGCAAGGATTAGTGAGATTACTCACTTAGCAAAGCGAAGACCGGAACACCGCGATGGTGACCAGACGGCACGACGGTGGCCGAAATCCGAATTTTCGGTGACGTCGACGATCACTCGGGCTGGGCCAAAAGGCTTTGCAAGCCCATAGTAAATTGCTGGGCTTGGGCTGAACTTGGGCCAACTTGCTTCATGGGCCCAAGATGGGCTGAACTGGACCGCTGAACTTTTCATGGGCTTCAAATGGCCCAACTGCTGGGCTTGAACACAACCGAAGATGGGCTTCGATGGACTCAATTCACTAGGTTACTGAGCTTGGCTGAACTTGTGTGGGCTGAACTAGGGGCTTCGCTGGGCTCGTGAAATTCGTTGGGCTGAGCTGGGGATTTGGGCCAAGACACTGGATAGAGCTATTGGGCCGTTGATGCGGGCTGGATGGACTGTCGCAGCGAGAGAGAAAGTTGCAGAGGTTGCTTCGGTGGAGATCGAAATTTCGGTCACTGCTCGGGGTTCTTGCTGGAGTTGTTTCGGTTGAGTTGACTGGGACTTGGATGTACGAAATGGACGAAGGGGAGAGAGAGATGATCGTGGGGATGGGCTAAGTTGCATGCGAAGGAAGCGGAGCAGGGGTTGAATTCGTGAGTGGAGGAGACGCGTGGAGGAGTCAACTTTGGGGGAAATGGAGTGGGCTTGTTGACTCGGGGAAGCAGCAGGCATTCGGTGGAGACGCATGGCAGGGGATGAAGCGGCTTCAGTCAATGATGGGGAAGAAAGGGCTGACTCGGTGGAGAAGAATTCGATGGTGATGATGCTGGCGTGGGCAGCTTCTGCTTCGGTGGGATGACCACTTGTTGGTGGAGTCGCTAGAGAACGAAATGAAAGAAAAGAAAGGAATCGCTTGACCAAGGAGAGAAGAATGGAAGGGAAACGGAGACAGTTGTATTCGGTAGAAAGGAATGAAAGCAAAACCGAAGAAGAAAGGAGAAGGTAGGTCGGTCGGCTAGGAGGCTTGCTCGTGAAGTTGAGGAGGGGAAGAAAAGTCCAACTAAAATATCTATAATCATCATACTAGTCTCCAAGCTTAGCTACTTGCTTTCCTCTAATACTTTCTTGCCTTTTATTTCCATGAATTATCCATTTTGATAGCAAATGTTGCACCCCCATGCCTAGGTCCGAATTTCACTTTCTTAGCCTCAATTTCTTCACATATTCTCCAAATCGAAGTCCAATTTCGATGAAGTAAAATCTCATTCCATTTTCTGTAAGTCACTGACACTTAAAAGCTCGGCTTAGAAGTCCAAATTTCCTTCAATTGAGCCCATCCAAATTTCTGCTAATTTTCCGCAACATCCAAATCGGTTTTCCGTAAAATCTCGAACTCAACGAAATTACTTTGAAAGACAAGACGACATCCTATAATTGAACTGTAACATGCCCGAACATTCAATTCTCGAAACTGAATTCAATTTTGTGGTTAAAAATCGATCGAACGCAATTTTAGTATGATCCTTGACCTACCGGGTAGCTTTTAGGGATTTTACTGTGGTCATATCCCTTAACGGCTTCACCCAATAGATTGGTTAACTCGTGAGTGATCAACTCAGAAAAAAAGGACCATAGGCACGCCGGCAAGATGCCCATTTCATATATTCGGGACGGGGTCAAAATTTGGGATGTCACAAAGGCCAAGGTAAGTCCTTTGACTCATGTTGTGCTTAAGTACCCCTTAGGGCATATTGGCTTCCTAATCGGGTCTTAAGAGGTTAGAACTTACTGAAACGTAGTCTCACCCCATTGTGGGACAACATTTCAGATTCCTAGATGGTAGCACCTCCCCCTCCTCTCGTGCATTTTGGTATATCGGAGCAAGTGACATAAGTAGGTTATCATATTCCAATACACCCTCACCTTGAAGGATTGGAGTATGTAATGGTGAAATCTACTATCTGGGTCGACATAGGTAAACTTGAAAAGGTGTCTCATAGGTACCGGTTATGGTATCATCACTATCATGACGGACGAAGAGAGAGTCCTATGCCGGAATCTAATGTACTGTGACATCCCGAATTTCGACCCCGTCCCGAACATATGAAATGTGCATATCGTCAACGTGCCTATGGTCCTTTTTCTCTGAGCTGATCACTCATGAGTTAACTAACTTATTGGGTGAAGCCGTTAAGGGATATATCCGCGGTAAAATCCCTAAAAGCTACCTTATTTGTTGGATTGGACAAAAATCACGTTCGGTCGATTTTAATCATGAAATTAAATTCGGTTTTGGGAATCAAATATTCGGGCGTGTCACAATTCAATTTTAGGATCCTGTCTCATCGCACGTCAATTTATTGACGAGTCCGAAATTTCAATAAAGAAATTATCGGAGGAAAAATTGAAGACCAAAAGAAAATAGAAAGGGAAAGAGAAAAGAAAAGAAAAATAAGACCAAAGGGTTTTAAATTTTATATTATTTCTTTTCTCTCCCTCTCTTTCCTTTTTCCTCTCTCTCTCCCTTTCTTTTTCTCTCTCCTCTCCCCTCCCATCCGTGCGAATCCACCCCACCGCCCATTCCCTCTCTCTCTCTTCTCTCTCCTCTCTCTTCTTTCTTCCCCTGCACGCTCGACCGAACCCCCCTTTTTTCTTCTTTCTTCTTCTCCTTCTTTTCTTCACGCCGAGCGAACCAGAACCAGCAGCCCCTCGCCGCTCATCCCGCCGTCGCGCCCGCCGGACCGCCGCACCGCCGCCCGCGCCCGCGCCCGCCCCGCGCCCAGCCGCCCGTCCGCGCACGCCTGGGCTGAGCGAACCAGCCCCGTTTCTTCTCTGTTCCAACCGACCAGCCCTTCCCGGCCGCCTCGGCCACCGCTAGCCCCGCCGGACCACCCCGAGACCCCCTCGCCCTCCGCCGGCCTTCCTCGCCCTCCTAGCCGCCGGAGCAGCTCCGATCGGCCCGAACAGCGGACCCACGAAATGGGTTTCAGCCACTTCGGGCCCGCTTTTGGGCCGTTTCCGCCCCGAACCCGAGCCGTGCTTTGGGAAGTCTCGTTCCTCGCGTCGCCGCCGTCGGATTGATCCGATTTGCGCGCGATTTGGTGAGTAATCTCACTAATCCAGGATTAGTGGCTAATTTATGCTTAAGGTTGGTTTAGATTTAATTAATCATGTTTAGGTTGTTAGATTAGATTAAATTAGCACTTATTAGTCAATTGTGATGTGATTTAGATAAATTGATTGCGCAATTAGCAAGTAGACGTGGTCTACTAATTATTGGAAGTGCCTCGGGATTTTTCCCGACCCTTCGTGGGCTTTAATTTGGTGATTCGGGCCTAAGTGGGATTTTTGGCATTTAAATATTAATTTTCGGAATTAAATTAAATAATTATTTATTTTCCGAAAATTCAAGGAAGATGGTCTGGAACCGGAATATTACGTGGATGACCGTGGTGAAGTCCGTTTATTTAATCGGGCTTTAAATTGAGCTAAATTGAATTTTAATGTTAATTGTTTAATTTTCGAAATTTATTAATTAATTATTTTATTTTTCGGAAATTAAGAATTTGATGGCCGACGACCGAAATTTCGTGCTGATCATCGTGGCGCAGTTCATTTATTTAATTGAGCTTTATTTTATGCTGAAGTGAATTAATTGTGATTATAAGATTATTTTCCTGGGTGAATTAATTTGGAAAATTAATTGGAAAATAACCGGGTGTCGGTTGACAGCACCAAAAGTGTTTTGGTGGGCGCTAATAATGCTGGGATTTGTGGAGTTGAAATCGTTATATTTTGGCTAGGGCCAATAGTGTGCTAATGCACGATATTTTATCAATGATGATAAAATATGAAAAGAAATGCTGGGTGAAGAAGTAATGTGTGATGTGGCTCAGCGATTATTACATCGCTTTGGCATGTAGGATGCCTTAGAGAATGCACGTAAATTGTTGGATATTGATCATGCCTGTGTGGCGATAGTTGATCATGCCTGTGTGGCGATAGTTGATCATGCAAGTGTGGCGTAGATTGTGCCTGCGTGGCTGTATTTCTGTGTATCGAGTATCGTGCCCATGTGGCTGAAGGAAAGTGGAATGCCTATGAGTATGCACATAAAGTGCTTATTGTACATCACGTTGGCGAATAGACGCCCGAGAGCATTACTGTAGCTCTGTGACTGAGTGTACTATTGGGGATTATATGGTGTGGAGTGAGATGACCTAGAAATGATCCAATTGACATGTAATCGACGAGGTCGATTGATCATTGTTTTGATTTGATGTTGTAAATTGATTGATGAATGGAAATGACCGTGAGTGGTCTTGTTGGCTTTTAATCGACTAGGTCGATTTGATCGATGCTTCGATCGGTGATATGATTGCTTGAGTGTCTATTGTAAATTGTACTGACTTGCAGGTGGGATCTGATGCTAAGGTACGTCTTCGACTTATGCGTGTTTAGGCAGCCTTTAGTATAATAGTTTACTAATCGGGCTTAGTGGGGTAGAACTCGGCGAGACGTAGTCTCATCCCGGTTTGGGGAAAACATTTCAGGGATCCCGATGAGGAGGAGCCGAGGAGGAGGAATTTGTGAATGAGAGCTCGCAAAGTGAAATTGAGGAAGAGAATGATCTGAGTGAAGAGGAATCGAGGAGGATCGGGATGATCTCGAGTATGACTTAGAGGAGGATTGAAATCCCATCTCTTTGTGAACCATTTTGTATATGTGTAGATAGACTGAGACTCGAAGTTGTGAATAGTTTGTGAAGTGCTCGTCTAATGCCATGTATAAAGGTTTGGTTGTAAATTTCAATATGAAAGATATAGCCTGCTTTTCTATCCCATTGTTTTATTGTCTGGGGATTTATAATTGCTTCCGCATGTGCTTAAAGAAATGAAAGGGTCGGCGATACATTGTCCTGGGATATCGCATTATAAAATCGACCAAGTGAGACGGATGTGTGCGTGCCCGAGGATCGGGGCGTGACACCTGTTTAAGTGGTATCAGAGCGAGGTTGAAGATTGGAGTGATAAGGAGCGTTGACCATGGGATAGTTTGTAGGAAAGGCCTTTAAATTCATGCTGGTGCATGTCTGTGTTAGCTGTGTGCTAGAATTGTTTGTTGTGTGAGGATCGCTCATCTTCTAATCCAGTGTGGATTTGGAAGACGGGTTTCAGTGTAAAGACTGAACCATGAGCGAGTAGGAGTTGAGAACTCCTAGTAAGAGGGTAATGTCCTCTATGACTCGGGATAAAGCACTGACAAAGGTCGGTACCCGAGGTAGTTGTGGCAGAGTGTTGGCTCTGGCCAGCTCGAGTGTAAGAGTACCACCGCAGGTTGGTACTAGTGTAGTAGCGTCGAATGATCCTAAGTTCGATAGGATCGTTTTGATGCTAGTGTTCCTTGGGAATTGGATGAGCCAGGAGGCTTAGGATCGAACCGCCGTCAGTGTTGCTACCGCTGTTGTTGCTTCACCTGCTGAGATCTAGAGTGGAGATGTGATCCGAGAACGAGTCATTGCATTCGAGCCGAGGTATAGATCCAGTTCAGGCAGAAATGAAAATTGGTCAGGGAAAAGATCAAGGTCGAAAGTGGTCCTAGTAGACTGATGGGGACAACCAGAAAGATGTGTGCTATCACTTGGCAGGAGATAGAAGACTCACGTGATAGGTGTCAGAATTGTAGAAGGAAGCATGGATAAATCCAGTGTCCGAGTATGACTAGAACATGTTGTGATGATGACTAGCATGTCCATCGGATGAAGGATTGTCAGTGGAAGTCTAAGGTAGCATAGACATTGCTATTGCGGCTAGAACGCCACTAGGATGGCGAAAGGAATGGGAGTAGAATTGATCTTGCACCGATCAAAGAAGAATGTGTTGGAGGTGATCTTATCGAGTAACGTAGCGAGTTTTGTGTTGAGTTGGTATAACTTAAATTGTTGAAGTAAAAGTGACAGAGGGGAAATCATTAGCAATAGTTGTGCTTGATTAGTTGCTGAAGTGTGAATTTGATGCCACATGAGTAGTGTGGGCTCATGGAGCATCTAGTGATAATGAGTCACGATCTTGGAGCAATCCAGTTTAGTCCATTAGCTTGTGAAAGTGTCAAGATGATTAAGAGTCGAAAAGAATTTTCGATTTTATTAATCTCGTTGGCTAAAGATAATCCGTTTGTTAGACGGAGGTTGCCAAAATTGATTTGACAACCGTAGTGGATGTGTCGATTGAGAAATAGAATGTGAAGAAGGTGGCCGTGATACAGAAAATTCCTAAAATGCTTCCAAAGGAATTGCTTGGGTTATCGCCGAAAGAGATAGAAAGTGCGATCGAGCTATCACCGGGATAGAGCCACTCTTGAAGGCTTCTTACCAGTCACATTGTTGTGTCGAATTGGTAGAATTGAAGATGCAGATGTGAAGATTGATGAATGAGGAATTCGTGCATATCGGTGCATCACTTTTGGGGAACATCGGTTTTGTTTGTGAGAAAAAAAAAAAAAAAAAAAAAAAGAAAAGGAAAAATGGTTTGTTGCGAGTGTGCCTCGACCATCGTCAACTCAATTAGGTGAAGATCAAGGACAAGCGTTATCTGCCAAAGATCGATGAATGGTGTGACTAGTTATAAAGAGTATTGATGTTTTAAAGATCGGCTTGAGATTATGAAGTCGTCAGTTACGAACCAGGATGGAGGTTGTACGAAAGTCAGCTGTTTGTACGTGATATGGTCTTTACCAAAGTATTATAAGATTGTTTGGCCTAATGAACACTCCAGTTGCTGTCATGGACTTGACAACCCGAGTGTGCAAGAAATATTTAGATTGGTTGGGCTCGCGTCTTTTAATGGCATTCTGGTGCATTCTAAGAATGCTAAGGAGCATAAGAGACATCTAAGAATGGTGAAAGAATTTCCGCGGACTCGATGAAGACCAAAACAGTTATCAGTGAAGTGAGATCTATAGTGAGGTGTTGTGCAGAGGACTGGGTGCGTACTGATGCAACATGATGAGATCATTGCACATGCGTTCCACCAGTTGAGACCTAATGGGTTGAATATAAGATGGTGTCGTGAACCAGAATCTTGGCAGGACTAGGATGGTGCTATTTGGTATCACCCTGGGGGAAAGAAAGAAGTCACTAATGAAGTCGACTCACTGTATCACCGTATGGAAGGATCTTGATTGGAATAGACATGCAGAAGTGTATGTGTGTCAAATAGTTTGTCTACGTGGGTACCAATGACGAACCTATATCAGATTTAGAATTAAGGATTCCCGGTTTCAACAGATCAGTCAGATAGTTCCTTTTGAGGCAGAACAGAGCAGAGTGTACAGAACTTCAGTTTGTTGAGATGAGATCAGAGAAAGAAAGATCACAGGCCGAGAGTCAATTCAGCAGTCAGTGAGTGCAGTTGTCGTGATCAGAATCAGATTATAGACTGCTCAGTGCCACCGGAAAAATTGTATTATTGAGCATTGAAGGCCCATAAAGTTCCAAATTGGTGATTACATCTTTTTGGAGGTGTCACCAATGAGGGGATACCTTGCGCTTTAGCAAGGAGGGGAGAAATCTGGAACCAAGGTACGTAGTCTCCTTTGAGATTCTGAAAAGAATCGGGATCCTAACGTATTGTCTTGCGTTGCTGTCGAGGTAGGCACAAATGCATGACGTCTTTCACATGTTGAGGTTGAGGACGTACGAACCTGACTCGACTCATGTGCTAAATCTTGAAGAATTAGACGTGGACGACAGAGTGTCGTATGTGAGAAGTCGGTTTAGTTGTTGGTTCAGACAGATCGGATTCAATGAACCAAGATAGTCCCCTTGGTCAAAGTGGTTTGACAACGCCACGGGACTGAAGAAGCAACCGAGGAAAGTGAGATTAGATGAGACGACGATACCCCCACCTTTTTGTTTAAAGATTGGTAAAGGTTTAAATTTCGAGGACGAAATTTTTATAAGAGGGGAAGAGTTGTGACATCCCGAATTTCGACCCCGTCCCGAACATATGAAATGTGCATATCGTCAACGTGCCTATGGTCCTTTTTCTCTGAGCTGATCACTCATGAGTTAACTAACTTATTGGGTGAAGCCGTTAAGGGATATATCCGCGGTAAAATCCCTAAAAGCTACCTTATTTGTTGGATTGGACAAAAATCACGTTCGGTCGATTTTAATCATGAAATTAAATTCGGTTTTGGGAATCAAATATTCGGGCGTGTCACAATTCAATTTTAGGATCCTGTCTCATCGCACGTCAATTTATTGACGAGTCCGAAATTTCAATAAAGAAATTATCGGAGGAAAAATTGAAGACCAAAAGAAAATAGAAAGGGAAAGAGAAAAGAAAAGAAAAATAAGACCAAAGGGTTTTAAATTTTATATTATTTCTTTTCTCTCCCTCTCTCTTCCTTTTTCCTCTCTCTCTCTCCCTTTCTTTTCCTCTCTCCTCTCCCCTCCCATCCGTGCGAATCCACCCCACCGCCCATTCCCTCTCTCTCTCTTTTCTCTCTCTCTCTTCTCTCTCCTCTCTCTTCTTTCTTCCCCTGCACGCTCGACCGAACCCCCTGTTCTTCTTTCTTCTTCTCCTTCTTTCCTTGCGCCGAGCGAACCGGAACCAGCCGCCCCTCGGCCGCTCATCCCGCCGTCGCGCCGCGCCGGACCGCCGCACCGCCCGCCGCGCCGCGCCCCGCCCGCCGCCCCCGCCCGTCCGCGCACGCCACAGGGCTGAGCGAACCAGCCCCGTTTCTTCTCTGTTCCAAGACCCCAGCCCTTCTTCCCGGCCGCCTCCGGCCACCGCTTAGCCCCGCCGGACCACCCCGAGACCCCCTCGCCCTCCGCCGGCCTTCCCTCGCCCTCCTAGCCGCCGGAGCAGCTCCGATCGGCCGAACAGCGAGACCCACGAAATGGGTTTCAGCCACTTCGGGCCCGCTTTTTGGGCCGTTTCCGCCCCGAACCCGAGCCGTGCTTTGGGAAGTCTCGTTCCTCGCGTCGCCGCCGTCGGATTGATCCGATTTGCGCGCGATTTGGTGAGTAATCTCACTAATCCAGGATTAGTGGCTAATTTATGCTTAAGGTTGGTTTAGATTTAATTAATCATGTTTAGGTTGTTAGATTAGATTAAATTAGCACTTATTAGTCAATTGTGATGTGATTTAGATAAATTGATTGCGCAATTAGCAAGTAGACGTGGTCTACTAATTATTGGAAGTGCCTCGGGATTTTTCCCGACCCTTCGTGGGCTTTAATTTGGTGATTCGGGCCTAAGTGGGATTTTTGGCATTTAAATATTAATTTTCGGAATTAAATTAAATAATTATTTATTTTCCGAAAATTCAAGGAAGATGGTCTGGAACCGGAATATTACGTGGATGACCGTGGTGAAGTCCGTTTATTTAATCGGGCTTTAAATTGAGCTAAATTGAATTTTAATGTTAATTGTTTAATTTTCGAAATTTATTAATTAATTATTTTATTTTTCGGAAATTAAGAATTTGATGGCCGACGACCGAAATTTCGTGCTGATCATCGTGGCGCAGTTCATTTATTTAATTGAGCTTTATTTTGTGCTGAAGTGAATTAATTGTGATTATAAGATTATTTTCCTGGGTGAATTAATTTGGAAAATTAATTGGAAAATAACCGGGTGTCGGTTGACAGCACCAAAAGTGTTTTGGTGGACGCTAATAATGCTGGGATTTGTGGAGTCGAAATCGTTATATTTTGGCTAAGGCCAATAGTGTGCTAATGCACGATATTTTATCAATGATGATAAAATATGAAAAGAAATGCTGTGTGAAGAAGTGATGTGTGATGTGGCTCGGCGATTATTACATCGCTTTGGCATGTAGGATGCCTTAGAGAATGCACGTAAATTGTTGGATATTGATCATGCCTGTGTGGCGATAGTTGATCATGCCTGTGTGGCGATAGTTGATCATGCCTGTGTGGCGATAATTGATCATGCCTGTGTGGCGATAGTTGATCATGCAAGTGTGGCGTAGATTGTGCCTGCGTGGCTGTATTTCTGTGTATCGAGTATCGTGCCCATGTGGCTGAAGGAAAGTGGAATGCCTATGAGTATGCACATAAAGTGCTTATTGTACATCATGTTGGCGAATAGACGCCCGAGAGCATTACTGTAGCTCTGTGACTGAGTGTACTATTGGGGATTATATGGTGTGGAGTGAGATGACCTAGAAATGATCCAATTGACATGTAATCGACGAGGTCGATTGATCATTGTTTTGATTTGATGTTGTAAATTGATTGACTGAATGGAAATGACCGTGAGTGGTCTTGTTGGCTTATAATCGACTAGGTCGATTTGATCGATGCTTCGATCGGTGATATGATTGCTTGAGTGTCTATTGTAAATTGTACTGACTTGCAGGTGGGATCTGATGCTAAGGTACGTCTTCTGACTTATGCGTGTTTAGGCAGCCTTTAGTATAATAGTTTACTAATCGGGCTTAGTGGGGTAGAACTCGCTGAGACGTAGTCTCATCCCAGTTTGGGGAAAACATTTCAGGATCCCGATGAGGAGCTGAGGAGGAGGAATTTGTGAATGAGAGCTCGCAAAGTGAAATTGAGGAAGAGAATGATCTGAGTGAAGAGGAATCAGAGGAGGATCAGGATGATCTCGAGTATGACTTAGAGGAGGATTGAAATCCCATCTCTTTGTGAACCATTTTGTATATGTGTAGATAGACTGAGACTCTGAAGTTGTGAATAGTTTGTGAAGTGCTCTGTCTAATGCCATGTATAAAGGTTTGGTTGTAAATTTCAATATGAAAGATATAGCCTGCTTTTCTATCCCATTGTTTTATTGTCTGGGGATTTATAATTGCTTCCGCATGTGCTTAAAGAAATGAAAGGGTCGGCGATACATTGTCCTGGGATATCGCATTATAAAATCGACCAAGTGAGACGGATGTGTGCGTGCCTGAGGATCGGGGCGTGACATGTACCTTGGTATGTTTTGGAGGTTGCGCTCGGGAAGGGCACAGAAGATCTTGAGGGTGGATTAGTGGTGGATGCTAAGGATCCCAAACTCGAAAGTGATTCTGACTCTCCGATGTACTCAACCGAGGCCACCAATTGGAGCGAGGAAGAAGGGGAGATCGATGAGGACACGGAGGTGGAGCAGGAAGAATTTAGTGGTGATGAATAATTGTGGTTGTTAGACCCTCGCCTCCTGTTTGAGAATCTACCGTGGTGTATATGTTTTTATATACTTAGACCAACTTGTATAATATATGACATAGTCAACTATGTATGTATGTATATAAGTGTGGTTGTGTGGTTTGAAATTTTACGGCCCTGCTTTCCTATCCCATTATTTTAATGTCTAGGGATTTATATGTGTTTCCGCATGCGTATATTAAAATGAATGGGTTAGTAATACATCTTGAGACGTTGCTATTTAATCGACCAAGGTGAGGGATGGGCACGTGCTCGGAAGATCGGGGTGTGACACTTGAGGAGTGGGTTGAATAGTTCAACACATCATAAACGGTGTAAAAGTCATTTCCTCTTTCAACAACCACAGAATGTCATCGTCACTTCTGTCACGAGGTGGTGGGGGCGTTGGGATAAATACACTAAGAGTATCATAACTTTTGTACGGCACTCATTTGAATACCATAACTTTTTTTTTTGTTTACTTGAGTGCCATCAATAAGAGTCGACGTGGCATTAATTTATAATATATCGTTCGACGTGGCATTTTAGTAAGTTGAAGTCAACACTTGAGAAGGCAAACAACATTGCTTGAACATGTGTTGAAGGACAACAAAAGTTCTAATAACTTCAAGAGTGATTGTTTCAGAGCCATAAATTTTAATTTTTTTTAAAGTGACCACTTAAGTGATAGGAAGAGAGAGAGAGAGAAAAGAGAAAGAGCCATAAATTTTTAAATTTATAATTTTTTTTAAGGTGACCACTTAAGTGACAAGAAGAGAGAGAAAGAGAAAGAGAGAGTTTGAAAACGATGTTGTCTGAATTTGAGCAACTTCTATCCATCTGAGTCACTCTTCAACATCTTTGGCTCCGGTTTGTTAATTTTGTATAGTAGATCTATATTGACCCAGACATTTGGTAATCTTGAAAGATAGCAATAGAAACTACATGATTCTTATGTCAAGATAGCATTATTTTGGATCATCCTTGTTAAAATATTTAAATAATAAATAACGCATTCATCTATTAGTATAAGCTTTTAGAATAATTGGTTATAATCCCACAAAATCTTACATGATATCAAAGCTAGAGGTCATGAGTTTGAATATTTTTAGACCCCATTTTATTTTCCCAATTTAATTTCTACACTTAATACTAGGCAAAAGACCAAACTAAGCATGAAAGGGAGTGTTAGAATATTTAAATAATAAATCATGCATTCAGCTTAATTTTTTTTTTTAAAAGGTGTCCCACAAAATCTCACAATCTTGATGTTAGACAATAACAATTTTGTACACTAGAGATAATCAACCAAGTAAGGATTCAATTTGGTAGAGCAAGACAACTAGTAACACACCAGATAAAAGATTAACACTAACGCGACATCTCTACAGATGAAAAGAACACCACCGTGGCATTTCCTCTGATGAATGAAAGCAATGTTTGTTGCAGTGAATTTTTAGGAGAGTACTTTGGGGCGGATCGGAAATTGTTTCGGGAACTCCGTGAGGGTATATGAGAAATCCCAGGACTCCAATTGGGTTATATCAACGGGGCAGTGAACATGGATTCAAGCCTACAGATATTAACGGCGAATCTGTATCCGCTGTGCCCATAGCCGGAACGAGCTATGGGCATGATCTGACACCTGGACGATGGCCGGTTGACCATCCTCATGCAGAATAGAATTGGTGGCCTTCAAGTGCACCTCAGCTGGAAGTGGGTCGAAGTCGATCCCTTTCCAAACGCCTTTTTGGTCAACACTGGTGGTCACCTCGAGGTACATAGATAGGAATTAATGTTTCATCTTTCAAATCTCCCCCATAAATTTTGCAAGAGAGGTCCAATTTGTTTCAAATTTTGGTGTGTGAAGTGTAAAGTGTGCCTTGGTTTATAGATGCAGATACGACAGGGGTCTTTATGGAAGGGACATTGTTATTACACATAAACTATGGTACATATAGTTCTTCTGTTGAAAATGGTGATCCATTTTCTAGAATTTCCTAGAGTTGGTAAACTTCTAGAATTCTCTAGAATTCCTTAGATGAATTTTCTAGAACAAAGAAGAAAATGAAAGTATTTAAGAGAAGTCTCTAGAATTGTCTACAAACTCATGTGTCTAGAAGTTTATGTGTCTAGAAGTTTTATCTTATGTTAGAGAAGTCTAGAGACTTCCTCCACCTACTTTGGAAGTCTATATAAAGGAGCAAGTGCTCCATGTTTTGGGTAAGGGAGCTAACCATAAAAGCCACACATCATGCTCCCTCACCAACACCTCCCTCAACTATTGTATAATCAACTTTATAAATTAGTGAAACTATCATTGTCCCATAAACCTTCTCAATTATTCTATCCTGGTCCCTTGTCCATCCTCTATCAAATATAAACTATACCATGCTTCCGCGCTAAATTAAATTTTTTAACATCTTCTCGTTACCATAAAGCTTATTTGCAACTAACTTTTTCTTTTTCTCAGCACTTTTCACGCAAGGCTATGAGCAATGGGAAATACAAGAGCATTCTGCATCGAGCTGTCATGAAAAAGGCTATCAATCTCTCTATCTAGTGGACCGTCGCTGGACACTGTTGTCACGCCAGTGGAGCAGCTGGTGGATGGCGAGAACAACTGAGCCGTGTACAACTAGATGAAGTACGAGGATTACTTGGAACTTCAACAGAGCAACACACTAGATGGGAAATCGGGCCTAGAATGGATAAAGATATAATTTTGTGCAGCCTGAACTATTGTACTGTATTATTTAAAAAGTATACGTGTGACTGGGTTCTCCTTCTCGATTGTTTAAACTCTCTGGAGTGCAACCTCATGGAACATTTAATATAATCTGATGCAAGGTACAAGCACCAACAGCGCTGATGTATGTAAACCGATCCTTTCTGTAATGTATCTTCTTGATATAATAAATGGAAGTGATAACTTCATAATGATAGATTAAACACCATGAGTTTTCTTGTACTGTACCAAAGCATGATGGTTGGTCAGCTGGAGCTATCAGATTTGTCTGTCTAGATTTTACCGGATATGGTCACTTAATTAGGCTGAATCTTGGGTACTCGCTGTAACTTGAAGAACTTGTTTTGAATATAATCTTCTCTAAGGAATAATTGAACTAGTTAGGCTGAGGCAATGCGCTCTACCCCAAGCATCATAACCACAGAGGCATCCCAGGCATATGATTGGGATGGCTAAAATACTGGACCGATGAAATTCAAGTCTATTCAGTATCGATGGCATACCGAGAGGGTTTATAATCACTAGATTCAATTATCAAACAGAAGTTTTAGTTCTTGAAGCAAATTTAAGCATAATTCAGATGTTTCAGAAGAGGACTCACTATGTTCGGACAGCTCCCTTAGTCTCTGTGTTTAGTTCCTTTCCTCTCGTTAGGTCAAAAACATCTTGGTGATTCAAAGTCCAATATCGTCAGGTTCATCGCAATATCAATTAGAATAGCTCCATTCTCATTTCCTTGATGATAGTGAACTGTCTGGGCCAATCTAGTGATTGTAATGGGTTGTGCCCATTGACTATAGTAGCAAGGAGGTCAGTCAATCTCATTCCCGCCCAATCCCTACTTCTCTTTGCATTTTCCGAGACTTCTATCCCGTGTTAGACTTCAGTTCTTATTCTGTTCATCTAGAGTCCGAAAAATGGCTCTTAAGATGATATGAGAATCTTTCATTTATAGCCAACAATTTTGGGAAGTCAATTCTTTTCCTTTTTCACCTGTTTTAGGTGCACTTGAGTTTGTTGATGTCACCATAATGCAGGCTGTGACTTGAAGGACATGGTTATTTTGGCATTATAGAATAGAAGAAACATCACAATGCAGACTTTGACAGAGCAACGGTTTTAGTACTGATTACGATCTCGCTTGTAGTTATGGTCACTTTTTCCCTAATGTATAATTTCGTCGATTGAAACCGAATTAGACATCGAAACATTAAGGATTATTTCAAAATGCGAATTTACCTCCCTAAGTTCACCGGTATTCTTAGGGTTTCTTTGCTAGAATATCATAACAAGAAAAGACTGAAATTTTCACTCTATTGTGGTACATATACACACTCTTCGCTTTCTGACTGAAATCCAGCAAAATTCGGAGAACAAAAGGTGCAACGTTTCATATGTCCCTGTAATGTCTTGCAATTCCAGATTAAGAGATGACTCTCAGTACGTATGCCATGATCTTCTCGTATTCATATGGGATCAACATAAACATAATCGAAATTACAGATATATCATCGAGGCAGTAACTGTGAAATAGTTACTTCGTTGGCCGAATATTTCCTATGCTTGCTGTCGCTTGAAGAACTTGCTTCGGACACAGACGTCCCGTCAAAAAAACCAGGTTGTTTAGGATGAGACAATGTGCTCTCACTGCTCAACATCATAACCACAGACGACATCTCCGGTCTGTCGTGCGGATTATTTTGAACACACAACAAAGCCACATGGATGGATCGTAAGACTTCCACGGGGTTGAATGTGGATGCAATCGATGGATCTACGAGCTCCATAAACTTTTGATCTCTTGACAGTGTCCAGGCCTGCATTATGGTGTTAGTCATCTAGAATAAGATTGGAAACTAACTGAAGATAAATAAACAAAGAGATCCGATAAATCTTTACACCTACATATCCGAGAACGCTTAAACGCTTGTCAGGATGATTGAAACCTCAATTTCTTTTCCCACTCACGATTTCCAGTACTAAAATGCCAAAACTGAATACATCTGATTTTACCGAATAATAACCGTTGATGGCATACTCTGGGGACATGTAACCGCTATGCAAAAAAGCCATTAAATTAGTTCTTGAAGCAAATGGACCAAAATCAGTGGAGATCATTTGTTAAGATAACTCACAATGTTCCCACCACTCTCTTCGTATTCGCTTCACTCTCGTTACCTCCACACTCCTCGCCAAACCAAAGTCCGATATCTTTGGATTCATTTCGTTGTCGAGCAGGATGTTTTCAGCTTTCAGATCTCTATGAATTATTCTTAATCTCGAGTCTCGGTGAAGGTATAGGAGGCCCAAAGCTATGCCGTTGATGATAGTGAAGCGCATAGGCCAATCCAGGGAAACATCCTTCTCTTGGTCTGCCAAATTATAGGCCTTATGAGTTATGAAATGAAAGCTTCTTCACTCTTTTTCTATGAGAAAAGCATTAAATGTAGGGACTGGAGTGAAGCGAACCGAAAATGAAACGATCCAAGCTCCGGTTGGGCAAGAACTCATAGATCAACATCTTCTCATCTTGTTCAATGCAGCATCCTAGAATCTTGACCAGGTTTCGGTGTTGAAGTTTGGCGATGTAGACGACTTCATTCTTGAACTCGACCTGTCCCTGCCTAGAGTTTTCTGACAGCCTCTTCACAGCAATTTCTTGGCCATTCTTCAGAACACCCTAAAGGATAGAGGTTTTTTTGCTCCTTTTTTCCATTGTGCATTTGGATATGTACGAGCAGATTTAGAATTCCAAAAAATGACAATAGTAACCTTATAGACAGCTCCGAAGCCTCCCTCTCCGAGTTTGTTATCATCAGAGAAGTTATTCGTCGCATTTACAATGGTTGTGAGGTCGAACAGAGGTAACTCTAGATCTTCACTATGGCTTTGATAGGAAAATCCAAAGATTTGTCCTACAAGTAGAAATTAAAGTGAGTAAACTCATCAACTAAAGAGAACTCATAATTGAGCTTTAAAGTGAGTAAATTCAAAGCAACACGCATTTGGTTCATTCATATTTTTCAGGCCACTTGATTGAAATTTTCAAAGAGAGATGATCTTATGAAACTTTGCATTTGATGCAGAGCAGCAACATTTAAAACCTATGCTAACAAGAGTAAAAAACGACTCTTGTGGATCAAGAAAGGCATCTTGCTTGGAAACCATAATTATCTGATAAAAACAACTTTACCATATCTCCTATACTTTGTGAAAACAACCACGATGCTGAGAAGAAGCACTGCGGCCAGCACGGTGCTGACAATGATGCCCGTGCTTTTCCTTGCACCAGGGTTTCTGCTGAAACTGCCGCCTTGATACACACAATAAGTTGAAAATAGAAGTTAGTAAGAATCCGACAGTTATTTCGAACTCATTCTCTTCCTTGTGTTATCATACCGAAAGTAATTCAGGGTTCGAACACGTACCGACTTCTGATGCAGCCATCCTTACGTAAAGGCCCTGGATGTTCTCGCTCACCTGTCTGCTATCCATCAGGTCACCGAACCAAAGTAAGCATCCACTTCCTTGCCCTCTAATATCCAAGTTTGAATAAGCCGTGCACGAGCAGTTCCTCAAGCATGTCTGCTTGCATTCTTGAATGTTCATGCTCTTGTTGAACCACGATTGCCTTGTGTCAGGCAACTTCACTTGGGTGTACAGAAATTTATCTCCTCCCTGGCAATCCAGTTTCGTCCTCCGGACACACCCGTTTGACCAATCCCCAAATTCCCAGTCGCTCGGGTGTTTGGGCACAAACCCTGTCAAGCACATGCATTTTGGAGAGCTGGCAATGTTGCAATTCCCATTCCCTCCACATAAAGCATAACTGTCACAGTCATCTGTTTGAGCGGACGAATACAGAATCCAATCATGGGTCCGGTCTACCCAAGTGAAGCGCTGAGCCATCCCATTCTCATTTAAAACCAGCATCGACGGGACGGAACTGTTCAGAAGATTGAAGTAATAGTAAATTTCATTTTGGTTTAAGATGAAGCCAAAGCTATAAACTGGATTTGGCCTCAACTGAGTGTACCCGCTAAACTGAATGCCGTTCCAAGGTCCTGACCTGGACTGCACTACTGATCTGTTCCTCAGGATCAGCTGCGGATATCCCGAAGAATCGAGCCCAAATGTGAAATCACCCAGGGAAGGGTCGTCTGTGCTTTTCCATGAGGTCAAGTACCGGTCCAAGCCTTTCGCTCGGTCTATACCAAGCTTCATGCCAGCCAAAAACGAATTACAAGGGTGATCAAAACTCTGCCAGATTGCATCACCCAAGTCATTGTCATTTCCTTCTTTTACGACGAAATTGGCAGAATCCAAAAGCTGCGCAATTGGATTCTGGCCTGATCTCGACACATTGGAGGACCAAACAACCCCATCGGTATGGTTCAGGAGAGTCAGTACACCCTGAGGAGTGAGCTTTAGGACTCCTGAAGAGTCATTCAGGGGATTTTCTCGGTTTGCGACCCAAACCACCCTCCCGGCCGATAGCTTCTTGTACCATATGCCCACGTACCGGTTCTTGGAGCTGCCAGGGCTGAAGAATCCTAGCTCAAAGTTCCCACCGGCAGAGACTATCGTTTGGCCATCTGTGATGTTCTCGCCAGCTGAAATGGAGTCCAGCGCATAGCTCATCTGCAACACAAGGGACATGAAGCACAAGCTATGTAGAAGAATTGGAAGGCAGGATTCCATAGATGTTGTTCAGCTGATACAGTACTAAACTGACTTCTGATTTAGGAGGAAATTAAAGAGGAGAGGCAGAGTAGAGGCAGTTTGGCTGATTGATCTCTTCTCTCTATGCGTTGCTCTATGAAACAGGAATTAGCCACAATGTTGGACCATGACCACATAAAATGATCATTGAATGATGTGCCAAAGCAACCGTCGATGAAATTATAACTGAGTTTACTGCTGGTAAGACAGCATCCAAACAACGTTTTCAAGCTCAAAGCCACACTTGTAAACATTATCGCGTGCCTCAAACAAACAACAAGTGTGCAACGAAGGCATCATTATGTATCCGCGGCAACAAGAACAGCAGACAAGTGATTGGCTTCTAATGTGTCACCAATGGATCTATCCCAGGAACTTAAGATGATGGGCAGAGGAGGAGATTATATCCGTGAAATAAGAAATATGCATGTGACACGGCCATGGACAAAGCATGATCCAAGACAGTCTATGATGGGGCCGTGTCACACACAAGGGCTTGTCCACGAGCAATCCACGACCGATCCATGATCAGCGCACGACCAGCCCATGTGTAATCCTGACAAAAGCCCGTTCACGACCCGTGATTCATGCTCGGCCGGCCCATGTGCAACTGTTGACTGCCCACCTGCTCATGACAGGCGGCATGCCCTTGCTTCTAACACACGTCCCATGGGCTTTCCCAAGGCCTAGCCATTGAGTGGCCTAGTGTACAAACTTGTAATGATGGCATACGTTCAAACACAACCGTTGGATCAGAGGGAAGATCAACGGATGAGATGAGACTCGAACTTATATAAATAGGGGTCCCTCCCCCTCATTGTATTTAGCTCATACGACCCTTGTGTTCGTGCATGTGTGTGTCAGGCTGACTTGGGATTGAAAATCCTAAGGCCGCATGAGTGTGTGATCGATCAGAATCATCTAACCCGTGACAAGTGATATCGGAGCCTTCGTTTCAAGCGAAATGGTTGATCCTTGTGCTGATGTCCCGATGGTTCTAGGAGATGATCGAGAGGATCATGGATGACCAACTGAGAAGACCGCCCGGTTGAAGAAAAACCGTGCTTTCTCGAGCTCGAGGGATCCAAAGGGGGATATGGAGAATTGAATGACAGTCCTAGAGGAGATCGTCACGGATGTCCAGGCGATGGTGGACAACCTGAACCAAACTGTCGAAGGAGCGGAAGTCGGTAGGGAGGAGTTCTTAGTCGAAATGCAAGGACTCAAGGCTAGTATGGGAGAGCTCTATGTCGAGGTGCTAAGATCCCTCACACATGAATTACAACAACGGGATGAGACCTAGGAGGCTGCGATGGTGGCCATGCACGTGGAAATGGCCGAGTTGAAAGGCAAGCTCGCCGAGCTTGAAGCTACACGCGTGAATGGGGTGGCCAAGGACGTGAACAACTTCCTATGGTACATGGAACAATACTTCCAGGCCATGAGAATCAACAGCAACACATATTAGGTAAACATTGCATTAATGTATTTAGTTGATAACGCTTTGTTATGGTGGCATCGTCGGTCGAATGATAGGTGTGGCAACCCTATCATGACATGGGCTCGGTTCGTCGAGGAATTTCAATGGAATTATTATACCGCATACGCAGAGGAGGAAGCTTGCGATGATTTCAAGAGCCTAGAGCAAAAGGGTGGAGTCTGTGACTATGTGAAGTGGTTCTCGGAGCTGTTGCTCTAAATCTCTTCCATGACCGAGACGCAGGCATTTCATCAATTCATGAGCGGACTCAAACCATGGGTCAAGTAAGAGCTTAAACGGTGCCATGCAACGGATCTTGCAACGGCTACTTACGTGGCCAAATCCCTTGTGGAATACAAACCATCATCCTCGACTAAGCCAGACTCTCGTCCGAGAGAAAAGGCCAATGGTGGGGGAGATTGAAGCTGATACAACCTTTCAAACGAAGGCAAAGCACCATTGGCCCCTCCTAGGACTCAACCCGAGTCGAGTAATGAAAGATATCATCACAAGGTACGCACATACAAGTGCTTCTTTTGTGATGGACCACATATGGTCAGAGATTGTCCGAAAGAGGAAAGCTGGCAGCCCTGTGCAAGGAGGATGAATTGTGAGAGGAGGCGCAATTGGGGTCATTGCGTATCCTTGGGTCGATCAAGACCAAGAAAGCTAAAGAACCCAAATGCATGATATTCATGATGTGAAGATCAGTGGTACCACGATGAGTGCGCTCATGGATACCGGGGCATCCAACCTCTTCATATCCTAAGAGATCAAGAAGAAGTTGAATCTTTCGGTCAAAAAAGGAAGAGCCGGTTAGCTCAAGATGGTGAACTCCGAAGAAGTCTCAATTAGCAGCGTAGCTAGGGACGTAGAGCTTCACTTCGGTCCATAGATCAGCAAGGAAGACATCAAGATAATCCCCCTTGATGATTATGATTTCGTGCTTAGTTTAGGATTCCTTGATCGGATTAACGAGGGCGTTATGCCCTTCGTAGATTGTATTTGCATCCTAGATAAGCAGTGCCCGTGCATGGTCCTGATCTACCGCAAGTCGGGACACGATTGGAAGATGCTATCGGCCATGCAACTGACGAAGGGATTAAGGAGAGGCAAGGTGACCTTGGCAACGTTGAAAGAGGAGGACGTGGAAGAAAGGGGGGTACCGGAGGAGGTGACCGAAGTCCTTGACACCTTTCGAGATGTGATGCTGGCCGAGCTGCCCAAGAAGCTGCCCCCTGAAGAGAAGTCGATCATTGGATTAAGCTTGTGCCCGATGCTCGACCACCGGCCATGGTACCCTATCATATGGCTCCACCTGAGTTGGAAGAGTTGTGGAAACAACTCAAGGAATTACTTGACGCGGGATACATTTGGCCATCCAAGGCCCCATTTGGTGCACCGGTCTTGTTCCAAAAGAAACATAATGGATCCCTCCACATGTGCATAAACTATCGGGCACTGAACAAGCCCATCGTCAAGAACAAGTATCTGATTCCTTTCATTGTAGACTTGTTCGATTAGCTCGGGGAAGCCTAATGGTTCTCCAAGCTTGATCTCCCATCGAGATACTACCAAGTTTGGATTGCCGAAAGGGATGAGCCAAAAACTGCATGCGTGACCTGTTATGGATCGTACGAGTTCCTCGTCATGCCTTTTGGCTTGACAAATGCGCTGGCCACATTTTGCACTCTTATGAAAAAGGTACTCCATCCATTCCTTGATCGGTTCGTTGTGGTTTACCTTGATGACATTGTTGTGTATAGCCGAATGCTCAAGGAACATGTCGAGCATTTGAGTCAAGTTTTCCAAGTTCTACGGGAGAATGACCTATACGTAAAATGCGAGAAATGTGCTTTTGCACAAAAGGAAGTCCCTTTCCTTGGGCACATCGTCGGGGGCGGACGAGTGCGGATGGACGCGGCCAAGATCCATGCCATCGTTGAATGGGAGCCACCGACCAAGGTGACAGAATTGAGATCCTTCCTTGGTCTCACAAATTACTATTGGTGCTTCATCCGAGGATATTCGAGCCTTACTGTGCCACTCACGGACATGTTGAAGAAAGAAAGGCTGTGGGAGTGGATAGATTGGTGTCAAGAAGCGTTTGATCGGTTGAAGCGGGCCATGACCGAGGAATTGGTGCTCGTGTTGCGTGACCATGCCAATCCCTACGAGGTACAAACCAATGCTTCTAATTTTCCTATCGGTGGTGTCCTCATGCCGATTGCCTTCGAGTCTTGGAAATTGAATGATACCAGGCAACAATACACGGTCCAAGCAAAGGAGATGATCGCAATAGTGCATTGCTTTCGTATGTGGAGGCACTATCTCTTAGGATCACGGTTTGTCGTGACGACCGATAATGTAGCCACGAGCTACTTCCAAACCCAGAAGAAGCTTAGCTAAAAGCAAACTCGGTGGCAAGACTTCCTAATCGAGTTTAATTATGTGTTGAAATACAAGCTCGGGAATTCCAATTCCGTGGTCCATACCTTAAGTAGGAAGCTGGAGTTGGCCAACATAACGAGTTGACCCGACTGTCCATGGATTGACCATATCAAGGAGGGGCTGAAGCATGACCGAATGGCCCAAGCCCTCCTTCGGTATGCCCAAGAGGGCAAGACGAGGCGATTTTGGTGTGAGGATGATCTCCTTTACACCAAGAGACGGCGACTCTATGTGCCTCTCCATGGGAAACTCAGGAAGGAGGTGATGCACAAGTGCTACGATTCTAAATAGGCGGGTCACCCAGGAATCCACCGCACCATTGCACTTGTCGAGGATCAATATTATTGGCCACACATGCTGGATGACATTGAAGCCTACGTGCGGACATGTCTTATGGGAGAGCGTCTCCATGGACTTCATCATGAACTTGCCGAAGTCTAAAGGGTGTTGGACTCTCGTGGTCGTGGTGGATCATTTTTCCAAGTACGCGACATTCGTGCCAGCCATGAAGGATTGTCTAACCGAGGAAGGAACCAAGCTATTCCTCAAGCACGTCGTCAAATACTGGGGCATGCCATGCACGATCGTGAGCGATCGCGATCCTCGATTCACCGGGTTGTTCTAGACCAAACTCTTCAAGTTGCTTGGCACGAACCTCAATTTCTCCACGAGCTTGCATCCCCAAACCGATGGGTAGACAGAGAGGGTGAATGCGTTCCTAGAAATCTACCTCTGACACTATGTAAACAAACGCAAGTGAATTGGGCACGGCTGATCAACGTGGCCCAATTCTCCTACAACTTGCAACGGAGTGAGTCCACGAACCAAAGCTCGTTCGAGATCATGACCAGGCAATAACTGCTTACACCAAGCACGATTGTCTCGAGATATCGAGGAAGTAGTCCCTCCGGTACAAGTTCGCTAAGGAATGGGATGAATATGCATACTTGGCACGGGCGTGCCTACATAGGGCCGCGAAGTGCACGAAGAAGTGGGCCGACAAGAAGTGACGACATATGGAGTTTCAGGTCAGAGACTTGGTGTTGGCGAAGCTGCATCTAGTCCTTCGGTACCACAATGTGCACAAAGGGCTGATCAATCTCTATGAAGGCCCATTTCGAGTGTTGCAGTAGATTGGGAAGGTGGCATACAAGCAGGACTTGCCGGCCAAACTCAAGGTACACCTCGTGTTTCGTGTAAGTATGCTGAAACCTTTCCATGCGAATGAGGATGACCCAAATCAAGGCGAGTCACAACAGGCTTCCCTTGGAGTGAAAACCTCCTATGATCGGGATGTTGAATGCATCATGGCGGACCGGGTCATACAGAAAAGATATTGTGCGCCAAAGAAGGAGTACCTTGTTTAATTGAAGGGCCTTCCTGAGAGTGAAGCGAGTTGGGAACCAGCCGAGGTTCTGTGGCAGTTTAAGAAACACATCGATGCCTTCCATGCCACAAACACAATGAGGGCGTCGCTTGATTAGGTGGGGGAGATTGATACGGCCCACGGATGAAGCATGATCCAAAATCGTTCGTGATGGGGCCATGTCACGCACAAGGGCTTGTCCATGAGTAGCCTATGACCAATCCATGAACAATCTAGGATCAGCGCACAACTAGCCCATGCGTAATCCAGACAAAAGCTTGTGCATGACCTGTGATTCATGCTTGGCCGGCCCATGTGCAACTCATGACTACCCACTTGCTGATGTTAGGCGGCCTACCCTTGCTTCTAACACATGGCCCATGGGCTTTCCTAAGGCCTAGCCATTGAGTGGCCTAGTGTACAGACTTGTAATAATGGCATACGTTCAAACACAACCATTGGATTGGAGGGAAGATCAACGGATGAGATGAGACTCGAATTTGTATAAATAGGGGTCTCTCCCCTTTATTGTATTCAACTCATTCATAAGCAAATACAATCGCCTCATGTTCATATGACCCTTGTGTTCGCGCGCGTGTGTGTGTGAGGTTGACTTGGGATCGAAAATCCTAAGGCCACACAGGTGTGTGATCGATCGGAATCAACCGACCCATGACACATGCTTGCACGTTAACAGCATAATACTGATTTGTTGGACTTTACAATTGATGATTTTTGTACGGATGAGTATGTGGTGTGTTTGTTTTGTAAGTTGACCCCATAATCTAATTTCAAACGTGCTCAACGTGCAATCCGTACGTTGGCCTACTGAAACCCGCGGAAGAAAAGTTGTCATTTTACAGGATGCCAGTTCCCATAGGTTGGCACACGGTTGTCGTTTTAAGTGAATGGCGGTGCCATCACGCTAGCCGTGCTACAAAAAATTTATTGAGAAAAAGATTACTATTCTTTTGACATATGACACAGACATTTGCCTAAGTTTACCTTTTAAATCACTTTTAATTTCTTTATTAGGTTTGTGCGTATAGCGTAGGAAAGTTATAGTCTCTGAAGAAACGGAGATATTTGTGACATCCGAAGACGAACCTTTGATTTATTTAATTCTTGTTCTAAAAAACTACACCTGGTCTTTAATCTCCATTTTCACTTTTCATGGTCAAGTCTCAGATTGTTTCCAAATTCTTTTTCACCGTGTCAATACTTGATGCCTAAGAACAGAATGAATTGAGAGGATGGAAAAGCGAAATATGGACATGCGATGTGCTTTTCGGGGAAACTCAAAGATTCTCTCCCTGTGGGGATGGGAACCTGATAGGAGCAATTTCGTGGTGGAGCAATTGTCGGAATTACATTGCATAACGTCATCGTGAGACATCGACCGGAGTGAGATATGTTATGGAATGGAAGAAAAATATGACTTTCTTGAGTACTCTTGAATTCAGTTGGGTATTGGTACATTTCAAAATATGGTGTTGTAAAGGTCGTTTGAGGTGCCTTGGTGATGATGAGAGGAATCAAGCACACCAGTCTATATGAGCTTCAAGGGGGAGAATTATGGATTTCACTCGAAAACGTAGGGTGCATATGTTTGAGAGTCTGGATTGCGGCATAATTGTTTGGGACACATTGACGAAAGAAGCATCGAGGTTCTAAGTGAAATGTAACATCCTCAATTTCAACCCTTCTTTTGGTTCCGACTAGTAGGCCAAGGACTGGCCACATGACTGGCTGAAGGAACTGCTTGCGGATCGGCCAAAGGACTGCTTGACTAGTCCAAGGCCCGACCATTAAGCCCTAGCCCCAGATCATTGACTTATCCGAGAGAGTGATTTTGACTTATGACAAGCATTTCAAGGGTGGCTTTGCCACGAACCTCGGGTGCGTCGGAATGGTCATTTGAGGATGTCCATAAAAAGCCCTTGCTTGGTCCCGGTTGCACTTTTAATGGCCTATTTCCCATGTTCGCCATATTCTTTGGAAATAAACAAAATATAATATTTTAGAACCCCTTAGTCATTTAATGAAAGGGGGTGATTCATCACCTTCGGTTACCTTGAGAAGATTTGGTAATGATTACCAAATATTTGTCTTGAGGATTAAGTTGATGAGTCATAGCACAAATGAACCAATCAAGGGAAGGTTCTAGAGAACTTAGCTTAGGGAGCAAGTTCTTGAAAATAGATCATGCAACAAATATCCGAATTTAATGATTACGAAAATCCAAGCATTAAATGCAAGAAGCCTTGTCATCATCTTAGGTGTCCATATTAAGATTATGTAATAATACCAAAAGATTTGCCTTAATGAATAAGTTAGTGATTTGTGGCTTAAGTGAACCGCCCCAATGGAAGGTTCTAGAATGATTGGCTAAATGAGCAAGAATAGCCATGAAAAATGTGCCAAAAATCCAAGATTTGTGATGGCCATATCTTAAGCATTAAATGAAAGGGATGCACTAGCTTAGGTGGCCATTTGAGCATTTGATCATCATTACCATAAGATTTTCCTTGGAGATTAAGTCAGGCCAAGTAATGATGAAATGGTGACTCACAAGCTATGGTGGACCAATTAGGAGTGGCTTGGAGAATAAGTAGCACGTGTTCCTTTGAGACTTAGTCATTAAATGAAGGTGTGACTCACTAACTTAGGTGGCACATGTCCCTCTCTCCCTGTGGTTTTTCTCATTTTGGGTTTTTCATGTAAATCTTGCATCTCATGTAATTTTGATTTTCCTGTTATCCTTTGCTACTTGTGCTTTGATTGGTGCATCTTTTGGCATTTTTCCACAACAAACCCTCCAGGAACTCAAGGGCTCGAATGGAAAATCCATCGATATATAGCTCTCTCAAAGCTTCCGAGCAACCTATATCTTCTGGTAACTCTTGCACGAAGGTGCAGAAGTTGATATCCAAATAAACTAAGTTCCTTAGCTTGCTAATTGACATGACAACTATTGGAGGTAATGCAGAACAATTTTCCAGGGTTAGTCTCTCTAAGTTTACAGGAGCATGGAAAACTGGAGATTTAGTTAGCCAACGACAACCTTTTAGGATCAAAGCTTTCAAGTTGTTGGCCCTCTGCAAAACAAGATAATAATATAAAAGCCTTGTTTCTACAAGCTGATGTCGAAATTGATGCCAAAAAAATGTGCAGGTATGCCATCATAATTTGTTTCCAGCGCTTCCAATTGCTGGAGGTACTCCCAGACAAATCAAGAACGATCAATTTTGACAGATCTAAAGTTAGCAGGGTGGAGATATCGTTGCACCCTTGCCATTCAAGCCACTTTAACCTTCGAAGGAAAAAATCCTCTCTAGAGCTCTTTGCACTCTGCTTATATGCTTTAACAATAGCGTGGTTCATTTTCAGATACCTAAGCTTCGAGAAATTATTAAAAAATCTACGTTTAGGATATAAATGGGGTTGTTGAATGTGTCACTAAGGGCTTCAACTGCAGTGTCCTGCCAAGTCCGGAACAAGCGTAAAAGGAGAAAGTGAAAGAGATGCATTTTAAGTATTCAAAAGAAGTATTGTAATGCAAACTATAAAATAGACTTCTTTGTCTTATAGATTTACCGTCCTTTCATTCAATAAATGTCCTCCCAATTCCATAGCCTGCTCCGCTTAAAAGGTTCACTTGGGTTTTCTTCCTCAACAATCTCCCTCCCAAGGAATTTTAGTTGATTATGCATCCACAATTCATTGTTTTCTCTGATTTTTACCATAGACATGTTATGAAGCATGTCGATTCCTCTATAAGGATCATATTTCCAAGCTTCCTGTATGTAAGAGGTCATTGTCTAGTCTTTTCCCACAAAAAAACATGTTATATCGAGAAATATCTCTCGGGCATTTTTATCTAAATCAACATATCTTCTCTTCAGAATACGTTTTATTTCCTTAGAGTAAGGCTCTCGGTTCAATCCATCCAATGCCTCCTTCCGAAACTCTATGGGCTTTCCACGTAAAAATGAACTAACAACCTTGATAACCAGAGGAATTCCTCCAGCAGGCAAAATAATTTCACATGCCAAAGAGGAAAATTCCTTTTTAAGAAGTTTTTCTCTAAGAGCATTACAGAATAGCGGAAAAGCATGGTCATAATTCATTTGTTTTAGTTCGTACTTTTCAACGAGGATGTTAACAGTACTGCTGCTGGCAGGGGTCATAGGCACCTCATTATACTTGTCAACAAGATTGCTTGTCATAGAGATCACGATGATCCTGCTTCCGAACCAAACCAACTTAGATCTCCATTTGGTGAACTGATTTGTTTAAAATCACTAACATCCTCAAGGATAATGAGAACTCTCAAATCTCTAAATGTGTACTTGATAAATTTGGTACCTTCAGTAGGAGATTAATTTCTTGAACTGTGGATCACATTACCATTTTTTCCTAGTAAAGTTACTAAACATATACTAAACATAAGTAATTTCTCATTTGTAGTAGACAATTTTATGTGTAATAAAAACACTCGTTGGTATTTAAACATGTTATTTCTAGTATTATCTCCTTTTTACGAGTGTAATATTGATGAAAAATAATCGCCCAAACCAAATAAGGGTTAATTAGCACCCTAAGACAAAAATATTTTACTCTTAAAGAGTAGAGAAGGTAGTTCAAAAAGAAAACTTTTCTTTATTGTGATAATAGATATTTCAAGAGAAAAAAAATAAAAAAAGAGAAGTTTTAAAAAGAAATCAGAAAAAAGTAGTTTTAAGATTAAGAATTAGAGAAAAAAAAAAAAAACAAAAGGGAGTGGCTGGGCATTGGTAATCACCACCATATCCGGCAGGAAACTTTTTTTCCTCTTAGGATGCATGTAAGCAGTTTCAATAAGTTTTAGGATTTAGTAACATGATTCCGTACGTCCGAGGGGACTTGAATTGGGCATAAACCACTAGATTCACATGTTCTTGGCTTGTTTCGTCTTCAAGTAACTGTAGGGCAATCTTGTAAGGTGTCTTGCCTGTGATAATGCTGCAAAGTGGGGCTTCCAAAAGCGCAATGGTTAAGAAAATAATTTACCTAATCCCTTTAGGATGCGTTTGGATGGGCATTTAGAAAGCCCATTCAGCCCCCAAAGCCCATTCAGCCCAAATATGGATGTTTGGCAACCAATCTCAAGGAGCTTTCAAATAAAAGCCAGCCCTTGGGAATGCTGAAAACATTTTTTCTCTTCCTAAACTACCCTCATTAATTTTTCATATTTCCATTATTGCCCCTGTATTTATATATTTTTTAAATAAAAAAGGAGCAGCCCTTCGTGGGACTGGTGAAGGGCGACGGCCGCCGGCGAGCGGATCTAGCGCCGGTGTCTGTCGATTGAGGTCGCTTGAGGTCGAGCGACCTCCAGTGAGTGTCGCGCGACCCAACTGAGGGCCGCCGAAGGTCGCCCGACCTCGGGCGACCCTTGGCAAGGGTCGCTCAACCCAGGGGCCGCGCGACCCAGGCAACCGCCGCCTGGGTCTCGCGGCCGTAGGCGGCCCTTGCCTGGGTCTCGCGAGGGTTGCACGACGGCGTTGGGTTGTGCGACCCTCGCGAGACCTAGGTGAGGGCCGCCTGCGGCCACGAGACCCAGGTGGCCGTTGCCTGGGTCACACGGCCCCTGGGTCGAGTGACCCTGGTCCCCCGAGGTCGGGCGACCTCCGACAGCCCTCGGCTGGGTCGCGTGACCCTCGCCGAGGGTCACTTGAGGTCGGGCGACCTCCGGTGGCCCTCGGTTAGGTCGCACGACCCTCGCCGGAGGTCGCCCGACCTCGGGCGACCTCGCCCCGACGACCGCCGGCACCGGATCGGTTCGCCGGTGGCCGCAGCCCCTTCGCCGGTCCAAAGAAAGGGTTTAGCTGAATTTAAAAAAAAAAAAATGTATATACCCATCAAAGCCCCATTGCAAAAGTTTTCTTTACCAAATACATATTCAACTCAAAGTCCATTTGCAAATTTTTTTTTACTAAACACAATTGCATTTTCCCCGAGTAGCTTTGGGCTTTCAGCATTTGCATTGGACTCAAAGCCCATTGCAAATGCTGAATCAAACGCAGCCTTAGAATGTTTTTCTTTGGTAGTGGCCAACTTTATCCTTTTTTTTTTGGGGTTGTTTGATCGCCAATAACTTATTAATTCATAAATAATTCGCCTATTTTTCAACAAACTTCTTTTGGTCATTTAAAACGATTTATCTTTGTGGTGAGATTTTATTATTTTGCGTCTCATATGCCTCATAGAAATACATCATCTTGTTTCTCAAAATTTGCGAGAACCTGTTACATATAAAAAAAAAATGACTCATTAAATTTTTTTTGATATCACAAAAAATTTCAAATTATGCTCACAGTAATATAAATATTTGGAAAATTTCCAAATAAGGGCCTATAGTGCCCTCATTTTCTCAAATAAGGGCCTAAAGTAGTCCTTATTAAAAAAAAAAGGCTTGAAATGGTCATATCAATCTAAAAGAAGAGTCTAAAGTGATTATAGTTTTTTCAAACAAGGCCTAGCCTCGTTGGCTGGCAAAAATCTGCACTCGATAAAGGATATTTTCCTCCAAATATAATTTAAATTTAATTAGATTAAAAATCAAAAAAGAAAAATTAAATAATTAAGAAAAATAAAAACACAAGCCGTCGCCCAATCGGTGATGGGGTGGCGGCGATGGTAGGTAGGGTTGCCAGCACTTGGCCGAGGGCTAACAACCCTCGCCCACTAGAGACAAGGCCCAACAGGCTTTAGCCTAGTAACTTGAAACCTAATCGGCAAGGTCCGAGGGTGCTGGGTGAGGGCCGGTGACCCTCGCCTTGACCGGGGCGAGGCTAGTGACCCTCGCCTAGATTTGGGAGAGGGTCACCCCCTTCCCTCGTCTCTAGTGAGGGCCAGTAGGTGCTCGCCTCTGGTTGGCGAGGGTCGCCGGCCCTCACCTAGGCATCGGCCATCGCTGTCACCCTGCCGATGATGCGTTGGCAACCATAGGCAGGACGGAGCCCTCCCTCCCATGTGTGTGTGTGTGTGTGTGTTTTTTTTTTTTTTTTTTTTTTTTTTTTTTTTTTTTTTTTTTTTTTTTTTTTTTTTTTTTTTTTTTTTTTTGGTGGGAAAGAAAAAACATAAAGAAAGAAAAACAAAAAAAAAACGAAACAAAGAGTTCATGCCCTTATTTGAGATTGATATAACTACTTCAAACTCTTATTTGAAAAAATGAGGGCACTTGGGGCCCTTATTTGAAATAATGTCCACTTCATACCCTTACTTGAGAAAATAAGAATACTTTAGGCATTTATTTAGAATTTTCCCTAAATATTTTGAGTTTTTTTTTTTTTTAAACTTGGCCAATGTGACATAAATACTAAACATTTTTTATGTCATAAGAAACCTAAAAACTATACTAGTGTGACAAATATACATTGGATAGAATTGAAATAGAGTATATATTATCACACGTATAATTTTGGATTTCTTCTTTACACAAAAAATTGTAAGTATTTTTTTCATAATGGACAAAGTTTAGGATCTTTTGTGATAAAAGAAGCTAGGGATTTCGTAATTTGGATTTTTTTTGGGGTGATATTTGCCTTAATATATATATATCTATATGGAAATAGATGATTTTTTTGGGCATTTTACTGTTCCCGGCGTCACCATCGGTATCATCAATGTCTAACTCTCCACGTCCTTTCTTCCACTGCTCAGGGACGACCGTCAAAATATACGAAAGATTGCTTTAATTAGGGTCATTGTGAGGGAGAGAAAGAGAGAGTAATCAAGGGTAGTTGTGGGAGCTAAAATGGCGCCTTTCTTTCACTTCTCGGGGACAACCATCTAAATATACGAAATGTTGCTTTAATTAGGGTAGTTGTGGGAGAAGGAGAGGAAGATAAAGAGCAACTGAGGGTAGTTGTGGGAGTTGAGATGACCTTTAATTTAACAAGTCTCCACGTCCTTTCTTCTACTGCTCAGGACAACCATCAAAATATACGAAAGATTGCTTTAATTAGGGTAGTTGCGAGGGAGATAGCCTTTAATTTGACAAGTCCCTCTTCTAGAAATGCATGGTTTTATTTACTTGACCAGTCACTATCATTAATATTTGTCTCCACGTCCTCTCGTTGGCAAACATCTGAGTACACAATTAGGGCCGTTGTGAGAGAGAGAGAGAGATTAAATGAGGATAGTTGGTGGAGATGAGGCGGCGTTTAATGCGCCAATTCCCTCTTCCAATCAAGCAAAGAGTCGCCAAATATTAAGCTAAAACTGACAACTCTCTTGATGAGGCCCAAACGAAAAGCTTTCCTTCAATTAACCCATTGAGAGCCAAGGAGACAGGTGATCTCGATGATTTGCCACCATGGAGATTATTTATTAAATTGTAATTTTTTGATAATGTTCTCTTTATTAACACATTAGATTTGGGCTAATTTAGACTCTTATATCTAATTAATATTAATCATTAGTTGAAAATAAGTCTTTGACTTTTCATGTATTATCTTTCACAGATTTGTTGACAAAAAGCCCTTGGGGCGTCCCTATAAGTGAAAAAAAAAAACTAAACTTAAAAAATAATATTGAAGTTGTTTAATTTTTATGCCAGCCATAATTGTTAGAATAGAATGTGAAATTGCTCCTAGATTGGGAAGTTCTCTTCATAACTAAGTTGATAAGAATCTTTTGCATAAAAACTACCTAGTTTATGATGAATAAGTGCATATGAAAAAATTATCATATAAAGTTAGCATCGTCCTAAATAAAAAAGCAATTCTTTTTATATCTTGTATATTCACGGCGCTTGATGGTATTTGCTAGTTGTAGGACTTATAATTTGCAGCCTTAACTATACCATAGGGTGCATAATCCGAAAGTCATCTACATTAACCTGTCAAAATTTCTGCTCTTAAACTTTGCATCGGGTACATTATACAATCTCAAAATTTGCAAATAGTAGCCCTCAACCTGATCCACCAGGGGCCGGGACACCCTTGCTTGTGGCAAGCGAGAGTTGGCCAGTGAGCCTTGCTGCTCAATTGGAAAAAAAAAAAAAAAAATATACAATCGGGTACATGATGTTTACGCTGTTCGCAAAAGCTCGGCCCCAACACGCCCACTACATTGGGCAGATCCAAAGGCCAACAATGCCACCAACTTTGTCGTTCTCTTTCTGGGATCTAACCCCACTTGCATGCAATAATTCTTAACTCGAGGATTCGATTACAATGTAAGATTTGATTTCTCGTGCACGCCCCATTTGGAATTCTGACTGGTTTGGAAGAAAAACGACGTACACGAGCTCACCACAGGCAACTTAACAACTGCAAGTCAAGATGGCGTCGTCTTATTTGGGAGGCGAGTTCGTGTAAGATTTAAGAGCAGCCGCCAGTTTATCACAGAGAAAACAAGATACATGTTGTCGTATTCCTTCCATGAGCCGTGTGCATTGAGCAAAACTTTAACTTGTGGTCCAAAAGATGTAAGACAAACTAATGTCTATGAGCATCTAAAGATTAGGGAATACAGAGTCTTCTCTTCCGTCTGCAACGCAAGGTGGAGGGGTAAAGGGAAAAACTGGCAGCGATGCTTTCAAGCACTGTATGACGATGAAAGCACACAGGCGAGGCCAACCTTTCTTGGACTTTTCTCCAGAGATGAAAGTGGAATTGCTCAGGTCACATGAATCTAAATAATTATACCATTTCACACTTTGTAAGAATTGGATGTACTTAGTAGATCAAAATTTTCTTTCTAATATACATTTTTTTTCTCTAGTGTTGTAAAATTAATGCGAAAATTGACAGGATCCTACAATTAACGGCACAAATGCCATTCTATTCGTGGACCTTATTTCTGACTAGAAAAAGATTTTCCTATTTATGCTTTTTGGATTATATTTTGAGCAAAAATACGTGTTTGATTACGGCACAGAATTTCTATTCCTAGAACATAAATTTGTTCGATAGATCTTCTTAAATATCTACCTCCCAAGTGGTTGGCAGGGGCCAACAAGCGGTTGGCTTCAAAGGCGAGCAATGAGTAAAGTTTCAATTTCTCATTTCTATTTCATAAATAAAAAAAATAGAAAATTTCTACTTCTTATTTCCATTTCAAATATAATTCCGGGCTAAAAATTTGTGCAAAAAAAAAAATTATTACCTAACAGATTTTTGTTTCAAACCTACTCCTAGCAAAAAAAAAAAAAAAAATAGATAAATAGATTGGGCACTACATGCAACCTAAATTAATACAAAGTTACTAGAGAAATAAGCTAGGAACAATAAATGACATCGGAGATCATGGCTTGGTCCGAGAGTTGGTACTTATTCCATAGTGAGAGCCATTAGCAAATAATTTGCTAATAATCAAAGAGTCAGAGTTACAATTGTTCATATGCTTGAATGTTTCCCATACTTAGATTAAGTTCAAACCCAAATTTTTATAAATAAATAACTCAATTGGATGTAAAAATTCACAACATAAATTAATTTCCACGTGTCTTGCTCCAATCCCTGGCCGAAGAACAAACTCTTTCGCGCGTCCAAGAAAGAGTCGCCTGTTCGGCTCGTTGGTAATCCTTCCTGGAGTCCGCTATACGGCTTAAACAAGAGCTGCCCTTTTATCTGTCTTTCTTGTGCGACTTTTGCGTTGAACAAGAAAGAGATGTCCACTTCTTGGTCAAATACTCATACTTGGATAAAAAAAAGTAACCATCGAATATTTTGTTCTGAACCTTGGATTTATATATATCCACTATAATCCAAGATTATTATTCGTGAAAAGGCAAAATCAGATTTTGAACACATCAAAGTCCTCCAATAAAAATGGGTGTCATACACGACACAAACTTGAGACATTAATAGCTAGTGCTTGAGGATCTGATAGTTGGATAACAACAATATATCATATGTATATGTGAGTCATAATATCACAAGATATGGTCCTAAAAATCTCGTTAAGAAAGAATAAAGATGTCTTAAAAAGTTAGCATATTAATCATATAGTAGATATTAAGGAAATTGCGTTGTAAATATTGGAAATAAAATGCACCAGTTTTTTGTTAGTCAAGTTGATCACACTACTCTGTCAGAACTAAAAAGTTCTCTTTTCCATCGTGCATGTAAGCACAAATTTTCATGCTAGATATTCATTTGAATGACCCAATTAATGTTGCCTATAGTTACATTAATACATATATATTTTTCATACTAGTTAAATTAAATCAATGATCAAGATCACCAAGCAATAATCATTTTCAATTTTATTTGAAAAAGCAATCACTTCCAATTTTGGGTAATATAGGTGCGACAACATCCACAAACATACTGTACCTTTGAAGAATTTTTGTCAGATGGTCGAATGCAGAATCGAATTTTTCGTTTTAGTTTTTAAATTGGCCAAAAGAGGAATAATAGCAAGATTTCATTCTCTACTATTGACCATATTCTTAACCTAGGCAATTCCTACTCGGCAAACAAACTTTTCGCGGTCAAATTAACGATTTTCAAAAATCATAAACAAGCGTCAACTCGATGGTAGTTGACTTCGGCATACTGGAGAACAAAATCCGGTGGCAATGCTTATGCCATGAATAATCATTAGCATGTATGCACAAAATTGCAGGAAATTGACAAGCATACAAGACAATAAAAAAGTGAGTGAGTTGTTATAGATGAAGCCAAATATATTTAGTTTTTTTTTTTATGTCTTTTCTATCGGATTTACTTTTAGGTTAAAAGTGATACCTTTCTATTAGTGATGGCAAGACATTGGCCATCAAGACACTGAAAAAAAAAATAAAGAGGCAAGAAAAAGAGAGAAGAAAAAAGTGAATTTTTTCTTTATAGGGGTTCTCAATCTCTTTGTACCTTGATTTTGAGAGAAGATTATTGTTGTATTCCAACGTTTTTCAAAGTCTAGTGGATTCGTAGAGTGCCTCTGCGCAGACGTAATCTAGGTTTGGGTGAACTTCGTTAACAAATTTTCTAACGTGTTCTTTTAATTCTATTATTCTATTATTATATTATGCCTGGTGAATTGTTTGCGAGCATTATTTTTCTAGAATCGACGTGCGATTTCATAACAACTGGTATTAGAGCTTGGGTTGGCTAATTGAGAACATCAAGGGTTTTTTGGTGATGTTCGATTGAAAGCAAACGGGATGGTAGAAGATAAAATCAGAATCGATAAGTTCGATGGACAGGATTTCGGATGGTGAAAACTACAAATCGATGATTATCTTTATATAAAAAAATCTCTATGCACCACTTGAGGGTTGGAAGCCCAAGATGGCGGAAGTGGATCCGACAGTAGAAGACGGATGGAAAATTCTTGATCGAAAGGCATTAGGTGTGATTTAACTAGGGTTGACAAAAAAGACAGGGTACCACATTGTAAAAGAAAAAATTGCAAAAGAAGCCATTGATATTCTAACGAATATTTATGAGAAACCGTCCACATCAAATCAGGTATTTTTGTTGAAGAAACTTAGTAATATGAAGTTATCTGATAGAGGTTCTGCGGCAGAGCATATTAATAGTTTTATGTAGGTCACGGGTCAATTGGATTTTGCAAGCATAAATTTAGATATGAAGCTTCAAGCTTTATCTTTTTTATATTCCCTTCCAGAAAGCTACAATACCGTAGTGCAGGGAATTTCAAGCACCATGAAGGATGATTTAACTCTTAATTGTGAATAGTATCATGGATGAAGAGATGTGGAGGAAAGTCTCAAGTAGAAATAATTTTTCTGTATTTACATCTTCAACGGCACTCGCAGTGGAGAATCGAGGAAGAAGTAAAAATAGAGGAAAATTCAGCGGGCGTGGCAAATCATAATTAAAGGGTAAGAGACAGGTTACAAAAGATGAGTACTGATTTTGTCACAAAACCAGACACCGGAGGTTTCAATGCGAAGCCTATAAAAAGAAGCAACAAGATGAGAATCAATGAGCTAATGTGGTTAGCGATGAATCTTTGCTAGATAACTTGTATTTGTTTGCAGGGTTTGACTTGACAATAGATAAATGGTTTATTGATTCCAGTGCTTCTTTTCATTGCACCTCGCAAAGAGACATATTTAATGATTATGCTGGTAGAGATTTCGGACAAGTGGTTGTGGGAAACAGCCACATGTGTCCCATTGTTTGGAAATGAACTATGACTATGAACATCTCAGGTGAAGGACGTCTAGTTTTGCATGAAACTAGACATGTTCCGGAATTAATTAAAAATCTAATTTCAATAAGTAAACTTGACCAAAAAAGTTTGGTAACAACTTTTGGATGCGGAGAATGGAAGATAACCTCAGTGGCAAGAGTAGTAGTAAAGGGAAAGCGTATGTGTACACTTTACCTTCTCCAAGGAGACAATATTAGTGATATGGTTGCAACTACAATTGCTATAGGTAATTTGTCTACTCTTTGGCATTATCGTATGGGACATCTTGATGAAAAATGTGTAAAGCAGTTACACTCGAGGAAATTACTTCCAAGTTTGCAAAAAGTTGAGTTGGATTTTTGTGAGAGTTGCATTTATGGAAAGCAGATAATTGTTAATTTTTAATTGAATAGACGACAAAATAAAGGCCAGAAGCTAGAGTTGGTTCATACTGATATATGGGGACTTGCTTAAGAACTCTCTTATGGTGGTAAGAGATATTTTATCACATTCATTGATGATGTGACAAGGAAGACTTGAGTCTATGCTCTTAGAGAAAAATCAGAAGTATTCAAGATGTTAGAATGTGGAAGACCATGGCAGAAAAAGAGATAGGTTATAAGATTAAAGTTCTGAAGTTTGATAATGGTGGTGAATACACGAGTAAGATATTTGCAGAATATTTGAGTTGATAAGGCATATATGGGTTAAAGATTATTCCTAGCACTCCTCAAGAGAACGGTGTAACTAAAAGGATTAACATGACTATTCTAGAACATGTGAGATGCATGAGGCTACACATAGGTCTCCCACTACACTTATGGGCTACCATAATTGATGCGGTTGTTTATCTTATCAATAGAAGTCCATCTAGTGCGTTGGATGGAGAAATACCACAAGAATGGTGGTCAGGTAAAAAGATTAATTATTCACATCTAAAGGTGTTTGGTTGTATTGTATATGCTTTGATTGACAAAGAGGATAGGAAAAAGCTTGATGCTAAGTCCCAAAAGTGCGTCTTTATTGGATACGGTGGCGACGAGTATGGTTATAGGCTTTAGGATTATGAGAATAATAAAGTCATCTACAGTTGGAATGTGGTATTCTATGAAGAAAAGATGTACAAGGATCATCAGACAAAGCATGAGAAGATAGTACAACTAGAATATGTTGAATTAGACACAATACCCATGAAGATGTTTCCAATAGATCAAAGTGCACTTGAAAGAGAGGTTCAAGATGAGCCTATTATCAATGAAGAGGTAGTTCAAGAGGAACGTAGTGATTCGGAGCAAACTCACAACCCTAAAGTACTTGTATTGAGGAGGTTTACATATGTGAGAAAGCCAAAAGTAATTTTTGATCCATCAGCTAATACTGTTCTGAGCCATGTCTTATATTCAGATTCAGGGGAACTAGAGACTTACGATGAGGCAAAGGTAGACACGTCTCACTTGCAGTTGAAGTGTGTTATGAAAGACAAGATGAGCTTGTTACAGAACAAAACTTGAAGTTGACCAAGTTATCCACAGGTAAAAAAGCTTTATTAAACAAATAGGTGTACAGGATTAAAAATTAAGCATATGATAGTATTAGATACAAGGTGAGACTTGTAGTCAATGGCTTTTCTCAAAAAGAAGGGATTGACTACTCCAAGATATTTTCACCCATAATGAAAATGACCTCAATTAGAATTCTGCTGAGTATAGTTGTAGTGGAGGATCTTCATCTTGAGCAGTTAGACATAAAAACAACATTTTTACACGATGACTTAAATGAAGAATTATACATGGCACAACCTAAGGGTTTTAAAGTCAAAGGTAAGGAGTACATGGTATGTCGCTTGAAGAAAAACTTGTATGGCTTGAAACAAGCTCCGCGGCAATGATACTTAAAATTTGATGGTTTCATGAAAGGAAAAGGATTTGCACACTGTGAGTCTGATCACTATGTTTATTTTCGTAAGTATGATGATGGTGACATTGTGTATCTCTCTTTATATGTTGATGACATGCTAGTGGCTAGTTCCAATATAAAGAGAATCATAAAAGTGAAGAAGATGTTATCATCATAATTTGCTATTAAAGACTTGGGAGGGGCCAAGAATATTTTAGGCATGAAAATAATCAGGGATAGGAAAAATAAGAAATCATGGCTGTCGCAGGAAGACTATGTGAACAAGGCGTTAAAGAGATTTAACATGGACAAAGCAAAACCGTTTGCAACTCCTCTAGCGAGTCACTTCAAACTTTCCAAAGATATGTGTCTGAGCACTCAGGCTTTGAAAGATGAGATGTTGATAGTTCCATATGTATCAGCAATGGGGCATTTGATATATGCCATGTTGAGCACGAGACTAGACATTGCACAAGTAGTGGGAGTTGTGAGTCGATATATGCAGAACCCAGGTAGAGAGCATTAGAATGTAGTGAAATGGATATTGAGATATCTAGTAAGTACTTCTAATTACTCACTTTGTTATGGTGATATATCTTTAGAGTTGCAAGTTATGTAGATGCAGATTATTTGGGTGATCGAAATAATGATAAGAGTACCACTAGATATGTCTTTACAGTTGCAAGTACAGCAGTGAGTTTGGTATCTCAACTATAAAAAGTAGTGGCTTTATTGATGACAGAGACAGAATACGTGGCGATCACAGAAGCCTCCAAGGAAATCATGTGGTTACAAGATTATATGGAGGAGCTACATCGAAAATAGCCTGTCAATATATTGTGGAGTGATAGTCAAAGTGCAGTGTACTTAGCAAAGAATACAGCTTATCACTTAAGGACTAATCATATCAAGAAACATTATCACTTTATCAAGTCAGCATTGAAAGATAATGAGTTAAAGCTATAGAAGATTGATGGCTCGAAGAATCCAGCTGATATGTTGACTAAGGTAGTAGACAAAGAGAAACATATTTTCTATACTACTACCATTGGTATTACTCTATGTTGATTGATGAAGAGTATTGCAGAAGCACAAGTTTTCAACTACCATTTTTTTGAAGAAGATGGATGCAAAGTTACTTGGTGCTCGGGTATATTTGCCTTCAAGTGGGAGATTGTTATTATCACGCCCCGAACCTCGAGCGCGCCAACATCCCACCATGGTCATGCAAATGCGACATTCCCAGGTAGTGTCACCGACCCCATTCATTTATTATTGCACAAGCGGAATGTATTATAAAACCCCTGACAATGAAATACGGGATAGAAAAGCAGGCAATCAATCACAATACCAAACACTCATTTACAAACACATAGGTTTAAATAAAACTCTGGACTGTCTACAAAATAGACTAGCTCAACAAAAGGGGAACTATCATAAAACTAACTAGTAGGACACGTTCACAGATACTTCAGTCTCCACCTTTCCAGACTTAGGGCTTTGGGTCCTCCACGACCGCCATCTAGGGACCTGAAATTTTAATCCCCAAACCGGGATGAGACAATGTCTCAGCAAGTTCAACCCCCTAAACCCTTATTAGAAAGAAAATACGCCCCTGGTGGCCTAACCACATCACACAGAAGACTTACCTCGCATTAGTCTTTATTTGCAGGTTAGCACAGTTTATATAAATCAACCACATGCAATTATGACAACCAAATAACTGCGGCACAATCACATCATCAGAACAATTTAACCACTTGGATCGTCTCAGCGATCAATCGACTCGGCCGATTACATGTTATTCTAGCAACTCAATCTTTACTTTCAATCACGACCCTATAGGAAGGTTTAACAACTAGTGACAATCATGGCCCCACTCGGAACGACCTTCAATTAGGTGGTCCATCACGGCTTCACTGGCATGACTTCTCATAGGTGGTCCATCACGGCCTCACTGGGCACGACCTCTAATAGGTGGTCCATCACGGCCTCATTGGGCACGACCTCTAATAGGTGGTCAATCACGGCCCTATTAGGCACGACCTCTCATAGGTGGTCCATCACGGCCTCACTGGGCACGACCTCTAATAGGTGGTCAATCACGGCCCTATTAGGCACGACCTCTAATAGGTGGTTAATCACAGCCAATCTCCCATCAATTTCCACACTTAGAATTTTATAAAGAATCCCTGTTTATCATAATCAACACTCAATTTGCCACATCCATTTGTCAAATTCAATTTCTAAATGCATAGCAGCGATCAGCACAAAATTCTGAGAATTTAGGGTCTCAAAATAATTTTCGAAATTTATTAAATAATTAAATTTATTCCGAAAATTAATTAAATAATAATATCCATATTTTTCATAATCCACACTCCATTTATAATATCCAATCATCAATTTCAAAATCCAAATACACAATAGCGATCGGCACGAAATTCTGAGCAACCGGAGTCAAAAATAATTTTTCCGTTTTTTTCATAATATTTTAATAATTTCGGAATATAATATAATATTATAAATTTCCAGAATTTCGAAGCAATTAAATAATTCAAAATTAAAATCCTATTATGTCCCATCAAGGTTTATTATTAAATAAAAAATCTTAGCCTTTAATTAAACACACTTTACATTAAACAAACCTTTTAATCCAAATCACAATTAAATAAACAAAACTAACCACCTAAGCTTGCTTAATTTAGACTAAGCACACTTATGGCATAATTAACCATCTAATCAAGGTTTAGTGAGCTAAACTCACCGGATTAGCGAGCCGAGCGGACCAAAACAATAGGGACGACGCGAGGATCGATTTTCCTCAAGGCAGGTCGAGTATCCAGGCTTGGGAAGGCGGCCAAAACGGGCCAAGAAGGGGTTGAGAAACATATTTTCTATAGCTACTGGTTGAGGTCGATGGAGGGCTACACGGTGGCGGATCTAGCGGAGGGACGGCTGAGGAAGACTGGCGGTGGCTTGAACGGGCCTGTGGGCAGGTCAACGGCAGCTCACGGCAGCGAGGACGAGCTCCGGCAGCTCCTGGAATGCACGGACCGAGGCGGAGACGCAGCTGGGCGTTGGCCAAGCACGGGCGAGCGCGGGCTGCGGTGGAGCGCGAGACGGCGAGCGGCGATGGGCGGAGGCGTGTGGCTACTCCGATGGTGCTGCTTCGACGTCCGTCCCAAATCTGGGATCTCGAGTATCAAATGGAGATGGAGGGAAGGCTTCGACGGCAGCTAAGGAGGGTGAGGAAGGCGGAGGGTAGCGCGCGCGGCCGAGGAGCGGCGACGGCGTGCGGCGTGAGGCGGCGACGGCGAGCCTTGGCGAACGGGCGTGTGAGTTGATATACCCACACTTCGGTATACTTATTCTAATCGAGATCTTTTCGTGCTGTACTTAGGTGAGTTGACTCTGATCATCTATCGACCACAACCCCATAAGGAATCAATACTCTTCCTGACTCCTTAATAAGCTATCATAACATTCTATCATGCTATACTTCCATTCCCACACATGACTCTCTCAAGTGCTTGGAAAAGCTTTCCTGGTTTACATTACCAAATTCTCACTTACAGATACATCCAACACTTACAACTTATTCGACGATATCTATCTTCATACCGATTTACCAATCCTGATGATGTAGATTCTGACTCATATTCGTACTGTCTAGACAACGCTGAAGTTGCTATGATGAGCTTCCCATAAGATCTCTTCTTTAATCTCTACATCGTCAATTACACACAATCGTCCTCAGAACCTTAGCGTTCTGTCTTCAGAAATCTAAAACTCAACCACTCTCATCTACATTCTCTTATAGAGTCTTCTAAATTTCTAAATCTGTCCACTGAAGCGATTTGATTCTGATCTGTACTCTTGGCTCAATTCTAAGAGTAGTCATGAGATTCAAAAGGTGGCCTACCTTAGATTTGAAAACCGAATTTTGAGCTTTCTCAAATAAGATCCAATCCTTGAGTACCAACTGTGCAACTAAGGACTCTCGACTCAGTGCATCTGCGACTTTGCTCACCTTTCTAGAGTGATACCAAATATCATAGTCATAATCCTTAATGAGTTCCATCCAGCGACGCTGTTTCATATTCAACTCCGAGGTCTCAACTAACGGGGCGCATATGCAACAACCCTATCCTGTTCCATCAACAAGTAACCAAATCCTTTAAACGACACATCATTGTAGATCTCATAACTTTCAGGACCAAATGGAATGGTCAGCACAGGTGCGGTAGTCAGCACATGTGCGGTAGTCAGCTTCTGCTTAAGCTCTTGAAAATTACGCTCGCACTCATCTGTCTACACAAAATTTTCTTACTTCCTTAGTAGTCGAATCACCTGCAACGTTGACACTAAAAACCCTTCCATAAAACTTCTGTAATATCCTGCTAATCCTCAGAAATTTATAATCTCTATCACTGCAGTCAATATCGGCCAACTATTCACTGCTTTAATCTCGGACGAGGTCTACGGAGATTCCTTCTCCTGAAATCACATGACCTAAGAACACAACACGAGTCATCCAAAACTCGCATCTATTAGGCTTATCGTAAAATCCAAAAGCACTCGAGGTCTAAAGTACCATCCCCAAATGTCTCTCGTGCTCCTCCGCACTCTTTGAATACACCAGAATAACTTCAATGAGCACGATTACAACTGATTCAAGTACCCTTAAACATTCTGCTCATCAGACCCAAACAAACAACTAAGGTGTCTATCAAACCACGCAGTATTACGATGAACTCATAACTGCCGTATCAAGTGCAAGGTGCTAACTTCGATATGTCTTTCTTCCGGATCCTCAACTGATGATACCCTGACCTCCAGTTGACTTTGAGGAACATCAATGTACAAACACCACGAACCAACTTTCTTCTTCACGAATAGAATAGGTGTTCTCCAAGGTAATACACTGGAACGTATGAATCCCCTATTCAACACTTCATGCATCTACACTTTCAGTTCTTTTAACATGAGTAACACCATCCGGTAAAGAGCCTTAGGGACTAGCTCTGTTCCAGGTGCTAATTCGATCACGAACTCCATTTCTCTTCCTGACTGCAAACCTGACAATTCTCTAGAAAATACCTTAGAAAACCTATGTACCCCGGTTATGTTCTCCATATTCGGCTCCTCAACTGACGCATCCATTATCCATTACAGTTGCCAAGTGAATTCGGTAACCAACAACTAGAACCAAGTCATCTTCAGTGACAAATAACAAGGATTGAAGTTCCTCTTCGACTTTCAGTGATTCAAAACTTTCGCTCGCTAGTTGAACAAACTGAATTATATCACTACCGCGATTCAAAACAGCGGAAAGCTCCTTGAGCCAAACCTTTTTATAAATGACTTCCAAGTCATACTTAAGCAAATCCTTAAAGTACAACTATAGTTAGAGATCCATCTTTCTATCACTTTATTACAACAACGGAAACTCCACAACCTTCACTCAAAATCCTGTTGCGCTACTCTGATAAAACACCTCAAAACATTCTTCCTTTGATTAATGCATAGTCAATCCATTCGTACTCCTTTCGCCATGCTAGTTGAGTTCTATTTGCAGTAACGGTGCTTACACTCTCCTGAACTTATACGGCCAGTTCCTAACCTAACGGCCATGCTGGCCACATTCAAAGCATGTTCCCCTTTTTACTCTGACATTGGGCTAACTCAAGCCTCATTTCCACAATCTCAGCACACAATCAGTGAGTCTTCTACCTCATATCAAGGAATATCCAGCACCCTTCCTTGCACAGGGGTCCATTCCAAGTACCCCACTGAACATCCTGAAGCATGCTTCCTCTGTTCTGTCTTATCAACGGTGGTGACAGAAACAGCTGTGACTCCATCTATCTACACGGAAAATCTTTGATCCGATGACTGTACTAGCGACCCTTGTAACAAGTCCTTTCCCTCTTACAATACGAAACTGATCCATGCCTTTTCTTATAGACACGACACACATCTAGTGAGTTAAGCTCTGACTTTTCAATTCTACTCTTCTGATTGGGTGAAATAGGGCACCTTTCTTCTGACATCGGCATCTCCCCAATTGATTTCCATCTCTATCTAAACTGAACCTTGACTCAGATACGATGGCTTGATCCTCGATCACAACTCCAGATTGGGCCTCAACAGGCACGGCAATAACAATGGTCACAACACTGGCAGCGGTAGAAACAACGGCAACAGCAGCGGCTCGGTCCTGAGCTTACTGACCTAAAATGCTTCCCAAAGACTCTAGCGCCTAAACAATCCCGTCGAACCTAGGATCATTCGGTGCTGTTACACTCGCAGTACCGACTAGCGGCGGTACTCTCACACTCGCGCTAGTCTAAGCTTGCGCTTTACCTCGGGTACCAACTCTTGTCAGCGTCCTACCCTGAGGTATAGGTCCTATCGACCACCTCCAAGGATTTCTCCACTCTTGGTCACTCATCCTACAGGTTCCTTATAGACACCTGCTTTCCGATTCCAACATCAGGTTAGAATTTGAGTGACCCCACAAACACACTATCAAGCAGCTATCAATCACATGCATCAGCATATTAAAAAGTCTTTCCTACTAACTATCCCATTACTCATCCCACCTTATCACTCCATACGCAAACCATGGTCGTGCAAATGTGACATTCCCAGGTAGTGTCACTAACCTCATTCATTTATTATTGCGCAAGCGTAATGTATTATAAAACCCCTGACAATGAAATACGGGATAGAAAAGCAGGCAATCAATCACAATACCAAATACTCATTTACAAACACATAAATTTAAATACAACTCTAGACTGTCTACAAAATAGACCAGCTCGACAAAAGGGGAACTATCCTAAAACCAACTAGTAGGATACGTTCACCGATACTTCAGTCTCCACATTTCCAGACTTAGGGCTTCGGGTCCTCCACGACCGCCATCTACGGACCTGAAATTTTAATCCCCAAACCGGGATGAGACAATGTCTCAGCAAGTTCAACACCCTAAACCCCTATTAGAAAGAAAATACGCCCCGGGTGGCCTAGCCACATCACACATAAGACTTACCTCGCATTAGTCTTCATCTGCAGGTTAGCACAGTTTATATAAATCAACCACGTGCAATTATGACAACTAAATAACTGTGGCACAATCACATCATCATAACAATTCAACCACTTGGATCGTCTCAGCGATCAATCGACTCGGCCGATTACATGTCATTCTAGCAACTCAATCTTTACTTTCAATCACGGCCCTATAGGAAGGTTTAACAACTAGTGGCAATCACGGCCCCACTCGACACGACCTTCAATTAGGTGGTCCATCACGGCCTCACTAGCACGACCTCTCATAGGTGGTCCATCACGGCTTCACTGGGCACGACCTCTAATAAGTGATCCATCACGGCCTCACTGGGCACGACCTCTAATAGGTGCTCAATCACGGCCCTATTAGGCACGACCTCTCATAGGTGGTCCATCACAGTCTCATTAGGCATGACCTCTAATAGGTGGTCAATCACGGCCCTATCATAATAGGTGGTTAATCTCTCCTATCAATTTCCACACTTAGAATTTTATAAAGAATCCATGTTTATCACAATCAACACTCAATTTGCCACATCCATTCATCAAATTCAATTTCTAAATGCATAGCAGCGATCAGCACGAAATTATGAAAATTTAGGGTCTCAAAATAATTTTCGAAATTTATTAAATAATTAAATTTATTCCGAAAATTAATTAAATAATAATATCCATATTTTTCACAATCCACACTCCATTTATAATATCCAATCATCAATTTCAAAATCTGAATACACAACAGCGATCGGCACGAAATTTTGAGCGACCGAGTCAAAAATAATTTTTTTCATTTTTTTTTCATAATATTTTAATAATTTTGGAATATAATATATATTATAAATTTCCAAATTTTGAAGCAATTAAATAATTCAAAATTAAAATCATATTATGTCCCATCAAGGTTTATTATTAAATAAACTATCTTAGCCTTTAATTATACACACTTTAAATTAAACAAACCTTTTAATCCAAGTCACAATTAAATAAACTAAACTAACCACCTAAGCTTGCTTAATTTAGACTAAGCACATTTAGGGCATAATTAACCATCTAATCAAAGTTTAGTGAGCTAAACTCACCGGATTAGCGAGCCGAGCGGACCAAAACGACGGGGACAACGCGAGGATCGACTTTCCTCAAGGCAGGCCGAGCATCCGGGCTCGGGAAGGCGGCCAAAACGGGCCAAGAAGGGACTGAGAAACCCATTTTCTGCAGCTGCTGGTTGAGGTCGATGGAGGGCTGCACGGCGGCGGATCGGGCGGAGGGACGGCTGAGGAGGACTGGCGGTGGCTTGGATGGGCTGGTGGGGAGGTCAACGGCGGCTCACGGCGGCGAAGACGAGCTCCGGCAGCTCCTGGAATGCACAAACCGAGGCGAAGACGCAGCTGGGCGTCGGCCAAATGCGGGCGAGCTCGGGCTGCAGTGGAGCGCGAGACGGCGAGCAACGACAGGCGGAGGCGTGCGGCTACTCTGACGATGTTACTTCGGCATCCGTCCCAGATCTGGGATCTCGAGTAGCAAACGGAGATGGAGGGAAGGCTTCGATGGCAGTTAAGGAGGGTGAGGAAGGCGGAGGGTAGTACGTGCGGCCGAGGAGCGGCGACGGCGTGCGGCATGAGGCGGCGATAGCGAGCCCCGGCAAACGAGCATGTGAGCGGGCGAAGGGGGGCGACGTCGGGCTGGCTGAACCGATCGTAGCTCTCTCTCTCCCTCCCCCTCTTTCTCTCTCTTCCCAAGCTTGAAGATGAAGTTGGTTCAATCTCCCCCCTCCACTTGTCAAATTCTTCTTCAATTTGGCCAACTACCATGACATAGGGTGACGTCATCTTCCACTAAAATTCAAATCCTCCATAACTATCTTTAATAGGTCCAATTTCATTTTCCGCTAGGGCATAAAATCTTGTACAACAAATTCTTCAATTCCACTTGATTCTCTTCCAATTGAATCAAATTGAAGTCCATAAAATTAATCAAATATCACCACTCTTCAGTCCACATCTTCACTTGTTCATAGAACCAACTTAGGTCCTAAAAGCGCGACCAAAGACGGGTCTACTAATTTCTCAAGCCAAATTAGCCATTCTCTGATTTAATCGCTGAAAAATTATGATTACATGAAAAATCTTCTAAAGATGAGTTAATAGTCATAAAATGATTTGTGACACACCCGGACTTCCAATTTTTGAATTCGATCTCAATTCCACGGTTAATTTCACTTTGGCACGATACTAGCGCGCCCAACCTACCGGTAGCCTTTAGAAATTTTCATGTATTTGACTCCGTGGTTGATCATCTCAAGCCACAATGTACATCTTTGAAACATTGGCGACTTTCGGTTGTCAGGGTAATCTTAGGGTTTTAAATACAAACACAGGGTACCCAATCGACGGAAAAGTCGATCTAGTGTCGATCGACCAGAATTGTGCGATCTGGTGGAATCACCCACACCTGATCACATGCCTCTGTCGAGTCGACCTATCTCCGATCTCTAATCGATTTTTAATTGTGCCGCAATGACCCTTGCAGATTAGCTCGATTGAAAGATCGCTTCCTGGTCAAATTCTCGAGTTTGATGCATTAGAATTTCTTAACGGCTTTACTTGATAGACTAGTTTTCACATGAGTGGCCGACTCAAGGAAAAGAACTATATGCATGCCAACGAAATGCCCGTATCAATTTATTGAAAATAGAATTGGAAAATCGGGATGTCACAGTTATAGATGAAGCCAAATATATTTAGAAGGTTTTTTTTTTTTTTGTCTTTTCTATTAGATTTTCTTTTAGGTTAAAAGTGATATCTTTATATTAGCGATGGCAAGACACTGGCCGTCTAGACACTGAAAAAGAAAAATAGAGAGACAGGAAAAAGAGAGAAGAAAAAAGAGAATTTTTTCTTTATGGAAGTTCTCAATCTCTTTGTGCCCTAATCTTGAGAGAAGATCATCGTTGTATTTCCAACTTTTTTCGAAATATAGTGGATTCGCAGAGTGCCTTTGCGTGGAGACGTAACCCAGGTTTGGGTGAACTTCGTTAACAAATTTTCTAGCGTATTCTTCTGATTATGTTCTTTTATTATTATATTCTACCTAGTGAATTGTTTGCGAGCGTTATTTTTCTGGAATCGATGTGCGATTTCGTAACATAAGTGTGGTGGCCAAGAAAATGACCAACACCCAACGAGGGCTATTAATGAAACAAGAGGAATTTCAATTTAGTGCCATTTCAGGAAAGATGAGTCTTAGTAGATGTCCCATATTTTGGTAGTAGAATTGAAAAGAACATAAACTTGGTTAATAGTTTGTTGAAACTTTAGCCTATGATTTCAATTAAGTATTGCAAGATCGGGTCAAGGGGAGTTCTCCCATTCTCACTATGGAGGCCGATGTCTTGCAGTTATGCGAGGGTCTATCCTTGGAAGTGGCCCAAGCTCTACCTCATTGTCATTTGGATCTAGCTTACCAACTTATGGAGGGTTGGCTAAAACTTTCAGCGCCAATGACATTGAAAAAGCTACTGATCATTTCAATGAGTCAAGAATCCTTGGCGAAGGTGGCTTTGGGCGTGTAACAATGGCATTCTTGAAGATGGGACCAAAGCAGCTGTGAAAGTTCTAAAGAGGGAGGATCAATAGGGTGGCCGGGAATTTTTAGCTGAAATCAAGATGCTTATGATTTCAAGGGAAAATTGTCGAAAAAAATCCTAAACATTTTCACTTCATGTTAATTGAGTCAATCCGACCAATTTTGTTTGGAAAATACTGATGTAAATGCCGATGGTGCTGCATAGGACCACCACACTGACATGGACAATTTTTCATAATATTTTAATATTTTTGAATTATTATTATTATTATTTTGATTTTTTTCTTTTTTTTTCTTTCCTTTTCTTTCCTTTTTTTTTTTTTGGCTTCATTCTTTTCCTTTTGCCGATGGCCGACTGGCTAGCCTCACGTGCCACAAGCGAGGTCCAGCCAGGCAAGGGCAAGCCCTCACAAAGGGAGCCATCGTCTAGGCATGGCTCGGCGAGGGTTGGCCTCACCCAGGCTAGATCTGGCAAGGTTGGCCCTCGCCCAAGACAAGGCAGCCATGTTGGGTGTTGGTTGATTTTTTTCTCCATAAAGCTTTGAAACAGGTTCAGTTAATATGTGGTGTTGAGAATGCTAAATAAGATGTGTTAGGATGATGAAAGGTAAGCCCTATCATACAAACCCTTATACATTAAGAGATGAGAATTGAAAATTTTCATGTTGTTTAAAACCCTTTGAGCCTAAATGTTAAAAGGATTTCTCTCAAAATTAACCCTATCAAGAGCCACCCCACACAAGGGCCAAATGGAGGTAAGGGTGACATTTTTTCTTTCTTTTTTTTTTGTCAGTCCTACTTTACTCCTATTCCAACTCTTAGATCTTTGTTCTACCTTCTTGTAGGAGGTAGGAACTGAAACCCACGCAAGATACTAAATCGTCCTCATCACAACCCTATGAGAATGTGAGGATTTAAACCTCCCAATTCCCCTTTCTCATGTGAGAAGGATGGCCACTGGGGTAAACTCTAGTGGTTAGGTAATGGTGACATTATAAGGTGAAAAATGAATAGAATTTCCGTGCTTTCACTTGCACCAGTCTATAAATGTGATAGCTCGAGCGACGGTCCTCAGACGTGCGCAAGGAAGGGGTCCCTCTCTTCTCTTGTCCCACATCGCCTAGGGAGGGAGGTCTTGGTCAGCTTATAAGGCTTGGGTTCCTCTAATCTATGTAACGCGTTTTGAAGCCGTGAGGGAAAAGACCGTGGTTGAGATGGCGGTTCGTCTGCGCTAGGACGGGTGACCCAAAGTGGACAATATTACACAATGGGGCCCAGGATATTACAAGTGGTATCAGAGTCGACTCCCGACCGCATGTGGGACCACAACAAGAATGCTGTTTTGACTCCCGACCTCATGTTGGGCCACAACGAGGACGTTGTTCTGTTAAGAGGTGAAGAGTGTGATAGCCCAAGTGACGGTCCTCGGACGTGTGTAAGGAAGGGGTCCCTCTCTTTTCTTGTCCGACATCACCTAGGGAGGGAGATCTTGGTCAGCTTATAAGGCTTGGGTCCCTCTAATCTGTGTAATGTGTTTTAAAGCCATGAGGGAAAAAACCGTGGCTGGGATGGCGGTTCATTCGCGCTAGGGCGGGTGACCCAAAGCAGACAATATTACACAGTGGGGCCCGGGATGTAACAATAAATGTCTCTAATGCAAATGAACTTAAATGTGAATTTAAGTGCCTTAAAGTGATGAAGAGATGCAACCAAAAAAAACCGCAAAATTAGAGTCGAGAAAAAAATATAAAATGGTGCAAGAGGTTTTAATTGCTTGCGCTTAAACTTTCTTTAATTTAACAATTTCTTTTTTCCGAACGATGTTATAGGGTTTTGAGATTTCCCTGCTATCTGAACCTAAACCCTGAGTTTGAGGAAGCTGACTTCTCCTTTTCAATTCTTGAATTTTGAAGCTTAGACTTAGTACGCGCCTTATCACTTCACAACGATCCAACAAATTTTCTTTACCTTATCAAGACTTGTAATTTGGCCATAAGTTAATTGAGAATTTCAAAACTTATTACATATTTAAAGAATCATATGGTAAAGGTTTGGAGATTTAATTTACTTTTCACTATGATCTTGTCCCTCGTTATTGTATAATGAAATTATTGCATGGATTTGCGGTGCAAACCGATGCATTTCTTGTAACATTTCCTGTACCTTATGTTTTCTTCAATTATAATAATACACGCACGCATGCATTCTGTTCATTATAGTCCTTGTTCAATAAAATAAAATAAAAAAGGAATGTGACCCATTCCTTTTTTTATTAAATTTTGCATCGGATAATTAATATATAAGTACATTAATTTACAGCTGCCACTATAATTTAAAACACTTGTTCCAGTCTCGCCACTGTTTAAAGTTTGCGGATAACTCCAAAAGAAGAAATAAATTAAGGAAAAAAGTATGTATTGTTTTTGCCCTAATCCGTATCCCCAACCTTTATATGCTTCTCTTGCTTCGTCCATCCATGGTCACCAACTGAAAGTCTGCAACCATACAGTCCCCAGAGAAAAAACCCTATAAAATGTGAAGGGGGAAAAATGCTGGTGCAAATTGATTCTGGAGAACCCTTTTCTCATTTCGATGTTCTCGAGTCCATTCGCTATCATCTTCTTGACGGCAACATGTACTGTTAGTGCTCGAGCTACACCGGCTTTTTGGTCACGGGGAGCTGGAGCAAAGACCTCCCGCTAAGTGTCGACGACTCCAAGCACATAATTGATTGTGTACGGTGCACTGCGTGATGCACTCCACTCGGGGTGGGTCCCCTTCAATTTAACAGCTTGATTTTGAAGCACGGTGCTGGTTGGTCATGCCATCATCAATGATATGTCGGAGGAGAAGGGGCTGGCGAAGAAGGCGGAAGAAACGCGCTATAAAGGTGAGGAGGAGGTCATGGGGCAAATACGCAGCAGAGATAAAAGACCCCAAGAAGAGTGGAGCCCGGATTTGGCTCGGGACCTACGCTTGGGGATGCGGCATTGGCCTACAACCAGGCTGCTTTTAAAATGCAGGGTCTAAGGCCAAGCTCAACTTCTCTCACCTCATCGGATGAGCTGAGTACAAGCCCATTAGAGTCAGCCCCTGGCGCCAGTTGACTGAGCCTTGCTCGCGACGGTGGCTCGGTTAGGACTTCTAAATGACGAAAGAGCCGAGCCGAGCCGGATTTCAATGCAACATTTCCGATTTTGAATGTAGGCACCGTGACGGTGGATGGACAGGTCTTTGTATGATTATAGATGGATTTATGGAATGATATGACATTCCAGCCTCCACAATGTAGCCTTACTTGACCTTTGCGGACACGTTAATTATGCAGGCTGTCTGTCTTTGCATCCCACGTGTAATCACCACCATGGACTATCTTCTTCTATATTATTAAGAGAACATCTCAACTTTCAAATGATCGTGATAATGTTTTAATCCCTTCTCGAGGAAAAGAATAGCGAGTTGATGATGAGGAGAGATTAGATGAGGGGGTAATTTTATTTCAATACACGCCATAACCTTAATTATGGTTAAGCCATAGTAAATATTCTAACGTTATTCTTTCTCTTAGTATGAAGATCAACAGTTGTGGACCATTCACCCCGTTTAATGTGACATCTTCAAAATTCAACCCTATTCAGAATACGATAAGGGGTTTACTTCTATCAATGCGCAATTAGTAGAATTAGACTTTAAATTAGTTCGTGAACCATTCAAGAGTATTAAACCTATTAGAAAAGATAATTTAGGATTTCGATGCGGAAGACCAGAGAACTCAACCTTGGATTGACGATTTGACCATAACGATCGATGAGAGATAATATTAAGTCATTTCACACCGATCCGGGAACAATTATAGATCAATTCGATAATAGTATATAATCAGATTGTGGGTTATTCCGCACAATTACTATATTAACTTCAAACAACCCTAAACCAATTTCGAAGCAAGCAATTGACCCCTCACAATTACATGATAGCTGAGGATCATCCATGAATTGAGGATTGATATTGAATCAACCACGGGTCAAACTCGCGAAACCCCTAAAAGATGCCCATTGGTTTTAATTATGATAAGTCGCATTTGATAGATTTCAATTACATCTGGTTAAGGATATCGGACTTTAAAGGATTAAGTGACCACCATTGGACATTGCTTCATCAAATTCTTTAATTATTGGTAAACCCCGAATTTTTGGATAAGTGAAATTGGGCCGAAAATTGGAAGCCCAATGGGCTGCAGACCCAAGTTACGGCCAAATTAGATGAGTTAAGTCCAAATCCAAGCCCTTTGTGCGTGAATAGTGTACATACTACTAGACCTTCACTATTTTCCAATTTTATAGGGCTTTCTGTGTTTTGAATCTCACAAAACTTCCTTGATGAAAGTTGTTCAAAAAATCTTGATCTAAAACATGCTCTAATTTCAGATTTTTCTGAGGTAAATGGTTGGTACGAAAGCCTATTCTTTTACTGCGTAAAAACTGCCCCAATGCAATAAAAATGGTGTCCTGTTCGTCTTCTCGATTTTTTTATAAAAATTTTCCTTTGAAATATGAACATGTTTCCTTCACAAAAGTTGTAGAGGACATCCATGCCTACAACATACTAAAATTTCAATGTTTTTTTATGAAGATTTTCATATTGAAATGGGTTTTCTTCTGTGTTCATTAAGACTATTAAACGGACAAGATTTTTGGGTTGTATACGGTCATTTCTGCTCTTAATACAAATTGATTTAGGCTTGGATTCCTTATTAAAAATGTTAGTTGAAGTGCTCTCTACAACATATTAAATTTTTATAATTTTTCGAATCCAGTAATGATAATTATTTTGAAAATTGCACAAAACCTTTCTTCACATTGGAAGAAGAGACACGCCCAAAGAGTGGGCAGCCTAAGAGGGGGCGGCCAAGGGAGTCCCATGGACCCTCCAAGCCCACTAATCCTTTTTTTCATAAAATATTGACATTTAATACAACCAACTACGTGAATAGTGCATGAATAGTGCACAATCTTGATGAAATGACTGAAATGCCCTTTCATTGGACTAAGGACAAAAGGACAAAGTGGGAAATTAGATATGGAGGTTACGATACAAGTAAGAGTGGGCATCCAAGAGCTTGAGGGAAGCCACCTAGCCTACCTAACTACCCTAAACCTAAGCCTATCCATTCAAGTGCCTAAATCCCCTCATTAATGTAAGAATTTTTCCTTCTTAAACAAGTTACCTTGATTGATTGATGAGAGTCCAAGAAGATGTGGATTTGATGGGCATTAATGAGCAAGATTTCTCTTTTGTCTCTCTTCTTCCTCTTACCCCAAACCGACGGCCATCCTCCCTCCCTCTCATTCTCTCTCTCATTTCTTCGCTTTTACTCTCAATCTCACTGTTCTCTCCCTCCTTGCCATAGCTGAACCTCCCCTCATCCATTTGCATATCTTTTGCAAGCTTTTCTCTTCATTTTCCCTTTGTTTTTCTATTAACGACGACCGTCCTTTGAACCTCAACACTGCACCACCCTCCGCACGCCGTTTCCGTCACTGTAACCAAGCTTTGAAGCTGAGGAGGCCACTACCTAGCCCCCACAACAACTCCCTCTTGCTCATTTCTTCTTTGGTTTGGTCCCCCGTGAAGTCCGGAGGCCATGTCGATGCCAAGCCATTGCCAAACCACCTGTCACTACCAACCCCTCAGAGGAGAAAATAGATTTAAATGTATTGCCTAAAAGATGGACCTAAGGAACATAATTAGGCACGAACTCTCCTAAGACCATACATTGCCCGACATTGGGGTGTTCTTAAGAATTTCATAATAAAGAGTCGCCACTAGCCTATAGGGGTCAGCTAGAAACCAAATGAGACATGGGAGTGTACCTCACTTCCTATGCAACTAGAGAATTTAGGGTCGATGACTTAATTACACTAATTAACCAATTAGTGCAATTTCGTTTTTTAATCTTATTCATTTTAAAAAGGATTTTTGTCAGGCAATTTGGATTAACTTTTGACCAATCTATTAACATGTGAGATGATCATGTGGATGCGCAATGATTAAAATAACAATTAGTAGCCAAGGAAAACATTAAATAAATTGCATAGGAGAGCAAAGATTTAATACTTTAGAGAAGACAAATGCTAATCCTAACTAGACTAAAGAGAAGCCAAACTCACTGCATCAATATTGTGCATTTAAATGCATTTGTCCCTAAGGACAATTGAAACTCTTAGGTAAAGCCCTAGAGGCTTAGTCAAACTTAAACATAATTTTAAATTGGAATACTACCATTTCTTAGGAAAAAAATAGCCCGAAAGATTAATTTTAATATTTTTGAAGATTTTTTAATTTTCTTAGAATCCTTTTTGAATTTTTCGATTTTTTTAAGAAAAAAAAAATTTTCGAATTTCCCCTAAAAAAAAACTAGATTTTACAATTGTTTGAAACTTTAAAAAAAAATCGAATTTTTTAATGTTTCTAAAATTTTGAATTTTCGGAGGAGTTTTTGAAATTTTATTATTTTTCGATTTTTTAATTTTTTAAATATTTTTTAATTTGTTGAGATTTTTAATATTATAATATTCGAGGGAGCGGGTTCGGATCGGAAGAACCCGATCCGACCCACTGATGTAGCCCAAACCCGGATCCGACCCAGTCGGATAAAAAGATATTTTTTCTAATTTGTTAAGATTGTTTTTAATTTTTTAAATTTAATATTTTTTTTTTTTTTTTCTCCACGCCTTCTGTCTTCGTCCCTATTTCGTCTTCTTCTACTGCACTTTCTTTTCTGCCACCCCCTCCTTCCCGAAGCAACTTTTGCTTCTTCTTTTTTTTTTTTTTAACTTTTGGGTGCATTTTTTCTCTTGCATTTTCTTTTGTTTTTAATTGCCTCTTCCCCTTCGTGCGTTCTACTCCTCTACGTCTTATTAACACCAACACTTCTTTGGCCGCTGACTGATATTCTACACAGGCCATCGACGACGAAAGTCTGGTGACAACATCGGGTTTGGCCCACTAACCCTGCTCGCGACCTGCTCCACCAGTTACGACAGAGGTGGTGCAGCAGCAAGATGCCGCATTTGTAAGTCCAACCGAGGCGCGACGGCGCTGCCTTGACCAAGCCAAGCCTAATGCTTAGCCCTCGTCCGACCGGTGGCGACTCGATGGCCACAAGAGCCGCCACCTATGCCCCGGAACAGAAGAGATCCGCGGCCGCTCGTGGGTCGCCACAAGAGCGGCCGTGGGTCGAGTGGAGTGGCTATGCCCGGGACGTTAAAAAATCACAGGAAAACCCTCGACTAGGTGGGACGGTGCCTAAATGACGAAACAGGACTGGATCTCATTCAGACATTTTACCGAACAGGTGGAGTGCTCTATCAAAACGAAAAATTCTCGGCCCAAGAAAGATCGGGATCCGCGTCGGGACTCTCGATGGCTAAACCAGGACGCTCACAACGGGCGATGGCCAGAGCTCGCGTGAGTCGAACGGCCGCAAGCTCCAGCCCGGTATGCTCGAAAATATGGCGAAAAGAGGGTTGGGGCTTACCGGTTTGGCTCAAGGGCGTCGGCTGGGAGAGGTCGTCGGACGGTGGTGGAGTGTGGTTGAGTCGCTAGATAAGGCTCTCTTGTACTCGACCCTCGGTCTCTCTCTGGATTCTCTCTCGACCAAGGCAAAAACTGAGCCTCCCTCACTCCCTCGAGCTCACACTCTCTCGAGCTCGCTTTCCTCTTAGGCCCGCTCCTTCTCACGACTCCAATTGGGCTATATCATCGAGGCAGTGAACCTGGATTCAAGCCTACAGATATTAACGGCGAATCTGTATCCGCTGTGCCCGCAACCGGAACTAGCTATGGGCATGGTCTGACACCTGGACGATGGCCTGTTGACCATCCTCATGCTGAATGGAATTGGTGGCCTTCCAGTGCACCTCAGCTGGAAGTGGGTCGAAGTCGATCCCATTCCAAACGCCGTTTTGGCCAACAGTGGTGGTCACCTCGAGGTACATAGGTAGGAATTAATGTTTCATCTTTCAAATCTCCCCCATAAATTTTCCAAGAGAGGTCCAATTTGTTTCAAATTTTGGTGTGTGAAGTGTAAAGTGAGCCTTGGTTTATAGATGCAGATATGACAGAGGTCTTTATGGAAGGAGGTCAGTCAATCTCATTCCCACCCAATTCCTACTTCTTTATGCATTTTCCAACACCTCTATGCTGTGTAAGATTTCAGTTCTTATTCTGTTCATCAAGACGATACAAGAATCTTTCATTTATAGCCAATGGTTTTGGGAAGTCAATTCCTTTTCCTCTTCCCCTGTTTTATAGGGGTGAGCATGGTCTGGGTTGAGCCGGTCCACTTCCTAACCCTAAGACCAACCCACACAGTGTTGATCCTCAATTTTTGGGACCGATGATCGACCTTATTAAGCTTGAGACCGAGGACCGGACCGACCCAATGGGTTCGGTCCAGTTTCGGGGTCAACCCGGGACTAACCGATAATTTTTTATTTCATTTTTGTACTCCTTAAAAAAGCGACTGAGAATTGGACTGACCCAATAGGTTCGGTTCGATTTCAAGGTTAACCTAGGACTAACCAATAATTTTTTATTTCATTTTTTGTACTCCTTGAAAGGGTGACTGGGGACCGTACCAACCTAATGGGTTCGATGATGAGCGAGGTCAACTAAGAAAGGCAAGCGGTGAGGGTCGAGTGGGGTGAGCGTTGAATAGAATGAGCATCGAATATCGAGCAAGGAGCAACGAGCCAAGCTAGCATCGAGTGGCGAGCAGCACGAGTGACCCAAAATGAGCAAAGCGAGTGTCGAGTGGCGAGTGGATACATTGTTTCTTTCGATTTTGGCAAATTACTAAGTGAACAAATAAGACAAAAGAAAACGAATACTAGAGAAGGATGCCATAAGGAGTTGTCTATATCTTTTTGGATGCCGTGAGGACTTCTTACAAAAACATTTTCCTCATTCGTAAATTATGACTATTAATGCCGTAAAAGACATTAAAAATCTAAGATATTAAAGAACAATGTAAAATTACTTGAACTCCTCATTAAATAGCTGTTTAATGTTGTTGACACCGTTTATTTTAAGGTTTTCCCTATATAAAAAAATTATAACTCCTCAGGGTTGGTTCGAATTAGATCAACTCGGAACTCTTAGGACCGATAACCGACCCACACAGTGCTGGTCTTGGAATTTTAGGACCAAGGACCGACCCAGTCTTTTTATAAATCGGACCCGGACTGGCAAGGTTGAGCTAGTCCAGAGTCGGTCCAGGGTCAACCCTGGACTGCTGCTCACCCCTATTGTTTTAGGTGCATTTGAGCTTGTTGATGTCACCGTAATGCACGATGTGATTTGAAGGACATGGTTATTTTGGCATGATAGAATAGAAGAAACATCACTGTGCAAACCTTGACAGAGCAACGGTTTTAGTACTGATTACGATCTCGCTTGTAGTTATGGCCACTTTTTCCCTAATTTATATTTTTGTCGATTCAAACTGAATCAGACATTGAAATATCAAGGATTCTTTCAAAAATGCGAGTTTACTTCTCTAAGTTCACCGATATTCTTAATAAAGTATTCAAGGGTTTCTTTGCTAGAATATCGTACCAAGAAAAGACCCTGAAATTTTCACTTTGTGGTCCGTGTACACATTCTTCGTTTTCTGACCGGAATCCAGCAAATTTTGGAAGAACAAAAGGCACAATCTTTCACATGTCCCCGTAAGGTCTTTCAATTCCAGATTAAGAGACGACCCATGATCCTCTCGTATTCATATGCGATCAATATAAACATAATTGAAATTACAGAAATATCATCGAGGCAGTAAATGTGAAATAGTTATTTCGTTGGCTGAATATTTCTTATGCCTGCTGTCGCTTGAAGAACTTGCTTCGGATGCAGATGTCTCGTCAAAAAAACCAGGCTGTTTAGGCTGAGGCAATGTGCTCTCACTGTTCAACATCATAACCACAGATGACATCTCTGGTCTATCGTGCGGATTATTTTGAACACACAACAAAGCCACATGGATGGATCGTAAAACTTCCACGGGGTTAAATGTGGATGCAATCAACGGATCAACGAGCTCCATAAACTTTTGATCTCTTGACAGTGTCCAGGCCTGCATTATTGTGTTAGTCATCTAGAATAAGAGTAGAAACTAACTGAAGATAAATAAGCAAAGAGATCTGATAAATCTTTACGCTTACATATCCGAGAAGGCTTAAACGCTTGTCACGATGATTGAAACCTCGGTTTCTTTTCCCGCTCACGATTTCCAGTACTAAAACGGCAAAACTGAAAACATCTGATTTTACGGAATAAAAACCGTTGATGGCATACTCTGGGCACATGTAACCACTATGCAAAGAAGTCATTGAAAGGAATGATTAGTTCTTCAAGCAATTGGACCAAAATCAGTGGAGATCATTTGTTAAGTGAACGCACAATGTTCCCACCACTCTCTTTGTATTTGCTTCGCTCTCGTTACCTCCGAAACTCCTCGCCAAACCAAAGTCTGATATCTTTGGATTCATTTCGTTGTCGAGCAGGATGTTTTCAACTTTCAGATCTCTATGTATTAAAATTATGTCTCGAGTTTTCACTGAAAAAAGAGGAAATATAAAATAAAATAAATTGAAGTAAAATTTCTTCTTGCGGAAGCTTTGCCTAAATCGCTTGGCGTGAAGCCTCCACGCATGAAAAAGAAATAGATGGGCCCAGCGTGCACACTCACATCAGCGTGAAGCCGAAGCAAATAGAATGTGGATGGTGGGCCCAGGTCAAAGTTTGACCTGGGCACACATATAAAAGGAAATATTCTTTTTTGCAGGACTTCTCTTCTTTCGGTTTTGAAGACGCCGCAACCTACATAGGAAAAGTCCGCCGAAGCAAGAAGCTGCCCAAAACCCTACGTAGTGTTGCGCGTACAAGCCGAGAAGAAAGGAGCCGCTGAACGTACGTACTCCGAAGCCAAACATAAGAAGCCGCAAGTCCGCCGAAGGGAAGTAGAGATTTTTTTTTCTTTTTGGTGTGCGACTTAAACGCGCGGTAATTTTGTGCCGTGAGTTTATACCCAAGCAAGTTGTTATTTATACACTTAGGGTTTGGGGTTAAATCTAGGTGCGGGAAACACTTGAGCGATTGAGCGATTGTAAACTCTGATTCTCCGATTTTAGTGGATTATTTGCTGCTGGCTCTCCCGTGGACGTAGGTACCGATATTCGGACCGAACCACGTAAATTTCTGGTGTCCTGATTTTCTCGTTTAATTCTCTGCGATTTCGCGTTGACGTAATTCACAAGATCTTATCGTTTCCGCGTATTATATCCCAACAATTGGTATCAGAGCGTGAGATTGGATTTCTTGATCGTAATTTGGGGCTTTTGCTTGTCTGATTATTATCTGGAAATTCTGTTATTGCAATTATGTCTGAGAGGAAATCTGAGATTGAGAAGTTTGATGGAAGAAATAACTTTGTGTTATGGAGCATCAAGATGCGGGCTTTATTGACAACACAAGGTTTGGCCAAGGCATTGGATGGTGAAGATGAGTTGCCGATTATAATGAAAGCCTCAGAGAGGGTAGAGCTTATGCAAAAAGCAAAGAGTATAATCCTGTTAAATTTGTTGGATGAGGTCTTACTAGAGGTTATTGAGGAGAAGGATGCCGCAGCATTATGGGCAAAACTTCAAACACTCTATGTGAAGACAGGTTTGAACAATCGCTTGTATATGCTAAAGAAGATGTTTCAATTTAGATATATTAAAGGTACGTCTATCAGAACCCACCTAAATGAATTTAATAAACTCATGTTGGATCTGAAGAACGTTGGTAAGATACTTGATGATGAAGAGCAGGGCATGATGTTGTTAGCCTCTTTACTAGAGTCATGGGAGCACTTTACTGATTCGCTGTTGCAGGGGCGTACTATTATTACCTCAGAGGAGGTAAAGTCCGCCTTATTCTCTAAGGAGTGGTAGAGAAAGTTGCGAGATGACGGTCTGGCGAAAGGAGCAGCGCAAGCACTGACCATTCCGGGTAGAGAACAATTCGAGAGCCTAGTAGCAGCAGAGGTAAAAGCATATCAAAATCACGCAATAGAAAATCCAAGGGACGCGTGAAGTGCTTTGAGTGTCATGAGGAGGGACACATTCGGAGAGATTGTCCAAAGCGGAGAAATAAAATTGATAAGCAAAATGCTACAAGCAGTGTGGCAAACGTTGCTGAGGGGAGAATAGGGATGCAGAAGCTATTTTATGTGTGACTGCTACTTCGTCAGGTGACGAATGGGTGCTAGATTCGGGGTGTTCTTATCACATGACGCCTCATAAGAACTGGTTTACTACTTACCAAGCTGCAGATGGTGGTAGGGTTCTTTTGGGGAATAATGCAGTCTGTAAGGCTGTGGGGATAGGGACAATTCGGATCCGGATGCACGATGGGGTGGTTCGCACATTGACAGATGTAAGGCATGTACCGGAGCTCAAGAAGAACCTTATTTCTTTGGGAACACTCGATGACATCGGGTGCAGGTACACCGCTGAAGGTGGAGTACTGAAGGTCTCTCGAGGTGCTATGATAGTGATGAAGGGGAAGAAAGTGAATACTCTCTATCATCTGCTGGGAGAGACCGTGACTGGAAGTGCTGCTGTTTCATCAGTTGAGTCAGACTCTAACTTGACTCAGTTATGGCATATGTGTTTAGGGCACATGAGTGAGGCAAGTATAACGGTGCTGAGTGAAAGGGGGTTGTTGAGTGGTCAGAAAACAGGGAAGCTGGACTTATGTGAGCACTGCATCTATGGGAAGCAACACCGAGTTAAGTTTACAACAGCTATTCATTCGACCAAACGACCGGTTGAATATATTCATTCAGACGTCTGGGGCCTGTCTTCAGTTCCTTTGAAAGGAGGTGCTCGATATATGCTGACTTTTATCGACGATTATTCGAGGAAGGTATGGGTATACTTTCTGAAGCATAAATTTGAAGTGTTTGATCGGTTCAAGAAATTTAAGGCATTGATTGAGAAGCAGTCAGATAAGCAAATCAAGTGCCTGAGAATCGATAATGGCATGGAATTCTGTGATAAAGATTTTACCGAGTTCTCGAGAAAGAAGGTATTGTAAGGCACCGTACGCACTGGACACAACACGAGAATGGCGTGGCGTAACGGAAGAACAGAATCTTGTTTGAGCGAGCTTGATGCATGCTTTCGCATGCGGGACTTGGCAAGGAATTTTGGGCTGAAGCAGTGTCGCGACCTAATTTTCGCGGGTTCACCACCTAAAACTAGGTTAATGGATTACTAAGTCTTTAAGCTTAACCCGGGCTCTCCCAAGCCCATACCAATTCGCGACTTATGTTTAAATTCTTAACATGCAAATGATTTTCAATCAGGAGTCGCCACTAATCTATTTTTGGTGGGTCGATTTGAAACACAAGTAAAGTAACGGGAGATTTACTTTACTCCTACGAACCAGAGATTTATGAGTTCGGGGACTTGGTTACACCAGACTATCCTAGTGCCCTTTCGGTACCTTTTTATTTCATTTTTAAAAAATGTTTGGCAATTGAATTGATTTTAATTTAACTTCATAACATGTGAAGTGATCATACATGTGCGCATACCACCAATTTAACATTCAAGAAAGCAATTAAATATTGCAAAACATACCTAGAAGCAACGAAAGCATCTGCATTGTTAAATCAGAATTCACATCAGCAGCCCTAGATATGATTTCTAATTAACACGCAATTTCAATTTTTGTTTTCACTTTATTTAATGAAAATCATGACTTATGCAATGCATGTAATCTAATATGACATGGCAGCATGACCTAAACTATATGACATGAAGAAATGCAATAATTAAATGCAATCTAAATGACATAATTCTAATGACATGCAATGCGATGCAATGACATACAAAATTATTTAAACTAAGATGACATGCAGCATACAATTTAGTACGTGAGTTATATGTCATGCGACATTTATTAAATGACTTAGTCTAATGACGATGAAGTTCTAATTAAATGAACCTAATAAAAACTAAATAATGTGCATTTGATATTTCTATGCAAAAATGATCTAACTAGATTAAAATTCTATCTAATTTAAACTAAGGATCAAGTCACATTAAATCCTAATTTAAACTAAGATATTATCTTAATCTAACATGTAATTTATCTAATATGCAATGACATGCAAAGAATGCCTCAATTTAACATGATATATGCATGATGATTTTTTTTTTTTTGTTATATTTTCCTAAATTCGGAATAAAATCCCTATTCAAGATATGCAAGATAACAAGAAATATTCCAAAATAAACTGAATCCTAATTCAAATATTTTTTAGATTTTTTAGTGGTTTTCAAAAAAATAAGCAATTATCAACTAAACATTAAATCTAAACAATCAAGATATTCAATCAAATAAATGATTAAAATAATCGAAAAAAGTAACCCGTTGTCTCACAGGTCAAATTAACGATTATCTTTAACCCTAATTATCACGACAAAGAGATCAAAATAACTAAAAATCTGATCCGAATTCTTACGGATCAAATTAATAGTTATATTGATTCAACACTTAAAATACTATCGACAAAATGCCCAAAAATTAATATAATTAAAAAAATGATCCGACGTCTTACGGACCAAATTAATAATTATATAGTTTTGGGCAAAACCTTAAGGATAATGCCTAAACTATACAAATAATTAAAATTGACATCCCATGTTCTAACTTAAGCAAAAATGACAGCACTTAAAATAACTAGATAAATAAATAAAAATAAAAGGATAAAAAGTAAATCACCTAAAAAGGAAATTAAAAAAAGCAACAATGGTGGACGGCGCCGGGTGGAGGATGGCCGGCGTCAGAGCTCCGGCGAGGGCACAGCAGGTGCACGGTGAGGAGCTCCGGCGAGGAGATTGTCGTGGGTCGGTACGGGCCTGCGTCGCGGGGGCTGCGTAGGGGCGCTCGGATCACGAGCTTTCAGCCGGCGGGGTGCTGCAGGGACGGCAGGAGGCCTCTGGTGGCTGCGATGAGGCTCGGCACCGGCGAAAGGGAAGCGTCGAGCTGGGTCCGGGGCTTCTGTCGTCGGGGACCTCGGATTTGCAAGCGGATGGACTCCGGGTGCTGGATCTCGACTCGGCTGCGACTTTGGGCCACCGGTGGCTTGGGATCTGACGGCGAGGTGGTGCGGAGGTGGAGGCACTCGGGTGCTCGCGGCTGTAGAGGCTCGGTCGTCGGATTGCCTGGCGTTCGATGCCGTTGGTGAGGGCAGAGGGTCTGGCAGTGGCGCGGCGGAGTGGGGCGGTGGTGCGTTGGAGGCTGGCGTCGCGGTGCTGGTGCAACGCACGGTCGGCGCGTCGGGGTCTCTGCGAGTTGCAGCGGCGGTGGGTGAGAAGTGGCTCCGGCGTCACGAACCAGCGCGGATTGGAGATGAGGCGGAGCACGCGGATTGGTGAGGTAGCGGATTTGGGGAAGATGATGAGCAGTAAAGGTCAAATCAACCTTTACCGTTTTTTACTTTTCTCCTCTCTCTCTCTCTCTCTCTCTCTCTCTCTCACGTTCTGACTTTTTCTTTTTTCTGCAGTTTTTCCTTTTGCACTTTCTGCAGAAAAAATTTCTTCTCCTTCTCTTTTCTTTTTCTGAATTTTTTTTCCTCCCGAGAAGCCCCCCTCCACGATTGATCTGTACATATCCTTTTATAGGCGACGCAAAACAGGATTTTTTTTTTTTGGTTAATATTTTCATCTCCCGAATATTGCTTATAACCTCTTGATCACAAAAATCCTTATCTCAAAAATATTCTCCCCCGATTTCATCATCTATTGATAAAAAAATAAGATTACAATGCGATTTTTTTAATTTTTCAAAAATCATAATATCGCATCAAATCTTAATTTTTTGCAAGATAATCAATTAAAAATAACGACGGGCTTGGGTTAATTTTATCCTTTCATGGGCCTAGCCCGGCCTACCGTACTGGAGCTTAAAAACATAAAATTTGAGCTCATCCACCACCGGTCCTAAAAATAAAAATGCAAAACATGTAAATTAAAAATAAATGCACCTAAAAAATTTATATGCTATGCGATTGAATTATAATATTTTTTAGAGGTTAAAAATTAGTCCCCAATTTTTATGCAATAAATGACTAAATGGGTTGTCCAAAATTTAGGTGTCAACAAGCAGTGAATATGTCATGTTACCTGGTAAATCGATCTCCATCATCTACTATCGAGTGGAAGACTCCTGAGGAAGTATGGTCAGGGAAACCTGTTAATTATTCCAGATTACGAATATTTGGATGTCCTGCGTATACTCATGCGAGTGATGGTAAGCTTGAGCCGAGGGCAAAGAAGTGCATATTTCTGGGTTATGCACAAGTGGTGAAAGGCTACCGGCTGTGGTGCACTGATCCCAGATCACTCGGTTTTCTAATCAGCAGAGATGTGATCTTCGATGAGACTGCAATGCTTCAACAGAGGAGTTCTGAGACAGAACCAGCAGAGAAGACAGATCATTGTGTCATAAGTGAGGTGGAGCCTCAGGTGGAGACTTCGGAGACCTCAAAGGTAACAGAGGTTGAGACTGTAGATGAAGCCGCAATTCCTAAAGTCGGTGATAGTGAACAACCAGCAAAGCCACAGCACACTATAGCCGCGAGATAGAGAGAAGACATATTAAATCATCGGTACGTTATGGGTATACAGATATTGCTTATGCATTGACTGTAGGTGATGAAGTGGAGACAAATGAGCCTTCGTCTTACTCTGAGGCGATGGTTAGTTCGGAGTCGTCACGGTGGCTAGGGGCTATGAGTGAAGAGATGAAATCTCTCCATCGAAATCAAACATGGGAGCTAGTCAAAGTACCAAAGAGCCAAAAGATTGTCGGAAGTAAATGGGTCTTCAAATGGAAAGAAGGCATTCCTGGTGTCGAGGCAGCGAGGTATAAGGCGAGACTTGTGGCGAAGCGATATACACAGCGTGAGGGCATTGACTACAATGAGGTGTTCTCTCCTGTGGTAAGACATACTTCTATTCGTGTTTTACTTGCCTTAGTTGCTTCGCAGGATCTCGAGTTAGAGCAGCTAGATGTGAAAACTGCGTTTCTTCACGGTGAGTTGGAGGAGCAGATTTACATGAGGCAACTGGAGGGATTTGCTATTCCAGGTAAGGAAGATCATGTTTGCTTGTTAAAGAAATCTTTGTATGGGCTGAAACAGTCTCCTAGGCAGTGGAATAAACGTTTTGATGCTTTCATGACTAGTCAAGACTATTTAAAAAGTCAGATGGACAGTTGCGTTTACTTTAGGAGATTGGATGATGGTTCTTTGATTTATCTGCTTTTATATGTTGATGATATGCTGATAGCAGCTAAGAATATGTCTGATATTGATGTGCTGAAGAGGCAGTTAAATGCTAAATTTGAGATGAAAGATTTAGGTGCAGCAAAGAAAATTTTGGGTATGGAGATTTTGCGTGATAGGACTGCAGGAGTTTTACGTCTGTCTCAAAAGAAATACATTGAGAAGATTGTGGCGCGTTTTAACATGCAGTCGGCAAAATCTGTAAGTACACCTTTAGCGAAGCACTTTAAACTTTCAGAAAAATTATCACCGCAGACTAAGGAGGAGGAGGAGCATATGTCCCATGTTCCTTATTCTAGTGCCGTGGGTAGTATTATGTATGCTATGGTGTGCACTAGACATGATATTTCACAAGCTGTGAGCGTGGTTAGTCGCTATATGAAGCGTCCTGGTAAAGCTCATTGGGAAGCTGTGAAGTGGATCCTCAGATATTTGAAGGGGACAACAGACGTGGGTATAGTATACCGGAGGGACAGTAATGGCAGTGAGACCACTGGTTATGTGGATTCGGATCACGCCGGTGACTTGGATGATTGCAGGTCTTTAGCAGGGTACGTGTTTACGCTAGCGGGTGGTGCAGTTAGTTGGAAAGCATCCTTACAGGATCACATTGCCTTGTCTTCGACTGAGGCAGAGTACATGGCACTAACCTTTGTAGCGAAGGAGGTGATATGGTTACAAAGTTTGCTCTCGGACTTTGGGTTAGAACAGAAAAGTGTGGATATACACTGTGATAACCAAGGTGTGATATATTTGGCGTATAATCCAGTTTATCACGAGCGAACGAAACATATCAACATCAGGTACCCCTTCATCCGAGATGTCTTAGCTAAGGGTATTGTTACCGTTAAAAAGATTACTACAGCAGATAACCCGACAGACATGATGACTAAGTCTGTTCTTGTGACAAAGCTCAAGCTTTGCTTGAGCTCTATTGGTGTCTGTGGAGAGTAAGCGCCCGTCGGGGCGTTGGGAGAGCAACATGGGTGATGAGCACTATGACTTGGCTTAAAACATTGAGCCAAGGTGGAGAATTGTTAAAATTATATCTCGAGTTTTCGCTGAAAAAGAGGAAATATAAAATAAAATAAATTGAAGTAAAATTTCTTCTTGCGGAAGCTTGCCGAAATCGCTTGGCGTGAAGCCTCCACGCATGAAAAAGAAATAGATGGGCCCAGCGCGCACACATACATCAGCGTGAAGCCGAAGCAAATAGAATGTGGATGGTGGGCCCAGGTCAAAGTTTGACCTGGGCACACATATAAAAGGAAATATTTTTTTTTGCAGGACTTCTCTTGTTTTCGGTTTTGAAGACGCCGCAACCTACGTAGGAAAAGTCCGCCGAAGCAAGAAGCTGCCCAAAACCCTACGTAGTGTTGCGCGTACAAGCCGAGAAGAAAGGAGCCGCTGAACATACGTCTTCCAAAGCCAAACATAAGAAGCCGCATGTCCGCCGAAGGGAAGCAGAGATTTTTTTTCTTTTTGGTGTGCGATTTGAACGCGCGGTAATTTTGTGCCATGAGTTTATACCCAAGCCAGTTGTTATTTATACACTTAGGGTTTGGGATTAAATCTAGGTGCGGGAAACACTTGAGCGATTGAACGATTGTAAACTCTGATTCTCCGATTTTAGTGGATTATTTGTTGCTGGCTCTCCCCGTGGACGTTGGTACCGATACTCGGACCGAACCACGTAAATTTCTTGTGTCCTGATTTTCTCATTTAATTCTCTCTGGCGATTTCGCGTTGACGTAATTCACAAGATCCTATCGTTTCCGCGTATTATATCCCAACACTATGAATAATTCTTAATCTTGAGTCTCGGTGAAGGTATAGGAGCCCCAAAGCTACGCCGTTGATGATAGTGAAGCGCCTAGGCCAATCCAGGGAAACACCCTTCTCTTGGTCTGCCAAATTGTAGGCGTTATGAGTTATGAAATGGAAGCTTCTTCACTCTTTTTTGATGACAAAAGCAATTAAAATGTAGGGACTGGAGCGAAGCAAACCGAAAATGAAACAATCCAAGCTTCGGTTGGGCAAGAACTCATAGATCAACATCATTTCATCTGCTTGAATGCAGCATCCCAGAATCTTGATGAGGTTTCGGTGTTGAAGTTTGGCGATGTAGGCGATTTCGTTCTTGAACTCAACCTGTCCCTGCCTAGAGTTTTCCGAAATCCTCTTCACAGCAATTTCTTGGCCATTCTTCAGAACACCCTAAAAGATAGAAGTTTTTTGGCTCCTTTTTCGATTGTGCATTTGGATATGTACGAGCAGATTTAGAATTTCAAAAAATGAGAATAGTCACCTTATAGACAGCTCCAAAGCCTCCCTCTCCGAGTTTGCTGTCTTCAGAGAAGTTACTCGTCGCGTTCACTAGGGTTGTGAGGTCGAACAAAGGTAAGTCTAGATCTTCACCACGGCTTTGATGGGAGAATCCAAAGATTTGTCCTACAAGTAGAAATTAGAGTGAGTAAATTCATCAACTAAAGAGAAATCATAATTGAGCTTTAAAATCCCGAAACAAAATTCAAAGCGACACAGATTTGGTTCATTCATATTTTTCAGGCCACTTGATTGAAATTTTCAAAGAGGGATGATCTGACGAAACTTTGCATTTGATGCAGAGCAGCAATATTTAAAACCTATGCTAACAAGAGCAAAAAACAACTCTCGTGGATCAAGAAAGGCATCTTGAGTGGAAACCGTAATTATCTGATAAAAACGACTTTACCATCTCTCCTATACTTTATGTAAAAAACTGTGATGCCGAGAAGAAACACTGCAGACAGCACAGTGCTGACAATGATGCCCGTGCTTTTCTTTGTGCCAGGATTTCTGCTGAAACTGCCGCCTTGATACACATTACAATAAATTGAAAATAGAAGTCAGTAAGAATCCAACAGTTATTTCGAACTCATTCTCTTCCTTCTGTCATCATATCAAAAGTAACTCAGGTTTTGAACACGTACCAACTTCTGATGCAGCCATCCTTAAGTAAATACCCTGGATGTTCTCGTTGACCTGTCTGATATCCATCAGGTCACCAAACCAAAGTAAGCATCCACTTCCTTGCCCTCTAATATCCAAGTTTGAATAAGCCGTGCATGAGCAGTTCCTCAAGCATGTCTGCTCACATTCTTGAAGGTTCATGCTCTTGTTGAACCATGATTGCCTCGTGTCAGGCAACTTCACTTGGGTGTACTTCAGAAATTTATCTCCTCTCGGGCAATTCAGTTCAGTCCTCCGGACACACCCGTTTGACCAATCCCCAAATTCCCAGTCGCTCGGGTATTTGGGCACAAACCCTGTCAAGCATATGCACTTTGGAGAGCTAGCAATGTTGCAATTCCCATTCCTTCCACATAAAGCATAAGTGTCACAGTCATCTGTTTTAGCGGACGAATACATTATCCAACCATGTGTCCGGTCTACCCAAGTGAAGCGCTGAGCCATCCCATTCTCATTTAAAACCAGCATCGATGGGAAGGAACTGTTCAGAAGACTGAAGTAATAGTAAATTTCGTTTTGGTTGAAGACGAAGCCAAAGCTATAAACTGGATTCGGCCTCAACTGAGGGTACCCACTAAACCGAATGCCATTCCAAGGTCCTGACCTTGACTGCACTACTGATCCGTTCCTCATGATCAGCTGCGGATATCCTGAAGAATCAAGCCTAAATGTGAAATCACCCGGGGAAGGGTCATCTGTGCTTTTCCATGAGGTCAAGTACCGATCCAGGCCTTTCGCTCGGTCTATACCAAGCTTCATGCCAGCCAAAAACGAATTACAAGGGTGATCAAAACTCTGCCAGATTTCATCAGCCAAGTCATTGTCAATTCCTTCTTTTATGACAAAATTGGCAGAATCCAAAAGCTGTGCAATTGGATTCTGGGCCAATCTCAACACATTGGAGGACCAGATAACCCCATCGGTATGGTTCAGGAGAGTCAGTACACCCTGAGGAGTGAGCTTTAGGACTCCTGAAGAGTCTTTCAGGGGATTTTCACGGTTTGCAACCCAAACCACCATTCCGGGTGATAGCTTCTTGTATGATATGCCCACATACCGGTTCTTGGAGTTGCTGGGGCTGAAGAATCCTAGCTCAAAGTTCCCGCCAGCAGAGACTATCGTTTGGCCATCTGTGATGTTCTGGCCAGCTGATATGGAGTCCAATGCATAGCTTAGCTGCAACACGAGGGACATGAAGCACAAGCTGCGTAGAAGAATTGGAAAGCTTGACTCCATAGATGTTGTTCAGTTGATACAGTGCTAAACTGACTTCTGATTCAGGAGGAAGAGGAGAGGAAACTTGGCTGGTTAAATCTTCTGTCTGATTTTGTCGCTCCATAAAAAAGGAATTGGCCGCAATGTTGGACCTGAACCACGTAAAATCATAATTAAATGATGTGCAAGAGCAAGAGTTGATGAAATTAGGACCTAGATTTTACTATTGATAAACCAGGATACAAACGACATTTTCAAGCTCAGTGGCACACTTGGAAACTTCAACATGCGTTGCTCGGATGGACGACAATTGTGCAACGAAGATTTGATTTCGTATTCGCGACAGCAAGAACAGCAGAGAAGTGATCGGCTTCTGTGGCAACATCAATGGATCTATGCCTGGAGCTTAAAATGTTGGGTGGAGGAGATTATATCGGTAAAATAACAAAGAGCCGCTTTCACCTTAACCGTATAATACTGATTAGTTGGACTTTAAGTTGACACCTTTATACCAATAATTAACTACTAATTCTGTTTATCATAATCTAACTTCAAACGTGCTCAAGGTGCTGTCTGTACGTTGCCCTTTGGAAACCCGCAAAAAAAAAAAAAAAAAAAAATTGTCATTTTACATGATGCCGGTTCCCATCCGTCAGAATTGGGCTAGAGGTTGAAACGCGGCTGTCATTTTAAGTGGTGTCATTATGCTAGCCGTGCTACACATAATTTATTGAGAAAAAGATGACTATTCTTTTGACATATGACGGAGACATTTGCCAAAATTTACCTATGAGATCACTTTTAATTTCTTTCTCAGGTTTGTGCGTAGCGCATAGGAAATTTGTGGACTGTGAAGAAACAGATATATTAGTGACATCCAGATACGGACCTTCGATTTATTTAATTCCTGTTCTAAAAAACTACACCTGGTCTATAATCTCCGTTTTCATTTTTCATGGTCAAGTCTGAGATTGTTTCCAAATTCTCTTTCACCGTCTCAATACTCGATGCCTGAAAACAGACGGAAATGAGAGGATGGAAAATTGAATGTGGACATGCGATGTGCTCTTCAGGGAAACTCGAAGATTCTCTCCCTGGGGGGAAGGGAAACTGATAGGAGCAACTTCTTCATGGAGCAAATGTCAGAACTAGAATGCATAAAGTCATCGTGGGACATAGACGGGAGTAAAATATGTTCCAGAATTGAATTTTTCTTGAGTAGTCTTGAATTTGGTTGGGCGTTGGTATATTTCAAAATGTGGTGTTCCAAAGGCCATTTAAGATGCCCTAGTGATGATAAGAAGAATTAAGCGCATTGATCTGTATAAGCTTCAAGAGGAGAGTGGCGGATTTTGCTCGAAGACATCAGGTGCATATGTTCATGTATCTGAATTGCATCATATATGTTTGGGACATATTGGCGAAAGAAGCATCAAGGTTCTGAGTGAAGTGAATCAATTGTGAAGTTATGTGGCTGATAAATTGAATTTATACAAGTGCTGTGACTTAGGCAAACCGCAAAAAGTGTACTATATTACAAGTATTAGAGAAACCATGGAGATTGTGGAATCAATTCACTTCGGTGTTTGTGGCTGTCATGATTTTCTTCAATGAAGAATGTTTGATTTATGCCAACGGTTGTTGATGGCAAGGACCTACGTGTTTTTGCTAAAGCATAAGTTTGAAGATGTTGTCAGAGCTAGACAATTTAGAGCTTTAATTGAAAATGAGATTGATAAGATGATCAAGCATTTGTGGATTGATAATAGCATTGATTTTTGCTTGGAGCTGTTGAATGAATTCTGCTTGAATGCATAGTAAGGCATTGCACTAGTGCTAGTGAATCACAATAGATTGTAAAGTTAATGAGCAAACCATTATTAGTTGAAAGTTGGTATGCCTAAGAAATTCTCGATAGATGTGCTTAGTACAATGAGTTACTTGGTTTATAGATCCCATCGACTGCTATTGATGTTGGGCTTCCATATAAGTGTGGTCAAGTAACATTATTGGAAGTTATGTTCTTTGAATACTTTGTTGCTCTTAAAATGTTTGAATGGTAGGCTATGCACATGGTGAATAGGGCTTTGTGTTTTGGTGCTTGGAATTGAACTCATCATTGTCAGCATAGAAGTTGCATTTGACAAATCTCGAGATAAGTATAATAGAAGTGCAAAAAGTTATGCATGGCGCTAACTTTAGCTCTAAAAGTTTTTATTGACTCATTTAAGTGTCAAATCGGAGGAAAAACAATCACTTAATTGACACGGCAAGAAATTCCAACTAAATTGATTATGTGGCATTTATAATTAAAACTATAATGTGACTTGGTAAATTTTTTAAAAACTCTAGTCTATATGGCATGGTTGGCACTAAAGTGATCGCTTTTTAATAACTACTGGTAATGAAGTGATCACTAGTTATAACTTTTAAATGAACTTATTTAGGGGTTATTTGCTAGCTAGGCATGCTAGCGAGTCATGTAGGACTGAGAAATTTATAAAATATAGCCATGTTAGATTCCGGTGACTTAGATCGGAGCTTACACTTAAGTGTTTTTTTTATTTAAAAAAAAAAGTGATACTTAAATGATCAAAAAAAAAAATTGGCACTAAAGTGTATGTCGTACACAACTTTTGACACTTTTAATGTATTTATCTCGACAAATCTCCAATACTTCTAAGATTGGTTGTGGCAGTGTTTATGTGAATCTTGACTGTGTACAACTCAAGGTGAATTTGTAACTAGAATCTTCAAAGATAATGGGTGCTTGTGTGGTAATCGACACAAATGGGGTATGTGGCGAGATAGAACCTTTAAAGCCAACCATTGTTGTAACTTTTGTGTTTGACAAAGCACGTGTTCAATCTCCTGACAAATAATGCATCAGCAGTTTTTGTTTTATCTTGTATAGATGAGCTTATGTTTGCAAATCATTGTGGAGTGGTTAAAGTTGCAAGTAGAGTTGTTAATCTAATGAGATCAATGGTTGTGGCGAAGTTCAAATGTTGTTCAGACTTGAAAGATCTCTATGATGACTGAACTTATGAGGGGCTATAGGAGGTAGCAATGATTAGGTTTCACCGAAATTATTGTGATTTGAATGTGGAGACAATCAAAATAAATCTTGAGTTTGAGCCCCAAGCGAAAGTCTAAATTTATAGGATAGATGTTCAATTTCGAATGTCAGTCCAAATTTGGAAATCAAAAGAAAGTCCCAATTGAATTAAGTTTCCTAATAGACAAGGAAACCACTTTTCTCGTTGGATCCTCTAATTTTGCTAGAGACATACATTTATGTCCAATCATGGGTTTTGGTCTTTAGGCAGGTGGTGCGGAGTGGTGTGTTTGCCTGTGCTGTAGTTGAGTGTGAATGCAAGGTACAAATTACTCGTGCCTTCAAGCGGGAATTCTTCCTGCTGAGATCCCAAGTCGCCAAGTGAGACCTCTTGGCCACCCACGACCTTGGCTTTTTGGAGAATCCCGCTCCTGTGTCATGGGACTTGTAGCTCGGCAGTCCACCGGATGGGTTTCTTTCTCCTTCCAGTTTTGAGTGTCTTCTTGGATAGTTATAGCGGCCCATAGGCGCAAATGTACCTTGGGGGGTTGGGCGAGAGTGTTCGGTAGCCAATAAATTTTATGATAAAATATGTAAATTCATTTGTGAGATTGAGAGATAATTTGATGAGCAATTATGAGGGCTTGGGAAGGTTGAAAGGATTTGAACACGGTTGTAATATCTATTATATCGCCTGATTTATAGTAAAATTATGTGCTACTCTTCCCTTGGAGTTGGTCATATAGACTAATTTGATCAAATCACATATATCCCATATATGAAAGGGAAAAAGTAAAAAAAATCCCAAACTTTGTCTAAAGTGACACATTTATCCTAAACCATTTTTTATCACATAAAAAAATCATAAACTTTGTCCACTGTGACACATTTACCTCAAACTTTTTTTTTACACCAAATACCCTAAACTTTTACCTGTATGACATATTTACCCCAAAGTTTTAACTGTGATACCAATTTTTTAGGGTAAATGTGTCATATAAATACAAATTTATGGTTTTTTTTTTTAAGTCTCTTAAAAAAGTTTGGGATTTTTGGTTTCACAAAAAATAAGTTTGAGGTAAATGTGTCACACTGTTTAAGTTTGGGTAGATGTGTTAATGGATACAAGTTTGGGTTTTTTTGTCACCAAAAAAAGTTTGGGGCAAAAGTGTCATGGTGAGCAAAATTTGGGATTTTTGGTGGCTTTTACCCTATATGAAATAAATCATATATGAGATTTTTTTAAAGAAAATCTCATATATGATTTATTTCCTTTCCTATTTACTTTATTGTGCTGGATAGCTTGTTTTTCGACAACGGTTCTTATTGTAACGGTCTCTTGTCAAGAAAATAAATTACAAAACAAACATGTTTGCGACACAATTCAAAGGCAGGCGTTAAAGATGATGAAAATAGTGTTTATCGCTTGAGCAATTCACTAGATTAACCAATATCTAAGGTTAGCACTTCTGGCCTTTGATTTAAGTTAAGGTCCAGTTGTTTGGCAGATAATTAATGATTTAGAAAATATATTCCTAAAAATGATCTCTTATTTTGCTTATAAAAATAAATGAAAGAAAAATAATTTTATTTTCTACGAAAATGTATATGCATAAGTGATTGTTGGCAATGGAAATAGTTTTTATTGGTTAACTGTTTCAAGCGATATAACCAATAATATTTAGGAAATTTTTTTTCCAAAAACATGTATTTTTCCGTGAAATAAACAAATCTTAATTCTTGTTCTCATAAATTGCATCTGGCCTATAAGTTTCGGTCTCATTTTTTATAGTCAAGTCCAAGATTGGCTCCAAATCCTCTTTCACTATCTCAATTCTAATGCCAAAAAGAAAACATCGAGGACAATTGAGAGAATGAAAAGCGACGTGCGACGTGCTCTCCAAGGCAACTCGAAGATTGTCTCCACATGCCGATGGGGATGTGGAGACAACTCACTAGATTAACCAATATCTAAGGTTAGCACTTCTAGCCTTTGATTTAAGTTAAGGTCCAGTTGCTTGGCAAATAATTAATGATTTGGAAAATATATTCCTAAAAAAAATCTCTTATTTTGCTTACAAAAATAAATGAAGGAAAAATAATTCTACGAAAATGTATATGCATAAGTGATTGTTGGCAATGGAAATAGTTTTTATTGGTTAATTGTTTCAAGCGATATAACCAATAATATTTAGGAAAAATATTTTCCAAAAACATGTATTTTTCCATGAAATAAACAAATCTTAATTCTTGTTCTCATAAATTGCATCTGGTCTATAAGTTTCGGTCTCATTTTTTATAGTCAAGTCCAAGATTGGCTCCAAATCCTCTTTCACTATCTCAATTCTAATGCCGAAAAGAAAACATCGACAAGAATTGAGAGAATGAAAAGCAACATGCGACGTGCTCTCCAAGGCAACTCGAAGATTGTCTCCACATGCCGATGGGGATGGCATGTGATCATTCAGTGGAGTACGGAATCCCAAACGATAAATGATCTCTCAGCCACCCATCCATGAGAAAATATTTAGTGGCTTCAAACCATCACGTCAGTGACTGATATGGCATACATGTATCTTACTCACATTCACTCACAAATTAACACCAATCCACATTGCCACTTTAGTAGATGACATGGAATCAAATAAAAATCTATCGCATATCATTAAGGACTAGAATACTACAAGTGCCATGACTTTCATAGAGTACTTATTTGAGTGCCATAATTTTTTTTTTTTTTTGACAACTTGAGTACCATAACTTCTTAAAACATTCACTAGAGTATTATAACTTTTTAATCAATTACTTAAATATTATAACTTTTTAAAAACATTAATGACAAATACTGTGCCACGTTAGATTTCCAGCACTTGGGTGAACATTTTTAAAAAAATTTGGCACTTAAATAATCGATCGAAAGTTATGACACTAAAGTGAATGTTTTTAAGAAGTTATGGCACTCAAGTGGTAAAAAAAATTACGGCATTCAAATAAGTAACATATGAAAGTTATAATACTTGTAGTGTTCTAATCCCTAATGAAATGTGATAGATTTTTATTTGACTCCATGTCACCTGCTAATGTGGCAATATGGACAGGTGTTAATTTGTGAGTGGATCTAGTAAGATACATACATGCCACATCAGCCACTGATGTGATGGTTTGAAACCACGGAATAATTCTCATGCATGGATGGCTAAGAGATCATTTACTACTTGGGATTTTTCCGTACTCCATTGAATGATCACGTACCATTCCCATCAGCGTGTGAAGACAATCTTCAAGTTGCCCTGGAGAGCACGTCACATGTCGCTTTTGATTCTCTCAATTCTTGTTGATGTTTTCTTTTCGGCATGAGCATTGAGATGGTGAAAGAGGATTTGGAGCCAATATTGGACTTGACTTCGAAAAGTGAGATCAAAAGTTACAGACAAAATGCAATTTATTAGAATAAAAATCAGGGTTCGTTTGTTTCGTGGAAAATGCACGTTTTTGGAAAACATTTTACTAAAAGTGATTGGTTAATGCAAAGGGGAAGATTCCGGATTCCTAGCCTCTCTCTTCTTTGACCTAAACAAGTTCGCTGTATAAGAAAATCTCAACAAAAAGAGGTGATAGTCTGATCTATCAATGGCCAATCAGGGATAAATATTGCTTGAAATAATGAGCTAATAAAAATTATTTCCATTGCCAACAATAATTCATGCTTATACATATTCGTAGACAATAATATTATTTTTTTATTCAATGATTTTTGTAAGCAAAATAAGAGATCATTTTTAGGAATATATTTCCCAAATTTTCTGCCAAACAAATGGACCTTAACTTAAATCAAAGGCTAAAAGTGCTAACCTCAGATTTATGCTATGACTGAGGGAGAGCTATTGCAATGGAATTACACTTTCATCACAAACAAAAGCTTTGGTGATCATTGGACTATGCCCTAACCAATTCCAGAAATTGCTCAAAATATTGGTTCACTCAGATCTTGAATTTACAAGCGAACATGCACGTTTATTTGCTAAGATAGAACCAGATTCAAATGCCTCATCTGCTACTCTCTAATCATGTGCCACAACCAACAAAGAGTGAATCTTTAGTTTAATCTCCATCTGAAACTTCCACATCCTCAATGCATCCCATGATTACATGTTCTATGGTTGATATCTCGAAGCCAAACCCCAAGTTTGCCAATATGGTGGTATTATCTATCCTTCCCGAGCCATGCACTATCCATTCAAAATTGAAACACCCTAATTGGAGAGCCGCTACGCTAGAGGAGGTAGATGCTCTTGCGATCAACAAAGTATGTGAACTTGTTCCCCATCATCCCTTGATGAATGTGGTTGGGTGTAAATGGTTGTACAAGACAAAGCTACATGTAGGTGGTTCACTTGACCAATTAAAGATCTCACTTGCTGCAAAAGGCTTTCATCAAGAGGAGGGCATTAACTTCCTATAAACTTCTAGTCTAGTAGCTAAACATGCCACAATTCACATTGTCCTATATGTTGTTACTATCCAGATTTAGGAAGTTTGTTAATTAGATGTCAAGAATGCCTTCTTACATGGTGATCTTGATGTTCTTGTTTAGATTGGAAAACCATCAAGTTTCCATGATTTGTCTTGTCCTAATCATGTTTGCTTACTCTTGATTGCACTACATGGCCTCAAACAAGCTCCTAGGGCATAGTTCGACAAGTTCGAGAATTTTCTTTTCAAGTATGGATTCTTTTGCAGCATTGCTGATCCATCTCTATTTGTTTATCATCATCATTTTGGTACTATTATTTCACTGCTCCACATGGATGATATAGTCCTCTAGTGATTCCTTGAAATTATTGAACTATCTTGTGCAGACGCTTAGTCAAGTGTTTTCTATGAAAGACCTTGGTGCTCTTCATTATTTCTGGGGCATGGAAGCTAATCACTCCACTGATGGGCTCTTTTTCTCACAACAAAAATTTGCATTAGATTTTTTGAGTGGAGCATCAATGGCGCAATGTAAGCCAATTGCTACTCTAATAGTTACCAAGCAACCACTCCTCAAATATGGTGATAAACCCCATACTTATTCAGCCCATTTTCGAAGCATTATAGGCTCTCTTTAGTTTCTTACCCTCATTTGTCCGAATCACTTGCTTGCATCTGACAAAGCTTGCCAATGTATGCATGCCCCAACTGTTGCTTACTATTAGTTGGTAAAATGTATTCAATGATATGTTTGCAGTACTTTTGTAACGTCCCCAACTCCATCTCTAAGGTCTTGAGCTATAAGGGTTATTTTTGTAACGTCCCAGGTGTGTCGCCATCTTATTTCTTTTTCATTAAGTACATGTGAAAGCATACATACAATACCTAGACAAAGTAACTAGGAAAACAACCACTTGCAAACACACAAGCATATCAGTTATATTTACAAGCCCTTTTGTCATAGGCCGTTTTTTTTTACAACCACTACATGCTCTATACTAAAAAAGGATAGGGTAAATCTTAAGTCTTTTATCGAGACTGCAACTTATCAATTCCTACAATTCTAAAAAACAAAAGGATGAGTCATGGACTCAGTAAGTAAAACCTCTAATTCTCTAATAGGAGGACATCTCATCATCAAAATCCATCAGGTACAACACTCGCAATACAATGTCGATAACAAATCAATGATAAACTTATTACTAAACCTTGGCTACATGCAGATGTCCATCACAATATGCTTCAATGCATACTTACCTTTGGCTTATCAAGAAACATATCGACATATCATACTCATGCTTAACCAGCACTCATGCAAATTCATTTATCGTCGTAGGCTCGACCAAGCCCTCTCGACTCAATTGGGGTTTCTAGTTTCTTGCTAGGCTTCTTAGCTTAATCAAGGCATCCCAGCTCTACCAAGGCATCCTAACGCTAGCTCACCAAAGCATCCGAGCTCAACCTAGGCATTCTAGATCAACCAGGCCATCATAGGGCTAGCTTATCCAAGGCATCCAAGCTAAAAACCAAGCATCCTAGCTTAACTAAGGCATCACATTCAATGGATGAGGTGTTACTGCCAACACTATGTGACGACGGACGCTTTTTCCTCTATATGCGCATCATAAAAGTGCATCACATAAATTGGTTCTTACTTTTCTTCTTAGTCCACTCATACATGGCTTGAAAGCATGCTCATTCAAGTGAGTGTGCCATGGCTCTTAACATCATACTATATGATATACTAGACATGATTCTTGGTTTGTCACTTGAGTCGCACACCTAGGCCGACGTCCGCACCAAGCATGTGGCACCCCTCGACGGCCCCCGATCCATTAGGGTCGTCACAGTTCGCTTACCTTTCACTTTCCCTAATAATATGTCACTCTGATACCATTTCAACTGTAGCGGGTCCATACAACCATGGGGGTTTACATCTTTTAGATCGGTCCCTTGTGCAGTGCATATACGAAAGCACATCCAACAACTCCCTTCCTTATGTTCAGAAAACGATGCACACCTACTAAACATTTATAGGTAAAAACCAAACACTTTTATTTACTTAAACCAGATGGACATCATGCATCGGTACATCAAAATGCCATAGTCTTCTATACTCAGCTATACTTCAAAAGATGACCGACATCTCCTCCAACAGTTGTATACTTAAAGTCCATCGATCAATGTCGGCATCCAAAAGTTCCTTCCTTTGCTATCCTCCTCCTCGCGGTCATATCCGACTACTTGATCCATCTACTGGTGACAGTGGCAACAGAGGAATCTTATCTAGTATGAAATCTTAATCCCCAAAAAGGGTGAGTAGAACCACTCAGCAGTAAAGATCCATCAAACTACTCATTGCGTCATACAGAACAATCAAGGCATCATAACAAAGCACGTATCATTCATGCATTCAAGCATAACTTACCTTGCAGCCATACAAATGTCATCATACCATATGTGCATATACCATCATGCACTCATCATCAAGCATTCATGCATATTCATGCCATATGTGCATATACCACCATGCAGTCATGCATATCTCACCATGCCATCGTGCATATACCACCATGATTCATATCATCCATACTATCAAGCATACATCACCATGAGATCAATTCATGCCTTCATGATCGCATTTTCAATATCAAATAGCATTAATTTACTTTCATAAGCAGATCATGCATCATGCCATATGCATACACCCATGCACATGATTCACTTTCAATTCTTATCTTTCACAAGGATCTCATCAGTTTTTCTTTCCAGGACTAATGTTTGCATCCCACAATTTATCGCTTGCATCCAACTAGGCATCGCGAGGTACCTCCGAGCATGTATTCAAAATACAACCGGGCATCTAGCCCTTCACATTCCAAGCATCTTGCATCCCAACTAGCATCACGAGGAATTCCCCCGGGCACACACCTCTAGGGCTTCCAGGATTACGTACCGACATACCACCAGGAATCCCCCCCGGAATTACGTACCGTATACCACCGAGCATCTCGAAACTCCCGAGGACCCTCCGGAATTATGCCACTAGGCCACCGGGCATCCAGCACCCCCACATCCCGGCGCATCCCAACACTCCCGGGGCATCGTCGGCTCACACCTCCGACACTCTCGTCATTTTCTCAATTTACATTTATACATGTATCTCAATTTCAACATGGCATTTGATGCAATAATGCCAATGATTGGAATCAGCCTTTTCAAAATCATATAATATGCATTGGGAAAAATATTATTTGATGCAATGGTTTTGAGAAACTTCATTGAATTCATGAAAATCCAAAAATCTTTGATATCATATGATATGCATGAATGTCACCACATCATTGTACGAATGATAATCCATGATATCACAATTTATATAGCAAATAAATAACCTGTAAATAGAACAGTTTTTCATCTTAAACAGAATGCGTGCTGTTTATGACAAATTCTGAAAAATTAGTAAACAATGGAAATTAATTCTGAAAATTTAACACACTGTAGATAAGATTTAAGAAAACACATTTTGTGAATAACACCATATCAAAAAAGGCTTCACAGAAAACATACAGGTCCATGCATCAACGAAAAAGGATTTTAACATCATCCATGCACAGTTTTGAAAACAATTTCGATTAAACCCTTAAATAAACTCAGAAAATTATGAAATTTGGACACACTGTATTTAAGACCTAGAGATACAAGTTTCATGAAGAAATTGTAGTCCAATTCATTCTGGATTAAAAGATAAAATCAATTTACTTTTCCTATTCTCGGTATCATTTTCCAGATCTACCTGTGTTGAAGAAAAAATCGTTTCCTTGGTCATTACTGGTCCATTTACTGTGAAAGTTCAGTATGTTATTCCTCAGAATATTACCTACAACTTCGTTAAGGATACACGATCAAATTTTAACTTTATGATTTTATAAAAAAATCCTGAAATCATACTAGGTTGAAGCAGTGTTTTTCCCAGATCCAGTTTCTTCAAAAGACAACGGTTTCACCGACCTATCTTTGTTCATTTCCTCTAAATGTTTGATATGTTCTACCTCAAGAAGTATACTACAACTTTTGTTAAGAGATCAAAGTGAGATTTTCACAAGAAGGTAACTTTACAGACCACGAAACCATTGAAGGTCAGCACAACGAATTCCAGATCTAGTCTCTCCAAAGAAAAATCATTTCACTGACCATTTCTTGTTCGTTTTGCCTCAAATTTCAGTATGTTGTTCTTCAATGTGTTCTCTAAAACTTGGATGAAGATGTCGAAACAAGATTCCAACTAAAAAGTCACATGCAACACACAAACTCGCGGACGGTTGGACTGGTCTTTCCGAAATCAGCATGCATGACCAACGAATCTCTCTTCAAAGCTCCGAAATCTCATCCCATCTACCACAACCAAGACTTACCATCTACTGCACATACACACAGCAATACAAAGAGTAGGTTTTAGGACTTCACTTGCCTCAAATCAAAGGAAAACACAGCAAGAATGACGGCGGGACTAGGCGGGCTCGACAGCATCTCCTCTTCCTCTCTTCCTCTCTTTCTCTCTTCTTTCTTTGGACGGTACTCTCTCTCTCTCTTCTCTCTCTTCTGGTCGAAATCCCTCTCCCCCTTTTCCTTTTATTCTCTTATTTGCTTGTAATCATTAGGTTTTGCATGCATGAGACACTTGGCTCCAAGAGGAGGACAAGTGGCTTCAACAAGGAGACAAGTGGCTGCATCAAGAGGACAAATGGAGGAGGTGGTGTGGCCTCCATCCGGTTCTCCTTCATGGGCCGGCGGTTTGGGCCTTTTGGCCTGCTTTAGGCCCAATACACTTGGGCCTAAAGTCCAAGCTTAAATGGCCCATATTATTTTTGATAATCCATCTTAATCCTCATTTAAATAAATACCTAATAGCATAATAAAATGGCCAAAAGACTTTGTGACATTAATCCATAAAATCAAATCTATAAAGTGCATAGTCAAGAACAAAGTCTTCTTTATCAAATTGTCCTATAGTACCAACCTTGATCATCCATTAACATAAGATGTATTTCTACCCAAATAATTCTCCATTAAAATACTCGGCATTAATCTATTAAAATTCTTTGATCTAAAGGCCGTAACATAAATCAATAACACTCCCATCACCTATTCATGGTTCATGGTATATCCAGGGGTTATTATGAAATTTTGGGATGCCACAAAGCAAGACTTGGAATCGGCACACTTCAATACCAATCTAAGGTCTCGTGGTTTAGGCCATCGCGACTTGACATTGACTCCAAGCCGAGCGAACCTTGACCTCGTCCTAGGGTGTGAACACACTCAAGCATGCAAACATGGGAAAACCATATGAAAGAACAATACAAAATACACGTAGCTTACATGGGTGAGCACCCCATTAAACTCGACGACCTAGGTTATCACCCTAGTCAAGAGTTAGAGATTCTACTTACATTTGATGAACCTTGATGAACTATATGTGGTTTTACTAATAGAAGATTGTTCAATGAGGTGGTGGGTGAGTAAGGCCGAGAGAGGGAGAGAAGGCGATAGTGAGAGGGCATGAAAGAAAAATAAAGAAAAGAGTGTAAGTGAGGGAGGAAGATGAGGTGGTGTGGAAATTGGGGGCAAATGCTTCTATTTATAGGCAAACCCCTCATGATGATCTTTTTCAAATGGATCAATAGAATTTCTTTGGGTGGCAAGCTTAAGTTGATAAGGTGGCAAGGCTAAGGAGAAAGATGTGGCAAGCCTAATCCCTAGGGCCACACTTGTTCTTTCTCTTATTGGGCCACCCAAGTCTTATAATGATGAAATGAATACTTGCTCTCCAAGTTTCATCTGTTTAACACACTAAGGTCCAAAAGAATTTAATGCATTCTTATCTTCAGACCAAAAATACTCTAGATTGGCTTGTTTCTCAAGTTGGACGTACAGCCCTCTTTCCCTCCAAGTTGGGCATGTGACCCTTTTATCCTAGGGTGAAAAATAGTTTTGAGCAATTATGAAAATTAGCATCATTACCTTATCAAGCGAGCTCAAAAAATTATAAAAGTTTAATATGTTGTATGGAAGATCTTAGATAACATTTTTCATAAAGGAAACCAAGTCTAATATTGTCTGTGGAAATAGCAATAGATCATTGAACACAACCCAACAATTCGTTGGTCGGGCAAATCCAATGGTCGCAGGGAAAGACCTATTATGAAATCGAAATATTCACAAAAAAATTTGAAATTTTAATATGTTATAGGAATGGATATCCTCTAAAACTTTTATGAAGGAAGCATATCCATATTTGAAAATGAAAATTTTATAAAAATTCGAGAAGATTACTTGATTACTATTTTTACTGAATTGGACAAGTTCCATATGGTAAATGACTAGGCTTTTGTACCAACCATTTCACCTTATAAAAATATGATATTAAAGTATGTCGTAGGCCAAGATGTTTTGAACAATTTTCATGAATGAAGTTTCTCAAATTCGAACAAAAAAGAGCTCTATAAAATTGGAAAGCGGGAAAGGTCCAGAATTTTCGAAAAACTAGGAAGTCAAAACCAATGAAACTCAAGGTGACAAGTCTATGGAGGAGAGATGGCATTGTACTTGTCTTCTAATATCACTTGTCATTATTCTTTTAGACCATGAGTCACCATCTTTCATTAATTACTTGAGACACTTAAGCCTCCATGTTCATTGTCCCCATTTAATGCATTCGACTCTTGATCGAAGAGAAAATTGGCCTATCTAGCTTAGTCTCCAAGTCTTCTTAAGAGGCTTATGACTCACCCTCTCTTAATGTACAAAAATCCAAAGTTTCATGATTACCTCCCAAGGGCAAGACCATATGTGCCAAGTGTGTGACAGCCCAAGGAAGGGGAGGGGTCCTCTCTAGTCCCACATCGCTTTGGAGGAGAGTCTTGAGCTAGTTTATAAAGGCTTAAGTCCCTTTAATCTATATAACGCGTTTTAAAGCCGTGAGAACTTAGTATCCAAAGAGGACAATATTATACAGTGGGGCTTAGGTCGTTACAAATGGTATCAGAGCCGACTCTCGACCGTGTGTGGGGGCCACAGCGAGAACGTTGTACTCTTAAGGGGTAGAGAGTGTGACAGCCCAAGGAAGGGGAGAGGGTCCTCTCTAGTCCCACATCGCTTAGGGGGAGAGTCCTGGGCTATTTATAAAGGCTTGGGTCCCTTTAATTTGTATAACGCGTTTTAAAACCGTGAGGACTCAATGTTCAAAGCGGACAATATTATATAGTGGGGCCCAAGTTGTTACAAAGTGTCCTACTTAGTCATCAAGCATTAATTAACTACCTTCTAGGAGCATTAAATGCACCAAGTGAAATATCTATATTTGAAGGTCATCTCATTAGGTGGGAGCTAATCGAGTCTAACCACAGCCAACTACCTTATTTGGCTCGAAATTCGTGCCTAACCCGTGGTAGCATGAAACTGGATGTAACTAGGTTTAATCGGTGAGACTGAGTTTGGACTTCCATTTATCATGTGAAGGGCTCACGATTGGGTCCGAGGGCCAGGCCTTGGGCCAATCGAGGAATCCTTTAGTTGGTCAACTAGCCAGTTGTCTGGCTAGTCCTGTGGCTAGTCCCTAGTTCATAACCGACCATCAGGTCGATTTATGGCATATTCTTGCTATCAGCGTACTGATCCTTAGCGTACTATTCAAGGCCAAAATAATGGTTGAAATCGAAGATGTTACAACTTTACACCTTGGGCTTCACATTTTTTTCTCATAGTTCTCTCCATTTATCTGGGTTTGTCAATGCAGATTGAGCTAGGTGCAAACTCACCCGACATTCTAACACTGGTTATTGTACTTTTCTTGACTCAAATTGTATTCCATAGTGTGCCAAAAAAACAAGTCTAAGGTCCTCCACAGCTGAAGATTGAATTCCGAGCTCTTGCTTTTGCAGCTATTGAACTCACTTGGATTTCATACATATTGCATGACATTGGGATCTACCAATGTCAACCTTTATTACTTTTCTCGAACGACATGTTAGGATTGTATCTCACTACTAACATAGTTTTTCATGCTTGGATCAAACACATCGAGATAGACTATTAATTTGTTTGGCAGAAAGTTGCACTTGGTTCTATTATAACTCGCTATATTCCGTCTTCCTCACAAGTTGCTGATATTTTCACCAAACCATTGACTCAAGATAGGTTTGCTGGTTTTGAATCAAACTTGGTCTCTAGTCCTCCCCATTTGACCAGTTTGAAGGGGAGTATTGAAGTATCAAATTAGAAAGTAAAAGATCACAAAGGCTACAGTGCAGAATCTTTTATAAAACAACATGAGAATTACTAATCAAGTGGAGTGTTCACGAGTTGATCATTTCAAGATCTTTTAAGGTTTATTTTTTTATTTAATTTCCACGTACATCAAATTGTTATCTTTTATATTTATTTTTTATCATATTTATAGGTGGTGATATATCTATTTATATTGTACAACTTATCAATGAAAATGTAATGCTTCAACGACTCAATTCTCTATTTTCTTTATGGTATAATTGCCATTGATCCTTTCTTGTAAAAAATAAAATAAAATAAATTGATACAATCATGTCGCCACCTTCTTTACAGCCAAGATTTCCATTTCTTTTAGACATCAATGTGGTAAATTTTGTTACATTAAAGCTCAACGAAAATGACATTTTACTTTGGAAGACACAAGTATTGTCTTTGATTGAAAGTTAGAACCTACTTTGTTTCCTTAGCGGAGAGATAGCTGCACCACGGCAGACTTCGACATTAGAAAATGTAACCAAAAGAAAATAATCCATAATATAAATAACGGGTGTGCAGTGACCGCTTTATAAAGTCTTGAATCATGGGCACACCCTCAGAAGAGGTTCTCAGACATGCTGTTGGACTTCAAACTGTAGTGGAAATATGGCAAGCTCCCATTGATCATTTCGAGCAAAGCTTGGTAGCTCGTGAACTTGACCTCCTCAGAGAACTTCTACACATTAGGAAAGAAAATGAGCCTTCATCTATTTATCTTCACAGCTTTAAATCTATTTGTGATCAAATGCATTCTTGTTGCTTGAAGGATGCTAATAAGCTTGGTAAACCTGTGTCGGATGCTAATAAAGTCTTCTAATTACTTGAAGGACTTGATGACAACTACGAGTCATTCAAAACGACAATGTTCAGACCTCCTCTTTTATCTCATGTTGAAGAGGTTGCACAACTTCAAAGTTATAAGTTACGAAACAAACACACTTCAACCATTCTCCTAAATAGTTTAATGGCATTTATCTCACAACGGCACAATGGTGGCTACAAAAACAAACCCAAAGGAAGAGGTAGAGGATCCACATTTAATTCTAGGATTGTGGCTTTTCTCAAACAAACTAGAATAGTCGGCACTTTTGAAGAAACTACTATAATACTCACCAAATCAAAACCATTGGTGCACTACCAAATTCAAACATAGGAATGCCATCTCTCATCTGTTAGATTTGAAAGAAGAAAGGGCATGATGCATTGAATAGCTTGGTATTGTTTCAACAACATTTATTAGATTGTTAATACACCTCACGTTCTGGCTGCTCTTCGTATCTTAACTCACAAGATGAAGAATGTCATTCGAACACTAGTGCTAATACATCATATGACTGATAATCCAGGTGCAATTCACATCAAATCAATTAAGTGCTTTTCCTTTGGTTTGAACTCTGTTCAATATTTCTTTACCAAAAGAAAAGCACTTAATTCTATCATTACTCCATTTCTTTCGTAGTAAGATTAACTTGAAAAACAAATTCTATTATTACTACATTTCTTTACCCTTTTCTTTTGGTTTGAACTAATGGGGTCCACCTTCTGGTAAAGATCATCAATAGGTCTTAAGTTTTTGAAAACTTCTTCAGTTTATTTAAAAGTCATCTTAATCAACTTATTTAAAGAGATGCAACACCCTTAGGTCACGACCTTTCTCGAGGTAAACCACCAAGAGAAAGATAATAGATAACTACAATGGGTACGAATGGTAGCACGGGCTCTTTTAAGCCTATACTCAATGCAACTTGGGATTTCATTTAAATTTTCCTTATTAAACTTACTTTTTCCAAGTAACCGCTAACCAATTGCAGGTCAATTAAACATCCAAGCAACACACAATAGTTTGCCTTACTTTCACGAGCTAGATAGATACAAGGACTTGATTAAACATCCAAATAAAACATAGGAGTTTGCCTTACTTTCACGAACTAGATAGATACAAGGACTTGATTGTGCTAAATTACTCAAACGTCACTTCGGTACATCTTGTATTTATTTTGAAAATATTTTGCATGCAATCTTTGTCGGTTTTATCCTATGTCATTAACATGTGATATATGATTATGCAGGTGCACAAAAAATAAAATAATACTCAATAATTAAAGCAGTAAATAAATTATGAAAAATATGAAGAACCTGGATGCATGAGCAAACATATGCTAAATTGCGTTTTGTCCATTGAAACGAGGTTTTTGCGAACTACAACTCAAGAAACAAATAGACAATGATATGCAAAACACATATAAAATGCATTATGCATGTTTACATATAAATCGACAAATATTTTTCAAAGCTAATTAGTATGTAACCATACTAATCTTTTGGTATCTTCTCATTTAAATGCCATGATGAATATGCAATTAAACCCTAAACTACTACTGGCTGAAATATGCATGTACTATGATGCAATGACATGAAAATCCTAATTAGACTAAGATGCCTTAAATGAATGATATAATTAAGGCAGATTCACATTACTTAGTATGAAACCCAAAGAACAAATGCCAAGCATACTAACTGACATGATCTAATGCAATATGATACGACATAACTTAAATTTCTAGATGACATGACGTACATAATCTTAGCAAACATGTATCCCTAAAATACTAATGACATGCATGATAGATATTAAACCATATGCAATGCATTAATCCTGAATGCAATATATATAAGATGCCAATCAAAATCAATTCCTAACACGCGGCTTACTAAATGACAAGCAACATGAATACTATAGAGCTAATCAAGAATCAATTGTGTAATTAAATGCAATCTACGAGTGACATTAGTGAAATATTTTCGAATTTTCTTTATGAATTAGAATGATGACTAAAATTGACTAGGAGATAACGTGTATTAGTTAAATCCTGTTCATGCATGAGCTAAACTTCATGGTTTCCTAAATTACTTCATGAATTCTAATGCATCTAATGTATTAAATATTAAATTCAAAAACATGAATATAACCTAAAATATGCAGCATGCATGAATATTTGATAAAAACGTAAAATCTAATGAAAGTGCAAACAAACTATCTGATGGAACAGCAACATGGGCGAATAACTTCAGGAATTTCAAGAATTATTATTATGCATTAATGCTCATGAAATTTCTACAATAACATTTAAGAATCATCAATATCTATAAAAAGATGCAATAATTATTAAATTTTGATAATATAATGCAGAGGTAATATTCTTAACTAATTCTAGATGCAAATTACTATATGCCATGCATGAATATTAAAATTGAGCAGATCTTTCGGCTCAAAGGTCCGATGGCTCAATTTATTTCATGTTTAATGCAAGGTATAAACAAAAGGGAATAAAAATAAAATAAGGTTCAACAACTATAGGTTCGACAATCAAATCATTGCATAACATCAAATCTAACCAATTATTCATGCAATTACCAGTCTTGCCTTAATCAGGGCTAACCTAGGGACACCAAGGAAGGATTCATAGCTAAGGGATGGCCGTGGAACTTGAGGAGCCGCCGGTGAGCAAGGATGTCCGCTGGTGAGGGAATTGGAGAAGAGTCGGTATAGTTTAGCTGAACGCGATAGGCAGAGGCTCCGGGAACAACAGAGGGGACTCGTGAGGATTGAGGAACTACTGGGAGAGGGTAGAAGTTGCCAGTGCTCAAAGGATTGCCGGCGATGCAAAACGAAGCAGGAGGCCAGAGAGAGAGAGAGAGAGAGAGAGAGAGACACACACACACACACACACACACACACACACACACACAAACAGAGACACCGTGTAGAAAATTTCAGAGTTTCTCTAGCTCTGAATGGGTGCGTGTTCTCATAATGGTTGATGGATGATCTATCTATAGGCTCTAGAGGTTAGCTTAAATTAGAATCAGAGAAATAATAATAGAAATTTAAAGGAATTATGATAATTATATCTAGTGTGCACAATATTGGATCAATGGTCGAGATGAAAATGAATGTATGATGGACGATGAGTTTTAGATATGGTGGGCAATCGAATCAGGAAGATAGGATTGCAATTTAATCCAACGATGTGTGCAGATGGGGAGAGTTAAGCAATCCAAAACCAGTGTTGGATAACTGACAATTAAGCAATCAAATCTTATCAATAATGTGCAACACATTAGAGAGAAATCCCCCTTTATGGCCGGCCACTTAAGGGCTTGATTGTGCGTGCGACGGTTGGTAATAACACCCACAGCGAGGTCATGTGATTGGCATGCGAGAAGTTATAAGTGCAACGCATGATTAGAGGTATGCGCACGGCACATGACCTCGTATGCTAGGCACCTATTCTAGTGTGTGATGGTTCATGGAGACGTAGAGGAATAGCTGTATGAATGGCACATGATCTTGGCACAAGTTTGGCGCTTGGTCGAGTCATGTTCAAGGCGTGTCAGCATTAGTCATGCGAGACGCGCATGGGCCATAAATAAGGAGATGTGGCTGTGAATTTCAGGGGTCGTGGGTGCCCAGGATTTTGTCATGCGGTGACATGCACTTATTTTTAAGTCTAGATCTTATCTATCTCTCACAATTCCGAAACCCTAGGATTCTCATATTTTTGGAAAGCATATTCTCAAATTCATTGAGCTGACTTTCTTATTCATAGGGCCTAAATATTGAATATTTCATGATATTAAGCACATAACTGAATGAGAATTGGAACTTAGCACACAAGCTTAAGAGACAAAAACCGTGAGCTTATAATGGCCTAAGAGCTACTCTTTATCATTTCTTAAAGTAAGATAAGTTGTATATTTCTTTCTTCAGTATTTTTTTTTTTAATTTTCCACCTGTCACGACCTCTTTTTTTCCATCCAGGGAAAAAAAGAAAGGTTTAGGGGTATTTGCCTAAAGAGACGGACCAACGGCCCTAAATTAGGCGTGGGCTCTCCCAAGCCCATGCCTCGTGCAACATTGGATTTTGAATTTTAATTCTTAACAACATATGTACTTCTAGGAGTCGCCACTAGCCTATTAGGGTTGGCTAGAAACCAACCGAGACACGGGAGTGTTGCCTCGATTACTACGCAACCAGAGATTTCTAGGAACGGGGACTTGTTTACGCTAATGTTTCTATTAGCGCCCTTGCGGTACCACTAACTTGGAAAGGTTGTTTATCTAAATTGTCACACAATCTTGATTACCAATTATAACCTTTATGAAACCACTAAGTGTCCATGCAAATGTTTTTGTAGGTTTTTATTTTATTTTATTTCTAGACTAATTCTAACCTAATTTAGAAGAGAAATTTACACTCAAATTAATGAAAAAACGATGCGGTAAGTATACATCCACGAAATTAAAATGACTTGAAAATAAATATGGAAAAGGAAAACCCGATACAAGTTGGGCATATAATATTACATGGCCTTGTTATCACGCCCGGACAGGACCCCGTGAGCGAAATGGGAATTTAAATATGCATGATATTACTCTAAATGCATGAAATTACTCTAGATAATTTTAATCTATGCAAAATGGATTATTTACAAAAATTGTTATAAAATACCAAAATAGCATTAAATTAGGAAAATGACATTTTAAAATTAGGAAAATTCCATATATGTCATTTCTATCCTAATTTGATGTTATCCAACATTTTTGATATTTTTGAAATTTTTAGATTTTTCTATTTTTTTATTTTTTTTCAAAAAAAATATTAATAATGATTCCTTAAACCGATCTATGCTAACATGGAGTGACACATCACATGAATATCACAACGATTAAGCTCAAATCGACCACTTCGAGATTGAAGCTTGGTTTCAACATTTTATCGAATACTTGGCTTGCATCAAATCACCCAAAAACGGCTTCTTCGGGTCATGTTCGTGGCCTTCAATCTCAATCCATAAGCAATCTCATGTGAATGTAAAGTATCAAGGATATACTAATACATGCAAAGAACGTGTTTGACTAGAAATTACAGCCTAGAACATGCAAAAACCAAACTGAAAACGGTCTCCAAGATGCGGGTTGGAGCTGTTTTGCAAAATTGGTGATGAACCCAAGTCAAACAGCCATGCCAAATGCTCAGATTGAAGCTCCGACAACCATCACATGCCTTATCTATATGAAATATTACTCCATCTAGATGAAAATAGGTAACACTTACTTTGAAATGCAACAAACATCACCGAAAACGATCAACCGAACGCATCAAAATGAACTCTCCAAAAAGCATTCATGCATGATATATGCTGGCCAATCATGTCTCAATGTGGTTTTTGGCTCATGTTATAGATGGTTTCATGGTTCACAATGAGATTTAAAGACTAAACCGGGTTCCTATGCATCATTTGTACTCCCATGTAACATTCATCAAAGTCACAAAAAAAAAAAAAAAAAAAAACATGCAATGGGGAGTAACAAGTCGAGCATGTAGGGGCATTGAAGAGGTTTTAAACACTTAGAAAAATTTTAGCTTCAGAAATCAGCTCTTCAGACTAGTTTCCTTCTCGATTTTCGTGATCAAAATATGTTCAAACTTGAACAAAAATACATCTAGAATGCTTACCTTGCTTCCTAGTTTCTTTTTCAAGCGACTCTTGGCCAAGGAAACCACGAAATTGTCTTCTGGAAGCACGTGAAAGTTGGTTCCTTCAAGGTGAAAGTGAGATTGAGGAAGAGAAGCACAGAAAAAAATAGAGCACAAACTTGCGTACGTTAGTTTTTTTTTTTTTAAGGCAACTTAAACAAGAACAAAAACTGCTTACAAACCACACACACGTGCAGCATATAACTGCACCTAAACATGTTAATTCACATCCTAGAAAATAGCAAAAACACTAAATACGTAACTAAATGAACTTACTTTTTTTTAATAAAAAAACAGAGTAAAACAGAGGAAAAAAACAGAACAAAAAACAGAGTAAATAAAAAGAAAACAGCAACTGAGACATTATTAATCTAACAAACTCCTCCTTGGATCAGTTGCTGCTGCATACTCCAATTTTCTTTCTTAATACTTCAAATCTTCTAGCTTGAAGTGGTTTTGTGAACATTTCTGCAAGCTGATCTTCAGATCTCGCAATAGACCAACTTAACTTCGCCACTTTGTTGCACCTCACGCAAAAGAAAAATTTGACTTTGGAATGCTTGGTTTTGCCATGAAAAACTGGATTCGTGATATTGCTAAGGCAGCCTGATTATCCACATTAACTTCAATGCAATTACTAGAATTCAACCACAAGTCCTTCATTATCTTCTTCAGCCACAAAGCTTGATTTGCAGCTGCAATAGCTGCTATAAACTCAGCCTCTGCTGTGGACTGAGCTACAATCTCTTGCTTTTTGGAACACCAGGAGAAACAAGCAGAATCAAAACTGAAACAATATCCAGACGTACTCTTCATGTCATCTACTAAACCAGCCCAGTCATTATTAGAAAATCCTCGCAAATTAAACTTCTGACATTTTTTAAACTTCACACCAAAGAACAATATTCCTTTGAGATATTCCAATACTCTTTTTGCTGCAATCAAATGTAACTGACTAGGACTAGTCATAAACCTGGATAAGACACTCACAGCAAATAGAATATCTAGTCTGGTTGCTGTAAGATACATAAGACACCCAATTAGACTTCTATACATAGAAGCATCTACTGCATCTGTTCCATCATTCTTCTGCAGCTTCTCTTTAGCAGCCATAGGAGTGCTTACACTTCGATAATCTTCCATATGAAACTTCTTTAGAATTTCCTTCATGTATTTTTTCTGACAGATGAATATCTCATATGAAGCCTGTTTGACTTCCAGACCCAAAAAATAAGACATTTTTCCCAAGTCTGACATCTCAAAAACTGCAAATAAATCTTGCTTCACCTTCTCTATCAATTCCATATCATTCCCCGTCACTAAAAGATCATCTACATAAAGTGACAGAATTACAACACTGTGATTCACCTTCTTGACATAAAGAGTGAATTCACTTAAGCTTTTTACGAAGCCAAAATCCTGCAAATATCGATCTATCTTCCCATACCAAGCTCTTGGAGCCTGCTTCAATCCATATAGAGCTTTCTTCAACCTGTATACACTCTCTTCTTGCCCTTTGATACTAAAGCCTTCAGGTTGTTCAACAAAAATCTCCTCCTCAAGCTCTCCATTCAGAAATGCAGACTTGACATCTAACTGAAATATAGGCCATCCCTTCTCTGCTGCAATAGCTAACAATAACCTTATTGTATCAAGTCGTGCAACAGGAGCAAATGTTTCAGAATAGTCTACTCCCCATATTTGTGCATAGCCTTTCACCACTAGTCTAGCTTTGTGTTTATTGACAGAACCATCAGGATTAAGTTTTGTTCTAAACACCCACTTAACCCCAATCACATTCGTATCAGATGGTCTGTCAACAAGCTCCCATGTGTGGTTTTTCTGGATCATTGCAATCTCCTCCTACATTGCTGCAATCCACCTCTGATCCTCCTTAACTTCCACAAAGTTAGATGGTAAGAGCATTGCCACATTGCTTCTTTCATAGATTTCAGCAAGTGACCTTGTACCTCTCATTGGTAAATCATCCACACTGTCTTCCAATCCATCTATAACTTCATCAACCTCTACATCTGTTGTAGGTTGTTTTTCAAATTGTTGCTGTTCTGCACTCTTTCCTTCTATCCAATTCCACTCATCTTCCTCTAGAAAAACAACATCTCTGCTTACAGTCACCTTCCCTGTCATAGGGTGAAAACTTCTGTAAGCCTTTGATTGGAGACTGTACCCGATGAAGATTCCAAGCTCTGCTTTCTAATCCAGCTTGTCCCTCTTGACCTCAGGAACATGAGTATAACACAAACACCTAAAAACCTTCAAATTTTTCACAGAAGGTTTAACACCATACCAGACTTCAAAAGGTGTTGACCTCTCTAAGGCCTTTGTGGGTAATCTGTTCAACAGGAACACTGCAGTATTAGCTGCTTCAGCCCAGAACTTCTTAGGCAACATCTTCTCCTGCATCATACATCTGGCCATCTCCATAATACTTCTTTTTTTCCTCTCACTGACCCCATTCTGTTGAGGTGAATAGGGAGTAGTGAACTGCTGCGCAATTCCTGCTTGCTCACAATTCAACTTAAACTTGTGAGCAAGATATACTCGAGAACCATTATCAGACCTGAGCATTTTAATTTTCTTCCCACTCTGATTCTCAACTAAGGCTTTAAATTTCACAAACACATCAGCAACTTCAGACTTGGCTCGCAGAAAATAAATCAAACTCATCCTAGTCATATCATCAGTGAAGGTAATGAAATACCTGCTACCATTGAGAGAAGACTCAGACATAGGTCCACATAAATCTGTGTGGACTAATTGCAGCTTCTCACATGCTCTCCAGCCTCCTCCTTTGAAAGGAAATCTAGCTTGCTTGCCAAGAAGACAAGTTTTGCACTGTGGAAATTCCTCCTCCAAACTTGGCAAGTCATCTGCCAAGCTATTTCTCTGCATAAACAACATGCTCTTCCTGTGAACATGCCCAAGTCTTTTATGCCATATCTCTGCATTTTCTTCTTTGCACTTTAAAGCCATTTGTTGCATCTCCTGTGGCTTGAACATGAAACTCTTGTCCTCCATTGGGATTCTTAGCACTTCTTTGCTATCTGCATTATTAATAAGACATTCATTCCCTTCGAATTTCACTTTATAGCCCTTCTCAACTAATTGACCAACACTTAACAAATTATGGTCAATATTTGGCACAAAGAGAACATCACTGATGAGCTTCACCTCCTGATTTCCTTCAATAGCCACTGTACCCTTCCCTTGCACTTCGATATACTGTCCATTGCCAATTCTGACTCTAGACTTGACTAACCTGTCTAGAATCCTAAACAGCTTCGAATTACCAGTCATATGATTGGTACATCCACTATCCACCAGCCATGCATCATTCCCAACAGAAGATTCAGAAAATGAAGCTACAAATAAGTGCTCTTCCTCGGTTTCATTCACTGCTACTTGTGCTTTACCTGCTTGTTGGTAATTTTTTTCTTTGCAGATGGCTTCCATGTGACCCAACTTGTTACATCTTCTGCATCTTGCATCAGGCTTTCTCCAACATCTAAAAAACTGATGATTAGTTCCACCACAGTATTGACAAGGCTTTTTGTTCATCTTCCATTTGCTAGACCCACCAGAATTTCCTTCTTTTGCTACAAACTTGGAGTCACCGGCATTTTCTCTGGACTGAATCCATTTCTTCCCTTTGCCTCCATCATTTGATTTCACTCTAGCTTGCAGCACACCCTCTACAAACTCTTCTTTTCTCATCAGTCTTCTGTGCTCCTGTGCCTGCAGAGCATTTAACAATTCTGCAAGCTTTATATCAGGTAAATCTCTTGTGTTTTCCAGAGACGCTATGGTGGCTTCGAACTTATCTGGAAGAGACACCAGGATCTTCTGAACAAGTCTTTCATCCTTCAAGTCAGTCCTTAAAACTCTGATTTTATCAACTATCCCAACCAACCTATCAGAGTACTCCTTCGCTGACTCTGAATCCTTCATCTGCTATCTCTCAAACTCCCTCAAGAGATTCAGCACCTTCATGCCTCTTATCTTCTCATCTCCCTCGTATTCATCCTTCAAGAAATCCCATATGGCTTTTGCAGAGTCACATTTCATAATTCTGGTAAAGATGGTAGGTGAGACAGCAGCATATAGGCAAGATTTTGCCTTGGCTTTTCTTGTGGTTCTCTCTTTATAAAGTTTGATTTCATTCATGGTCGGATTATCTGGAAGTGGAGCAACTTCATAATCATCCTCCACAGCTTCCCAAAGATCATGACCCTCCAAAAATGCTGTCATCTTAATAGCCCATGCTTGATAATTCTCTCCAGTAAATACTGGAGAAGCCATCACGGAGAAACCACTCGACCCAGTCTCCATCACCCTTTAACTTCTTTACACTTCGATACTTGCTTCACTTCACAGTCCCTCAAGATCATACATGCTCTGATACCGCTGTCGTTACTGATCAAAAATGATAATCTAGAAACAGAAAACCAGAAGCTATAATTTTGAGTGAGGAAGAGAAGCACAGAAAAAAAACAGAGCACAAACTTGCGTACGTCGGTTTTTTTTTTTTAAGGAAACTGTCAAGTACAAGGCAACTTAAACAAGAACAAAAACTGCTTACAAACCACACACATGTGCAGCATATAACTGCACCTAAACGTGTTAATTCACATCCTAGAAAATAGCAAAAACACTAAATACGTAACTAAACGAACTTGCTATTTTTTTAATAAAAAAACAGAGTAAAACAGAGGAAAAAAAAAAAGAGAAAACAGAGTAAATAAAAAAGAAAACAGCAACTGAGACATTATTAATCTAACAGAGATCTGCAGAAGAAAAAGTGACAACGAAGCTTTTCGTTGACTTCCAAAACTAGACTTCCAAAACTAGACTTCCAAACTTTCCTTGTTGGCCAAGTTAAAATCAACCCAAACTATATGTATTATAGTTTGGCGTTTAAGTCATGGCTTTCCTCATTTGTCTCTCAAGTTTCTCAAAAGCACTCGCTTTTCCTCACTCGTGACCAATTAGGCTCAACACTTAGAAAAATTTTCGGACTTTCTGGGCCCTCTAGGAGGGCACTGTTTCGGGGGGCTTTAGGAGGCCTTTCCGATCTCCATTTGGGACGTGCAACCTATGGTTGGAAAGATCTTTGAATGAATTTTCACTCTCTAGTTGAAGGTTTTGGCTAATTTTGGCCATAGATGTGTGAAAATCTCGCTTTTCTCTCTCCAGGTCGGTCTGGAATTTCTGGGTTTCTCTCTTCTGGAGTTGCTTCTGAAGGTGTGTTTGGGGAACGATTCCGAGCCCCCTCTCATGTTTCCCGTCTTCTCCCCCTTATCCCTCGAATCAGCATGCTTCATAGATCTTATCCACTGCCTTAAGCAATCTCTTCCCCGGCTTTTTGCCCTCCTGCCAAGCCTACCAACTAAGCAGTCCACCCACTCTCTGACTTAGTCAAAATTTTCCAATTTTGCAGATGTTGAGTGTGCTGATTTTGCTGCGACTTTCCCGTGCTTCCAGCAGCTTATCCCTGGCAAATTTTCGTCCACTTGCACTGCTCATTACGGTCTTCCATCACGTGCAAAGATCAGGCCGGTTGGACAGCCAAGGAGGATATGGTGGGGCCACCAAGTTGCTTGCTCAACAACTCCGACTTCAAACCAACTTGTGGACTAGGATTTGTTAGCCGGTTTAAGTGCTTTAATCCATGAATTTAGCTGCGATTTTTGATCAATTAACAAGCTCATGTATAGTAGTTTAAGATCTTAATAAGATTTTGCGATTTTGCCCACCCAAGTTTGCAAAAAAGTCTCTCAAAGTTGGCCATTTTCTTATCCGAAAATACTCGATTCAATACAAATGTGATCTTTTTGGCTCAATTTGATTGATTCGCCTTGGCCCAAATTCAATTTCAACTCAAATTGATGACCAAGATGATGATTTAAGGGCTTGGGCGCAAATTTTGCAAAAATTGCGAATTGGTCCCTCAACTTTTAGAAATTGCATTTTGGCCCCAACTTGCCATTTGAATTCCAATCTGACCTCCTGGGCTTGGCTAGTCACATTTAGATCATTGATCCCAACTTGCTCTTCTTTTTTTTTTTTAATTATTTTTTATAGGAAAAATGTCTTTCATTTAAAACACTATATTAAACACCTAGATAACTTATATGCAGGAATTTGACATGAAATATTTTTGGGCAAAAATTTAGGTGTCGATAGCTGCCCCTCTTTGGAAGGAAGCTCAAAGAGGTTTCTTTCAAAGATATGGTGACACCTAATTTTTCTGTTTTTTTTTTGTTTTTTTAATAGTAAAATGAAAATGCAAGTGGGCTTAATGTAAAGAGCGTGGTTTAAGGATGTATCTATGAATACTTTGAAAAGTGTGGTTTAAGGATATATCTATGAATACTTTGAAAAGTGTGGTTTAAGGATATATCCACAAACCTTGTGGTTTAAGGCAGTCCCACGAACCTTGTGGTTTAAGGCAGTTCCACTAACCGTGTGGTTTAAGGCAGACCCACTAACCGTGTGGTTTTAAGGTAGTCCACTAACCGTGTGGTTTAAGGCAAACCCACTAACCGTGTGGTTTAAGGTAGACCCACTAACCGTGTGATTTAGGGCGAATTCACTAACCTTGTGGTTTAAGGCGGTCCCACTAACCGTGTGATTTAAGGCAAATTCACTAACCTTGTGGTTTAAGGCAGTCCTACTAACCATGTGATTTAAGGCAAATTCACTAACCTTGTGGTTTAAGGCAGTCCCACTAACTGTGTGAATTGTATGGTTTGAGGATGACTAAGAATCTCTTGAAAATGCATGGTTTAAGGCTGACCCATGAACCCTTTGAATTTGCATGGTTTAAAGTTAACCAAGAACTCTTGAAAGTGCATGGTTTAAGGCTATCTCATGAACTCTTTGAAATTGTGTGGTTTCACTGGAGAAACCTGTCATTCGAGAATATTTTGAAATAGACACTGCACATCAAATAGAATTCATTATAACAAGTATTCTAGTAGCGAAAGCATACTAGATAAGATCAATTTCAGCACATGTCATCAAAAACAATATCAAAAGTGTGTCGGTAATGTGAAAGTAATGATTGCATAAACAAATCAAGCTAATTCCAACTACTTGACAAACTCGCAAAATTGTCATCAGGCTCGGATGATATCATTAATCGTCAAATTCTCTTGGGAGAAAAGTCCTTGTTGAAATGACCTTGACTTATGAGAAAGGTTTGTTAAGTATGCCAAGCAAGGACCCCTAGTCAGAAAGGGCTTCTCGCATATTCTCAAGAAAATGGCTATTTGATCCCATCTACTCATATGGGAAATAAACTGATCACTCAATCTCACTCTTCCAGTGTGCAAGGCTTTGAATCATTCGCAATAAGTACACATTGACCAATCTAAAAGGTCTTTTAGGAGGACCGTAGTGCAGGTTTGGTCATGGTTTTAGCAATGGATAGACATCATTGGCTATGAAATGAATTAATCACCGATCACATCTTCGCCGGGTTTACAAGTCAAGAAACCTTAAGATGAGAAAAGACAACCTTGCTCTCACTTCTTCGAGCGGCATCTTCTTTAGAAAATCCCAATTTCCACTCGAATTATCCCAATCTGAAGAGACTTCGGGAATAGGTTGTAATGTTGGTTCGGTGAAAGGCTCAAAAGGCTCAACACTTTTTCAAAGAATAATTTGAGAGTTGGTGATTATCATGGCATCATTACCATATCATCTATCCATCTTTTTTTTTTTTTTTTTTTAAAGTGCTAGGCTTTTAAAATTCAAATTGTCTCAAAAGTCCTTTGGCTAATCATCTTAACATAATGACTTTTGCATTTGCAATGATTTTCTTTTCAATGCAAGCATTTCTTTTCCCGGGCATTGGCCTTGCTTTTACCAGGCACACTACTTTTTCATGCCCTTCAATTTTCATTTGACTTTTGCTTTTTTGGACTTTTTGAGCTCTTAAGACTTTCGAGATGCTTTTCATATTCTCATGTAAACACCAATTGCATTGGTAAATAATATGCCCTGCCCCCAATGTGGGGAGATAATCACCACTCGGGTTTTAGAAATGAACGATTAGGCTCAACTTGGTTTAAGCAAAGGGTATCGGTGTTTGGGTAGAGAAAAGAATGCTCTTCTTCACCTTGGGATGCTTCGAGCTTCCATAAGAACTCACCTGAAGTTACCACAAAATGATTTTTGCAAGTGAGCATAAGGAAGCCTTTCTCATCTTTCCTCTTCAAATAATGTCAACCCGAGACCTCCATAATCGCCCCATCGTGGGGTGGTTCTTGACAGGGGTATTTTGTAGAAAATTCTTCACATTAAAAGGCTCAAATGGGCTAACTATTGTCACCTGTAGTGTGTATGATAGAAGAAAGAAATGCCTCTTATCATCTTGATCTATGTACCGCTTGCAAATGAGTTCATCGACCTTAAACGACATGGGTTTTCTTTCTCGCTTGAATCCCATAGTGCTTAAAGGACATGTTTAGAAATGGGTTGTCTTTCTTCATCCTAAGTGTTTCTCGCTTGGCATAAGTAACATCACCTTTCATTTTTGTTAAGATCATCTAGGTGGATTAATCTCCATAGAGAATTTTGATTCGAAATGACTAATCTGCCGAGTGGATGGACAAATTAAAGGTAAAGAAGATTTTCGCGAATTTTGTGGAAAACTTGTTTCCTCAATTTCCATTTTTTGTGCTTATTTCTGGAAAAACATTAAGTGTTCTCTCTCTTTTTTTTTTCTTTTTTTTTAAATGGAAATTCTCCATCTGTTTTCCATTTGATTTTGAGAAGAAGAGTACTTACCTGTGCCTTAGTAGTCGGGTGACCCCCTTGATTAGTTTCACCATTTGGCAGCAAACAGCAGCATGAACCTATTGTTTTAAGGCTTGAAGAGATTCTCAGGTCTTTGGTCTCATTAGTCCGAGTGCTTTCCTCCTTTTGCAAAAGTAAAAGATGCAAAATTTTTTTATTTATTATTTTTTTACATTTTATGGCAAACTCATTGCCGCTTCGAAGGATCGAACCCTGGCCGTTCTCGGACCACTTCATTCCCCATAACACCAGGCCGAAGCACTGGTAGTGTCCATGAGGCGCTTCTTTTTTATTTAATTGAACCGTCTCTAGAATAACACATCTTTCAAACCAAGTTAGGTGAATCGGACATGTGTTACCTCCACATATTTGCTTGGTCGATATGTATTCCGCTTAAATCAATTTCTTGGCTTTATTCTTCGGATACTGACGTTCCTGCCAAATAGGGAAACTACGACAGAAAAAGAGGTTAGAGAGGGTATATCGGAAATGATACCAAATTACCCTTCTCCTGAGTTTGTATTCGACAACTTCTGGGAATGTCTCGAATGTGGACCATTGCCTTTTGTTTTGTCATTTTAATTTTCTTCATTTTACAATCTTTCCACCAAAGCAACTAGATACACATAACACGAATACATATGCATGTATAGAATGTATGCATGAAATGAATGATGCAAGTGCTAAGTGACTCGGGTTGTACAAGAAATGGCTATACAGCCTTGATTTCATTCATGGAAAGTATTTCTTGACCGCATCAGCGTTTACAGGCTTTGGCAGTTCGCGGCCGTCCATTTCCACCAGAATTAAAGCCCCACTGGGTAGTATTTTCTTAATGACATAAGGGCCTTCATAATTTGGAGTGAATTTTCTACGTGGGTCCGGTATGATAGGCAATACTTTCCTCAGCACAAGCTCATCCACTCGGAAATGTCTCAGTCGAATTTTGCTATTAAAGGACTTTGCAACTCGCTTCTGGTAGCATTGACCATGGCATAGTGCACTAAGTCTCTTCTCATCAATCATATTCAGCTGTTCGTATCTCTGCTGCATCCACTCAGCCTCCGAGAGTTTAATCTATGAGAGAATCCTCAACGAGGGAATTTCCACCTCTACCGGTAAGACTGCCTCCATACCATATACAAGTGAGTAAGGCGTTGCCCCCGTCGAAGTACGTATTGAAGTTCGATATGCCAACAATGCATATGGCAATCGTTCATGCCAATCACGATAACTGTTCGCCGTCTTAGATAGGATCTTCTTTATGTTTTTGTTAGCTGCTTCCACCGCTCCATTCATTTGCGGGCGATAAGGTGACAAGTTCAAATGGCGAATTTGGAATTCATGAAGCAACTCGTCCACAATCTTGTTATTCAGATTCGAGCCATTATCAGTAACAATGGCTTCTGGTACACCATAACGGGCAATGATGTCACGACGAATGAATTTGGTTACATTTTTCGCGGTGACGTTGACATATGAACTCGCTTCAATCCATTTTGTGAAATAATCAATAGCTACCAAAATGAAGCGATGTCCATTAGAAGCTTTGGGGTTAATTGGCCCGATTATATCTATTCCCCACATGGAAAATGGCCACGGCTGAGACATCAAGTGCAGTTCGTTAGGTGGGGCATTGATGTTGTCTCCGTAAATCTGACACCGATGACAATAGCGAACATGTTTGATACAATTGGTTTCCATGCTTAACCAGAAATATCCGAGCCTCATGATCTTCATTGCTAAAAGGTGGCCATTCATGTGTGGTCCGCACTCTCCCTCATGTATTTCTTTCATTAGCTGGTTGGCTTCTCTAGCATCGACACATTTCAACAGAACGAATCAAATGATCTTTTGTAGAGCACACCGCCAGAAACAAAGAATTTTGACGCTAGCTTCTTGATATATTTCTTGTCAGCTACCTCACATCCTTGAGGAAATTCTCCCAGTTGGAGGTAATTCAAGATGTCGTGGTACCATGGCTCTTCGTCTAGCTCGCCTTTAATTGACATACAGTAAGCTGGGTGCTTGAGAATCTCAATCTTTAATGGCTCAATATCCAATCCCTCCATCACATGCAACATTGATGACAATGTGGCCAATGCATCAGCAAATTGATTTCGGGACCTTGGCAAATATTCAAAGGATATTTCCTCGAATTCCTTCGTTAATTCTTCAAGGAATTCATGATATGGGATCAGCTTATGATCGCGTGTCCGACAACGACCCTCTGTTTGCAGAATAATAAGTGCAGAATCGCCATATACTTGTAAATTCTTGACATTCATGTCAATGGCTAATTGCAGGCCGATGATGCACGCTTCGTATTCTGAGATATTATTAGTGCAAGGGAATGTCAATTTTGCAGCTACGGGATAATGTTGGCCAGCTGGAGAGATCAAAACTGCCCCAGTCCCAGAGCCAGATAAATTTACAGCCCCGTCGAAGTACATGGTCCATTTATCATTTGCTACTACCAAAATACGTTCGTCCAGGAAGTCTGCTATGTCGGAAAATTCTGCTTCTTTAGGATTTTCAGCCAACATATCAGTTATGGCTCTCCCTTTGACTGATTTCTGTGATACGCTTTGTATATCAAATTTAGAAATTAGGACTTGCCATTTAGCCATCTTCCCAACTAAAGCTGGCTTCTCTAGCAAATACTTGATTGGGTCATTCTCTGTTATGAGCAAAATCCAATGGTGAAGAGTGTATTGGCGTAGTTGGTGCAATACCCAAATCAATGCTACACATGTTTTTTCCACTTCTGAGTAATTCATCTCAGAAACAGTGAATTTCTTGCTGAGATAATATATCGCGCATTCTTTTTGATCACTTGGCCTCTTCTGGGCAAGCATGGCCCCTAGTGACTCCTTATGTATGCTTAAGTAGAGGACCAGTGGTATTCTTGGAACTGGTGGTACCAACACTGGTGGCTGAAGAAGGTATTGCTTTATCTCTTCAAAGGCTTTCTGGCATTCGGCGTCCCATTCAATCTTAGTATTCTTCCTCAGGAGTTTGAGGAATGGTTTGGCTGTCTCTGACAATTGAGAAATGAATCTTGCGATATAGTTCAATCTACCCAGGAGACTTCGAACTTCCTTGACAGTAGAGGGAGCTTTGAGGTCGCAAATGGCTTTAACTTTCGATGGATCGATTTCAATGCCTCGGCTACTGACCATAAAACCTAATAGCTTCCCAGACTTTGCTCCAAATATGCATTTGGCAGGATTAAGTTTCAGCTTAAATTTCTTGAGCCAGTCGAATAACTTCTTTAGAACCCTAATATGGTCTTCTCCATGCTTTGATTTGGCAATCATATCATTGACATATACCTCTATTTCCTCATGCATCATGTCATGGAATAAGGTGACCATTGCTCTTTGATATGTGGCTCCCGCATTCTTTAGGCCAAACGGCATCACCCTGTAACAAAAGGTCCCCCATGGTGTAATGAAGGATGTTTTACTCTTATCCTCCTCTTTCATCTTAATCTGGTTGTATCCAGAGAACCATCCATGAAGGAAAATAGTTCAAATCCCACGGTGCTATCAACCAAAACATCAATGTGCGGTAGCGGGAAATCATCCTTTGGGCTTGCTCGGTTTAAATCCCGATAGTCTATGCAAACTCTCACTCGTCCATCCTTCTTCATGACCGAAACGATATTAGCAATCCAATCAGCATAATGGGATACTTCGATGAATTCCACTTTTAATAGCTTCATAACTTCTTCCTCAATCTTCTTAGAAAGCTCAGGCTTCGTTCTTCGAAGTTTTTGCTTTTTTGGTGGCATATTTGGGTCAGTTGGTAGAGTGTGCTCCACGATTTCTGGGTCTAGTCCTGGCATATCCGCGTAGGACCATACGAATATATCTTGTTATTCCTTTAAGAATTCAACCATTCTTTTTGCCTCGATCTCTGAAAGGCCCGCCCCAATCTTGATTTCCTTAACATTTTCTGTGTCACCAAGATTTACAATAACCGTTTGTTCGGCTGTCAAGGGTTTAGATTCTTCATGATGAATCCAATCTCTTTCGATGTCTTTCTGGATATTATTATCCTTGTCAGATTCGAAGAGACTTTCATCAGGCAATTCCGAGTCACATATATATGCATCATGATTATGCCGAATGACATGCCTGAGATGCAAATGAGGGGGTCAGTAAAATCACTTAACGAATGCCATGCATGATGCACATTCAAAAATTCTTTTTGAATAACAATTTGAAAAAATATGAATTAGGAGATTGTCCTCATATCCTCAGACATCTTTTCCCAAAACTTTGAAAACTAGGAGTCATGAGGAGGTCCAAGCCTCAAAGCATCATCATAGGACTGGTGGAATACTTCCTCACACCCTTAATAAAACATGGATGCATTTGTATTAACATGATAAGGCAGTTTTACAAGGTTCAGATCTTGGACCACGGCTCACAGTCCAATACCTTGATTACAAACGAAACTAACAAAAGTAGCTAAACAACTCTTCCCATGTAAGGGAATACATAAAGGAAATGACATAAAACATACATAAAGGAAATGACGTAAAACTAAACAGGATAGGTAAGTAGCATCCCTACTCCGAAAGCTGGAAGAAGCCCACAGAAGGCTCCGCCTTGTCATCATCAATGGTGACACACACATAGTCGGTACCAAATAGGTCTGCTATGTCTAAGATTGCTCCCTCCTCTTCTTGTAGTAGCTCAGGTGACTTGGCAAAGGTCTTCTCCAATGGTGGATAAAGATCCTTTAGTGATGGAAGGAGTAAGCCTTGCAGATTTTGTATTGCATTAGTGCAACTTCCATATTCAATTCGTCACATATAACCTGCACACACATCTCGGCCCCAACGGTTACTTTGGCCCAAGTGTCACCCATGCATACTTCGGCCTCCACGATTGCCTCGGCCCATACGGCCTTCATGGTAACCTCGGCCTCTACCTCTGCCATATACGCCTTGACCATCAAGCTCTTCATATTTCACCTGACTCTCCAGATATTTTTGGTAGCCTAAACCAACTCTTTTATGATTCTTGGGGGCTTCAATGGGCTTAGTAATACCTTGGGCATACACTCCCAATCCCAATCCGGAGTGTGACCGTACTTCAATAGCACTCTACTTGACATGATAGACGGGCCAGACATTTCAGGACTCTTAAGAGCGGTCCCAATGGGTACATGGACCATTGAGACTAGCTTGAAGGTATGGTAGCTAGATTCCTCCTTCTCCTCAGGCTCCACATACGGGATGGCTGTGTCTTGAAAGATCTTAAAATTAGTTTCTGCACGAACAGTTACAATTTTTCCCTCCGAAATGAACTTAACCATCTGATGTAGAGAGGAAGGTATGGCTTCAGCGGCATGGATCCAGGGTTGACCCAATAAGAAATTAAAAGCGCTGGGGATATCCAACACTTGGAATTTTGTCAGGAATGAGGTAGGGCCGATCAAAAGGTTGAGCTCAACTTCCCCGATTTTCTCTTTCTTTACACCGTCAAAAGCTCGAACGGTATACTTGGATGGTTTAATTTGCTCTTTACCAACCCCGAGATGACGAAGGGTGGCTAATGGACAAATATTCAGAGTGGACCCATTATCAATTAAGACCCGAGCTACCATCATATCGCAACACTTGGCCGATATGAGTAAAGCCTTGTTATGATCACGTCCCTCCTCCGAAAGATCTTCGTCTGTGAATGAGATTTGGTCCTTCAAGAGAATGGACCCAATGAACTCCTCTAGCTGCTTGTCCCTAATAGTCTCCGGTACGTGTATCTCATTTAGAATCTTCAATAGTGCATTTTTGGGTTTCTCAGAGGTCTTGAACAACTCTAAGAGCGAAATCTGGGCAGGCATCTTCCTTAGCTGCTCTACTACTTCAAACTCACTAGATTTGATCATCGCCAAAAATTGCTTCGCTTCCTCATCAGTAACAGCTTTCTTTTCTATAGCTTTTGCGGGTGCATAACAGCGACCTGATCAGGTAACAACATCGACTTCATTTGTCCCATAATCCCATGGGACTGCCTTAGGATCGAAACTAGTGACAGGGCTTTTTGGGATCTCATTTGGATCGCATGGTGGCAACTCAATTACCATCCGTTTAGACTCAGCCTCTCCTAGCTCTAAGTTCGCAAACTCCTCGGCTGCCAAATCAATAACCACGTCTTTAAGCTCGTACCCATTAGAGTCCCATTGGTTTTCTTCAACAGATAAATCAATGATTACTAGGGTGATCAAGGCAACGGTTTCTTCCTTGAGCTCGGCTAAGTCGTCCATGCCTCCCCACCCATCAGGGATGGTTTCTTTAGGATCCATGAAAAAGCTTGGAGGAGGTGAGTATTTGAAAAGATAGTCATACTTTCTACTTGGTTGGCCTAGTGTATCTACCACTTTGCCCTTTTCTAGTGCCATCTTAAAAAATTCACGATCTTCGCAAACTCTTATAGCTTTAAGCTTGGATTCGGCATCTAAAGCTTCTTCTCATTTATGATTAACGGTTCGGTTTCCTTGGCTACGTTGACATCATCCGGTATTTTGACAGTGCTTACCTCCTCGACTGACATCTCCACAACCATCCCAAATTCACAACAAGAATTCTTGGGAGAGAAATCAATTACAGCTGTCATCGTCTCATTTGCTTGGCCTCCTCCTCCATTGCGGATTATGCCCATGTTGATCATCCTAGTGACACGCTCTAGTTTCTTCTCAGTTGGGACAACTTCATCGCTCCTTTTGTAATAACCAGTTAAAATCAAATCTTCATACAGTTTGTGGATGTCAACCCTAACCATTTGCATGTTCCTTTCCTCTCCTTCAGCAATCATATTGACATCCCTGACATGAACGGGTAAAGGGTTTTGCTTGACATTGGGCTGCCTCTCCTTAAATGATAAGATATCTTTGTCCAATAAGCTCTGGACCTTGTTCTGGAGTATTCGGCAATTATCCACATCATGGCCTTTCCCACCCATATGGTACTCGCAAGACTTTGTAAGGTCAAACCCTAGGAATTTAGGAGGGTTGTCACGAGGAATCTCTTTAGCTACCAACCCCTTCTGTAGCAACATGGGTAACAGTTTGGACAAGGGCCTAGGCAAAGGTGTGAATTGCCTCGGCGTCCACTTCCTAGGCTCGTAATTCTGGTACCTCCCTCGTGATGCAGAAGGATTTTGAGGATTCAAAAATTGTTTTGATTCGGCTGGGCCTTGCACGTAAGCTACTTCTACTTCTTTCTCCTTCTTATTGGTAAATTTCCTGCTTGTGCCTTCGGTTATCCGACCTTCATGCATGGCTTCTTCAATTCTCTCTCCAATGGCAACCAAACGGGTAAAGTTTCCACAGTCAGAGCTAATCATTTTGTTGTAAAAGTCTGGAGGAAGGGTATTAAGGAAAAGCTCCACCATTTCCGCATCGTCCAGTGGTGGTCGAACTTGAGCAGCCAAGGCGCGCCACCTTTGCGCGAATGACTTGAAGGACTCATTTCTCCTTTTCTCCGTGTGCATTAACACTTTGCGCGTCGGGGCAATCTCCGTGCGCATTAACACTTAGCACAAATGCCTCCGCCAATTCTTCCCATTTTTCCATCTTTTCTGGTTCCAACAGGATGTACCATTGCAAGGCCGGGCCGGATAGACTCTCCTGAAAAGTTTGAATCAATAATGGGGTGTTACGTATAGCGCCCCATCCTATTCAAATAGTACTTCAGATGGACTTTTGGATCGCCGGTACCATCATACTTAGCGAAATCGGGAACTTTAAACTTCTCGGGAAAGTCCATTTTGGCGTATCGAGACAGATCCTCGATCATGTTAGTTTCATATCCCTGTATGGCTTTAAGCTTCTCCTCAAGCTTAGCAAATCTTTTGTTGTTCTCCTCCTCCATTCAAGCTGAGATGGCTTCCGAGATGGGATCTTGTTCCACCACTACGGGTGTTTGATGGGGAATCTCTTCAGCAACGTTCTCCCTAACGTTGGCATTGCTAGCCTTGGGAGTAGGCACGAGCGTGTCTCTATTGGGGGCTACAGCCACTAGACTAGCTCGAATCTCGTTCACAAATTACGCAAATTGGGTTGCCAAGTCGGTGATTCTATTATCCAAGGCATTAAGACGGGTGTTTTGTTCTTTTGTATTCATCCTTGCAGCTACAGAACAGGTCCTGATGGGCGATCGTCTTAAAGCCGTGTTGTCGGTACCTTGTTAAATAAAACAAAAGAACAAACAAATCAGCATACAGAAGATGAGAAAGAAAATAAAATACAATAAAAAACTTAAAACCCTTCAATTTTATATTTTCTTATAACAAAATAGAAATAAGAAACCCCTTGCATAAGCCGAATCTCACATAAGTGGCTTCTTATCAATATTTTGTCATAGGAAGTTATACAATTAAAGGGCTAACACATGATGATTGCTCAAAATGCCCATCTCATATTCCATCAAAGTAATTATAAGGGAGGGAAAAATATCAATAATTACACCAAAAATTGTGAAGGAAGATCCCTATACATCCACTAAAGTAGAGGAACTACTAAACATTGCTACTAATATTTCATATAAGGAAAACCTTATACAACTTTTCTAAAAACACAACTCTAATGGAATATGACTAATCCTTTAGTTTTCCCCTCAAAGCAACTTGCAGATGCGTTTGTTTGTTTCGGTCAAACGCTCCACCTTAGCTAAGGCTTCATCCCTTTCCCTTATAATCCGCCCCATTTGGATTTCCTTCGGAGTTGGCTTTGTAGGAAACTTTGGAATGACGACGGCAACTTCGGGTTCAATACGGCGATCAATATATATCCTCTTGATGCGTGGTGCTCCCTCATTTCTACTTCCAACTCAGTGACCCACTCAATATCCCTCGGTGGGCAATGATGAAGGATGTTAATGATGTTTTCCACTTCTTTTTTCATGTCTTCGATTTGGTTCCCCTTGACAACCTTATCGCGAAAGTCAAAACGAAACAACCCCAACTTTAAAGGAGGAGGGATTTCTTGAAGTACTCGATATTGACGAACTACTCTTAAAGGGTAATAAGATGTAGATCCTGTCAAACCTAAGAGTGGAATCGGGTCATCGTGACTACTCATAAGTCGTGCTTTAGGGAAGCGAATCCAAGGGGCTTGCCACAAGATTTGGTTTGGGGTGATATTTTCAAAAAGTTCTACCCATTTACGGAATGTCCAAGCATGGAGGAATTTTTCTATATCCGTAAGCTTGGTGAGAGGGTTTGTATCTTTATCGATGTTGATAATAGCCAAATTCCCTCCAAATACTTTTAAGTGAGAGAGAATCCAAACTTGAAGGATGCCTATAGGTGCTTTAAGGATCGAACCCTTGTCCTCTTTGAAACGGTTGAGAGAGAGGAACATTTTGGCTAGAAGCATGTGTGTAAATCCCCTAAGGTGAAGGACTCTATAGACAACATGAGCAAGGGTAGGATCCATTGTCTTTTGGGTGAACGCGAAAAGAATGAATCCGAAGAATGCTAGAAGGAAAATTTTGGCATTTTGAGGATTGGGGCTTGGGAGAAGACTACGGAATCTTTGTTCGATGAAAGACAAAGGGAGGCCTTTTGAATTCCTATTAAGAAGCTCTTTAATTTCAAGAGGAGGAACTCCTAGGAATTGACTCAACAGTGCGATAGGATCTACTCCTAAAGGAGGGTCGACAAGACTGAATGCAGGGACATTGCCAACAATGATTTCTAATTCCTCTAAAGTTGGGGTTAATTCATGATGACCAAACACGAACGTTGAAGTCTTGGGGTTCCAAAAATGAGCCATGGCCTTCACTAATGGCACGTGGGACTCTCGATATAAGAGAAAAATAAGATAACCAAGTTTCTTCTCTACAAAAGTCTTCTTGCCCGCATCAAGTGCATCCCACATGTCTAACAACGCCTTCTTTGGGATAGGGATGATACGAAGCTCAGGGAAACCCATGGTATCTAAACCTAAATAGGCATTTTGATCAATCACCATATGTCACAAAATAAGCTAAACTTAATGATAAAACATTATACGCACAAAAAACATTATTTACATCGGGGAATAAAAATGCGGCAACCGCAAAGACACATCACATGCCGACTCGTGAGGCTCACTAAAAGGTATGATTCTAAAGGCTAAAGGTCCCCATTTTGATTAGATCAAAAGAGTTTTCCCCACTCCGCGCTTACGTCGGACAGTTCTCTTTATCATTAATCAAAATGAGCGGGACCAAAAGTGGATAACCATGGGTCATTCCCCGCACGGGTTCCATCTTTTGGCACCTCCTATGGGCTTCCTAGTGCGATCGGGGTTTTAGATCGCGGGATGTGTGTGTAAATGTGTAGTGCTAAGGTAAGTATAAAGGCACACACAACAATTGATATCCAAACAACACTTCAATTTCATCCATATAGACATACATTCCTACACCTCCCTACAAAAGAAATGGGTTAACACACACTCCACCCCTTATTACTCCAAACCTACAAAAACAATTAACACGTTAGTGAACTAACCTTGTCTTCCACGTGGCTTTGACATGCGCTATCAAATGAAGACCATGTTAGTGAACAACCAACCAAATTATTACGGCCTAAGTCCTCTAAGGTTCGTAACCAAGTCCCCAGCGGAGTCGCCAAGCTGTCACGACCTCTTTTTTCCATCCGGGGAAAAAAAGAAAGGTTTAGGGGTATTTGCCTAAAGAGACGGACCAACGGCCCTAAATTAGGCGTGGGCTCTCCTAAGCCCATACCTCGCGCAACATTGGATTTTGAATTTTAATTCTTAACAACATATGTACTTCTAGGAGTCGCCCTAGCCTATTAGGGTTGGCTAGAAACCAACCGAGACACGGGAGTGTTGCCTCGATTACTACGCAACCCGAGATTTCTAGGAACGGGGACTTGTTTACGCTAATGTTTCTATTAGCGCCCTTGCGGTACCACTAACTTGAAAGGTTGTTTATCTAAATTGTCACACAATCTTGATTACCAATTATAACCTTTATGAAACCACTAAGTGTCCATGCAAATGTTTTTGTAGGTTTTTTTTTTTTTTTTATGTCTAGACTAATTCTAACCTAATTTAGAAGAGAAATTTACACTCAAATTAATGAAAAAACGATGCGGTAAGTATACATCCACGAAATTAAAATGGCTTGAAAATAAATACGGAAAAGGAAAACCCGATACAAGTCGGGCAAATAATATTACATGGCCTTGTTATCACACCCCGGGACAGGACCCCCATGAGCGAAATGGGAATTTAAATACGCATGATATTACTCTAAATGCATGAAATTACTCTAGATAATTTTAATCTATGCAAAATGGATTATTTACAAAAATTGTTATAAAATACCAAAATAGCATTAAATTAGGAAAATGACATTTTTAAATTAGGAAAATTCCATATATGTCATTTCTATCCTAATTTGATGTTATCCAACATTTTTGATATTTTTGAAATTTTCAGATTTTTCTCTTTTTTTTTATTTTTTTTTCAAAAAAAATATTAATAATGATTCCTTAAATCGATCTATGCTAACATGGAGTAAGACATCACATGAATATCACAACGATTAAGCTCAAATCGACCGCTTCGAGATTGAAGCTTGGTTTCAACATTTTATCGAATACTTGGCTTGCATCAAATCACCCAAAAACGGCTTCTTCGGGTCATGTTCGTGGCCTTCAATCTCAATCCATAAGCAATCTAATGTGAATGTAAAGTATCAAGGATATACTAATACATGCAAAGAACGTGTTTGACTAGAAATTACAGCCTAGAACATGTAAAAACCGAACTGAAAACGGCCTCCAAGATGCGGGTTAGAGTTGTTTTGCAAAACTGGTGATGAACCCAAGTCAAACAGCCATGCCAAATGCTCAGATTGAAACTCCGACAACCATCACATGCCATATCTATATGAAATATTACTCCATCTAGATGAAAATAGGTAACACTTACTTTCAAATGCAACAAACATCACCGAAAACGATCAACCGAACGCATCAAAATGAACTCTCCAAGAAGCATTCATGCATGATCTATGCTGGCCAATCATGTCTCAATGTGGTTTTTGGCTCATGTTATAGATGGTTTCATGGTTCACAAGGAGATTTAAAGACTAAACCGGGTTGTCCTATGCATCATTTGTACTCCCATGTAACATTCATCAAAGTCACAAAAAAAAAAAAAAAAAGCATGCAAAGGGGAGTAACAAGTCAAGCATGTAGGGGCATTAAAGAGGTTTAAAACACCTAAAAAAATTTAGCTTCAGAAATCAGCTCTTCAGACTAGTTTCCTTCTCGATTTTCGTGATCAAAATATGTTCAAACTTGAACAAAAATACATCTAGAATGCTTACCTTGCTTCCTAGTTTCTTTTTCAAGCGACTCTTGGCCAAGGAAACCACGAAATTGTCTTCTAGAAGCACGTGAAAGTTGGTTCCTTCAAGGTGAAAGTGAGATCTGGAGAAGAAAAAGTGACAACGAAGCTTTTCGTTGACTTCCAAAACTAGACTTCCAAACTTTCCTTGTTGGCCAAGTTAAAACCAACCCAAACTATATTTATTATAGTTTGGTGTTTAAGTCATGGCTTTCCTCATTTGTCTCTCAAGTTTCTCAAAAGCACTCGCTTTTCCTCACTCATGACCAATCAGGCTCAACACTTGGAAAACTTTCTCGGACTTTCTGGGCCCGCCAGGAGGGCACTATTTCGGGGGACTTTAGGAGGCCTTCCCGATCTCCATTTGGGACGTGCGACCTATGGTTGGAAAGATATTTGAATGAATTTTCAATCTCTAGTTGAAGGTTTTGGTTAATTTTGGCCATAGATGTGTGAAAATCTCGCTTTTCTCTCTCCAGGTCGGTCTGGAATTTCTGGGTTTCTCTCTTCTGAAGTTGCTTCTGAAGGTGTGTTTGGGGAACGATTCCGAGCCCCCTCTCGTGTTTCCCGTCTTCTCCCCCTTATCCCTCGAATCAGCATGCTTCATAGATCTTATCCACTGCCTTAAGCAATCTCTTCCGCGGCTTTTTGCCCTCCTGCCAAGCCTACCAACTAAGCAGTCCACCCATTCTCTGACTTAGTCAAAATTTTCCAATTTTGCAAATGTTGAGTGTGCCAGTTTTGCTGCGACTTTCCCGTGCTTCCAGTAGCTTATCCCTGGCAAATTTTCGTCCACTTGCACTACTCATTACGATCTTCCATCACGTGCAAAGATCAGGCCGGTTGGACAGCCAAGGAGGATATGGTGGGGCCACCAAGTTGCTTGCTCAACAACTCCGACTTCAAACCAACTTGTGGGCTAGGATTTGTCAGCCGGTTTAAGTGCTTTAATCCATGAATTTAGCTGCGATTTTTGATCAATTAACAAGCTCATGTATAGTAGTTTAAGATCTTAATCAGATTTTGCGATTTTGCCCACCCAAGTTTGCAAAAAAGTCTCTCAAAGTTGGCCATTTTCTTATCCGAAAATACCCGATTCAATATAAATGTGATCTTTTTGGCTCAATTTGATTGATTCGACTTGGCCCAAATTCAATTTCAACTTAATTGATGACCAAGATGATGATTTAAGGGCTCAGGCGCAAATTTTGCAAAAATTGCGAATTGGTCCCTCAACTTTTAGAAATTGCATTTTGGCCTTAACTTGCCATTTGAATTCCAATCTGACCTCCTGGGCTTGGCTAGTCACATTTAGATCATTGGCCCCAACTTGCTCTTTTTTGTTAAATTATTTTTTTTTTAGGAAAAATGTCTTTCATTTAAAACACTATATTAAGCACCTAGATAACTTATATGCAGGAATTTGACATGAAATATTTTTGGAGAAAAATTAAGGTGTCGACACCCCCACCCACACACTTATTATTATTATTATTATTATTATTATTATTATTACTACTACTACTACTAGTATACGATGATGATGATGTGATGGGACAATGGATTCTTACCTTTTTGGATATTTTTCTTTTCTTTTCTAAACACCCTTATGAAATTTCTAACATTACACAAACATGATGATAAATGTGTGATCAATTAATTTTCTAAATTTACCAATAGTGTTATATTCGTAAGGAAGTGTTTTTTCTTCCTCCCTTTTATAAGATTTCTAAAGTTTATGCAAATGTAAATGAAAATCACGTTTTTATTCTATTTTGCCAAAAAAAAATGGACCTATTTTATTTCTTTTGCATATGGAGAGTCATTTTTATTATACGAATTTTACTCATAAATGACAATTGAAATTGAATACGAATGAGTCACGTGCAAATGGAATTATGCACGTGCACTGGCGCTCTAACGTTATCCTCATCAGCAGACTTGGATTACAGCAGATATGGATATGCTGCTCTCTCTCTCTCTCTCTCTCTCTCTCTCTCTCTCTCTCTGTTTCTCTCTCTCTCTCGCGCGCCTTAGAGCTCTCTTCGTCCCTGCCCTGTCTAAGCTGTCCCGGACATCATCTTTTGAGATTCTATGTGGCAGAACTAAGAACCCAAACTTCCTGTTCTGGTCTAGTGCCTCTGTTTTATCATCTTCTTCATCCGGCTACGTTTGCCAAGCGTTTCACCTGGTATGCAAATTTCAATGTGGAATTCATGGGAATGCGTGTCTGCTTCGTATTGCTATATCGAATGGGTGATCTTAAGGCAGTTTGTTTTCAGTAGGCAGTCGCAGTTGGAAGAATGTATTGTGGATGATGCTGATGGCTGCCTCGTTCTGTGATGTCAACCTGGGCTGTGGTCTTCGCAAGCTCCATAACTTCCACTCAACCCCGAATGGGAAGACAAGGTGCCCTTTCCTCTTCATTTTGGCTATACACCCCGTGTGGCTGTTGAATTATACTTTTGAAGAAAGTCAATGTGTTTTGCTTCCCATGGGACGTAGAACTATTTAATGTTGTCTATGGATTATCATGTGAGGAATTGGACATTCCTTAGTTTTTGGATGTGAGTGACGGTCTGATGACCAACCATCCTCATCATAAAGGAAACAATTTGGTGCTAACCTTATGCGGAAGGATGTTGGATGCTAATCCTTTGGCCGATCCAAGTGTTGTTATCATGTATAAGTGTAATCCTCCATGACCCGTCAGAGGTAGAGTACTATATACTCTCATATTTAAGTATTATCTCTATTGCAGGAGGATAGCACTTTCACAGGGGGAAATGGAATGACCTTCCATGACTGGAATCTTCCATTATGATTATATGAAAGGACAAAAGCAACCAAATCAGAAGCTTCATTTTTACTGTTTGAATGAACTAATAATGTATCAATGAGTTTTGATCTATATCCACATTGACCAAGAAACTTCCACGGTGAATAGACATTGACGATTCTATATTTGAGTAAAGCTTATGTGATCTACAACTTACTAAATAAATGTTTCTTTGATATGTTGAAAAACTGTGCTCCTCTGTTGTGATTGCGTTGTTTTTTCACTCGGTTACTTCACTACAGCAGGTTCTACATCCACTGCTGTAAAGAAATGAGATACTTGCCCTGCATTATCAGTTATATCTTCTCATCCTTTCATACGTGTCAGTTGGGGAGCAAGGCTGTTCTGATTCCACCTGATATGTGTGGAAAAAAAAGGTGGAAGAGCAGATACTAGTCAATTTCATGATGTCACATATGCTCTTTCTGTAGGTCTCATGCGCATGCCCAAAATCTATGTTCCTATTCTAAGCAGCATATATATCTCAAAAGACTAGACATTAAGCAAGTGAAAGTCAAGCGAAGATTTAAGCTTCGCCAAGCTTCTTTTGGGAAGAATGCTCATAGTTCTGAATTGGCAAAAGAAGATGATATTTCCATGGCAACATTGATATGGAGGGCAATCAAGTTGCCAATTTACTCTATTGCTCTTGTTCCTCTTACGGTGAGCTTTTCTATACTCCAGAGATCGATTTTTCTATGCTTCATTGATGATTACTTGACACAAAAGCCTCTATTTTGTAGTATTCACAGTCTAGCACAAGCTTGACAAACTTTGTCAGACACACGTAGAATGAGAGCTTTCAATAAATGCTGAATTTAGCCAATTTTCTTTTTCATCGGTGCGACGGAAGTACAGCCTAGAATAATGAGAAGTCGATGGAAGGATGCAGGAAGATGAAAGAACATAAAAGGAGTACGAGTTTTGGTGTATGGTCGCTTCTCTCTGTGGAGATATATATTCTAAATTCTGATGTGGATTTCAAAAAAGAAATTGAGTATATTGCTACACAACCGCAAATATTACCGTCAGAGGGGTCCTTTTCTTACTAACGCTTGTAAATACAGAGATCTATAAGTTCAGTTAATTCAGTCATTTGCAGGTCAATTCAGTCATTTGCAGGTCTGTCATAAAAGTAATTTACCAGAAATACTGGGTTTGAGAGTGTCCTTAGGGTTAATGGAACAAAAAATTTAAATGGTGTAACATAATTCTAGCTTAATGAATATGACAGTAATTTTATATGGCCTCCCCTCCCTCTCTTCCCCTGGCTTCTAATATTCCTTTGACATTCTCTGTCCTTGGCTATTTTAGATGAAGTGTGAAGCCCACAACCTTTTGGCAGCCTTTTCAATTTTATCCCGCATGACATTGTTTTACATTTTTACCTCTTTTGAATGTTCGATTGTTGGATTATATCTTTTGAAACAGATTGGTAGTGCATCAGCCTATCTGCAGTCAAGCAAGTGGTATGCAGCGGCTAAAAGGGAGATATTGAACATCTTTCGCATTCAAATCCGCGGATATAGACCCAACGTAAACCATCAAATGACAAACCAAAACAACCACATCAGCTCTCCCAAACTTATCCCTCCTTCTCCGTCTCTGTCTCTCCAGACCTCTCTCGCTCACCCTCTCTCCCTTCTGAGGGCCACCGGCCAGCGCCCGTGGCTTCTGCCATCGGCAGCTTACTGGCCGGCTTGGCTCCGATCTGCAGATCACGCTGCCGTCTGCCCTCGCGATCCTCTGCCTCCCTCTTTGGTTTGTACGTTTCTTTTCTGCAAAAGCAAAGCCAGCGCGAGGGCGTGAGGGAGGAAGCAGACCCACGCGCGGCCTGGGCTAACATGAAAGGAGATGGGCCAGTCCACGTGAAAAGAAGGAAAGAAGGAAGAAGAGAGGTGGGCCGGCCCATAAAAAGAGAAAAGAAGAAAGAAGAAGAGGTGGAAAAGGAGGGCCGGGCAAACCCAACCCCTTGCCCGGCCCTATTCGATTTCTTTTTTTTTTTTCTTTTCTCTTTTTTTTTGATGATTATAATTTTCAATAATAATAAATTTTTTTTCTTATTCTCTTTCTTTTCTTTTCTTTTCTTTTTGATGAAAAATTTTTTGGAAAAATTTTAAAATTACTATTAGTGATGCAAATATTCCTAATATTATACGCAATACAATTTAGTGAAAATTATTATTATTTATCTAGGGTTTAAAAATTAACCCCTAATTTTCTAAACAATTAAGTATGGTAAAATTTAAGTGTCAACAAGTATCCTTAAAATCGCCTTTCACACCCGATCTCTTTTTTTAAGGTGTATCGTATGTGTAGAAGCGAATCACAACACCTTTCCGTTGCCACGTAGGGTATAGGTTTGGGAGAACTTGTGTTCGTGTAGATTCTCAAACTCAATGAGTTGAAATTGTAATATTATGCAATAATGTAATATTATGTTAGTGGGCCCCAAAAGAAGAAACTGAAAAAGAAACCGAAAAGTTAGTAAAACAAAAAGGAGAGGGGAGAGGGCTCGGCTAAATAGAAGTTGAGGGGTCCTCTACCAAAAAGAAAAGAAAGAAAAGAAGAAGAAGAAGAAGAAGAAGAGAAAGGGGGAAGAAAGGAAAGGAATCTTGGCACGTGCACGTCTTGGATGCCTCGCTAAGCCGACTCGACTCCATAACACAGCACCCGGTAAGAGATCAAGCCCTCGTTTGTCCGATTGAAGTAATTTTTGGATTTAGGATTTAAATTCGAAATTTTTGGAAAACTGAGCGGCGAAGTCTAATTTTGGAGTCGTTGAGCCGCGTATTTTTGCAAGAATGGTAATTTAGGGTGTTGTGGAGCTGTGAGATTTTACGGATCGTGATTTGAGCTTATGGTTTGTCCGAAACAAAATTTTAAAGTTTCCCGCGCAGTGAACAGTACGCGTCCAGCAGCCTTGAGCCCGTATTTTGTCATTTTTCGGCTTGATTTTGGGATGGCCAAGTTGGGATTCTTGTGATATGTTTCAAGGGCTCTCTATTGAATATAAGTACGTTCGGATTGGAGTTCGGAAGAAAAGTTAAGGTGCAATCAAGTTTTGCACTTAAATTTCGTGTTGCGAATGGCTTGAACAATCGCCTTGGTTATGCGATTTGTTAGCGCGTGGAAGTCCTTTTGGTATAATTAAGGTGTAATTTAGTTGTTTCATAGTTGAAATAGAGTTTTATTAGATTTTAACATTATTCCTCGGTTATTTGATAGGGCCTTGAGTTTGACGATACGAGTATTGTTCGTCGTTTGGTCGTAGACGACAATGTGAGTGGTACTATATCTTCTTTGGTTTTATAAAATTATGTCTTGAAGTATATATATGTATATATATTGAATTGAGAAGAGCATTTTTATTGCATAAAAGTCAGATCAAGCAATTGCTACCCTTTGGTTGATTGTGAATCTTTGAAAAACATGTTATACAAGGTTTGTGGAGAAACATATATGAAATTGCTTTGCAACTGATTTATGGAAAGATTTATGATGATTTGAGAAACGGATATGAAATGGATGATGGGCTATGTTGCAAAAATGTTATTTGTTTGGTTTAAAATATTGATTTTTTGATTGGATTTCTGGTATTGGAGAATGGTTATTTATGCTTAATATGACTGTGAACCCAGTGAGGTGTTTTTGGGGTATGCATACCAGGTTTAGGATATCCTTCTGGGCCTAGCCACTGGCTTTGTAGGTGGAGACCTTGCCAAGGGGAGAATCTTGGTCGCCTTGTCACAAGGCGTTGTGTCGTGACCATGGTTAGTTATTGAGCAAAAGATTGATCAATGGATAGACCATTGATATGTGTTTTTGATGGAGATTATTCAATGGATTCGACCATTGATACTTAACTTTTGATGGTGATTTAAATGAGTCTTCCATATTAGTATAAAGCTTTGATGATGAGAAATAACTTTTATATGATTCGATATGTATTTTATATATTGAATTGGCGTTATGAAATTTGGTATTGGTTTGTATACATGCATAGGGGTTGTTCAATCTGCTTAGAAGATATGTACTACTCACTGAGCTGTGGTTGCTCATCCCATTCCTCCTTTAATCTTTTCAGGTTCCTCGCCTAGCGGCGAATAGAGCGAATGCATAGTCGGTGGGAACTTTTGGGGAGTTTTATTTTTTTTTTCGTATGGTTCAAGGAAGTGGTGCAAATAATACTTATTAGTAGTTGGATCGTTTGAGTTTTAAACATATATCTCTTTTTCTTTTGGCGGATTATAGAAACTCGATGTTGCAATCAATTTGTTGGTTTATCTGATATATATATATATATATATATATATATATATATATATATATGGTTTGAGATATATATAAGTTAATATCGGTTTGTTGGTTGTATTTGAGGCTGCGTCCTTTGTAAAGAAGGACGGCCATGTCATCCCCATTCTTTGTATTTTTGGGGTGTGACATATTTGAGTGTGACAACCTTCTCTCTTGTCCCACATTGCCTAGGGAGGGAGGTCTTGGTTAGCTTATAAGGCTTGGTCCCTCCAATCTGTGTAACGCGTTTTAAAGCCGTGAGAGAAGAGATCGTGGCTGGGATGGCGATTTGTCCGCGCCAGGGCGGGTGACCCAAAGCGGACAATATTACACAGTGGGGCCTGGGATGTTACAAGTGGTATTAGAGCTGACTCCCGACCACTTGTCGGACCACAGCTCGAATGCCTTTGTTCTGATGCCCGTGGGGCCATAGCGAGGACGTTATTCTGTTAAGAGGTGGAGAGTGTGACAACCTCCTCTCTTGTCCCACATCGCCTAGGGAGGGAGGTTTTGGTTAGCTTATAGGGCTTGGTCCCTCTAACCTGTGTAACGTGTTTTAAAGCCGTGAGGGAAGAGATCATGGCTGGGATGGCGGTTCGTCCGCGCCAGGGCGGGTGACCCAAAGCGAACAATATTACACAGTGGGGCCCGGGATGTTACAGAAATTGAATGCGAAGTAATGATGCCTTTGGTGGACATGACCCTGAGTGCAAACTCCCAAGTAAATATCCCTAAACACCGTCCCTCCCAATGAGCTTGTGAAGGGCGAGTCACGATAATTGTTTGCATCAAATAACCATATCGCGTCACGTAGACAATCAAAACTGGTCAAGAGATTTTTGAGCTTTCTGACCCTTCATAAAAGCAAGTGAAAGGGCTTGCATGGACTAGGCTTGTGGAGTGGATTGAATAGTTCAACGCACCATAAACAGTGTAAAAGTCATTTCCTCTTTCAACAACCATGGAATGTCATCATCACTTCTGTCACGAGGTGATGGGGGCATTGGGATAAATACACTAAGAGTATCATAACTTTTGTACGGCGTTCATTTGAATCCCATACTTTTTTTTTTTTTTTGTTTACTTGAGTGCCATCGACAAGAGTCAACGTGGCATTAATTTATAATATATCATTTGACATGGCATTTTAGTAAGTTGAAGTCAACACTTGAGAAGGCAAACAACATTGCTTGAACGTGTGTTGAAGGACAACAAAAGTTCTAATAACTTCAAGAGTGATTGTTTCAGAGCCATAAATTTTTAAATTTATATATATATTTTTTAAAGTGACCACTTAAGTGATAGGAAGAGAGAGAAAGAGAGAGTTTGAAAATGACGTTGTTTGTATTTGAGCAACTTCTATCCATCTGAGTCGCTCTTCAGCATCTTTAGCTCTTGTTTGTTAATTTTTGTATAGTAGATCTATATTGACCCAAACATCTGGTAATCTTGAAACATAGCAACAGAAACTACATGATTCTTATGTTAAGATAGCATTATTTTGGATCATCCTTGTTAAAACATTTAAATAATAAACAATGCATTCATAGATTAATATAAGCTTTTAGAATAGTTGGTTATAATCCCGCAAAAACTTATGTCGTATCAAAGTTAGAGGTTTTGAGTTTGAATATTTTTAGACCCCATTTTATTTCCCAAATTTAATTTCCACACTTAATATTAGGTAAAAGACCAAACTAAGCATGAAAGGGAGTGTTAGAATATTTATATAGTAAAACACACATTTAGCTTAATTTTTAAAACAATTGTCCCACAAAATCTCACAATCTTGATGTTAGACAATAACAATTTTGTATACTAGAGATAATCAACCAAGTAAGGATTCAATTTGGTAGAGCAAGACTGTTGGAGAAATCCTCTTGAAGTATTTTGAAGCTGACAAAACATGTCCATCAGTCTAGTCTGAAGGTTTGTAGACTCTGCTATTTAAAGTCCGAAGACCTCCGGACAGCCGCACTCAAGACTCAAAGTCTATCCTCATTGACAGTTTCTAATCCATTGAAGAAAGGTTACCAAGAACTGGATATTTTGTTAAGGGCTTGACCTTATCAAATGGAGAAGATCTCGTGGCTGGAATAGACACAACGGAATCCTTTGATTGATCGAGATTGACTCGAAGATTAAGGAATCGATGATTGCCTAAATATTCTTGGAAGGTTCTACTTATGGAAACCAAGATCCTGATTGTATGGGCGAACAGGATTGATGGGCTATCGACACATTCCTTTAATAGCCCGCATGATCTTCCTAATTGATTCCATCCAACGGGTAGATTGGAGGAATTCCTTTGGTGAGTGCCAACGGGTATGATGGCATAAAGGAGTATATAAGGAAGACGTTCTAAGTTGTTGAGGTGTGCGCGATAGAAGAATTCCAAAGTCTGAAGCTCCCTGTTGTTTAGACAATTCCTTTGACCGAATACTTGTATACGAAAGAGAGTCTATATTTGTGAGAAACCTTGAGGAGGTGTGATAGAACATCTACACTGTGGAATCAAGAAAAAGCTGAGCTGTAACTTCTCTTTTGTTCATAGTGAAATCCAGCCGATGGACTGTTAGTGCGGAAGAGTGGACGTAGGCTTGGAATAAGCCGAACCACTATAAACCCTGTGTTCAATTTTCTCTTCCTTACTCTCTTTACTTTGATCGTAAATCATTTTGTGAACTCCTTTCTATCGGCTGCCTAGAATCGTTTCCGTATCTCGATAAATTGTCTGTGCACCTATTCACCCCCCTCTAGGTGCTTATACTAGCTATCTCAAAGACAACTAGTAACACACCAGACAAAAGATTAACACTAACTGGAGACATCCCTACAGATGAAAAGAACACCACCGTGGCATTTCCTCTGATGAATGAAAGCAATGTTTGTTGTAGTGAATTGTCAAAAGAGTACTTTGGGGAGGACCGAAAATTGTTTCGGGAACTCCGTGAGGGTATATGAGAAATCCCAGGACTCCAATTGGGCTATGCCAATGAGGCAATGAACATGGATTCAAGCCTACGGATATTAACAGCGAATTTGTATCTGCTGTGCCCGTAGCCAAAACTAGCTATGGGTGTAACATCCCGGGTCTCCATTGTACACATATTGTTCGCTTTGGATACTAAGTCCTCACGGTTTTGTTCCTCTTAGGGTAGTCCGTACTACCCCAAGAAAACGCGTATTGCAGGGACAGAGGTGCGAACGCATCGCCATCCCTCTCCCAAGCCAATATATTATCCTCTGACTGTACATATGCGTTATGAGGGAAAAGACCGTAGCTGGGATGGTGGTGCGTCCGCACCAGTGCAGAGTGTGATGGCCTCTTGTCCCACATTGTCTAGGGAGGGAGTCATGGGCTAGGTTATAAAGCTTGGATCCCTCTAACTGTACATATGCGTTTTCTTGGGGTAGTATGGGCTCTCCCGAGAGGAACAAAACCGTGAGGACTTAGTGTCTAAAGCAGACAACATGTGTACAACGAAGACCCGGGATGTTACGAGTGGTATCAGAGCCGACTCTCAACCACGTGTTGGGCCATAGCAAGAATGCTGTTCTAATTCCCGACCTTGTGTTGGGCCATAGCAAGGACGATGTTCTGTTAAAAGGTGGAGAGTGTGACAGCCTCTTGTCCCACATCGCCTAGGGAGGGGGTCCTAGGCTAGCTTATAAGGCTTGGGTCCCTCTAACTGTACATACGCATTTTCTTGCGGTAGTATGAGTTGTCCTGAGAGGAATAAAACCGTGAAGACTTAGTGTCCAAAGTCGACAATATGTGTATAGTAGAGACCCGAGATGTTACAATGGGCATGGACTGACATCTGGACGATGGCTTGTTGAGCATCCTCATGCAGAATGGAATGGGTGGCCTTCAAGTGCACCTCAGCTGGAAGTGGGTCGAAGTTGATCCCATTCCAAACGCCTTTTTGGCCAGCATTGGTGGTCACCTCGAGGTACATAGGTAGGTATTAATGTTTCATCTTTCAAATCTCCCCCATAAATTTTGCAAGAGAGGTCCAATTTGTTTCAAATTTTGGTGTGAAGCGTAAAGTGTGCCTTGGTTTATAGATGCATATACGATAGAGGTCTTTATGGAAAGACATTGTTATTACACATAAACTATGGTACATATAGTTCTTCTCATTACCATAAAGCTTATTTGCAACTAACTTTTTCTTTTCTCAACACTTTTCGTGCAAGGCTATGAGCAATGGGAAATACAAGAGCATTCTGCATCGAGCTGTCATGAACCGGGCTATCAATCTCTCTATCTAGTGGACCATCACTGGACACTGTTGTCCTGCCGGTGGAGCAGCTGGTGGATGGCGAGAACAATTGAGCCATGGACAACTAGATGAAGTACAAGGACTATTTGGAACTTCAACAAAGCAACACACTAGATGAGAAATCGGGCCTAGAATGGGTAAAGATATAATTTTGTGCAGTATGAACTATTATACTATATTATGTTAAACCTTGTGTTTTAATTATCTTCCATGAATCTCTTTATTTTGTTTGTAGTTCTATTTAATTGCTAAAGTCCGATTTCGCTCAAAATCTGCTACTATTCAGACTCAATTTCAAAAGTCTGTTGCTATTCAAACTTAGGTTAAAAGTAAAGATTTTCACTGTATTTTGCAGAATATGTTTTTATACCTATTTACCTCCTCTAGGTATTCATATTAGCACTTTCAGATATAATAAATGGAAGCGATAACTTCGTAATGTTAGATTAAACACCAGTTTTTTGTGCTGTACCAAATCATGATGGTTGGTTAGCAGGAGCTAGCAAATTTTTCTATCTAGATTTTACCAGAAATGGTCAATTAATTAGGCTGAAAATCTTGGGTACTCGCCGTAACTTGAAGAACTTGTTGCGAATATAATCTCCTCTAAGGAATAATTGAACTAGTTAGGCTAACGCAATGCGCTCTACCCCAAGCATCATAACCACAGAGGCATCCTGGGCCTATGATTAGGATGACTAGAATACTGTACCGATGAAACCCGAGTCTATTCAGTATCGATGGCATACCAAGAGGGTTTATAACCACTACATTCAATGATCAAATAGAAGTATTAGTTCTTGAAGCAAATTTAAGCATAATTTAGATGTTTTAGTGGAGGACTCACTATGTTCGGACAGCTCCCTTAGTCTCTGTGTTTGGTTCCTTTACGCCATAAACATCTTAGTGAGTCAAAGTCCAATATCTTCAGGTTCATCGCAATATCAATTAGAATAGCTCCATTCTCATTTCCTTGATGATAGTGAACTGTTTGGGTCAATCTAGTGATTGCAATGGGTTGTGCCCATCGACTATAGTAGCAAGGAGGTCAGTCAATCTCATTCCCACTCAATTCCTACTTCTTTATGCATTTTCCAACACCTCTATGCTGTGTAAGATTTCTATTCTTATTCTATTCGTCTAGAGTCCCAAAAATGGCTCTTAAGATGATACAAGAATCTTTCATTTATAGCCAACACTTTTGAGAAGTCAATTCATTTTCCTTTTCCCCTGTTTTAGGTGCATTTGAGCTTGATGATGTCACCATAATGCAGGCTGTGATTTGAAGGACATGGTCATTTTGGCATGATAGAATAGAAGAAACATCACTGTGCAGATCTTGATAGAGCAACGGTTTTAGTACTGATTACGATCTCGCTTGTAGTTATGGCCACTTTTTCCCTAATTTATAATTTTGTCGATTCAAACTGAATCAGACATTGAAACATTAAGGATTCTTTCAAAAATGCGAGTTTACTTCCCTAAGTTACGGGTATTCTTAATAAGGTATTCAAGGGTTTCTTTGCTAGAATATCATAACAAGAAAAGACTGAAATTTTCACTTTGTGGTCCGTGTACACATTCTTCGTTTTCTGACCGGAATCCAGCAAATTTTGGAAGAATAAAAGGCCCAATCTTTCACCTGTCCCCGTAAGGTCTTTCAATTCCAGATTAAGAGATGACTCTCATACAAATGCCATGATCCTCTCGTATTCATATGGGATCAATATAAACATAATTGAAATTACAGAAATATCATCGAGGCAGTAAATGTGAAATAGTTATTTCGTTGGCCGAATATTTCTTATGCCTGCTGTCGCTTGAAGAACTTGCTTCGGATACAGATGTCTCGTCAAAAAAACCAGGCTGTTTAGGCTGAGGCAATGTGCGCTCACTGCTCAACATCATAACCACAGACGACATCTCCGGTCTATCGTGCGGATTATTTTGAACACACAACAAAGCCACATGGATGGATCGTAAAACTTCCATGGGGTTAAATGTGGATGCAATCAATGGATCGACGAGCTCCATAAACTTTTGATCTCTTGACAGTGTCCAGGCCTGCGTTATTGTGTTAGTCATCCAGAATAAGACTAGAAACTAACTGAAGATAAATAAGCAAAGAGATCTGATAAATCTTTACACTTACATATCCGAGAAGGCTTAAACGCTCGTCAGGATGATTGAAACCTCGATTTCTTTTCCCGCTCACGATTTCCAGTACTAAAACGCCAAAACTGAAGACATCTGATTTTACCGAATAAAAGCCGTTGATGGCATACTCTGGGGACATGTAACCACTATGCAAAAAAGTCATTGAAAGGAATGATTAGTTCTTGAAGCAATTAGACCAAAATCAGTGGGGATCATTTGTCAAGAGAACTCACAATGTTCCCACCACTCTCTTTGTATTTGCTTCACTCTCGTTACCTCCAAAACTCCTCGCCAAACCAAAGTCCGATATCTTTGGATTCATTTCATTATCGAGCAGGATGTTTTCAGCTTTCAGATCTCTATGAATAATTCTTAATCTTGAGTCTCGATGAAGGTATAGGAGCCCCAAAGCTACGCCGTTGATGATGGTGAAGCGCCTAGGCCAATCCAGGGAAACACCCTTCTCTAGGTCTGCCAAATTATAGGCCTTATGAGTTATGAAATGGAAGCTTCTTCGCTCTTTTTGGATGACAAAAGCAATTAAAATGTAGGGACTGGAGCGAAGCAAACCGAAAATGAAACAATCCAAGCTTCGGTTGGGCAGGAACTCATAGATCAACATCATTTCATCTACTTGAATGCAGCATCCCAGAATCTTGATGAGGTTTCGGTGTTGAAGTTTGGTGATGTAGGCGACTTCATTCCTGAACTCGACCTGTCCCTGCCTAGACTTTTTCGACAGCCTCTTCACAGCAATTTCTTGGCCATTCTTCAGAACACCCTAAAAGATAGAAGTTCTTTTGCTCCTTTTTCGATTGAGCATTTGGATATGTACGAGCAGATTTAGAATTCCAAAAAATAAGAATAGTCACCTTATAGACAGCTCCAAAGCCTCCCTCTCCGAGTTTGTTGTCTTCAGAGAAGTTACTTGTCGCGTTCACTAGGGTTATGAGGTCGAACATAGGTAAGTCTAGATCTTCACCACGGCTTTGATGGGAGAATCCAAAGATTTGTTCTGCAAGTAGAAATTAAAGTGAGTAAATTCATCAACTAAAGAGAAATCATAATTGAGCTTTAAAAATCCCAAAACAAAATTCAAAGCAACACACATTTGGTTCATATTTTCAGGCCAATTGATTGAAATTTTCAAAGAGAGATGATCTGATGAAACTTTGCATTTGATGCAGAGTAGCAACATTTAAAACCTATGCTAACAAGAGTAAAAAACGACTCTTGTGGATCAAGAAAAGCATCTTGCTTGGAAATCGTAATTTTCTGATAGAAACGATTTTACCATCTCTCCTATACTTTGTGAAAACAGCTGCGATGCCAAGAAGAAGCACAGCGGACAGCACAGTGCCGACAATGATGCCCGTGCTTTTCCTTGTGCCAGGATTTCCGCTGAAACTGCTGCCTTGATACACATTACAATAAATTGAAAATAGAGTTAGTAAGAGTCCGACAGTTATTTCGAACTCATTCTCTTCCTCGGGTCATCATATCGAAAGTAACTCAGGGTTTGAACAAGTACCAACTTCTGATGCAGCCATCCTTACGTAAAACTCCTGGACGTTCTCGTTGACCTGTCTGATATCCATCAGGTCACCGAACCAAAGTAAGCATCCACTTCCTTGCCCTCTGATATCCATGTTTGAATAAGCCATGCACGAGCAGTTCCTCAAGCATGTCTGCTCGCATTCTTGAAGGTTCATGCTCTCGTTGAACCATGATTGCCTCGTGTCGGGCAACTTCACTTGGGTGTACTTCAGAAATTTATCTCCTCCCGGGCAATCCAGTTTAGTCCTCCGGACACACCCGTTTGACCAATCCCCAAATTCCCAGTCGCTAGTGTATTTGGGGACGAACCCTGTCAAGCACATGCATTTTGGAGAGCTAGCAATGTTGCAATTCCCATTCCTTCCACATAATGCATAAGTGTCACAGTCATCTACTTGAGCAGACGAATACAGAATCCAATCCTTTGTCCGGTCTACCCAAGTGAAGCGCTGAGCAATACCATTCTCATTTAAAACCAGCATCGACGGGACAGAACTGTTCATAAGATTGAAGTAATAGTAAATTTCGTTTTGGTTGAAGACGACGCCAAACCTATAAACTGGATTTGGCCTCAACTGAGGGATCCCACTAAACCGAATGCCATTCCAGGGTCCCGAAATGGACCGCACTACTGATCTGTTCATCAGGATCAGCTGCGGATATCCTGAATCCATCCTATATGTGAAATCACCCGGTGAAGGGTCATCCCTGCTTTTCCACGAGGTCAAGTACCGGTCCAGGCCTTTTGCTCGGTCTTTACCAAGCTTCATGCCAGCCAAAAGCGAATTACAAGGGTGATCAAAACTCTGCCAGATTGCATCACCCAAGTCATTGTCATTTCCTTCTTTTACAACGAAATTGGCAGAATCTAAAAGCTGCGCGATTGGATTCTGGGCCAATCTCGACACATTGGAGGACCAAATGACCCCATTGGTATGGTTCAGGAGAATCAGTACACCCTCAGGAGTGAGCTTTAGGACTCCTGAAGAGTCTTTCAGGGGATTTTCACGATTTGCGATCCAAACCGCCCTCCCGGCTGATGGCTTCTTGTACGATATGCCCACGTACCGGTTCTTGGAGTTGCTGGGGCTGAAGAATCCTAGCTCAAAGTTCCCACCGGCAGAGACTATCGTTTGACCATCTGTGATGTTCTGGCCAGCTGATATGGAGTCCAATGCATAGCTTATCTGCAACACGAGGGACGTGAAGCACAAGCCACATAGAAGAATTGGAAAGCATGATTCCATAGATGTTGTTCAGCTGATACAGTGCTAAACTGACTTCTGATTCATGAGGAAATTAAAGAGGAGAGGAAACTTGGCTGGTTAATCTTCTGTCTGATTTTGTCACTCATTGAAACAGGAATGAGCTGCAATGTTGGACCTGAACCGCGTAAAAACATAATTAAATGATGTGCAAGAGGAAGAGTTGATGAAATTAGGACTTAAGAGTTTACTGTTTATAAACCAGCGTACAAACGACATTTCCAAGCTCAGTGGCACACTTAGAAACTTCATCATGCATTGCCTGGACGGATGACAATTGCACGACAAAGATGCGATTCCATATTCGCAACAATGAGAACAGCAGAGAAGTGATCGGCTTCTAAGGCGACATTAATGTATGTATGCCCGGAGCTTAAGATGTTGGGTTGACGAGATTATATCGGTAAAATAACAAAGAGCCGCTGTCCCCTTAACAGTATAATACTGATTAGTTGGACTTTAAGTTGACCCCTACATACCAACAATTAACTACTAATTCTGGTGATCACAATCTAACTTCAAACGTCCTCAAGGTGCTGTCTGTAAGATGGCCTTTTGAAACCCCAAAAAAAAAGAAAAAAAGAAAAAAAGAAAATCATTTTACAAGATATCGGTTCCCATCTGTCAGAATTGTGTTAGACGTTGAAAAGCGGCTGTCATTTTAAGTGAACGGCGGTGCCATTGTGCTAGCCGTGCTACAGATAATTTATTGAGAAAAAGTATTACTGTTCTTTTGACATATGAGGGAGACATTTGCCAAAATTCACTTACTAAATCATTTTTAATTTCTTTCTCACATTTGTTCGTATCACACGGGAAAGTAATGGACTGTGAAGAAACAGATATATTTATGACATCCGAAAACAGACCTTCGATTTATTTATTTCTTGCTCTAAAAAACTATACCTAAAAGGATTGGGAAGGAAAGGAGTGAGCAATCGCAATGAGTGGTGCATATCTTCTTAGCAAATCAAGCCTCCATATTACACATATAAAACTCAAAGGCATGACTCATTTATGGCAATCTAAAATATAACAACTTACAAGAATAAAATGAGTTATATATTATTTCAACATTGTTATATAAATAGCAGAATTTCCTGTTCATCCATAATATCAAAACAAGTATCACTAATTCAGTACAATAATCAAACTCGTTATATCTCATGTCATTGGTTGATTTTATTTTTCAAACTTGTGTCACATCACATCTCAAGGCCCTAGAGGTGGCTTCGACAAGATTTGCATCAAAATTTAGCACTTAGCCATTGACCAACATAGGTCAATGGTACAAGACTCTAAATGTGACTCCGACAAAATTACATTATTGTATAGTACTTAGTCTTTTTCCAATACATATAAATGGTACAATGCTCTAGAGGCGGCTTCCACAAAATTATGTTATCATGTAGCATTTAGTCATTTTTCTAACATATATCAATTATACAAAGCTCTAGAAGTGACTCTCATGAAATTATATTATCGTGTAACACTTAATCTTTTTCCAGCACGTGTTAATGGTACTAGGCTTTAGAGGTGGCTCCCATGAAATTACGTTATTGTGTAACACTTAGTCCTTTATCAATCTACATCACACTTAGCTCCACAAACCAAAACATAACTTTTTACAAATCAATTCAAAATCTATATGATAAATTAGTTTCACATACCGAATTAAATTACCTTTCATAAACCAAACGCAAGTCAATGCAATTCTTTCTCAAAATTTTTTCGCAAACCTAAACTATATCCTCTTTTCCAACTCGACCATTAGACATAATAAATATATTTCACAATATATTTTTCATATCATTATAGAATTCATTTCATAAACCAGTAACAATTCAAAATGTCTTTCTCTTTGAATGTTTTCCCAAATCATCAAAGAACTCTTTTCATGAATCAGTTCTCATTGTAATACACATATTTAAACTTTCATGACACTTTCCATGAAAATTTTCTCAAATCATTCTCAAATGAATAAATAGTAGTAAAAGTGAGTTCCACTACTTTTGCTTTTTTGCCAAATCATGATTTACACATATATACCTCGTACTTTTCATTTTCAAAATATGAGTTTGCAAATTTAAAAAGGAGATTGCAAGATTCGCCTAAGAACGCCTACAACCAAATAACAAGCCTCACTTGAATCAACAAACTCACAATCCTATCATATAAGCGAGAAATAATATCAAAACCAAGTAAAATGCTATCTTAACTATACTCAGTTAAACTAAGCTTAAATGCTAACAAAATAACTCCTACACATCAACCAATTGCTTACCTGAAGTGAACATGAAACCCTAAAATCTTTCTCCCATAAAACCGTTGCTTCAAATCAACAACTGTCAAGCTCCACCACTCTACAACATCACAATCCTCCATTCCCAAGAAATTTCATAGCTGGAATAATAAAAAAAAAAAATTGGATTTTGAGGCTCGATTTTTACAAAACTTTGAATATACGACCTAACTCCAAAAACTACTCTAATGGGATGAACGAGGGATGTGAGTACTTACCATACGCTGCATTACGAAGTCAGATCGGTTTGGTGAGGCGTTTGCGGTGAATGCCCCTCTTCTTTCTTTGTTCCCTCTCTCTCTGTTTCTCTCTTTTGCGCGGGCCCTTGGTTAAAAAGAGAGGAGCCGAACGTCCCTTTCCCTTTTTTCCTCTTCTTTGGCTTTTCGTTCCTTTGATTTTGTTTTTTTCTTACTTTTCTCTCTTTTGACTTGGTCAAAACCCACGCATATTGGACAGTCTCAATACTTGATGCCTGAGAAGAGACGGCATTGAGAGTATGGACAAGCGAAATGTGGACATGTGACGTGCTCTTCAGGGAAACTTGAAGATTCTCTCCCTGTGGGGATGGGAACCTGATAGGAGCAATTTCTTGGTTGAGCAATTGTCGGAATTAGATTGCATAACATCATCGTGGGACATTGACCAAAGTGAGATGTGTTCCAAAATGGAAGAAAAATCTGATTTTCTTGAGTACTCTTGAATTCAGTTGGGTGTTGGTATATTTCAAAATTCTAATGGCCGTTTGAGGTGCCGTGGTGATGATGAAAGGAATTAAGCTCAATAGTCTGTATGAGCTTCAAGGCGAGAGTGACGGATTTCACCTAGAAACGTCGGGTCCATTTATTTGAGAGTCTGAATTGCAACATATATGTTTGGGACACATTGGTGAAATAAGCACCGAGGTTCTAAGTGAAATGAATCAACTGTGAAGTTATGTAGCTGAGAAATTGAATATATGCAAGTGCTGTGACTTAGGCAAATTGCAAAAAGTATACTATTGTACAAGTATATGAGAAACCATATAGACTATGGAGTTTATTCACTTGGGATATTTGTAAGCTATTACAATTTCCTTCGAAGAAGAATGTTGGATTTATGCCAACAATCGTCAACCACTAGGACCTACATGTTTGTGTTGAGAAAGAACTTTGAAGCCGTTGTCAGAATTAGGCAGTTGAGAGTTTTGATCAAAAATGAAATTGGTAAGATAATCAAGCATGTGTGGACCGATAGTAGCATTGATTTTGCATGGAGCTATTGAATGAATACCGCATGAATGCATACTAAGACACTATACTAGTGCTAGTAAAATCACAATAGGTTCCAGAGTTAATGAGCAAATCATTATTAGATATGACCCATAAAATGTTTTCTAGTGTTGGTATGCCTAAGAAATTCTTGGCAGATGCGCTTAGTACCTAGTGTGTGACATCCCAAATTTTTCAATTCTATTTTCTATTGAATAAATCGGGCATTTCATCAACGTGCCTATATGGCTGTTCTCAAAGCCGATCACTCTTGAGATAACTAGACTATTCAAGGAAGCTATTAAGGAATTTTAATGCAATAAACTTGAGAATTCGACCAGGAATCGACTTCTCGACCGTGTTTATCTTTAGAGGCCATTACGGCACAGTTAAAAATCAATTTGAGATCAAAAATAGGTCTGTTCAACTGAGATGTGTGGCTAATTGTAGGTGACACCACTAAATTGGAAAATTCTCGTCGGCCGACACTAAACTGATTTTCTTATTGTTTTGGTACCCTGTGTCCGTATTTGAATCCTCAAAATTTTCATGACAACCGAAAGTCACCATTGTGTCAAGTGGGTTCATTGTGACTCGAAAAAAATCGATCACGGGTCATTTGCACTAAAAATCTCTGAAAACTACCCGGTAGCCTAGATCACGCTAAAAATGCGCATGAGTGAAATTAACCGTGAATTTAAGTTCGATTTCAGAAATTGAAGATTCTGTCATATCACAATAATTCTAGGAATGTCGACTCAGTCTTAGAAGATTTTTCTGCAACTCAAGATTTTTTGGGAAAAAGTCAGCATACGACTGTTTTTGTTCAGAAAAAGGCTAGAGATTATTTTTTTTTATCGCATAATTGGGATGCAAGATGGTTCGAGTGATGAGGAAAAATACTAATTTGAGTATTGACTTGATCACGGAATTTTTGGAGGCCAAATGGGAATGAATTGAGCAAGAAAATAAGCCGATTGAGGGAGAAACCTATAAAATTCGTATGCCCCCCTTCTCTTAGCCAAAATGGACACCAATTCAAGGTTGTGGGGGAAGCCTTGGTGGCTCATGGACAGCCAAGGGAGCTTACTTAGCCTTGGTTGAGTCAAAGGAGACGAAAGCATGGAAAAAAATGGCTTGGTGGAGCCCTTGTCTCCTTATCCCTCCAACTCTCCCTCATCTCTTCCTCTTTCCTCCATTTTCGGTCACCACCATCACCCAAGAAGCCAGAAGCGTCCTAACGATAGCAGGAGAAACTGGAGCCACTGTTGCCGCCTCGTGCTGCCGTTCGGATTGTTGAACCGCTCGCCATCCACACGCACGCCACCGCCCGCACTGTCCGGCCCTCTTGCTCCCTCACATGATTCCAAAAGCTATTTCATGTCTGTTGGAGTTCATCCGGAGCTATCCTGACCCCGTTCAACCTTCGTAAGCCTCTACCAAGGTCCGGTGAGTCCTATTCACCCTTTCCCGATCAATTCCTGCTTTAAACTGAATTGTTTGTCTTCTGTTTCAGCAAGAATATATCAGAATTTTAGTGGGTTTTTAGCAAGCTTCAAAGCCCATTTTGGAGGTGTTCCGGACCTTGGGTCCTAGGCTTGCTTTGGAGAAAAGTGACCCTCGCGACGTTCCCGACGTTTCGATCCGAACGGATTGTGAAATGGGTGAGTTTTACTCACTAATCCCTTATTAGCATGCTAATTATGCTTAGGGGTTGATTAGATTTAATTAAGTGTGATTAGGTGGATAGATTAGGTTAGAGTAATTAAATTAGAGACTTATGGATGCATGTTAGGCAATTGATTAGCGTAGTTAGCGAGTAGACACGCTATATTATTTATTAAACGAGTCTCGGTAATTTTCCGGGCTCGTCTTGGCTTCCAATTAGGCATTACGGGCCTTAATTGGATTTATTGTATTTATTTAATAATTTTTGTAATTAATTAATTAATTAATTAATCAATTAATTATTTTCCGGAAATTTAGCTGGGATAGTCGACAACCAAAATTTTATGCTGATTATTGTGGTGCAGTATGTTTATTTATTTGAGCATTGATTCATGCTGAATTGATTTAAATATGATTTTATGATTTTATTCCTAAATTATTCAATTTCGGAAGTTGATTAGAAAATGACCAAGCATGGATATATAGCACCAATAATATTTTGATAGGCTATATAGGGAGTGGCAGGAAAGAAAGTGGTATTAGGTGGCTCGGAGACCAAGAAGGTTGTCCTAGAGAATGCACGTAACTTATGGATTAAATATAAAGTAATGAGAAAGAAAGTTGTAATACGTGGCTCGGAGACCTAGAGTGTCGTCCTGGAGAATGCATGTGATTTGTGGATTATACATCACCTTTGAAAGGCACATGGCTCGGTGATTAGTACGTCACCTTAGAGAATGCACGTGGCTTGGTGATTTGGTATATCACCTTTGAGAATGCACGTGGCTCGGTGATTAAGTATGTCGCCTTAGAGAATGCACGGGACTTGGTGATTAGACATGTCGCCTTAGAGAATGCATGTGGCTCGGTGACTAAGTATGTCACCTTAGAGAATGCACGTGGCTTGGTGACTAGGTATATATCGTCTGGAAAAATGAATAGTATGGATTAATATGACCGGGAAATGGTTTGAATGATATGTAATCGACTAAGTCGATTGATCGATGATTTGATCTGATCTGATTGAGTGATGTGATGTGATAGTGTATATTTGATATATATACTGACTTGCAGGAATGGAACTAAGGCCAAGGTAAGTCCTTTCATTCGTGTTGTGTTTAGGCAGCCTCTAGAGTGTATTGGCTTCCTAATCGGGTCTCGGGGTAGAACTTGCTGAGACGTAATCTCATCCCGATTGTGGGACAACATTTTTAGGTCCCTAGATGGCAGCACCTCCACCTCCTCATCCTCTCATGCATTTTGGTATACCCAAAGAAGTCACCAAGATAGAAACTCACTTCCCAATACACCCTCACCCGAAAGGACTAGAGTACGTCTTGGTTAAGTCGACTGTCTGGATTGACGTGGGTAGAGATGACTTGAGGCCCCACAAGTATCGGTCGTGGTATCATGAGTATCATGATGGGCGAAGGGAGGGTCCCATGCTAAAAGGTGATGTACCTCTGTTCGTTTTAAAGGAAGCATTCGAAGAAGGGACTACGGATCCTAAGGATGGAGCAATAACAGATGCTAGAGACCCTAAGCATGAGAGTGAAACCGACTCTCCTAAGCAATTAGCAGTAAACTCTAGCTGGACTATGCCGGAGGAGAGGTTGAATAAGAAGAGGTGTACCCAGAAGAGAACTAGGAGGAGGAACCCAAGGAGGAGGAACTTGAAGAGGAAGACCCTAATGAGGAACTAGAGGAGGATCTCGAGGACGATCTGGAGTATGACCCGAATGAAGATTGAGAGCTCACCCTATTTTGCAAACCTTGAGTGTGAACTATTATGAGGTAGATCAAACTCTTATTAATAGTATTGTTATATATACTATGAGGTTTGCCTGGTATAAAAGTGTGATTGTGGTTTTTCAATTGTGAAAAATATAGCCCTACTTTTCTATCCCATCGTTTTATTATTTAGGGATTATTATATGCTTCCGCATGCGTATTAAAAAGAAAGGGTCGGTGATGCATCCTGGGACGTCGTTATTAATCGATCAAGATGAGGGATGGGTGTGTGTTCGAGGATCGGAACGTGACATAGTGCGTTTAGGTAACATTACTGATGAATAATTTCTTAGAATATTTTGTTGCTCATGATATGTTCAAGTGAATTGATGGTAAGTTTGATGGGAGGGCATATTTCTAGGCTATGCACAAGCTAAGTGGGACTTTCTATTGTGGTGCTAGGAATTAAACTCACTGTTGTTAGTAGAAAAGTTACATTTGACATATTTCCAATACTTCTAAGATTGGTTGTGATAGTGTTTATGCGAATCTTGATGGCCCACAAGTTGAATTTGTAACCAAAATCTTCTGAGATAATGGGTGCTTGTGTCGTAATCGACCCAAAAGATGCATGTAGCGAGATAGAGCATCTAGAGCAAATAGTTGTTATAGCTGTTGTGTTTGACAAAATGCACTTTCAATCTCTTGATAGATAATACATCAGCAGTTTTTGTTTTATTTTGTATACATAAGCTTGTGTTTGAAAATACTTTTGGAGTGGTTAAAGTTGCAAGTAGAGTTGGTATTTTAATGAGGTCAACGATTATGGCAAAGTTTTGATGTGGCTTGGATTTGGAAGATCTCTATGGCGATTGGGCCCATGAGGGATTATGGGAGAGTAGCAATGACTAGGTTTTAGTGAAATGATTGTGACTTGATTCCAATGTCGACTCACTATGGAGATTGTCACGCCCCCATCCTCAGGCACGCACACATCCGTCTCACTTGGTCGATTTTATAATGCGATATCCCAGGACAATGTATCGCCGACCCTTTCATTTTTAAGCACATGCGGAAGCAGTTAAAATCCCCTGACAATAAAATGATGGGATAAAAAAGCAGGGCCATATTTTTTATATTAAAATTTATAACCAAACTTTTGTACATGACATCAACTAGAGAACTTCATAACTATTCACATCAATTGGAGTTCACAAAAGAAGATGGAATCTCAATCCCTTCAGGTCATACTCAAAATCTCTCTCGGTATTATCTTCTTCTTCCAAAAATCCTTCTACTCAGGTTTCACCTCCGAGTTCTCCTTCTCAGATTCCTCCTCAGCTCCTCAACGGGGTCCTAAAATGTTTTTCCCCAAATTGGGATGAGACTACGTCTCAGCGAGTTCTACCCCACTAAGCCCAATTAGTAAACCATTATATTATAGGCTGCCTATACACGCATAGGGCAGAAGACGTACCTTGGCCTCAGATCCCACCTGCAAGTCAGTACAATTCATAATAGACACCCAAGCAATCATATCACCGATCAAAGCATCGATCAAATCGACCTAGTCGATTACAAGCCAATAAGACCACTCACAGTCATTTCTATTCAATCAATCAATTCACGACATCAAATCAAAGCAATGATCAATCGATCTAGTCGATTACAAGCCATCACGACCCATGCTCGGTCGGCATATTCAATACTATCTATGAAGTCCTATCAAATCAGGACTGCTCACCCAAAGTTGATAAATAGATAGCATAGCTCACCCAAAGCTGATAATAAGGTATACTGCTCACCTAAAGCTGGCATATCGCCCGAAGGCCGATATAGTATATCGGTATACTGCTCACCCAAAGCTGACATATCGCCCGAAGGCCGATATAGTATACCATATGCTCACCCAAAGCTGATAATAAATTGCTATTCAGTCCTAACTGATAGAACCAATCACCGAGCCACATGCATTCTCCAAGGCGACATACTTCGTCATCGAGCCATGTGCATTCTCCGAGGTGACATATCTAATCATCAAGTCCCGTGCATTCTCCAAGGCAACGTACTAATCATCGAGCCACGTGCATTCTCCGAAGCGATATACCAAATCACCGAGCCATGTGCATTCTCCGAGATGATGTACTATTCACCGAGCCACGTGCCTTTCATGATGATTCATCCCGTTTCTAAAGTAATTATCCACAACCTTAATTCATACTCAATTTACCCAAATAATCAATTTTGGAACATATCCTAAATATCCACAATTAAATCAATTTGGCACAATTCAAAGCTCAAATAAGTAAACGAACTGCACCACGACAATCAGCACGAGATTTCAGTCGTCGGCCATCTCAATCTTAATTTCTGAAAATAATTAATTAATTAATTAATTAATTAATTTTGAAAATTAATTATTAAATATTAAAAATTCCGTTTATCTCAAAATAAGGCCCGATTGAATAAACGAACTTCACCACGGTCATCAGCATAAATTTCCGGTCACGGGCCATCCCAGTTGAATTTTTCGGGAAATAAATAAATAATTAATTAATTTCGAAAATTAAATAATTAATATTAAAAATTCAATTTAGCTCAAAATAAAGCCTGATTAAATAAACGGACTTCACCACACTCATCCGCATAATATTCCGGTTCCGGACCATCTCCCTTGAATTTTCGGAAAATAAATAATTATTTAATTTAATTCCGAAAATTAATATTTAAATGCCCAAAAATCTCACTTAGGCCCGAATCGCCAAATTGAAGCCCGATTAGGGGTCGGAAAATTCCCGAGATGCTTCCAATAAATAGTAGACCACATCTACTTGTTAATTGCGCAATCAATTTATCTAAATCACATCACAATTGACTAATAATTGCTAATTTATTCTAATCTAACAACCTAAACATAATTAATTAAAACTAAACCAATCTTAAAGCATAATTAGTCAACTAATTCGGGATTAGTGAGATTACTCACCAAATCGCGCGCAAATCGGATCAATCCGACGGGGCAACGCGAGAAACGATTCTTCCCAAAGCACGGCTCGGGTTTGGGGCCTTAAATGTTGACCCAAAACGAGCCCGAACCAGCTGAAACCCATTTTGTGGGTTGCGGTTCAAGGCTTACCAGAGCTAATCCGGCGGTTGGGGCGGCGAGGGAAGGCCGGCGGAGGGCGAGGGGGATGCCGGGGGGCTGCGAGGTGGCTGGACGGAGGTAGGCGGCGGCCGGAGGTAGCCGGATTGAGCTGGACAGAGGCGGAGCAGGGGTGAGGTCTCACGGGGGAGGACAGCAGCAAGCGGTGGACACGGGGGCGTGCGCGGCGTGCACGGGCGGCGGTGCGGCGGCGGGACGGGCGTCGGGGAGGCGGTGTGGGCGGCGACGGCTCCGACGAGCTGCAACCATGTGGCTTCTTCTTCCTCGTTTCTGGTTTTCACGAGCAAGAAACGAGGGGAAGGGGGGCTTTCGGTCACGTGGGGGAAAGTAGGAGAGAAGAGAGAGGAGAGAGAAGAAGAGATAAGAGAGAGAGGGGAAAGGGTTTGACCAGTCAAATTGGGAGGGAGAAGAAGCCAAATTGAATTTGGCAAGTGGGTGTTCGGTGGGAGGTGTCTGCACGAAGGGGGAGGGGAGAGGAGAGAGAGAGAGAAAATATAGAAAAAAGAAAGGAAAAGAGAGAAAAGAAGAGAGAGGGAGAGAGAAAAATAAAATAAAAATACTACAATTATTCTTATTTTATTTTCTTTTATCTTTCCCTTTTTAATTCCTTTCGATCTTCAATTTTTCCTCCGATAATTTCTTTATTGAAATTTCAGACTCGTCAACAATTTGACGGATGATGAGACAGGATCCTAAAAATAAGAATTATGACGCGCTTAAAATTCGATTCCTGAAATCGAGTTCAATTTCGTGGTTAAAAATCGATCAGATGTGATTTTAGTTCAATCCAACAAATTGAGTAGCTTTTAGGGATTTTACTGCAGATACATCCCTTAACAGCTTCACCCAATAGGTTAGTTAACTCGTGAGTGATCAGCTCAGAAAAAAAGGACCGTAAACACGTCGACAAAATGCCCATTTCACTTTATCGAAACAGGGTCGAATTTCAGGATGTCATAGAGATGGCAAAAATAAATCTTGAGTTTCAGCCCTGAGGAAAAGTCTAAATTTACATGGGAGATATCCTATTTCGGATATCTGCCCAAAAAGTAAAAAGAAAGTCCCAATTGGATTAAGTTTCCTAACAAACAAGGAAACCACTTTTCTCGTTGGATATAGAAGTCGGCCATAAGTTTTCTAATTTTGCTCGAGATATACATTTATGTCCAATCATACGTTTGGTCGTTAGGCGGTTGCTGCGGGGTGATATTCTTAAGTGTTTGGTAACCAAAAAATTTATGATAAAATTTGTGAATTCATTTGTGAGATCGAGAGATTTCAACAAGGAATTGTGGGGACTAAATACTGAGAATGTCTAAGGGATTTGAATATGGTTATAATGTCCACTGTATCGCCTACTTTATAGTGGAATCATGTGCTACTCTTCCCTTGCAAATGGTCACATCAACTGAATCAATCAAATCACGTCAATCCATATGTGATTTATTTCCTTTTTTATTTACTTCATTGTGCTGGATAGCTTGTCTTTCCGCAACAATTCTTATGGTAATGGTCTCCTGTATCAAGAAAATAAATAGTTACAAAACAAACATTTTTGTGACACAATTCGAAGACAAACATTAAAGATAATGAAAATAGTGTTTATTGCTTGAGCAATCACTAGATTGACCAAAATCTGAGGTTAGCACTTCGGGCCTTTCATTTAAGTTATTTGTTCTAATAAAGTACATCTTGTCTATAATATTCAGTCTCACTTTTCATAGTCAAAATTTAAGTGTCCGCTTGTTTCATGAAAAGTAAATGATTTGGAAAACATTTTCCTGAAAATAATTATTTTTATCACTTGAATTAATTAGTCAATAAAGAAGTTGGGGATGAACCCTTTCAAGCACACGCATTTTGGATAGCTAGCAATGTTACAATTCCCGTTCGCACCACAGAATGCGTAAGTGTCGCAGTCATCCGTTTGTGTGGGCGCATACAGAGTCCAACCGCGTGTCTGGTCTATCCAAGGGAAGCGCTGAGCCACGTAATGGACCTGTTCAAAATGTTGAAGTAGTAGTAGATTTCCATTTGGTTGAAGACGAAGCCAAACATAAAAACCGGATTAGGCGTCAACTGAGGGACCCGCTAAACAAAATGCCATTCCAAGGTTTCGGCCGGAAGTGCACTGCCGATCTGTCCCTCAGGATCAGCAGCGGATGACCCAAAGAATCGAGCCTATAACCACATTCAAAACCCACGATGTATAGGGACATTCCGTCTATTCGTTTGTAACAAATAACCACGTCGCATCATGTAGACAATTGGGCACTCATCAAAAGATTTCCAAATCTTCTTCCCCTTCGCTTAAGCAAGTGAAAGGGCTTGCATGGACAAGCCCGTGGAGTAGATTGAACAGTTCAATGCATCATAGACAATGTAAAAGTCATTTCCTCTTTGGACAGACAAAGAATGTAATTGTCACTTCTGTCCAAGGTGATGGAGTCTAGGGATAAGTATACTAGGAGAGTCATAATTTTCATACAACACTTACTTGAGTATCATAACTTTTTTTTTTACTCACTTGAGTACCATCGATGATTTGTCTCACCAAAAAAGCTTACATGGCATTAATTTGTAATTTATTATCCAACATAGCATGTCAGAAAGTTGAAATTAGCAATTGAGAAGGTAAGGCTGCGTTTGTTTGTATTTCTTTTTTTTTTTTTTAAACACTTTTTCTGTCTTTTTTGTTCCTGGGAACAAAAAGGAACAAAACAGCGTTTGGGCGTGTTTCTGTTCCTTTTTTGTTCTTTTGTTCCTGAACAAAAAAGAAAAAAAAACAAGAAACACAAATTTTGTGTTTCTTGTTTCTAAAACACAAATCAGGAACAAAAAGGGAACAAAATTGTGTTCCTTTTTTATTTCTTGGATAGTGCTCGAACAGCGCCTCTCTCCCCCCTGCGACGAGCTTCTCCTCCTGCGACCTGCGACGAGCGACGAGCTTCTCCTCCTGCGACCTGTGACGAGCGTCTCCTGCGACGAGCATCTCCTCCCGTGACGAGCGTCTCCTCCTACGAGCAAAGAATTCCATCGTCTTCTCCGGCTCTGATAGCGGCCTCTGTCTCGACAGCCACTGCTCCTTCACTAGGTAAACGTGGTCACTGCTCCTCCTTCACTAATTGTCTTCACTTCGGCGAGAGCTCGAGTGTTAGGGCTCGCTCGAGCAAGCGCTTGCCCAGATCTGTGAGCCGCTTGCTCAAGCGAGTCTCGCAGATCTGGGCGAGCATTGCTCACCCAGATCTGCGACAGCAGCTCGTCTGCTCGCTCAAGATCTGGGCGAGCGAGCAGAGCAGCGAGCGTCGCTGCTGCTCAGGCTCGAGCGAGCAGAGCAGCGAGCGTCGCTGCTGCTCAGGCTCGAGCGAGCAGAGCAGCGAGCGTCGCTGCTGCTCAGGCTCGAGCGAGCAGAGCAGCGAGCGTCGCTGCTGCTCAGGCTCGAGCGAGCAGAGCAGCGAGCGTCGCTGCTGCTCACGCTCGAGCGGAAAGCGGAGCGTCTGCTCGCTCGGCCGCTACTCGAGGCTCGAGCGAGCGAGCGCGAGATCATTCATACTCACGATGCGTTTGATTGTCCTTACAATAGGGTAGAAACTTTTCTTGATGAACTAGTTTGCGTGATGAGTTCAGGCACCTTTGTCGAACACTATCGACAAGTTCGAAGATTGATCACGCACCGATGATGTTTGCTATTTGCTAATACTTTCTGTAATGACACTTCCAGTATGTTTTGTTATAATGTTGTGTTATTTGCTAATTACAATTGTTGTGACACTTTCTAACGTAAGTTCTTTAAAAATTATCAGTAGAAACCGATCATACCACAAAACTCGAACTCCATGGAAGAGTCGATATGGTCAGCCATGCGATTCTGGACACTCAGCACAATCCGGGTGCAGTACCATCCAACGGTGAGGATCGGTATCAAATGTTTGAGTAAGAACTTCAATCGATCTTTTCCTTTAAAAAATTAGATGACATTCCTTTTTTTGGGAAATTGGGGTTCTAAATATGTATCGTGCAGCAATATAGTCCTGTCTTTCTTGCTTCCATTTCAGTTTTTGCAAGAAAAGCATACAGAATGTGAAGGATTTTCTGCAGCAATATTGTGAGGGAAGGAGGCTGGCTGGCTACATCATGTACCAGGACCCGCTCGCCATGTTCTATGAAGCTGTGTGCGTCGGAATAGATTTCAATGGCAATGTAAATGCCGATTATTTTCAACTACCTCTGCCTCCGACTGTTTCAGGTGATGCATAGCCATTCTCACTTCTCCATGTCACAACATTATAAGCCTCACATAGAGAATCAGATTCAAGAGCCCGTCGATCTTTTGAATAGCTGGAAGCGGTAGAATGCTTTTTGTTTATTGTTTTGTATTTTCGTTGCTTGAAGCAAAGAATCCCAGGCAAACGGACAACAAGCCAAAACCTAAGAAACGACAGGTGAAGTCTCTTAAAACTGGGCTTGCGGCACAGGTTACTGCTTTTCTAGAATTATTAACTGTGTATGTGTGTCCTATACAGCCTTTTATGCTACGATAAACAATCATATTTTCTTATCTCTTATGACTGTTATAAATGGAAGCGATATCCGGAGTTCTGTTTTTCACCAAATTATCATCGCAAACAGTTTCTGTGTGGATTCTGTTGAAATATAGATTACTCCGTCAGTCTTTATCCTCTAGGACTTGGCCTTTAGAATAATGATCTAGTTCAACGGACGTCAATTGTATTGCACTCATTTTTTTCTTCCATTATTCTGAAACGGCTGTATTTATGTGCTGAGATTAGTGCAAAGGGAGAGAGCAGTGACAGTTATAGCATTGTCAATGTTCCCCTTTTCAACTATTCTTTTTGATTGGTGGACACTCTTCTCTAATGTCCCAACTGTGATTGACAGTGCCAAGGAGGTGAATGGTTCCATTACTCGTGCGTTGGGCTGACACCAGAGACAAGATTCAAGGGGAAGTGGTATTGTCCAACCTGCAGGCAACTTCCACAGTGACAAAAATGGCATGCATACACTTACAGTACATGTGATGGTGGAGGCATGGAGGGATGATCGTTTGTTTTGCCTTGATTAGGTCATTCTAGAGTTTAAGATTATGCATCCGTCTCTTTCTTCCCAAAATAAAGAGAAGAAAGAACCCTTGAGCGGAAGAACAGTCGAATTTTGTAAAATGCTTGGAGCTACTCCTCCTCCTTCCGTGGATGTGAATTTAGCAAGGACAGTTTATAGTTGGCAGTGTAATGGAATGGAAGAAACACCAATGAGTCCTGGAAGAACTTTGGCTGTCTTCTTATCCACCGTTACTTCATTCATGTTTTTTTTATCAAATTGGACTTTGCGTTCGATCATCATGTGTCTTCTGTTTTCTTCGGCTCAAGAATGATGGTCTTGTGTATTCAATTAATATTTATGATTGGCAAAAGTGGTAAAGCTCCATCATTAGCTCAGCAATATCGATCCGTTTCCAATGCAGGAATGCCCAGTCAATTAACAAAACGAAATCCACTTGGGTGTATCTTTCCAACGTTTACCCATTATCCTCATAAATGCTTAACCTCACACTTTATTGATTAAAGGGCTATACACTCATCTCATCTTATGTTGTGTGTTATCGAATCAAGATTAACGACAATTCGTGACACCTCTCAAAATCTAGAGAAACTTGCACAATTTCTTTGTTACGCAACACATCTAAAGTTGAATTATGACTCATACAAATCTAATGAAGTAGATATCAATAATTACTTTAAAGTTAGATCAAACTCATTCAGTAATCTAGACAATCATCTAGACCTTTCTTTCCAAAACGACGGTAATCTTAAATCCTATTTTTCACTTGGATCATCATCAATGTCCGAATCATGTGCAAAATTCTTCTTTTTCCCCCCCTTTTGGCCAGAAGTCTTATCTAAAAGTCAATAGTATCTATTCCTCGCATATAATTTTTGTATAGAAGAATTTTTATGAGGCCAATCATGTTCTACCAAGTATGCCATATGATCATGTTCAAAATGTTTGTCTTCACTCACCATGGACAAAATAAAATTAATGAGCATTTCATGAGAATGACAATTCAATATCAAGTTTAAACTTTATTTAAAAAATATATATTTTTTTAAAAATTTAAAAACAGAAATTTTGTACAGTTTACCAAACGTGTTTCTGTTCTTTTTCTATTCTAGGAACAGAAATTGACTGCAGTTACCAAACGTGTTTCTGTTCTTTTTTTATTTCAAGAACAGTTTTTTTTTTACACTTACCAAACGCGTTCTTTTGTTCAAAAACTGTTCCCGGAATAGAAACACTTTTTTTTTTATTTCTGTTCCCTGGAACAATTTTTGAACAGAAACGTTACCAAATGCACCCTAAACGACTTTGCTTGAGTGTTTGGTTGAAGGATAGGAGAAGTTCTAATAATATCACAAATGATCGTTTCAGTGTCGTAGATTTTTAAAAGCGAACATTTAGGATTATCAATTTTTTAAAAGTGGTAGGAAGAGAGAGGGTTTGAAATTGAAAACGACGTCGTCTTCTTGCGGAAGATTTTTAAAGAAATAGCAAGAAATGATAATTTTTATTATACTCTTGTTATGCCTAACAAAAATTTCCACGTTAGATTTTAGTAAATTTATAAAAGTTTTGTCTTGGAATGGAAAATAAAAAATAAAAATAAAATCCATGGAGGATGATTTATTGAATATGACAATCAAGTTATCGATTTATGAAAGTTTTGGCACCCCTAATGTTGATTTACTATCAGAACCACGTTAAAAAACCATGACATATAAGGACATTTCGATGATTCGTTTGGATCAGCTAACCACGTTGCATCATGTAGACAATCGAGTACTGGTTAAGAGATTTTCAAGTCTTCTACCCCTTGGCTTAAGTAAGAAAGGCTTGCATGGACAAGATGAATAGTGGCATTCAGACACTGGTACTAATACTCGTATGACTAATAATCTAGGTACAATTCGCATCAACTCAAGTAAATGAATCATTGAGGTTTGGCCCAGTAGCCATCCTTCTCATATGAGATAAGGGAGGTGGGAGATTCAAATTAACATTTTTTTCAGGAGGGTTAGAGTGGGACTATTTAATATCAAGTATGGGTTTCCACTCTCACGTTTTATAAAAAGGCAGGGTAAAAGTCTGAGAGTTAGAGTATAAGTAGAGTACGACAAAAAAAAATATTAATTTTTGGAACTTCATTCGATATTTCTTTACCAAAAGAGATGCACTTAGTTCTAATATTACTCCATTTCTTTTATAGTAAGACATGACTCGAGGCACAAATTTCATTATTTCGAAATTTCTTTACCCTTTTCTTTTGGTTTGAACTCGGGGGTCCTCCTTATCGTAAAGATTATCAATAGGTCTTAAGTTCTTCGAAACTTCATGTCAGTTTATTTAGAAGTCATCTTAATCGGCTTATTTAAAGAGATGCAAGCACCCTTTAGAGTTTAAAGGCCTGAACTTCCTCGAGGTAAACCACCGAGGGAAAGTTAATGGATAACTAAATGAGTACGAATGGTTATTGTCGAAGAAATAGCCTTACACTTACAATGCACTCTCCTAAGCCTATCTTGTGGCACCCCAAACCACCTAAGGTCGCCACAGATACCTATCTCTCCATCTAATAAACACTAATTGCATCCCTTAGTAGAAGCATCACAGTACATAGGCATATTATTTATTTATTTATTTATTTTTGAAAATGATCCCAGTGCAACGTATTAGCGGAAGCATAATTCAATATCACCATCTCTCCCTCCAACAATCATGATACAATGCACACCACTAAGTACCATAAGAAAAAAACGAAGCCAAGCCACTTTTATTTACATATTTTTATGATGGATTTTCTCAGGTCGATACAACAAAAGAAAGTCAAGATTTTTAGCTACACTTGGCCACATCCCAAAAGGATATTTCGACCCCTATAGCGATCACGTGTCATCCTCCATCTATCAGTGTCGGCTACTCCCAAAAAGAAACATCAGCTCTCTACCCCTCACGCGGCCATCACACCCATCCTGGTGCGTCGGGCGGTGGTGGCGGCAACATCTCCCTAAACACTCTATCTCGGCGGACATGAACTGATAGAAACTCCTGAATGACAGGGTCCCCAGCTAGGCCCACATCGTACATAACCAGCACTCACACTCACACAAATGTCAGTCTAGGGACAGTAACGCAGTCGATCTCTGTACACTCTACCTCTACATCCAATGGGAGGCCATAGAACGTGCCCCACGTGACGGTAGGGAGTGGCATCTTTCTAATCTGAAATGTTGGTTCCCGAAATGGTGAGTACAACCATTCAGCAGGTAAAATATCCAATAAACTACTCAATGCATTACACAATACAATCATAACAAGCATAACATAGTACATGCCATTCATGCATCCAAGCATTGCAGCCATGCATATGTAATCATATCATATATACATACATCCTCATGTACTCATCACTATCATGTCATACATGTATCATCATGCCATAGGTGCACATCATCATGTCACACATACATCATCATACCATGGGTGATCATCATTATGTCACACACATATCATCATACCATAGGTGATCATCATCATGTCACTCACATATCATCATATCATAGGTGCACATACAACCATGCACTCATCATCATCATGTCACACATCCATACGTATGTCATCACATCATATGTGCATGATTCAATTTCCACTTTTATCTTTCAATTTGATCACCACATCTCTCTTTTCCAGGATCGGTAATTACATCCCACATTTTATCACTCGCTCCCCAACCTGGCATCGCGAGAAAAACCTCTGGCACACACCACTGGCATTCAGTACCCCCACATTCTGAGCATCTCGCATCCCAACTGACATCACGAGGCATCCCCCCGGGCACAAACCTCCGAGGCTTCCGGCACCCAACCATTCCGGGCATCTCAAAACTCCCAAGGACATCCGGGCATGTATCTCAATACAATCCGGGCATCCGGCAACCCCCATCCCGGGCATCTTGATACTCCTAGGGCATTATCGGCTGCCTCCAATAGTTTCCTCATTTATCATAAGTCATGTTCACCAATTTATGTCTCACAATCAGCATGGCACATGATGTAATGGCAACAAAGGCTAATTCAGCATTTGATTCTATATGCAATGCCAATTATCATCACATGCTCAACAATATTCAATCACCTCAATCAATATAATTAATAGGGCTCATCCAAAGCAAAATAATCACAATTTCCAGCATTTGAAATTTGTATAATCCATGCTTGCACAATTTTAGAAAATATTTCCATTAAATGCCCAAATGGTCTTTAAAAATTATGAAATTTGAACATGTGCTAATCAAGACATAATGGCAGATATTTCATAGAGGACACTGCATCGAAAGACCCTCACACAATTTGATATAGCTCACGCATCACAACATTTCTATTCTATCAATACAGCTTGCACAGATTTTGAAATATTTTTGGTTAAATAGGTATATGAACTTAAAAAATTATGAAATTTTAATATGTCATAGGGAATACATAAAGAAAGATACTTCATGAAGAACACTTTGCCAAAAGAGTTTCATATAAAATGATATGACCCATGCATTTAGACTGACTAAACCGAACGCGACAGATTACTCGGTTTTTGGAATAATTCCGATTAAATACTCTAATGACCTTAAAAAATTATGAAATTTTGCCAGGTGATATTCAAGACCCTAAGGTAGATTTTTTAAGAAGACATCCAGGCCATATTAGTCGTAGATAATTAACTATGGATGGTCGAAGCACCTCTTCCTAGTACCGAACAGTCTAGTTTAGCTGTCTCCAAAAAATCAAGGTTTCACCTACTTATCTTCCTTCATTTCCTCTGAATTTTTCATATTTTTTGCCTCAAGCTACAACTTTAATTAAGGGATCTAGGTGAGATTATCAAAGTATAATAACTTTATAGTTCACGAAGTCGCTGGAGTCCAACACAACATTTCCAGATCTATTGTCTTCAAAGGAAAAATCGTTTCACTAGGCTAAACTTGTTATTTTTACTTCAAATTTGAGTATGCTAGTCTCCAGGATGTTCCCTACAACTTTTATGAAGAAGTCAAAGTGAAATTCTCAGTATAAAGTGACATGCAACACACAAAACCACCAAGAGATCAACAAAACAGCTTCAGATCTAATGTTTTCGTAGAAGAAGGGTTTCACCCTTCAAACTCAGCCATTTTGTCTAAAATTTTAGTATGTTATACTTTGAGATGTTGTCTACAACTTTTGTTAAAAAGTCGAAACCCAAATATGACTCAAAACCCTCATGCAAGCCTCTATAACATTCTGGGTCAGGTGGTATACTCGAAAACAGAATGCTATTTCAAAAACAACACATTCAAGCTTCGGTTTCTCACACCCTAAACGTCCAAGATTCACCCCCATTCAAACACATATGCAAGATACAACATGCAAGAGCAGAATATAGATCCCAACTTGCCTTTGTACCGAGCAAACAACGGCACACGGACGGCGACGGACGCACGGACGGACGGTCGACGGGCAGCTCTTCTCCTTCCCTCTCTTCCTCCGCATGCTTACTCTCCCTTTCTCTCTCGGTTCCTCACTTTCTCGATAGCTCTCTCTCTCTTTCTCACCTTGGACGACGCCCCCCTCTCTCTCTCTCTATTTCCCTTAATCCCATCATTTGCCATCATTAGTGTGGCATCCCAAAAATTCAAGTCAAGCTCTAAGGTGTATTAAAGGTCATAATTAGGTAATGAAATTATCTATGGTTTACACTTTAGCCATTAGTTTTCTCTTAAGGCTAAGTGATATGCTTGTGTTCATGAATTTTTGAAATTAGGACTATAGGATAAATTAATGAGAATAATCTATGCTTGGCTATGCACCTCATAAATTAAATTCCTATGAATAAAATGTAACAAGACTTTGGCCATGTGGAATTCAAAATTTAAAATTTATAGAAGAAAGAATAAAAAGGGAAAATTTTAATTTTATTTAGGTTTGGGCCTTAGGCCCAAAAAGGGGATTTTGGTGGGCCGAATGGCCGGCCCAATAGAAGCCCACGGAGGGGCTGTCGCCGGCCCAAGTGAGGCCCAAGAAAAGGAGTGGCCGGCCCATTGCATGGGCCTTGCCAAGTGGCAAGGAGGACTTGCATGCATTGGCCATTGGAGTGGCAAGTAATCATTGCCAATGATGGAGGTTTGGGGGAATAAAAGGAAGAAGAGGAGAGAGAGTGGCCGGTTGGTGGTATTCGGCCAAGTGAGAAAGAGAGAGAGAGAGAGAGAGAGGGGGCGAGAGAGAGAAGGGCGCTGAGAGGAGAGGAACCGAGAGGAGGAGGAGCCGTCGCAGCCCGTTTGCCACCCGTTTGCCGCCCGTTTGCCGCCATGTGCTCGTCGCTAGCTTGGTTTAGAGGCAAGTTAGGATCCTCTTACTACTCTTGCATGTGTGTGTTGCATGTATGTTTGGAGTAGTGTCGAATTTTGGGTGATTAGGAGGGAGAAACCGAAGCTAGAATGACTTGTTCTTGAGTGATGTTGCTGTTTTCGCATGAACCGCCTGAGCCAGAATCTTGTGAGAGCTTGCATGCATGTTTTGAGTTCGATTTTGACTTTGATTCCTTCATGAAAGTTGTAGCTAACAAATACAACATACTAAAATTTGGTGCAAAATGGTGGATATTTAAGGGGTCAAAATCTCATCTTACGGAGACACTAGATCTGGAACAGTTTTGCTGACCTTGTGGTAGATTTGTGGTTGCATGTTGATTTTTATCTAGAATCTCTCCTCGACTTCTTCATGAAAATTGTAGAGAAAATATTAAAGATTAACATACTCAAATTTGAAGTAAAATTAACAAACATAGCCTAGTGAATCGACTTACTCTTGAAGACGGTAAATCTGGAGACAAGGTACTGGACACCCGAGACTTCATGGACCCATATGGTGACTGTTCTTTGGAAATTTGACTTAGATCCCTTCATGAAAGTTGTAGGGGACCTCTTTAAGTAAAACATATCCAAATTTCAGAGGAAAATAAGAAGAATGAGTGGGTAAAAACTCGGTATTTCGGAGATGACTACACTGGATGTTTCGGTGTGAGAACCAGAAGCTTCGGACGACTATAGGAAATTATCTAAAACGAATATGGCCTAGAAGTCTCATGAAAAATCTACTTTAGTGTCTTAACTATAACCTGGTAAAATTTCATAATTTTCGGAGGTTGTTTGGGTATTTTAATCGAATTATTTCAAAAACTGCACATTCTGTTTCTATTCGAAATTGCATATTGTATTTGTATGAATTATAATTTTTGCGTGGAATTCTATTGGCCACGTGTTTTTCATGAAATCATTATCCTATTGTCTTGTCTATCACATGCCTTGAATTCATGATTTTTGAGAATCATATGGATATTTAATTTAAATATTTTCAAAAATGGTACAAGCTGGAATTTAAATAAATTTCAAAAAGGCATGATAAATGAACTATTCTAAATTGTACGAATTCCATAAATTTTATTTTTATGAATATTTGCGTATTGCTGCATGTATGATGATGGCTGATGATGCATGTATAGATCGAAGGATGAAAGTGATTTTGTTTTCCATTACATCATGTGACATGCTGAGTAGAGACCTAAATTGGTAAACAAGAACAATGATAAATGAGGAAACTGTTTGTGGCGGATGATAATGCCTTAGGAGTATCAGGATGCCCGGGATGAGGGGTACCGGATGCCCGAAATGTATAGAGGTACATGGCCAGATGGCCTCGGGAGTTTTGAGATGCCCGGAATGGTTAGGTGCCGGAAGCCTCGGAGGTCTTTGCCCGAGGGATGCCTTATGATGTCAGTTGGGATGCGAGATGCCTGGAATGTGGGGGTACCGGATGCCCGGTGGCCTTAAATGGTTGAATGCCGGAGGTTTTTCTCGCGATGCCAGGATGGGGTGCGAGTGTAAAGTATGAGATGGAATTGATGATCCCGAGAAAGAGTAATGTGGTGATCAAATTGAAAGTTAAAAGTGGAAATTGAATCATGCATATATGATATGATATGATATGATGATGATCACCTATGGCATGATGATATGCATATATGACATGATATGATGATGATCACCTATGGCATGATGATATGCATATATGACATGATATGATGATGATCACCTATGGCATGATGATATGCATATTTGATATGATTGTGATTAAGATGTATAATGGTATATGTATGGCTTCAAGGTAAGTATGCTTGGATGCATGAGTGACATGTATGATGTTATGATTGTATTGTATGATGCATTGAGTGGTCACTGGATTCCTTTACTTGCTGAGTGGTTGTACTCACCCCTTCGGGGACCAACATTACAGATTAGCAGGATGCTGCTCCTTGCTGTCACGCGGGGCGTATTTTACGGCCTTCCTTCAAATGTAGAGGTCGAGTGTGTGGAGATCGACTGTCCCACCATTCCTAAACTGACTTTTATTTGAGTGTGCACCTTAGTGATGTACGATGTGGGCCTGGCTGGGGGCCTTGTCATTCAGGAGTTTATATCCGTCCACATTCGCACATTCGTCGAGACGGAGCGATGTGTGGGATGTTGCCGTTGCCACCGCCTGATCCATCGGGATGCGTGTGAGGACCCGTGCGTGTCAAGTAAGAGCTGAAACTTTTTGGGATGGTTAGTCGACACTAGTAATGGGGGATCTTGCACATTAATCGTAATGGGTCGAGTGTTTCTTTTTGGGTTATGGCCAAGCGTGGCTTCATGTCCTGGCCTTTCTTTTGATGCACCGACCCAAGGAAACCCATCTTGAAAATATGTAAATAAAGTGTCGTGGCTTTGTCTTTTCTTGTGATGATTAGTGGTGTGCAATTGTATCATGGTTGGTGGAGGGGGAGATGGTGATGTTATATTTTGCTTCCACTAATGAGTCGCACTAGGACCGTTTCTTCAAAAAAAAAAAGTGTGTCTATGATTTACGACGCTTCTTCTGAGAGATGTAGCTAGTGTTCCATTAGGTGTAATGTCAGGTGCCTGTGGCAACCCTAGGTGGTTCGGGGTGTCACAATTAGCCATCATTGATCATGCATGGAGGACACTTGATAGCTAGGAGGGACAAATGGCTTCCTTTCGGCTGGGCTTGGGCCAGCAATGGGCCAACAATTCCTCCTCTTCTTGGGCTACGCGGCTAGGTCCAAATGGCCGAAAATAGGGTGGGGCAATTGGCCTGGTTTTAAGCTAATACTTTGGCCAATATCTCATCCTAATAATCCTCCTTAAACCCAAATTTTATAAACACCTAATTGAAATTTATAAATCACAAAACTTTGTGACCTATCTTAATAAATTCCAATCCATAATCCTTCATGGTCAAAAATAGAATTTTTTTTCTATCAAATAATTATTCACTAATAGCTTGGCCAAAGTCTTAATGCAAGGCATTAATTTGAGTACCCTTAATGACTGGCAAGGAATTTTAGGATGCCACATATACCCAGCGCAACATGGGATCTCATTTAAATTCTCCTTATTCAACTTACATTTTAAAGTTGCCACTAATGAATTATAAGTCGATTAAACATCTAAGAAACACAAATTACTCTTACGAACTAGAAATTCATAGATTTGGGGACTTGATTATGCTATATAACTCTAATGCCCTTTTGATACATTTTTTCTTTATTTTGAAATTATTTTGCATGCAATCTTTGTCGGTTTTATCCTATATCATTAACATGTGAGAGATGATAATGCAAGTGCATGAGCAATCTAAATAATCGAAGCAGTAAATAATTAATGAAAAATATGAAGAACCTGAATGCATGAGCAAACATATGCGAAATTGTTTTTTATCCATTGAAACAAGGTTTTTGCAAAATATAACTCAAGAAATAAATAGCCAATTGTTGCCACTTGATTTTTAGTGGACGCATCATTAAAGGTAAAAATTTGAGATTAGGGTTTCCAATCGTGAGAGAGCCAGTTTCTTGAACAAAAAAGTGTGATTTTTCTTTTCTATCTATCGTTTTGTCATTGTTAATTAATTTCCCACTTATTTTTAAAGAAAACAAAAAAAAAAAAATTAAACGGTTAACTTTAGGTTAACTTTTTTGTTAACCCTTTGACCAAAAGTCAACCACATGTCAAAAGTTGTCTTTTTACACAAAAAGATTCTAAACAATCCTAATTTCACTTTAGCTAGATTAAGTTTTGAAAATTTCAAAGATTTGACCCGAAAATCAATCTTTTAGAAAAAGGCAACTAAAAAGTTAACTTCTGGTCAAACTTTTGACCCAAAAAAAAAGGGAAAATTCAAATATCCACAAATCACTTCAAGTTTGTTTCAATTTGTCTTTACTGTTGAAAATTTTGCGAAAATCGACCAAGAAACTTCATTTCCAAATTTTTCGGTTTTACGTTCAAAATTAGCCAAAAATAAAATTATTTTTATCCTAATCATAATTAGACTTAGTTCCTTTCGCAACATTTGGTCTAGGGATCATAATCCATTCACTCGTTCATTTAGTTTCATAAATGGCCATGTTAAAATGTGTATTGTCACTTTTAGCTAGGGGTGAGCATGGTCTGGATTGGGCCGGTCCACCCCTAACCCAAGGACCAACCCGCACAGTGTTGGTCCTCACTTTTTGGGACCGAGGACCGACCCTATTGAGCTTGGGATTGAGGACTGAACCAACTAAATGGGTTTGGTCCAGATCCAGGGTTAACCCGGGACCAACTGATAATTTTTTATTTCATTTTTTGTACTCCTTAAAAAAGTGATTGAGGACCAAACTGACCCAATGGGTTTGGTTCGATTTCAAGGTCAACTCAAAACTAACAAATAATTTTTTCATTTCATTTTTTGTGCTCTTTGAAAAGACAATAGAGGACCATACCGACCCAATGGGTTTGATGATGAGAAAGGTCAGCCAAGAAAGGCAAACAGTGAGGGTCAAGTGGGCTAAGCGTTGAATAAAATGAGTATTGAATGTCGAACGGGGAGTAACAAGCCAAGCGAGCATCGAGTAGCGAGCGGCACGAATGACTCAAAGCAAGCGAGGTGAGTGTCGAGTGGCGGCGAAGAAGTTGTTTTTTTTTTTATTTTAGTAAATTGAAGACTAAGAGGACAAATAAGACAAAAAAGAATGAATACCAGAGGATGATGCCATAAGGTGCATTTTTGGACGTCATGAGGACTCCTCACAAAAACATTTTTCTTCTTCGTAAATTATGACTATTGACGCCATAAAAGACATTAAAAACCTAAGTTATTAAAGAATAATGTAAAATTACTTGAATTCCTCACTAAAGAGCTGTTTAATATTGTTGACATCGTTTATTTTAACGTTTTCTATATATATATATATATATATATCTATTGTTAGGGTTGGTCCGGGTTGGACCGACCCGGAACTCTTAGGACCGAGGATCGATCCGCATAGTGCTGGTTTAGGAATTCTATGACCAAGGACCAACCCAGTCTCCTTGGGAACCGAACCAGGACCAGTAGTGTCACGCCCCGATCCTCGATCATGTGCTCATCCTTGATCTTTGGTCGATTTTAAAAATGATATTCCATAAAGTATCACCGACCCTTTTTATTTTAATATGCACATGCGGAAGCAATTATAAATCCCCAGATAATAAAATAATGGGATAGAAAAACAGGGTCATATTTTTCATATTGAAATTCACAACCTTACTTTTATACATAACACAACCCATAGTATTTTACAATACTATACACAAAGGTCTAGTCTCACACTCAACCACCTATATACAGGGTTCACAAAAGATGATGGGATTTCACTCCTCATCCAGGTTGTACTCGGAATCATAATCCCGATCCTCCTCAGATTTTTCTTCACTAAGCTTATTTTCTTCCAACTCCTCATCTTCTTATGGTTCCTCATCGGGTCATCCAACAGGTAACTCTCCTTCGATCCCTCCTCCTCCTAGTTCTCTTCGGGGATGCCAAAACGCATGGGAGGACGAGGAGGTGGAGGTACTGCCATCTACGAGCCTGAAATGGTTATACAATAACCACTAAGACAACGTCTCAGCAAGTTCTATTCCTTAAGACCTGATTAGTAAACTAATACGCTATTTGAGCTGCCTATGCACGCATGGGTCAGAGGACTTACCTTGGCCTCAGATTCCACCTGCATATTAGCACAGTTCAATAAGCACCCAAGCAATCACATCACTGATCGATATCTCGATCAATCGACCTAGTCGATTCCATGTTAGTTGGATCATTCACCAGTCATTCCCATTCAATCAGTCAATTTACAACATCAAATCCAAGCAATGATCAATCGACCTAGTCGATTACATGTCAGTTGGACCATCTCTAGGTCATTTCTCTCCATACTATGATTTCCAAATAGTATGCCTAGTCACTAAACTATATACTTTCCCTTAGGCACCGTTTTTGCCAAGATGATATAAACAATTTACGTACATGCTCTCGGGCGTCGTTTTCGCTAGGGTGATATACTTAATCACAGAGCCAATATAAACGATTTACGTGCATTCTTTCATGCATTCTAATTACTTTCAGCCACACGGGCATGATACTCGACACATAGAAATACGGCCATCAGGCACAATCTACGCCACACAGGTAAGATCAATTATTGCCACACGTGCATGACATATATTTAACAATTTACGTGCATTCTCTACGGCATCTGATATGCCAAAGCAATGTAATAATCGCTGAGCCATGTCACACAACATTTCTTCTCATCTTTTATCATACCCGATAAAATATCGTGCGTAGGCACATGATTGACCTTAGCCAAAATATAATTTTTTCCTTTCCATAACTCCCATATTTTTTGTAGTCCACTAAAATATTTTTGGCATTATCAACAGATTCCCACTTATTTTTCAATGAATAATCAACATTATTCAATTTCGGAATAAATCCCAAATTTACAGATAATTCAATTTAGTACCAAATAAAGCTCAATTAAATAAACGGATTGTGCCACAACAATTAGCATAAAATTTCGGTCGTTGGCTATCCCAACCTAACTTCCGAAAAATAAATAAATAATTAATTAATTTTGAAAATTAATAAATAAATACTAAAAATCTAATTTAAGCCTATAATGCTTAATTGGATGCCAGAACGGATCGGGAAAAATTCCGAGATGCATTCAATAAATAGAAGTATGTCTCTACTTGCTAATTACGCTAATCAATCACCTAACATGCATCATTAAATCACTAATTAAATTACTTTAAACTAATTTAACCACCTAATTGCACTTAATTAAATTTAATCAAAACCCTTAAGCATCATTAGCAAAATAAGAAGGGATTAGTGAGCAAAACTCACCCATTTAACAATCCGCTTGGATTGAAACGTCGGGAACATCGCAAGGGACGTTTTTCTCCAAAGCGGGCCTAAGGTTCGGGGCTTGAAACACCCTCAAAATGGGCTTGGGAAGCTGCTGGAAACCTACTAAACTCATTGCTGTTCTTGGCTGGAAATGAGAGGAAAATAGCTCGGTTAGGCGGGAGTTGCTCGGGAAAGAAGAAATAGGCCAAACTGGGCCTAGAGGTGGACTCACGGAGGTCGAACGGGCTTGGGACGGCTCCGGATGAGCTGCAACAGACCCAGGACAGCAGCTGGATCGTGTGAGGAGAGAGAGAGAGATGACAGGGTTAGGCGTTGGCGGGCGTGGGCAAGGTGGCGCACGCATGGGCGGGAGAACGGTGGCGATCCGGCATGGCGGTGGTGTCCAGGTGGGCTGCTCGACTTCCGCTTCTTCCTTGCTGGTTTCGCACAAAGCAAGAGGGGAGAGGAGAGGAGGTGGATGATGGAGTGAGGGAGAGGATGAGGGAGAGACAGAGGATAGAGATGAGTGAGAGATGGGGGGCCCTTGGCTTGATTTTTCCACACTTGTTCTCCAAGCTTTCATCCTAGATCATACACATATACTTGGCCTCCAATAGGCCACACACACACCTTCCTCACAACTTCTCAAAAGGTCCAAGTGGCTAGGGAAGGAGGGGGCTACGATTTTCGTGACATCCCGAAATTTCGGAAAAAGAAATTATCGGATGAAAAATCAAAGATTGGAAGAAAAAGAAAAATGATAACAATACTATTATTATTTTTTTCTCTCTCTCTCCTAATTCCTTTCCTTCCGCCAACGTCCGCCCCACTCCCCACGTATCTCTCTCTCACACACATTTTCTTTCCCCTTCTTTCCATGCAATTTCCTCCCCCTCTCTTTTCTTCTCTCTTTCCCACTTTTCCACCCCCTCACTCACGCCAACCTCTCTGCAGCAATTTCCCCTGAACTTCCCCCTTTACTTTATTGTTTCTCTCTCCTCTTCCCCCTTTCCTCCCTCTCGACAACCCCCTCCCCTCTTCCTTTTCTCTTTCTCTCGAGTTTCTTTTCTGCTTTCGCTTCCAAAACAGCACCGTGTGCTGCTGTTTTTTCCCCAAGCTAGCCACCATCTTGCGCCATGGCTGTGGGCCATCACTGTCTGCAAGCCGCCATCCACCGCCGAAGAGCCACACCACCCATCCGTGAGCAATTGGCCTGCCGTTCTTGCCAAATCAGAAACCACCTCTGCCGAGACCCACTTTTTCCGAGCGCCTCCATGACATTTTGGACATAACCATGGGTAGCCCTCGCCATTGCTGTCGTGCTCATGTCGTCGGAATTGTCGTCGAGTGAGTTTAGCTCATAATTCTATGATTAGTGCCTAAACTTGCTTAGGAGGTTGATTTAGACTTAAGGATGGTTTAGGTTAGCTTAACTATGGATTAGTGATAGTCTATAATAGTTATATTAGTATTAGAATGGGTTAATATTAGTCTAATTAGGGAGATTTGCTCCGTTGAGGATGATTTGGGTGAAAACAGAAGCTGTTCGTCAGCACTGGTTCTTGGACGTCTGCTGTTTGCAATTTTTGTAGATTGAAATCGGTCGTGAATCTGAAGCCGATGTCTTCTAGAGAAATGTTTTAAACATCCTAATCTACAACATATATTTTTCTCAAGATTTTTAGGGACTCAGAAGCAGCAGATATTAGCTACGCCATTTTCGAATAGAACTGCAATTTTCGTTGGAACTGGTTACCTTTTAGGATTCTAGGGGTTTTTATCAACTCTTAGGGTCCGAATTTCAAAATGTTTTCTTCACAAAAGTTGTTTGCCACCTCTTTTAGTTTAACATACTCAAATTTCAAATCAAACGAACGTGTTTAAGACCTCGAACCAAACTGATTTCAGAAAACTGACTTTCTGAGAACGGACCTAATTTTGGTGCTGGATTGAGGGAATTACTGGGCCGAATCCAGAAGGATCTGGATCTCGGTGTCTTCATGAAAAATGTTCTTTTATGTGTCCTTTACAACATATTAAAATTTGGGAATTTTCCGAGCTCGATTGGTTAGGTTTCTGGATTTAAATTTGGAGACGCGCGAAGGCCCGGTTTCTGTAAATTAGAACTGATTTTAGTTTGATGATGGTTCTTGATGCTTTGCTTGCTTTAAGTAGTGTTTTTAATGAATTGCGGATTTAATTTATTAGTTATTGAATTCTGGAATTTCACTGTTCATGAGTTACTGTTCACGCGCACTGTTCATAAGTACTGTTCACGCACGCTGTTTGTCGCGACCAATTTTTTCGGGGATGAACCACCTAAGGTTTGGCTAATGGATTGTTAAGCCTAAACTTAACTCAGGCTCTCCCAAGCCCATACCAATTCGCGAATTTCGGTTCAAGTTCTTAACATGAAAATTTTTTTAATTAGGAGTCGCCACTAATCTATTTTTGGTGGGTTGATTAGAAACCCAAGTAAAGTAACGGGAGTTTTACTTTACTCCTACGAACCAGAGACTATGGGTACGGGGACTTGGTTACACTAGATTCCTCTAATGCCCTTTCGGTACCTTTCTTTTTATTTTGAAAAATGTTTGGCAAGCAGTTTTGATTGATTTTAAATTTATTTCCCTAACATGTGAGCGATCATGCGAGTGCGCAAACCACCAATTTAACACTCAGATAAAGCAGTGAATAAATTATAGGATTTACCTCGAAGCAACGAAAGCATCTACGTTGTTAGATCAAAATTCACATCAGCAATCCTAGATATGATTTCTAATTAACACGCAATCACTCAATTTCTGCTTTCGTTTTAATGAGAATCATGCAGTGCGATATACTAATCTAACATGCAATGATATGGCATAGCAATATGACCTAAACTATATGACATAAGTAAAAAAAATGATTTTTTTGTGTTTTCTTAGTGAACATGCAATAATTAAATATGCAATCTAAATTAACCAAATGACCTAACTCTAATGACAAGGAAATTCTAATTAAATGAACCTAGCAATTACTAAATGAGTGCATTTCATGAACCCAATCCTATATGACGTGCACGTGATTTTTTATTTTCTTAATAAGAATGCAATCTATCCTGATATGCAATGACATGCAAAGAATGCCCTAATTCTAATTTTTCTTTTTCTCTTATGAAATTCAAAATTAAAATGGCCAAATAATTAAACCTGCAATTCAAATTTAAAAGTAACATCCTAGATGAATGCAATCTAATTCAATGATATCATCTAACCTATATATCATCTAAACATGCATTTTAAAAAAAAAAAACTAACCTATCATGCAATCAATCCTAATCTACATGGGATGGGAATGCAATTTTTTTTGTATTTTCGGGATAAATAGAACAACTATGAGATAAACATCAAACCAACCATGATCGTCAAGAATATTATCCATCACTCAATTTGAAATTCAAATTTGATTATCTCGCTAATAAAATCGATAAATTGATCTTAAGCCTTAAAGATCAAGATATCGGTTTTACTCAGCGTGAATAATTATTCTATCTAAAGCCTTATAGATAGAATAAAAATTCGTGCGGTTGCGAAATGGATGCTACATTAGGGAATTTCAATCATGTATTGGAAAAAAATCAAACAAAGAGATAAAATATCAAAACCTCAAACAAGATAACTAAAAGATAAACCTATCAAATAAAGTAAAATATATCTATACCTAAATTTGAATTTTTCCAAAAAACCAATCGGTAGAACGGACCAACGATGGGCACGGCACAGCACGGCTCAGCTCTCGGCTTGGCTTGGCACAATTTGTGATGATTTCGATGGGCTAATATTCGGGACATCAATGTGGCGTCGAGTTAAACATGGAACAGCAACGTTGACGCAGCAAAATCAGCAAGCTTCACCGATATTGGATTGGGTCGTGATGGACACGATTCAAGCCTAGGAACTCACGGACACGCCTACACCGATACTGCTCAATCCACTTTGAAGCACACCTCGACACCTGGACGTGGGCAGCAAATTTGGACAGCAAACAGTCAATGTTTGAAGATCCAAATATTTGCTGGAGAAGTTGAGGAATTTGCTGTGATGCTCAGCCCTCCTTGACGCGCCCTTGGACTAACGTGGCAGAACAATGGGAACAGCAAATTAGTTGACGTTGGGTGCCCTTCACAGACAAAACACCGGCACCGAGAAGGATGCTGCAAGCACACGTGGAGATCACTGGTGTCGATGGAGCCTCCTTTGAACTTCCGAAGGTAAAAGGCACCGAGAAGGAGCTGCAGGCATGCGTGGGGATCACTGATGTCAATTGATCACCGAAAATCAAAGGGCAACACACGTTCGCCAACGATTCTCCCTCACGATCCGTCCCTCTCTCTCGATTCTCAACTTTTCGTCCTCAATTGTCCGGCCCTTTTACTCGACGGAAAGGACTCCTTTTATAGGCCAAAAAATTGTATCTTCGTGGTATATTTCATTTCTAATTTTGCCTATGCACGATACTATTGAATATATCATTCTATCCCGCGCAATATTTTCAAATATTTCATTCGAAAATTTCCTTTCTGTCAAAAATACATCACTCGGTGTATATCGCCTAAATATATGAAAATCCCAACGAAATATGTGAAGAATTTTGCACTCGCCGATGGTCCAATAAAATAAAAATGTTCCTAAACTATATGCCATGTTATTATTTTTTATCTTTATTTTAGTAAAAATTAACACAAAAATTGTGCAAAAATTTAGGTGTCAACAGCTGCCCCTCTTTAAAGGTGAGCTCGCAGAGGTTGCCTTCAAAGATAAATTGAGACCTAAATTTTGGTCATGCACATGCAATGAATGATTTTTTGTTGGAACATGAATTCCATTTTTAATGCAATTTATATGATGCATGGAAATGCAAATGATAGATGAACCTACCTGAAATAACTTACCTTCGAGGAGGATAGAGTAATCCGAGGTAGTGGGTGTTACCTATCCAGGACCCGTACCATTCTACGGTCGCCTAGTATGGCAGAAAGGAGCTGCTTTCTCAGGACCCGTACCATTCTACGGTCGCCCAATACGGCAGAAAGGTTTTGTAAGAAATTGCTTTCCCAGGACCCGTACCATTCTACGGTCGCCCAGTACGACATAAAGGTTTTGTCTAGGACCCGTACTATTCTACGGTCGCCTTGACGGAAAATTGATTTTTCAGGACCCGTACCATTCTACGGTCGCCTGAATGAGAAATTGCTTTTCCAGGACCCGTACCATTCTACGGTCGCCTAGACTGAGGTTTTGCTTGGCTAGGACCCGAACCATTCTTCGGTCGCCTAGCCTTGCGACAGAAATCACCCAACCAGGACCCGAACCATTCTTCGGTCGCCTTAATCAGAATGAATCTGGAGGAAAAATCTTTGAGGGACAACTCCATTGAGTGTCGGTGTAAAGGGACTCTAGGCTACGAAAGCACACCAGGTCGATAAAAGAAATTCGGGCTACGGAAGCACGCCGATTCGACAAAATGGACTCTGGGCTACGAAAGCACGCCGGGTCAATATAAAGGACACCGAGCTACAAAAGCACGCCGGGTCTATTAAAAGGGACATCGGGCTACAAAAGCACACCGAGTCGATGAAAATGACTCTGGGCTACGAAAGCACGCCAGATCGATATAATAGCTTGACCAAGTCAAGTGTTGATGCACTTGAGAGAGAATACCTGCACGATGACAAGTATTTTAGAGTATGGTAGAGATATACTTACCTAGTGATATCTCTGATTCTTGGAGAAAAATGTCTTTTTGGAATTTAGATATCCTATAGAGGTCTTTCACCTCACGGTAGAGGTTTCTCATCTCCTAATATCATGAAACATTCTGAAAGGAACTTGAATTACCTGTCAGACATGATTTAGAGTAAAAAATGATATGCATTCATCAAGGAGATAGACAATCTAGCTACTCTAGAATGCACATTTCAAAATTTAATAAAGTTTTCATCAACTTAATCGGGGTTCATGCATAATAACCTTTGCATCACCCAAATTTCCATTTGAGAGAATTATCATTCAAGACAATCTTCACTCATAACATGGATTTCCTAAGAATACCAAATGAGACCTTCAGTTAGAAAGGACTTTCACTCACTCTCATTTAGAGGCTATTTTATGAGAATCACTCCATCTCACTGTCATCATACCAACAAAGGTCCGAGTATTCTCGCAAGCGGTACAACCTTACCAATCTGAGAGGTCTTTAATGTGGGCTTGGTCAACGGTTTAACGAAGGGACTCTTTGAGTCAAGGCTATTGAAAGAACAACTCTTTAATCATCTCCGGGTTTACAAGTCAAGAACCCTGCAAAATGAGAAAGAAATAGTCTTGCTCGCACTCCTTCAAGCGATGCTTAAAACATGTGAACCCCTATGTTAATTCAAGTGCCATAATCTGAAGAGACTTGTAAGGGACGTAACATAGGCTGGGTTCATGGGTTGAGAAATGAAAAGATCATTAGGCTCAAAATGTGTGTGAATGGTGAGGGTTGGTGATCATCTTGGCATTGTCACCAGTTTTCTTTTTCATCATCGGGGATTGTCTTCATGAAATGCCCCATTGATTGTAAAAACTCAACTTTTGAGTTCTTTGAGTATTGCTCTATCAAGATTCAATTCTTGCAATTGAGAGTCACCTTCTCTTGACTCTCTTTTTCATCTATGGGCATTGGCCTTGCTTTTACCAGGCACACCGCTTTTCATGCCCCTAGGTCTTATTCATTTTTTTCACTTTTTTTCCATGGGCATTGGCCTCGCTTTTACTAGGCACACTGCTTTTTCATGCCCCTTGATTTTATTTCGAATTCAATTCTTGCGCACAGTGCATGCGTCAAGGAATTACACTCTGAATGACACCCGAACTTTCAAGAGTTTTCACCTATCTTTTGCCTTGCCCCGATGTGGGGGATGATCACCAACTAGGTTTGAAGAAATGAAATTGCAGGCTCAAGTGGGCTACGCAAAGGATATGAGTGTTTAGGATAGAGAAAAGAATGCTCTTCGTCATCCTAGGGCACTTAAATTACCACATGAATTCAATGTAATATCATGATTAGAAGATTGATGCAAGTGAGAGCAAAAAAATTTCAATTCATTTTCCTCACCTCATGATACTGTCTTACCTCCAACTTGCCCCAATGTGGGGTGGTTCTTGACAGGGGTCATTTGAAAGAATTTTCACAAGTGTATGGAGCTCAAAGGGGTTAAGCAATGGATCACCTGTAGTGTTTGGGATAGAGAAATGAATTGCCCCTCATCATTTCGATTATCATACCTTTCGCGAGAGAACTCTTTACCTTGTAGATATGGAACTTCCTACACTCATCTCACAAGTGTATAAGTAGGTGACTGTGTATAAGATAAGGCTTGCCTTTCATCATACTGACACGTCTCATTCACCATTCTTAAGCATTGATGTCACTTCATTAAATTGTCTATCTTGACAAATCTCCACATGAAATTGGTGAGCTAAATCAATATGAAAATTCTCTTTTCAAAAGAGTTTAGCAACTTTAAGCATGAAAAACAATTTATTACACTCAAAACATGGTTTTAAGCACTCATCCAGGGGAATCGCTCCACAAAAGAATTGCCTTAGCAATGGATGTCCTTGGATCATCTCTATCCATCAAAAGTGGAGATCCTCTTTTGCCCCTGCACAAGAGAACGTGCATGAATAGGATACTATGCAACATCGGAGTAAATTCAAATTGCACAACCATTTTGGCTCGGATCGAGATTTTGTCTTAGTCATGTTACTACTAGAATCTGTAGTGCCCCCAATTTGTCATCTCTTTCACCAAAGATGGATCCTCTTTTAATCTAGCCATTAACTCTTTAGAAACTTGTTGAGTAAGAGTTGAACCGACTGCAACCTGATGTGCCTTTTTCAGATGCTTTCGATCATGTTAAGAAAGTAATGCTCTGAAACATGAAGTAAATGAGTTAGAAAATTAAACAGGGCTAACCTAATGCATGCTTTTGGAAATGGCTTGAAAAATGATTCTTTTTATTCTCTTTTTTTTTTTTTTTTTTTTTTTTTTTTTGGATGAGGAAACATGAAGAAGCCCAGTCCTCGGAATTTCTCCATGGATGATATTTTCTTGTCATTGTTGGATATCGTCACCGGGCTGGTTTGGCATACCCCATCATGTCCTCAAAATTGGAAATAAAATTGTAATTTCATTGAATATAATCAAATGAATTACATTATTGAAATGGAAAATGCAAACAAGCAAATCCTAGAAACAAAAGCAGGAAATTCTAAAAAACTTGAAGTCCTAGAAGATAAGAACTTCTTCACTCAGCGACAGCATTTGTGCCTCCATCATGGTTGGGTGGAGGATTTTTTTGATTACTGCTGAAAGAGAACGCCTTTGTATCTAAGAGATCTTGGACCTTATGCTTCAAAACATAGCAATCATCAGTGGAGTGACCAACCTCTCCTGTGTGATAGTCACACTTTTCGGAGGGATTATATGTAGGATATTGCTCAGGATTTGGTCGCTTTGGCTCCGAAGAAAGTAATGCCTTCTTTTGGAGGACAAGCAAAACTTTGGATAGGGGCCCAGGAAGAGGTGTGAACTGTCTTCTAACATTACGTCGTCGATTAGAGAGCTGATGTTCTCCACATTGTTGCTCAGTAGAAATCTTAATTACTGGAGTGCGACCACGACTCGATTGAGAATATGTCATATTAATCTCAGCTTCAAGGTCCTTCTCCTTCTTGATAGAAAACTTTTTGTTAGATGGCTCAGTAAACCATCCTTCTCTTATCCCCATCTCGATTTGTTCCCCCACAGGGATAAGCTGATTGAAGCTTTCAACGTACGTACTAGCCATTCGGTTACGGAACTCAGATGGAAGGGTCTTCACGAACAACTTCATCAACTCCTTGTTGGTAGGCTCAGGAGTAATTTGGGCCGCCAGGTTTCTCCATCTCACAGCATACTCTTTAAATGACTCGCCCCTTTTCTTTTCCATCCTCTCCAAGTCTTCTCGGGAAGGCGCGATGTCCATGTTAAACTTGTATTGCTTGAGAAATGCGTTAGCCACTTCATTCCAGGTTTCGAGGAGGTTTACGTTCTTCATCACATACCAGTTTAATGCGGGCTCGGTCAAACTTGCGTGAAATGATTGGATCATAAGGGGCTCATTTTTGACGTGTTGGGCCATGCGCACGTGGTACATTTGCAAATGAGATTTTGGACAAGATGTCCCGTCATACTTCTCGAACTCCGGCATTTTAAATTTGCTCGGCATTTTAACCTTCTCATAGACCGAGAGGTCAAACGAGAGTGAGCTTTGAGACTCCTGTAGCTGTTTTACTTTCTCTTCCAGCTTTGCAACGCGCTCATCCTGATCTGTCTTGAGAACATTGTCTAGCTTGGCCTTTCCAACAAGGACCACGTCATCTTCCAACCCAGGCATTTCATCATCATTCATTTGGGCCCTATTTGCTTGTCTTGAGACTACTATCTCAGGGAGAGCAGGTGCAGGAGCCGGATTCACTTGGAGGGATTGAAGTTGAGCTGTTATAAGCTCCATAGAGGCAGCTAACTGTTGGAGTTGGCCTTCCACAGAGGACATGCGATCGCGCATCTCACTTTGGTCGGTCATTCTTGCTTTTAATCGCGTGATAATAGGCGAGCGTAGAGAATCCGTTATCACCTAAATTTAAATGGATGAAAATGCATAAGTATGAGGTGCAAATAGCGAATCAATCCATGACAATGATCTATCAACTTTTTTTTTCTTTTTTTTCTTTTTTATGAAATGTTCTTGCAAGAAGAGAATTTCCTAAAGAGAGCTAGAAAAGTGGATACCTTAGCAAGATCAAATTTTCTAGACATGAATTGAAAACAAATTCTCCAAAGTTTTTTAATTTTCCAAATGATTTATTGCATGGCAATTTCCTCATTTCATCTTTAATTGACAAAGAATTAAATTAATGATTGACCTAAATTGTCATGGACCGACCAAAAACATTACAAAATAAATTGCATGGTATAAGGATAGAAGACTTACTTCACCAAGGTAAAATGACGGCAATCACATAGACAAGTGCATGAAGTGTGAGATTCGATTTCTAACTAGGAAGGCTAAACAAGGTGGAGTTAAAAGGGTGGGATGACTTAGTTGCAGCCTCGCATACTAAGTCAAGTCCTCCTAACTCCGGCTCAGTCAAGAATGATACCCCAATGCGACGCAGCCTCGCGGGCAGAGGTAAACATTCTTAACACCAAGAAAAACTTTCGGGATTGAGTTGGGCAACCTCTACTACGCGGCCTCGCGGTCGAAGTCATATCCAACTCAATACCATCCTAAATGTCCTAGTGCGGCCCAAGTCTGGCGGCAGGTTGTGTGTGCAAAAGTGTAGTGCTAAATGTAGGGCATGCACAACAATTCAAACAAACAACACTTCAATAGCTTGAATTTAAAACATTCGTCCCCAACTCCAACCTGCAAGACAAGGGTTAGCAAAGATTACTCCCCTTATATCTCCTAATCTGCAAGAACATTTAACACCTTAAAATGTTAGGGACATACCTAGGATCCTCGCTGCCAAACAAAAACATTTTTCAAAAGAAAGAAAAATTGGCCTAAGTCCACTAAGAGTTTTAACTCAAGTCCCCAGCGGAGTCGCCAAGCTGTCGCGACCAATTTTTTCGGGGATGAACCACCTAAGGTTTGGCTAATGGATTGTTAAGCCTAAACTTAACTCGGGCTCTCCCAAGCCCATACCAATTCGCGAATTTCGGTTCAAGTTCTTAACATGAAAATTTTTTTAATTAGGAGTCGCCACTAATCTATTTTTGGTGGGTTGATTAGAAACCAAGTAAAGTAACGGGAGTTTCACTTTACTCCTACGAACCAGAGACTATGGGTACGGGGACTTGGTTACACTAGATTCCTCTAATGCCCTTTCGGTACCTTTCTTTTTATTTTGAAAAATGTTTGGCAAGCAGTTTTGATTGATTTTAAATTTATTTCCCTAACATGTGAGGCGATCATGCGAGTGCGCAAACCACCAATTTAACACTCAGATAAAGCAGTGAATAAATTATAGGATTTACCTCGAAGCAACGAAAGCATCTGCGTTGTTAGATCAAAATTCACATCAGCAATCCTAGATATGATTTCTAATTAACACGCAATCACTCAATTTTTGCTTTCGTTTTAATGAGAATCATGCAATGCAATATACTAATCTAACATGCAATGATATGGCATAGGAATATGACCTAAACTATATGACATAAGTAAAAAAAATGATTTTTTTGTGTTTTCTTAGTGAACATGCAATAATTGAATATGCAATCTAAATTAACCAAATGACCTAACTCTAATGACAAGGAAATTCTAATTAAATGAACCTAGCAATTACTAAATGAGTGCATTTCATGAACCCAATCCTATATGATAAAATACGTGATTTTTTATTTTCTTAATAAGAATGCAATCTATCCTATATGCAATGACATGCAAAAATGCCCTAATTCTAATTTTTCTTTTTTTTCTTATGAAATTCAAAATTAAAATGGCCAAAAATTAAACCTGCAATTCATATTTAAAACTAACATCCTAGATGAATGCAATCTAATTCAAAGATATCATCTAACCTAGATATCATCTAAACATGCATTTTTAAAAAAAAAAAAACTAACCTATCATGCAATCAATCCTAATCTACATGGGATGGGAATGCAATTTTTTTTGTATTTTTGGATAAATAGAACAACTATGAGATAAACATCAAACCAACCATGATCGTCAAGAATATTATCCATCACTCAATTTGAAATTCAAATTTGATTATCTCGCTAATAAAATCGATAAATTGATCTTAAGCCTTAAAGATCAAGATATCAGTTTTACTCCCGCGTGAATAATTATTCCATCTAAAGCCTTATAGATAGAATAAAAATTCGTGCGGTTGCGAATTGGATGCTACATTAGGGAATTTCAATCATGTATTGGAAAAAAAATCAAACAAAGAGATAAAATATCAAAACCTCAAACAAGATAAACAAATCTACCTAATAAGTTAAATCTACCTAAAAGATAAACCTATCAAATAAAGTAAAATAGATCTATACCTAAATTTGAATTTTTCCAAAAAACCAATCGGTAGAACGGACCAACGATGGGCACGGCACGGCACGGCTCAGCTCTCGGCTTGGCTTGGCACAATTTGTGACGATTTCGATGGGCTAATATTCGGGACATCAATGTGGCGTCGAGTTAAACATGGAACAGCAACGTTGACGCAGCAAAACCAGCAAGCTTCACCGATATTGGATTGGGTCGTGATGGACACGATTCAAGCCTAGGAACTCACGGACACGCCTTCACTAACGTGGCAGAACAATGGGAACAGCAAATTAGTTGACGTTGGGCGCCCTTCACAGACAAAACACCGGCACCGAGAAGGATGCTGCAGGCACACGTGGAGATCACCGGTGTCGATGGAGCCTCCTTTGAACTTCCGAAGGTAAAAGGCACTGAGAAGGAGCTGCAGGCATGCGTGGGGATCACTGATGTCAATTGATCACCGAAAATCAAAGGGCAGCACACGTTCGCCAACGATTCTCCCTCACAATCCGTCCCTCTCTCTCGATTCTCAACTTTTCGTCCTCAATTGTCCGGCCCTTTTACTCGACGGAAAGGACTCCTTTTATAGGCCAAAAAATTGTATCTTCGTGGTATATTTCATTTCTAATTTTGCCTATGCACGATACTATTGAATATATCATTCTATCCCGCGCAATATTTTCAAATATTTCATTCGAAAATTTCCTTTCTGTCAAAAATACATCACTCGGTGTATATCGCCTAAATATATGAAAATCCCAACGAAATATGTGAAGAATTTTGCACTCGCCAACGGTCCAATAAAATAAAAATGTTCCTAAACTATATGCCATGTTATTATTTTTTATTTTTATTTTAGTAAAAATTAACACAAAAATTGTGCAAAAATTTAGGTGTCAACACTGTTCACACGCAATGTTCACGTGCGCTGTTCACCCCGAGAATGAAAAATGCTCTAATTTCATGTGTATTGATTTTATGAAGTGAACGGATGTGTAAAGGCATGGGCATCCACATGAATTGGGTGATGTTTTGTGCTATTGTATGGTAATTGAAAACTGTTGGTATTTTATTATAAAATACCGGGTGTTAGGTTTTGGACGCCGAAAGTATTTTTAAATACTATACCAAACTGTGGGATTTTAAAAAGAGATGACACAAATTTCTGGTTTCGATCTGATTGTGTCCCCACACACGCTTATTTTACCATGCATTTTTAATATGAAGAAAATAAGCCGGATCACCATATTAATTAAGGTATTTAAATGCAATGCACGGTATCCTGGGCTGAAATTGAATGAATGCATGAATGATATGAGATTCCATCACGAGCCTTTGGGCCGGATGATGCTCCTTTGGGAATGCCCCACGTCAATGGATGCTGGTCGCAGTGGATGCTGGGCCGATGCTCCTTTGGGAATGCCCCACGTCAACGGATGCTGGTTACAGGGGAGGCTGGATCAATGCTCCTATATGGAATGCCGTCTAGATGTAGATGTTGCCGTACTCGATGGTGCGAGACGATGCTCGGTTATGCCGGAAGACTGTTATTTGTTGCATTGACTGGGATCCATGTGATTGATCGATGTGTACTGTGTGGCGCACTAATGTGCAAGAACGTATGAGAATCATGACATCTTTAATTCTATTCATGCATGAGTTGAGCACACTGTTTATGGCACGCACGCATGGACCGATAATGCATTTCACACGTGCTTCTGTTGTACTGAGAACAAAGCCTTGAGGGGTGGCTGACTGGGATGGCGGTTCGTCCGCGCCGGTGCGGGGCCCAAAGAAGACAATACTGGGCTGGGATGAGGGATGGCGGTGCATCCGCACCTCTACCCCAAACAATGCGTTTGTGTAGCAATGGCCAAGTGAGATCACTTGTAACGCGATTCGTATGTAATTGATGAATTGCATTATCTAATGGCCATGTGCATTGCATGTATCATGCTGAGCCATGATATGGAGGGTATGGCATACCTGGTAAGGATGTATGTGAATCGTCTATTATTGTTGATTGTTTTTTTTTTTTTAACAGGATTGTTGATTGTTAGTCTTTGGTTTGTTTGTGGGATGGTTCTGATGAAATACTCCGAGTTGAGTTGGTGTACTAATCAGGGGACTAGGGGAAGAGCTCGCTGAGACTTACATCTCATTGCTTATTGAATAACCATTTTCAGGTCCCCAGTGTGAAGAACCCGGAGCTTGAAACGGAAGGGTCAGGAGAATAGGTGGCTTAGTAGTCCTTTGTGAGATAGACATTTTGTATAAGCTTGAGGTGTTTATGAAAGTGTATTTGATTTGAAACTAGTTGTCTTACTTTTCTATCCCATGTTTGTTGTTGTCAGGGGATTAGTTAATTCGCTTCTGCATGTGCAATAAAAAGAAAAGGGTCAGCGACGAGTCCTGGGAATGTCGCAAAATTCTATCGACCACCGAGGGATGTGCACGCGCTCGAGGTTCGGGGCATGACAATTTTGGCTTAAATCCCTCTCAATTGGACACCATTTCTCACTTGATTTCATCTCAATTGGCCTTGATAAATTCAATTGGTCATCCATCGATCATCTTAGTATTTTTTCCAATTTTGCCATAAGAAACAACCCTCGGCCTTTTCTGCCCAAAAAGACCATGCGACGACTTTTTCCCAAAAAGTGTCGGGTTTCAAAAAAATCTTCTTAGACTGAGTCAACGCTCCTAGAATTTATTGTGATATAATAGAAACTTCAATTTTTAAAATCGGATTTGAATTTGTAGTTAATTTTCATTTGGCGCTTTTTTAGCGTTACCTAGACTACCGAGTAATTTTCAGAGATTTTTAGTGCAAAAGACATGTGGTCGATTTTCGTCGAGCCACAATGAACCCACTTGACACATTGATGATTCTCACTTGTCGTGAAAATCTCAATGACTCAAATACGGACACAGGGTACCAAAACGATAGTAAAATCAAACTAGTGGCGGTCGATGAGATTTTTCCAATTTAGTGGAGTCACCCATGATCGGCCACACATCTCAGTCGAACTGACCTATCTCTGATCTCAAATCGGTTTTATACTGTGCCGTAATGGCCTCTAAAGATGAGCACGATTGAGAAGTCGAATCATGGTTGAATTCTCAAGTCTATTACCTTAAAATTCCTTAATGGCTTCTCCAGATAGTTTGGTTATCTCATGAGTGGCCATTTCAGAGAAAAGCACTATAAGCGTGTTAATGAAATGCCCGATTTATTCAATAGAAAACAGGACTGAAAATCTAGGATATCATAGGTAGGGTCGAGCGGTCCAGGGTTGGTCCAGGGTTGACCTTGGACTGATGCTCACCCCTACTTTTAGCCCTAATTAAAGGGTCCAAATCAGTTATTCATGATTTGTGAAAAGACACTTCCCTTCTACTCATTTTCATGAAATAAATCCGAATCTAGGGTTCATTTTAGGAAATTCATTCGGTAACTTTTCAATTTAAAGAATTTAGCCTTCTTGAACATAGGAAAACCAAGATAATGAATTTCTATTAAATAAATTCAAATTGACCCATTTGAGACTAGGGTTTAATTTTGCAAATTAAAGTTTAATTCCATCGTTAGATCTTGATCATCTTAAACATAAAAGTCGTGCCATTAATTCAAATTCAATTTGCAGACAATAGGTTACCCTAAGTACAGGCAATTAATCCAATAAGTGCCTCGAGATATTAATTGACATTAATTTGGATTAATTTGCAATTTCGATCGAGAAATTACGTGAAATTGTCCAATTTAGCCTAGAAAGTCCAATTACATGTACCCATGGTGTTGGCCCATTATTTTTCAAGTTGATCAAAAAATTAGCCCAATAGAAAATAATTAGATTGCATTTATACTGTTTAATTGGACTAATTTCTTTAAAATTGGATTGTTTTCCCCCAAATTGTATAAGATTTCCTTCCAATTTGGTCCTTAAGGGACTAAATTGCACAAAATTTAGAACACCTTAGACCAAGCCACCCAAATCGTGACGGAATCAGTCGACCAAGCTTGGATTGGTTCAATTGGTTCGACGGGCCACCGGTAGAGGAGGCCAATTTCGTCCCTTGCGAGCCGGCTCTTGGTGATGAGCCGCTACCTATGAGTTTCCTGTTATGTGCATTTCATTCTTGCACCCCTCAATTTTCCATATTTCTCAATTTTCCATATTTCTTAGAATGACCCTGGATTTTGTGAAATTATAAAATTGCCCCTAATTAGGCTTTAATCGCAAACTTAGTTTGAACATCCAATTTTGGTACATCAACACCATCCAGATGATCATGTGGCACATTTTAACCTCGATTAACCCCTAAGGAGATTGATTAGGCCATCCGCTCAAGTTTTAACTTTTGGATCGAATCAACTGCCAAAATTTGATCTTGAAGGGGAAGGATATAAGCATTTTTCCCTCCAAAACTTAGGGGCTTCATTTTTTTACACATTTCCAAATATGGAAAACAGAATTCTCTATCAAAATCTCAACTTTCCTGCCCTCTTTCTCTCTTTTTCTCACTCGGGCACCATCACCGCTCACGATTTGCCGCGCAGTCCACCGCTCGCCGAAGCCCCCACTGGCCAAGCGTCAACTCTAGTGATGTCCCTCAGCTCCTCCTCAATCCACTAGTGACTGGAGCTTCCCCCATCGATTGCCGAAGCTGCCTGTTTGGCGACCTTTTTCCCCGCGAGTTAAACGATGGATGGTCGAACCAACGAGTAGATCGCTGGTTCTTCTTCAGCAGATTGGTGATCCTAGGTGGGTTTTTCAAGTTCCAGTCGCCTCAGTCCTCTTCTTGTGTGTATACGTCGTCAAGGTGACCGGAGATTGATCGGAAAGCTGCCGATTATCTGACAATTGGCCGATCTTCCATCAACATTCCGAATTGAGCCGGTTCTATCCAGTCACGAACCAGTGGTCCAACTGGCGCTGATCTGGTCCCTTCAACATCCCTTGATGTTCCATGGACGATCCTTGAAGTCCTGGAGGTGTTGCGGTGCTTTGATCATCGCCTGATCAAACTTGTTTTGTCAAAATCGTGTAAAGGTAAATATCCAAAACTTGAATCTGATGAGGTGAGATCGAGTTACTTGATTGGGGCTAGGATTCGAATCCTAGGTCTATATCACATGTTTAGATATATAATTTAGATGTTATGAGATGAGATTTGATGATGTTGTGTTGATTGAAGATGAAATTGAGACATGATTTTGCATGTTTGCTTAGTTCTCTAAAAATCATAGGTTTTGAATATAGGCTCTGTTAAGTCTGATTCGAGGTCCTAAACCTCATTATCTTGTTTCGAGGTGCTTAGATATATGATCTACATTCGATAAGCTTCAACTTGAAATGTTATGAGCCTCGAATGGAATTCGTTTGATACCTAAAATCCACCTTGAAAATCAGATGACCTCTGCTGGTTTTATGTGCTTTTCTGGTGATTATGACTTCTGAATGTGTCATCTGTTTACTGATTTTCTATTGATTTTTGTGTGTTGATTTTGAAGATAGTTTTTTCATGAGAGTGGTACAAAATTACATTGGTCATGATATATTTTTTATAGATTTTTTGGAATACATTCAATTTGGAAAATCTTCAAAAAATCGTCATTATACTAATCTGCCCTGCTTGAGTCCGATTTATGTTTGCACTGAAATGAGGTAGTAAACTTGCTCGATCAGATTTGCATCCTTCACAAAAGCCATAGAATACATCATAAGCTTTCTAGCTAGGTACAATTTGTGCCAAATGGTCATCTTTTACTAGTTCAATTGCTTGTGCAAAGACATGCTTAGACTGCTGCAATTTGAGACATTGATTACATTGTCTTGTTTTCTCATTTTCGTGTAGACTTTTGTGAATCGAACCAGATTTTAATGTCTTCATAAAAACGATCATGACATTACATTCTACATGTAAGAATTTTTGTGGATTTTTACTATGTCATTAGATCACTGGAGACCACCCATGTTCTATGCAACCTTTAATTGTAACTGATCATGTAGCTATAAAAATGTATTCTATTGAGCTCCTTAAGAGCGAAATTAGTGCATGATGCCTATAGACGTATTTAGAACATATCACAAGTTTTGTAATGATGTGTGGCATGCCTCATTTGAAGATCGTTTGCCATGTGAAAATCATGCACCAAGTCAACATGTCACCACTGAAATTGCCATGCATTTTGTCACAAGTGCTTCCTAATGATAAGTCGACTATTGATGTTAATGAATTTGTGTGTGTGTGTGTGTGTGTGTGTGTGTGTGTGTGTGTGTGTGTTTTTTTTTTTTGAATCAATCTAGGGTTAGATATCTTAAACAAACTTGTTCGCATTTAGCCCTACCTCATATTCGAATTTCACAATTTTTATGCATCATTTAGGTAGCTTAATGAGCCAATCATGTCACGCTTTGAACCCCGGGTACGTGCACATCCCTCGGCAGTCGACTTAAAAATGCAACGTCTCAAGACGCGTTGCTGACCCATTCTTTTTATCTTTCAATTAAGCATATGCAAAAGTGAATTAAATAAACACTCGGCCAACAGACAAACATAGGGATAGTGAAAACACGGCAACCATTGTCGAAAAACAACATATTTGATTATCAATTGTTAATCTAGGAAGTTTAATACTTACAAGCCTTCCTACGGCCACTTCCTATCAACCCTCCCAAAAACCTTTAGGGGCTAGGGTCAACCTAAACTTCACTAGCAATAGGGCCAGCCAAAAGGTGTCGCATCTCGCGCCCACCAAATCCACACTCAGCAGATCTCCACGCTACTGCCCTAAAAGAGATTAACCATGACAGGGTGAGATAAATCTTAGTGAGTCAAAACCCTAAACCCCGCTTGAAGGCGGCCCTAAACATGCGCCATACAAAACTTACCTCGCCTTGGCACGTCCCCATGCATTAGTGCATCACATATGCTTATATAGATATAGCAAGCATAATCAATAACTGGAACACATAATTTTCATCCTTCAAACATCCACATGGGTCTCGATTATAAGGTAAAACTGTTATGACATATCCCATACCATGCCACACAATTTTTCCTTATAATCAAGCACAATAGCACAACTAGTCAGACATGTTCCAGTTATTACAACCCATCGACCACGGCCAACTCAATAGTCGACGGTCATCTAGCGTATTCATACGCATCAGGACAGCATTCCATAAAGGAGCATTGGTCCGGCTTTAACCACAACTCGGCATCCCATTGACGTTGGAGCATCCGAACTTAATCAAGCATCGTCCCGCATACTTATACGCATAAGGATGGGTTCATTACCTTGCATATTCATACGCATTAGGGTATTTAGGTGATCACACGAGCACACCATCACCCAAGTCCATTGTTATATTCCTCATTAGCCAAGAACACAGAAATCTCTTTTCAAATAATAAACCTTGCAACTCTCTTTTTTTGTTCAAAACTTTTAGAAATAAATTCATGCGGGGTCACGTATTTGAAATCAACCTGCCAAACTTTGCACGCATCTAGTTTCAAACCTCACGATTTTATTGAGCACATAAAACTTGGCGTCCAAATATGACACCATATTTATTTTCTAGTTCTTTGTCCAACCCCTCTTTTTGGAAACAATTTAGAGTAACCCCATTTTTTTCTTTAAAACCTTTGGAAATAAATTTGTAGGTACTCTCATATTCAAAATTAATCCGTCAAAATTTGCATGCACCTAGTTTAAAACCTCATTATTTTATTGAACAAATAAGTTTTTTGTCCAAACCCAACACCTCATTGTTTTCCTAATTAATTGCCCATAAGGCCATCTTTTGCAATAAAATTCGGAACCAACGTAAAGGAACCAATCTCGTAATATCAGGCATAAGTTTTTAGCATACCAAACATCAACCAAATCACATAACATGCACTTCCTAGCAAGCAAGATACCAAGAACAACCACAAGACCACTACTGGCCCTTACCGGTAGAAACTGAATCCACTCGCACGTCTCCAATATTAATTCTAGAAACATAATCAAACGAGTTCAGGAAAATTCTCAAATTTAAATATGTTATAAAGGACACTTAAACACCGACCAAAAAAATAATAATAAAGGACAATTAAAAAACACTTTTCAAGAGGACACTTTGACCCATATCTTTCTAGAATAAGAGTAGTAATTCACCCAAATCGTTACCAAAACTGTGTCCATGTCCAGAAATTTTGTTTTCCAAAACTAGCTTGGTTCGAGATCTAAAACTTGTTAGTTTACTCTAAAATTTGACTATGTTAAACTTCAAGATGTGGTGAAAAACTTTTGTGAATAAATTATTTTGAAAATCGAATCCTAAGAGTTGATAAAAATCCTTTCAACACTGAAAGGTCACTGGTTCCAACACAAACCGAGGTTCTGCCTTGCATGCAACGAAGCTGAAATTTTATTCTTTTAAATTCATAAAATCTCGAGTAAAATATATATCATAATTGGAGATATTTAGAACATTTTTCACGAATGAAGCGACCTTAAAATCGTAGCACATTTTAACCCACAAAAATAGCAAACAGAGAATGTCCAGTAAATAGGTCTGAAGTTAAGCTAATCCAACTTAATTAACATTAATTCTTCTTAGCAATAATCTAACCATGATTAGCACTAATCTAAACACCCTATAAACACAATTAACGGCCTAATCAAGGATTATGGAGTTAACTCACTGGAATTCGATGGCGGTGGGCTCATGACAACAGCAATGCGACGGCGGCAAGAACCCAAAACTACCATGTCTCCAACAGAAGCTTAGCAGAGGCTAAGATGGTCCTACAAGCTCATGGCCAAGAGCTAGTTGGATGAGTTGGAGGCGTGCGGGGCTACTGCAGGTTGGCGGGTGGTGGTGCTAGTGGTGTGGACGTGCGATCTATGGAGGTGCGGCTTGGTGGGCTAAGCTATTGGACGGTGGCTCAGCTAGACGTGGGGTTGGTCTCGGATGGTGCGGGTGAAGCTGGCTATTGGTGTTTGGTGTTGCACGTGAATGGTGGGTGGATGCAGCAAAATGGAAGGAGACAGAACCAGAATCAAAGGGGAGGGAGACGCGTGAAAGAAAAGAGAGAATTAGAGGAGAGAAGGGATGTTCTGCTAGGGGTTTTGTGAAAGTGAGAAATATAAGAGAAATGGGATAGAGAGAGAGAGAGAGAGAGAAAAGAGAAAAAAAGAACCATGAAGTCAAAGCATCAACCAATAGAAAATCTAGGGAAATATCTAAACAATCTTGAAAATGCTCCAAAGTCCTTAGCCTCTAAAGTCAAGAGCCCACCCAATGGCCATTTTTCCTCTATTTCTTCACAAACAAAGCCATTTTGGGCAGCAAATACCGATTTAATCAGCCCATCCGAATTTTCCTTAATTTCTTGTTTGTCCAAAAACCAATTTTTCCGCAAAATTCCAAATTAGTCGAAATTGCACCGAAAGATGAGACGACATCCAATAAATGAATCGTGACACACTTGAATGTTCATTTCCCAAAACCTAATTCAATTTCATGGTTAAAATCGACTAAACGCTACTTTAATACGACCTAACCTATTGGGTAGCTTTTAGGGATTTTAATGCGTTTGATCCGTGGTTGATAATCTTCGATCCACGTTTGTGCATCTCTGAATCATAGATGACCCTCGGTTGTCATAAAATCGCGAGGTTTCAATTACATGTCCTGAGTATAATATTGATAGAAAATCTGGTTACTGTCGTTCGACGCAAATATCGCAATCGTGCGGAACCACCCGCAATTCGACTACGCAATTCCATAGAATCGACTTATATCCATTTGTTAATTGATTATAACGGTATCGTATTGACCCTTGCCAATTATTATGGTTGAGCGGTCAATTTCCGATCGAATTCTCTAGTTTGTCGCGTTTATATTCCTTAACAGCATCACCTAATAGATTAGTTAACTCGAGAGTGATCAATTCCGAGTAAATTAACCATAAGCGTGTCGACGAACTAACCATTTCATATTTTCGAATCCAGGACCAAATTTCGAGATGTCACAACTCTTCTCCTCTTATAAAAATTTCGTCCTCGAAATTTAAACTATTACAATCCTTCTTCAAAAAGGTGGGGGTTTTGACGTCTCATCAACTCCTCGCTTTCCCACGTGGTTCCTTCTGTTCTGTGGTGTTGCCATACCACTTTAACCAAGGGAATCATCTTGCTGCATAGCACTTGCTCTTTTTGATCCACTATTCGAACCGGTCTCTCCATGTACGACACTCTCTCGTCCATGTTTATTTCCTCGAAATTCAGCATGTGGGTTGGATTAGGTTCATACTTCCTCACCATCGACACGTGGAGGACGTCATGTACTTGAGCAAGTCTCAACGGCAACACAAGACAATACGCCAAAGTCTCAATTTGCTTCAAAATCTCAAAGGGACTGACGTACCTCGAACTTAACTTCCCTTTCTTGCCAAAGCACGAAGTACCCCTTATCAGTGAAACCTTAAGGAATACGAGTTCACCAACTTGGAACTCCAATGATCTACATTGCTTATTTGCATAACTTTTTTGACAACTTTGGACGGTCTTGAGTCTTTCTCGAATGACTTTGACGGCGTTGACTGACTGCTAAACCAACTCAGGGCTAGTAATCTTACACTCTCCAACTTCATTCCAACAAATCGGAGTTTTGTAGGCTCTACCATACAATGCTTCAAATGGTGCCATCTTGATACTCTGCTGATAACTGTTGTTGTAGGTGAACTCAACTAGATAAAGCCGTTTCTCCCAGCTTCCTTTGAAGTCCAATACGCAAACTTGCAGCATGTCCTCGAAGGTTTGAATCGTCCTCTCAGATTTGCCATCCATTTGTGGATGATAGGCCGTGTTGTACTACAGCTTCGTTCCCAAGGCAGTTTGTAAACTTTTTCAAAAAGTTGTTGTGAACTTCAGGTCTCGATCTGACATGATCGTCATTGGCACTCCATAGAGACGAACTATCTGTCGCACGTACAATTCAGCGTACCTGTCCAATGTGAAGTCCTTTCGTATGGTGATGAAGTGAGCCGACTTTGTCAACTTGTCGATTACCTCGCCGACTTCTCGATAATCCCATCACACAATCCATTGTGATATGTTTCCACTTCAACTCGGGAATCTCGAGACGTTGCAAAAATCCTCCATCCTTGGTTCCTCAACCAATGAATTAACTACTGTTGCCAGATAACCCTAGCAACCCACATCCAGTAACCGAGTTGCCTTAAATGATGAAATTAAAGTAATCAAGGGTCCTCTTCAATTCCCAACAAACTTAAAACTTCCACCCACTAATCGGTTAAATTGGATTACTATGCGACAACAATCCATTACAGCAAGATGCTCCCTAAGTCAAACAACAATCCAATGCAGCTCATTGCTTCTTATGCTGACCCTTTTCAATGATGACATCAAAGTCATACATAGGCAAAATAGTTAAGTATAACTCTAGCTAGTGATTCTCCTTTCTGCGACTTCATTTCAATAAACCAAAGTTCTACAAGCTTGACGATACCTTAGCTGTAGGCCCACCAACTTTCGACTGGTTCATCCTCGAGCTACACATCTACTAGAGGGGTCCCGTTTCGATAGGGACTAACTCACAGAGATATTGTTCGCCTTGGCCTATTCCATATTAAGCCTCACGGTCTTACCCTTTGGTGCATAGGTAGGCATTTTCCCAAGAGATCACCCATCCTAGTAGTGCCCTATTTGCAGTAGTGGTGCTTGCGCGCCCATGGGCCTACATGGATAGTTCCTCACCTAATGGTCATGCTAGCCACATCCATAACAAGCTCCCGTTCTAGCAAAACATGAGGCTGATCCATGTTCCCTTTTACAGAATTTGCACACGCCATTCGGGTTGGGTGTAGGCTTTCCAATTCCACTCTTTCAGTTGGGAGGAATTAAATACTTGCCTCCTGTCATCGGCCTTTTCCTGAACTGATTGCTATCTCTATTGGGCTTGAACCACGATCTAGATGCGGTGGCTCGCTCGTTCAGATTCCTCTCGATCAGCTGAGCCCTCTCATACAACTCATTATAGTCCTTGAGATTCAACGGAACCAGTGGATCCTTGATCTCTAGCCTTAAACCGTCTCTAAATCACCTTGCCCTATCCATTAGGTCCTCAATTAGCCTTCGTGCATACTTGGACAATTCATCAAACTTCACCTCGTACTAGTCCACGGCATCTGACTCTGACGAAGACGTTGGAACTCGATCATTTTCTGCTCTCTGGCACAATTTGAAAAGTACTTTCCGTAAAAGACCTCAACGAAGGCATCCTACTCTAGGACCGTACCTTTAGGAATACTCTCTCTTTGGTGGCTTCTTACCAAGTACTTGCATTACCTTGCAACTGGTAGACAACTAGGACTACTTTGTCCTCTGCAGAGCACCTAAGCAGCGCGAAAACCTTATGTAGCTCTCAGATCCAGAGGGTTGCAATATCAGGATCACCCGCTTACAAGAACCTTGGCAGTTTCAGCTTCAAGAACTACTCCACCAACTTATGCATCAGCTGTTCACCATTACCATTTCCTGGTGGGACTTCAGCAGGTGCAGCAGCAACAGTGGCAACGACATCGATGGCAGCACTGGCGGCGGTGGCGATAGCAGCAGCTTGGTTATGAGCCTGTTGACCCATCATATTCCCAAGGGTCTTTAGTGCCTGGATGATCCCATCTATCCTAAGATCGTCTGGTGCTCCTACTCCAATACCAGCCTGAGGCGGTACTCTTTCCCTCGCGCTAGCTTGAGTCGGCACTTTACCTCAAACATCAATCCGAGTCGGCGTCCTTCCCCAAGTACCAGTCGAAACTGCCCTCTTTTGAGGAATCCTCTAATCAAGATCACTCATCTTGTAGAATCTTTACAGAAACTAGCTTTCCAATTCTAACACAGAATTAGAAATCTGAGCGATCTGCACAAAATAATCAATCAATCACAAGCATCAGCATAAGGAAAATGTCTTTCCTAGCTAACTATCCTATGACCCATCGCACCTTATCAATCCAAACACTGACCAGGCTCTGATATCACTTTGGGTGGGGATGTCACGCCCGGAACCTCGGGTATGCGCACATCCCTTGCCGGTCAACTTAAAAATGAGACGTCCTAGGGCGCGTCGCTGACCTATTCTTTTTATCTTTCAATTAAACACATGCGAAAACAAATTAAATAAACACCTGGTCAACAAACAAACATAGGGATAGTGAAAACACATCAAGGATTGCCGAAAACAACATATTCGATTATCAACTGTTAATCCTAGGAAGTTTAATACTTACAAGCCTTCCTACGGCCACTTCCTATCGACCCTCCCAAAAACCTTCAGGGACTAGGGTCAACCTAAACTTAACTAGTGACAGGGCCAGCTAAAAGGTGTTGCATCTCATGCCCACCAAATCCGCACTTAGTAGATCTCCACGCCACAACCTTGAAAAAATTTAACCACGATGGGGTGAGATAAATCTCAGTGAATCAAAACCCTAAACCCCGATTATGGCATAAATTCGCCTCGAAGGCGGTTCTAAACATGCACCATACAACACTTACCACGCCTCAGCACGTCCTTGCACATTAGTGCATCACATATGTATTTATAGATACAGCAAGTGTAATCAATAACCGGAACACATAATTTTCATCATTCAAACATCCACATGGGTCTCGATTATAAGGTAAAACCATTATGACATGTCCCATACCATGCCACACAATTTTGCCCCATAATAAAGCGCAATATCATAACCAATAAAGTGTGTTCCAGTTATTACGACCCATCGGCCACGGCCAACTCAATAGTCGACGGTCATCCGGTGTAACTAGGCATCATCTTGCCCCATCGGGCATGGCATCGTCCCGCGTATTCATACGCATCAAGACACCATTCCATAAAGGAGTATCAGTCTGGCCTCAACTGCGACTCGGCATCACGTTGACGTGGGGGTATCCGAACTTGATCAGGCATCGTCCTGCATATTCATACGCATCAGGACGGGTTCATTACCCCACATATTCATATCTATCAAGGTATTTAGGTGATCACATTAGCACACCATCACTTGAGTCCATTGTTATCTTTCTCATTAGCCAAGAACACAGAAATCTCTTTTCAAATAATAAACCTTGCAACTCTTTTCTTTTTTTTGTTCAAAACTTTTAGAAATAAATTCATGTGGGGTCAGGTATTTGAAATCAACCCGCTAAACTTTGCACACATCTAGTTTGAAACCTCACGGTTTTATTGAGCATATAAAGCTTGACGTCCAAACCTGACACCATATTTCTTTTCTAATTCTCTATCCAACCCCTCTTTTTGGAAACAATTTAGAGTAACCCCTATTTTTTTTCTTTAAAACCTTTGGAAATAAATTCGTAGGTACTCTCGTACTCAAAATTAATCCGTCAAATTTTGCACGCACCTAGTTTAAAACTTCATTATTTTATTGAGCAAACAAGTTTTTGTATCCAAACCTGACACCTCATTGTTTTTCTAATTAATTTCCATAAGGCCAACTTTTGCAATAAAACTCAGAACCAACATAGAGGAACCAATCTCATAATATCATGCATAAGTTTTCAGGATACCAAACATCGTCCAATCACATAATATGCACTTCCCAGCAAGCAAGACACTAAGAACAACCACAAGACCACTACCGGCCCTTACTGGTAGAAACCGAATCCACTTGCACGTCTCCAAGATTAATTCCAAAAACATAACTATACAAGTTCGAAAATTTCTCAAAATTAAATATCTTATAAAAGACACTTAAAAAAACACTTTTTATGGAGACACCTTGACCCAGATCTTAATAGAATAAGAGCAGTAATTTGCCCAAATCGTTACCAAAACTGTGTCCGTGTCAAGAAATTTTGTTTTCAAAAACCAACTTGGTTCAAGGTCTAAAACTTGTCAGTTTGCTCTGAAATTTGATTATGTTAAATGTCAAGATGTGATGAAAAACTTGTGTGAAGAGAATCTTTCGAAAATCGAATCCTAAGAGTTGATAAAATCATTTCAACACCAAAAGGTTACTGGTTCTAGCACAAACCAAGGTTCTACCTTGCATGCAACGAAGCTGAAATCTTGTTATTTCAAATTCATAAAATCTTGAGTAAAATATATGTCATAATTGAAGATGTTTAGAACATTTTTCAAGAATGAAGTAAACTCAAAATTGTAGCACATTTTAACCCATGAAAATGGCAAATAGAGAGTGTCTAGTAAACAGGTCCGTAGTTAAGCTAATCCAACTTAATTAACACTAATCCTTCTTAGCACTAATTTAACCATGATTAAGGATTAGGGAGTTAACTCATTGGAATTTGACGGCAGCAGGCTCACGGTGATGGCAACGCGAAGGCGGCGAGAACTCGAAACTACCGTGTCTCCAACGGAGGCTTGGCGGAGGCTGAGATGGTCCTACAAGCTCACAGCCAAGATCTAGTCGGATGAGCTGGAGGCATGCGGGGCTGCTGCAGGTTGGCGGGTGGTGGTGCTGGGGGTGTGGGCATGCGGTCTGTGGAGATGCAGCTTGGTGGGCTGAGCTGCTGGACGATGGCTCAGCTAGACGTGGGGCTGGTCTCGGACAGTGCAGGTGAAGCTGGCCGTTGGTGTTGGGCGTGTGGAGCTGCTCGATGGCTGAGGGGAAGGGGACGGTGGAGATGGACGTTAGGGGAATTATGGCTGAGGCGGCAAGGTGGTGATGTGCTGGAGTGGTGCGGTGGAATGGAAACGCTGGTGGTTGGTGTTGCACGTGAATGGTGGGTGGATGCAGCAAAATGGAAGGAGACAGAACCAGAATCAAAGGGGAGGGAGACGCGTGAAAGAAAAGAGAGAATTAGAGGAGAGAGGGGCTGTTCTGCTAGGGGGTTTTGTGCGTGAGAAATAGAGAGAAATGGGAGAGAGAGAGAGAGGAAAAGAAAGAACCATGAAGTCAAGGCATCAACTAATAGAAAACCTAGGTAAATATCTAAACAATCATGAAAATATTCCTAAGTCTTCAGCCCCTAAAGTCAAGAGCCCACCCAATGGCCATTTTTCCTCTATTTCTTCACAAACAAAGCCATTTTGGGCAGCAAATACTCGATTTAATCAGCCCATCCGAATTTTCCTTAATTTCTTGTTTGTCCGAAAACCGATTTTTCCGCAAAATTCCGGACTTGTTGAAATTGTGCTAAAAGGTGAGATGACGTTCAATAAATGAATCGTGACAGGCTCAAACGTCCAATTCCCGAAACCGAATTTAATTTCGTGGTTAAAATCGACCGAACGCGACTTTAGTACGACCTAACCTATCGGGTAGCTTTTAGGGATTTTAACGCATTTGACCTGTGGTCGACAATTTTCAAACCACATTTGTGCATCTCTAAATCGTAGACGACCCTCGGTTGTCATAAAATCACGAGGTTTCAATTACTTGTCCTGAGTATAATATCGATAGAAAATTTGGAGACTGCCGTTCGACGCAAATATCGCAATCGTGTGAAACCACCCGCAATTCAACTACGCAATTCCATCAAATCGACTTATATCCATTCGCTAATCGCGTTTATATCCCTTAACGGCCTAACCTAATAGATTAATTAACTCAAGAGTGATCAGTTCCGAGTAAATTAATCATAAGCACGTCAACGAACCAACAATTTCATATATTCGAATTCGAGACCAAATTTCGGGATGTCACAAATCATCATGCATCATTTTATGCCATGCTTATGACTAATTTGCACACTTTGGTAATTGCCATCATATGAACATGAATTTGACCCTAATTGAACTTAGTGTCTCTCGAAAGTCTTAGGGCACATCTTAATCTTTCTAATGACACTGACTTTGCACCATTGGCATGTCATTTGACCCCTTTTTTAATTTTGCAAAACTTTCCCTGAAATCCGCCATTAGTGAAATTTGGAATGGTTGTTCTGTCTTTATTAAGTCAGTCTTTTTGTCATTTTTGTATGAATTTTTGGTGGGGATTTTGAGCTCGAGTCCTAATGAAATTTGTTTTTCTTCCCTTGACTATGTTGTGAAGAAATTTCAGAATTGTTAGACATTTTTTACAAGGACAAATCGTTGTTGATTTGCCATGATGCCTTACTGCTCCTATTCTATTCTTGATGCATTTTTCTGTATTCTTGAATTTCAATAAATTGACATGTAGCTTATCTTAGGAAAATTCCTTCATAGAAATTGTTCTTTATTGTGTGCTTGATGTTTTGTAATTTTCTTAGGGCTAATTATCAATGAGTCCTACCCCAACTACCCTAGTCTTGATTCCTCTGTTTGATTATTTCTGTTGTGATTCTCTGCTGCGATTTCATTCTAGGATTTTTTAGAATATTTTGCACGCTGAATTGAGACTACTTGTCTCATGAGTTTTGATCCGCGTTTTTTGAATTTCACACACAAAAACTCTTGGAAAATATAAAGCATTTTACCAAGCTTTTCAAACCCTCAAATGTCATAAAATAATTTGAAATTTCATATTCTAATTGATTCGAATCCAATTTTCATTCATGCAATGCCCATGGAAAACACGTTTGCATGGTTTGAATAGTGGCTCGATATGAATTTTGTCTAAGTTTGAGTCATATTTAAAATGATTGTAAAGCTTGATCAGTGTACCCATGCTGCACTTAAGTTAGCCTTGGCTAGTAAATGCGTCTCATAGCTATGACAAAATCATGTCTCCTTTTCATCCAAGCTTTCATGTTACGATTTACATCCAAATTCCCAAATCATATTTTTTGGCTTGGCATTGACATTGTGTAGGGTTGGACCATATTTAGCTCACCTGTGAAGCTCGATCAGTGTGCACATTAATGCACTTGAGTTAGCCTTGATAATTAAATGTATTCCATAGCCATGATATAAATTTGCCATGTCGTCAACAACTTTCCTTTCGATCCATTGTTTGATTGTTCTTTAAATGATTTTTGGGCATCACTTGAATCTTTTAGCTTTTGATATGTTTGTCTTTGTAGAACGCATGTGATTTGTATTTGGCGCTTGATAACTAAATAAGTAATCTAGTGTTGGCTCACTAATGTTGCTTGATTGATTGAGAACTAAGGCCTACTGGTCTGCATGTGTGTGAGTTTTAGATGTATGCATAGGTGCGATGCATGATCTCATTGGATATCTTGAGTCACACTTACAACCCGTTCTAGGGACTTTTTAGCATTAGTTGCCACACAAGAATACTAATGGTGGCCAATAGTTATAAGTCATTTTAAAATAAATTGGGTACGCATCCTAGATGGATTGTTACATGAATTACAAAGGCCGATCCCGAGGCTATGATTGATTAGTTAAATACATCAATTGGATTCCTTGATTGTGATTAATCGTATGTTTGTAATGATGATTGTTTCTTTCACATTGTAAACACCTAATCTTAGTGAAGACGATGAATGGCCAATGTCCAATTTGACCCCGTTTTGTATCATTTATTTCCCAATATATGTTTCGATTTGTTTTGTGTTGTATAAATGACCGACAAGTTGCGGATTTCATTCTTTTGACTTATTTTTTGTTTATGATTGTATGTTAGATTTACTACTTTCCTTAAATTGTTCTTGAGTATTTACTTACCACATTGTCTTTAAATTTTGATCGATTCTCTTCTTTCCTTTTCTTCTTTACTAGAAATAGAGTGGTATGATATTGACAATCCACGCATGATCACTTAACTAGTTCCTCATTGGCATGAAAATGTAAAAAGGAGCACATGGACGGCTTAGGAAACACTACAAATTGTTAGGTATCAAAAGGGCACTAATAGAAACATTAATGTAATACAAGTCCCCGAATCTTAGCATCTCTAGCTACTTAGATATCGAGGGATCACTCTTGATCCTTGATTGGATTTTGTAGCTAACCCTTAAAAAATGAGGCTAGTGGCGACTCCTAACCTTCATCTAGGTTGTCTTAAATAACTCATAGGTAATAAATCAATCCGTCTAAGGGGCATGAGTCTTAAGAAAAGGTTCATGATCATGATTTAGTATACTCGAGATGGTGAAGCTAAAAGATGAAGTGATGTCGTCTTAAGTGGATTTACAACTTGAAATGACTATCACGATCGAAGTACAATTAAACTCACATTTACGTCCAGCTTCCTTTCAACCTTAAAATCGTTGATCAAGATGTATCGTGGCATCGAGATAGAGTGACGACAAATTTCATTGTCACATGAGGTTCGAGCTTAGGAGAGCTCATGACTGTGATCGAGTAAACTCACATGGTTGATCCTAAAAGATGAGGTGATTGCATCTTTTGGAACATGTACCATGAGCTAAAAAGCATTAACACTCTCCGGAGTCTTCGTGTTGTGTCCAACACTCCGACACATATTCGACACACTCCGACATGCTCTGATATGTTCCGACATATGGTCAACTTTTCCCAACACACTCTGATACTAGAGTCCGAAATTTCGACACGCAATTCCGACACGCATTGGGTCAATTTTAAAAATTTTCGATACTTGAGGGGTCAAAATATAAATGTAAAATAATGAAAATAACAAAAATAAAGGGGAAAGAAGAAAATTCTCACTCTCAAATTTCTCATTTCTGAGTTCTGACGTTCCCGTGAGTGATAATGGAATGCCCCTCTTTTCGCCGCTGTCGCTCTGCCGCCCCCATAGACTTAAAGTTGTAACTTTTTTCTTTTTTTCGCTTCTTTCCACCTCTCATAAACGTTGGCTACAAGTTATCTCTTTTGGTCTATGTCATTGGCTTATGAGTTATCTCTCATATTTTCCATGGCGAATTTAGTGATTTCATTTTCTTTCGGTCGTACTTCGAGAGTTCCTATCCTGGATTTTCATTTTTCTCTAACCATGTTTTGTAGAGGAGCTCCAAGCCAATCTATATCATGAATTCCGAACTCTGTCTGGAACTATAAGAAATCTCACTAATCTCCGACAAGTGTAAGAAAACAGGACATGTTCCTTCAAGTTTACTTTTTTGTGCTTGCAATTTTTGAATTTCTCATTCAATCTCTGTCAAATTAAAATAATAAATGATGTTAACAAATGTTGGATTAATATTTTTAGTATAAATTAATTATATGCTCTTTTTATAATTATTTATTTATTTTTGCATCTATATATAAAAATATATATTTAATCCATAACATGTCATGATGTGTTGGAATTCTCTATTGTTTTAATTTTTTTTTTTTAGAAATGACGTGTCGGCGTATCGTGTTGTGCCGTGTGTTGCGTGTTCGTGTCGGTGCTACATAGACTATGAGGGAGCTCTCATAGTCAAGTACTCCTAAACCCAACATTTTCCTAGATCCCTCGCCTCCCCCCTCCCCCCGGGGCAACGAGGTAGGTCGGGTCCAACAGCAATGGTATGCAAAACACATACATAATGCATTATGCATGTTTACATATAAATCAAGAACTATTTATCAAAGCTAATTAGTATGTAACCATACTAATCTTTTGGTATATTCTAATTTAATACCATGATGAATATGCAATTATACGCTAAAACACTAATGGCCGAAATGTGCATGCATTATGATGCAATGACATGAAAATCCTAATTAGACTAAGAAGTCTACAATGAATGGATTAATTAAGGCATATTCAAATGACTTAATATGAAACCCAAAGAACAAATGCCACGCTTCAATTTCTAGATGACATGAGGTACATAATATTAGCAAACATGTATCCCTAAAATGCTAATGACACGCATAATAAATATTAATTTATATGCAATGCATTAATCCGGAATGCAATATATATATATATATAGTAAGATGCCAATAAAAATTAATTCCTAAAGACACTTGTCTCGCTAAATGACATGCGACATGGATATTATAGAGTTAGTCAAGAATCAATTGTATAATTACGTGCAATCTACGGGTGACATTAGTGAAATTTGTTTGGAATTTTCTTTATGAATTAGAAATAAGAAATTAGTCTAAACTACATAATGACGTGAATTGACTAGGAGATAACGTGTATTTATTAAATCCTAGTCATGCATGAGCTAAACTTTATGGTTTTCTATATTATTTCATGATTTCTAATGCTTCCAATGTATTAAATCTTAAATTCGAAAACATGAATATAACCTAAAATATGCAACATGCATGAATATCTGATAAAAACGTAAAATCGGATGAAAGTGCGAACTATCTGATGGACTAGCAACATCGGCAAATAACTTGAGGAATTTCAAGTATCATTATTATGCATCAATGCTCATGGAATTTCTACAATACCATTTAAGAATCATCGATATCTATCAAAAATATGCAATAATCATTAGATTTTGACATATTTTGACATTTTAATGCAGAGTTCATATTCTTAATTAATTCTAGCTGCAAATCATGGATATTATAATTGTAGGTCAGATCTTTCGGCTTAAAGGTTCGATGGCTCAAATCATGCCATGTTTAATGCAAGGTGTAAACCGAAGGGAATCAAAATAAAAAAAGGTTCAACAACTATAGGTGGGACAATCAAATCATGGCATATCATCAAATCTAACCCTTTATTCATGCAATTACCAGTCTTACGTTAATTAGGACTAACCTAGCGACCCCAAGGGAGGATTCACGGCCAAGGGATGGCCGCGGAACTTGAGGAGCCACCGGTAAGCAAGGATGTCCGCTGGTGAGGGAATTTGAGAACCGCCGCCATAGTTAAGCTGAGCGCGATTGGCGGAGGCTATGGGAACGACAGAGGAGACTCCCAAGGATGCGAGGGAACTATATGGCTGGCCACTTAGGGACTTGATTGTGCTGGCGACGGTTCGTAGTTGTACCCACAGAGAGGTCATGTGATTTATGCTAGGCACCTATTCTAGTGTGTGATGGTTCATGGAGATGTAGAGAAATAGCTGTATGAATGACACATGACCTTGGCACGTGATTGGCACTTGGTCGAGTCATGTTCGGGGCATGTAAGCATTAGTCATGCGAGATGCGCATGTGGCCATGAATAAGGAGATGTGGCTGTGAATTTCAAGGGTCGTGGATGCCCATGATTTTGTCACTCGGTGACATGCAATGCTGCCTTATTTGTTTAAGTCCAGACCTCATCCGTCTCTTAGAATCCTGAAATCATTCAAGTTACTGTCCGAGACCCTGGGATTCCCACATTTTTGGAAAGCGTATTCTCAAGTTTTTTTTTTTGGACAGATATTGTTGGAAGATATGCCTGAAGATCCGGAGGATTGATCTGATTTGATCTAATTGATCCATTTTGATAGGATTGACTTAGATTTGATTTATAGAATATTTGTAGAATATTTTATTTCCTTTCTCTATGTACATCGTGTATTATAATTACAAATCATTGTACATTGATGACAACTCAAGTAATAGAAAAATCCCTTTACACATTTTCACCCTCTTGCTACGCTTCTTGCTTCCTTCGGCCATTCTTTCATGGTATCAGAGCCGCTAAGCTCCTAAACCTGCTTCCGCGCTGATTACCTTCGAACTCTCTGACCTGCAAAAGAGATTTGCGAAGGAATCAAATTTTCGCTAAAGGAAGAAGAAGCGAATTCAGATCAATTACCATGGCTCACTTGGAGAATTCCCCCTCGGCCGATGATGCTTCGCCTACAACAAACGTCACGCCACAAATCTCAGAAGCACAAGATATTATTGGGCCAATTTCCGCACCTCAACAGCAGATCCAAGCTCAAGGAATGCAGTGGCAATATTTGCCGGCTCAGTCTAGCATGGGGCTGCCCATTACAGGCCATCCTTACCATTGGGTACCTTATCCGTGGTACTTTGGGCCAGGCCCAAATACATCATTGCCGGGTGTTGTAGGCGTCCAGCCCGACGGGAGCCCACCAGCCATGAGTGGGGCAAGCCCAACCGTCGGAACAGGGCAAACTGGGGGATCGAGCGAAATGGGTTAGGGATCAAATCCCTACCCGGATTCCCATAGTGCGGGTCACGGAATTGGATCCATCGGGTCAGGGATGGGGACAAATCCCTACCCGAATTTTTTCCCTTTTCCAATAACGGCCGTCACCGGCCGACCGGAGCCTGGAGACCCTCTTTACGTGTCAACCGCCGACGGTCCAGAGCTGCGTTTAATATCTTTGCAGCTAACCGGGCCGGAAAACTACTCCAGATGGTCGCAGGACTTCCGGCGAGCCTTGGTGACGAAGGACAAGGACGGTTTCCTTGACGGGACCGTGCCCATTCCCTCGGACGAGCGGCGCGGACATTGGAGAAAATGCAATCACCTCATCCGAACGTGGATCGGCAACTGCATCTCTCCAGATGTCGCAGCCGGCCTCCCGCCGACAGAAGACACCAAAAAAATGTGGGATAATATCAACGAAATGTATGGGAAATTAGATCGGGCTAAAATTTTTTCCCTCATGCAGGAACTCAGCGATCTAAAACAAGGAAACATGAGCATCACGGTGTGTTACAATAAACTCTCATCGCTCTGGAACGAGCTCGAGGCCGCGAAAGAGAAACTCGAGGGACCGCCAGAAACCCTCGAACAATATAGATCTATCAAGGAAAGAGAGAAAACCACTCGGTTTCTCTTGATTTTGAACGAGAGTTACCTGACGTTCCGCTCGCAAATCTTGGCAATGGATCCGGTTCCTCCTCTCGGGAGGATCTTTCAGCTAGCTGTCCAGGAGGAAAACCAGCGACTCACGGCTCCGGAACAAACGCGAGGAAGCGACAGTGTCGCTCTCGCCATTCGCGGGGAGAGGAGAGATTCGGGTTTCAAAACCCTAACGCGAGACAAAGAGGCGCTAGGGTTACAAGGGAGCAGCGAAAGAAGCTTTAAAAGGGGGGGAGCGAACGGCCCAGATCATCCGCGGCGATCCGACGGTGTCCAGGAGCTTGATCTGTCCGCTGAATCTGACGGTGGATATCAGCCTGCGAAAAGGGGATCGGACGGCGGATATTATTCTGCGAGAAAAGCATCGGACGGTCAGAATATTTCCGGATCTTCAAGGAATTTTGGCCAAAATTCCAAAGGGAGAGGTAAATTATACTGTGAGTACTGCAAACGTCCACATCACACTATCGATAATTGTTGGAAATTGCATGGAAAATCAGGAGAAAAAGAAAACAAGAAGGAATATTCTGCAGCTTACCAAGTTACTGGTCTCAGTAATGATCACCCAATTACCTATGGGCAATATGCACGATTAATGCGAGCTTTACAAAAGGCAGAAATTACGAGCAAAGGAGGAAGTTTTTCAGGTATATCTTATTGCCTGATAAATTCTATTTCAAGAAAGGCATGGATAGTGGACTCAGGAGCAAGTGATCACATTGTTTGTGATAAAAGTTTTTTCTCTGTTATGCATAAGAAATTAGACATACCTATATCTGTGCAACTGCCAAATGGAGATATCACCAATGTTACTTTGACAGGCACTGTTCAGCTGAGTCCCCAAATTACCCTCCGAAATGTCCTCTATGTGCCTCAATTCAAATTCAATCTTATTTCTGTCTCCAAAGTTTGCAAAGAAAATTCCTGTCAAGTACTCTTTAATTCTGACAGTGTTTTTTTCCAGGCCCTTTCGACTGGCAAGCTGATGGGCTTGGGTAATCTCTCAGAAGGATTATTTTTTTGGGATGAATCTCCAAATCATCTTGATCTTTCATTTGTTGCCCCAAATAAAATGTCATTGTGTAATGCTGCTACCGATGATAAGACCTTTCTTTTGCATTCAAGAATGGGTCATAGTGCTTTTTTTCCCTGTTCTAAATGTCATATATGTCCCATAGCAAAGCAATCTCGCACACCTTTTCCTGTCAGTAAAAGCCATTCCAATGAAATTTTTTCACTAATCCATGTGGACGTTTGGGGACCATATCACACAGCACATCGTGATGGTTCACGTTATTTCCTCACCATTGTAGATGATTACTCCTGTGCTACCTGGATATTTCTCATGCAGTCCAAAGCTCAAGTTCCTTCTAATATAAAATCCTTTATCATTCTGACCAAAAATCAGTTTGGAAAGTCCATACGGCGGATCCGCACTGACAATGGGAAGGAATTTTTTAACCATGAATGCAGCTCACTTTTCTTATCTCATGGGATCCTCCATGAAAGCTCATGTGTATACACTCCACAGCAAAATGGAGTAGTAGAACGGAAACATCGTCATCTGCTGGAGGTTGCAAGAGCACTAAAGTTTCAAGGATCCATTCCAGATGTTTATTGGGGAGATTGTATCCTTACTGCAGCTTACCTCATCAACCGGATGCCATCTCGTATACTAGCTGGTAAATCACCTTTCGAATTACTTTATGGTAAAAAACCAGCAGTTGATCATTTAAGAGTATTCGGTTGTTTATGCTATACTGCAACCTTGGGAACTCGGGACAAGATGACTCCACGTGCCAAACGATGCATATTTATGGGTTATCCCAACCTGCAGAAAGGGTATCGTGTCCTTGATCAATCAACAGGGAATTTTTTTGTTAGTAGAGATATCATTTTTCATGAAGATATCTTCCCATTCCAATCAAAGGAAGAGGATTTGATTGTCTCCAACAAATCTCAAAATTCCCCATAGCAGGAAGATATGTGTCCTGAATATCTTCTCACAGGATATCAAGAACAGGTTATTCCCTCACCTTCAACATCCACTTCCTATAATCAGCAACAGACTGAGGAAGAGATGGAAAGTATGCCTGCAACTCAACTTCATGTGGAAAATCTCCCTAATGTTTCGGCTGATACAACTATTGAAGGAACATCTCTTCCCCCTCCAGTGGATCCACCACGTCGTTCGGGACGAATCACAAGACCACCAACTTGGACAAAAGATTATATCTGTGCATCCCTCAAGTCGCCAGGTATCAATTACCCAATATCATCATATGTTTCTTTCGATAAGCTTTCATCCGAACATAGATGTTGTATTAGTCGGATATCCGATGAAAGGGAACCTTCCGGTTATAATGAGGCATCCCGAGATCCACGATGGCAACAGGCCATGGCGGTAGAATTACAGGCACTGACTGATAATCATACATGGGAACTGGTCAGACTTCCTCCAAATAGAAAGTCTATTGGGTGCAAATGGGTCTATAAAATCAAATATAAAGCTGATGGATCCATTGAGCGTTTCAAGGCTCGATTGGTGGCCAAGGGATATACCCAGCGAGAAGGTTTCGATTATCACGAAACTTTTTCACAAGTTGCTAAGGATGTCACAGTACGATCTTTCTTATCAATTGCCGCCATCCATGATTGGTCGCTACATCAGATGGACGTCCACAACGCCTTTCTCCATGGCGACTTAGATGAGGAAATCTACATGGATATTCCTCAAGGTTTACGGAGACAGGGGGAGAATAAAGTGTGTCGTCTCCGCAAATCCCTTTATGGGCTGAAGCAGGCCTCCCGACAGTGGTATGCAAAATTTGCTAAAGCTCTCACAACTGCAGACTTCAAACAATCCAGATATGATTATGCTCTGTTCACATGGACTAGAGGTAAGTCATCTATTTATCTAATGATATATGTAGATGACATTCTCATTATGGGAAATGATGAAGCTGCAATAGAAAATCTTAAGAAATATTTGCATACTACATTCCATATAAAAGACTTGGGAGCACCAAAGTACTTTCTTGGAATTGAGATTGCCAGATCTCATCAGGGAATTTCTCTTAGTCAAAGAAAGTTCGTATTAGAGATTATATCAGAAACGGGATTATCAGGGTGCAAACCAGTAGTTATTCCAATTGAGCAAAATACCAGATTAACTGCAGCAGATCATGCTACATCTCAAGATGATCCTATTCTTGAAGATCCGTCAAGTTATCAGAAGCTCATTGGAAAACTCATATATTTGACTATGACCAGACCTGATATATCGTATGCAGTACAAAATCTCAGCCAATTTATGCACAAACCAAAAGAATCTCACATGAATGCTGCTCTGAAAGTTGTGAAATATTTGAAGAGTTGTCCAGGATTGGGAATACTTTTATCCAGAAAATGCAACATGGAAATGATAGCATATTGTGATGCAGATTACGCAACTTGCCCCATGAGTCGAAGATCAGTTTCTGGATTTTGCATTAAATTGGGGGAATCACTTCTTTCCTGGAAAACTAAGAAGCAGGCAACGGTTTCTTTATCGTCCGCCGAAGCGGAATATAGGGCCATGGCAAAGACCACATGTGAGATTGTATGGATACGAGGACTTCTTGGAGATCTCGGAGTACGGGTAAAAGGGCCAACGAAATTATTTTGTGATAATGAGTCAGCACTGAAGCTTGCAGCCAACCCTGTAATGCACGAAAGAACCAAGCATATAGAGGTGGATTGTCACTTCACTCGGGAGGAAATTCAAGAAGGGATAATCGAAACAAGAGGGATTGGAACCGCTGAACAACTAGCGGACATCTTCACCAAACCTTTATGTTCGAGACAACATGCATATCTATTAAGCAAGCTAGGCGTCTTGGACATTTACAAGCCACCAGCTTGAGGGGAGTGTTGGAAGATATGCCTGAAGATCCGGAGGATTGATCGATTTGATCTAATTGATCCATTTTGATAGGATTGACTTAGATTTGATTTATAGAATATTTGTAGAATATTTTATTTCCTTTCTCTATGTACATCGTGTATTATAATTACAAATCATTGTACATTGATGACAACTCAAGTAATAGAAAAATCCCTTTACACATTTTCACCCTCTTGCTACGCTTCTTGCTTCCTTCGGCCATTCTTTCAGATATTCTCAAGTTCACTGAGCTGATTTTGAGCTTTCTTGTCCCGCAGGCCCAAACATTAATTTTTTCATGATATTAAGCACATAACTCGATTAGAAGTGGGACTTAACTCACAAGCTCAAGAGACAAAATCTGTAAGCTTATGGCAGCCTGAGAACTGCTCTTTATCATTTCTTAAAGTAAGATAAGTTTTAATTTTCTTTCTTCGGTATTCTTTTTTTTTTTTTTTTTTCATTTTCCACACACCCACACATTTTATCATCATCATCATCATCATCATCATTATTATGGGACGATATATTCTTACCTTTTTGGAAATTTATCCTCCCTTCTTTACTAAGCACTCTTACCAAATTTCTAAAATTACATAAACGCAATGATAAACGTGTGATCTAATAATTTTCTAAATTTAGCAATAGCATTGTATTCGTAAGGAAGCGTTTTTCCTTCTCCCCATTTCATAAGATTTCCAAATTTTATGTAAATGTAAATGAAAATCATGTTTTTATTTCATTTTGCCAAAAAAATGGACCCGTTTTATTTCTTTTGCATATGGATAGTCAATTTTATAATGCGAATTTTACTCATAAATGACAATTGAAATTGAATACGAATGAGTCACGTGCAAATGCAATTATGCACGGGCACTGGCGCTCTAACGTTATCCTCATCAGCAGACTTGGATTACAGCAGATATGGATATGCTGCTCTCTCTCTCTCTATCTCTCTCATCTTGGAGCTCTCTTCGTCCCTGCCCTGTCTAAGCTGTCCCGGACATCATCTTTTGAGATTCTATGTGGCAGAACTAAGAACCCAAACGGTGAGTCGAGCTCTTCCTACTCTTTCATACTTTCGGTTCTTGTTCTAAGTCTAGTGCCTCTGTTTTGTCATCTTCTTCATCCGGCTACGTTTGCCAAGCGTTTCACCTGGTATGCAAATTTCAATGTGGAACTCATGGGAATGCGTGTCTGCTCCGTATTGCTATATCGAATAGGTGATCTTAAGACAGTTTGTTTTCAGTAGGCAGTCGCAGTTGGAAAAATGTCTCGTGAATGATGCTGATGGCTGCCTCGTACTGTGATGTCGACCTGGGCTGTGGTCTTCGCAAGCTCCATTACTTCCACTCAACCCGGAATGGGAAGACAAGGTGCCTTTTCCTCTTCATTTTGGCTACACACCCCGTGTGGCTGTTGAATTATACTTTTGAAGAAAGTCAACGTGTTTTGCTTCCCATGGGACGTAGAACTATTTAATGTTGTCTATGGATTATCATGTGAGGAGCTGGACATCCCTTAGTTTTTGGATGTGAATGACGGTCTGATGACCAACCATCCTTGTCATAAAGGAAACAATTTGGTGCTAACCTTATGCGGAGGGATGTTGGACTCTAATCCTTTGGCCGATCCAAGTGTTGTTATCATGTATAAGTGTAATCCTCCATGACCCGTCAGCGGTAGAGTACTATATACTCTCATATTTAAGTATTATCTCTATTGCAGGAGGGTAGTACTTTCACAGGGGGAAATAGAATGACCTTCCATGACTGGAATCTTCCGTATTGACTATATGAAAGGACAAAAGCAACCGAATCAGAAGCTTCATTTTTACGGTTTGAATGAACTAATAATGTATCAATGAGTTTTGATTTATATCCACATTGACCAAGAAACTTCCACGGTGAATAGACATTGACGATTCTATATTTGAGTAAAGCTTATGTGATCTACAACTTACTAAATAAATGTTTCTTTGATATGTTGAAAAACTGTGCTCCTCTGTTGTGATTGCGTTGTTCTTTCACTCGGTTACTTCACTACAGCAGGTTCTACATACACTGCTGTAAAGAAATGAGATACTTGCCCTGCATTATCAGCTATATCTTCTCATCCTTTCATACGTGTCAGTTGGGGAGCAAGGATGTTCTGATTCCACCTGATATGTGTGGAAAAAAAAGGTGGAAGAGCAGATACTAGTCAACTTCAAAACACTCAAGGAAGTTTTCTCCAACACAATCAAGTTGCCAATTTACTTTGTTGCTCTTGTTCCTCTTATGGTGAGCTTTTCTATACTCTAGAGATGGATTTTTCCATGCTTCATCGATGATTACTTGACACAGAAGCCTCTATTTTGTAGTATTCAAAGTCTAGCACAAGCTTGACAAACTTTGTCAAACACACATAGAATGAGAGCTTTCAATAAATGCTGAATTTAGCCAATTTTCTTTTGCATCGGCGTGACGGAAGTACAGCCTAGAATAATGAGAAGTCGATGGAAGGATGTAGGAAGATGAAAGAACATAAAAGGAGTACAAGTTTTGGTGTATGGTCGCTTCTCTCTGTGGAGATATATATTCTAAATTCTGATGTGGATTTCAAAAAAAGAAATTGAGTATATTGCTACACAACCGCAAATATTACCGTCAGAGGGGTCCTTTTCTTACTAACGCTTGTAAATACAGAGATCTATAAGTTCAGTTAATTCAGTCATTTGCAGGTCTGTCATAAAAGTAATTTACCAGAAATACTGGGTTTGAGAGTGTCCTTAGGGTTAATGGAACAAAAAATTTAAATGGTGTAACATAATTCTAGCTTAATGAATATGACAGTAATTTTATATGGCCTCCCCTCCCTCTCTTCCCCTGGCTTCTAATATTCCTTTGACATTCTCTGTCCTTGGCTATTTTAGATGAAGTGTGAAGCCAACAACCTTTTGGCAGCCTTTTCAATTTTATCCCGCTTGACATTGTTTTACCTTTTTACCTCTTTTGAATGTTCTATTGTTGGATTATATCTTTTGAAACAGATTGGTAGTGCATCAGCCTATCTGCAGTCAAGCAAGTGGTACGCAGCGGCTAAAAGGGAGATAACGAACATCTTTGGCATTCAAATCTGCGGATATAGACCCAACGTAAACCATCAGCTCTCCCAAACTTATCCCTCCTTCTCCGTCTGTCTCCCAGACCTCTCTCGCTCACCCTCTCTCCCTTCTGAGGGCCACCGGCCAGCGCCCATGACTTATGCCATCGGCAGCTTACTGGCCGGCTTGGCCCCGATCTGCAGATCACACTGCCGTCTGCCCTCGTGATCCTCTGCCTCCTTTGGTTTGTACGTTTCTTTTCTGCAAAAGCAAAGCCAGCGTGAGGGCGTGAGGGTGGAAGAAGACCCACGCGCGGGCCGGGCCGACATGAAAGGAGATGGGCCAGTCCCCGCGAAAAGAAGAAAAGAAGGAAGAAGAGAGGTGGGCCGGCCCACACAAAAAGAGAAAAGAAGAAAGAAGAGGAGGAGGAAAAGGAGGGCCGGGCAAGCCCAATCCCTTGCCCGGCCCTATACAATTTTTTTTTTTGTTTTCTCTTTTTTTTTATTATTATAATTTTCAATAATAATAATAATAATTTTTCTTATTCTCTTTTTTTCTTTTCTTTTTTATGACAAATTTTTGGAAAAATTTTAGAATTATTTTAGTGATGCAAATATTCCTAATGCTAATACGTGATACAATTTAGTGAAAATTATTTTTTTATCTAGGGTTTAAAAATTAATCCATAATTTTCTACACAATTAAATACGGTAAAATTTAAGTGTCAACAAGTATCCTTAAAATCACCTTTCACACTTAATCTCTTTTTTTAAAGGTATATCATATGTGTAGAAGCGAATCACAACACATTTCCGTTGCCGCGCAGGTATAGGTTTGGGAGAACTCGTGTTCATGTAGATTTCAAACTCAATGTGAGGTGATGCCTTTGGTGGACATGACTCTAAGTGCGAACTCCCGAGCAAATATCCCTAAACACCATCCCTCCCAATGAGCTTGCGAAGGGCGGGTCGTGACACTCGTTTGCATCAAATAACCATATTGCCTCATGTAGACAATTAGAACTGGTCAAGGGATTTTTGAGTCTTCTGACCCTTCATAAAAGCGAGTGAAAGGGCTTGCATGGACAAGGCTTGAGGAGTTGATTGAACAGTTCAACACATCATAAACGGTGTAAAAGTCATTTCCTCTTTCAACAACCACAGAATGTCATCGTCACTTCTGTCACGAGGTGGTGGGGGCGTTGGGATAAATACACTAAGAGTGTCATAACTTTTGTACGGCACTCATTTGAATATCATAACTTTTTTTTTTGTTTACTTGAGTGCCATCGATAAGAGTCGACGTGGCATTAATTTATAATATATCGTTCGACATGGCATTTTAGTAAGTTGAAGTCAACACTTGAGAAGGCAAACAACATTGCTTGAATGTGTGTTGAAGGACAACAAAAGTTCTAATAACTTCAAGAGTGATTGTTTTGGAGCCATAAATTTTTAAATTTATAATTTTTTTTAAAGTGACCACTTAAGTGACAGGAAGAAAGAGAAAGAGAAAGAGCCATAAATTTTTAAATTTATATATTTTTTTAAAGTGACCACTTAAGTGATAGGAAGAGAGAGAAGGTGAGAGTTTGAAAATCACGTTGTTTGAATTTGAGCAACTTCTATCCATCTGAGTCGCTCTTCAGCATCTTTGGCTCCGGTTTGTTAATTTTGTATAGTAGATCTATATTGACCCAGACATCTGGTAATTTTGAAAGATAGCAATAGAAACTCCATGATTCTTATGTCAAGATAGCATTATTTTGGATCATCCTTGTTAAAATATTTAAATAATAAACAATGCATTCATCTATTAGTATAAGCTTTTAGAATAGTTGGTTAAAATCCCACAAAATCTTACGTGGTATCAAAGTTAGAGGTCATGAGTTTAAATATCTTTAGACCCAATTTTATTTTCCCAATTTAATTTCTACACTTAATACTAGGCAAAAGACCAAACTAAGCATGAAAGAATGTTAACATATTTAAATAATAAATCAGGCATTCAGCTTAATTTTTTTAAAAAAAAAAGGTGTCCCACAAAATCTCACAATCTTGATGTTAGACAATAACAATTTTGTACACTAGAGATAATCAACCAAGTAAGGATTCAATTTGGTAGAGCAAGACAACTAGTAACACACCAGATAAAAGATTAATACTAATCGGCGACATCCCTACAGATGAAAAGAACACCACCGTGGCATTTCCTCTGATGAATGAAAGCAATGTTTGTCGCAGTGAATTTTTAGAAGAGTACTCTAGGGCGGACCAAAAATTGTTTCAGGAACTCCGTGAGGGTGTATGAGAAATTCCAAGACTCCAATTGGGCTATATCAACGAGACAGTGAGCATGATTCAAGCCTACAGATATTAACGGCGAATTTGTATCCGCTCTGCCCGCAGCCGGAACTAGCTATGGGCATGGCCTGACACCTAGACAATGGCCTGTTGATCATCCTCATGCAGAGTGGAATTGGTGGTCTTCAAGTGCAGCTCAGCTGGAAGTGGGTCGAAGTCGATCCCTTTCCAAACGCCTTTTTGGCCAACACTGGTGGTCACCTCGAGGTACATAGGTAGGAATTAATGTTTCATCTTTCAAATCTCCCAAATAAATTTTGCGAGAGAGGTTCAATTTGTTTCAAATTTTGGTGTGTGAAGCGTAAAGTGTGCCTTGGTTTATAGATGCAGATACAACAGGGGTCTTTATGGAAGGGACATCGTTATTACGCATAAACTATGGTACATATACGACGGGGTCTTTATGGAAGGGACATCGTTATTACGCATAAACTATGGTACATATATTTCTTCTCATTACCATAAAGCTTATTTGCAACTAACACTTTTTGTTAGAGAAATCTTCTTGGAGTATTTTGAAGCTGACAAAACGTTTCCATCAGTCTAGTCTGAAGATTTGCAGACTCTGCTATTTAAAGTCTGAAGACCTCCGGATTACCAGACTCAAGACTCAAAGTCTATTCTCATTGACAGTTTTCAATCCGTTGAAGAAGGGCTATCCAGAACTAGGCGTTTCATTAAGGATTTGACCTTATCGACTGGAGAAGATCTCTTGGTTGGATATGACATAACATATTCCTTTATTCGAACCAAGATTGATTAAGGATCCGATGATTGGCGAAGAATACTTGGAAGATTCTACTTATGGAAACCGAGATCCTGATTGTATGGGCGAGCATGATTGATGGGCTATCGACATGTTCCTTTAATAGCTCGAATGATCTTTCTAATTGATTCCGTCCAACGGGCAGATTGGAGGAATTCCTTTGGTAAGTGCCAACGGGTATGATGGCATAAAGGAGTATATAAGGAAGACGTTCTAGTTGTTCGAGTGTGTGTGCGAGAGAAGAATTCCAAAGTCTAAAGCTCATTGTTCTTAGTCAATTCATTTGCTAAGCGAAATCTTGTACACAATAGAGAGTCTATATTCATGAGAAACCTTGAGAAAGTGTAGTAGAATATCTACACTGTGGAATCAAGGGAGAGCTTTGCTGTAACATCTCTTTTGTTCATAGTGAAATCTAGCCGGTGGGTTGTCAGTGTGGAAGAGTGGACGTAGGCTTGGAATAAGCCGAACCACTATAAACCTTGTGTACAATTTTCTCTTCCCTACTCTCTGTTTTATTTTGATCATAATTCGTTTTGTTAACCAAAGGAGAACTTCCATTCTATTGTCTGCATAGTATTGCTCTCCTATCTCGAGAAATTATTTTTACACCTATTCATCCCCCCTCTAGGTGCTTATACTAGCTATCTCAATTGGTATCATAACGTGTGTACTCACTTTGTTTGAAGTGTTTTACTTTAGAGTTAAAGATCCATGGCTAGTATGTTAGGTCCAGGGCTAGTAGAAGGGCAAATCAATACCAGACCGCCTTACTTTGATGGAAAGGATTACAACATATGGAAAAACAATATGAAGGCATTTCTAAGATCAAAGGATCCTCTAAAATGGGACTTTATAGAAAAAGGAATTATTCCTAAAGCTGCATCTATCTCAAAGAGAGGAAAAGAAGCTGTTGAGTCTAGTGAAATGACTCAGGAAGAAATAATCAAGAGACAAGCTCTTGATGCAAAAGCAATTTATTCTTTATATTGTGCTTTGTCACCTACTGAATATAACAGAATATCTTCTTGTGTTATAGCAAAAGAAGTCTGGGATAGATTACATATTACCTATGAATGAACCGATCGAGTGAAAGAGACCAGAATCAACATTCTCCTCGGTCAATACGAAGCCTTCAAAATGAAATCAGGAGAATTTATAACTGACATGTTTAGTCGTTTTACAGAAATCGTGAATGGTCTTGAAAATTAAGGTCAACCAATTTCTGATCCCATGAAGGTAAACAAGCTTCTATGTGGACTCTCCAAGGATTCGAATCACATAAAGACCTCAATAAGAGAGACACAAAGAATCATGCCACTATCTGTTGATGAGTTGGTTAGGAATCTTCAATCTTATGAAGTGGAACGAATCAATGAAGACGAAGATCCTAAAGGTAAGAAATCCATTGCATTAAAATCCAATGATGATTATGATGTTACAGATTCTGAAGACGATATGAATGATGAAGAGCTTGCTCTCATGGTAAGAAGATTCAGAAAGCTGAATAGAAAAGGAAGAAGATTCAATCCAAAGAAACAGAGTTTTCAAAAGCAATAGACTAAGTCTGTTGAGGATGATGAATCAAGCAAAGATGTAGTCTGCTTTGAATGTAAGAAAAAGGGACACATCAGACCCAACTGTCCTCTTCTAAGGAAGAAGAAAGGAAAAGCTGAAAAGTATCGAAAGGCTCTTAAAGTAGAAACCTGGAGTGATACAGAGTGTGATGAAAGTGATGATGATTATGCCAATATATGTTTGATGGCACAATCGGATCCGCAGATTCAAACTCCAAGACAGACTCAAGTTTAGACGGTGAATTTAAGGTAAGTAACTTTAAAATCCCTATTAAAGTTTCTAAATACATTGATGAGTTGTGTTTTAGTCTTAAGACTTCTCTTAAAAGGATTTCCGAACTCAAAAGAGAAAATTCTGCACTAAAACAACAAGAAAATGTTTTAGACAAAAATATTTCTACCTTGAAAGAAAATGAAGGTAATCTTTGAAAAGAAAATGCATTCTTGAAAAATGATATCTTAAATATTTCTAAAAGATTTTCCATAGGATCTGAGAAACTGGAAAAAATTCTTTCTGTTCAAAGACCTTATTTCAATAAATCGGTTCGGGAATGACTTGGGAAACCATTCCTTTAATTGATTTCCCTAAAGTGAATGAAAGAATTAAGCAAAGACCCACAAGAGATGCTTACAAAAATCATTTTAAAAAGATCTTTGTAAAACCAGTAGGTTGCAATGCTCTCAGATGTTCAAAGTGCAATAGTGCAGATCATTTTGAAAAAGAATGTCCTATGGTTTGGAAACCTGTTAAGAAAGTATGGACAAAAACCGCATGTCATACTAACACCAATGAACCCATGAAAATATGGGTACCAAAGAAAGTTTGAGTCTCTTTTCAATTGTAGGTCACTATCAAGAAAAAGGCAAAATGGTATCTGGATAGTGGATGGTCAATACATATGATAGGAGATTCAAACTACTTCATAAAGCTCATTCAAGTAAATGATGGAAAAGTCTCATTTGTAGGAAACAACAAAGGAAGAATTGTGGGATTTGGAACTGTAAAGATTGGAAACCTCACAATAAGCAATGTTTCCTTAGTGGAAGGACTCAACTACAATCTGCTCAGTATCAGTCAACTGTGTGATACCGGTTTCAAAATCAACTTTCAAGAGGGAATATGTTCAAGAACCAGTAAAGATTCTACTCAGTCATTCATGGGTCGAAGACATGGAAATATTTACCTCTTGGATTTGAAACCAGATTAATCGCAATGTCTAATCTCAATTCAAGACGAAGCGAACTTATGGCACAGAAAGCTTGGGCACATCAATATGAAGCAGATAGCCAAAATTTCAGCAAAGAAGCTTGTTCGTGGTTTACCCAATCTATCATATCAAAAGTCTGATCTATGTACACCATGCATATTGGAAAAGTAGGTAATAAATTCCTTTAAACCAATAAATCAAGTTTCCACTAATCGTGTATTGCAGCTTCTACATATGGATCTCTTTGGACTAACCAGAACTCAAAGCATTGGAGGTAAGAAATATTGCCTAGTAATTGTGGATGACTACTCACGATTTACCTAGGTATATTTCCTGGCAAGTAAGTCTAAAACATTTTCTTACTTTGAAAAGTTTTCTAAAAAGGTTCAAAATGAAAAAGGGTATGTTATTTCAAGTATAAAAACAGATCATGGAGGTGAATTTGAAAATCAAAATTTTATAAAATTTTGTGATAAATCTGGTTTTCAGCACTTGTTCTCCTCTCCATATACTCCAGAGCAAAACGGAGTTGTGGAAAGAAAGAATAGGTTGCTTCAAGAAATGGCTAGAACTCTTTTAATAGAAAGTAACGTCTCTTTACGTTTTTGGGCTGAAGCGGTTTCTACTACATGTTATATTATTAATAGAGTTTTTCTAAGGCCTATTTTGGAAAAGACCCCTATGAGTTATTCAAAGAAAAGAAGCCTATTGTTTCATATTTTCATGTGTTTGGATGCAAATGCTTTATATTGAAAAATGCAAATAATCGAGTTGGCAAGTTTGAAGAAAAGTCGATGAAGGCATCTTCCTTGGATATTCAACTTCAAGCAAAGCCTACGAGTCTACAACAAAAAGACTCAATCTGTGGAGGAATCAATGAATATCAAATTCCAAGATTCTATGCAAAATGAATCTATTCGACTCATCTTGAAGAATCTGAGCCTGCTCCAAACTCTTCAAAGTCTAAATCTCAAGAAGCAGCTCAGACTTTGGAAGATCAACAACAAGTGATTATTGAAGATTCAAATGAAGAAAGTGATCATCAATCTGACAAATCAATCGATGAATCGGAAGCATAAGTCCGGTCATCCCAAAGATCTCATTATTTGCGACATTAATGAAAGAATTCACACAAGATCCAAAAGGCGAGAAGAGTCTAGTCTTTGTGGCTCTTATTTCGAAATAGAACCCAAAAGCATAGAAGAAGCTTTATTTGATGAAAGCTGGATTGAAGCTATGCAAGAAGAACTCAGGCAATTCAACATTAATGATGTCTCGGGAGTTGACTCCTAAACCAAAAGGTAAATCTATTACTAGAGCTAAATGGGTTTTCGGGAACAAAATGAACGAGAAAGGAAAAGTCATTAGAAACAAAGCAAGACTCGTGGCCAAAGGATATACGCAAGAAGAAGGGATAGACTATGACGAGACTTACGCACCCGATAGCAAGGTTAGAAGCAATTAAATTATTACTTACTTTTGCTTGTTATAAGAATTTCAGGTTATTCCAAGTGGACATCAAAAGCACTTTCCTAAATGGATTTATCCATGAGAAAGTCTATGTGGAACAACCACACAGGTTTGAAGACCCAAGGAAACCAAACTCGGTATTCGACTGAAAAATGCCTTTTATGGTTTAAAGCAAGCACCTCGAGCTTGGTACAACAGCTGAGTAAGTTTTTAATTCAAAATGGCTTTATTAAAGGTAAAGTAGACACTACTCTATTCATTAAAAGAGAAGAAAAAAGTTTTCTACTTGTTCAAATATATGTAGATGATATTATTTTTGGATCGTCTAATGAAAGTTTGTGCAATAATTCTCTAAGTCTATGCGGGATAAATTTGAAATGAGCATGATAGGTGAACTAACCTTCTTTCTTGGACTTCAAGTGAAACAATTGAAGGAATGAACTTTTATTCATCAAGAAAAATATGCTAATGATCTTGTCAAAAATTTGGACTAGAAAATTGTAAAAAGACTGATGTATCAATGTCAAGTTCTTTAAAGATAGACAAAGATGAATAAGGAAAGAAAGTTGACCGGAAGTTATACAGAAGTATCATTGGTTCACTTCTTTATCTTACTACTTCTAGGCCTGACATTTTGTTTAGTATTTGCATTTGTGCTAGATTTCAAGCAAACCCTAAAGAATCTCATCTAAGTGCTGCAAAGCGTATTATCAAATTACATTACTTCAACTTCAAGTCTTGGTCTTTGGTACACTAAAAAGGAGACTTTACTCTTCTTGGATACTTAGACGCAGATCTAGCCAGTTGCAGAGTTGATAGAAAGAGCACCTCGGGTACCTGTCAACTACTTGGATGCAGGACAGTGTCTTGGTTTTCAAGAAATCAAAATACAGTAGCTCTTTCTACAGTAGAAGCAAGTATGTAACTCTCGGAAGTTGTTGTTCACAAATTATGTGGATAAAATAACAGTTAAGAGACTTTGGAATTGAAGATTCATGCACGGAGATTAACTGTGACAACACCAGCACAATCAATCTCACCAAAAATCCAATTCTTCACTCAAGAGCAAAGCATATAAAGATTCGACATCACTTCATTAAAGATCATGTTCAAAATGGAGAAGTTTTGATTCAGTTTGTTGACTCAAAGAACCAACTAGCGAATATTTTCACAAAGCCTTTGGAGAAAAATCAATTTGAAATCATCTGTTCCGGATTCAACATTTTGAGGTTTGAAAAAGTTAAAGTCTAGAGATTCTCGAGACTTGGACTGTAAGTTATTCTCTCTCATATTAAATCTCGGAAAGGTACAATCATCTATCTATAATTGATTTTTGCTACTTTCAAATTTCCGTGATAAGTGCAATCTTTCCTTTTTAAAAAGGAGTTAGTTTTTAAAATGGCAGTTATCTATTCCTTTAAAAAAAAGGCAATTATTTTTTTAAGGCATCTTTTTACTTTCCATTATGACTCTTCGTATGCCTCTCTTCGACTATCTTATATACTGTTGCTTCTTCTTCGTTTTACTCCAAAAACCCTAAAAAGCATCGATCTTCCACTCATGTTTTCTTCTCTTGTTTAATCTTTGAAAAAGTTGTCATCTTTCTTGGGAAAGTCAAGCTTGGAATCTTTCAAAAACTATGAAAGATGTCTCAAAGGAAGTCTTCGAGGATTGCAAGCAGGGGACCGCAAATGCGTGAGGGGCCTACGCACTTTGATCTTACCGAGGAAGAAGAGTCTCCCGGTCGAGCCCACAACATTCTTAGCAACGTCATTCTCCTCCATCTAGTCCACATGATGATGCTCATCGAGAAAATGAAGAAATCATCGAAGGCGTAGATCCTGTAAGAATTCAAAAGCCATCTTTTATTTACAAGCTTTATCGTGCTTTGAAAAGAGGTGGAACTCCATTGAACTACATCGATGAGTTTCTTAAGGACAAAGGGTATGGAAATGAGTACATCTTTTTACGAAATATGGAGCGTTTGGGAATTGCTCGTGCGGGGTTGGCAGAAGAAACCCTTGCTAATATCCCAAGTGATTTGCATGTTGGAGGGCTGAATCAGCCATATGGGAAAGATGATGATAAGATATACAATCAGTTTCAACCAAGAATGGGTGTTGCGGCAAAAATTCGGGGAAAAAGGACAAACTTGTTTCGATCGGATGAACAAAAGCTTTTATACTCTAAGTTGTTGAAGCGTGGGGTAATAAACCCTAGAAGTGTGTATTTTGATTTCCTTGATGCAGTGAATGTCAATTTGAGGGAAAAATTCAGTTTTCTTCAACTTGAACAGTTTTGTTCTGATCTTACAGAAGCTTATGCTGAACTCACTACATATTTCTATTCGAATCTCAGTTTCTTGGATGCGAATAGATTCTCTTTTAGTGTCAGAAATCAGGACTATGTGGTGGATGTAGATATGTTGGCTGATGTCATTGGGGTTGAGAGAGGGAGATATCAACCTATCAATGTCTCTATTGTTCATGCTACGTTGGAACTTGTTAAGGATAGAATAACAGAGGAAAAGATTTCCTACTTGAGGATGAGTGCAGTTAACATTCTGCTTCACAAAATTGTTATTAATTGCCTCAGACCAAAATCTACTTCAAAGACTGATGTTTCAAACTCAGAGGCAAAGCTGATGTATGCCATCATTGCTGGGAAAAAGTTTTCTCTTCCTCACACTATTATGTTCCACATGTATAGAGTAGTGGTGTAGGACAAAGGTCAACTTCCTTATCTAGCTCTTGTGACGAAATTATTCAGACATCTGAATATTCAGCCTCCACGAATTCTTTGTACTCGATCTTGTGATCAAATGGTGGTGGGACTGAAAATGGTGACTAAAATGCGTCTAAAGGAACTCAACAAGGCATTGGAGAAATTCAAGGAGAAAACCTCTGTCCAAACTTATCAAATCTCTTCGGCTGCAAAGAGAAAAGGGAAGGAGCCCATGGTTGCTCCATCTAAGAAAAGAAAAGCTCTCATCGTTGAGGATGAAGATGATGAGGAAAACATCACCATTTCTACAATGGCATTGAAGAACTGAGTCGTTCTATTCCGAGAAAGACTCGAACGGAAGAGGACTGGAGAAAGAGAAGATGAAGAGAAAGAAGCGAGAGGAGAAAGAAATAGAGGAGATAGAAGCTGAAGAAAGAGATGCAGAGAAGGAAAGAGGAAATCAAGAGGAAGGAGAGCATGAGGAACACTTTTCTTCCACCTGGAGGCATGGAAATAGGGGGAGACCGTGAGAAAAAAGGAATGTCCTTATATCCTGCTACCAGTGAGGGAGTCAGTCGCTCTCCAGCAGATCCATATGACATCTATGCCTCTCAATTTCCTGAGGAGGGACATGATGTTTTATCGCCCAATCTGCGTGACTATGTTGATTTGCCATTGTCTACCTTTACTCCATTTGATCGTGCAGAAGCCAATACGCAGACTGATAATTCAGCAGATTTTCGCAGAATTCTTAATGTTCTCTTGGAAATGCAAGGTCAGATATATGCTCTAGGATGCGAAGTTCAGAATTTGTATAATACAAGTCAAGCTTCTTTAGTTTCTTTGAATGATCAAATCCAAGTCCTTGCTCTTCAAATTCAAGCAAATGCTAAGGGTGAAGATGTAGCTCAACTGAAGGAAGAGTCGAAAAAGCTAGAAGGCATTGTCCAGTCAATGGGAGATTTCTAGCTCGTTCGTGTTCCCAAGCAATCTTGACTCTATTCCATTTCCATCTCAACCTTTTTTTATGATGACAAAAAGGGGGAGAGATGCAAGATTTGAAAACTTTGAACTTGAACTTTTGATTTATTTTAATGTTTGTTTGGTTTGACTTAACTTTTGTGTCTGAATGTGAACTGAATTTGGATTTGGGTTTGACTGCTTATATTAAGTGCTATTGATATCTTATGAATAGCTTTACTCACATGAAAGACTAACCTATTTTCTATGATTGCAGATTCTAGTGTCATCATTAAGCCATTTATCTTTATGAGATATCCATATTTGCTTGAGTAATGTTTTGCAGGTCAAAGTTATCCAAATCTGTAGGAAAGTTTTGTCACCATCAAAAAGGGGGAGATTGTTAGAGAAATCTTCCTGGAGTATTTTGAAGCTGAAAAAACGTTTACATCAGTCTAGTCTGAAGATTTGCAGATTCTGCTATTTAAAGTTTGAAGACCTCTGGACTACTAGACTCAAGACTCAAAGTCTATACTCATTGACAGTTTCTAATCCGTTGAAGAAGGGCTATCCAGAACTGGGTGTTTCCTTAAGAATTTGACCTTATCGACTAGAGAAGATCTCTTGGCTGAATATGACATAACAGATTCCTTTATTCGAATCAAGATTAATTAAGGATCCGATGATTGGCGAAGAATACTTGGAAGATTCTATTTATGGAAACCGAGATCCTGATTGTATGGGCGAGCAGGATTGATGGGCTATCGACATGTTCCTTTAATAGCTCGAATGATCTTTCTAATTGATTCTGTCCAACGGGTAGATTGGAGGAATTCCTTTGGTAAATGCCAACGGGTATGATGGCATAAAGGAGTATATAAGGAAGACGTTCCAGTTGTTTGAATGTGTGCGCGATAGAAGAATTCTAAAGCCTCAAGCTCCTTGTTCTTAGTCAATTCATTTACTGAGCGAAATCTTGTATGCAAAAGAAAATCTATATTCGTGAGAAACCTTAAGGAAGTGTAGTAGAATATCTACACTTTGTGGAATCAAGGGAGAGCTTTGCTGTAACATCTCTTTTGTTCATAGTGAAATCCAGCCGATGGGCTATCAGTGCGGAAGAGTGGACCTAGGCTTGGAATAAGCCGAACCACTATATACCTTGTGTTCAATTTTCTCTTCCCTACTCTCTGTTTTATTTTGATCATAATTCGTTTTGTTAATTAAAGGAGAACTTCCATTCTATTGTCTGCGTAGTATTGCTCTCCTATCTTGAGAAATTTTTTTACACCTATTCACCCCCCTCTAGGTGCTTATACTAGCTATCTCACTTTTCACGCAAGGTTATGAGCAATGGGAAATACAAGAGCATTCTACATCGAGCTGTCATGAACAACAAGGCTATCAATCTCTCTATCTAGTGGACCGTCGCTGGACACTGTTGTCATGCCAGTGGAGCAGCTGGTGGATCGCGAGAACAACTAAGCCGTGTACAACTAGATGAAGTACAAGGACTACTTGGAACTTCAACAGAGCAACACATTAGATGGGAAATCAGGCCTAGAATGGGTAAAGATATGATTTTTTGCAGCCGAAACTATTACATTGTATTATGTAAAAAATATACGTGTGACTAGGTTCTCCTTCTCGACTGTTTAAACTCTCTGGAGTGCAAACTCATGGAACATTTAATATAATGTGATGCAAGGTACAAGCGCCAACAGCACTCATGAATGTAAATTGATCCTTTCTGTAATGTAAATTCTTGATATAATAAATGGAAGTGATAACTTCATAATGTTAGATTAAACACCATCAGTTTTTTGTGCTGTACCAAATCATGATGGATGGTCAGCAGGAGCTAGCAGATTTGTCTGTCTAGATTTGACCGGAAATGATCATTTAATTAGGCTGAAAATCTTGGGTACTCGCCATAACTTGAAGAACTCGTTTTGAATATAATCTCCTCTAAGGAATAATTGAACCAGTCAGGCTGAGGCAATGCGCTCTACCGCAAGCATCATAACCACAGAGGCATCCCGGGCCTATGATTGGGATGGCTAAATAACTGGACCGGTGAAATCCGAGTCTATTCAGTATCGATGGCATACTGAGAGGGTTTATAACCACAACATTCAATTATCACACAGAAGTATTAGTTCTTGAAGCAAATTTAAGCATAATTCAGATGTTTCGGTAGAGGACTCTAAGTTCGGACAGCTCCCTTAGTCTCTATGTTTGGTTCCTTCCCTCTCATTATGTCAGAAACAACTTGGTGAATCAAAGTCCAATATCTTCAGGTTCATCGCAATATCAACTAGGAGCTAATCTTCAGGTTCATCGCAATATCAACTAGAATAGCTCCGTTCTTATTGCCTTGATGATAGTGAACTGTTTGGGCCAATCTAGTGATTGCAATGGGTTGCGCCCATTGACTACAGTAGCAAGGAGGTCAGTCAATCTCATTCCCACCCAATTCCTACTTCTTTATGCATTTTCCAACACCTCTATGCTGTGTAAGATTTCAGTTCTTATTCTGTTCGTCTAGAGTCCCAAAAATGGCTCTTAAGATGATACAAGAATCTTTCATTTATAGCCAACAGTTTTGGGAAGTCAATTCCTTTTCCTTTTCCCCTGTTTTAGGTGTATTTGAGCTTGTTGATGTCACCATAAAGCACGATGTGATTTGAAGGACATGTTTATTTTGGCATGATAGAATAGAAGAAACACAGATCTTGACAGAGCAACGGTTTTAGTACTGATTACGATCTCGCTTGTAGTTATGGCCACTTTTTCCCTAATTTATATTTTTGTTGATTCAAACTGAATCAGACATTGAAACATTAATGATTCTTTCAAAAATGTGAGTTTACTTCTCTAAGTTCATGGATATTCTTAATAAGGTATTCAAGGGTTTCTTTGCTAGAATATCATACCAAGAAAATACCCTGAAATTTCACTTTGTGGTCCGTGTACACATTCTTCATTTTCTGACCGGAATCCAGCAAATTTTGGAAGAACAAAAGGCACAATCTTTCACATGTCCCCGTAAGGTCTTTCAATTCCAGATTAACAGATGACTCTCATACAAATGCCATGATCCTCTCGTATTCATATGGGATCAATATAAACATAATTGAAATTACAGAAATATCATCGAGGCAGTAAATGTGAAATAGTTATTTCATTGGCCGAATATTTCTTATGCCTGCTGTCGCTTGAAGAACTTGCTTCGGATGCAGATGTCTCGTCAAAAAAACCAGGCTGTTTAGGCTGAGGCAATGTGCTCTCACTGCTCAACATCATAACCACAGATGGCATCTCCGGTCTATCGTGCGGATTATTTTGAACACACAACAAAGCCACATGGATGGATCGTAAAACTTCCACAGGGTTAAATGTGGATGCAATCAATGGATCGACGAGCTCCATAAACTTTTGATCTCTTGACAGTGTCCAGGCCTGCATTATTGTGTTAGTGATCTAGAATAAGACTAGAAACTGACTGAAGACAAATAAACAGAGATCTGAAAAATCTTTACGCTTACATGTCCAAGAAGGCTTAAAGGGTTGTCAGGATGATTGAAACCTCGATTTCTTTTCCCGCTCACGATTTCCAGTACTAAAACGCCAAAACTGAAGACATCTGATTTTACTGAATAAAAACCGTTGATGGCATACTCTGGGGACATGTAACCACTATGCAAAGAAGTCATTGAAAGGAATGATTAGTTCTTCAAGCAATTGGACCAAAATCAGTGGAGATCATTTGTTAAGAGAACTCACAATGTTCCCACCACTCTCTTTGTATTTGCTTCGCTCTCGTTACCTCCGAAACTCCTCGCCAAACCAAAGTCTGATATCTTTGGATTCATTTCGTTGTCGAGCAGGATGTTTTCAGCTTTCAGATCTCTATGAATAATTCTTAATCTTGAGTCTCGGTGAAGGTATAGGAGCCCCAAAGCTACGCCGTTGATGATAGTGAAGCGCCTAGGCCAATCCAGGGAAACACCCTTCTCTTGGTCTGCCAAATTGTAGCCGTTATGAGTTATGAAATGGAAGCTTCTTCACTCTTTTTTGATGACAAAAGCAATTAAAATGTAGGGACTGGAGCGAAGCAAACCGAAAATGAAACAATCCAAGCTTCGGTTGGGCAAGAACTCGTAGATCAACATCATTTCATCAGCTTGAATGCAGCATCCCAGAATCTTGATGAGGTTTCGGTGTTGAAGTTTGACGATGTAGGCGATTTCGTTCTTGAACTCAACCTGTCCCTGCCTAGAGTTTTCCGACAGCCTCTTCACGGCAATTTCTTGGCCATTCTTCAGAACACCCTAAAAGATAGAAGTTTTTTGGCTCCTTTTTCGATTGTGCATTTGGATATGTACGAGCAGATTTGGAATTTAAAAAAAAATGAGAATAGTCACCTTATAGACAGCTCCAAAGCCTCCCTGTCCGAGTTTGTTGTCTTCAGAGAAGTTACTTGTCGCGTTCACTAGGGTTGTGAGGTCGAACATAGGTAAGTCTAGATCTTCACTACGGCTTTGATGGGAGAATCCAAAGATTTGTCCTACAAGTAGAAATTAAAGTGACTAAATTCATCAACTAAAGAGAAATCATAGTTGAGCTTTAAAAATCCCAAAACAAAATTCAAAGCAACACACATTTGGTTCATATTTTTCAGGACAATTGATTGAAATTTTCAAAGAGAGATGATCTGATGAAACTTAGCATTTGATGCAGGGCAGCAACATTTAAAACCTATGCTAACAAGAGTAAAAAACGACTCTTGTGGATCAAGAAAAGCATCTTGATTGGAAACCGTAATTTTCTGATAAAAATTATTTTACCATCTCTCCTATACTTTGTGAAAACAGCCGCGATGCCAACAAGAAGCACCGCGGACAGCACAGTGCCGACAATGATGCCCGTGCTTTTCCTTGTGCCAGGATTTCCGCTGAAACTGCCGCCTTGATACACATTACAATAAATTGAAAATAGAGTTAGTAAGAGTCCGACAGTTATTTCGAACTCATTCTCTTCCTCGGGTCATCATATCGAAAGTAACTCAGGGTTTGAACACGTACCAACTTCTGATGCAGCCATCCTTACGTAAAACTCCTGGACGTTCTCGTTGACCTGTCTGATATCCATCAGGTCACCGAACCAAAGTAAGCATCCACTTCCTTGCCCTCTGATATCCAAGTTTGAATAAGCCATGCACGAGCAGTTCCCCAAGCATGTCTGCTCGCATTCTTGAAGGTTCATGCTCTCGTTGAACCATGATTGCCTTGTGTCGGGCAACTTCACTTGGGTGTACTTCAGAAATTTATCTCCTCCCTGGCAATCCAATTTAGTCCTCCGGACACACCCGTTTGTCCAATCCCCAAATTCCCAGTCGCTAGTGTATTTGGGGACGAACCCTGTCAAGCACATGCATTTTGGAGAGCTAGCAATGTTGCAATTCCCATTCCTTCCACATAATGCATAAGTGTCACAGTCATCTGTTTGAGCAGACGAATACAGAATCCAACCCTTTGTCCGGTCTACCCAAGTGAAGCGCTGAGCGATACCATTCTCACTTAAAACCAGCATCGACGGGATGGAACTGTTCAGAAGATTGAAGTAATAGTAAATTTCGTTTTGGTTGAAGACAAAGCCAAACCTATAAACTGGATTTGGCCTCAACTGAGGGATCCCGCTAAACCGAATGCCGTTCCAAGGTCCCGAACTGGACAGCACTACTGATCTGTTCATCAGGATCAGCTGCGGATATCCTGAAGAATCGATCCTATATGTGAAATCACCCGGTGAAGGGTCATCCCTGCTTTTCCACGAGGTCAAGTACCGGTCCAGGCCTTTTGCTCGGTCTTTACCAAGCTTCATGCCAGCCAAAAGCGAATTACAAGGGTGATCAAAACTCTGCCAGATTGCATCACCCAAGTCATTGTCATTTCCTTCTTTTACAACGAAATTGGCAGAATCCAAAAGCTGTGCAATTGGATTCTGGGCCAATCTCGACACATTGGAGGACCAAAGGACCCCATTGGTATGGTTCAGGAGAATCAGTACACCCTTAGGAGTGAGCTTTAGGACTCCTGAAGAGTCTTTCAGGGGATTTTCACGATTTGCGACCCAAACCACCCTCCCGGCTGATGGCTTCTTGTATGATATGCCCACGTACCGGTTCTTGGAGTTGCTGGGGCTGAAGAATCCTAGCTCAAAGTTTCCACCGGCAGAGACTATCGTTTGACCATCTGTGATGTTCTGGCCAGCTGATATGGAGTCCAATGCATAGCTTATCTGCAACACAAGGGACATGAAGCACAAGCCGCATAGAAGAATTGGAAAGCATGACTCCATAGATGTTGTTCAGCTGATACAGTGCTAAACTGACTTCTGATTCATGAGGAAAACAAAGAGGAGAGGAAACTTGGCTGGTTAATCTTCTGTCTGATTTTGTCACTCATTGAAACAGAAATGAGCCGCAATGTTGGACCTGAACTGTGAAAAAACATAATTAAATGATGTGCAAGAGGAAGAGTTGATGAAATTAGGACTTAAGAGTTTACTGTTTATAAACCAGCGTACAAACGAGATTTCCAAACTCCGTGGCACACTTAGAAACTTCATCATGCATTGCCTGGATGGATAACAATTGCACCACAAAGATGCGATTCCGTATTCGCAACAATGAGAACAGCAGAGAAGTGATCGGCTTCTAAGGCGACATTAATGGATCTATGCACGGAGCTTAAGATGTTGGGCGGACGAGATTATATCGGTGAAATAACAAAGGGCCGCTTTCCCCTTAACAGTATAATACTGATTAGTTGGACTTTAAGTTGACCCCTTCATACCAACAATTAACTACTAATTCTGGTTATCATAATCTAACTTCAAACGTCCTCAAGGTGCTGTCTGTAAGATGGCCTTTTGAAACCCCGAAAAAAAAAAAAAAATGTCATTTTACAAGATGTCGGTTCCCGTCTGTCAGAATTGTGTTAGACGTTGAAAAGCGGCTGTCATTTTAAGTGAACGGCGGTGCCATTGTGCTAGCCGTGCTACAGATAATTTATTGAGAAAAAAGATTACTATTCTTTTGACATATGAGGGAGACATTTGCCAAAATTCACTTACTAAATCACTTTTAATGTCTTCTCAGATTTGTTCGTATCGCACAGGAAAGTTATGGACTGTGATATCCGAAAACGGACCTTCGATTTATTTTATTCTTGCTCTAAAAAACTATACCTGGTCTGTAATCTCCGTTTTCACTTTTCATGGTCAAGTCTCAGATCGTTTCCAAATTCTCTTTCACCATCTCTGTCACACCCTAAATCATACGTCCTTGAAGCCTCCAATCACACAAATCCAACTCTCAAAAGTCCCGTCGATGTCGATATCGCTCTCACTTTATAAGTCGCTCACTGAGGGACTTGAAAGGATTGGGAAGGAAACGAGTGAGCAACCTTAGTAGATCAAGACTCCACATTACAAATATAAAACTCAAAGGCATGATTCATTTATGCCAATCTAATATATAACAAGAAGAATAAAATGAGTTCTATATTACTTCAACCTTGCTATATCAATAACAAAATTTCCCGTTCATCCATAATATCAAAACAAGTATCACTGATTTAGTTCAATAATGAAACTCATCATATCTCATGTCATTGGTTCATTCCATTTTCCAAACTAGTATCACATCACGTCTCTAGACCCTAGAGATGGCTTCCACAAAATTTGCATCACTGTTTAGCACTTAGCCATTGACCAACACATGTCGATGGTACAAGACTCTAGATGTGACTTCCATGAAATTACGTTATTGTATAGTACTTAGTATTTTTCCAATACATATAAATGGTACAATACTTTAGAGGTGGCTTCCACGAAATTATGTTATCGTGTAGTATTTAGTCATTTTTCCAACACATATCAATTTTACAAAGCTCTAGAAGTGACTCTCATGAAATTAGGTTATTGTGTAGTACTTAGTCTTTTTCCAACACATGTTAATGGTACTAGGCTTTAAAGGTGGCTCTCATGAACTTACCTTATCATGTAACACTTGGTCCTTTATCAATCTACATCACACTTGGCTTCACAAACCAAAACATAACTTTTTACAAATCAATTCAAAATCTATACGACAAATCAATTTCACATGCCAAATCAAATTACCTTTCATAAACCAAACGCAAGTCAATGCAATTCTTTCTCAAAAAACTTTCGCAAACCCAAACTATATCCCCTTTTCCAACTTGACCATCAGACCAAACTATATCCTCTTTTTCAACTTGACCATCAGACATAATAAATATATTTCACAATATATTTTTCACATCATTATAGAATTCATTTCATAAACCAATAACAATTCAAAATGTCTTTCTTGTTGAATATTTCCCAAATCATCAAAGAATTCTTTTCATGAATCATTTCTTATTGCAATACACACATTAAAACTTTCACGACACTTTCTAAAAAAAATTTCTCAAATCATTCTCAAATGAATAAAAAGTAGTAAAAGCAAGTTCCACTACTTTTGCCTTTTTGTCAACTCATGATTTGCACATAATATACCTCTACTTTTCATTTTCAAAATATGAGTTTGCAAATTTAAAAAGGAGATTGCATCACTCACCTAAGAACGCCTACAACCAAATAACAAGGCTCACTTGAATCAACAAACTCACAATCCTATCATATGAGTGAGAAATAACATCAAAACCAAGTAAAATGTTATCTCAACTACGGCTCAGTTAAACTAAGCTTAAATGCTAACAAAATAACTCCTACACATCAACCAATTGCTTACCTGAAGTGAACACGAAACCCTAAAATCTTTCTCCCACAAAACCGTTGCTTCAAATCAACAACTGTCAAACTCCACAACTCTACAACATCACGATCCTCCATTCCCAAGAAATTTCATAGCTGGAATAATAAAAAATTGGATTTTGAGGCTTGATTTTCACAAAACTTCGAATATACGACCTAACTTCAGAAACTACTCTAATTGGATGAACAAGGGACGTGAGTACTTACTATACGCTGCATTACGAAGTTAGATCGGTTTGGTGAGGCATTTGCGGTGAATACCCCTCTTCTTTCTTTTTCTTTTTTCTTCTTTCTTTGTTCCCTCTCTCTCTGTTTCTCTCTTTTGCGCGGGCCCTTGGTTAAAAAGAGAGGAGCCGAACGTCCCTTTCCCTTTTTTCCTCTTCTTTGGCTTTTCGTTCCTTTGATTTAATTTTTTTCTTACTTTTCTCTCTTTTGATTTGGTCAAAACCCACGCATATTTGACAGTCTCAATACTTGATGCCTGAGAAGAGACGGAATTGAGAGTATGGAAAACCGAAATGTGGACATGTGACGTGCTCTTCAGGGAAACTCGAAGATTCTCTCCCTGTGCGGAAGGGAACCTGATAGGAGTAATTTCGTGGTGGAGCCAATGATGGAATTAGAACGCATAACATCATCGTGGGACATAGTTCAGAGTGAGATATATTCCGGCATTGAAGAAAAATCTGATTTTCTTGAGTATTCTTGAATTTAATTGGGTGTTGGTATATTCCAAAATATGGTGCACTAAAGGACCGTTTGAGGTGCCGTGATGGTGATGAGAGAAATTGAGCACCGTAGAATTTATGAGCTTCAAGGGGAGAGTGACGGATTTGTCACACCCCATCCTCTGAGTGCGTGTCTATCTCTCAGTGGTCGAATAAATTGCGACGTCCCAGGACGCGTTGCCGACCCATTCATTTTAATGCGCATGCGGAAGCGAATAAATAAATCCCTAGACAACAACAAAGATGGGATAGAAAAGCAAGGCCACAAATTTTTCAAATCACAACACGCTTATATACACATCAGACTAAGTCATATACAATACTAGCTGATCTATATACAAGGTCTACAAAAAGGGGTAGAGGCTATAGGTCCTCTAAGCATTCAAGTCTTCCACAGAGTGCTCCGGGGACTCTGGATCCGAAAGACTTGGGTCTACCACTGAACCACGAGGAGGGTCAATTGTGTCCTTGTCAAAAGCGATCTCCAACACCAACCTAGGAATCTTAAACTCTAGAAGGGGGCCTTCTCTAGGTCCATCTCGCCCGTAACAATATAATGATATGAATTCATGGGGTACCTTCCAGGATAAACCCTCATCAACCCAAACGATGGATCTTATGAGTTCATAGACCTAGACTCCTTGGCTCCCAGGGAGGGGAATCTGAGAGTGCTATTCGGTGACCTTCTTCGGTTGGCCAAAACACTCGGGAGGTATAGCCATCTAAGGAGGTGAGATAACATCTCAGCAAGTTCATCCTTTAAACTCTGACAAGGAAGGAAATATGCCCGAAAGTTACCTATTCACACAAGAGATAGGTGACTTACCTTCGCCTCCGTTCCTTCTTGCAAGTCAGTACATTTCATAAATCTCAACCAACCATTCACTCCATTCAATTTGTACTATCTATCAAATGATACTATCAATCAAATCACTTTTTAGAAGAGATCACTACTCACCTAAGCTGATATATAAATAAATGCTTGCCTAAGCTGATATAGATAGATAGTATATAGCTCACTGAAGCTGATCTAGATAATAGTATAGCTCGTCGAAGCGGATATATGCTCATTGAAGTTGATATATGCTCACCGAAGCTAATATATGTATATTATAGCTCACTGAAGCTAATATAGGTATGTCACACCCATCAACTGACAAATTCACTGTTTCCATAATACCTGCTAATAATTGTGTAAAAACATACACGGTAAACCTAAGCCAAAAATAAAATATATTTTATAATTCCACTAATTATATAATCTATAAAAACATTTTTGGCGTTGTAAACCAACAGCCGGTAATTTTCTAATTAAATATATTCTCTGGTCTCTCAAACTTTCATGTGACTTCAGCAATGGAGAAAGCAAATTGAAATGGAGAAGAAAGGGGACAACTGCTTTGGAGGGACCCAATTTGCTCCATCCTCACCCCCTTTGTCCCCTTGGCATGACCCCACTAGTGGGGCTGGCTTCCTCAGCACACTTTGCAGCCACCAAGCTTCCTTAGGAAGTCATTGAGGTGGTCCAAAAGGTTGAGAACCAATGGGCTACGAATTTACACATTTTCCCCCCAAAATTGGACCAAATCCTAATCAATTGAACTTAATTTCGGCCCTATAAAATCCACTGAGGTATCATCGATCAAATTGACATTTTTCCACACCAATAGAACTAACTTGCATCCCAAAAATGCAATAAAAAATAGTCTCCTAAATTTTCCAAACAAAAATTGCCCTATTTTGACATTTTGCCAAAAATCTCGATTCGTAGAAAAATTTTCGAAGGATGAGTCAATATTCCTAAAATGACTCGTGACATGACATAACTTTCAATTTTTGAAATCGGATTCAAATTCATGATTAATTTCAATTTGGTGCGATTTTAGCATGACCTAACCCAAATAGCTTTTAGAAATTTTTGGTGCGATTGACCCATAATCGATTTATTTCGAGTCACAATGTACCTCTTCGACACATTGGCGACTCTCGATGGTTGTGAAAATCTCAAGGTTTCAAATACGAGTACAGGGTACCAAAACGACAGAAAAATCAGTTTAGTGTCAATCGGCGAGAATTTTGCAATCTGGTGACATCACCCACACTTTGATCAGCTATCTTAGTCGAACGACCTATCTTTGATCTCTTATCGATTTTTAACTGTGCCGTAATGATCTCTACAGATGAGCATGGTCTAGTAGTCGATTTCTAGTCGAATTCTCAAGTCTATTGCGTTGAAATCCCTTAATGGCTTCCCCAGATAGTCTAGTTATCTCAAGAGTGGTCAGCTTAGATAGTAGCATTATAAGCGCGTTGATGAAAAACCCAATTTATTTAATCGAAAACAGAGCTAGAAATTTCAGGATGTCACAACTTTTCTACTCTTATAAAAATTTCGTTCTCGAAATTTAAAATATCACAATTCTTTAAACAAAAAGTGAGGGTACAGTCATCTCATCGAATCTTCACTTTCCTAAGTAGCTCATTCAGTGTCGTGGTGTTGTTAGACCACTTTAACCAATGGAATCATCTTGGTACGTAGAATTTGCTCTTTTCGATCCACCATCTAAACCGGGTTTTCTACGTACGACACTCTGTCGTCCACATCTAATTTCTCAAAATTAAGCATGTGGGTCGGGTCAAGCTTATACTTCCTCAATATCGACACATGAAAGACATCATGCACTTGCGCCAACTTTGGCGGTAATGGAAGATGATATGCTAGGATCCTGATTCTCTCTAGAATCTCAAAGGGACCTACGTACCTTGAACTCAGCTTTCCCTTCTTGCCAAAGCGTGAAGTACCTCTTATTGGTGACACCTTCAAAAAAACGTGATCACCAACTTGAAATTCCAATGGTCTCCGGCGCTTATTTATGTAGCTTTTCTAGCGGCTCTGAGCAGTATTTATTCTGTCTTTGATGATTGCGACTACATCCACTAATTGCTAAACCAACTCTAAGCTTATGATCTTTCGTTTTGCAACTTCATCCCAACACACCGGCATTCTACACGCTCTACCATACAATGCTTTGAAAGGAACCATCTGAATGCTCTGCTAGTAGCTATTGTTGTAGGCGAACTTGACAAGATGAAGTTGTTCCTCCTAGCTTCTTTTGAAATCCAACATGCAAGCTCGTAGCATGTCTTCGAGGGCTTGAATCATCCTCTCAAACTGGCCATCCGTCCGAGGATGATATGCCGTACTATACTACAACTTCGTTCCTAAGGCCGCTTATAAACTATTCCAAAAAGCAACCATGAATCTCGGGTCTTGGTCTAATGTACTCGTCACCGGCACTCCATGCAGACGAACTATCTAACGTATGTATAGCTCTACATGCATGTCCAAGTCTAGATCTTTTCGCATAACAATGAAGTGAGCCGACTTCGTCAGTTTGTCGACAACTACCCAAATGGAATCATTACCCCTTTGACTCCTTAGTAAGCCTGTCACAAAATCCATCATGATATGCTCCCATTTCCACTTAGGAATCTCAAGAGGTTGCAAAATTCCTCTCGGCTTACAATGTTGTACTTTCACTTGCTGACACATCAGACACTTGACGACATATTTGGTAATGTTCGCCTTCATACCGAACCACCAAAAGTGTTAACGCAGATTTTGATACATCTTTGTACCACCAGGATGAATACTGTAACTGCTACAATGGGCTTCTAACAAGATCTCTTCTTTAAGCTCTGTATCATTAGGTACACACAATTGTTCTCGGAATCTCAATGTTCCATCCTCAGAAATCTGAAAATCAATCTTTCTCTTATCGGTAGCGTCTCGCAGAATCTTTTGAACATTTGGGTCTGTCGATTGAAGTATCTTGATCCTAATTTGCACATCTGGCTCAATTCTGAGGGTGGCCATAAGATTCGAAAGGTGGCCTCTTCAAATTTGAAAACCGAATCTCGCGCTCTCTCAAGTAAAACCCATTCCTTAACCATCATTTGTGCGACTAAAGACTTCCGACTCAAAGCGTCGGCAACCTTATTCGCCTTTCCAAGGTGATATAAAATATCACAATCATAGTCCTTCAAAAGTTCCATCCAACGATGTTGTCTAATATTCAACTCTTTCTGAAAGAAAAGATACTTGAGATTTTGATTGTTAGTGAAAATCTATAATCTTTCTCTACATAAATAATGTCTTCAAATCTTTAGAACCAAAATGATTGCTACAAGTTCTGAATCATGCGTCGAGTAGATTAGTTCATCAAGCCTCAACTAACGGGACACGTATGCAACCACTCTATCATGTTGCATCAACACACAATCCAGTCCTTTGAATGATGCATCACTGTAGATCTCGTACCCTCCAGGACCATATGGAATGGTCATTACATGTGTGATAGTCAATTTCAACTTAAGCTCTTATAAACTACGCTCGCACTTGTCTGTCTACACAAACTTCTCTTCTTTCTTCAATAGTCTAGTTAACGGCGACGCTAATGCCGAAAATCCTTCCACAAACCTTTTCTAGTAGCCTGCTAAACCCAGAAAACTTATGATCTTTGTCACTGTAGTCAGTCTTGGCCAGTTGATTGCTGCTTCAATCTTATACAGGTCCATGGAGATTCCTCCACCTGAAATCATGTGACCTAGGAATGCAACACGAGTTAACTAAAACTCACACTTGCTAAACTTGGCGTACAGTTGATGAATCCTCAGGGTTTGAAGTACCATTCTCAAATTACTCTCGTGTTCCTTAGCACTCTTCGAATATACCAGAATATCATGATGAACATGATCACGAACTGATTCAGGTACTCTTTAAATACTCGGTTCATCAAATCCATAAAAGTAGCTGGAGCGTTTGTCAAACCCAACGGCATTATAGTGAATTCATAATGACCGTATCAAGTACGAAACACTGACTTTGATATATCCTCATTTCTAATCCTTAACTGATAATACCTTGTCCTCAAGTCAATTTTTGAAAATATTGACACTCATTGCAGCTAGTCAAACAAGTCGTTGATTTTCAGGAGTGGATACTTGTTCTTGATTGTCATCGATTGAGTTGGCGATAGTCGATGCATAAGTGCAACGAACCATCTTTCTTCTTCATGAATAGAATTTGTGCTCCCCAAGGTGATGCACTAGGGCATATAAATCCCTTATCCAATAACTCCTGCATCTGCACCTTTAGTCCTTTCAACTCGAACAACACCATCCAGTAAGAAGCCTTAGAGATTGGCTTTGTCCCAGGTGCTAACTCAATCACAAATTCGATCTCTCTCTCTGGTGGTAGGCCTGGTAACTCTTTTGGAAACACGTTAGGAAAATCTTGGACTACCGAGATATCCTCAATCTTTGGTTCCTCAACTATTGTGTCAATGACAGTTACCAAGTAACCTTAACAACCCTTGCTTAACAAACGGGTTACCTTAAGCGACGAGATTAGGGTAATCGAGGGTCCTCCTCGACTTCTCACAAGCTCAAAACTTTCACCTCCTAACGAGTTAAACTGAATCGTTTTATGATAGCAATCCATCTTGGCTCGTTGTTTGGTGAGCTAGTCTATGCCAATTATCAAATTAAAATCATACATGGCTAGGACCAACAAATCTATTCTCCCCTTACTCACCAATTACTAACTTGCAACCAAAACAACACAATGTAGACAACACCTTATCATTTAATGGTGTAGATATGATAACCACCGACTCCAACAATTTAGGACTCAATCCTACCAGCTTAATGAATTGTTCAGCAATAAAGGAATGAGTTGCCCCGGGTCAAACAAAGCATAAGCAACATGGTCGTTCAATGAAATGGTCGTTCAACGAAATCGTACTTGTAATCACATCAGGCACATCCTCAGCCTGACCTTTCGTAATGGCGTACACTCGTCCTTGAGCTGTGGGTCTGTTATGTCCACCCTGCGGTGTAATCTGTGGCGCTAACCCCTTAATTTGACCCATCGGCGGCAGCGATGGTAACTGTTGTTATCCCCTCGGTCTTCTAGGACAATCTTTAGCCATGTGACCCTGTTGGCCACACTTGAAACATGCACCCATCCATCGAGGGCATAGGGCCGAACCATGTCATCTTCCACAAACGCAACACGCACCATTCTGATGTGGCACTTGTTGACACCTAAAAAAAAAAAAACTTATTGCATGTAAATTATCTAGGTGTTTAATATAGTTTTCTTAATGGAATATGTTTTTCCTTTAAAAAAAAAAAAAAGAAGAAGCAAGTTGGGGCCGATCTGAATGTGACTAGCCAAGCCCAAGAGATCAGATTGTAATTAAAACAGCAAGTTGGGGCCAAAATGCAATTTCCTAAAATCCATGATCACGTTTAAATTTCAAATGTTTTTCGGGATCCATGTGTAAAGCCTTGAGTCGTACTTGCATTTAAATCGATACGTTGGCCTTGAGTCGTACGGCACGAAATAAAATACTTTATCAAAACCCTTAGTGAATTTAAATCGATACGTTGGCAAAATTCCAATCTCAATCCCAACTCCGATGGATTGGAACATTTTCTATAAAAAGTTCATAATTCTTTGTACGGTGTCACAGTACTCATAAATTTTGATGAAATTCAAGAGATTTTCTAAAACAGCTCACAATCAAAATCTGCTTTTCGATTGAAGTTCAAAACTTGGAATGTACAGGTGATAATTTTCTCCAAAAACCATAAGCATTTCTTGAAGTATTGAAAATCATAGTTCAGCAAGTCAATAATATTGGTCCTGTCGTAAAGATTTTTGAAGCTAAAAACTTTGAAAATCCTAAGCATTTCTTGAAATACCGAAATCAACGCATCGACGAGTCATCAAACTCAATCCCGACCTTAAGATTTTCAAAGTAATTTACATGCAAAATCTTAGAGCTTTGAAAACACCCAAACTCAAGTGTTTCCAATCTAATTGCACTACATCGAGACAACAATGGCAATGCATCATATAGGTTAGTAGTGTTGGAGTAATCTTTCCAAAATATTTTGAAGCCGACAAAACGTTTCTATCGTCTAGTCTGGATAATTGCAGACCTTCACGTTTAGAGTCTGAAGACTTTTAGATCACCAGACTCAGCACTCAAGACTCAAGACTCAAGAATATTCTCATTGACAGTTTTTCTAATCCAGTGACGAAGGCAATCTAGAGCCGAAGTATTTGGTTGAGGATTTAGTCCTATCCTCTAGAGAAGATCTCTTGGCTAGATAAATATAACGGATTCTTTTATTCGTAATCAAGATTGTTTGAAGATTCGATGGTCAATGAAATATTCTTGGAAGGTTCTATTCTTGGAAACCAAGATCCTGATTGTATGGGCAAACAGGATTGATGGGCTATCGTCAGGTTCCTTTAATAGCTCGAATGATCTTCTTGATTGATTCCGTCCAACAGGTAGATTGGAGGAATTCCTTTGGTAAGTGCCAACGAGTATGATGGCATAAAAGAGTATAAAAGGAAGACGTTCTAGCTGCTTTAGTATATGATCGATAAAAAAATTCCAAAGTCTGAAGCACCTTGAATATTAGTCGATATATTTTGAGTGAAATTGTATACATAGAGAGCGTCTGTACTTAGTGAGACCTTGAGCAAGTGTGGTAGATCATCTACATCGAGAAATCAAGGAAGAACAATGCTGTAACATCTCTTTGTACATAGTGGAATCCAGCCAATAGGCTGTCAATGCAGAAGACTGGACCTAGGCTTGAAATAAGCCAAACCACTATAAACCGCGTGTTCAATTTCTCTTCCCTTCTCTTAGTCTTACTTTGATTATTGTTTGTCTCAAATCTATCAACTGTCTAGTATTGTGCAATTATCGAGAAAAATCATTTATATACCTATTCACCTCCCTCTAGGTACTTATACTAGCTATATCAATTGGTATCAGAGCTCGTGTACTCACTTTATTTGAAGTGTTTTACTTCAGAGTAAAAGATCCATGGCTAGTATGCTAGCACCAGGGCTGGTGGAAGGACAAAGCAATACCAGACCACCTTACTTTGATGGAAAGGATTACAACATCTGGAAGAACAAGATGAAAGCTTTCCTACGATCAAAGGATCCTCTGGAATGGGACTTTGTAGAAAAAGGAATTACTCGTACAGCTGCATTAGTCTTTGAAAGAGGGAAAGAAACTGTTGAGACCAGCGGAATGACTCAGGAAGAGATAATCAAGAGACAAGCACTCGTTGCAAAGGCAATTTACTCTTTATATTGTGCTTTGTCACCAACTGAATATAACAGAATATCTTCTTGTGTTACAACAAAAGAAGTTTGGGACAGATTACATATCACCTATGAAGGAACAGATCGAGTGAAGGAAACTAGAATTAACATTCTTCTCGGTCAATATGAAGCCTTCAAAATGAAACCAGGAGAATCTATAACTGACATGTTTAGTCGTTTTACAGATATTGTCAATGGTCTTGAGAATCAAGGACAAAAAATTTATGATCCAATGAAGGTAAACAAGCTACTGCGTGGACTCTCCAAGGATTGGAATCACATAAAGACTTCAACAAGAGAGACGCAAAGAATTATGCCACTATTCGTTGATGAGTTGATTGGAACTCTTCAGTCTTATGAAGTGGAACGAATTAATGAAGACGAAGATCCAAAAGGTAAGAAATCCATTGCATTAAAATCAAATGATGATTCGATGATACAGATTCTGAAGATGACATGGACGAAGAGGAGCTTTCTCTCATGATAAGAAGATTCGAAAACTGAATAGAAAAGGAAGAAGGTTCAACTCAAAGAAAGAAAGTTTTCAAAGATAGCAGACCAAGTCTGTTGATGATGAGGAACCAAACAAAGATGTAGTTTGCTTCGAATGTAAGAAAAAGGGACACATCAGACCCAACTATCCTCTTCTGAAGAAGAAGAGAGGAAAAGCTGAAAAGTTTGGAAAAGTTCTCAAAGCCGAAACCTGGAGTGATACGAGTGTGAAGAAAGTGATAATGAATATGCCAACTTATGTCTCGATGGCACATTCGGACTCGGACTCGGATCGGATCGACTCGACAATAGAATTTGAGGCAAGTAATTTTAAAATTACTGTCAAATTTTCTAAATACATTGAAGAACTATGTTTTAGTCTTAAGACTTCTCTCAAAAGAATTTCCGAACTTAAAAAGGAAAACTCAGCTCTAAAACAAAAGGAAAACGTTTTAGAAGAAAGAGTTAAAAGTTTAGACTTGAATGTTTCCACTCGAAAGAAAATGAAAATAATCTTTTGAAAGAAAATGCTTTTTTAAAAACGACTTATCAAATATTTCAAAGAAATTTTCAATAGGGTCCGAAAAACTTGAAAAATTTCTTTCACTCAAAGACCTTACTTCAATAAGTCTGGTCTAGGTATGACAGCAGAAACAATTCCCTTGATTGATTTTCCTAAAGTAAAAGAAGGAATTAAGAAAAAACCCTCGAGAGAGGCTTACAAAAATCATTTCAAGAAAATTTTTGTAAAGTCCGTAGGTCGTAATGCCCTCGGATGTTCAAAGTGCAACAGTCCGGATCACTTTGAAAAAGAGTCCTATGGTTTGGAAACCCGTCAAGAAAGCATGGGCTAATACTGTTTATCTTACTAAGACCAAAGGACCCAAGAAAATTTGGGTACCAAAGAAAGCTTGAGACTCTCTTTTAAATGTAGGTCTCCGTCAAGAAAAAGGTAAAGTGGTATCTTGACAGCGGATGCTCAAGACACATGACAGGAGACTCAAATTGCTTCATAAAGCTTGTTCAAGTAAATTGTGGAAAAGTTTCATTTGGAGGAAACAATAAAGGAAGTATTGTGGGATTTGGAAGTGTGAAAATTGGAAATCTCACAATAAGTAATGTTTCCCTAGTGGAAGGACTCAATTACAATGTTCTCAACATTAGCCAATTGTGTGATACTGGTTTTAAGATCTTCTTTCAAGAAGGAACATGTTCTGGAACCACTAAAGACTCTACTCAGTCTTTCATGGGTCGAAGACATGGAAATATCTATCTTCTGGATGGGAAACCAAATGAATCGCAATGCCTAATCTCGATTCAAGACGAAGCAAGCTTATGGCACAGAAAGCTTGGTCATGTCAACATGACGCAATTAGCCAAAATCTCATCAAAGCAGCTTGTTCGAGGTCTACCCAAATTACCATACCAAAAGTCCGATCCATGCACTCCATGTATTATAGGAAAGCAGGTAAGAAATTCATTTAAGCCAATAAATCATGTCTATACTAATCATGTACTACAGTTGCTGCATATGGATCTCTTTGGACCAACCAGAACCTAGAGCATTAGAGGTAAGAAATATTGCCTAGTAATTCTGGACGATTACTCCCACTTTACTTGGGTATATTTCCTTGCAAGTAAGTCCGAAACCTTCTCGTATTTTGAAAAATTTGCTAAAAAGGTTCAAAATGAAAAAGGACGTATTATCTCAAGTATAAGAACAGATCATGGAGGTGAATTTGAAAATCAAAATTTTACAAAATTTTGTGATAAATCTGGCTTTAAGCATGTGTTCTCCTCTCCATATACTCCTCAGCAAAATGGGGTTGTGGAAAAAAAGAATAGATCTCTTCAAGAAATGGCTAGAACTCTTTTGATTGAAAGTAAAATTTCTTCACGATTTTGGGCTGAGCTATTTCAACAGTGTGCTATATCATCAATAGAGTCTTCTTAAGACCTATTCTAAAGAAAACCCCTTATGAGTTATTCAAAGGTAAGAAGCCCATTGTTTCATACTTTCATGTGTTCGGTTGCAAATGCTTTATATTGAAAAATGCAAAAGATCGAGTTGGTAAGTTTGAAGAAAGATCAGTTGAAGGCATCTTCCTTGGATATTCTATATCAAGCAAAGCTTACAGAGTCTATAACAAGAAGAGCCAGTCTGTGGAAGAGTCAATGAATGTCAAATTTCAAGACTCTACGCAAAATGAATCCAGTCAAACTCATTATGAAGAGTTTGAACTTGCTCCAGACCCTCCAAAGCTTACAATTCAAGAAGCATCTCGTACTGGAAGACCAAAGATCAAGCTGTTCATGAAGATTCAAATAAAGAAAGAGATCATCAACTAGACAAATCAACCAGTAACTGGAAGCATAAGTCCAGTTATCCCAAAGATCTCATTATCGGCGAAATTAATGAAGGAATTCGCACCAGATCCAAAAGGTGTGAAGAGTCTAGTGCTGTGGCTCTCATTTCTGAAATTGAACCAAAGAGCATAGAAGAAGCTTCATCTGATGAAAGCTGGATTGAAGCTATGCAAGAAGAGCTTAGACAGTTTAACATTAATGATGTCTGGGAATTGACATCTAAACCAAAAGGTAAAACTGTTATTGGAGCTAAATGGGTGTTCAAAAACAAGATGAATGAGAAAGGAAAAGTCGTACGAAACAAAGCAAGACTCGTGGCCAAAGGATACACGCAAGAAGAAGGAATAGACTATGATGAGACTTACGCACCAAAAGAGCAAGGTTAGAAGCTATTCGACTATTACTTGTGTTTGCTTGTTATAAAAACTTCAGGTTATTCCAAATGGACGTCAAAAGTGCCTTCCTAAATGGATTTATCCATGAGGAAGTTTATGTGGAACAACCACCAGGGTTTGAAGACCCAAAGAAGCCAGACTTAGTCTTTAAACTAAAAAATGCCTTGTATGGTTTAAAGCAAGCACCTCGAGCTTGGTACGACAGACTAAGTAAGTTCTTAATACAGAATGGTTTTGTCAAAGGTAAAGTAGATACTACTTTATTTATCAAAAAGGAAAACAAAAGCTTTTTACTTGCTCAAATATATGTGGATGATATTATTTTTTGATCCTCTAATGAAAGTCTCAGTGCAAGAAATTTTCTAAGTCTCTCAGATGAGTTTGAAATGAGTATGATGGGAGAGTTAACATTCTTTCTTGGTCTTCAAGTAAAGCAATTGAAGGAATGAACTTTTATTTATCAAGAAAAATATGCTAATGATCTTGTCAAAAGGTTTGGATTGGAAAATTGCAAAAAGACTGACATACCGATGTCAAGTTCTTTGAAGATAGACAAAGATGAAGAAGGGAAGAAAGTTGATCAAAAGCTGTACAGGAGCATCATTGGTTCACTTCTTTATCTTACTGCTTCTAGACCTGACATTTTGTTGAGTGTTTGCATCTGTGCTAGGTTTCAATAAGATCCTAGAGAATCCCATCTCAGTGCTGCGAAACGTATTATCAAATACGTTGCTTCATCTTCAAGCATCGGTCTTTGGTATCCTAAGAGGGGAGACTTTAATCTTCTGGGATATTCAGACGCAGATCTGGCTGGTTGCAGAGTCAATAGAAAGAGTACTTCGGGAACTTGCCAGTTGCTTGGAAGCAAGACAGTGTCGTATTTTTCAAGGAAATAAAGCACTGTGGCTCTCTCAACAACGAAAGTAGAGTATGTAGCTCTTGGAAGTTGCTGTTCACAAATCCTATGGATAAAACAACAGTTACAAGACTTTGGAATTGAAGACTCATGCACAGAGATTAGATATGACAACACCAGCGCAATCAATCTCACTAAAAATCCAATCCTTCACTCAAGAGCAAAGTATATAGAGATTCGACATTATTTCATTAGAGATCATGTTCAAAATGGAGAAATCTCGATTCAATTTGTTGATTCAAAAAATCAACTAGCGAATATATTCACAAAGCCTTTGGAGAAAAATCAATTCGATTTTATCCGTTCCAGACTCAACATTTTGAAGCTTGAGAAAGTTAAAGTCTAGAGACTCTCCAACCCTCAAACTCAAACATTCATGGCTATAGACTGTAAGTTATTATTATATTTAATCTCGAAAAGGTACGATTTTTAGTTCAGTTAATTTATAATTTCCGTGAAAAACGGAATCTTGTCTTTTTAAAAAAAAGATTAACTTCTATTTGGCAGTTATCGATCTCAAAAAGAAGTGTCTGTTCACTTTCTTTTGTGCCGATTGGTTTTTCCTTTTTTAAACTGAGTTATATATATACATAGTTTTCTTGCTTAAACTTCAAAACCCTAAAAAGGCATTCTCCTCCCAATCCTGTCTCTACTTCGTGTTCATCTTCGAGAAAGTTGTCATTTTTTCTTGGGAAAGCGAGTAAAGGAATCTTTCAACGACAAGGAAGGATGTCTTCAAGAATCGCGAACAGGGGACCCTAGAGAATGAGGGAGGGGCCTACCCATTTCGATCTCACCGAAGAAGAAGATTTACCGAGTCAGAAACAGAGCCCGATTCACTCTCCACCACGTCACTCAACACCATTTACCCCACAAGGTGCGGGTCAACAATCGGAGGAAGAAATAATCGAGGACGCAGACCTGTAAGAGTCCAAAAACCCGCTTTTATTTACAAGCTCTATTGTGCGTTGAAAAGCACTAGGACTCCGCTGAACTACGTAGATGATTTCCTTAAAGATAAGAATTATGGGAATGAGTATATTTTTCTGTGAAAAATGGAGGATTTGGGAATTGCTCTCAAAGGAAAATATGAGGAAGCACTTGCGAACATTCCAAGTGACCCTCGTGTATCGGTACAGAATCCGACTGACAAGAACGATGATGATAAAATGTTCAGTGAAATTCAACCTAGAATGGGTGTTGCTGCGAAGGTGAAGGGAAAGAGGATGGATTTGTTTAAATCGAAGGAACAGGAGAATCTGCTCTTCAGATTGTTGAAACGAGGGGTGATAAATCCTAGAAGTGTTGATTTCGATTTCTTGGATGCCATTAATGTGAACTTAAGGGAGAAGTTCAATCTGCTTCAACTTGAGCAATTTTGCTCCGATACCACAGACGGTTATGCGCAATTAACAGCATACTTCTATTCGAATCTTAGCTTTTTAGATGCGAATAGAATATCATTCAGTGTTCGAGACAAAGACTATGTGGTGGATGTGGACATGTTGGCAGATATAATTGGAGTTGAAAGAGGACGCTATCAACCGATCAAAGTTTCAATTGCTCGTGCCACATTGGAGCTTGTCAAAGACAGGGATACAGAGGGAAGAATTACCTACTCAAGAATGCGTGCCATCAACATCTTGCTTCACAAAATTGTGATCAATTGTATCAGGCCAAAGTCTACATCCAAGACTGACGTGTCCAATTCCGAGGAGAAATTGATGTACGCGATTAATACAGGGAAGAAGTTCTCTCTCCCTCACACCATTCTCTTTCACATGTACAGAGCAATGGTGAAGGACAAGGGCCAATTGCCTTACCCAGGTCTTGTGACCAAGATCTTCAGACACTTGAACATTGAACCTCCACATACTCTTTGTGTTCGACCATGCGACAAAATGGCGGTGGGTTTGAAAATGCTGACAAAAATGCGTTTAAAAGAGCTTGCTAAGGCAATGGAGAAGTTCAGAGTGAAGACTCCAGTATCTTCTGCATCAAAGAGAAAAGGGAAGGAGTCCATTGGTGCCCCATCCAAAAAGAAAAGAACTCTCATCTTGGAGGATGAAGATGAAGAGGAAGATCTCACTATCTCTGCATTGATAAGGACCAGACGTTTTGTACCTGAATCAATGGAACATCAGAAGAAAGGGAAAAAAGCAGAGGAAAAAGAACAGAGAGAAGAAGAGGAGCAAGCAAAGAACAGAGAAGCAGAGGAGCAACAAGAGAAAGAGAAAGAAGACAAAGAGAAAGAAGCTGAAGAAGAAGGAGAAGTAGTGAAAGAACAGTCTATAGATGAAGCCGGAGAGAAGGGGAATCAAGATGCTGAAGAGCATGACCATCACTCTTCCCCATTTGAGATCCTAGAGGCAGGGGGAGATGGCGAGCAAGGAAGGACTACACCACATACTGTCAACAGTGAAGGTGTGAGTCGCTCACCAGCAAATCCAGAAGATTTTCAGGCTTCTCAAATGCCTGAGGAAGGACATGATACGTCAACACCAAATCTGCAAGATTACATAGAAGTTCCATCGTCTGCCTTCACTCCATCCGAGAGAGCAAATGTGAGCACACAGACGAACAATACAGCAGATTTTCATCGTATCCTTGATGTTCTTCTAGAAATGCAGGGTCGAATCTATGCTCTGGACTGTGAACTTCAAGTCATGAAGAATGTTGGACAAGCATCTTCTGTTACCCTAGCGGATCAAATGAAAAACCTCGCTCTTCAAATTCAAGCCAATGTCGAAGGAGAAGAGGTGGCTCATCTACGGGAAGACTTGAAGAGGCTGGAAGGCATCGTATAGTCGATGGGAGATTTCCAGATTATGTGCATTCCCAAGTAGACTTGACTCTTTTCTCACCTTTTTAATGATGACAAAAAGGGGGAGAATTGCAATTTGAACTCATTTGAACTCTTTAAACTTTGACTTTAAATTTCTTTTGTGTGTTTGAATGTTTGTTTTTGAGTTTGAGTATGACTTGGGTGTGAACTTGAATTTGACTGGCTTGGGTGTAAATTTTGATGCTTGACTGTTTGCATTTATATCAAGTGTTGTTGTATGGTCTTACTCATGAAAGACTAACTGATTTTCTGTGGATGCAGAGTCTGGTTGATTTATTAATCTTTATGAGATAGCCATATTGCTTGAGTAATGTTTTTGCAGGTCAAAGTTGCTCAAATCTACAGGAAAGTTTTGTCACCATCAAAAAGGAGGAGATTGTTGGAGAAATCTTTCCAGAATATTTTGAAGCTGACAAAACGTTTCTATTAGTCAAGTCTGGATAATTGCAGACCTTCTGTTTAGAGTCTGAAGACTTTTAGATCACCAGACTCAACACTCAAGACTCAAGACTCAAGACTATTCTCATTGACAGTTTTTCTAATCCAGTGACGAAGGCAATCCAGAGCCGAAGTATTTGGTTGAGGATTTAGTCCTATCCTCTGGAGAAGATCTCTTGGCTAGATAAATATAACGGATTCTTTTATTCGTAATCAAGATCGTTTGAAGATCCGATGGTTGATGAAATATTGTTGGAAGGTTCTATTCTTGGAAACCAAGATCCTGATTGTATGGGCGAACATGATTGATGGGCTATCGTCAGGTTCCTTTAATAGCTCGAATGATCTTCTTGATTGATTCTGTCCAACGGGTAGATTGGAGGAATTCCCTTGATAAGTGCCAATGGGTATGATGGCATAACGGAGTATAAAAGGAAGACATTCTAGCTGCTTTAGTATATGATCGATAAAGAAATTCTGGAGTCTGAAGCACCTTAAATATTAGTTGATATATTTTGAGCGAAATTGTATACACAGAGAGCTTCTATACTTAGTGAGACCTTAAGCGAGTGTGGTAGATCATCTACATCGAGAAATCAAGGAAGAACAACGCTGTAACATCTCTTTGTTCATAGTGGAATCCAGCCAATAGGCTGTTAGTGCAGAAGAGTGGATGTAGGCTTGAAATAAGCCGAACCACTATAAACCGCGTGTTCAATTTCTCTTCCCTTCTCTCAATCTTACTTTGATTATTGTTTGTCTCAAATCTATCAACTGTCTAGTATTTTGCTATTATCGAGAAAAATCTTTTATATACCTATTCACCCCTTTCTAGGTACTTATACTAGCTATATCAAGTAGACTTTCACTTGCTGGCATGCTAAAAGCTAGGAAACGTGTTTAGCTAAGTCCGCCTTCATGCTATTCCACCAAAACTATTGGTGTAATCTCTATACCTTTGTCACCACCAATTCAAGCCTAGAACCATCAAAATCAACACCACCAATAACTCATTTGGTTCAATCCAACAAGGACATTCTGTTGGAGAAATCTTTCCGAATATTTTGAAGCTGACAAAACGTTTCTATCAGTCTAGTCTGGATATCTACAGATCGTCTGGTTTAAAGTCTGAAGACTTTCTGATCACCAGACTCAAGACTCAAGATTCAAGATTCAAGACTCAAGACTCAAGACTCAAGACTATTCTCATTGACAGTCTTTCTGATCCAGTGACGAAGGAAATCTAGAGCCAAAGTATATGGTTGAGGTTTTAATCCTATCCTCTGGAGAAGATCTTTTTGGCTGGATAATTATAACGGATTCTTTTGTTCGTATCTAGATCAATTGAAGATCCGATGGTTGACGAAGTATTCTTGGAATGTTCTATTCTTGGAAATCAAGATCCTGATTGTATGGGCGAACAGGATTGATGGGCTATCGTCAGGTTCCTTTTATAGCTCGAATGATCTTCTTGATTGATTCCGTCCAACGGGTAGATTGGAGGAATTCCTTTGGTAAGTGCCAACGGTATGATGGCATAAAGGAGTATAAAAAGAAAGTCATTCTAGTTGTGAAAGAGTGTGATCGATAGAGAAATTCCAGAGTCTGAAGCACCTTGATTATTAGTCGATTCATTATGAGCGAAATTGTATACACAGAGAGTGTTCATACTTGGTGATACCTTGAGTGAGTGTGGTAGATCATCTACACCTAGAAATCAAGGAAGATCAACACTGTAACATCTCTTTGTTGATAGTGGAATCCAGCCAATTGGCTGTCAGTGCAGAAGAGTGGACGTAGGCTTGAATCAAGCGTAACCACTACAAACCGCGTGTTCAATTCTCTCTTTCCTTTACTTAGTCTTGCATTGATTATTACTTATCGCGAATCCTTCAACTGTCTAAGTATTGCGCAATTACAAAGAAATTTTCAAGAAAAATCTTTTATATACCTATTCACCCCCTCTAGGTACTCGTACTAGCTATATCAATTGGTATCAGAGCTCGTGTTCTTACTTTATTTGAAGTGTTTTACTTCAGAGTAAAAGATCTATGGCTAGTATGCTAGCACCGGGGCTGGTGGAAGGGCAAAGTAATACTGCATCCACCCTACTTTGATGGAAAGGATTACAACATCTGGAAGAACAAGATGAAAGCTTTCCTACGATCAAAGGATCCTCTGGAATGGGAGGTTGTGGAAAGAGGAATCACTCCTGCTGTTGCATCAATCTCTGAAAGAGGGAAAGAAACTATTGATACCGGCGGAATGACTCAGGAAGAGATAAACAAGAGACAAGCACTCGATGCAAAAGCAATTTACTATTTATATTGTGCCTTGTCTCCAACTGAATATAACAAAATATCTTCTTGTGTTACAGCAAAAGAAGTGTGGGACAGATTGCATATCACCTATGAAGGAACAGATCAAGTGAAGGAGACGAGAATCAACATTCTCCTCGGTCAATATGAAGCCTTCAAAATGAAACCAGGAGAATCTATAACGACATGTTTAGTCGTTTTACGTATATTGTCAATGGTCTCGGAGAACCAAGGACAAAAATTTCTGATCCCATGAAGGTGAACAAGCTCTCGCGTAGACTCTCCAAGGATTGGAATCATATAAAGACTTCAATAAGAGAGACGCAAAGAATTATGCCTCTATCTCGCGACGAGCTAATTGGAACCCTTCAGTCTTATGAAGTGGAACGAATTAATGAGGACGAAGATCCAAGAGGTAAGAAATCCATTGCATTAAAATCAAATGATGATTCCGATGATACGATTCGGAGATGATATGGACGACGAGGAGCTTGCTCTCGTGATAAGAAGATTCAGAAAACTGAATAGAAAAGGAAGAAGGTTCAACTCAAAGAAACAAAGTTTCCGAGACAGCAGACCAAGTCTCGTTGATGATGAGGAACCAAACAAAGATGTAGTCTGTTTCGAGTGTAAGAAAAAGGGACACATCAGACCCAACTGTCCTCTTCTGAAGAAGAAAAGAGGAAAAGCTGAGAAGTCTCGAAAAGCTCTCAAAGCCGAAACCTTGAGTGATACAGAATGTGAAGAAAGTGATAATGAATATGCCAACATATGTTTGATGGCACATTCAGACTCAGACTCAGATTCTGGATCAGACTCAGACAGTGAATTTGAGGTAAGTGATTTTAAAATTCCCGTCAAAGTTTCTAAATACATTGATGAACTATGTTTTAGTCTTAAGACTTCTCTCAAAAGGATTTCCGAACTTAAAAAGGAAAACTCAGCCCTAAAACAAAAGGAAATCATTTTAGAGGAAAGAGTTAAAAGTTTAAACTTGAATGTTTCTACTCTTAAAGAAAAAGAAGATAATCTTTTGAAAGAAAATGTTTTCTTAAAAACAGACTTATCAAATATTTCAAAGAAATTTTCGATAGGATCCGAAAAGCTTGAAAAAGTTCTTTCAGTTCAAAGACCTTACTTCAATAAGTCTGGTCTAGGCATGACAGCAGAAACAATTCCCTTGATTGATTTTCCTAAAGTAAAAGAAAGAATTAAGAAAAGACCGTCGAGAGAGGCTTACAAAAATCATTTTAAGAAAGTTTTTGTAAAGTCTCGTAGGGACGAAATGCTCTAAGGTGTTCAAAATGTAACAAGAAGGATCACTTTGAAAAAGAGTGTCCTATGGTCTCGGAAGCCTCATTAAGAAAGTGTGGCCTAATAATGTTTATCCCACTAACACCAAAGGACCCAAGAAAATTTGGGTACCAAAGAAAGCTTAAGACTCTATTTTAAATGCAGTCTCCGTCAAGAAAAGGGTAAAGTGGTATCTTGACAAATGGATGTTCAAGACACATGACAGAGCCTCAAAGTGCTTCATAAAGCTTGTTCAAGTAAACGGTGGAAATGTTTCATTTGGAGGAAACGGCAAAGGAAGCACTGTGGGATTTGGAACTGTGAAAATTGGAAATCTCACAATAAGCAATGTTTCTCTAGTGGAAGGACTCAACTATAATCTTCTCAGCATTAGTCAATTGTGTGATACCGGTTTCAAGATCTCCTTTCAAGAAGGAATATGTTCTGGAATCAGTAAAGACTTTACTTAGTCTTTCATGGGTCGAAGATATGGAAATATATACCTTTTAGACGTGAAACCAAATGAATCACAATGCCTAATATCAATTCAAGATGAAGCAAGCTTATGGCACAGAAAGCTTGGTCATGTCAATATGAAGCAATTAGCCAAAATCTCATCAAAGCAACTTGTTCAAGGTCTACCCAAATTACCATTTCAAAGGACCGATCCATGCACACCATGTATTCTGGGAAAGTAGGTAAAAATTCTTTTAAACCAATAAATCATGTCTCTACTAATCATGTACTGCAGCTTGCTGCATATGGATCTCTTTGGACCAACCAACCCGTAGTATTGGAGGTAAGAAATATTGCCTAGTAATTGTGGATGATTACTCCCGCTTTACTTGGGTATATTTCCTTGCAAGTAAGTCAGAAACTTTTTCGTATTTTGAAAAATTTGCTAAAAAGATTCAAAATGAAAAAGGATGTGTTATCTCAACTATAAGAACAGATCATTGAGGTGAATTTGAAAATCAAGATTTCACAAAATTGTGTGATGAATCTGGATTTAAGCATGTGTTTTCCTCTCCATACACTCCTTAGCAAAATGGAGTTGTGGAAAGAAAGAATAGATCTCTTCAAGAAATGGCTAGAACTCTTTTAATTGAAAGTAAAATTTCTTCACGATTTTGGGCTGAAATTGTTTCAACAAAGATGCTATATCATCAATAGAGTCTTCCTAAGACCTATTATGAAGAAAACCCCTATGAGATATTCAAAGGTAAGAAACCCATTGTTTCATACTTTCATGTGTTCGGTTGTAAATGCTTTATATTGAAAAATGCAAAAGATCGAGCTGGTAAGTTTGAAGAAAGATCGATGAAGGCATCTTTCTTGGATATTCTACATCAAGCAAAGCCTACGAGTCTACAACAAGAAGAGCCGTCGGTGGAGGAGTCAATGAATGTCAAATTTCAAGGCTCTACACAAGATGAATCCAGTCAGACTCAGTATGAAGAGTTTGAATCTGCTCCAGACTTTCCAAAGCTAACAACTCAAGAAATGTCTCAGACTCTGGAAGACCAACATCAAGATGCTCATAAAGATTCAAATAAAGAAAGAGATCATCATCCAGATAAATCAACCAATAACTAGAAGCATAAGTCCAGTCATCCCAAAGATCTCATTATCGGCGAAATTAATGAATGAATTCGAACCAGATCCAAAAGTCGTGAAGAGTCTAGTGCTGTGGCTCTCATTTCTGAAATTGAACGAAAAAGCATAGAAGAAGCTTCATCTGATGAAAGCTGGATCGAAGCTATGCAAGAAGAGCTTAGACAGTTTAACATTAATGATGTCTGGGAATTGACATCTAAACCAAAAGGTAAAACTGTTATTGGAGCCAAATGGGTGTTCAGAAACAAGATGAATGAAAAAGGAAAAGTCGTACGAAATAAAGCAAGACTCGTGGCCAAAGGTTACACGCAAGAAGAAGGAATAGACTATGATGAGACTTACGCTCCTGTAGCAAGGTTAGAAGCTATTCGTCTATTACTTGCGTTTGCTTGTTATAAAAATTTCAGGTTATTCCAAATAGACGTCAAAAGTGCTTTCCTAAATGGAGTTATCCAAGAGGAAGTTTATGTGGAACAACCGCTTGGGTTTGAAGACCCAAAGAAACCAGACTCAGTCTTCAGACTGAAAAAGGCCCTGTATGGTTTAAAGCAAGCACCTCGAGCTTGGTACGACAGACTGAGTAAGTTCTTATCACGTAATGGTTTTATCAAAGGTAAAGTAGATACTACTTTATTTATCAAAAAGGAAAACAAAAGCTTTTTACTTGTTCAAATATATGTGGATGATATTATTTTTGGATCCTCTAATGAAAGTCTATGTAAGAAATTTTCTAAGTTTATGCAGGATGAGTTTGAAATGAGTATGATGGGAGAATTAACATTCTTTCTTGGTCTTCAAATAAAGCAATTAAAGGATGGAACTTTCATTTACCAAGAAAAATATGCTAATGATCTTGTCAAAAGATTTGGATTGGAAAATTGCAAGAAAACTGATATACCAATGTCAACTTCTTTGAAGATAGACAAAGATGAAGAAGGGAAGAAAGTTGATCAAAAGCTGTACAGAAGCATCATCGGTTCACTTCTTTATCTTACTGCCTCTAGACTTGACATTTTGTTGAGTGTTTGCATCTGTGATAGGTTTCAATCAGATCCTAGAGAATCCCATCTCAGTGCTGCAAAACGTATTATTAAATACGTTGCTTCATCTTCAAGCATCGGTCTTTGGTATCCTAAGAAGGGAGACTTTAATCTTCCGGGATACTCGACGCGATCCGGCCGGCCGCAGAGTCGATAGGAAGAGTACTTCAGAACTTGCCGCTTGCTTGGAAGGGATGTGTCTTGGTTTTCAAGGAAACAAAGCACTGTAGCTCTCTCAACAACGAAAGCAGAGTATGTAGCTCTTGGAAGCTGCTGTTCACAAATTCTATGGATAAAACAACAGCTACAAGACTTTGGGATTGAAGACTCATGCACAGAAAATCAAATGTGACAACACCAGCGCAATCAATCTTACAAAAAATCCAATTCTTCATTCAAGAGCAAAGCATATAGAGATTCGACATCACTTCATTAGAGATCATATTCAAAATGGAGAAATCTCGATTCAATTTGTTGATTCGAAAAGTCAACTAGCGGATATATTCACAAAGCCTTTGGAGAAAAATCAATTCGATTTTATTCGCTCCAGACTCAACATTTTGAAGCTCGAAGAAGTTAAAGTCTAGAGACTCTCCAACCTTCAGACTCAGAAAATTGATGATTATCAGACTCTAATCTATCAGACTCTAAATCCTCAGACTCAGACATTGACGACTATAGACTGTAAGTTGTTATCTAATCTTGAAAAGGTATGATCTTTCGTTCAGTTATTTTGTAGTCTTCGAAAACTTGTCTTTTCAAAAGGATTAATTTTGGCAGTTATTGATTTCGAAAAGAGGTATTCGTACACTTTCCTTGTGTCGATTAAACTTCCCTTTTCAAAACTGAGTTATATATATACGGTTTTCATTTTCAATCTTCAAAACCCTAAAAGCATTCTCCTCCCAATCCGGTTTCTACTTCGTGTTCATCCTCGAAAAAGTTGTCATCTTTTCTTGGGAAAGCAAGTAAAGGAATTCTCAGCGACTAGGAAGGATGTCGTCTTCAAGGAAGTCCTCAAGAATCACGAACAAGGGACCACAGAGGATGAAGGAGGGACCTACCCACTTCGATCTCACCGAAGAGGAAGAATTATCGAGTCAGCAACAGAGCCCAACTCACTCTCCACCACGTCACTCAACGCCATCTACGCCACAAGGTGCGGGTCAACATCCGGAGGAAGAGATAATCGAGGACGCAGACCCTATAAGAGTCCAAAAACCCTCTTATATTTACAAACTCTACCGTGCGTTGAAAAGTACTGGGACTCCGTTGAAATACGTGGATGATTTTCTCAAAGATAAAAATTATGGGAATGAGTATATCTTTCTGAAAAAGACGGAGGATTTGGGAATTGCTCCCAAAGGTAAAGCAGAGGAAGCACTTGCAAATATTCCTAGTGACCCTCGTATGTCGGGACCAAATCTGACTGATGGTAACGACGATGATAAAATGTTCAGTGATTTTCAACCTAGAATGGGTGTTGCTGCGAAGGTGAAGGGAAAGAGGATGGAGTTATTTAAATCAAAGGAACAGGAGAATTTGTTTTTCAGACTGCTGAAACGAGGGGTGATAAACCCTATGAGTGTCGATTTTGATTTCTTGGATGCTGTTAATGTGAACTTAAGGGAGAGTTTGCTTTTCGATCAATGAAACGAGGGGTTATGCTCAATCGATCGCATATTTCTATTCGAATCTCAATTTTATAGATGCGAATAGAATATCATTCAATGTTCGAGATCAGGATTATGTGGTAGACGTGGACATGTTGGCGGACATCATTGGAGTTGAACGAGGACGTTATCAACCAATCAAAGTCTCAGTTGCTCGTGCCTCATTGGAACTTGTCAAGGATAGAAATGTAGAAGGAAAATCATCTATTCAAGGATGCGTGCCATTAATATTGTGCTGCATAAAATTGTGATCAATTGCATCAGGCCCAAGTCTACATCAAAGACTGATGTGTCTAATTCAGAGGCAAAATTGATGTACGCAATCAACTCAGGGATGAAGTTCTCTCTTCCTCACACTATTCTCTTTCACATGTACAGAGTAATGTCGAAGGACAAGGGACAATTGCCTTACCCAGGTCTGGTGACCAAGATCTTCAAACACATGAATACTGCCACACACTCTTTGTGTTCGACCGTGCGATAAGATGGTGGTAGGTTTAAAGATGTTAACGAAGATGCGTCTGCAAGAACTTTCCAAGGCAATGGAAAAATTCAGAGTGAAAACTCCAATTTCGTCTGCTTCAAAGAGAAAGGGAAAGGAGGCCATTGGTGCCCCATCCAAAAAGAAGAGAACTCTCATCTTGGAGAATGAAGATAAGGAGGAAGATCCTACAATCACTGCCTTGATAAGGACCAGATGTTCTGTTCTCCAATCGACAGAACATCAGAAGAAACAAAGAGAAGAAGAAGAGCAGCGAGAGAGGGAGAAAGAAGTTGAAGAAGAAGGAGAAGAAGAGCAAGAAAAGTCTGCAGCTGAATCTGGAGAGAAGGGGAATCAAGATACAGAAGAGCATGATCATCACTCTTCCCCTTTTGATGTCCTAGAGACAGGGGGAGTTGGCGAGCAAAGGTCCACACCTCATGCTATCGATAGTGAAGGTCTGAGACAATCTCCAGCAGACCCAGAAGAGTTTCAGGCTTCTCAATTGCCTGAAGAAGGACACGATATGTCAACATCAAATCTGCAAGACTATACAGAAGCGCCATCGTCTGCATTCACTCCATCTAAGAAAGCAAATGCAAGTACACAGACGGACAATTCTGCAGATTTTTGTCGTATTATGGATGTTCTTCTCGAAATGCGTGGTCAAATCTATGCTCTGGACTGTGAAATTCAAGCCATGAAGAATGCTGCACAAGCATCTTCAGTTACCCTGAAGGACAAAATGAAAGACCTCGCTCTACAACTTCAAGCCAATGCCAAAAGAGAGGAGGTAGCTCAACTAAGGGAAGACTTGAAGAGGCTAGAAGGCGTAGTCCAGTCCATGGGAGATTTCAAGATCGTGCGCATTCCCAAGCAGACATGACTCCTTTCTCACCTTTTTAATGATGACAAAAAGGGGGAGAAGCAATTTGAACCAACCAACTTTCTTTGACTTTAAAATTTGTTTTTGTGGTTGAATATGGTATGACTTGAGTGAACTTGGGTGTGAACTTGAATTTGACTGAATTGGCTGTGGATTTTAATGCTTGACCGTTTGCATTTATATCAAGTGTTGTTATATGGTATTACTCATGAAAGACTAACCAATTTTCTATGGATGCAGAGTCTGGTTGTTTTGTTAAATCTTTATGAGATAGCCATATTGCTTGAGAAATGTTTTTGCAGTCAAAGTGGTTCAAATCTACAGAAAGTTTTGTCACCATCAAAAAAGGGAGATTGTTGGAGAAATCTTTCCGAATATTTTGAAGCCGACAAAACGTTTCTATCAGTCTAGTCTGGATATCTGCAAATCGTCTAGTTTAAAGTCTGAAGACTTTCTGATCACCAGACTCAAAACTCAAGATTCAAGATTCAAGACTCAAGACTCAAGACTCAAGACTCAAGATTATTCTCATTGACTGATGCCTTTCGATCCAAAGACGAAGGAAATCCAGAGTCAAGTATATGGTTGAGGATTTAATCCTATCATCTGGAGAAGATCTTTTTGGCTAGATAATTATAACGGATTCTTTTGTTCGTATCTAGATCAATTGAAGATCCGATGGTCGACGAAGTATTCTTGGAATGTTCTATTCTTGGAAACCAAGATCCTGATTGTATGGGCGAACAAGATTGATGGGCTATCGTCAGGTTCCTTTTATAGCTCGAATGATCTTCTTGATTGATTCCGTCCAACGGGTAGATTGGAGGAATTCCTTTGGTAAGTGCCAACGATATGATGGCATAAAGGAGTATAAAAAGGAAGTCGTTCTAGTTGTGAAAGAGTGTGATCGATAGAGAAATTCCAGAGTCTGAAGCACCTTGATTATTAGTCGATTCATTATGAGCAAAATTGTATACACAGAGAGTGTTCATACTTGGTGATACCTTGAGTGAGTGTAGTAGATCATCTACACCTAGAAATCAAGGAAGATCAACACTATAACATCTCTTTGTTGATAGTGGAATCCAGCCAATTGGCTGTCAGTGCAGAAGAGTGGACGCAGGCTTGAATCAAGCCGAACCACTATAAACCGCGTGTTCAATTCTCTCTTTCCTTTACTTAGTCTTGCATTGATTATTACTTATCGCGAATCCTTCAACTGTCTAAGTATTGCACAATTACAAAGAAATTTTCAAGAAAAATCTTTTATATACCTATTCACCCCCCTCTAGGTACTCGTACTAGCTATATCACATTCACTATGCATTCACCGCAACATAGATTCAAGCTTAAAATATAATACCATTCATTCGGTTCAAATATCAATAGTCCACCAAGACTCATTCAATTCAAAGATCAACAATTCACCAAAATAAAACTTATCTAGTTTCCACCGAATATATCTCATATCTCATCCTAAAGGATCATCACTTAGACTAATCATTCATCAAATCCACAATTTGAACTTCCACCATCTCATCTTGGAAAGACTATAACCACAAATGATCATATCCACTAATTCCACAAAACCTTTTCAAACTGAGATCATCACCTAAAATTAAAAGTTGACCACCATCGATTAAACCTATTATTCCGACATATAAACCACAAATAATTTCATGTCTCATATGACCACTCAAACTCATGACTTCCAAGATCAATCTATACATACTAAATACCTCCATGTAATGCATCAAGACTTCCAATGAAATCCTCAAGTAGGAAGTCACTGCTACTTAGCTCAAATGATCATATCTTAATCCTCAAATTCATAATTCGCTCTCCATAATTCACTTCTTAAACCTTGATTGCAGCACTAAGCTTAGATGTTGTGCATTTTCTTCAGGCCCTTTAGGATATATCAGGATATCATCAGATGAAGGCAATCACAATTTAATCCAAATAAAGCTTAAGTATCATGTTCATTAAATCCATGAATGCAGCTAAGGCATTCGTCAATCCAAATAGCATAACCAAGAACTCATAGTGTCCATAGCGAGTCCTAAATGCGGTCTTAAGAATGTCTTCTTTCTTAATCCTTAATCGATATCCTGATCTCAAGTCAATTAACGACCAAACTTCCTTGCAGTTGGTCAAATACGTCATCAATTCTAGATAAGGGATACTTATTCTTAACTGTTACTTGATTCAATTACCTATAATTAATGTACAAACGCATCAACTTGTCCTTCTTTTTCACAAACAAGAGTTCTACAAGCTTAACCATGCTTCCGCTGCGCCACTTTAATAAAATTATCCCAGAAACACTGCCTTCCCAGTTCAGTTCATAGTTCGGTTCACTCCTGCCCCCTTTTGCCATCCTAGAAGCCTGCCAGGAGCCGCTCCTTGTTCAAGTCCTCTGACCTCGGCGTCCACTCCTCGCTCTCATCAAACCAGGACGTTACAAGTACACCAAATTTTGCCTAGTTCGAACCCAAACTACACATCTACTAAAGGGTCTCGTTTCAATAGGGATTAACTTACAGAGATATTATCCGCTTTGGCTTATCCCATTCTTAGCCTCACGGTTTTATCCTTAGCACACGGGCAAATACTATCTCAGGAGATCATTCATCCTAGTCCATTGCTTACGGAGCTAGTCCATTCCTACGATGACATCAAAGTCATACATAACTATCACTATCAAGTCCATTTCTAGATCTCATTCCCCTAGGGTTATCTCACTCATCTCACATGCCAACGTAGATAACAAAGATATCTTTCAAATGATGTAGAAATACGAAGAGGCATATCTAGAGATTTGTTCCTACTCCTCACAATCATCTATATTTTTCGGACATAAATGAACGCATGTCACTCATATCAAATAACGCATATACCTTTTTATCCCTCTATCGAAATCATACCTGAGATAACACTTTTGGAAGCTCCTGCTTCCTCTTGAGTGACTGCGTACACCCTTCCTTGTGGTGGTGGCCTTTGTGGATTCCTTGGTGGATTTGGTTCAACGGTACTTTGTTGTATCTGTCGCACCGAGCTAACATTCAGCTGCAGCCTCTTTTGTGGACAATCTTTCTTAAAGTGTCCTATTTGCCCACATCCATTACATCTTAGTTGGTTATTACAAGGTCCTGGCCCATGTTGTCTACCACATCCTTGGCAAAAATTACCCTGGTAAGGTACTCTCCCAAAAGTCGGGCCATTCCAAGCTCTTCTAAAATTTCCAAAGTAACGCTTTTTCTTAACATCCCAGGTCTGACCTTGACCAGGATAGGGTCTCTTACCTCTTCGAACATCATTAAAGGTCATATGCCTCTTAGGTTCTAGTTGCTCTCTTACTAACTCTTGCTCCACCAACTGTGCCCTCTCATAAATCTCATTATAATCCCTTATATTCAAAGGCACCAATTGTTTCCTAATATCAGTCCTTAATCCTTTCAGGAATCTCTTAGCCTTTTCCTCCTGATTCTCAATCAATCTAGGAGCATATCTAGACAGTTCAGAAAATCTAGCCTCATATGGATCTATTGTCAGCTCCTTTTGTTCTAACTGAACAAATTCAGTGATCTTCCTATCCTTGGCACAATCAGAGAAATGCTTTCTATTGAAAGCCCTAACAAACTCATCCCAGTTTACCTCGCACTGGTGGAAAGATCAATTCCCTCGAAGCTCTCCACCAAAACTTTGCATTTCTCTCCAAATGGTATTCGCGCAAAACTATTTTCTCAAAGATCACCGCAATCCAACAACCGGAAAATCCGTTCCATTCTATCAATCCAATGCTCCACCTCCTCAGGACTTCCCATTCCACTAAACTTAAGTGGTTTCAACTTCAGAAATTGTTCCACCAGTCCTTGAGGGCGACGTTCCATTCCAGGTTGTTGTTGTGCTTGTTTATCCATTAGATTTCCAATATTGGCCAATGCCTGCAGGATATCTTCCATCCGGGGTTCAGCCCTTGCAGCAGAGGCTTCAGCCCTCGATGGATGAGCACTTCCAGCTCGTACCATGACTTTCCTGCAATTTCCAAGCATTTGCCTCAAGAATAATTTGCAACTCGGTGTCACTAGTCAGATCACTAATTAAGGTTATTTACTAAAGTCACATAAGTAACATAGAGTGTTACTAACACACAAAAGCAACATCACACTAGTTACCAGGGATCTATGAGTGAATACCCATCACCCGTTGTTCAAAGTTAGTCAACTACTCTTAGTTAGTACCCTATGGTGTGCATCATTCTATCCTCATTTCCATCTGAGGCACCTTATCACTCCAAATAGACCATAGCTCTGATACCAATACAGGGTGTGACACCCCTCGACGGCCCCCGATCCGCTAGGGTCACCACAGTTCACTTACCATTCACTTTTCCTAATAACATGTCACTCTGATACCATTCTTAGTTGCAGCAGGTCCATACAACTTGGGGGTTTACACATTTTTTTTTTGATCGGTCCCTTGCGCAATTTATATGCAGAAGTATATCCAACAACTCCCTTCCCTATATTCAGAAAACAATGCACACCTACTAAACATTTATAAGTAAAAGCCGTACACTTTTATTCACTTAACCCAGATGGACGTCATTCATCGGTACATCAAAATGCCGCAGTCTTCTATACTCGGCTATACTTCAAAAGATGACCGACATCTCCACCCACAATCGTATGCTTAAGGTCCATCAACCAGTGTCGGCGTCCAAAGGTTCCCTCCTTTGCTATCCTTCTCCTCGTGGTCATATCCAACCGCTTAAACTATCTACTAATCTGAAATGTTGGTCCCCAATAGGGGTGAGTACAACCACTCAGCAGGTAAAGGAATCCAATAACCACTCAAAGCATCATACAAGTCATACATGCATTGTAGGCATTACTTACCTTGAAGCCATGCATATACTATCATGCATCATCACCACAATCATAACACATACATGTGTATCATCATGTCATACTCATATCTTCGTCATCATGACATTATTATATCACACACATGTCATCATCATCATATACATGACACCATCATACCATACACATATCATCATCATTATGACATCATCCTATCACACATGTCATTATCGTCATGACATCATCATATCACACATGTCATCATCATGACATCATCACATCATATATCATCATCCTCATCAGCATTATCATGCATATCATCATGCCATATCATATATCATCATCATCATCATCATCATCATCATCATCATCATCATCATGCATATCATACCATGGGTGATCATCATATCACATCACATATCCTCATCATCATTATGCATATCATCATGCATATCATACCATGCGTGATCATCATATCACATCACGTATCATCATCATCATCATGCATATCATCATGCATATCATACCATGGGTTAATTTTCATCTTTATCTTTAAATTTGATCACCACATCACCCATTTCTCAAATCATCAATTTCATCATCCCCTTGGGCAAAGACCTCCGAGGCTTCCGGCATGCAGCTATTCTAGGCCACCGAGCATCCGACCCCCCACATTTCGGGCATCTCGCATCTCAACTAGCATCACGAGGCATTCCCTTCGGGTAGAAACCTCTGACAGGGCTTCCGGCATTTACACTCCTTGGCCAGGCATCCCACACCCCAATCCTGGCATCGCGAGGCATCCCACTGGGCACAAACCTCTAGGGTTTCTGGAATTATGTACCGACATACCACTAGGCCTCCCCTGGAATTACGTACCGTATACCACCGGGCATCCCGACACTCCCGGGGCCATCCGGCAATGCATCTCTATATATTACGGGCATCATCCTCCACCACAACCACCTCCTCATTTACCATCATTCCATGTTTACCGATTTCAATCTTAATTTAGCATGGCATATGACATGACATCAAACAAGTCATTCTTGGCATGAAATTCACACATGCATCTCAATTCAATGTCATGCACACACCAAGACCTTATCATACATGCAACAATGTATAATTATTTATTAATAAATTTAATGGAAATTATGACCAATAAAAAAATCTATTTTATTTTATTTTTTTATTTAAATTTGAATTTCAACTTTTGCCATTTTCATAAATATTAAATTTAATATCTATAAATTCCCAAAATTATAAAATTTAAAGCAATTATCAAACAAGCCAATAGGATGATAATTACATGCAAAATTCATGGCCAAAAAGAATTTTACACAATCTCACAATTTTCACAAAACATCATATAATTTTCGGATGAAACCAGAATGCACGTTTTCCGAAGAAATTCAATTAAAATATCCATACAGCCTCCAAAAATTACGAAATTTTACTGAGTTATAGAGAAGACATTTTCGAACAACTTTCATGATACTTCCAAGCCAGATTCTTTTTTAGATTATTTTATACAATCTCACGAAGCTTCTGGATCCATTACCGCACCATCCAGTGCATACTTCTCCGAAATACTGAGTTTTCACCTACCTATTCTCTTTCGTTTCCTCTGAAATTTGGATATGTTATACATCAAGATGTCCTCTACAAGTTTCATGAAGAGATCCAAGTCAAATAACCAGAGTATAGTCGTCATTTAAGTCCATGAAGTCTCGGGTGTCTTGTAATACATCTCCAGAATTACCGTCTTCAAGATCTAGTCGATTTACTAGGTTATACTTGTTCATTTTGCTTCAAATTTTATTATGTTGCAGTCTAAGATGTCCCCTACAACTTTCATGAAGACATCGAAGTGAGATTTTCAACAAAAACCAACATGCAATCAAGAATTCAGCAAGAGGTCAGTAAAAACTTTACAGATCTGGGGTCTCCGTAGGATGAGACTTTAACCCCTCAAATCTTCATCATTTTCCACGAAATTTTAGTATGTTATATTACAAGATGTTAGCTACAACTTTTATGAAGGAATAGAAGCCAAAATCAGACTCCAAACACACATGCAAGCTCAAGCAAGTTTCTGACTCACATGATCCGAGCAAGAACAGTCACACCATTCACACACAACTCATCCATGCTTCGGTTTTTCTCATCTAACACCCAAGAATTCAACATGCAAATAACATACAAGCATGCAAGAGAAGCTAGAGGACTCCCACTTGCCTCTAGACCACACGAACGGCGGCACAAGGCAGCAAGCACGGCAGTCGGACGGGCGAACTCCTCCTCTTCGGCCTCCCACTCTCTCGCATCTCACTCTCTCGGCTCACTCTCTTGGCCGAACAAGCCACTCTCTCTCTCTCTCTCTCTTTTTGGATGCTTATATATTGCATGCATTCTAGGTTTGCATGGGGGACACTTGTCCCTAAGAAGGAGACAAGTGTCTCCTTTGTTGAAGACACTTGGAGGCCATGCGGCTGCTCCTCTCCCCCTCCATGCACCGACGGCCCAATGGGCTCTATGGGCTGGGCCTCTTGGCCCACTTTAGGCCCATCTCACTTGGGCTTAAGGTCCAAGTTAAATGGCCTAAGTTTATTTTATTTTAGTTTTATAATATATCTTAATCATCATTTAAATAAATACCTAATTGCATAAATAATAAGGCCATTAAACTTGTAGTCACAAACCCATAAATCCCAATTTATAAAACACATGGCCAATGATAGGATTTTCTTTCCTATCACATAATTATCTCTTAAAAGCTTGGCCATATATCTTATTGCAAATAATGGATTAAATGGCTATAAAATAACTTAATGGTACTTTCATCACCTATTCATAGAATTTAATGTAGCTAGAGGTCGTCAAGAATTTTGGGATGCCACAATAGGTGACTTACATTTGCCTCCGTTCCTTCTTGTAAGTCAATGCATTTCATAAACCTCAACCAACCATTCACTCCATTCAATCAAACGATACTATCTATCAAATCACTTTTTAGAAGCGATCACTACTCACCTAAGCTGATATATAAATAAATGCTCGCCTAAGCTGATATAGATAGATAGTATAGCTCACCGAAGCTGATCTAGATAGATAGTATAGCTCGCCGAAGTGGATATATGCTCACCGAAGCTGATATATGCATATTATAGCTTATTGAAGCTGATATTGATATGTCACACCTATCAACTGACAAATTCACTGTTTCCATAATACCTGGTAAAAATAATCATGTATGGATACACGGTAGGCCTGAGCCAAAAATAAAATATCATTACTTTATCAAATCACACTAATTACATAATCTATAAAAATATTTTTGGTATTGTAAACCGACACCCAATGATTTTCTAATTAAATATTAAAATTACTAAATTTTGGGATAAATTCCCAAAATTACAATTAACACTCAATTTGCACAAATTAGCATCCAAATAAATAAACCAAACACACCATTGCAATAAACACGAAATTTCAGTTACCGACTATTCTGGTATAATTTTCGGAAAATAATAAATAATTAAATAATTACCAAAATTAATTAAATAAATGCCAATAAATGCCAAAAATACAAACTTAGGCCGGAAAAGCCTAATTAAATACCGAAATGGGCCTGGAAAATTTTTGAACCTATCTAGATAAATAATACAACCTATTAACTTGCTAATTACGCCAATGTAACCACCTAACATGCATAAACGAATAATTAAATTACTAATCCGTTCTAACTAACCACCTAATCCCTAATTAGCCTAAACTAATCAACTCTTAAGCATAATTAACTCCATAAGCAGAGTTTAGTGAGTAAACTCACCGGTTTTGAAATTTGATGAGTTTACAATGACGAGGACACGAAGGCAGGCAACAAACTCCAAAGCGGCGGCACCTTTCAAGGCGTGGAAGCAGTCCAAAGCGGGCCAAATAGTGCACAACTGGGCTAAGGGGGTTTGATTCTGCTCCTTGGGCCGAGAGGGCCGGATGGAGGTTGGTTGGCGCGAAAATGGTGAGAATAGGTTGGCAAGGCTGCTCAAGGCTTGGCAGTGCTTGACGATGGCAAGCGGCTGGACAACGACCATGACAGCTCAGGCAACTTGCTAGATGGGCGAGTAGGAGCAAACGACAAAGCTAGGATGGTAATGATGCAAGAGCAGGCATGCAACTCGCGGGCGTGCTCGGGCACACAACGACGGCGTCCTAGCGGTCCGACGAGCAGTAAGGGACGTCGACGGTGGAGGGGGAGTTGTTGGCCAGATTCCCTAGTCTCTCAAGCTCTCATGTGACCTCAACAATGGAGAAAGCCTATTGAAATGGAGAAGAAAGGGGACAGCTGCCTTGGAGGGACCCAATTTGCTCCATCCTCACCCCTTTTTCCCCTTGGCATGACCCCACTAGTTGGGCTGGCTTCCTCAGCACACTTTGCAGCCACCAAGCTTCCTTAGGAAGTCATTGAGGTGGTCCAAAAGGTTGAGGACCAAGGGGCTACGAATTTACACATTTTCCCCCAAAATTGGACCAAATCCTAATCAATTGAAGCCAATTTTGGCCCTATAAAATCCACCGAGGTATCCTCGATCAAATTGACATTTTTTCATGCCAATAGAACCAATTTGTATCTCAAAAATGCGATCAAAAATGGTCTCCTAAATTTTCCAGACAAAAACGGCCTTATTTTGACTTTTCGCCAAAAATCTCGATTTACAGAAAAATCTTCGGATGATGAGTCGATGTTCCTAAAATGACTCATGACATAACAGAACTTTCAATTTCTAAAATCAAATTGAAATTTGGGGTTAATTTCAATTTAGCACGATTTTAGCGTGACCTAGCCTACTGCATAGCTTTTAGAAATTTTTGGTGCAATTGACCCATGATCGATTTATTTCGAGTTACAAGGTACCTATTCGACACATTGGTGATTTTCAATGGTCGTGAAAATCTCAATGTTTCAAATACGGGTACAGGGTACTAAAATGACAGAAAAATCAGCTAATGCCAATCAGCGAGAATTTTGAGATCTAGTGATATCACCCACACTTTGATCACCTATCTTAGTTGAAACGACTTATCTCTAATCTCTGATCAATTTTTAACTATGTCGTAATGATCTCTGCAGATGAGCACGGTCGAGTAGTTGATTCTTGATCAAATTCTCAAGTCTATTGCATTAAAATCCCTTAATGGCTTCCCTAGATAGTCTAGTTATCTCAAGAGTGATCAGCTCAGATAATAGCACTATAGGCGCATCGATGAAAGGCCTGATTTATTTAATCAAAAACAGAGTTGGAAATTTCAGGATGTCACAGATTTTGCCCGAGGATGTTAGGTGCATATATTCTTTGGTTTGAATTGTGGCATATATGTTTGGGACACATTGGGAAAGAAGCAACGAATATCTGAGTGAAATGAATCAACTATGAAGTTAGGTGGCCAAGAAATTGAATTAATGCAAGTGATGTGACCTAAGCAAACTAAGAAAAGTGTACTATGGTACTAGTATATGAGAAACCATATAGACTATGGAGTTTATTCACTTGGGATATTTGTAATCTGTCACAATTTCCTTCGAAGAAGAATGTTGGATTTATGCCAACAATGCTCGACCACCAAGACCTACATGTTTGTGTTAAGAAAGAACTTTGAAGCCGTTGTCAGAATTAGGCAGTTGAGAGTTTTGAATGCATACTAAGACACTATACTTGTGCTAGTAAAATCACAATAGGTTCCAAAGTTAATGAGCAAATCATTATTAGATATGACCCATAAAATGTTTTCTAGTGTTGGTATGCCTAAGAAATTCTTGGCAGATGTGCTTAGTACTTGGTGCATTTAGGTAACATTACTGATGAATAATTTCTTAGAATATTTTGTTGCTCATGATATGTTCAAGCGAATTGATGGTAAGTTTGATGGGAGGGAAAAAAAAAGGTGCATATTTCTAGACTATGCACAAGCTGAGTGGGACTTTCTATTATGGTACTAGGAATTAAACTCACTGTTGTTAGTAGAAAAGTTACATTTGACGTATTTTGCAATACTTCTAAGATTGGTTATGATAGTGTTTATGCGAATCTTGATGGTGCACAAGTTGAATTTGTAACTAGAATCTTCTGAGATAATGGGTGCTTGTGGGGTAATCGACCCAAAAGGTGCCTGTAGCAAGATAGAACATCTAGAGCAAATAGTTGTTATAACTGTTGTGTTTGACAAAATACACGTTCAATCTCTTGATAGATAATACATCAATAGTTTTTGTTTTATTTTGTATACATAAGCTTGTGTTTGAAAATACTCTAGGACCAGTTAAAGTTGCAAGTAGAGTTGGTAATTTATTGAGGTCAACAATTATGGCAAAGTTCTGATGTGGCTTGGATTTGGAAGATCTCTATGGCGATTGTACCCATGAGGGATTATAGGAGAGTAGCAATGACCAAATTTTAGTGAAATGATTGTGACTTGATTCAAATGTGGACTCAATGTGTAGATGGTAAAAAAAAATCTTGAGTTTCAGCCCCTAAGGACAAGTTTAAATTTACATGGGAGATATCCTATTTCGGATATCTGCCCAAAAATCAAAAGAATGTCCCAATTGGATTAAGTTTCCTAACAAACAAGGAAATTACTTTTCTCGTTGGATACAAAAGTTGGCCATAAGTTTTCTAGTTTTGCTAGAGATATGCATTTATGTCCAATCATGGGTTTGGTCATTAGGCAGTTGGTGCAGAGTGATATTCGTAAGTGTTTGGTAACCAAAAAATTTATGATAAAATTTGTGAATTCATTTGTGAGATTGAGAGATTTCAACAAGGAATTATGGGGACTTGTCGCGACCTCTTTTTTTCGGCGCCCGCAATCGGGTACGGGCGCCTAGGGAGGCTAATGGCTCGGCTGAATTTGGTTAAGCCCGGACTCTCCCTAAGTCCACCAATTCACGACTTAATGGTTCAAGTTTTTTAACCTGTAAATTAATTTTAAAAATGGAGTCGCCACTAATCGATTTTGGGTGGGTTGATTAGAAACCCAAGTAAAGTATTGGGAGAAATACTCACTCTGCGTAACCGGAGAAATTAGGATCATGGACTTGATTACACTAGTTAATCACTAATGCCCTTTCGGTACCTAATCTTGTTTAAACCCTGAGGTTTTTTGGATGTTCGAGGGATTTTCCATGCATTTTTGGGAGGAAAAATATTTTTTAGTCATTTTCTAATTTTTTGGACACAAAAGGGATTTTTTGGGATTTTTTGGTATTTTTTTGGAAAAATACAAGTCTTTTTGGCTTTTTCTAAATTTTTTTGGCTTTTTCATGAATTTTTGGCTTTTTTTTTTGGATTTTTGACATTTTTTTTGGAAAATATGAAATATTTCTGATTTTTTTGATTTTTTGGAAAATAAAATATTTTTTGATTTTTTTTATTTTTTTGATTTTTTTGAAATAAAATATTTTATTTATTTATTTATTTAAAATATTATATTATATTAGAATAATATAAAAACTGACCCGGGTCGGATCCGCGGGTTGGGTCCGACCCGGTCCAGAACCCGAATGCGGACGGGCCCGCAACACGGGCCCGACTCAGTTTTTTTGGGTCTTTTTTTTTTTTTTTTTTTTTTTTAATAAACGCAGCCCACACTGGAATTGGGCCTATTTGAATAAAAAAAAGGATACCCAGCCCAAGCTCAGAAACCGGCCCGACGAGTGCGAGTCCGACCGGGAAACCCTACCCGAGACAAGGAAACCAGGTCGGACGGACCTGCGAATTGACCCGGTTTCCAGCCTTCTTTCCCTTTCGTTCGCTTGCGGTGCTTTGGTGAAGAGACCGGGGATGCAGCTCGCATCGTCGGCGACGGCTACGCGGAGGACGGCGGTGGTCGGTCGTTCGTCGGACTGAAGAGCACGACTCAACAACGGTGGCCGATGATGGGTGGAGATGTAGAGGGGAATGGCGTACAAAGCACGACCGAGGACTGGATCCCACGGTGGCTTGAGGCGACGAGGACGGATGGCGAGCGTCAGTCGGCGAGTGTCGTTACCTGTTCACGGCGAGTTACGCAAGTCTACCTCTCGGTTCCAGTCGGCAGAGCGCAGCGGTGATGTGGGTAGCAGGTGTCGGGACGTCTCTGTTGAGGGGATTTTCGAGAGTACCGGTGGCGATCCGGTGCAGCGGCGACGTCGGGGCGTCGAAAGCAGCGGCGATCCGGTGCAGCGACGGCGTCGAGGTGGTCGGGAGCGTTCGGCTCGGCGCAGGGATGGCGTCGGGCAGCGTCGACTCCACTACTTTCTCCTCGAATCGGACCTTCCCTCCTCCGACTTCTCTCGTTCAGCCCTCTCACACTCAGATCTGGCCCTTCACGCTCGGATCCGCCTCAAGCACTCCGGTTTCCCTCTCACTCAGCCTCCACTCACTCGGATCTCTCCCTCTCAAGCTCACCTGCTCGCGGATCTGGGTTCGCTTGCCGCCGGCCTCCCCCGATGTCTCTCGGTGGGAGGTCGTTTAGCTTGCGACCCGATCCTTCGCTCGCTCTTTGATTTCCCCCTTGAAGTCTCTCAAGGGGAAGCTCTCGGAGTTTGCTCTCTGCCTTGCTCGTTCTTTGAGCTCCCCGAAGTCTCTCGGGGACCCCTCTGAACTTGCCGGCTTCTCGTATCTCTCGCTCGCTCTTCAACCTCCTCCGAAGTCTCTCAGGAGGAGGTTTCCGAGCTCGCGATCTTCTCTGGTGTGTCCCATTGACGACGGAAATGCTTTGCTATTTATAGGCGAGGAGGTCCGGTCGATGGAGAGGCTCGGCCGCCCGTCCTTGGCTTGCCGACCGGACCCTCGTGGTCGAACCGGCGTCCCATCTGCCACCTGCCCTCCAGCTGCTCCCCTTTGTTGCCGTCCGTCTACTCATCCGACGTCGCGCCCCCTGCGCGTGTGTTGCAGAGCAGACAAAGGAGGAAGAAGACCGAAAAGGGCTGGGCCGGAGGAGAATGAAAGTGGGCCGTAGAGGCCCATGAGAAGGGGAAAGAGAGGGAGAAAAATGGGCTGCTTTTTGTTTTGTTTTTTGCTTTTTCCGAAAAAGACAAAATAAATAAAATAAAAACTTAATTAATAAAATAAAATTAACCTAATTAAAATTGAGGTGTCAACAGCTGCCCCTCTTTGAAGGTGAGCTCGCAGAGGTTGCATTCAAAGACAGACTGATATCTCAATTTTATCCATGCATGCGTAGCATATTATACTTTATTTGGGACCTATTATTCTATGCGGAAAAAAATAGCAATATAACTTTACATATACTGAGACAGATAAGAAGATACCTGTAGTTACTTACCGGGAGTGAGTGAGATAGGGTGTGAACCCCGAGCTTAGGCAAGTATCAAGGCGTCATCTTACCCGGTGACACGAGGAGGTTGCTTTTCCAAGGCTCGAACCATTCTTCGCCGCTGTTAAAACAATCAATAATTTGTCTAAGACCCGAACCTTTCTTCGGTTGCCTTGACAAGAAATTGCTCCTCCAGGACCCGAACCATTCTTCGGTCGCCGTGACGGGAAATTGCTTCTCCAGGACCCGAACCATTCTTCGGTCGCCTGTTAAAACAATCAATGATTTGTCGAGGACCCGAACCTTTCTTCGGTCGCCTTGACGGGAGATTGCTCCTCTAGGACCCGAACCATTCTTCGGTCGCCTGTTGGAGTAATCAGGGGTTTGTCTCGGACCCGAACCATTCTTCGGTCGCCGTGACGGGAAATTGCTTCTCCGTGACCCGAACCATTCTTCGGTCGCCTGTTAAAACAATCAATGATTTGTCGAGGACCCGAACCTTTCTTCGGTCGCCTTGACGGGAGATTGCTCCTCTAGGACCCGAACCATTCTTCGGTCGCCTGTTGGAGTAATCAGGGGTTTGTCTCGGACCCGAACCATTCTTCGGTCGCTGTGACGGGAAATTGCTTCTCCAGGACCCGAACCATTCTTCGGTCGCCTGTTAAAACAATCAATGATTTGTCGAGGACCAGAACCTTTCTTCGGTTGCCTTGACAGGGGATTGCTCCTCTAGGACCCGAACCATTCTTCAATCGCCCGTTGGAGTAATCAGTGGTTTGTCTCGGACCCGAACCATTCTTCGGTTGCCGTGACGGGAAATTGTTTCTCTAGGACCCGAACCATTCTTCGGTCGCCTGTTAAAACAATAAATGATTTGTCGAGGACCCGAACCTTTCTTTGGTCGCCTTGACGGGAGATTGCTTCTCTAGGACCCGAACCATTCTTCGATCGCCTATTGGAGTAATCAGGGGTTTGTCTCGGACCCGAACCATTCTTCGGTCGCCGTGACAGGAAATTGCTTCTCTAGGACCCGAACCATTCTTCGGTCGTCTGTTAAAACAATCAATGATTTGTCTAGGACCCAAACCTTTCTTCGGTCGCCTTGACGGGAGATGCACCGACCTTTCTCAGGGCATCTCATTTGTGGGAGGTGTCTGACCTCTGTCAAAGACAATAGCTGGTACTTGATTTTCCTCGGGAGATGCGCCGACCTTTCTCAGGGCATCGTATTTGTTGGGGTGTCTGACTTCTGTCAAAGACACTGGATGGAACCCGACCTTTCTCGGGAGGATGCATCGACCTTTCTCAGGGCATCGATTTGTGGGGCGTCTGACTTCTGTCAAAGACACCAGTTGGAATCCGACCTTTCTTGGGAGGATGTGCTGACCTTTCTCAAGGCATTAATTCTGGAAGATACCTAGACATTCACAAGCATATCAAAGAGTACTTGGATATTCACAAGTACTAACCTGAAGGGCATCTAGGTTTTTGCAGGCGTCAAAATGGGTATTTGGCTAACCATAGACATTGAATGGGTATTTGGATGATCACCAGTATGAATTCTTGGGGGATATTTGGGCATTCTCAAGTATCGAATGGGTACTTGATAATTGGAAATATTGAGAATATACATTGAATATTTGTGAATGTATCCCACCTCCTGGCAATTGGGAAATATCGAGGGCATACCTGGGATATTGGTGAAAGTCTCTCACCTCCTGGTAGTTGGAATATCGAGGACGTACCTAAGATATTCGTGAAGGTCTCTCACCTCCTAGTAATGGGAATATCGAGGGCGTGCCTCGCATATTCGTGAAGGTCTCTCATCTCCTGGTAGTTGGGGATATCAAGGACGTACCTTGGATATTCGTGAAGGTCTCTCACCTCCTGGTAGTTGGGAATATCGAGGGCGTGCCTTGGATATTCGTGAAGGTCTCTCACCTCCTGGTAGTTGGGAATATCAAGGGCGTGCCTCGCATATTCGTGAAGGTCTCTCACCTCCTGGTAATTGGGAATATCTAGGGCGTGCCTCGCATATTCGTGAAGGTCTCTCACCTCCTGGTAGTTGGGAATATCAAGGACGTACCTAGGATATTCGTGAAGGTCTCTCACCTCCTGGTAGTTGGGAATATCAAGGACGTACCTTGGATATTCGTGAAGGTCTCTCACCTCCTGGTAGTTGGGAATATCGAGGGCGTGCCTTGGATATTCGTGAAGGTCTCTCACCTCCTGGTAGTTGGGAATATCGAGGGCGTGCCTCGCATATTCGTGAAGGTCTCTCACCTCCGGGTAGTTGGGAATATCGAGGGCGTGCCTTGGATATTCATGAAGGTCTCTCACCTCCTGGTAATTGGGAATATCGAGGGCGTGCCCCGCATATTCGTGAAGATTTCTCATCTCCTGGTAAATGGGAATATCAAGGGCGTGCCCCGCATATTCATGAAGGTTTCTCACCTCCTGGTATTATAAACTTGACTGTGGTATGAGGCTTACTTGGATTGCTGCAGGCACTTAAAGAGGTGGGACACCTGGATAGCCACAGGTGTGCAAAATACTGGAATACTTGGATGAACACAAGTATTTAGTGATATGATCTGGGACCACTCAGGCTGGCCCAAGTGCTAGAAAACATACCTGGACGGTGGTGCCAAGCAAAGCAATGGAAGTACCTGGACAACGATGGGTACTTAACGATATGGGGATACCTAAACAGCAGTAGATATTCAACAATAAAGGGATTCTTGGTCAATCACAAGCATTAATACTCTAAGGACATCTCGAACAAGTCGAGTGTTAGGAAAAGGGAGTATCCGAATGGTGGCCGGTACTCAAAGACAAAGGGATACTTAGACAGCTGCAAGCACCCAAACTCAAGGGACGACTCAAATAGGTCGAGTGTCAAGAAGAGAGTATGCTATTTGCACAATATGCACACATGATTGTATACGTTATGAGTTCAAATGAGATTCATGCATGATAATTTTGTCGGTTTTGCATCTTTTGATTTCCATTGGGGAAGATTTTGAAAGACAACATTCATTTAGAATGTAGATGTCTTGAGCATGCCAGATGAGGGACTTTCAGTCTAAAAGGACTTTTCACTCACTCTCATGGAAAAGGCTATCCTGACCATTGATGCAGGATTTATAAGGACCACACTATCTCACTGTCATCATGTCAATAGGGGTCCGAGTATTCTCGCAAACAGTACGACTTTACCAATGTGAGAGGTCTTTGTTGAAACTGTAATGAAGTCTTGGTTAGTAGCTCATCAAAGGGGACCATCAAGGTCAAGGCTTATGAACAGAGTGTCGCACAATCGTCTCCGGGTTTGCAAGTCAAGAATCCTGCGAAAAGAGATAGAGTAATCTTGCCCGTACTTCTTCGAGCGAGGTTTATAGACATATGAAATCTTACGTTAATTGAAGTGCCCTTAGTCTAAAGAGACTTTTACAATGGGAATGTAACGTAGACTTTGGCTCACATGCAAGAGGGTGAGAGTCGGTGATCACTTTTCATTTGTCACCTGTCTTTCTTCTCACGTTCTGATGAATGTTCTATGGACCACAACAACAATTTCTTTTGGGAATACAAATGACTGTGTTTTTTGTTTGGGGTATTGGCCTTACTTTTACCAGGCACACTGCTTTTTCATGCCCCTACTCCTCTCTTCAATTTTTTCGTTCATGGGCATTGACCTTGCTTTTACCAGGTACACTGCTTTTTATGCCCCAGTTTTTGCTTTTGTTGCTTGAGGAATTGATCTTGGCAAGTTCAAGCAAACGCCTTTGTTAGACTATGGAGTTTTCATCTTTTGTTGGCACTTTTGATTGTGCTGCTCCAACGACAGTGGCTTTCGCTTTGCCTCCATGTGAGGGTGAATTTACAGACTCAATTGAGTTGTACAATGGATACAAGTGCGTAAATAAAGAATTGTTCTTCATGACTCTAGGGCACTTAAATTAACGCGAGTGTTCATATGTAATAAAGACACTCAAAGATTGATGCAAGTGCGAGCAAGAAAATTTCTATCCCCTTTCTCACCTTGTGATGTTGATTTGCTTTTGACTTGCCCCAATGTGGGGTGGTTCTTTGTCGGGAGTATAGTAGAAATTTGTCAGTGTATGGGGCTCAAAGTGAGCGATGGAGTGCCTCTCACTGCTTTGATCATCGTACTATTCGCGAGAGAACTCTTTACACTGTAGTCATGGAATTTTCTACACTCATCTCACAAGTGTATAGATGGGGGATTGTGTGTAGGATATGGCTTGCCTGCCATCATTCTGACGTGCCTCATCCAACATGCTCAATCAATCTTGTATTCTTCAATTAGCTGTCTATTCTAATAATTCTCAATGGAATCAATGATTTAGACAGACAAAATCATTATGCAGAATTTACCTAGAAAATGGATGCAGTGTATGATGAGATGGAGTTTGTACTCTCAAAATAAATTAATGGCTTTTTACTCAAGAAGAACTTATTAACAGCTCATAGGGGTGTTTACCTAGGTGGAACGGTATTCACAAATGTGTTGAAATTTGAACATTTAAAGAGTTATTTACAAAGGGGTGTTGATGGCTATCCCTATTGGTTAGGGACATGACATATGAATGATCAACCCGGGATTAGGAATCTGATTAGGAATTTCTACTCTTGCCTTTTGCAGAGGAGAAGCTAAAAATGGATCAATCAACAGGGCCAAAATTAAAGGTGGATTGAGGCTTGAAGGATCTCTGTCATTTGCTTTGGCAATACTCGAGACGCCATTTTGCTTGGGAGAGTCTGTCATGCCTCTCATTGATTTGTTATCTTTGCTTTTGACAGTCAAGTGATCCTGCAACAAACAAGAGGGAATGTGTTAGTCATGAACTCTTTCAAGAGTCGAATAACTGGAATCGATACAACTTTACCCTTCACTGGTTTGCAAATGATTGGGTGAACCTGAAGTACAAGGAGGACATGAAGTCTCGTGTCTTCCACTTTATCAAGTCAATTATTCTCTTATGGATGGCATGTCCCTTTACACGAAGTCAAGTGAATTCGATGCAAGCCATTTCTGTATACTAGCTTGGCCAGTATTGATTTGTTAAATCTAATCATTGAGTTTGGTTCTTGAGTTGTGATGCTCCCTGTCAAATAGGGAAAATATGTCAAAAGCGGGTTCAGATAACGGGAGTATTGGAAACGATACCAAATTACCCTTCTCCAGAGTTTGTATGTGCTAGCTCCTAAAGATATTTGAATGTTGATGATGGCCCTTTTATCTTGGCATAGTTCAATGTTTCCTTCAGTTGGCCTTCCTCATTCGTGACCATACATGCATGATTGCTGGTCGTTGATTCATCTTTAACGCCTTCCTTTTGTGGAATTTCTCCTTCTATCTTTGACTATATGACCATTAGCAGCATTAAGTAAAGTCATGTACTTCAAGCTTCTGTGGAATCTGAGATGGACAATCAAAACCTCCAATTCTCTTATGGCAATTACTTCTTGCGAGAATATGCGTCTGGAGTGAAGCTTCTAAATTCCAAAGTCATTGTCCAGGGTGTGGGGCTATAGATCGCCTTGACTGTCTAGATTTTCTCCCTGTTGACAGTAATCACTTAAAAGGAAGAGGAGGAACTCCTTCCTTATGTTGAAGTTGATACTGTAACATCTAGCCGTTTGGGTGCGTCGTGCGACAAGATAGTCTTTTAGCTTAGGATGGAGCTGGGTAGGAGTGAGGTATGTCATGGATGCTTCGATCTCAACTCTATGCCTGTACCTATTACGTCTCATCTTTTGTATCCTGTAAATAGAAGAGAGAAGACATCATTTCCAAATTATATTCAGAGGATAAGACTTACCCTCTTTTGGTGTAGGATGATTCTTTCTATTTGCCCCTGTTTTCTTGGCAGGGTGTCTCTGAATTTGGTGAGTTCGCCTAATGCGCTTTCTTCAAATGCCCCATGTCACACTAGGTTAAAGGGGATGGGAATGATCTTCTGAGACATGAAGTGAATGAGTCAGAAAGACAAACATTATTAAATTTATCATCTTGTTTTAACAAAAGCTTTTGGGTGATGAAATATTTTTTATTTTCAAAATACGTCTTTGGGGGAGAAAAAGCATGAGGAAGCCCAGCCCTCAGTATTCTCCTTGGATGCTATTTTCTTTTCATGGTTGGATAACATCACTGGGCTGGTTTGGAGTACCGCCTCATGCTCTTAAAACAAAACATTAGAACTATACAATAGAGTACTTGGAATGGAAAATACAACAATAGCACACCAGACAAGATAAGAAATATGAAATTACAAAAACGAGTAAAACCCATGAAAACTCCTGTGTAAAGGAGTGCTTTTGATAGTGCTGGTCTTGAAGCTAAGCGTGCTTGAATTCCTTGCCTTCAGTAGACTCAAAGTATTCGCATGCGATGACTACCTCGCTGAAGCTATGGAAGTGTAACCCATGCAGCCAACAGCGATGCTTGCAGGACAAAGCTTCTATGAATTGCTTCATTAACTCCTCTTCAGCCAGCTGAGGGCAGGTTTGCATCATGAAAGCTCTCCACCTCCCTGCGTATGCTTGGAAATCCTCCATTGGTCTTCTTGTGAAGTGAGCTAAACTTTCACAAGGCAATTCAGTTCCAATTTGGTTTTGGTACTAATGCAAGAATGTGGAAGTCAGCTCATTCCAATCCTTTAAGAGATAAATATTTGCCATGATGAACCATTGCAACGCAAACCCCGTAAGAGTTTCTTGGAATGCCTGAGTTGTGAATGACATCGGGCCATAGTACCGACTCATTTCCACATAGAGATATTGCAAGTGGGCCACAGGACAAGTTGTGCCGTTATACTTGCAGAGATCGGGTATCCACATTTCTATGGGGGTCATGATCCTACGAGGGCAAGATACGTCTTGGCTAGGCCGCTGGTTTTCCCACTGCATATCTATTGTAGTGGTGAATTTTTCTGTTTCGGGAAGTTGGATTCGCGAGATTACTCCATTGCTTTCTTCTTGGTCAAAATTCCCGAATGAGGATGAAGCATTGAAGCTATCCTCATGATCGGAGGACGAGCTTAGTACTTCGTTAGGATCGTAGCGAATAAAGACGTATGCTTCTTCTTCTGACGAGCCTTCATCTCTGGATAAGAGTAGGAAACAGTTATACGATGAATCGTCAGTTTCATTGTCAAAATAACGCTGGAAGTCTTTGGGATTGTATTCTTGGGAATGTTCAAAGCTTTGGTGCGGTGGCTCGTCGGTAGATGCTGAATCTATCTGCTTGAGCTTTCTTTTCTTGGCTTTTGGTCCAGACCTTTTGAGTAAGGCCCTTCGTTTTGCTAACTTGATTCTGTCAAGGGAAGTGAGAGACATTAGAGTTTTACTGTCTGATTCACTTTCCAGGTTGATAGGGGTTGGTATTCTTTGGACCCTAGCTCTTGGAGTGAGCTTGGGGAGTTGTCCAATTGTGCCCCACTCTTGAACAGACTCTGTTTCTTTGACCTCGTACAAAGGCTCCTTGCCTTTCCTAGTGGGAAATTTTCCAGTAACAGGATGTTGCTCAACTGTCCATTTATCATGCAAGGCTTCATTGACATGCTCCTCTCCTATCTCAGCGGCTAACAGCTCCTCGTGCTCTGCGATCATTGGCTCTTCATAGGGCAAGGTGATGTCAGGGGTGATGTCAATATCGTATTCTAGATGGAAAACATGAATTAATTCCCTCCAGGTTTTAAGGGGACTAATCTTCCTAATAATGTACCATCGCAAGGCAGGGCCAGCTAAGCTCGATTGGTACAATTGAATCATCCTTCGAACTAGGTAAGCCTGCAAGTAGGTCTCTGGGCGGGAGGTATTAGCATACCTTTCGCATTCAGGTGCTTTGAGTTTTTCAAGGATCTCAATGCCGACATAATTGGAAAGGTCCATGGGATTCCGCCCCTATAGCTGGTTTAGCTTTTTCATGATCCTTTCGAACTGTCTATGGTACTGGCTATTTTCTGGAAAATTTACGGGCATCATGACGGTGTTTGAGGCAACTATAGAGTTGGGCTCAGCTTGAGTGGATTTCATTTATCTCGAGAGTTGTTGAAGGACATTGGACATCTGTCCTACACCGTCTTCAATGTTAATGAGACGATTTTGTACATCATTCTGATCGGGTCCTATTGCATGAGGCCAATCACGGGCGATTGGTGGCCGGCGATTCATAATTACCTGTTTGTTGTGAAAACAATGAATGAGCACGAAAGTAAACAAAGATTGACCCATGGCAATGGTCTAACTGCTTTTTTATTTATCAAAAGAGGATTTATAGACTGCCAACTCCTAACATCTAGAACTTGAAATTGAAAAGATAGGATGAAATACTAGATATTAAACAAGAGTCCCTAAACAATGGGACAAAACTTTCACACTATTTACACTAAGGGTCACATGATTGCTAATTTATATGCGACGGGGAGCCTTGTTCTTGCGAGGACGCCTACTTCCTTGAACTGGCTCTGAGGTGTGCATCCAGTCCATTCCCAAATCCCTCTCCATGAGCCCTGCTTGCTCGTGCTGGCTGCTCTCGCTGATTGAGTGAGGGACTGATGGCTTCCATTTTGTCGGGATACGATGGTTGTGGATGTAGGACATGGAGGCGTGGTGGGCTTTTTCTTCTCCCTCAAGCCCTTCAGGTACCACGATCCTTTTGCGATGGCACTTGTCCCAGGTTTCCTCAGCGATAGAAATTTCGAATGCATAGTCACGGCTTGTGTTGAAAAGAACTGGAGGGACCATCATCTTGAAAGGCGGTGGGATCTCCTGAAGGGCTCCATATTGCCGTGCTACCCGATACGGGTAGTAGGGAATGGCGCTGGTGAGGCCGAGCAACGGAATTGGGCGGGTGCGCATGTAAGCAAAGCGGGCCCTCTTTTCATGGAACTAACCAGCACACCATTGAAATGCCTCAGGAACTGGGTTTCTTAGGAAGCTTACCCAATTTAAACAGCTTTGATTGGGAATATACGGTCCTAAAACCATAAATTTTTGTAACGGATTTTCGAAAGCATTTGTTTCAGACGATCGCATGAAGTCTCGAAATTCGCTTTGGTGAGAAAAGAACCAGACTTGTAAAATTTCAGGAGAGGCTCGCATGATTTTCTCCGAGTTGTCTTTAAAACAATTAAAAGATAAGAATGTTTCAGTTAAAATTATGTTGACATAATTCCCCCCTCTTAAGATCTGATCAACTATCCATGCCATCTTGGGAGTTATGGCATTTCTTTGATGGGGGAAGATGATGAGTCCAAAAAAGGCTAGGAGGAAAATCTCACTTTTCTGGGTCATGGGCTGATTTTGGAAACAGGCGTTCATAAATTCTAGTGGGCAGGTATTATGGTTGCCTTCAAGAATTTGTCTCATGACATGGATTTCAGTTCCTAAAAGTCATGCTAACCTGCGCCATGGGAGGGCGCCTATCGATGGCTTGACAAGCTTTTTCTCAAGAGGCATTCCAGTGATGATGCTTGTATTCTTCGAGGGTTGGGGTTAGCTCAAACCTACCGAATATAAAAGTAATTGTCTTCGGGCACCAAAAATGTGCCATGGCTTGTATGACTTTAGGACGAACAGCGATTTGGATCAACGATAGGAGATGACCAATTTTGGCCTTCACGCGCTCCTGGGCAAACTGATCTAATTGACCCCACCATCTGAAGAGCTCCGCCTTGGGAGCAGGAATGAACTGGATATCGTCTTTCCCCATCACATATAAACTGGGACTTGAAAAGTTTATCCTACGTTGCCACGGGCCAAATAAAAAGACTGAGTAAAAGTAAAGGAATCACTTTGCTTTTAAAGAAAAATGGCAAGCACAAAGACATACGCATGGGACGTGCGGCTCGATTTCTAACTCAGAAGGCTTAATGAAATTAAAAAGGTATCCGCCCATCGCAGTCTCGCGTTAGCAGCATATCCTTCTAACCTCGGCTAAGAAATTCGGGGAAAAGAAAGGCAACCTCTACATCGCAGTCTCGCGTTCGAGGTCGTATCTTTCTTAACACCATCCTAGAAATCCTATGGCGGCCCAAGTCCGGCGGCTGAGTTGTGTGTGTCATGTGTAGTGTTTAAAACAGTAAAGCATGCATAGCAGTTTGTAATCATAAAACATTTTATTTTGACAGAATAAAAAAACTTTAAGCTATTACCCTGCAAAAAAGCAAAAAAAACCCAAGTCAGCAAAGCGTTTAAACAAAGATTAAATGGCCTAAGTCCTCAAAGTCCCCAGCGGAGTCGCCAAGCTGTCGCGACCTCTTTTTTTGGGAGCCCGCAATCGGGTACGGGCGCCTAAGGAGGCTAATGGCTCGGCTGAAATTGGTTAAGCCCGGACTCTCCCTAAGTCCACCAATTCACGACTTAATGGTTCAAGTTTTTTAACCTGTAAATTAATTTTTAAAATGGAGTCACCACTAATCGATTTTGAGTGAGTTGATTAGAAACCCAAGTGAAGTATCGGGAGAAATACTCACTCTGCGTAACCGCAGAGAAATTAGGATCGGGGACTTGATTACACTAGTTAATCACTAATGCCCTTTCGGTACCTAATCTTGTTTAAACCTTGAGGTTTTTTGGATGTTCGAGGGATTTCCATGCATTTTTGGGAGGAAAAACATTTTTTAGTCATTTTCTAATTTTTTTGGACACAAAAGGGATTTTTTTGGGATTTTTTTGGTTTTTTGGAAAAATACAAGTCTTTTTGGCTTTTTCTAAATTTTTTTGGCTTTTTCATGAATTTTTGGCTTTTTTTTGGATTTTTGGCATTTTTTGGAAAATATGAAATATTTTTGATTTTTTGGAAAATAAAATATTTTTTGATTTTTTTGATTTTTTTGATTTTTTTGAAATAAAATATTTTATTTATTTATTTATTTATTTAAAATATTATATTATATTAGAATAATATTTTTAAAAAATGACCCGGGTCGGATCCGCGGGTTGGGTCCGACCCGGGTCGGTAACCCGAACGCGGACGGGCCCGCGTTGGGGCTCGACTCAATTTTTGGGTCTTTTTTTTTTTTTTTTTAATAAACGCAGCCCACACTGGAATTGGGCCTATTTGAATAAAAAAAAAGGATACCCAGCCCAAGCTCAGAAACCGGCCCGACGAGTGCAGGTCCGACCCGGGGAAACCCTACCCGGAGACAAGGAAACCGGGTCGGACGGACCCGCGAATTGACCCGGTTTCCAGCCTTCTTTCCCTTTCGTTCGCTCGCGGCGCTGGTGAAGAGACCGGGGCGGCAGCTCGCATCGTCGGCGACGGCTACGCGGAGGACGGCGATGGTCGATCGTTCGTCGGACTGAAGAGCACGACTCAACAACGATGGCCGATGACGGGTGGAGATGCGAGGGGAATGGCGTACAAAGCACGACCGAGGACCGGATCCCACGGTGGCTTGAGGCGACGAGGACGGATGGCGAGCGTCAGTCGGCGAGTGTTGTTACCTATTCACGGCGAGTTGCGCGAGTCTACCTCTCGGTTCCAGTCGGCACAGCGCGACGGTGATGTGGGTAGCAGGTGTCAGGACGTCTCTGTTGAAGGGATTTTCGAGAGTACCGGTGGCGATCCGGTGCAACGACGACGTCGGGGCGTCGAAAGCAGCGGCGATCCAGTGCAGCGACGGCGTCGGGTGGTCGGGAGCGTTCGGCTCGGCGCGAGGATGGCGTCGGGCAGCGTCGACTCCACTACTTTATCCTCGAATCGAACCTTCCCTCCTCCGACTTCTCTCGTTCAGCCCTCTCACACTCGATTTGGCCCTTCACGCTCGGATCCGCCTCAAGCACTCCGGTTTCCCTCTCACTCAACCTCCACTCACTCGGATCTCTCCCTCTCAAGCTCACCTGCTCGCAGATCTGGGTTCGCTTGCCGCCGGCCTCCCCCGATGTCTCTCGGTGGGAGGTCGTTTAGCTTGCGACCCGATCCTTCGCTCGCTCTTTGATTTCCTCCTTGAAGTCTCTCAAGGGGAAGCTCTCGGAGTTTGCTCTCTGCCTTGCTCGTTCTTTGAGCTCCCCGAAGTCTCTCGGGGACCCCTCTGAACTTGCCGGCTTCTCGTGTCTCTCGCTCGCTCTTCAACCTCCTTCGAAGTCTCTCAGGAGGAGGTTTCCGAGCTCGCGATCTTCTCTGGTGTGTCCCTTTGACGACGGAAATGCTTCGCTATTTATAGGCGAGGAGGTCCGGTCGACGGAGAGGCTCGGCCGCCGGTCCTTGGCTTGCCGACCAGACCCTCGTGGCCTAACCGGCGTCCCATCCGCCACCTGCCCTCCAGCTGCTCCCCTTTGTTGCCGTCCGTCTGCTCATCCGGCGTCGCGCCCCCTGCGCGTGTGTTGCAGAGCGGACAAAGGAGGAAGAAGACCGAAAAGGGCTAGGCCGGAGGAGAATGAAAGTGGGCCGTAGAGGCCCATGCGGAGGGGGAAGAGGGAGAAAAATGGGCTGCTTTTTGTTTTGATATTTGCTTTTTCCGAAAAAGACAAAATAAATAAAATGAAAACTTAATTAATAAAATAAAATTAACCTAATTAAAATTGAGGTGTCAACAGGACTAAATACTGAGAATGTCTTAGGGATTTGAATATGGTTATAATATCCACTATATCGCCTACTTTATAGTGGAATCATGTGCTACTCTTCCCTTGGAAATGGTCACATCAACTGAATCGATCAAATCATGTCAATCCATTTGTGATTTATTTCCCTTTTTATTCGCTTCATTGTGCTGGATAACTTGTCTTTCCGCAACAATTCTTATGGTAATGGTCTCCTGTATCAAGAAAATAAATAGTTACAAAACAAACATTTTTGTGACACAATTTGAAGACAGACATTAAAGATAATGAAAATAGTGTTTATCACTCGAGCAATCACTAGATTAACCAAAATCTGAGGTTAGCACTTCGGGCCTTTGATTTAAGTTATTTGTTCTAATAAAGTATATATTGTCTATAACATTTAGTCTCACTTTTCATAGTCAAAGTTTAAGTGTCCGTTTGTTTCATGAAAAGTAAATGATTTGGAAAACATTTTCCTGAAAATAATTATTTATATCACTTGAATTAATTAGTCAGTAAAAAAGTTGGGCATGAACCCTTTCAAGCATATGCATTTTGGATTGCTAGCAATGTTACAATTCCCATTCGCACCACAGAATGCTTAAGCGTCGCAGTCATCCGTTTGTGTGGGCGCATGCAGAGTCCAACGGCGTCTGGTCTATCCAAGGGAAAAGCTGAGGGACCCGTTCTTTAAAACCAACATCCACGTGATGAACCTGTTCAAAATGTTGAAGTAATAGTAGATTTCCATTTGGTTGAAGACGAAGCCAAACATAAAAACCGGATTTTTTTTTTTCTTTTTTTGGTCGGAAAACATAAAAACCGGATTAGGCGTCAACTGAGGGACCCGCTAAACAAAATGCCATTCCAAGGTTTCGGCCGGAAGTGCACTGCCGATCTGTCCCTCAGGATCGGCAGCGGATAACCCAAAGAATCGAGCCTATAACCACATTCAAAACCCACGATGTATAGGGACATTCTGTCTATCCATTTGTAACAAATAACCACGTCGCATCATGTAGACAATTGGGCACTCATCAAAAGATTTCCAAATCTTCTTCCCCTTCGTTTTGCATGGACAAGCCCGTGATTGAACAGTTCAATGCATCGTAAACAATAAAAGTCATTTTCTCTTTGGAAAAAGAATGTAATTGTCACTTCTGTCCAAGGTAGATATAGCAATTAGCACCTAGAGAGGGGTGAATAAAAAATAGTTTTTCGTGATAAGTGAGCAATACTAAATAGACAATAAAAAGGAAGTTCGCCTTTTGTTAACAAAACAAATTATGATCAAAGTAAAAGAGAGTAAGGAAGAGAAAATGAACACATAAATTATAGTGGTTTGGCTTATTCCAAGCCTACGTCCATTCTTCCGCACTGATAGCCCACCGGCTGGATTTCACTATGAACAAAAGAGTTGTTACAGCAAAGCTCTCCCTTTATTCCACAATATAGATACTTTACCACACTTCTTCAAGGTTTCTCAAAGATATAGACTCTCTTTTGCATACAAGATTTCGCTCAACAAATGAATTGACTAAAAACAAAAAGCTTCAGACTTTGGAATTCTTCTATCGCGTACACACTCAAAACAACTGGAATGTCTTCCTTATATACTCATTTATACCATCATACCCGTTGGCACTTACCAAAGGAATTCCTCCAATCTACTCATTGGACAGAATCAATTAGGAAGATCTTCGAACTATTTAAGAAACATGACGATAGCCCATCAATCCTGCTCGCCCATATAATCAGGATCTTGGTTTCCATAAGTAGAACCTTCCAAGTCTACTTCGCCAATCAATGGATCCACAATCCCTAAATCAATCTTGATTTGAATAATGGATTCCGACATGCTATATCCAGCCAAGAGATCTTCTCCAGTCGATAAAGTCAAATCCTTAACGAAACATCCAATTTTGGATAAGTCTTCTTCGACGGACTAAAAACTATCAATGAGGATAGACTTTGAATCTTGAGTCTAGCAGTCCGGAGGTCTTCAAGCTTTGATAAAAGAGTCTATAAGTCTTTAAATTAGACTGATTGGAAACGTTTTGTCAGCTTCAAAATACTCAAGGAAGATTTCTCCAACAATCTCCCCATTTTTTATGGTGACAAAACTTTCCTGCAAATTTGGATATCTTTGACCTGCAAAACATTACTCAAGCAAATATGGATATCTCACATAGATAAATAGCTTAATAACACTAGAATCTGCATCCACAGAAGGTAGATTAGTTCTTTAAATAAGCAAAGCCATGAGATATCAACAGTGCTTAAGATAAACAAACATTCAAACAGTCAAACCCAAATCCAGTCCAAATCCAAACAGCCAAACACAAAAGTCAAGTCAAAACAAAACATCATAATAGTCAAGAGTTCAAAAATTCAAATCAAATCTGCACCACATCTCTCCCCCTTTTTGTCATCATTAAAAAGGTAGAGATGAAAAGAAAATGGAATTTAAGATTGCTTGAGAACACGAACAAGCTAGAAATCTCCCATTGACTAGACAATGTCTTCTAGCCTTTTCAAGTCCTCATTCAGTTGCGCCACATCTTCACCCTTAGCATTTGCTTGAACTTAAAGAGCAAGGGCTTGAATTTGATCATTCAAAGAAACTGAAGAAGTTTGACCTGCAGTCTGCAAGTTCTGTACTTCACATCCTAGAGCATATATTTGACCCCGCATCTCTAAGAGAACATCAAGAATTTTGCGAAAATCTACTGAATTATCAGTTTGAGTACTGGCTTCTACACGATCAAACGGTGTAAAGGCAGATGATGGTAAATCAGCATAGTCACGTAGATTAGGCGATGAAACATCATGTCCCTCCTCAAGAAATTGAGATGCATAGATGTCCTCTGGATCTGCTGGAGAGCGGCTTACTCCTTCACTGGTAACAGGGTATGAGGACATTCCTCTTTTCTCAGGATCTCCCCCTGTTTCCATGCCTTCATGTGGAGAAGAGTGTTCCTCATGCTCTGCTTCCGCTTGATCTCCTCTCTCCTCTTCTTCTTCTTCAATTCTTTCCTCCTCTTCATCTTCTTCTTCTGCTTCTCTCTCCTCTGCTTGTCTTTCCTCTGCCTCCAAATTTTCTCTTTCTCCAGTCCTCTATTCTATCTCATCCGTGTCTTTTTCTTGTCTCTCCGTTGATTCTAGAATAGAACGACTCAAGTTCTTCAATGCCATTGCAGAAATGGTGATATCATCCTCATCCTCTTCATCCTCAATGATGAGAGCTCTTCTTTTCTTGGATGAAGCAACCATGGGCTCCTTCCCTTTTCTCTTTGCAGCCAAAGAGATTTGATGAGTCTTGATAGGGGTTTTCTCCTTGAATTTCTCCAACGCCTTGTTGAGTTCCTTCAGACGCATTTTGGAGACCATTTTCAGTCCCACCACCATTTGATCGCACGTTCGAACACAAAGAATTTGGGGAGGCTGAACGTTCAAATGTTTGAATAACTTGGTCACAAGAGCTGGATAAGGAAGTTGACCCTTGTCCTTCACCACTGCCCTGTACATGTGGAACATAATAGTGTGTGGAAGAAAGAACTTTTTCCTAGCATTGATGGCATACATCAGCTTTGCCTCCAAGTTTGAAATGTTGGTCTTTGAAGTAGATTTTGGTCTAAGGTAATTAATCACAATCTTGTGAAGCAAAACGTTGGTCGCATTCATTCTCATATAGGAAATCTTTCCCTCTGTCCTTCTATCCTGAACAAGCTCCAACGTTGCACGAGCAATAGACACACTAATAGGTTGATATCTCCCTCTTTCAACCCCAATCACATCAGCCAATGTATTCATGTCAACCACATAATCCTGATCTCGAACACTAAAAGAGAATCTATTCGCATCCAAGAAACTGAGATTCGAATAGAAATAAGCAATAAGTTTAGCATACGCTTCGGTAGATTCAGAATAAAACTATTCAAGTTGAAGAAGACTGAATTTCTCTCGCAGATTGACATTCACAGAGTCAAGAAAATCAAAATCCACACTTCTAGGGTTTATTACCCCACGCTTCAGCAACTTAGAGTACAGTTGCTTGTGTTCCTCCGATCGAAACAAGTCTGTCCTTTTGCTCCGAATTTTTGCCGCAACACCCATTCTCGGTTTAAACTAATTATACAACTTGTCATCATCATTCCCATCTGGTTGATTAAATCCTCCAACCCGTGGATCACTTGGGATATTAGCAAAGGCTTCTTCCGCCGACCCCGCGGGGGCAATTCCCAAACGTTCCATTGTGCGTAAAAAGAAAGTTTCATTTCTATACCTTTTGTCTTTCAGAAATTCATCAATGTGGTTCAAAGGAGTACCACCCTTCTTCAAAGCACAATAAAGCTTGTAGGTAAAAGAGGGCTTATGAATTCTTACAAGTTCTACGTCTTCGATTATTTCTTCCTCTTCTCGATGTACAACATCCTGAGGTCTAGAGGGAGGAGATGGACGCTGCTGAGAATGTTGAGGACTCTGTTGCTGATTAGGAGATTCTTCTTCTTCGGTTAGATCGAAGTGCGTAGGCCCCTCACGCATTTGCTGTGGTCCCCTATTCGCGATCCTTGAAGACTTTCTTTGGAAAGACATTTTTCACAGTCTTTGAGAGATTCCAAGCTTGTTTTCCCAAGAAAGATGACAACTTTTCGAGGATTAAACAAGAGAAGAAGACAGAAATGGAAGATCGGTGCTCTCTTAGGGTTTTTGAGAGTAAAGCGAAGAGGAACCAACAATATATAAGACAGTCAAAGAGAGGCATACGGAACATCATAAAAGAAAGTATAAAGATGCCTTTTAAAAATAACTGCTTTTTTCAAAAAATTAGATAACTGTCATTTCAAAAATAACCCATTTTTCGAAAAGGAAAGATTGCAATAATCACGTAAATTAAAGATAGCAATAATCAATCACGGGTTGATGATCGTACCTTTTCGAGATTTGATTCGAGAGATAATAAAATAAAATAACTTACGAAAGAAAATCTTGATCGTCTGAGTCTGAGAGTCTCTAGACTTTTACTTTTTCAAACCTCAAGATGTTGAGTTTGCAACAAATAACTTCAAATTGATTTTTCTCTAAAGGCTTTGTAAATATATCCGCCAGTTGATTCTTTGAGTCAACAAACTGAATAAAAAATTCTCCATTTTGAATATGATCTCTAATGAAGTGATGTCGAATCTCTATATGTTTTGCTCTTGAGTGAAGAATTGGATTCTTAGTGAGATTGATTGCGCTGGTGTTGTCACACTTAATCTTCATTCATGAATCTTCAATTCCAAAGTCTCTTAGCTATTGTTTTATCCACAGAATTTGTGAACAACAACTCCCAAGAGCTACATATTCTGCTTCTTCTATAGAAAGAGCTACTATACTTTACTTCCTTGAAAACCAAGACACTGTCCTACTTCCAAGTAGTTGACACGTACCCGAGATGCTCTTTCTATCAACTCCGCATCCGGCTAGGTCTGCCTCTGAGTATCCAAAAAGAGTAAAGTCTCCATTTTTAGGATACTAAAGACCAAAGTCTAAAGTTGATGCAATGTATTTAATAATACGTTTTGCAATACTTAGATGAGATTCTTTAGGGTCTGCTTGAAATCTGGCACAAATGAAAACACTAAACAAAATGTCAGGTCTAGAAGCAGTAAGATAAAGAAGTGAACCAATGATACTCCTGTATAACTTCTGATCAACTTTCTTTCCTCCTTCATCTTTGTCTATCTTCAAGGAACTTGACATTGGTATATCAGCCTTTTTGCAATTTTCCAGTCCAAACTTTTTGACAAGATCATTAGCATATTTTTCTTGATGAATAAAAGTTCCTTTCTTCAGTTGTTTCACTTGAAGCCCGAGAAAAAAAAGGTTAGTTCACCCATCATGCTCATTTCAAATTCATCCTGCATAGACTTAGAGAATTTCTTGCACAGACTTTCATTAGAGGATCCAAAAATAATATCATCAACATATATTTGAACAAGCAGAAAACTTTTGCTTTCTCTTTTGATAAATAGTGTAGTGTCTACTTTACCTTTGACAAAGCCATTTTGAATTAAAAACTTACTCAACCTGTCGTACCAAGCTCGAGGTGCTTGCTTTAAACCATATAAAGCCTTTTTCAGTCTGAATACAGAGTCTAGTTTCCTTGGGTCTTCAAAACCGGGTGGTTATTCCACATAGACTTCCTCATGATAAATCCATTTGGAAAGCACTTTTGACGTCCATTTGAAATAACTTGAAATTCTTATAACAAGCAAAAGCAAGTAATAATCTAATTGCTTCTAACCTTTCTACTGGTGCGTAAGTCTCATCATAGTCTATCCCTTCTTCTTGCGTATATCCCTTGGCCACGAGTCTTGCTTTGTTTCTTACGACCTTTCCTTTCTCGTTCATCTTGTTCTTGAAAACCCATTTAGCTCCAATAATAGATTTACCTTTCGGTTTATGAGTCAATTCCCATACATCATTAATACTGAATTGCCTGAGTTCTTCTTGCATAGCTTCAATCCATCTTTCATCAGATAAAGCTTCTTCTATGCTTTTGGGTTCTATTTCAGAAATAAGAGCCACAACACTAGACTCTTCGTGCCTTTTGGATCTTGTGCGAATTCCTTCATTAATGTCGCCAATAATGAGATCTTTGGGATGACTGGACTTATGCTTCCAGTTGCTGGTTGATTTGTCAAATTGTTGATCTTTTTCTTCATTTGAATCTTCGACAATCATTTGTTGCTGGTCTTTTGAAGTCTAAGCTGCTTCTAAAAATGTAGACTTTGTGTAGTCTGGAGCAGGTTTAGATTCTTCAAGATGAGTCTGAATAGATTCATTTTGTATAGAATCTTGGAATTTGACATTCATTGATTCCTCCATAGATTGAGTATTCTTGTTGTAGACTCTATAAGCTTTGCTTGTGGTTGAATATCCAAGGAAGATGCCTTCGTTTGGTTTTTCTTCAAACTTGCCAACTTGATCATTTGCATTTTTCAATATAAAGCATTTACATCCAAACACATGAATATATGAAACAATATGCTTTTTTCTTTGAATAACTCATAGGGGTTTTCTCCAAAATAGGCCTTAGAAAAACTCTATTAATGATATAACATGCTATAGAAACGGCTTCAGCCCAAAAACGTGAAGAAATGTTATTTTCAATTAAAAGAGTTTTAGTCATTTCTTGAAGTGATCTATTCTTTATTTCCATAACTCCATTTTGTTCTGGAGTATATGGAGAAGAGAACACATGCTTAAAACCAGATTCATCACAAAATCTTGTAAAGTCTTGATTTTCAAATTCGCCTCCATGGTCAGTTCGTATACTTGAAATAACATACCATTTTTTCATTTTGGACCTTTTTAGCAAACTTTTTAAAGTAAGAAAATGTTTCAAACTTACTTACCAGGAAATATACCCAAGTGAATCGTGAGTAGTCATCCACAATTACTAGGCAATATTTCTTACCTCCAATGCTCTAAGTTCTGGTTGGTCCAAAGAGATCCATATGCAGAAGCTGCAGTACACGGTTAGTGAAAACTTGGTTTATTGGTTTAAATGAGTTTCTTACCTGTTTTCCCAACACGCATAGTGTACATAGATCATTCTTTAGGTATGATATATTGGGTAGACCCCAAACAAGCTTCTTTGCTGAAATTTTGGCTATTTGTTTCATGTTGATGTGCCCGAATTTTTTGTGCCATAAGTTTGCATTGTCTTGTATTGAGATTAGACATTGAAATTCATCTGGTTTGACATCTAAGAGGTAGATATTTCCATGTCTTCGACCCATGAATGACTGAGTGGAATCTTTACTAGTTCTTGAACATATTCCCTCTTGAAAGTTGATTTTGAAACCGGTGTCACACAACTAACTGATACTAAGCAAATTGTAGTTGAGTCCTTCCACTAAGGAAACATTACTGATTGTGAGGCTTCCAATCTTTACAGTTCCAAATCCCACAATTCTTCCTTTGTTGTTTCCTCCAAATGAAACTTTTCCACCATTTACTTGAATGAGCTTTATGAAGCAATTTGAATCTCCTATCATATGTCTTGAGCATCCACTATCCAAATACCATTTTACCTTTTTATTGATAGTAACTTGCATTTAAGAAAAGAGACTCAAGCTTTCTTTGGTACCCATATTTTCTTGGGTCCATTGGTGTTAGTATGATATACGGTCTTTGCCCATACTTTCTTAACAGGTTTCCAAACCATAGGACATTCTTTTTCAAAATGATCTGAGCTATTGCATTTAGAACATTTAAGAGCATTGCGACCTACTGGTTTTACAAAAACTCTTTGGAAATGATTTTTGTAAGCATCTCTTGTAGGTCTTTGCTTAATTCTTTCCTTTACTTTAGGAAAATCAATTAGAGGAATGGTTTCCACAGTCATTCCCAAACTAGATTTATTGAAATAAGGTCTTTGAGCAAAAGGAATTTTTTCTCAAGTTTCTCGAGATCCTATAGAAAATCTTTTAGAAATATTTGAGATGTCATTTTTCAAAATGCATTTTCTTTTGAAAGATTGTCTTCATTTTCTTTCAAGAGTAGAAACACTTTTGTCTAAACATTTTGACCTTTTCTTTCAAAACATTTTCTTGTTTTTTAGTGCAGAATTTTCTTTTTAAGTTCGAAATTCTTTTAAGAGAAGTTTTGAGACTAAGACACAATTCATCAATGTATCTAGAGACTTTAGTAGGGATTTTCAAATTACTTACCTCGATTTCATTGTCTGAATCTGAGTCTGTCTCGGAGTTTGAATCTGAATCCGATTGTGCCATTAGACATATATTGGCATAATCATCATCACTTTCTTCACATTCTGTATCACTCCAAGTTTCTGCTTTGAGAGCCTTTCGATATTTTTCAGCTTTTCCTTTCTTTTTCCTCAAAAGGGGACAGTTGGGTCTAATGTGTCCATTTTTCTTACATTCAAAGCAGACTATATCTTTATTGGATTCATCATCCTCAACAGACTTACTCTATTGCTTTTGAAAACTTTGTTTCTTTGGATTGAATCTTCTTCCTTTTCTGTTCAGCTTTCTGAATCTTCTTATCATGAGAGCAAGCTCTTCGTCATCCATATTGTCTTCAGAATCTGTGACATCATAATCATCATTAGATTTTAATGCAATGGATTTCTTACCTTTAGGATCTTCGTCTTCGTTGATTCGCTCCACTTCATAAGATTGAAGAGTCCCAACCAATTCATCAACCAAAAGTGGCATAATTCTTTGTGTCTCCCTTATTGAGGTCTTTATGTGATTCCAATCCTTGGAGAGTCCACGCAATAACTTGTTTACTTTCATGGGATCAGAAATTGGTTGACCTTGATTTTCAAGACCATTCACGATTTCTGTAAAACGACTAAACATGTCAATAATAGATTCTCTTGATTTCATTTTGAAGGCTTCGTATTGACCGAGGAGAATGTTGATTCTGGTTTCTTTCACTCGATCAGTTCCTTCATAGGTGATGTGTAATCTATCCCAAACTTCTTTGGCTATAACACAAGAAGATATTATGTTATATTCAGTAGGTGACAAAGCGCAATATAAAGAATAAATTGCTTTTGCATCAAGAGCTTGTCTCTTGGTTATCTCTTCCTAAGTCATTTCACTAGACTCAATAGCTTATTTTCCTCTTTCTGAGACAGATGTAGCTTTAGGAATGATTCCTTTGTCTACCACATCCCATTCCAAAGGATCCTTTGATCTTAGAAATGCCTTCATCTTGTTTTTCCATATGTTGTATTCATTTCCATCAAAGTAAGGCGGTCTGGTATTGCTTTGCCCTTCTACCAGCCCTGGAGCCAACATACTAGCCATGGATCTTTAACTCTGAAGTAAAACACTTCAAATTAAGTGAGTACACAAGCTTTGATACCAATTGAGATAGCTAGTATAAGCACCTAGAGGGGGTGAATAGGTGTAAAAATAGTTTATTGTGATAAGTGAGCAATACTAAATAGACAATAGAAAGGAAGTTCGCCTTTTGTTAAAAAAACAAATTATGATCAAAGTAAAAGAGAGTAAGGAAGAGAAAATGAACACATAAATTATAGTGGTTTGGCTTATTCCAAGCCTACGTCCACTCTTCCGCACTGACAGCCCACCGGTTGGATTTCACTATGAACAAAAGAGTTGTTACGGCAAAGCAATCCCTTAATTCCACAGTGTAGATACTCTACCACACTTCCTCAAGGTTTCTCATAAATATAGACTCTCTTTTGCGTACAAGATTTCACTCAACAAATGAATTGACTAAGAACAAAGAGTTTCAGACTTTGGAATTCTTCTATCGCGCACACACTCAAAACAACTAGAAAGTCTTCCTTATATATTCATTTATGCCATCATACCCGTTGGCACTTACCAAATGAATTCTTCCAATCTACCCATTGGACAGAATCAATTAGGAAGATCTTCGAGCTATTTAAGGAACATGACGATAGCCCATCAATCCTGCTTGCCCATACAATCAGAATTTTGGTTTCCATAAGTAGAACCTTCCAAGTCTACTTCGCCAATCAACAGATCCACAATCCCTAAATCAATCTTGATTTGAATAATGGATTCTGACATGCTATATCCAGCCAAGAGATCTTCTCTAGTCGATAAAGTCAAATCTTTAACGAAACATCCAGTTCTGGATAAGTCTTCTTCGACGGACTAAAAATTGTTAATGAGGATAGACTTTGAATCTTGAGTCTTGCAGTTCGTAGGTCTTTAGACTTTGATGAAAGAGTCTACAAGTCTTCAGACTAAAATGATGGAAACGTTTTGTCAGCTTCAAAACACCCAAGGAAGATTTCTCCAACCAACAGGATAAGTATACTTTGGGAGTGTCATAATTTTCATACAACACTCACTTGAATATCATAACTTTTTTTTTATTCACTTGAGTACCATTGATGATTTGTCTCACCAAAAAAGCTTACATGGCATTAATTTGTAATTTATCATCCAACATAGCATGTCACAAAGTTGAATTAGCAATTGAGAAGGTAAACGACTTTGCTTGAGTGTTTGGTTGAAGGATAGGAGAAGTTCTAATAATATCATGAATGATCGTTTTAGTGTCGCAAACATTTAGGATTATCAATTTTTTTTTTAAAGTGATAGGAAGAGAGAGGGTGTTTGAAAATTAAAACGACGTCGTCTTCTCGTGGAAGATTTTTAAGGAAACAACAAGAAATGACAACGTTTATTATACTCTTGTTATGCTTGACAAAAACTTCCACATTAGACTTTAGTATATTTATAAATGTTTTATCCCGGAATGGAAAATTAAGAAAAAAAAATCCATGGAGGATGATTTATCGAAGATGACAATCAAGTGATCAATTTTACATTGATATGATATTCAAGTAATCGAAAAAAAAAAAGTTATGGCACTCAAGTGAGCATTATACGAAAGTTTTGGCACCCCTAGTGTTGATTTACTATCATAACCACATTCAAAAACCATGACATATGAGGACATTTCGTCGATTCGTCTGTATCAACTAACCACGTCGCATCATGTAGACAATCGAGTACTGATTAAGAGATGTTCAAGTCTTCTGCCCCTTGGCTTAAGCAAGAAAGGGAATAGTGGCATTCGGACACTGGTACTAATACTCATATGACTAACGATCTAGGTACAATTCGCATCAACTCAATTAAGTGAACCATTGAGGTTTGGCCTAGTGGCCATCCTTCTCTTATGAGACGAGGAAGGTGGGAGGTTCAAATTCACATTTTTTTAGGAGGGTTAGGGTGGGACGATTTAATATCAAATATGAGTTTCGACTCTTATACTTTGTAAAAAAGCAGGGTAAAAATCTGAGAGTTAGAATAGAAGTAGAATATAACAATATATATATATATATATATATATTAATTTTGGAACTTAATTAGATATTTATTATTATTATTATTATTATTATTATTATTATTATTATTATATCCTAACCTTTTTGGATATTTCTCCTCTCTTCTTTACTAAATAGCCTTACCAAATTTCTCAAATTACATAAACACAATGATAAAATTTAGCAATAGCATTGTATTCATAAGGAAGTATTTTTCCTTCCCCCCATTTCATAAGATTTCTAAATTTTATGTAAATGTAAATGAAAATCATGTTTTTTTTCCATTTTGCCAAAAAAAAATTGACCTGTTTTATTTCTTTTGCATATGGATAGTCAATTTTATAATACGAATTTTACTCATAAATGACAATTGAAATTGAATAGGAATGAGTCACGTGCAAATGGAATTATGCACGTGCATCAGCGCTCCAACATTATCCTCATCAGCAGAATTAAGATTACAGCAGATATGGATATGCTGCTCTCTCTCTGTCTCTCTCTCTCTCTCGCGCCTTAGAGCTCTCTTCGTCCCTGCCCTGTCTAAGCTGTCCCGGACATCATCTTTTGAGATTCCATGTGGCAGAACTAAGAACCCAAACGGTGAGTCGAGCTCTTCCTACTCTTTCATACTTTCAGTTCCTATTCTGAGTCTAGTGCCTCTGTTTTGTCATCTTCTTCATCCGGCTACATTTGCCAAGCGTTTTTCCTGGTATGCAAATTTCAATGTGGAATTCATGGGAATGCGTGTCTGCTTCGTATTGCTATATCGAATAGTTGATCTTAAGACAGTTTGTTTTCAGTAGGCAGTCGCAGTTGGAAAATGTCTCGTGAATGATGCTGATGGCTGCCTCGTTCTGTGATGTCAACCTGGGCTGTGGTCTTCGCAAGCTCCATGACTTCCACTCAACCCAGAATGGGAAGAAAAGGTGCCCTTTCCTCTTCATTTTCGCTATACACCCCGTGTGGCTGTTGAATTATACTTTGAAGAAAGTCAATGTGTTTTGCTTCCCATGGGACGTAGAGCTATTTAATGTTGTCTATGGATTATCATGTGAGGAACTGGACATCCCTTACTTTTTGGATGTGAGTGACGGTCTGATGACCAACCATCCTCATCAGAAAGGAAACAATGTGGTGCTAACCTTATGCAGAAGGATGTTGGATGCTAATCCTTTGGCCAATCCAAGTGTTGTTATCATGTATAAGTGTAATCCTCCATGACCCGTCAGAGGTAGAGTACTATATACTCTCATATTTAAGTATTATGTCTATTGCAGGAGGGTAGTACTTTCACAGGGGGAAATAGAATGACCTTCCATGAATGGAATCTTCCGTATCGATTATATGAAAGGACCAAAAGCAACCGAATCAGAAGCTTCATTTTTACTGTTTGAATGAACTAATAATGTATCAATGAGTTTTGATCTATATCCACATTGACCAAGAAACTTCCACGGCGAATAGACATTGATGATTCTATATTTGAGTAAAGCTTATGTGATCTACAACTTACTAAATAAATGTTTCTTTGATATGTTGAAAAACTGTGCTCCTCTGTTGTGATTGCGTTGTTTTTTCACTTGGTTACTTCACTACAGCAGGTTCTACATCCACTGCTGTCAAGATATGAGATACTTGCCCTGCATTATCAGTTATATCTTTTCATCCTTTCATACGTGTCAGTTGGGGAGCAAGGATGTTCTGATTCCACCTGATATGTGTGGAAAGAAAAGGTGGAAGAGCAGATACTAGTCAATTTCATGATGTCACATATGCTCTTTCTGTAGGTCTCATGCGCATGCCCAAAATCTATGTTCCTATTCTAAGCAGCATATATATCTCAAAAGACTAGACATTAAGTAAGTGAAAGTCAAGCGATGTTTTAAGCTTCACCAAGCTTCTTTTGGGAAGAATGCTCATAGTTCTGAATTGGCAAAAGAAGATGATATTTCCAGGCAACATTGATATGGAGGGCAATCAAGTTGCCAATTTACTTTGTTGCTCTTGTTCCTCTTATGGTGAGCTTTTCAATACTCCAGAGATGGATTTTTCTATGCTTCATCGATGATTACTTGACACAGAAGCCTCTATTTTGTAGTATTCACAGTCTAGCACAAGCTTGACAAACTTTGTCAGACACACGTAGAATGAGAGCTTTCAATAAATGCTGAATTTAGCCAATTTTCTTTTGCATCGGCGCAACGGAAGTACAGCCTAGAATAATGAGAAGTCGATGGAAGGATGCAGGAAGATGAAAGAACATAAAAGGAGTACAAGTTTTGGTGTATGGTCGCTTCTCTCTGTGGAGATATATATTCTAAATTCTGATGTGGATTTCAAAAAAGAAATTGAGTATATTGCTACACAACCGCAAATATTACTGTCAGAGGGGTTCTTTTCTTACTAACGCTTGTAAATACAGAGATCTATAAGTTCAGTTAATTCAGTCATTTGCAGGTCTGTCATAAAAGTAATTTACCAGAAATACTGGGTTTGAGAGTGTCCTTTGGGTTAATGGAACAAAAAATTTAAACGGTGTAACATAATTCTAGCTTAATGAATATGACATTAATTTTATATGGCCTCCCCTCCCTCTCTTCCCCTGGCTTCTAGTATTCCTTTGACATTCTCTGTCCTCGGCTATTTTAGATGAAGTGTGAAGCCCACAACCTTTTGGCAGCCTTTCCAATTTTATCCCGCATGACATTGTTTTACATTTTTACCTCTTTTGAATGTTCGATTGTTGGATTATATCTTTTGAAACAGATTGGTAGTGCATCAGCCTATCTACAGTCAAGCAAGTGGCATGCAGCGGCTAAAAGGGAGATATTGAACATCTTTCGCATTCAAATCCGCAGATATAGACCCAACGTAAACCATCAAATGACAAACCAAAACAACCACATCAGCTCTCCCAAACTTATCCCTCCTTCTCCGTCTGTCTCTCCAGACCTCTCTCGCTCACCCTCTCTCCCTTCTGAGGGCCACCGGCCAGCGCCCGTGGCTTCTGCCATCGGCAGCTTACTGGCCGGCTTGGCCCGATCTGCGGATCATGCTGCCGTCTGCCCTCGCGATCCTCTGCCTCCCTCTTTGGTTTGTACGTTTCTTTTCTGCAAAAGCAAAGCCAGCGCGAGGGCGTGAGGGAGGAAGAAGACCCACGCGCGGGCCGGGCCGACATGAAAGGAGATGGGCCGGTCCCCGCGAAAAGAAGAAAAGAAGGAAGAAGAGAGGTGGACCGGCCCACACAAAAAGAGAAAAGAAGAAAGAAGAGGAGGAGGAGGAAAAGGAGGGCCGGGCAAACCCAACCCCTTGCCCGGCCCTATTCGATTTTTTTTTTCTTTTTTTTTTTATGATGATTATAATTTTCAATAATAATAACATTCTTTCTTATTCTCTTTCTTTTCTTTTCTTTTCTTTTTGATGACAAATTTTTTGGAAAAATTTTAAAATTACTAATAGTGATGCAAATATTCCTAATATTATACGCAATACAATTTAGTGAAAATTATTTTTTTTTTATCTAGGGTTTAAAAATTAACCCCTAATTTTCTAAACAATTAAGTATGGTAAAATTTAAGTGTCAACAAGTATCCCTAAAATCGCCTTTCATACCCGATCTCTTTTTTTAAGGTGTATCGTATGTGTAGAAGCGAATCACAACACCTTTCCGTTGCCACGTAGGGTATAGGTTTGGGAGAACTTGTGTTCGTGTAGATTCTCAAACTCAATGAGTTGAAATTGAATGCAAAGTAATGATGCCTTTGGTGGACATGACCCTGAGTGTGACATCCAAAATTTTGGGTTTTAATTTCTACTTGGATAAATAATGCCATTTTCGTTCAATTGAAGCTAGGGATTGTGAAATTGGGATGCAAGTGGGCTATATTGGTAGGGAAAAATACCAATTGGAATGACCAGGTGATTGAATGAAATTGTGGGAGTCAATTTGATTTAATTCAAGAGGAATTAAGGCCCAATTGGAAAGAAAATCTAGCAAATTCGTATGCCCATAGACCCAATATTTTAAATTACCCAAAGTCTTCTAGAAGGGGCATTTTTGGCAAGGAAAATGGAGTGGAAGACAGCTGGTTCGGTGGGGCCAAAGAGAGAGAGAGAGAGAGAGTGTGTGAGAGGGAAAAGAGAAATTGGTTTTCTCTTCCTCCCCTCTCCCCTCCGTCGACGGAATGGATCCTCATCTTCTTCCTTTTCTTCAAACCTCCATGGGAGCCGAAGACCAGCAGAGAAGGAGCTACTGTCGCCGCCTCTCACCGCCGTCGTCGGCCACCGAAGCCGGAGCCGCCGCCGTTGCTCCGCAGTTGGCCGCACCTCACCGCACGCCCTATCTTCTGCCCCTCTCTCCCTCCTTTTGCTGGTGCGAACCAGAAGGCAGCAGAAAGTGAAGCAGCGTCCAGCGTCGCCGGAAGGAGCCGCGACCAGTTGCCTGGACGCCGCCGCACCGGAGCCGCCATACCGCCGCCCGTGCGACGCCGCGCGCTCCGCCGCCTCACGATCGCGCCTGCCGTCCCCAGCGGTGCGATCCAGCCTCTGTTTCACCTCTGGTCGGCCTCGTTCGGCCACCTCAGGCCGCCGCCCGACCACCTCCGGCCACCGCCGACCCCGCCAAAGCTCCGCCTCACCCTCAGCCGCCCTTGGCCGCCTCAACCGGCGCCTGAACCACCTCAACCAGCCGCGCGCAGAGAGTGCAGAAAAATGGGTATGACAGTGGATTTTGGCCCGTTTGGGCCGTTTCCGAGCCCCGAACCCGAGGCCTGCTTTGGGAAGAATCGTTCCTCGCGTCGCCGCCGTCGGATTGATCGATTTGCGCGCGATTTGGTGAGTAATCTCACTAATCCCGGATTAGTTGGCTAATTATGCTTTAGGTTGGTTTAGTTTTAATTAATTATGTTTAGGTTGTTAGATTAGAAGTAATTAGCAATTATTAGTCAATTGTGATGCGATTTAGATAAATTGTTTGTGCAATTAACAAGTAGACGTGGTCTACTATTTATTGGGAGTGTCTCGGGAATTTTTGGACCCCTAATTGAGCTTCAATTTGATGATTCGGGCCTAAGTGAGATTTTTGGCATTTAAATATTAATTTTCGGAATTAAATTAAATAATTATTTATTTTCCGAAAATTCAAGGGAGATGGTCTGGAACCGGAAAATTATGCTGATGACTGTGGTGAAGTCCGTTTATTTAATCGGAGTTTATTTTAAGCTAAATTGAATTTTTAATATTAATTAATTTTCGAAATTAATTAAATAATTATTTATTTTCCGAAAATTCAACTGGGGTGGCCCGTGACCGGAAAATTATGCTGATGACCATGGTGAAGTTCGTTTATTCAATTGGACCTCATTTTGAGCTAAACGGAATTTTTAATATTAAATAATAATTTTCGAAATTAATTAATTAATTTTTTATTTTTCGGAAATTAAGTTTGAGATGGCCGACGATCGAAATCTCGTGCTGATCATCGTGGTGCAGTCCGTTTATTTAATTAAGTTTTAAATTGTACTGAATGGATTTAATTGTGGATAATTACGAATCATCATGAAATGCATGGGGCTTGATGATTAGATATATCACCTCGGAGAATGCACATGGCTCGGTGACGAAGTATGTCGCCTTGGAGAATGCATGTGGCTCGGTGAATAAGTGTGGCATCTAAAAGGACACGTGGCCGGTAATTTGATGCATTACCTCGGAGAAGGCACGTGGTCCCGGTGAGTACATTTGGCATCTAAAAGGACACATGGGCTCGGTAATTTGATGCATTACCTCGCAGAAGGCACGTGGTCCCCCAAAGTACATTTGGCATCTAAAAGGACACGTGGGCTCGGTAATTTGATGCATTACCTCGGAGAAGGCACGTGGTCCCAATGAGTATATTTGGCATTTTAAAGGGCACGTGGGCTCGGTAAATTAATGCATTACCTCGGAGAATGCACGTGGCTCGATGATCGGTTCCATCACCTCGGAGAATGCACATGGCTCGGTGATAAGGGATATCACCTCGGAGAATGCACGTGGCTCGGTGATTGGTTCTATCGCTTATGACTCAGATAGCAATAGCTTGAATGACCGGGAAATGGTAAGGTTGTCATGTAATCGACTCGGTCGATTGATCGTTGCTTTGATTTGACGTCGTGAATTGATTGACTGATTGGGAATGACCATGAGATGGTCGATTGACTTGTAATCGACCAGGTCGATTGATCGATGATTCGATCTGAGTGTGACTTGATGTGATTCATTGCCTTGGTTGGATGTTGTGAATTGAATGATTGAATGGAGATGATCATGAATGGTCTTCCTGGCATATAATCGACTAGGTCGATTTGATCGATGCTTCGATTAGTGATCTGATTGCTTGGGTGTCTATTATGAATCGTACTAACTTGCAGGTGAGATATGAGGCCAAGGTACGTCTTCTGCCCTATGTGTGTATAGGCAGCCTATAGTATAATAGTTTACTAATTAGGCTTAGTGGGGTAGAACTCGCTGAGACGTAATCTCATCCCAGTTTGGGGAAAAACATTTCAGGACCCCGCTAAGGAGCTGAGGAGGAAGAGTCGGAGAAGGATTTTTGGGAAAAGAAGATAATCCTGAGATGGGCCTTGAGTACGACCTAGATGGACTGAGATTGTATCTTCTTTGATATCTCCATTTTGATGTGAATAGAGTTTAGAATAAAAAGTTTGTGAAGTGTTCTGGTTTGTGGTTTGTATAAAAGTTTGGTTATAAATTTCAATATGAAAAATATGGCCCTGCTTTTCTATCCCATCGTTTTATTGTTTGGGGATTTTAACTGCTTCCGCATGTGCATAAAAAATTGAAAGGGTCGGCAATACATTGTCCTGGGATATCGCATTTAAAAATCGACCAAGTAGAAGGATGTGTGCGTGCCCGAGGATTGGGGCTTGACACTGAGTGCAAACTCCCAAGCAAATATCCCTAAACACCGTCCCTCCCAATGAGCTTGTGAAGGGCGAGTCACGACAATTGTTTGCATCAAATAACCATATCACGTCACATAGACAATCAAAACTGGTCAAGAGATTTTTGAGCTTTCTGACCCTTCATAAAAGCAAGTGAAAGGGCTTGCATGGACTAGGCTTGAGGAGTGGATTGAATAGTTCAACACACCATAAACAGTGTAAAAGTCATTTCCTCTTTCACCAACCATGGAATGTCATCATCACTTCTGTCATGAGGTGGTGGGGGCGTTGGGATAAATACACTAAGAGTGTCATAACTTTTGTACGGTGTTCATTTGAATACCATAATTTTTTTTTTCGTTTACTTGAGTGCCACGACAAGAGTCAACGTGGCATTAATTTATAATATATCATTTGACATGGCATTTTAGTAAGTTGAAGTCAACACTTGAGAAGGCAAACAACATTGCTCGAACGTGTGTTGAAGGACAACAAAAGTTCTAATAACTTCAAGAGTGATTGTTTCAGAGCCATAAATTTTTTAATTTATATATATTTTAAAGTGACCACTTAAGTGACAGGAAGAGAGAGAAAGAGAGAGTTTGAAAATGACGTTGTTTGAATTTAAGCAACTTCTATCCATCTAAGTCGCTCTTTAGCATCTTTGGCTCTAGTTTGTTAATTTTGTATAGTAGATCTATATTGACCCAAACATCTGTTGATCTTGAAACATAGCAACAGAAACTACATGATTCTTATGTTAAGATAGCATTATTTTGGATCATCCTTGTTAAAACATTTAAATAATAAACAACGCATTCATATATTAATATAAGCTTTTAGAATAGTTGGTTATAGTCCCACAAAAACTTATGTAGTATCAAAGTTAGAGGTTCTGAATTTGAATATTTTTAGACCCCATTTTATTTCTCAAATTTAATTTCCACACTTAATACTAGGTAAAAGACCAAACTAAGCATGAAAGGGAGTGTTAGAATATTTAAATAGTAAAACACACATTCAGCTTAATTTTTTAAAACAATTGTCCCACAAAATCTCACAATCTTGATGTTAGACAATAACAATTTTGTACACTAGAGATAATCAACCAAGTAAGGATTCAATTTGGTAGAGCAAGACAACTAGTAACACACCAGACAAAAGATCAACACTAACTGGAGACATCCCTACAGATGAAAAGAACACCACCATGGCATTTCCTCTGATGAATGAAAGCAATGTTTGTTGTAGTGAATTTTCAGAAGAGTACTCTGGGGCGGACCGGAGATTGTTTCGGGAACTCCGTGAGGGTATATGAGAAATCCCAGGACTCCAATTGGGCTATGCCAACGAGGCAATGAACATGGATTCAAGCCTACGGATATTAACAGTGAATTTGTATTTGATGTGCCCACAGCCAAAACTAGCTATGGGTGTAACATCTCAGGTCTCCATTATACACATATTGTTCGCTTTAGATACTAAGTCCTCACGGTTTTGTTCCTCTTGGGGCAGCTCATACTACCCCAAGAAAACGCGTATTGCAGGGGCAGAGGTGCGAACGCATTGCCATCCCTCTCCCAAGCCAATATATTGTCCTCTAACTGTACATACGCGTTATGAAGGAAAAGACCGTGGCTAGGATGGCGGTGCGTCTGCGCCAGTGCAGAGTGTGACAGCCTCTTGTCCCACATCGCCTAGGGAGGGAGTCCTGGGCTAGCTTATAAGGCTTGGATCCCTCTAACTGTACATACGCGTTTTCTTGGAGTAGTATGGGCTGTCCCAAGAGGAACAAAACCGTGAGGACTTAGTGTCCAAAGCGGACAACATGTGTACAACGAAGACCTAAGATGTTACAAGTGGTATCAGAGCCGACTCCTGACCGCGTGTGGGGCCACAGCAAGAATACTGTTCTAACTCCCGACCTCGTGTTGGGCCAGAGCGAGGATGATGTTCTGTTAAAAGGTGGAGAGTGTGACGGCCTCTTGTCCCACATCACCTAGGGAGGGGGTCCTAGGCTAACTTATAAGGCTTGGGTGCCTCTAACTATACATACGCATTTTCTTGGGGTAGTATGGGTTGTCCCGAGAGGAATAAAACCATGAAGACTTAGTGTCTAAAGTCAACAATATGTGTATAGTGGAGACCCGAGATGTTACAATGGGCATGGCCTAACACCTGGACGATGGCTTGTTGAGCATCCTCATGCAGAATGGAATTGGTGGCCTTCAAGTGCACCTTAGCTGGAAATGGGTCGAAGTCGATCCCATTCCAAACACCTTTCTGGCCAGCACTGGTGGTCACCTCGAGGTACATAGGTAGGAATTAATGTTTCATCTTTCAAATCTCCCCCATAAATTTTGCAAGAGAGGTCCAATTTGCTTCAGATTTTGGTGTGAAGCGTAAAGTGTGCCTTGGTTTATAGATGCATATACGACAGAGGTCTTTATGGAAGGACATTGTTATTACACATAAACTATGGTACATATAGTTCTTCTCATTACCATAAAGCTTATTTGCAACTAACTTTTTCTTTTCTCAACACTTTTCGTGCAAGGCTATGAACAATGGGAAATACAAGAGCATTTTGCATCGAGCTGTCATGAACAAGGCTATCAATCTCTCTATCTAGTGGACCATCACTAGACACTGTTGTCATGCCGATGGAGCAGCTAGTGGATGGCAAGAACAATTGAGCCATGGACAACTAGATGAAGTACAAGGACTACTTGGAACTTCAACAAAGCAACACACTAGATGAGAAATCGAGCCTAGAATGGGTAAAGATATAATTTTGTGCAGTATGAACTATTATACTATATTATGTTAAAAGTACACGTGTGACTAGGTTCTCCTTCTCGACTATTTAAACTCTTTGGAGTGCAACCTCATGGAAAATTTAATATAATGTGATGCAAGGTACAAGCACCAACAGCACTCATGTATGTAAACTGATCCTTTCTGTAATGTAAATTATTGATATTGTTAGGGAAATCTTTTATAATGTTTGAAGATGATAAAATAATCAAAGGCTACTAACGTGTTCATTGGTTGAGTAATAGACTATGCAGATGATAGAACATGTAAATGATATTATCAAAGTCTATACTTGGAAGAACCAAAAGACTAAACGTAACACATGTCGAAAGTATATTTTAAAGATTTCCAGACCTCTGTGTTAAAGTTTGTTCTACATCAGAAGTCTGCCAACTCTGATAAATTCCAAACTGAACGTGAATGAAGAACCAGAAGACAAACTCTATGCTGAAATTGAATCAAAGACAAACTCTATGCTGAAGCTGAACTTATTCAGACTGTGTTAAGACCTTAAAGCTAAATCTGTTCAGAAGCTGAATATGTTTAGACACAGATTCTAAATTCTATTGCACTCAAACTTAGATTGTAAAGTCTATTGCTCTTAGACTTTACATCCAGATTCGATAGAACGTAACACAAGCCACAATCATATAACGGCTAGTGATTTGGTTTGGATTCTACATCAAGATAGATTTGATTGACTTAATTTAATTGATTGACGGTTGGATATTGAAGACAAGGACTTTCTATACGACAAAACTCTACTTATAGAAACCAAGATTCTGTTTGTATGGGCGATCGAAATCAATTTGGGATTCTACTTTTATCATTCAATGGCTACCAAATCTTCTAAATACAAATCTATCCAACGGGTAGATTGGAAGACAATCCTCGAGATATTGTCCAACGGCTAGTTTGGAAGTGGAGGAGTATTTAAAGAGACCAAGGACCGATGAGCAAGTTAGAGACGGAGCGTAAAATTTTGTAATTCCAAAGTTCGAGCGACCTTCCATCATACACTTGTCTCTTGTGAGCTTAAACGTTTGTGATCGTGAGAGAAATACCAATAGAGTGACTTAGTGAGATAGTGTGATCTACTAAGTGTTTGCACTCAAAGTTGTAATCTCTTGTTGATTGTATAGTGGAATCCAGCCAAGAAGGCTGTTAGCGTGAGAGAGTGAACGTAGGCTTGGATTAAGTTGAACCACTATAAACCTTGTGTTTTAATTCTCTTCCCTGAATCCTTTATTTTGTTCGTAGTTCTATTTAATTGCTAAAGTCCGATTTCGCTCAAAATCTGCTGCTATTCAGACTCAGTTTCAAAAGTCTGTTGCTATTCAGACTTAGGTTAAAAGTAAAGATTTTCACTGTATTTTGCAGAATTTGTTTTTATACCTATTTACCCCATCTAGGTATTCATATTAGCACTTTCAGATATAATAAATGGAAGCGATAACTTCGTAATGTTAGATTAAACACCATCAGTTTTTTGTGCTGTACCAAATCATGATGGTTGGTCAGCAGGAGCTAGCAAATTTGTTTGTCTAGATTTTACCAGAAATGGTCATTTAATTAGGCTGAAAATCTTGGGTACTCGCCGTAACTTGAAGAACTTGTTTTGAATATAATCTCCTCTAAGGAATAATTGAACTAGTTAGGCTAACACAATGCGCTCTACCCCAAGCATCATAACCATAGAGGCATCTCGGGCCTATGATTAGGATGACTAGAATACTGTACCGATGAAACCTAAGTCTATTCAGTATCGATGGCATACCAAGAGGGTTTATAACCACTACATTCAATGATCAGATAGAAGTATTAGTTCTTGAAGCAAATTTAAGCATAATTCAGATGTTTTAGTAGAGGACTCACTATGTTTGGACAGCTCCCTTAGTCTCTGTGTTTGGTTCCTTCCCTCTCATTACGCCAGAAACATCTTAGTGAATCAAAGTCCAATATCTTCAGGTTCATCGCAATATCAATTAGAATAGCTCCATTCTCATTTCCTTGATGATAGTGAACTGTTTGGGTCAATCTAGTGATTGCAATGGGTTGTGCCCATTGACTATAGTAGCAAGGAGGTCAGTCAATCTCATTCCCACCCAATTCCTACTTCTTTATGCATTTTCCAACACCTCTATGCTGTGTAAGATTTCTATTCTTATTCTGTTCGTCTAGAGTCCCAAAAATGGCTCTTAAGATGATACAAGAATCTTTCATTTATAGCCAACACTTTTGAGAAGTCAATTCCTTTTCCTTTTCCCCTGTTTTAGGTGCATTTGAGCTTGTTGATGTCACCATAATGTAGGCTGTGATTTGAAGGACATGGTTATTTTGGCATGATTTAATAGAAGAAACATCACTGTGAAGATCTTGACAGAGCAACAGTTTTAGTACTGATTACGATCTCGCTTGTAGTTATGGCCGCTTTTTCCCTAATTTATAGTTTTGTCGATTCAAACTGAATCAGACATTGAAACATTGAGGATTCTTTCAAAAATGCGTGTTTACTTCCCTAAGTTACGGGTATTCTTAATAAGGTATTCAAGGGTTTCTTTGCTAGGATATCATAACAAGAAAAGACTGAAATTTTCACTTTGTGGTCCGTGTACACATTCTGCGTTTTCTGACCGGAATCCAGCAAATTTTGGAAGAACAAAAGGCCCAATCTTTCACATGTCCCCGTAAGGTCTTTCAATTCCAGATTAAGAGATGACTCTCATACAAATGCCATGATCCTCTCGTATTCATATGGGATCAATATAAACATAATTGAAATTACAGAAATATCATCGAGGCAGTAAATGTGAAATAGTTATTTCGTTGGCCGAATATTTCTTACGCCTGCTGTCACTTGAAGAACTTGCTTCGGATGCAGATGTCTCGTCAAAAAAACCAGGCTGTTTAGGCTGAGGCAATGTGCTCTCACTGCTCAACATCATAACCACAGATGACATCTCCGGTCTATCGCGTGGATTATTTTGAACACACAACAAAGCCACATGGATGGATCGTAAAACTTCCACAGGGTTAAATGTGGATGCAATCAATGGATCGACGAGCTCCATAAACTTTTGATCTCTTGACAGTGTCCAGGCCTGCATTATTGTGTTAGTCATCTAGAATAAGACTAGCAACTAACTGAAGATAAATAAGCAAAGAGATCTGATAAATTTTTACACTTACATATCCGAGAAGGCTTAAACGCTTGTCAGGATGATTGAAACCTCGATTTCTTTTCCCGCTCACGATTTCCAGTACTAAAACGCCAAAACTGAAGACATCTGATTTTACCGAATAAAAGCCGTTGATGGCATACTCCGGGGACATGTAACCGCTATGCAAAGAAGTCATTGAAAGGAATGATTAGTTCTTGAAGCAATTGGACCAAAATCAGTGGAGATCATTTGTCAAGAGAACTCACAATGTTCCCACCACTCTCTTTGTATTTGCTTCGCTATCATTACCTCCGAAACTCCTCGCCAAACCAAAGTCTGATATCTTTGGATTCATTTCGTTGTCAAGCAGGACGTTTTCAGCTTTCAGATCTCTATGAATTATCCTTAATCTTGAGTCTCGGTGAAGGTATAGGAGCCCCAAAGCTACGCCATTGATGATAGTGAAGCGCCTAGGCCAATCCAGGGAAACACCCTTCTCTTGGTCTGCCAAATTGTAGGCGTTATGAGTTATGAAATGGAAGCTTCTTCACTCTTTTTCGACGACAAAAGCAATTAAAATGTAGGGACTGGAGCGAAGCAAACCGAATATGAAACCATCCAAGCTTCGGTTGGGCAAGAACTCATAGATCAACATCATTTCATCTGCTTGAATGCAGCATCCCAGAATCTTGATGAGGTTTCGGTGTTGAAGTTTGACAATGTAGGCGATTTCGTTCTTGAACTCGACCTGTCCCTGCCTAGAGTTTTCCGACAGCCTCTTCACGGCAATTTCTTGGCCATTCTTCAGAACACCCTAAAAGATAGAAGTTCTTTTGCTCCCTTTTCGATTGTGCATTTGGATATGTACGAGCAGATTTAGAATTCCAAAAAATGAGAATAGTTACCTTATAGACAGCTCCAAAGCCTCCCTCTCCGAGTTTGTTGTCTTCAGAGAAGTTACTTGTCGCATTCACTAGGGTTGCGACGTCGAACATAGGTAAGTCTAGATCTTCACTACGGCTTTGATGGGAGAATCCAAAGATTTGTCCTACAAGCGAGTAAATTCATCAACTAAAGAGAAATCATAATCGAACTTTAAAAATCCCAAAACAAAATTCAAAGCAACACACATTTGGTTCATATTTTTCAGGCCCATTGATTGAAATTTTCAAAGAGAGATGATCTGATGAAACTTTGCATTTGATGCAGAGCAGCAACATTTAAAACCTATGCTAACAAGAGTAAAAAACGACTCTTGTGGATCAAGAAAAGCATCTTGCTTGGAAACTGTAATTTGCTGATAAAAACGATTTTACCATCTCTCCTATACTTTGTGAAAACAGCCGCGATGCCAAGAAGAAGCACCGCAGACAGCACGGTGCCGACAATGATGCCCGTGCTTTTCCTTGCGCCAGGATTTCCGCTGAAGCTGCTGCCTTGATACACATCACAATAAATTGAAAATAGAGTTAGTAAGAGTCCGACAGTTATTTTGAACTCATTCTCTTCCTCGGGTCATCATATCGAAAGTAACTCAGGGTTCGAACACGTACCAACTTCTGATGCAGCCATCCTTACGTAAATACCCTGGATGTTCTCGTTCACCTGTCTGATATCCATCAGATCACCGAACCAAAGTAAGCATCCACTTCCTTGCCCTCTAATATCCATGTTTGAATAAGCCGTGCACGAGCAGTTCCTCAAGCATGTCTGCTTGCATTCTTGAATGTTCATGCTGTTGTTGAACCACGATTGCCTCGTGTCAGGCAACTTCACTTGGGTGTACAGAAATTTATCTCCTCCCTGGCAATCCAGTTTCATCCTCCGGACACACCCGTTTGACCAATCCCCAAATTCCCAGTCGCTCGGGTTTTTGGGCACAAACCCTGTCAAGCACATGCATTTTGGGGAGCTAGCAATGTTGCAATTCCCATTCCCTCCACATAAAGCATAAGTGTCACAGTCATCTGTTTGAGCGGACGAATACAGAATCCAATCATGGGTCCGGTCTACCCAACTGAAGCGCTGAGCGATCCCATTCTCATTTAAAACCAGCATCGATGGGACGGAACTGTTCAGAAGATTGAAGTAATAGTAAATTTCATTCTGGTTGAAGACGAAGCCATAGCTATAAACTGGATTTGGCCTCAACTGAGGGTACCCACTAAACCGAATGCCGTTCCAAGGTCCCGACCTGTACTGCACTACTGATCTATTCCTCAGGATCAGCTGCGGATATCCCGAAGAATCAAACCCAAATGTGAAATCACCCAGGGAAGGGTCGTCCGTACTTTTCCATGAGGTCAAGTACCGGTCCAGGCCTTTCGCTCGGTCTATACCAAGCTTCATGCCAGCCAAAAACGAATTACAAGGGTGATCAAAACTCTGCCAGATTGCATCACCCAAGTCATTGCCATTTCCTTCTTTTACGATGAAATTGGCAGAATCCAAAAGCTGCGCAATTGGATTCTGTTAAAAAAACATATTTTGGATGTGCGCGAGCGGAAGCATGGTTTTGATAGTAGTTATAATTTTTGGTTTGTGATATGTGCAAGTGTATGGTATATTTTGTGAAGGATGAACAAGGAATAAGGTAGGATAATTTGAATAATATAAGACATGAGATATGGGGGAAATAGTTTTATTAGTTAAATAAACTAGTTTAATGAAAATACAATGAAGGTCTAAGAAAGGTGGAGAGTTCACCCCCACATACAAGGTGGAGGTAACCTCTCACACTCACAAATGATCAACTTCCAAGCCTATTTATAGGCGTGAATTCACCGCCATACTCCACCGACATTAGTACAAAAAATAATATAATATTACAAGTTGGTTTCTTATCGAGAAAATATTGGGTGGGTTTAACCCTCCACGTAGGCGGTGGGTTAAACCACTCAGCGATCGACACGTGGCGCCACGTAGGCGAGGGCGTCAGGCGTTCAAAATTCGCGCGGGCCGCGTGTGGGGCCCATCACTCTGACGCTCCCTGCTCTGCTCTCCTCTACGAGGCCTGCGCCCCCTGTCAAATCGTCCTCTCTCTCCTCTCTCTCTCTCTCCCCCTTCTCCGTTCCGTTCCGTTACGGAGGAAAACAAAAAAGTCGCACAGCTGCTTCTCTTCCCCCTCCTCTGCTCTCTCTCTCCATTCTCACGCACAGCTGCTTCTCTTCCCCTCCTCTGCTCTCCCTCCTCTACTCTCTCTCTCCATTCTCGCGCACAGCTGCTTCTCTTCCCCTCCTCTGCTCTCTCTCTCCATTCTCGCCGACGAGCTCTCTCTCTCCATTCTCGACTCCGACGCCCCTCAAGCCGGTTGCCTCCGTCGCCCCCGACGCCGCCTCCGCCTCCACCCCCGACGCCCTCTCGCTACTCCGACGCTCCTCAAGGCGGTTGCCTTCGACGCCTCCGACGCCGCCTCCGCCTCCGCCTCCGCCCCCGACGCCCTCTCGCGACTCCGTCACTCCCGACTCCGATGCCCCTCAAGCCGGTTGCCTTCGACGCGCGACGACGCCGCCTCCGCCCCCGACGCCCTCTCGCAACTCCGACGCTCCTCAAGGCGGTTGCCTCGACGCAATCTTGGGTCGGGGCTCTTACGGAATGCAATCTTTTCACTTTCGAGGATAGATTAGTGTTTACGTGACTGTTCTCTTGCAATATTATGGAGTTGCGAGATGCTCTTGAAAGGGTTCCTTTATTGGGTGTTGAGATTGTTGATCCAACTGCCTGGGGGAAAGTTTGAGATGGCTTGTGAAGTTGGACTGGTGGTTGCTTTTGGGTCGTTTCGGGGCGGGAGTTTCCATCATGCTAACGAGGATTGTCTATACTAGATGAAGTTTGAAAGCGTCTTCTCTATCAACGGGTTTTGCTCCTTCGAGTGGTGAGCTGCGATGAACCTATTTGAGACCAGTTGCTTCTAAAGGAGTATCCCCGAATTCATTTTGCCCTCTAACTTGATCATTTGAAGAAGTAGCTCGAGACAAGGTAGTCAGATTGGTTGCTGGAAACTTAGGGTGGATATCCATAGTGTTTTGGCCTTTTCTTGTTTGTTCTTGTCTATAATGCTGTTTATTTATGTAGATACCGCAAGAAGCATTGAATGAGCCTCATAGAAGGATTTTCAGATTACAGCCTGACGATCTCGGTAGAATCAGGACAATATTAATCCAAAAAAGAAACAAAACGTGTCAGGTCTCATGAAAGTTGCAACAAGAAATTCTCCTTTAACATTATCTTGGGTGCTGGTTTTGCTGGCCAATTTCTTATATGGTTTATGGTTGTTAGTGTTTTGTAGCAATCAATTTCAGTGATTTTACTATTATCAGAGAACGTGTTGGGACTGTGTTTAATGACTCATCCCTTTTGCTGTATATATTTGAGAATATCCTATCCGTGTCTCTGCCTCTTGTCGCAGTAGTGCAATGTGCAAATTTATCTGCCTAAAAAAAGAGCAACTTTGTTTTGAATAGCAACTTTGCATCTGAGGCAGCATGCCATGGTACATGCATGTTCCTTTTCAGTTTCTCTGTTTGAATAGGAGTTTCATTTCTGTTGAGCACCTCTGTTTCACAAGGCTACTTGGTACTTATGGAATAAGTATCTTTCATATATCTTTTTATAAACTTCAAGTTAAGTGGTCATGCTTATTACTCAAGTAGTCTATAGTCAAAACATTTTTCTCATTTCAAAATGTCTATAGATTATTATTGTGCTGATTCTGATGAATGTGACCACATCTATGCACTACCCGTCTGCCCTTTTCCTCTGCTTCATTTTGACTGCTTGAAAATTGCAGATTCCTTGAAACTCAATAATGACATATTGTACATGGCAAATCACAAATCAGATCCAGCTAACTATCATGGGTCGCTTCAAGTTCCCAACTTCTGACCTTAGATCTTTGCTGGAGTTGTAACAACTTGTAAATCTCTCTCGCTTTTAACAACGGTACCATATATTTTTTACTTCTCCTATCTTTGGAGAATGCAAGAAAGGTTGTACCGTAGATATCACCTCGAAGGACATTGATAAGGTGCTGCATTATTAACGTAGATCCCTGGAATATGTGGCTCCTATCTAATTCCATCTCCTATCTATTTTTCAAAGTACACGTATGCCACATTCAACTGTATGTAGTCATAAAAGGCCCGGTTTGCTTTCAACTTCTTGTGTGCTGTGTCTTTTGTCTACTGTGTTGCTGCTTCGCAGACTTCATTTGCATAAATACATGAGAGTCCTTGATATCATATGCATGTATCAATTCCTCTAGATGCTGAGTTCTTGTACACTCGCTTCCACTCATGTACGTGTCATTGTGGAGCTAGCCTCACATATCTCTTGGAGTCATTCAATTCTTATTGAGTTTGGGTATTAATAAGATTTAGACTTTTTCTTCACTTGTCTAATTCTCATGGTTGATATTTCTTGATTGGTAATTTAATAGGTGTGGTCCTTGCAAAATCATTGCTCCAAAGTTTCAAGAGCTAGCTGAGAAGTATCTTGATGTTGTTTTTCTGAAGCTTGACTGCAACCAAGAAAACAAGGTATATTCTTGCCACCCCCAAGAAAATGAAGAACCTCCTCCTCTCTCTCTCTCTCTCTGAAATTTCTTTGTTTTCCTTTTATTTTCTGGGAAAACTTGAGGGCAGCCATTGGCAAAGGAGCTTGGCATAAGGGTGGTTCCCACATTCAAGATACTAAAGGGAGGCAAGATCGTGAAGGAAGTGACAGGTGCCAAATTCGATGATCTTCTTCTCGCCATAGACACAGTCAGATCCAGCTGAAGAAGGCCCTCTTTTTGCGACTGTTGATATAGTACCATCGCAACTTGTTGACCTCAAATCCAATGCTCTTCAATTAATCTTATCGAAAGTGAATCTATTGAATTCAATGTATGGTATAAGGACGAGTGTGCTAGTTATTGCACTCTTCTCATGGATGATGATTTTGTGAAAAATGGCCTTCCTGGTTCCCAATTCCCACGCCCGGAGAGTCACTTGCTATTATTTCAACCATGCATGCACTTTGAAGCAAGTTTGCAATCGACATTTTGTTGTGTCGAGATGGATACTTACATCTTGGTTGGACTGAGGCACTGTAACAGCCGATGAATACTACTTGTACTCAAAATGTCTTATGCATCGGTTCTACCGGGAAAAAGAGAAAGGAAAAGAAAACACTAAAGAGTAAGTTGTTATGGTGATTTGCCTGCCTTCTCCGGTACCACTGTGCTTGTGCATGTGCAAATGGGGGTGAGTTTATATACACTTGTGAAAGGTCTTGTAAAGGAAGCTTTTTTGTTGAAGTGTATTTCTGTCAATCGCGACCCTAAAAAGAGCCACCACTTGTATTGTCGGGAATGCCCTCTAGAAAAGTCAAAAGATAACAACATTTTAGAACCGTGTAAGGGCCACACAAGAGAAAATTTATCAAAGAGTGGTGGAGAAAGTGTGGTTGTGGTAAACACTGTGGCAATCGAGTGGTGCAGCGGGGCATAAGTTATAATATGCAGGTAAAGAATTGTTTTCGTGTTATTTTAAAGCTTTTGCCTGTTGTAGCTCTACTGTCATATTTGGACCTTGTGGTGGTTATCATTCTTAAAAGTGTTCCAATTACTACTGCAATGAGTGACTTTGTTTGGGAACCCTTAAGCTTAAGCCTGTACTCTTTTGTGACTGATTTTGTCCTTTAGGTGTTTATGACGCCTGAAGGAAAAGGGTGGGGTCTGCAAGCACTGGATGAACTGCCTAAAGGTGCATTTGTATGTGAGTACATAGGTGAAATATTAACCATCAGGGAAATGCATGAGCGAAATTTGAAGAAGGGTGACGCTGCGAAACGTACTTATCAGGTGCTCCTTGATTCTGATTGGAGCTCCATGTGTGTGAAGGATGATGAAGCTCTTTGTTTGGATTCAACGACCTTTGGAAACATTGCTAGGTTTATCAACCATAGGTATTTGTTTGTTTTGAGAAGTAGCATTCTTATGTTTATTTGGTTTTTGAGCTCTTAGATTGTTATTGCATCTGCCTTTAAGATGGAAATTCCTCAATATTGGATGGTTTAATTTGTAAACGTAGCTCCTGGCAGAAAGTTCACTTTTTAAGCATAAGTCCTTCGGTCTAAAGCTTTGAGAATCCAACTTTCAGCTGCGCATTGCAAGCTTATCTCCTAAAACAGCATAAAAATTCAAGACACCTGGAAAGGATTTCCCCTATTCATTCATCGTAGAACTCATGTATTAAACCTGGTGAAACTGAGTTATTTGCTTTGTTATGGTACTGCTATTGTTTCCTGAGTGACTGTAGAAAGCAGACCTTGACTCTGCTTGGCTTTTTCTGATTTCTCATGTTCTCCCCTTGTAGGAAATAATTTACTGCTTCCATGCAGAACCCTTAATTGATGCATGATATGTTGGATTTAAAATGGAGATGAAGGAAGTAAGGTTAAAAAGAGAAGTGTCTCCTTTCTCCGTGAATGCAATTTTGGGTGCATAAGAGAGATGAACGCATGCTGTCAAGGTTCAGGAAATCTCGTCTCTTGATGTACTTTTAAACAATGTCATTCATCCCAAGGATATAAACTCCTTTCTCTTTTGCAGGTCCAGAAGGTTCTAAAATTCCACCAATGGAAAAGTCTCAAAATGCTTTAACTGTTGGTCCATCATTACGACTTCAAGGATTGTTAGTACCGTTCTTCTCTTTCAAACGACCATCCCTTGGTCAAGAGAATCAAGTTACCTCCATACCTTCACCGAGATATCTCACACGTTTTATGCTTTTTAAATTGCTTATCAAAAAAGAAAACATTCAGATTTTTGGCCACTTGTATGTGTTATTTCGAATTGCATGATCTCTGTGATTTAATTGTATAAAGTACAATTTGAGATGAAAATTGCTATTAAAAGTTTTGAAATAGATGAGCGTTGACGTTGCAGAGATGAATTCTAAATGCCCCCAACTGCAATGCATGAGCTTAAAGCTTTGAGTCATAATTATTAAGCATTTTGTTATAGGTCAAAGTTCTCAACAAGCTTGTTCAGCTCGAGCTTCGGGAGCGGGGTAGCGGCAGCAGAGTCTTGACAGATTTGGTAGAGGGTCTAGAAGAAGCAGCCGTTGCTGTAGAATTGAGGTTGAAGATCAACCAGAGTCATCCGGACTTAAAGGGAGGGTACGTGGTTTCTTGGTTTCTAGCAATGTCGTTTTCTTTTTCCTTCTCTAAGATCCTGATAGTGTAGAGGTTACAGATCTTTCTGAGACTATGGAGAGGCAGTGTTGAAGCACTTGGAGAACTCTATTGATTTGGACCCAAAGCTTTAGAAAGCTCCAGTAAATTATGAAGGAGTAAGTTTTGAATCGATGAAGTTATTCTTAATAGATTGGACCTCATCATTTCAGGAGCTATTTATATTGTGTATTATCATGTTCATATGCTGAGGAGACAACTTAATGCTCTAATTCTCAATTAAAGTACATACGTTCTGAATGCTCCTGGGGATGGAAGCAAGAAGGAGAGTTAAACGTCACAATGGAGTCCATGTTCGTTCTTGATTTGTATCTACAAGAGGAGTCAAAATTATAGTCCACAATGAGTTGAGCAAAATGCTGTGTGCTTACCAAAATAATATCTGAACAAGTGACCTCAGAGGAGTATTTTACTATAAAGTAAATGCAGGTCCATCATGCTATCTAGTTAATTCCTCTCTTCTTTTCTCGCCGAATAGCGCAAGACTCGGGTGAGCTTTGCATTTTGCATGCGATGCTGATCTCTAGTCCGATTGCTTTGCTAAACAGTCCAGTATCCGGTTTGGAGGATGGTTCCTTCGAGGCTCTCGCTTTATGATCCCGTTCTTCCTCTTAACATTGAGGTAGAGGAATCTCTTACACAAGCTACCATGAAAATGATTTTATTGGATTAAGAATTCAAATCAAAATTTAGCTGCTGTAGGCACCAATTCACGATGACGCTGTAAAACTTGGACTTGCCGTGCTTGGGGCTATTAAGGAGTTTGCAGCTTTGGATACATCCGCTTTAGACAAGTTTGTTCAAGTATCATGAGCCGATGATGCAGAGCGCTTTGGTACAATTATCTTTCGGCACATTATACTGGCAGTTAAAGTCGGCTTTGGCGTCTACCTCTGTACAGTACGTATAATCAGTGCGTCAATCTTTGATTCTGAGGAGGTTCATTTTTATGGTTTTGGTCACAGGCACTCGAAATACTAGTTGATGGCTATGTTTTACTTTAGTTTTTACTTATGTTCCATGTATGCAACAGAGATGTTCTGATAATTTAGAAACGTTCTTCGACTACAGAATTTGTCGGAGGGATGTTTGAAGTTGTGATGCAACTAGTTTTTCTCGTTTTTATAATATTCGATTAATTTTGAATGCGCGTATCTCCTGATCATTGTTCTTTACATGGAATGTGCATTTTCTATGCTTAAATGTTGTGATGTTTCCCAAAGACATCCCACGCGTCTAATGTTTGTAATGATGAAGACTCATATTGGATGTCCTGATGAACTGACCTAAATCTCTTGCGGGCCGAGATTTTCCTGGACAGATGTCCAATAGTTCGGCGTCATTAGCATGACTGAGTGGGGACGAAATGACAAGTCAATCTTTTTAAGCAACCGATTAAGTGTTACAATTAAAGAAAGGAATCTGGTCTTTGAATTCAAAGAGTTACAAACTCAGATTGGGAAAACATAGTACAACTGCTATGTGAAATACTCTCTAGTTCATCAGACGTCAATGATTGGCACCAATTTGCGTTAAAGTAATTGAAATATGGTTTGACTGATTAAGTGTTCCTCTAAACTTGTGAAATCACAAATTTGACACCATCAAGAACTCCTTATGTATAGCATTCTCTATGCAACCAAACAAAATCACAACAAGGCATGGGGGACGTTCGGCCAGGAATGAAATCAAAGCATGAACCTGAATGACAGAGCTCCACCAAAACAATTCATCACAAAATTAGAAGTAACCGTAGTTCCTACCCAGGAAGCAATGACCCACTTGCCATCACTCTAGTCATGGTGAAGCCTCAGATTAGACTCATTGAAAATTAGTTCTTCATTGGATGTGCTGAAGTAGACAACATACTAAGAGCCTTTTAGAACTTTGGAAATTACACCGACCCACCATCCGTCATTGTACCAAGCATAAACTTTGTCGAGCTGCTTGAAACGCCTGGTTGGAAGATGAGGAGGGTAGGGCCTGATATACTGTGAATATGCTTCTTCCCTCAAAGGTTCAGTTTCATCATTTGTTTTCAAGGTTAGGTATTCGACGAGATACTCGTCATTTCCTATATAGTCGATGACAATTGCGGAAAACCAAGAACCCTCATAACCTTTTTCATCACTGCTCGGTTTACCCTTTCCAAACTCGGGATGGCAATGATGTCCCTTTATCGAGTCTTATCTTGAATTTTATCTTGTGAGGCTTTAACTCCATTGTAGATGACTTATCCTGCAAGTCAATTTTCAAGAACTACAAATGCATTACAAGAAAGATGGCAAAAATATAAATTATACTCAATGCTAGGTCTAACTAAGCATATGGAGACATTTAGCCACCAAAGATACATAACAACTTGCTAGCATGTGCCGGCTAAGAAGTGTGGAGAATGATCGATAAATCCGTGATGTCCTACTCCTTTGCACTTGAGTTCACTACTAAAGATAAGAATTAGATCCAAATATGATATGAATGTGGAAAAAATGTCCACTCATCTTTTCATGCCCCGCAGACTTCACTACTAATTCACATCTTGGTGCTACTCATCAGCATTGTTTAAGTAAACATTGATATGAAAACTTTCTAACGAAAAATAAGTATTGGTGGACGTTGTTATATGAAACTTCATAATCATTGACAAATAAATATTCACGATACATTTTATAAAATTAATTTATTAAAATACGAAATATTATCATCAATTGACTAAATAAGTAAACACTTTCAACCATCAAATAAATTTTTAAGTCCTCCTTGTTCTTTGCAATCTCATTGAACATCTCAATGCACTTCTTGACAAGATTTTTCCCGATGACCTTCGAATCTTGTTCTGTTGCAGCATCTCACAAGAAATGTTGAGGGACAAGTCATCAAAATCGACAACTCCTTTCACGAATCCAAGATACTCTGGAACGAGCTCCTTGCAGTTGTCCATAATGAAAACCCTCCTAACATAGAGCTTGATGTTGTTCATCTTCTTGCGAGTATTGAAGAGGTCGAACAGAGCACATTTTGGGACGAACAAAATAGCCTTGAATTCAAGCTACCCCTCAACAGAGGAGTGCTTCACGGCAAGATGGTCTTCCCAATCATTGGTCAAGCTCTTGTAGAAGGAAGCATACTCCTCCTTGGTGATATCCTCGGCTTTCACACGGCCCGGATGGGTTTCAGTTTGTTGATGAGCTGCCACTCATGAGAAACGTCCTTAATCTTCTTCTTCTTGGACTTCTTTTCTTCCTTCTCCTCATTGACGTCCTCAACATCTCCTTCCTCTTCCTTCTTGGGCTCATCGTCCTCATCATCACTGATCTCTTTCTCGGTTGTCTTCTCAGTCCATAGATAGATGGGGTAGGAGTGCTTCTTCACAAGGTCCTTAATCCTTCTTTCTTCCAGGTACTCCAACTGAGGAAAACAGAGACGTGACGCTGTTAGCATCATGTATCATCCAAAACCATAGTAAATCTTTTCCATTTTCTCATAAAAGCAACCATAAATGAACTCACCTGCCCCTCCTTAAGGAAGAGGGTGATATTGGTCCCTCCGAGTTGCTCCCCACTCACATTTCTCGTAACGGTGAAGGAACCACCGGCCCGGACTCCTGATGTACTGCTCATCATTGTGCTTAGTAGTCACAATGACTTTCTCGCCACCAAATAAGCAGAGTAGAAACCGACACCAAATTGACCGATCATGCTCTCATTAGCTCCCGCCTACAATGCCTCCATGAATTCTTTCGTCCTTGACCTCGCAATCATACCCAGGTTGTTCACAAGATCTGTCCAATTCATCTCACAACTTAAATGAACTCAAAGCATACAGTTACCGTTATCACGTAGGAACATAGCCATAGCCAAAAGACGCAAGCAAGAAAATTGATTAATCTCTGTCAGCCAATTACATTACCTGCTTTAGTCATGCCAATGCCGCTGTCAATGATCGAAAGGGTCTTGTTGGCCTTGTCCGGCACTAGCCTAATGAACAGCTCGAGCTGCGCATCAAGCTTGCTCTTGTCCGTGAGGCTCTCGTATATAATCTTATCCAACGCCTAAGCACACACAAATCGATAACAGATCAGAATCAATATATCACCTTCAGCATCACAATATTGCATTCCGATCACAATTATTTCTCAACAATGCCTAAGGCAGAGCCATCCAATCAACTAAAAATGACACTCTTAAGTCTTTGCCAGGCATTGAACAACTACTTCAAGCAAACATAAATCTCTTTGATCTTCAAGCCTACAAGCCATTACTAACACCTAACAGACAAAAGTTATTGAACAAGGCAACACCCATCGTCCCAGCCATTTCTGATGCACGTTTCGCCTCTGCTGCAACATCCTTAAGTGAGAGTGCAGCTGCGGTTGCAGCTCCAACGACCTTATATTGACAAATGAAAGCAAAGAATCATATCAGTATCTTCACTTTCACTACTTGCCCTACGTTTATGAGTAGTGAAAGTGAAGATACTGATATTATTCTTTGCTTTCATTTGTCAATATAAGGTCGCCGGAGCTCGCAACCGCAATGTGCACTCTCACTTAAGGATGTTGCAGCAGAGGTGTAAACGTAGGGCAAGAAGTGTGGAGTCTCTCAACAACAATGAACCATAGATATTGCCAGATGCATGGAAACTTCAGAAGAATAATCTGAAAGGGATGTCCTTCTGACTTTCTTAATTAAAAATTCAAAAACTTTCTACAAATTGATTTGCCAAAAACAGGAGCTTCCTATGTTAAAGATCTATTACAACAAGAAAATATGAGAGTTTTTAAAGTTGACGTACTCACTCGAATAGATAAAAGTGATGGTGGCAAAAATTAAGGCTACAAGCGTGGACCATGAGAAGTGGGGAAGGAAAAGATTCTTGTTTAATGCCAAAAGGGACATTTAAAGCACAACCGTTCAGAGAGAAAGAGACCACAAACCTTGTGAACTAGAATAGTCCCTGCCAATCCTCTCCTCCCAACTATGCCTTGAGGGGGAGGTAAAGCACAATCACCTCCAACAATCACCATCTGCAATAAGGCATAACCTTTCGACACCAGTCTCCAGCATATGTTAAAATCACAATCACATGTAGAAGTAATTACAGGGGAAGTACCTCAACCATGTAACCTTCAGATTTAGCCAGCTCAACAGCCAATCCAAAGTTCAAGCAATCACCTGTATAATTCTGCAAAAGGGAGATTGTAATCCTTCTTCTGTTAGATCTTCTGTTTTGGACAGATGTCAGCACAGGGAAATAAGTACTTGTGGTCTATGCGGCTATTAGAACTGCATAAACTCCCGGAATTTCCGTGGCAATGAAAGTGCCGTTTACAAATTTTTTAGTTTTTCCCTTATATACACAAGTTTACATGTATGCCAAAATACTCTATAAAGTAGTAGGATAAAGTAAAGGAAGTACCTTGACAATAAGTAGACACCCCATTGGACCAGTTACAGCTCGGATGCTCTGAAATATATACAATAGAGCAAAATAAATCTCATAGACAAGGAGACAAAACATAAAGCCTCACTGAAACTGAGTTGTTGGAGATGGGAGTTTATTCTCACCTTCCTTAAGTAACCAACACAAAACTAATCAAATATGAGATACCATTGTTACCTTAGCAGAGAGACAAATGCTGACCGCAAGAAAAGACTCCAACCAGATAATGTACAATCGCAATTAATTTTCCTTTTATTCCACAACTTGAGACAAAAGCAGCAAAACTCAGAGAGGATGAAGGTACCAATATTCCTTGCAATTATGCTTAAGCATATTAGTCTCAACGAATTCTTCATACACTAAGTTGACATTTTTGTTGTTAGATAAAATAGATTCATTATGCCAACCTATTCTAAACTGTCTCTACATTCCAAATGCCCTCTTGATATCTTTTCTCGTAGCAATTTTATCTCTTTCATTAATAATAACTTCCCAAAGCATCCCTTCGATGCATAAATCTTCACTAGAAAATTACGAATATTTTCTCGGTGCACATATCAAATAGCTTCAGGAGAACAATGAAATAATCAGTACAAATCTCTATTAAACAACAACCCCCCCCCCAAAGAAAAAAAAAGAACACCAACCACCACCACCACCACCAAAAAGGTAAGAAAATGCAATATGTGAACCTCTCAAGTGAGGTAACCAATTGTGAGTATTATTATATTCAGGCAATATTGACAAATATCCATTCAAGCACCAAACTGACTAAAAATGTGAAGCATCTCCAGCTTCAAACAAACTTTTCGTGCATGTGTGCACATTTGGACCGAGAGAGAGAGAGAGAGAGAGAGAGAGAGAGAAAGAGTGAAGCACTTAATATCTTCGTAGCTCTACAATTAGATAATGCATTTAGTTAGACTTAAGACATCATTATACATGAAGACAGCTTTATTATAAAAGCACTTTAGCAAACATAAGTATATGAGATTTTTTTTCTCCTATGAAATTGTTAAATGTGATTGTCAAGATGGAATATCCAATTTATTAAAAAGTTCTAAGAAAACTAAACTTACAACATTTAGATAATTCATAGATCACCGCTTCACGTCCCATATCATCTATTGCACGTACATCCACCGTGAATACCACCCGCCACCGGGCAAATTAAATCGCTCCACATGGATCAAGAATTCTGAGCTATCTTTGGACAGCCTTGCTATAATAACCAGAAGGCAAATGAACAATTTCTTACTTGGCCTGGAATGACATTACTTGCACTTGGCCACGATGATATCTCTCCAACAGTGCAAACAAGTGAAGTGGAAAGTGACTGCACTGTCGTATCCTTGTAGTGACCATCGAAGGAGAGAAAATCTTCAAGACATTTACAAAGACTTTCCAGTAACACAATGAGTTCAGCTGCAGCTGACATAGGGTCCTGACGCATAGACATTGGAACCGTACCAGCATGCCCCTGAGAACCTCTGACAGTTACCTGCAAAATATTGTCAAAAGGTAGAGAGCTTCACAGTCTATAATGTATGCATTCTTCTGGAAGTGTCACTAACAAAACTCAATAACTAAACATAAGACATCGCACTCTGGCATATGAATAATCCATAGGAATATGGCCCAAGAAGAGATTTTCCTAGGGTTAACTGTTGAAGGCCTATTGCCTCTCATCATATTGACAAATTAAGCAACTTAGATGGATGATACGAAGGCTAAGTGTGATCCTATTCCCAATATAATGCACACCATTAGCTATAGCAAAATCGTGTGAAGAAATTACCTCTAACAGAAAATAGAAAACTCTCACAGGCATTAACCGATTCCCTTACGCAACAAGATCTTCTAATATTAACTAATTAAACAGGGTGCATGGTTAATTTCAAACATCCATTATACCTTCAATCTTGTCTGTCCAGCTATTCCTTTCACCACACCGAGAGGCAAACCCCTCCATTCTAGTACAGGTCCTTGTTCGATGTGAACCTACAGGAGCGGAATAGACAACATGAGAAATTAGACAATGGCTGTACTCAGCTGGTTTAGCAAGGCAGAAAAGGAATATAACTCAACATAACCCCAAACAGAATCTTGGTAATACTTGAGGTTGTGTAAGTTTTCCTCACTGATTTGTATGGAGTTCTCCATAAAGAGCCTCTTGTACAATTACACCGCTGCATAAACATTGGAATAACTACATTGATAATGAATACAAAGGGTAAAAAGAAGAAGATGGGAGTTACTCAAGAAACCTTTTATCAGAAAATTGCAAGGCTGAAGCTGGCAACATTCCAGCAACAGCAGCACTACCTAGGAAGGTAGATTGGAATCTAACTCCCTCTTCATCACTAAAAGCGATTACCTAAAAAGTTCCAAGACAAAGGCAGATGCTTGATTAGATTTCAGATATGGTCAGTCCAATCATCGTTGAGGTAGCAACAGATACAGGAAATCAGTGACGACCTTTGGATAAATAGTTGGCTACATTCAATGCAAAACTATAAACAGGAGAGCATGACTACTGGAAATAAATAATCTAATCAAGGTCTGTCCAACCAATCATGGAGTCAAAGAGTGAACTTCTTCTGGATTACCATCCATCTCTCTTGCACCATGAGATAGAATTTTGGTTTGACCTCTGAACTGAATATTTTGACAATCCCACTCAAACATACATAATTTCCTACATGAATTGAATCATTGAAATTTGTCACCTCCAAGTACATGGTTCTCCCACACAATTAACTGCAAATACATATAACATAATTTTCTAGCAATGACTGTGATTTCAGGTGCTAGCTATCCTATTCCAGATAAACTCCTAAAGGATGAGACTAAAAGAAAAATCCACACCTTCTAGTGCATCCAGCAAATGTCAATTCTGGGCATTTGAATAATGATGCAAGAATGCTACTCTATAGGCAAAATAGTACATGGCCAAAGGCACGAATGAAGCTTCAAGAACAATAAGCAGCAAAATTTTCATGTACCTCGACAGGCCGCAATAGATTACCCAACTTTTTGCGGGCATTCAGAACCTTCAGTGCAGATATTGCTGAGATAACCCCTAATGATCCATTGAATATTCTAGCATCAACAACAGTATCTTTGTCAAACAAAGAACTATAGAATATTAGAACAAATGATTGAGACACGTGTCGGCGGAGGTGGAGGTGGGTGTCGGCGTCGGCGTCGCGGGCAACCAGCAGAGGAGAGAGTGCGTCGGCGTCGGCGTCGGCGGGCAACCAGCGGAGGAGAGAGAGCGTTCTTCTCAATTAGAGTATGCTATTCACTAATTGCACGACGGAGAGTGGTGCTGCATCTTACATCGGAGGAGGTCAAAAGGAAGAACACGACAATCTAAAACGAAAACGGGTATCAGTCAATTAAATTCACAGAGAAAGAACGAGTATCGACCTGACATGAGGCGTTTTCTGAAATGTAGGTGTTCTTGGTGAGAATCGGCAGCAAAAGCGAGCGAACCCCAGCAACGCAGCGGATGACACTGCGAAGAAGTCCACAAGGTCGAAGAAGCGCGTGAGCTCGCACTCGAGTCGCCGGAACAGATTCACCCAAATAACAACGAGCAGAGATAATCAAAGACCGAGAAGCTACTGCGGTACACGACGAGACGCTGTGAGATATGGGCGAGTCCGCAGCCGAACGATCGGTCGAGGCTTCGGCGGAGGTGGAAAGGGCGTCAGCGGGGCGGAGGCGGAGGTGGGCGTCGGCGTCGAGTCGGGGCGACGGAGTCACGAGAGGGCGTCGGGGGCGGAGGCGGCGTCGTCGGCGTCGGAGGCAATCGGCTTGAGGGGCGTCGGAGTCGGGGGCGGAGGTAGCGTCGGAGGCGTCGGAGGCAACCGCCTTGAGGAGCGTCGGAGTCGCGAGAGGGTGTCGGGGGCGGAGGCGGAGGCGGCGTCGGGGGCGACGGAGGCAACCGGCTTGAGGGGCGTCGGAGTCGAGAATGGAGAGAGAGAGCTCGTCGGCGAGAATGGAGAGAGAGAGAGCAAAGGAGGGGAGAGAAGCAGCTGTGCGCGAGAATGGAGAGAGAGAGCAGAGGAGGGGGAAGAGAAGCAGCTGTGCGACTTTTTTGTTCTCCTCCGTAACGGAACGGAACGGAGAAGGGGGAGAGAGAGAGAGAGAGGAGAGAGAGGACGATTCGACGGGGCGCAGGCATCGCGAGAGGAGAGCGGAAGCGGGGAGCGTCGAGTGATGGGCCCCACACGCGGCCCGCGAATTTTGAACGCCGACGCCTCACCTACATGGCGCCACGTGTCGATCGCTGAGTGGTTTAACCCACCGCCTACGTGGAGGGTTAAACCCACCCAATATTTTCTCTTTTTTATCTCCGGTTTGTACGGCTTCTTCCGCATCTTCTGGTCTCTTCTCCATTTTTCTGCATTTTTCTATTCTCTCCAACTCCCAGCCACTTTTGTTGACTTTTCTTTCATGATTTCCCATGCACAAATTTCCCATGCACGTAGAGCTTATTCTCTTGAAAACTCCGGCAACTACTATAATATTATTTTATTGTGTGCCCCTCTTTTCTTGATCAACTTGGGCTTCTTCACGTGATCTTGCTGTCCACGTAGTACCAAAGCTTCTTCAACATTTGAGGGTCTTCAAGCTTATTCTTCATTAAGCTAGTAGCTTCTAGATTTTATTGAAAATGGATCACTAATTTCCAACAGATTCTGCCATGATCTCGACACATCGGAGGACCAAACAACCCCATCGGTACTGTTCAGGAGAGTCAGTATACCCTGAGGAGTGAGCTTTAGGACTCCTGAAGAGTCATTCAGGGGATTTTCTCGGTTTGCGACCCAAACCACCCTCCCAGCCGATAGCTTCTTGTACCATATGCCCACGTACCGGTTCTTGGAGCTGCCAGGGCTGAAGAATCCAAGCTCAAAGTTCCCACCGGCAGAGACTATCGTTTGGCCATCTGTGATGTTCTCGCCAGCTGAAATGGAGTCCAGCGCATAGCTCATCTGCAACACAAGGGACATGAAGCACAAGCTATGTAGAAGAATTGGAAGGCAGGATTCCATAGATGTTGTTCAGCTGATACAGTACTAAACTGACTCCTGATTTAGGAGAAAATTAAAGAGGAGAGGAAACTTGGCTGGTTACTCTTCTGTCTGATTTTGTCACTCATTGAAACAGGAATGAGCCGCAATATTTTCAATGCCGTGATCTTTTGTACATCTGGCCGTTCCCCTATATATTTATTACCATTTACCAAAAAAAGTAAAAAATTGAGCCGCAATGTTGGACCTGAACTGCGTAAAAACATAATTCAATGATGTGCAAGAGGAAGAGTTGATGAAATTAGGACTTAAGAATTTACTGTTGATAAACCAGCGTACAAACGACATTTCCAAGCTCAGTGGCACACTTAGAAACTTCATCATGCATTGCCTGGACGGATGACAATTGCGCGACAAAGATGCAATTCCGTATTCGCAACAATGAGAACAACAGAGAAGTGATCGGCTTCTAAGGCGACATTAATGGATCTATGCCCGGAGCTTAAGATGTTGGGCGGACGAGATTATATCAGTGAAATAACAAAGAACCGCTTTCCCCTTGACAGTATAATACTGATTAGTTGGACCTTAAGTGGACCACTTCATACCAACAATTAACTAAAATTGTGGTTATCATAATCTAACTTCAAACGTCCTCAAGGTGCTGTCTGTAAGATGGCCTTTTGAAACCCCCGAAAAAAAAATTGTCATTTTACAAGATGTCGGTTCCCATCTGTCAGAATTGTGTTAGATGTTGAAAAGCGGCTGTCATTTTAAGTGAACGGCGGTGCCATAGTGCTAACCGTGCTACAGATAATTTATTGAGAAAAAAGATTACTATTCTTTTGACATATGAGGGAGACATTTGCCAAAATTCACTTACTAAATCACTTTTAATTTCTTTCTCAGATTTGTTCGTATCGCACGGGAAAGTTATGGACTGTGAAGAAACAGATATATTTACGACATCCGAAAACGGACCTTCAATTTATTTAGTTGCTCTAAAAAACTACACCTGGTCTGTAATCTCCATTTTCACTTGTCATGGTCAAGTCTCATATCGTTTCCAAATTCTCTTTCACCATCTCTGTCACGCCCTAAATCCTACGTCCTTGCAGCCTTTAATCACACAAATCCAATTCTCAAAAGTCCCCGTCGATGTCAATATCAAAACAAGTATCGTTGATTTAGTTCGATAATCAATCTCGTCATATCTCGTGTCATTGATTCTAACCGTTTTCCAAACTAGTATCACATCACATCTCAAGGCCCTAGAGGTGGCTTCCACAAGATTTGCATCACCATTTAGCACTTAGCCATTAACCAACACATGTTAATGGTACAAGGTTCTAGAGGTGACTCTCGTGAAATTACGTTATTGTATAATACTTAGTCTTTTTCCAATACATATAAATGGTACAATGCTCTAGAGGTGGCCTCCATGAAATTATGTTATCGTATAACAATTAGTCCTTTTTCCAACACATATCAATTATACAAAGCTCTAGAAGTGACTCTCATGAAATTACATTATCGTGTAGCACTTAGTCTTTTTCCAACACATATTAATGGTACAAGGCTTTAGAAGTGGTTCCCATGAAATTATGTTATTATGTAACACTTGGTTCTTTATTAGTCTACAACACACCTGGCTTCACAAACCAAAACATAACTTTTTACAAATCAATTCAAAATCTATACAATAAATCAGTTTCACATACCGAATCAAATTACCTTTCATAAACCAAACGCAAGTCAAGGCAATTATTTCACAAATTTTTTTTGTAAACCCAAACTATATCCTCTTTTCCAACTCGACCATCAAACATAATAAATATATTTCACAATATATTTTTTTATATCATTATGGAATTCATTTCATAAACCAGTAACAAAATTTAAAATGTCTTTCTCATTGAATGTTTCCCAAATCATCAAAGAACTCTTTTCATGAATCAGTTCTCATTGCAATACACACATTTAACTTTCATGACACTTTTCGTAAAACGTTTCTCAAATCATTCTCAAATGAATAAAAGCTAGTAAAAGTGAGTTCCACTACTTTTTCCTTTTTGCCAAATCATGATTTGCACGTAATATACATCATACTTTTCATTTTCAAAATATGAGTTTGCAAATTTAAAAAGGAGATAGCATCACTAACCTAAGAACGCCTACAACCAAACAACAAGGCTCACTTGAATCAAGAAACTCACAATTTTATTATATAAGTGAGAAATAACATCAAAACCAAGTAAAATGTTATTAACTATAGCTTGGCTAAACTAAGCTTAAATGCTTACAAAATAACTCCTACGCATCAACCAATTGCTTACCCGAAGTGAACACGAAACCCTAAAATCTTTCTCCCACAAAACCGTTGCTTCAAATCAACGACTGTCAAGCTCCATGACTCTACAACATCACAATCCTCCATTCCCAAGAAATTTCATAGCTGGAAAAATAAAAAATTGGATTTTGAGGCTTGATTTTCACAAAATTTCAAACATATGACCTAACTCCAAAAACTACTCTAATTGGATGAACAAGGGATGTGAGTACTTAGCATACGCTGCATTACAAAGTCAGATCGGTTTGGTGAGGCGTTTGCGGTGAATACTCCTCTTTGTTTTTTTTTCTTTTTTTTGCTTCTTTCTTTGTTCCCTCTCTCTGTGTTTCTCTCTTTTGTGCGGGCCCTTGGTTAAAAAGAGAGGAGCCGAACGTCCCTTTCCCTTTTTTCCTCTTCTTTGGCTTTTCGTTCCTTTGATTTTAATTTTTTTTCTTACTTTTCTCTCTTTTGACTTGGTCAAGACCCACGCATATTTGATAGTCTCAATACTTGATGCCTGAGAAGAGACGGAATTGAGAGTATGGACAAGCGAAATGTGGACATGTGACGTGCTCTTCAGGGAAACTTGAAGATTCTCTCCCTGTGCGGATGGGAACCTGATAGGAGTAATTTCGTGGTGGAGCAAATGTCGGAATAAGAATGCATAACATCATCGTGGGACATAGTCCAGAGTGAGATATATTCCGGCATTGAAGAAAAATCTGATTTTCTTGAGTATTCTTGAATTTAAATGGGTGTTGGTATATTCCAAAATGTGGTGCTCTAGGGACCATTTGAGGTGCCGTGATGGTGATGAGAGAAATTGAGCACAATAGATTGTATGAGCTTCAAGGGGAGAGTGACGGATTTTGCCCGGAGATGTTGGGTGCATATATTCTAGAGTCTGAATTGTGGCATATATGTTTGGGACACATTGGGAAAGAAGCAACGAGGTTCTGAGTGAAATGAATCAACTATGAAGTTATGTGGCCAAGAAATTGAATAAATGCAAGTGCTGTGACTTAAGCAAACTATGAAAAGTGTACTATGGTACAGGTATATGAGAAACCATATAAATTGTGGAGTTTATTCACTTGGGATGTTTGTAACCTGTCACAATTTCCTTTGAAGAAGAATGTTGGATTTATGCCAACAATTGTCGACCACCAGGACCTACATGTTTGTGTTGAGGCAGAACTTTGAAACCATTGTCAAAATTAGGCAGTTGAGAGTTTTTACCAAAAATGAATTGGTAAGATAATCAAGCATGTGTGGACTAATGGTAGCATTGATTTTGCCTAGAGCTATTGAATGAATACCGCATGAATACATACTGAGACACTATACTAGTGCTAGTAAAATCACAATAGCTTCCAGAGTTAATGAGCAAATCATTATTAGATATGTCCCATAAAATGTTTTCTAGTGTTGGTATGCCTAAGAAATTCTTGGCGGATGCGCTTAGTACCTAGTGTGTTTAGGTAACATTACTGATGAATAATTTCTTAGAATATTTTGTTGCTCATGATATGTTCAAGTGAATTGATGGTAAGTCTGATGGGAGGGCATATTTCTAGGCTATGCACAAGTTGAGTGGGACTTTCTATTGTGGTGCTAGGAATTAAACTCATTGTTGTTAGTGGAAAAGTTACATTTGAAGTATTTCCAATACTTCTAAGATTGGTTGTGATAGTGTTTATGCGAATCTTGATGGCACACAAGTTGAATTTGTAACCAGAATCTTCTGAGATAATAGGTTCTTGTGTGGTAATCGACCCAAAAGGTGCATGTAGCGAGATAGAGCATCTAGAGCAAATAGTTGTTATAACTGTTGTGTTTGACAAAATGCACGTTCAATCTCTTGATAGATAATACATAAGTAGTTTTTGTTTTATTTCGTATACATAAGCTTGTGTTTGAAAATACTTTTGGAGCAGTTAAAGTTGCAAGTAGAATTGGTATTTTAATGAGGTCAACGATTATGGCAAAGTTTTGATGTGGCTTGGATTTGGAAGATCTCTATGGCGATTGGACCCACGAGGGATTATAGGAGAGTAGCAATGACTATGTTTTAGCGAAATGATTGTGACTTGATTCAAATGTCGACTCAATGTGGAGATGGTAAAAATAAATCTTGAGTTTCAGCCCTTTAGAAAAAGTCTAAATTTACATGGGAGATATCCTACTTTGGATATCTGCCCAAAAAATCAAAAGAAAGTCCCTTTTGGATTAAGTTTCCTAACAAACAAGGAAACCACTTTTCTTGTTGGATACAAAAGTTGGCCCTAAGTTTTCTAATTTTGCTAGAGATATACATTTATGTCCAATCATGAGTTTGGTCATTAGGTAGTTGGTGCAGAGTGATATTCGTAAGTGTTTGGTAACCAAAAAATTTATGATAAAATTTGTGAATTCATTTGTGAGATCGAGAGATTTCAACGAGGAATTGTGGGGACTAAATACTGAGAATATCTAAGGGATTTGAATATGGTTATAATGTCCACTATATCGCCTATTCCGTCTATTCGTTTGTAACAAATAACCACGTCGCATCATGTAGACAGTTGGGCACTCATCAAAAGATTTCCAAATCTTCTTCCCATTCGCTTAAGCAAGAGGAAGGGCTTGCATGGACAAACCGGGGAGTAGATTGAACAGTTCTATGCATCATAGACAATGTAAAAGTCATTTCCTCTTTGTACAAACAAAGAATGTAATTGTCACTTCTGTCCGAGGTGGAGTCTAGGGATAAGTATACTAGGAAAATCATAATTTTCATACAACATTTACTTGAGTATTATAACTTTTTTTTTTATTCACTTGAGTACCATCGATGATTTGCCTCACCAAAAAAGTTTACATGGCATTAATTTGTAATTTATCATCCAACATTGTCATGCCTCAAACCCTGAGCACGTGCCAAGTCCCCTTTGGTCAATAAAGTTTTGCGACTTCCCAGGACAAGTCGACAATCCTTTCTTTTTATTGCACATGCGGAAACGAAAATAAATCCCCTGACAGTAGTCATCTAAGGATAGAAAAGCAAGATAACAAATTCACAAACAAACATGTTTTTTTTTTTATACACACTAAGTCATGTACAAAAGTCTATGGCCAAAAGACTACAAAAGACTAGCCTTCCAAAAAGAAGCAATCTTAACTAACCTACGCTTCCAATCACCTCCTCTTAGCTCAAGGTCCTCTACTCGATGACCCTGAAAATGGTTATTCAATAACCAGTGAGATAACGTCTTAGTAAGTTCATACTCTAAACCCTGATTAGAAGGGAAATACGCCCTAAGGGTTATTTAAGCACAAACACGAGTCAAAGAGCTTACCTTTATCTTAGATCCTTCCTGCACGTCAATATGATTCAAATATTCAATTAAACAATCCAATTCAAATCAACTATCACTCAGTCAACTCATTCGACTCCATGTCATCAATGTCATCCATAAAGTCTGATGATTCGATCACTGCTCGCCTAAGCTGAAATAGATATACTCATATATCATTGCTCCCCAAAGCTAATGTCTAAAATTTGCTCACCGAAGCTGCTAGATCAAATAATACTCACCGAAACTGCTAGATGACATGTGCTCGCCGAAGCTGCTAGATCACTATTGCTTGTCAAGGCTAATATCTAAAGTGCTCACCGCAGTTGCTAGAGATCTATACTGATGTTAATGCTCTCCAAAGTTGTTATAGATCTACATTGCTCACCTAAGCTGATTTGGTACTCAAAGACCACTTTCGGTGTCAACACCCGACACCCGGTATTTTCCAATTAAAATACCAATATTTCACAATCATCATTCAATTTCGCAAACATAACAATCAATTGAACAAACTAACCACACTACTGTGATCTATGTGAAATTCTAACAAACAGCTCTCCCGTTATAATTTCCGAAAAAATCATTAATAATTAATTAATTTCGAAAATTAATAAAATAATTCAATTTAATTTCTAAAAATACTAACCTAGGCCAAAATTATTAAATTAAATACCAATACGGACCTAGAAAATTCCCGAACCCTTCTAGATAAATAGTACAATTTATTTAGGCCTTAGCTAAACCATGCTAACCACCTAACATTCTCAATTAAATAATTAAATTTCTAATTTAATCTAACTAATTGCTTAATTCTAATTAAATAAATCTAAACACCCCTTAAATATTTGCAGCCTACTAAGAAGAGTTTAGAGTATAAACTCACCGGTTTATTGCGGAAATTGGTTTGCATGACGATAAAGCGACGACGCGGCCGAAATCCGAATTTTCGGCGCCGTCAACGGATACTCGGGCCGGGCCAAGAAACCTCACAAGGTCACAGCAAAATGCTGGGCTTGGGCCTGCTTCTTGGGCCGACAGGCTGAATTGCTGGGCTTCAAGAAACTGGACTGAACCAATGCAATTTTTGTGGGCTTCAAATGGGCTGCAGTACTTGCATTTGTGGGCTTATCTCGGCTGAAATGTGGGCTGGCTTCAAGCGGGCCAATGTGTTAAAATCTTAGGCCGAGTTGCTGGCTTTGCTGGGCCCGTGAAATGCGTGAGCTGTTGACGATTTTGCTGGGCCGAAGACGCACGAATTCACGGCTTGCTTCGTGCGCTGCTGCAGCTTGCTGGGGAGCCGGTGTCACGCGCGGGCGGCTTGATGAAATTGGAGAAGACACGAGGACGCTGCTGGGTCGTTCGGTGACAGCGAGAGAGCAAAGCGGAGATGGCCACGATCGCTGGTAGTGGGGGCGCGCGGTCCAATGGCCGCTGGTGTTGACCGAAGAAAGGCAGACCGCGGACGTGGCAGCTGCAGCGTGAGGCTCACGGACGTGGGCTTTGGCCTTTGGTGAGAAGAAGCAGCTTGATCGATGCTGGTCGTGGGGCGCACGAAGAGGAGTCAACCCAATTTTTGCTGGTTGATGTAGGGATGAAATGGAGCAGGAGACTTGGACGGCTTGTAGGCGTTGAAGAGTAGATGAAAGGAAAATAAAAATGAAGGGAAAGAAAGCTGTTCGGTGGGGTTTTGCAGGGTTGATGGAAATGAAAGAAAGGAGTGGGTGAGATGGGATCGAGCGAGAGAGGAGACGGTGGGGGCGTGTATTGGAAGCTAAGAAGAAGAGAAGAAAAGTCAAGAAATCTTATTCCACTAATCGAGTGTTTGGTCCCCTTAAAGCCCACACCCCTATCCTCTTGTCCCAAATACTTTCTAGGATAAATTGAAGCCAAAAATAGCACAAATAGATGCCAAAAACATAGCCCCCAAATCATGCTTCGAATTTCCATTTTTGGTCCTCAATTTCTTCACTCAATTCCCCAAATTGAGGTTCAATTTTGATGAAGAAAAATCCCAAACAATTTTTTATAAGCCCCCGACACTCAAAGGCTCGGTTTAGAAGTCCTAATTTCCATCAATTTAGCCCATCTAAATTTCCGCTAATTTTCCGTAACGTCCGAAATGATTTTCCGTAAAAATTTCGGAATCCCTGATAAATCTTCGGAAGATGAGTTGACATTCCTAAAATAGCTCATGACACTACAGAACTTTTAATTTCTGAAATTAGATTCAAATTCACAGTTAATTTCACTCCGACGCGCTTGTAACGTGACCTAGTCTACCAAGTAACTTTTGGGAGTTTTTGGTGCAATTGACTCGTGATCGATTTATCTCAAGTCACAATGTATATCTCCGACACATTGGCAACCATCAGTTATCATGAAAATCTCGAGATTTTAATTACGGACACCGGGTACCAAAACAACAGAAAATTTAGTGCCGATCGATGAGAATTTTGTAATCAAGTGGAATCACCCACATTTTGATCATATATTTCAATCGAATCAACCTATCTCTGATCTCTTATTGATTTCAACAGTGCCGTAATGATCTCGGCAGTTGAATACGATCAAGCATTTGATTCCTGGTCGAATTCTCAAGTCTATTGCATTTAAATTCCTTAATTGTTTCCCCAGATAGTCCAATTATCTCATGAGTGATCAGCTCAGAGAATAAAACTATCGGCGCTTCGACGAAATGCCCAATTTATTTAATCGAAAACAAATTCTGAAAATTCATTCTGTCATAAACATAGCATGTCACAAAGTTGAATTAGCAATTGAAAAGGTAAACAACTTTGCTTGAGTGTTTGGTTGAAGGATAGGAGAAGTTCTAATAATATCATGAATGATTGTTTCAGTGTCACGAACATTTAGGATTATCAATTTTTTTTTTAAAGTGATAGGAATAGAGAGGGTTTGAAAATTAAAATGGCGTCGTCTTCTCTTGGAAGATTTTTAAGGAAACAACAAGAAATGACAACGTTTATTATACTCTTGTTACGCTTGACAAAAATTTCCACGTTAGACTTTAGTATATTTATAAAAGTTTTATCCTGGAATGGAAAATTAAGAAAAAAAATCCATGGATGATGATTTATCGAAGATGACAATCAAGTGATCAATTTTACATCGATATGATATTCAAGTAATCAAAAAAAAAGAAAAAGTTATGACACTCAAGTGAGCATTATACGAAAGTTTTGGCACCTCTAATGTTGATTTACTATCATAACCACGTTCAAAAACCATGTTATATGAGGACATTTCATCGATTCGTCTGTATCAGCTAACCACATTGCATCATGTAGACAATCGAGTACTGATTAAGAGATGTTCAAGTCTTCTTCCCCTTAGCTTAAGCAAGAAAGGCTTGCATGGACAAGATGAATAGTGGCATTCGGACACTGGTACTAATACTCATATGACTAACGATCTAAGTACAATTTGCATCAACTCAATTAAGTGAACCATTGAGGTTTGGCCTAGTGGCCAGCCTTCTTTTATGAGACGGAGAAGGTGAGAGGTTCAAATTCACATTTTTTCAAGAGGGTTAGGATGGAACGATTTAATATCAAGTATGAGTTTTGACTCTTATACTTTGTAAAAAAACAAGGTAAAAGTCTAAGAGTTAGAGTAGAGTAAAATATGACATATATATATATATATATATATATATATATATATTAATTTTGGAACTTAATTCTATATTTCTTTTATTATTATTATTATTATTATTATTATTATTATTATTATTATTATTATTATGGGACAATATATCCTTACCTTTTTGGATATTTCTCCTCTCTTCTTTACTAAATACCCTTACCAAATTTCTCAAATTACATAAACACAATGATAAAATTTAGCAATAGCATTGTATTCATAAGGAAGTGTTTTTCCTTCCCCCCTTTCATAAGATTTCTTAATTTTATGTAAATGTAAATGAAAATCATGTTTTTATTCCATTTTGCCAAAAAAAAAATGCACCTTTTTTTATTTCTTTTGCATATGGATAGTCAATTTTATAATGCGAATTTTACTCATAAATGACAATTGAAATCGAATACGAATGAGTCACGTGCAAATGCAAGTATGCACGTGCACCGGCGCTCTAACATTATCCTCACGAGCAGAATTAAGATTACAGCAGATATGGATATGCTGCTCCCTTTCTCTGTCTGTCTGTCTGTCTCTCGCCTTGGAGCTCTCTTCGTCCCTGCCCTGTATAAGCTGTCCCGGACATCATCTTTTTAGATTTCACGTGGCAGAACTAAGATCCCAAACGGTGAGTCGAGCTCTTCCTACTCTTCCGTACTTTCGGTTCCTGTTCTGCTCTAGAGCCTCTGTTTTATCATCCTCTTCACCGGGCTACGTTTGCCAAGCGTTTCACCTGGTATGCAAATTTCGATGTGTAATTCATGGGAATGCGTGTCTGCTTCGTATTGCTATATTGAATAGGTGATCTTAAGACAGTTTGTTTTCAGTAGGCAGTCGCAGTTGGAAGAATGTCTTGTGGATGATGCTGATGGCTGCCTCGTTCTGTGATGTCAACCTGGGCTGTGGTGTTCGCAAGCTCCATGACTTCCACTCAACCCCGAATGGGAAGACAAGGTGCCATTTCCTCTTCATTTTGGCTATACACCCCGTGTGGCTGTTGAATTATACTTTTGAAGAAAGTCAACGTGTTTTGCTTCCCATGGGACGTAGAACTATTTAATGTTGTCTATGGATTATCATGTGAGGAGTTGGACATCCCTTAGTTTTTGGATGTGAGTGACGGTCTGATGACCAACCATCCTCATCATAAAGGAAACAATTTGGTGCTAACCTTATGCGGAAGGATGTTGGATGCTAATCCTTTGGCCGATCCAAGTCTTGTTATCATGTATAAGTGTAATGCTCCATGACCCATCAGAGGTAGAGTACTATAGACTCTCATATTTAAGTATTATCTCTATTGCAGGAGGGTAGTACTTTCACAGGGGGAAATAGAATGACCTTCCATGACTGGAATTTTCCGTATTGATTATATGAAAGGACAAAACCAACCGAATCAGAAGCTTCATTTTTATTGTTTGAATGAACTAATAATTTATCAATGATTTTTGATCTATATCCACATTGACCAAGAAACTTCCACGGCAAATAGACATTGACGATTCTATATTTGAGTAAAGCTTATGTGATCTACAACTTACTAAATAAATGTTTCTTTGATATGTTGAAAAACTGTGCTCCTCTGTTGTGATTGCGTTGTTCTTTCACTTGGTTACTTCACTACAGCAGGTTCTACATCCACTGCTGTAAACATATGAGATACTTGCCCTGCATTATCAGTTATATCTTCTCGTCCTTTCATACGTGTCTGTTGGGAGCAAGGATGTTCTGATTCCACCTGATATGTGTGGAAAAAAAAGGTGGAAGAGCAGATACTAGTCAATTTCATGATGTCACATATGCTCTTTCTGTAGGTCTCATGCGCATGCCCAAAATCTATGTTCCTATTCTAAGCAGCATATATATCTCAAAACACTAGACATTAAGCAAGTGGAAGTCAAGCGAAGATTTAAGCTTCACCAAGCTTCTTTTGGGAAGAATGCTCATAGTTCTGAATTGGCAAAAGAAGATGATATTTCCATGGCAACATTGATATGGAGGGCAATCAAGTTGCCAATTTACTCTGTTGCTCTTGTTCCTCTTACGGTGAGCTTTTCTATACTCTAGAGATGGATTTTTCTATGCTTTATCGATGATTACTTGACACAGAAGTCTCTATTTTGTAGTATTCACAGTCTAGCACAAGCTTGACAAACTTTGTCAGACACATGTAGAATGAGAGCTTTCAATAAATGCTGAATTTAGCCAATTTTCTTTTGCATTGGCATGACGGAAGTATAGCCTAGAATAATGAGAAGTCGATGCAAGGATGCAGGAAGATGAGGGAACATAAAAGGAGTACAAGTTTTGGTGTATGGTCGCTTCTGTCTGTGGAGATATATATTCTAATGTGGATTTCAAAAATGAAATCGAGTATATTGCTGCACAACCGCAAATATTACAGTCAGAGGGGTCCTTTTCTTACTAACGCTTGTAACCTACAGAGATCTATAAGTTCAGTTAATTCAGTCATTTGCAGGTCTGTCATAAAAGTAATTTACCAGAAATACTGGGTTTGAGAGTGTCCTTAGGGTTAATGGAACAAAAAATTTAAATGGTTTAACATAATTCTAGCTTAATGAATATGACAGTAATTTTATATGGCCTCCCCTCCCTCTCTTCCCCTGGCTTCTAATATTCCTGTGACATTCTCTGTCCTTGGCTATTATAGATGAAGTGTGAAGCCCACAACCTTTTGGCAGCCTTTTCAATTTTATCCAGCATGACATTGTTTTACTTTTTTACCTCTTTTGAATGTTCTATTGCTGGATTATATCTTTCGAAACAGATTGGTAGTGCATCAGCCTATCTGCAGTCAAGCACTTTCCCTGCAACGCGTTACTTTGTGCTCTTGGTTTCCTCAATTCTTGTGATCACTTGGCTAAATTTAAGGTTAGTAAAGTGCTCGTTTATCTTGTGTTTAGACTAAGTGGTAAGAAGCAGTTTCACCTTGATTGGATGAAGATATTGCCTGACTCCTCTGATATAGAGTGTTTCTTTTAGTCTGAGAATATCTTATTCATTTTCTAAATTTCATGTCACGCATGAGGCAGATGCTGATTGTTCATGGTTTTTGTTCTGTGGCATCCACATGTGCTCCCTTCTGTGGGAACTGCGTTAGCTGGTCTGACTGTCTTTGAAATGATATTTTATGTGTGTTAATTGTTTTGTTCCGTGTGTACTCCAGCACTTTTGGATCCTATTGGCTCATGGTATGTGGTGGTTTATTCATGGACTGATTTTTTCTTGGTCTGGGGGGACTGCGAAGTGATGTCTAATCTAATAATTTGTGCCTGAGAGTCCCTTCCTAGATATATGGCAATCATTTTTGGGGGGTAAATTAACTGCAGTCATTAAAAACTGCCGAGTAGGAACTTCTTCTGGAAAAAAAAGAGAAAAATTGCAGAATCTTAAAGCACAAGGGCTACACTCATCATATCATTACAAATTTGTACCACTAGATCCAATTCCATTTCAGGTATTGAAGACCTTTCATGTACTTGCGCAGCAATGATGTTTATGATTTCGATACAGGAGCAGATAAAAATAAGAGGGAATCAGTTGTGAACCTGATCGGAAGGTGATCAGTTGACTATTTGCCTCTGCATCCTTTCCGTTGCCTATTATCACACATCTAATTGTTGTCAATTGCTTTTCTGTATACATGTTGGCAGCCGAACAGGCACTCTTCTTGCAGCCTATATGTTTCTTGTTCTTGGCTTGATAGGTCTGACATGGGTGTCCCTAGAGGCAGGACATTTACGTGCAATGCTGTTACTGGCTTGTGCTATCATCTGTGGTTATATATATCAGGTAGGTAGTGTGAAGTGTTCTTATAAACTTGTACTTTGTTTAGTTGGAGTGCTCAAGCATCTGAGCCGATCTTGTGAGCTTGAAAGTATAAGATTGTGTTCAAAGGGCACAACTTCGTATTTAAAAATTTGATCACACCTTGATCCATCTTGGAGACTGTTCTTTCACATTTACCCAAAATTGTCTCATCTGCAGTGTCCACCATTTCGATTAAGCTACCATGGACTTGGAGAGCCCTTGTGCTTCGCAGCATTTGGACCTTTTGCTACTACGGGCTTTTACTGGTTAATGGGCAACAACAGGTAATTATACTTGATTTTCGTCCCAAAATCTGCTGCTCCACTATCATGACAGGTGCCCTTTTATGTTTTTCATTTGACAGTAGCGTGAACTGTCTTCCCTTAACTGGGACTGTTCTGTGCGCATCTCTCCTTGTTGGCTTCACAACCTCTTTAATACTCTTCTGCAGTCATTTTCATCAGGTACTTTCGACTTGATCCACATTTTCTTGAAATTCTCGGGTTCTCAACTTAAGGCTCACTGTCGGTCATTTTATCTTTTCAGGTGGAAGAAGATACGACAGTTGGGAAAATATCCCCTCTGGTGACTTAGTTGTCCCTTGTAGTATGAGGTTTGGTGAAACAAATTCAAACATTAATGCTGCAATTTCATGTGCAGGTTAGGCTTGGCACAGAGAAAGGTTCATCTGTTGTGAAAGTGGCAGTCACAGCACTCTATTCTCTTCTATTAACTTTCGGTCTCAGCAGAGATCTTCCCTCTAGTTGCATTGTGAGTGTCTTGTTTACTGCATATTTCCTAAATCTCTTAGTATCTCATCATCAAGGATATGTTGAAATAATCTGTGTTTTCCTAAATCTCTTACTCTGTTGTACTTATTTGCATCTTGATGACAATCTACTCCAGATACTGTGCCTTCTGACCTTACCTATGGGAAACCGGGTCGTTAGCTTTGTGGACGAGAATCATGAGGTAAGCAGAGAACATCACAAAAGCTGAGTTTTTTTTCTTTTTTTCTTTGAGGGCAGGTTATTAGCTTTGTCGAATATATATTTTGTGCTTCGTTTACATATTTAAGTAGTAGAGTAATGATGTTCCTTTTTCTTCAAAATGTCATCGTAAAGGACAAGCGATCAATTTTCATGGCAAAGTATTATTGCGTGAGGTTACATGCTTTGTTCGGAGCTTCATTAGCTGCTGGATTGGTGATAGCTAAATTTGTCTGCAAGAGATATATTCCAAGGTTGATCTTAGCCTAAGTTCTCAACCTCGCCTCATGCATCAAGGACTTGATGAGGTACGAGCTTCCATGCGGAAAGTGACGAAGTACTTGGTTGGGCGCTTGGTTGGATTACGACCATGCGTCAATGTTGCCAAGAAAAGGCCACGATTTTGCAATCTGTTTGTAGTTGCACTAAAGTATGGACTTGCCTTTCTCTGCTAGATGAGCAGACTTAGGTACTAATTCTGTTTACATTTATGTATACAAAAAGGAAACCAATTTATACATCATTCTTAGTTATAATGTGTATTATTAAGTTATCTTATGCATGATTATCGATTGAGTCATCACCACATGAACATGATTGTCGAAACCAATGAGATCATTTGGATTAAACTCCTTGTGTGTCATATAACTTGATGGAAGATAAATGCTTGCTTGACAAAAGATGAAGTATTTTCTATTATTATCCATGGTATTTTTAACTGCCCAAATTGAAATCAATAGACTATTCAAAATGAATATTCAGAATAAATATCGAAAACTCACAATTCATAAATTTAAGCTGACATAATAGGACATGATAACAAAGAAAGATTATCTTTTGGATTGTTATGCAAACCCAAAAGTATTCAAAATTCAGAAAATAAGCAGAATATGATAAAACCCACTTTTATTAAGAGCATTCCTGGGAAGAAGTGGCTAGGAAGTACAAGCCACAATGTCAGGATCTTGCTTGAAAAGAGCCATCTCATCTTGGTTTAGAGTAATCCAAGCATCAATTCCACCATCAACTGGACTATCCACAAGACCAACCGACCTCACAGGAGGGCTTGAGTTGCTCACCATGTCTGGCTTCCCCCACCCAAAATCACTGTCGTAGAGCGGGAATCTACACCAGCTATCGATTAGAATCACGTTTGCTCCATCTCTGCCTAATACACTCACCAATTCCCTGAACGAATCTGCCACCGCCGAGCACAACACACCAGCGTCTGCTATCGCGGCGTACTTCAATTTGGCATTCCTATGCGCGTTGCCTAGCTGATTCAGTATTCCATTGAAAGAGGGCTCTGTCTCTTCTACAGCAAGTGGAGTGGTGATTTGAGCAAAGAAGTTGCCGCACGCGTTCGTCGGCGTCTTTAATTGTACTCTTTCACGCAAGTTGATAGCTGTGGAACACACAAAAGGCCTCAGCGGGCCTTTTGTCACGCGATCAACGGTGATAAGAGCCTTACATATCAGCGCAGACACGATTTCCACCCGTGACCTTTGGCTGTTATTAGCTATTGAATCCGATGAGTCGGAAGCATCGGAAGCGGCTTTCATTCTCGACAGGGCTTGGCCGCTGAATTTGAGTCTAGCCAGTGCGAATTTTTTTCTGAAGGGGAGTGTGGGCCATTGTATGAGTGCGGGTTCTTTCACCGGGAATAGAGATGGCAGCTCGAAATTTGGCGGGACTACTTCCTGGATTCCGCTCCGGCATGCTGTGGCCCACGAGTTCATGAACATGGCCATGGTGTACATGTCACCTATCTTGTGAGAAAAGCGCAGGCTAATCGCTAATCCGCCACAATTGAAGCTGTTCACTTGAACTACGACCAGTGGATTGTTTGCTGCTGGCAGCGGGAATTTCGACAAGCTGTTTAAAAGGTCATGGTCAAGATCTCCCTGGAGGAGCTGATCTAGAGTGCCATCCACTTTGGCTTGGATAACTTCCGCTCCTTGGTCGTTGCAGTCGATGAAGAGCCCTTCTTCGACATACCGACCGGCTAGAGGGTAAAAGAGGGCTAATGTTTCCGAAAGCGACTCCTCCAAGCGGTGAAGCCTCTGAAGCGTATGGATCTCGTGCGTACTTTCGCGAGCTCGATAGTAGTAAATGATGCCGGCATGATTAGAAAATAAAAGGTCGTCAATGAAGGACAGGCCGAGCTTTCGACTTTGATTCGGCGTCGGAGCAGATGGCTCGACCAGTTTCTTGGACTGTACTTCGACCTTCATGTTTGATACACTATCAGATCGCTTCGGTACCCGTTTAGGTATTTCAACGGATCTTCTTCATGCACACCTTGAGGTTATGAGCCAGAAAAGAAGAGAACACAAGCCCTAAGTTTATAGCGGAGGAAATGTAGGTGATTGTCATTGACCTTTATTACCGGCTGTGCAGACATCTTTCGGTACAGAGGCATCAAAATGACGTCGGCGTTTTTCCTTTTCAAAGATCCGGCGATCGTGTGGCCCAAGAGCCCGAATCCAGAAGCAAGTGCAACCTGATCCTACAAATCTCATAAAATTGGTTAAGTTCAACGAAATGTTCCATAAGCCTCAAGAGCCAGTTAATCTCATGCTTTTGGCTTTTGTAGGTGATTCTAACTAAAAATAGTTTGCACGTGATTCGTGAGACTTGAATAAGCAATGAAATCATACAAAATTAAAGAAATAGTATTATAATTAAGCTACTCGAATATGAAAAAAATTGAATCTAGATCAAATTGTTATAAAATGTACATTTATATCTCCAACAGCAATTTTTGGATGATATTCTGTTTATTGACGTATTAATCATGGGCTTAACTTGGACCCTTATATCTTCTGATTGACAAAGCACAAAATTTAAAAATGTTGACCGGTAGTTGAAAAAAAAAACTCATGACTTTTCATGTACTTTGAAAGTTCAGTGAAGTGCATGCCAGCTGTGGCGAGTTCAGTCATAGCATTTGATGTCAGAAATGTGACTTTAGACCAAACGCCACCTGCCTTCAGATCTGTCTGTGCCCTATACTATGGTTTAAATTAGCAATATCTATGTACCCTTTCGAGCTCTGCACGAGGTCTCTTCTTCGAAACCTAAGCAAAAACGTCTCATGAACGGGGCCTTAGATAGTGACAAGTAGCGGTTAATTGCAGTTTTCACTCAAAGTGCATTAAATGACGATAACCCATGGATTCATTTAAGATTAATTCCAGCTATTATCACAACTTGGTTTCGAGGTAGTCTAGGTGAAGAGACCAAAAGAGAGATCTCTCCCTTAAAGAATACTATAGACTATATATAAAACGGTATGTCAAGTTTGTCATTGCTTGTGGAAAATGGCAATGTCATAATTCAATGTGCTTCACTTGAAGTATATTTAATCATCTCGAACCGTCATTTAGTTTGGCAACATTTTCTCATTCGCTAAGAAATTTATATTGTGAAAAACGGGGATTCTCATGCTGATTTTTGTCGGTCACTTGATTAATCAAGTGGTCCCGGGTAACCATTGGCTATTTAATTAATTAGTTTGGGTGATAATTATATCTATCCATATTATTGTTTAAGTTGTTGCTCAATGATAGCTACCATTTGACTTGCTTTTTCCCCTCTTTCTAATGGTGGTCTTGTACCAATGTTTTATTTTGGCGATCATATAATGTGTAATATTAAGTTATCTTATGCATGATTATCGATCAAATCATCACCACATGAACATGATTGTCAAAATCAATGAAATAATTTGGATTAAACTCCTTGTGTATCATATAAATTGATGGAAGATAAATGCTTGCTTGACAAAAGATGATGGGAATTTTCAACTGCCCAAATTGAAATCAATAGACTATTCAAATGAATATTCAGAACACATGTTGACAACTCAAATCATAAGTCGATGCCGACATAACAGGACATGATAGGGTTTCAAAGAAGAATCATCTTTCCGATTGTTATGCGAACCCAGAGTGTTATAAATTCAGAAAATGAGCAGAGCATGATAGAGTGAAAACGAAAAGCAAATTAGTAGGCAAAACGCACTTTTATTAAGAACATTTCTAGGAAGAAGTAGCTAGGAAGTACAAGCCACAATGTCAGGATCTTGTTTGAAGAGAGCCATCTCATCTTGGTTTAGAGTAATCCAAGCATCAATTCCACCATCAACTGGACTATCCACAAGACCAACTGACCTCAGAGGAGGGCTTGCGTTGCTCACCGAGTCTGGCTTCCCCCACCCAAAATCACTGTCGTAGAGTGGGAACCTACACCAGCTAGTGATTAGGATCACGTTTGCTCCATCTCTGCCCAATACACCAACATAATCTCTCAACGAATCTTTCACCGCTGAGCACAATGCACCTGCATCTGCTATCGCGGCATACTTCAATTTGGCATTCCTATGGGCGTCCCCTATCAGATTCAGTATTCCATTGAAAGAGGGCTCTGTCTCTTCTACAGCAAGTGGAGTGGTGATGTGAGCAAAGAAGTTGCCGCACACGTTCGTCGGCATCTTTAATTGTACTCTCTCACGCAAGTTGATAGATGTGGAATACACAAAAGGCCTCAGCAGGCCTTTTGTCGCGCGATCAACGGTGATAAGAGCCTTACATATCAGCGCAGACACGATTTCCACCCGTGACCTTTGCCTGTTATTAGCTATTGAATCCGATGAGTTGGAAGCATTGGAAGCAGCTTTCAGCCTTGACAGGGCTTGGCCGCTGAATTTGAGTCTAGCCAGTGCGAATTTTTTTCTGAAGGGGAGTGTGGGCCATTGTATGAGTGCAGGTTCTTTCACCGGGAATAGAGATGGCAGCTCGAAATTTGGCGGGACTACATCCTGGATTCCGCTCCGGCATGCTGTGGCCCACGAGTTCATGAACATGGCCATGGTGTACATGTCGCCTATCTTGTGAGAAAAGCGCAGGCTAATCGCTAATCCGCCACAATTGAAGCTGTTCACTTGAACTACGACCAGTGGATTGTTTGCTGCTGGCAGCGGGAATTTCGACAAGCTGTTAAGAAGGTCACGGTCAAGATCTTCCTGGAGGAGCTGATCTAGAGTGCCGTCCACTTTGGCTTGGATAACTTCCGCTCCTTGGTCGTTGCAGTCGATGAAGAGCCCTCCTTCGACATACCGACCGGCTAGAGGGTAAAAGAGGGCTAATGTTTCCGAAAGCGACTCCTCCAAGCGGTGAAGCCTCTGAAGCGTATGGATCTCATGCGTACTTTCGCGAGCTCGATAGTAGTAAACGATGCCGACATGTTTAGAAAATAAAAGGTCGTCAATGAAGGACAGGCCGAGCTTTCGACTTTGATTCGGCGTCGGAGCAGATGGCTCGACCAGTTTCTTGGACTGTACTTCGACCTTCATGTTTGATACACTATCAGATCGCTTCGGTACCCGTTTAGGTATTTCAACGGATCTTCTTCATGCACACCTTGAGGTTATGAACCAGAAAAGAAGAGAACACAAGCCCTAAGTTTATAGCGGAGGAAATGTAGGTGATTGTCATTGACCTTTATTACCGGCTGTACAGACATCTTTCGGTACAGAGGCATCAAAATGACGTCGGCGCGGGTCCCTACTTTTTACCTTTCAAAGATCCGGGATCGTGTGGCCCAATAACTCGAATCCAGAAGTACATGCAACCTGATCCTACAAATCTCATAAAATCGGTTAAGTTCAACTAAAAGTCCCAGAAGCCCTAAGAGCCAGTTAATCTCATGCTTTTGGCTTTTGTAGGTGATTCTAACTAAAAATAGTTTGCACGTGATTCGTGATACTCGAACAAGCAATGAAATCCTACAGAATTAAAGAAATAGTATTATAATTAAGCTAATTGAATATGAAAAAAAAAATTGAATCTAGATCGAATAGTTATAAAATGTACATTTATATCTCCAACAGCAATTTTTGGATGATATTCTGTTTATTGACATATTAATCATGGGCTTAACTTGAGCCTTATATCTTCTGATTGACAAAGCACGGTGCCAAAAAGAAGACAAACCTAGAAAAGAGAACGACCCATCCCTGGTTAAAGCCTACCTGAATAAAACCCCAAAATCAAAATTACAATAAAAAAATCATAGTAAAGTCCGGCAAATGTGCCAAGAATAGCGTCTTTCCATTGAAATTAAAGCTTTGACGTTGTTATTATAAAAACAAAAGGGTTGATATCATGAAAAATCTCGAATTAATACACTTATGATAAATTTAATTTAAATTAATTTTATGAGCATCAAAAATCCGAACTAGTATATTTGTGACAAATATACTCCAAACTAATTTTTTGACTACAAATTTTTTAAACTAATATACTTACGACAATTGTACCATCTATTAACTTCCGTCAAGTTTTTTCGTTAAATTTGCTAACGTAGAAATCCATAAAGTTAATGTCATGAAAAATCCTAAAGTTGTCATAGGTATATTGTTAAATTTGTCATATGAGTATCGTTAAATTTGTCACGGATGTATCAATTTAAAATTTTTCGTGATATTTATCCCATGGATTTCCATGTGGACCACAACACATCACCATGCATCACTTGAGTCAGTAAATTTAATGATTAAATTTGACATAAGTTAATAGAAGGTAAATTTATTATTAGTGTATTAATATAGGATTTTTGATGGTCAAAATATTAATTTGGAATAAATTTGTCAAAAGAATACTAATTTGTTATTTTTCATGACATTAACCCAAAATAAAAGAAGATAAATTTAAAAATATTGATTATTAGTTTAAAATAAGCCTTGACTTTTCATGTATTGTCTTTTAAAGACACTCAGTCGAGTGTTTGCTAGCTGTGGTGAGCGCAATCGTGGCATTTGATGTCACAAATGCACCTTCAGACCAAGCCCAACGTCTTCGGATCAGTCTCTACCCTACGCTATGGTTTAAACTAGCAATATCTATTTACTATTTCCAACTCTACACGAGGTCTTCTTCGAAACTTGTATGTTGTGATTGTCTCTGGCAACTGAAAAAGTCCATATCATTTTTGCCGAAAGCTCTCATTTCTCTTCAAAGTAACATTGACACTGACATACAATGTATAATATGACATGACATTTCTCAAAAATAAAGAATCTCGACATGTTAGGACACATATATTAAATGTATATTCTTTATATATACACAATAAATTATCATTTTTATAATTATTTCAATCAAATTAATTTGATTCAAATTCACAAAATAAATAAATAAATAAAATAACCTAAAATGAATTTACATGAAAAATCATGAGTCCTGGTAAGTGAAAGTTAAAGAAAAGATAATATTAGGTTTTTCTTCTTTCCCCTTTATTAATTTTATCATTTTACATATTTACATTTTAACCCCTTATTATTGAAAATTTTTAAAATTGAATCTATATGTGTTAAAATTCTAAACTTACATATCGGGAGAGTTGACCATCTATTGGATTTTCTAACACATTAATTGTGTCATGAAGTGTGTCGGACACGACACGCGACACAAATATTCTCGAAGCGTATTGGTGCTTCCTAGTCTCTCTCCCTCTCTCTCTCTCTCCGAATGTTAGGGGTCTAACTCCAAATTTATTGTATTGAAGGGATTCCATTAATGTCTATTATTCTCAATAAATGGTAATAGAGGGCGAGTCTTTAGATCTAAGCATTATTTTTCTCTTTTCCCATTGAGTCATATTTTTGTTCTTGACATGTCCATGGTCTTGGGATTTTGGTGATGGAAACAAAACTTTTTCGCTGGAATATTTGATTATCAACAGTTATGTTTTAGTACTAGAGATCAAACAATTTAGAACCTTAGCAAAGACCCAAATCACCAAATCATGAGGAAGAATAAGGAGTTCGGCTTAGACTATAGAGCTTATTAACCTAACCTTAGTTAGGCCTTAACTAAGCAATTATCAATTCCTTAGTCATAGAATTGGATGCTTTTATGCATTATTGTTTCTTCACTGGACCAGTCACCATCATCAGTGTACATGTCTCCATCCTTTCCTCCACCACTAATGGATAGACACTGCTGAGTTACCCATCATTTCATCCTTTGCCATCGCAAATGGTCATTTCATCCTTTTCCACCACTAATACATTAGGCCAAATGCATCTTTCATCCTTTCTTCCACCATTAACGGACAAACACTGATTAGGTACTTATCTTAGGTTTGCTCCTTGCGTGGGTCAATGAAATCATAATTAAAATATAGAAGCAACATTATAATTAAGCTAATTGTCTGATGAGAATTTCAATTGTAATTATTGAAACTACAATACTAATTATCGATTAGAACTTCTAAGGAAATTAAACTTTCTCCGTTATTTATCAACATTTTAAACATGTTTGCTTTCTTAAATACCGCAACTCTTTAAATGACAAATTATTATATAAACAATTGTGAGCTATTAACATCTAAATTTTAACGATCTGTTTAATCATTTATTAATTGCATATAAAATTATAAATTAATTTTTAGCCTTTGAACAAAACTAATTTTCATTAAATTGCAAAGCATATAGATATTATGAGTATTTGCATTAATAGCAATGGAATCTACTAAAATTAAGTTAAAAAGAAAGAGAAAAAAGAAAAAGAAAATAAAGAAAAGAATTTTTTTAAAAACTGAACCAGGGCGGCTTGACCTGGCACGCTTAGGCTCGGCCCACATACCAGCCAGCCTCCTTTCCTTTTCCTTCTCCCTTTTCTTTTCTTTCCCCCCTTTCTCCCCATCCTTCACTCTACTACAGTAAGGATGCTCGTACAAGAGGATACAGAGCAACGACAAGCGTCGAGACAGGTGGAGGACCGTAACGACGACACCCCCCTTCCTTTCCCTTGTAGCATACTTTGTTTTGCCATTGTCTCAACCAACCGAGGCCGAGACTCGCCGGCGCCCGTTCACGCTCGGTTTCGAGTGTCGGCAAGCCTCATTGTCTGTTGTGGTGTCGACTGTAGGCGTGGAGTCGAGCTTTAATCGACTCGATTTTCCTCTTTCTACTCCTATACAGCGGGTGTTCGATGAAATGACTATGTGAATTTCATTGCCCGTCTTCTTTGTTCATGTTCAAGTCCGGCGCCCGTGTGGCGTCCACTAGGTGTTCTGGGGGCCGATCCTGTCTGGCGTTTTTGGGGCCATGCGTGGTGTCGTTTCGTCTCGGCCTCTCTTTATTTCGTCGTTTTTGGAGTCTGGCCGGGAGTGGGGCTCTCGACCGGAGGAGTTGAGCCGACCTAGCAGTGGCGACTCGGGCGGGTGTCGAGTAGTGGTTGTGTCGAGGCCGGGCGTGTGGTTGGACGTGGCCAAGCGGAGTCTCGGCCTAACTTTGGGAGCGAGGACGTCGAGTCGAGTCTTGATTAGCGGCGATGGTTGGACAGAGGTGGAGGGCAAGCCCTCGGCCCGGGCTAGCCGAGGCGACGCCGATGTGGGCATGCAGCTAAGTCAAGACGAGCGGTGCTGCTCGTTTCGGCCGTTCTCATCGAGGCCGTGAAGAGCGAGGGGACGCGAGGGCGTGCCAAGTCGGGTTAGGTGTTTAGTTGGACCGATTAGTGTTTGGTTCGCAGGCTGGGTTGAATTAGGCATTGTGGGCTTATTTTGCTTTCTTGGGCCAAGTTCAATTCATTTAGTTTTTTAAGGGGTTGGACCAATTTTTTTTTTTTTTTTTGGAGCTGGACTAGGCCTGTGAATCAAGCCTATGACCCGGGTCGGTTGACCCAAGCCGATCTCGAAATGGGCCGGACCAGACATGCGAATCGCTTCCCTATTTTTGGATTAAATTAATTTAAAAAAAATTCTTACTCAAAAATTTATTTTTCACGGTTTTTCTAATTTAAAAAATTATTTAAAACTTTATTTCGTAAAAAATTAGAAAAAAACTGAAAAAATAGTTTTTGAGTACTTTTCTTTTGAAATGTGTGAAAATCCTCGATAAAAAATTATGCTCAAATTGAATAAACTCTTTTGACTTTACCACAAACTTTGAATGTTCTTAGAAACATATGTTAAATCATTGTTTGCGCATTTCTATTTCAATTATCACTTTATTGCGGACTTCCAATATGTTGATTGTGGTTCCCTTTAGCCTGGTTAGGAATTGCATTTTTCTTATTTTTAAGCATTAGATTCTTGCTTTTGCTTTACAATTTATTTAATGCTTCATTGGTTGTTTATTTTTATTTTAATGATTACACACCTACATGATCACCTTGAATATTAGTCAATAGGTTTAAATCCAAACTGACTGACAAATATCTCATTGAAATGAACAAGTCAAGATTAATTAGTGTAATGGTACCTCATTTGGTTTCTACCGATTCCAATAGGCTAGTATGACTTCTCATTCGAAAACCATCATGATGTCAATTGAAGTTAAAATTGAGTAACCAACGTTGCGGAAGGTATAAGCTTAGGAAAGCCTGTGCCTAATCATAAACTATAGGCTCGCCTTTTCGGTAGTATCTATAAACCCATGTCTTTGCCCCTTCGAATAGAAAAGATAGATCATGATAGCTTGGCGAATCCGTTGGGGAGTTGAGTTAAAACTCTCAATGGATGCAGGCTGAAATTTATCTTGTTCAAAAATATTTTTGTTTGGTAGTGGGAATTCTAGAAATGTCCCTAACATGAATGTTAAATGTTCTTGCAATGAGAGTTATACAGGGAAGAGTGATCATTGACCCCTTATCTTGCAAGTTTGGAGTTTGGAAATGTATACTTATTTTTTGAACTTTTGAAGTAGTGCATTGATACAAACTACTGTGCATGCTTTTATATGTTTTAGCATGACACTTATACACACACAACTTGCTATTAAACTCCGGCTGCACCACCAAGAATTACTTAGGAGGTGTTGAGAATTGATTGGACCATACACAATTAGCTCCAATGAGACAATCATTCTCAATCCTGCTCCTTTCTTCAAAAGAAATAAGTTTGACCCATTCGTAGTTTGCAACACTAGGGAAGGATTTCCATTTCGTTGAAAATAAAGCCTTAACCTTAGAATCCCACTCTTTAGACATCAAACCTCACAAGTTTGCATGTGCATGTGTCACGGGCTGATCGATCAACTCTCGATCACTCCTTGGCTTACCCATGCGGCCTTAAGGTTTTACCCCTAAGCAGCCTTTCAACACTCGACTCACAAGGGACTTTGTAGAGAGAGAAACTTCTTAGAGAGAGAAGCTCTGCTTTTCATATAACTTGTGAATGAGAATACAATGAGGGAGGACACCCCTTTATATACAAGTATAAGGCAAACCCTATCCGTAGATCTCCCTTAGATCTAACGGTGGAGATTGCACCTCCCCATCTACTAACCACTGGCATTTACAGCCAACTACTGGCTACTCACATTTATAGCCAACTATCAACTACTCGCATTTATAACGTATGCATACAAATACAGTATCGCCCGCCCCTAGGAGAATACTCTACATCTCGGGAACATAAGGCGAGGGTCAGAAGGTGTCACGCCCGACTCATGGAAACCTCTTGGACATGCTAACTTTTGGGCCGTGACATTCTCCCCCACCTAATCAGGCGACGCCCTTGTCACGTCTTCGGCGTGAAAGGCTTCGATCTCTTTTTTGAATTGTCAAATACTCTCCTCGAGCTCCCAACTGGCTTCACTCTTCGAAAGGCCCTTCCATTGGATCAAATACTCACGCTTGGCCATGCAATACCTCTTCCATATGACTTGATCTGCCAAAATGCTTTCGACTTCTCGATTATACGAGGTCTTTGCCTTGAGCGGCGCTCGTTGTGACTCCCCTTGATCCGGGTCTTCCTCATCAACTTGGAAAGGTTTGAGCATACTTACGTGAAACACCGGATGCACCTTCAGCTTTGGTGGTAGCTCCAGCTTGTATGCGACCTTCCCAACCCGTTGTAGCACTCAAAATGGCCTCTCGTAGTGACGAATCAACCCCTTGTGCATGTCCCTGTATCGAAGAACCATGTGTAGCTTGGCTAACACTTGGTCTCCAACTTGGAACTCCACGTGTTGTCGCTTCTTGTCTGCCTATTTCTTCATGAGCTTGGAGGCTTTGTGTAGACACACCCGTGCCAAGTCCGCCTCTTCTTGCATGTTCTTGGTGAACTTGTACGCGGGCGGACTACTCCTTCGGTAACCTGAAGCAATAGTGCTCAGGGTGTTCGGTTGCTGCCCAGTTGCAACCTCGAACGGACTTTGGCCAATCGACTCACTCCGTTGCAAGTTGTAGGAGAACTGGGCTACGTTGATCAGCTTTGCCCAATTCACTTGCGTCATGCTCACGTAGTGCCGGAGGTAGATCTCCAAGAGTGCATTGACCCGCTCCGTCTGATCGTTGGTTTGGGGATGCAAACTCATCGACATATTGAGCTCCGACCCCAGCAGTTTGAGCACTTCGGACTAGAAACGTCTCGTGAAGTGGGGATCCCAATCGCTCACGATCGTTTGTGGCACCCCCTAGTACTTCACCACGTGTTTCATGAATAGTTTGGCCGCTTCTTCGGCCAGGCAATCCTTTGTCGCAGGTACAAACGTTGCATACTTTGAGAATCGGTCCACCACCACCATTAGAGTTCGGCACCCTTCGGACTTCAGTAGGTTGACGATGAAGTCCAAGGAAATGCTTTCCCATGGACGAGATGGGACAGGAAGTGGCTCCAGCAAACCCGACGACGACCATTGCTCCAACTTGTCTTGTTGGCATACCAAACAAGTCTTCACATACGCCTCCACGTCGTCCCGCATTTGAGGCCAGTAGTAGCGATCTTCGACGAGGGCCAACGTGCAGTTGATCCCTGGATGACCCGCCCACTTTGAGTCATGGCACTCGCGCAAGATTTCCTTCCTCAGCTTCTCATGGAAGGGCATGTACAACGGCCTTCCCTTGGTGTAGAGAAGCTCGTCCTCACACCAAAACTATCGGGTCTTACCTTTCTTGGCATACCCGATGAGAGCTTGGGCTCTTGGATCATGCTCCAGCCCTTCTTTGATGCGGTCGACCCAAGGACAGCTTGGTCGACTCATCGTGTGGCTCATCAGCTTCACCTTTCGACTCAACGCATCTGCCACGAAGTTGGTCTTCCCCGGCTTGTACTCCAACGCATAGTCGAACTCTGCCAGAAAATCCTGCCATCGAGCTTGCTTCGGACTCAACTTCTTTTGGGTCTGAAAGTAACTCGTGGCCACGTTGTTCGTCTTCATGACGAACTTTGATCCCAAGATGTAGTGTCTCCACGTCCGAAGGCAGTGCACCACTGTGGTCATCTCCTTCTCTTGGACAGTGTATCGACGCTCTGTGTTGTTTAGCTTTCGAGACTCGAACGCCACCGGATGTCCATCCTGCATAAGAATGCCACCGATTGCATAATTCGATGCGTCCGTCTCTACCTTGTAAGGTTTGGTGTGGTCGGGCAATGCCAACACCGGCTCCTCGGTCATAACGGTCTTCAATCGATCGAAGGCTCTTTGGCATCGATTCGTCCACTCCCATGCTTTATCCTTCTTTAGTAGGTCCGTGAGTGGTACGGTGATACTTGAGTAGCTCCGAATGAACCATCGATAGTAGTTGGTGAGGCCCAGGAATGACCTCAATGCAGGCACCTTTGTCGGCGGCTCCTACTAGACGATCGATTGAATCTTCGCCTTGTCCATCTGCACACGTCCACCCCCGACGATGTGCCCCAAGAACGAAACTTCTTCTTGGGCAAAGGCACACTTCTGGCGCTTAACGTACAACTTATTTTCGCGCAAGGTTTAGAAAACCTGCCTTATGTGCTCGACATGCTCTTCCAACGTTCGACTATATATGACAATATTAGTTAGGTAAACCATAACAAACCTATCTAGGAAAGGGTGGAGTACCTTGTTCATCATTGTGCAGAAAGTAGCTGGAGCGTTGGTCAAGCTGAATGGCATAACCATGAACTCGTAGGATCCATACCGCGTCACGTAGGCAGTCTTCGGCTCGTCCCCTTCAGCGATCCGAACTTGGTAATAGCCCGATCGGAGATCCAACTTGGTAAACCACTGAGCTCCACCAAGTTGATTGAAGAGATTCGCGATGAGTGGGATCGGGTACTTGTTCTTCACGGTTAGCTTATTCAGCGTCTGGTAGTCAATGCACATTCGAAGTGACCCATCATGTTTCTTTTGGAGCAGGACTAGCGCACCGAACGGAGCTTTTGACGGCCGTATATAACTCGCGTCGAGCAGCTCATTGAGTTGCCTTCTCAACTCTTTCAATTCGGGCGGTGCCATACGGTAAGGCGCCATGGTAGGCAGTCGAGCATCAGGCACTAGCTTGATCCGGTGATTCACCTCTCTCTTGGGTGGCAGCTTCTTCGGCAGCTCCGAAGGCATGACATTCTTGAATGAGTTGAGGACTTGGGTTGCTTCCGTTAGGACTTCTTTCCCTTCACCCTTATCGTTCTCGATCTTCAAGGTCGCCAAGAAGGTACCTCACCCTTCCTTGCTTCTTTGGTGAGTCGTATGGTCGAGATCATCTTTCGATCACGATTTGACTCATGACGGACTGGAATCACGCATTGACTACTCTTGTCCAACATGCATATACATTTCGCAAATGGAACTACAACAACATGGATCCTATCTAGGAATTTAATTCCAATGACAATATTGTAGTCGTCAAGTGGAATTACCTCTAGAGTTTCCTTGCCTTTCCATGACCCGAGTTGTAGCTCCACGTCCCTTGCAACCCCGATCGCAGGGACTTCCTTCGAGTTCACGGTCTTGAGCCAACTTGCTCCCTTCTCAATCCGTAGGTTAAGTTTCTTCGCGGCTTCCTCTAAGATGAAGATGTCGGATGCTCCCGTGTCCACGAGCGCACTCACTGTGGTCACTCCGATCTTCATGTCTGCAAACATCAAGCCTTTAGGCTCCTTTGCCTTCTTGGCTTTGATCGTGCTAAGGAGTCGCAGCGATCCCAATCGCGCTTCTTCCATAGGCTCGTCCTCTTTGCATAGAGCGGCCAGCTTGGCCTTGTTCGGGCAATCTCGCGCCATGTGCGGACCATCATAAAAGAAATAGCTATACGAACATACATTCCTTTGCCCACCTCCATTTTCACCCGCATTAGCCCAGTGAGGATGAGGACCATTCAGCGGTCTAGCTCCAGTCGGGCGATTGTTGAATCTACCCTGATCTCCCCTACCAGTGCCTCTATCCGTTGGACGGGTGTCAGGTCGGGATGTGGAAGGCGATGCCTTGTACTCCACGAGCGATTCGGCTACGGTCATGGCTGTAGTGAAATCTCCCACGTTGTACCGCTTTAACTCTTGCTTTGTCCATGGCTTGAGACCGCCCATGAATTGGTTAAACGCTTCGACTTCATTCATCGAGGGGATTTGGAGTAGAAACTCTGAGAACCGCTTGATGTAGTCGCGCACACCACCCTTCTGTTCGAGATGCTTCAGCTCGTCATGAGCTTCCTCCTCCGCATAAGCATGAAAGTAGTTCCGTCGGAACTCCTCAATAAAACCACCCCGGGTTGCAATAGAATTCCCGCACCTATCATCCGACCGACAATGCCACCACAACAAAGCACTATCCACTAAGTACATAGATGCAGTGTTTACCTGTGTTTGGTCGTCATTGATTCCCATGGCCTGGAAGTATCACTCCATGTACCATAGAAAGTTGTCCACATCCTTAGCCACTCGCGAGCTCCGGAATTCCTTCGGCTTCGGCGTGTCCACTCGTGGACCTTGCACCGTGATCACACCATTCACGTGTGCAGCTTGTGCTTCAGCGAGCCTACTCGTAAGCTCCGCTATCTCCGTGTGCATGGCCGCCATCGTGGCCTCCAAGGGTTCATACTGTTGTGCTAGTTCCTCCTGTAGGGTCCTCAGCAACTCGTGGCGGAGTTCTCCCATGCCGATCTTGAGCTCTTGCACTTCCGCAACCAGCTCCTTTCTTTCGGCGTCAACTCCGTCCACGGTCTAGGTCAGGTCATCGACTGATCCTTGGACATCGAAGACGAACAACTCTACCTTCGCCATCTGTTGTGCAAGATCCCTCATAGGCTCCTTCAAACCACCACGGGTCTTCTTCCCCTTGGCACCGCCCTTCTCGGCGTTCCGCCCACGATCAGCGCAGTCACCACCCAGGACCAACGCCTCATCAGATCGTGGATCAGCCATTGCACTTGCGCTTGGATCACAAATCAGCTTTGATACCACTTGTCACGGGCCGATCGATCAACTCTCGATCACTCCTCGGCTTACCCGTGCGGCCTTAAAGTTTTATCCCTAAGCAACCTTTCAACACTTGACTTATAAGGGACTTTGTAGAGGGACAAACTTCTTAGAAAGAGAAGCTCTGCTTTTCATATAACATGTGGATGAGAATACAATGAGGGAGGACACCCCTTTATATACAAGTATAAGGCAAACCCTATCCATAGATCTCCCTTAGATCTAACGGTGGAGATTGCATCTCCCCATCTACCAACCACCGGCATTTATAGCCAACTACCAGCTACTCGCATTAATAGCCAACTACCAACTACTTGCATTTATAACATATGCGTACAAATACAATATCGCCCACCCCTAGGAAAATACTCTACATTTCGGGAACATAAGGCGAGGGTCAGAAGGTGTCACGCTCAACTCATAGAAACCTCTTGGACATGCTAACTTTCAGGCCGTGACACATGTCTATATGATTGCGATTAGTTCTTTGGTAAAATAAGTTTTTATTCCTGCACTTAGCAATTTACTTACTTTTTCGTTTGTTTCATTTGGTCCATGATTAGTCTAGGTTAGTTGTGGATTTAATACTATGATCATTTTAATTTGGAACTCACAATCATTGAGTCTATCCAAATATATATATATATATATATATATATATATATATATATTTCTTTTAAAATTTACTTCCAATTCATGCCTCTATCTTTCTAAGCATGTCATAAATTGTTGTTTTCCAAGGAATTTCCCATCATTTTCAAAAAGCTAAAAAAATTGTGTAAAAAAGGGAATTTTTCAAGAAATTTACTTTCAACTTAAGCCTTCGTTTTTACAACATGTGTGATCAGTAATTCTTTTAATAAATTCGTTATCATTTTTTTAAAAAGAATTTTTAAGCATGCATCGACTAACCTTGTTTGTTTTTCTAATTCGCTTATTTTGTGTCTTAGAGCATAATCATTTGACTTTTGTTGCGACCTAATCTTAGTTGCACAATCTAGGGTTTGGTTAATGGATTGCTAAGTCTAAACTTAGCTTGAGCTCTCCCAAATCAATACTAATTCGCGACTTAGGTTCGAGTTTTTAGCATGTAATGAATTTTATCTAGGAGTAACCACTAATTAATTTATAATAGGTTGATTAGTCATCTAAGTAAAATAATGAGAGAATTATTTTACTCCTACAAATTAGAGAATTTGGGTACGAGGACTTTGTTACACTATATTTCTCTAATGCCATTTCGGTACCATTCTTTTCATGAAAAAATATTTACGAGTAAAATGAATTCATTTTATTACTTTCTAACATGTAAGGCAACCGTGCGAGTGCGCAATTCATCAATTTAACACCCAATAAAATAATATATAAATTACAAGACTTACCTCAAAGTAAAAAAAAAAAAATATCCGCAATGTTAGCTCAGAATTCATATTAACAGTTTTAGATAATATTTCTAATTAACATGTAGTTGCTCAATCTCTTTTCAGGATTTTCTATTATTTAATGAAACCTAATTTAGGTGCAAAAATATGTCCATACTAACATGACATACAACATACAATTAAATAAACCTATTATGTAAACTATATGTCATGCAGCATTAATTAAATGACATAATCTAATGATGGGTAAATATTAAATGAAACTATCTTAATATAGCACACATTTAAATGATCTTCATCATGCAATTACTAGACAACGTACAAGAAATGACCTAATTTTAGGTGACACGCATGATTTTTTTATGTTTTCTTTTCCTTTATTTTATTATAAAATTCGAAATTAAAATTACATAATAATTAAAATTGCAATTTAAATTAATGAAATGAAAATCTAACATTCTAAATTAAATTTCTGGTTTTTGTTTTAATTTCAAAAAATTTGGAATAAGTAGAATGCCTTACCTAAATATACAAACTATCCCAAAACATGCAATATTCTAGCATGAACCTAATCCAACTCAAATATATCTATTATATTCTTGGGTTTTCTTTTATAGAAGCAAAATCAATTCAAGCAAAGGCATAAACCAACACGGCAGCAAATCAAGCAAGATATGATTGATACCAATCTAATCTTTAAAATAAATTGATGAATTATATCATGGGCATGAGATTGGATTGACCAATTTTTAATGAAATCACGAATTATATATCGGGCGTGAGATCGAATTGCCAATTTTTCCGTGCTATTGTGAGTCATATCTCAGGTATGAAATGAGACTGTTAATCATATGTGTGTTGTGAAATTAGAAATTAACTTCTAATTTAAAAGACTACTCGAAATTGTGGATAGGACAATAAACCATGAACTTCAATTATGTGCATCAATGATATATCAAAAAAGGAAATGGAGTATTCGAAAATCAAATAGGACAAGATTTTTTCCTAACCTGAATTTTGGCTTAGCGAATAGTGACTCGCGAATCACGATCGAGGCTCAGCGTGAAGGCACAAGGATGGCTCGCTGTTTGTATGTTTGCTAGACTTGCGTCACAAAAGCGAGAGATGCTAGCTTTGCGGGGATCGGCTCACTGGACTTCAATGGTCAACGAGGCAGGGAGGAGGTGAGACGTCAATGGCCTGCAAATTAAAAGAAAGTGATTTTTCTATTCTTTTTTTATTGGTCTTATGTGTCCCTCTCTCTCTTCGCTGGTGGACTTCAGGAGAACGGTCACTAGCTGGTACTACAGGAGGCTTGGTGAAGTAGCTCATCGACACGGTGGTGGCACGGCATCGGAACAGGACTCGTCACACGACAGGGTGGCATTAGCTCGACGTGATAGTAACGAGCCTCGACGTCACAACGAAGTCGGCAACAACATGGGGACAGAAGCTTTGGCGTCACAGATGCGATTGGAGATGACAGCTCAAGGGGAAGAGGCTCGGCACCACTCGAATCAGCGGACGGCGACACCAGCGAGAATCGGCAGCAGCCTTAGCAGCGATGAGTCGCGAAGTTGGTAGAACCCAGTCGCGTTTATGGAGGCTCACACTCGAGGAAGAAAACCCACAACTGTTACTCTCTTTCGACTGTATTTTTTTCCATTGCGTGTGTGCTCACCGAAGAAAGGACACCCCCACTTTTGTGGGTGAGTGGGTCTGGTTCCATAAAGCAAAGAAAATTCTTTTGTCCTTTTCTTCCTCCCTTTCTTTCAACGAGATATCTTCTTTTTCCGAGATATATTGCAAAATATATCCAGAAAATCGTGCAACCCCCTATATTACTTCTTTCCTTGTGTTGGTTCACCAAATATATGCCCCACGGATTCATTTAAAGTAGCGGCAATTTGCAGTTTTCATTCTTTGGTGCGCTAAGTGACAATAATCCATGGATTCATTTAAGCTTAATTCCAGCTATTATCATAACTTGGTTTTGAGGTAATTTAGTGGCCAAAAGAGATCTCTCCCTTAAAGAATACTATAGACAACAGATAATACGGTATGTCAAGTTTCGCATTGTTTATGAAAATGGCACCATCGTAATTCAATGTGCTTCATGTTAATTATATTTAATTCTCTCTAATTTGGCATCATTTTTTCTTTTAATCTGCAGCACAACAGAAGTGTATCATATCTTTGCATTTATCTCGAGAGCTATAGAAATCCTGTAATTCTCCAATTTATAGTGAGTTATTTGTTGGCTCTTCCTGTGGACGTAGGTTTCAATATTTAGACTAAACCACATAAATTTCCAGTGTCCTTTATTGTTCCTCATTTTATTTATGTTGATTTCTATAGCTCCCAATATAATTGCAAAGATACAATCCGCTTCCACTGCCTTGCTGATTCCAACAATTGGTATTAGAGCTAAGACTTTGCAATTATATCTAGAGCAAAAGTATAAATTGAGAAATTTAACGGGAGGAACAACTTTGGGTTATGGAGTGTCAAGATGAAGGCACTGTTAACAACTCAAGGTTTATCCAAGGCATTAGAGGGCAAGGCTAAGTTGCCCGAAAAAATTGCGAGATGCCAAAAAGGACGAGCTAATGGAGAAAGTCATGAGCATAATCTTGTTGAACTTATCGGATGAAGTGCTAATAGAGGTAGCCAAGGAGAAGGATGCAACAACGTTATGGGCAAAACATCAAGCCCTCTATGTAATGAAAGGTTTGAACAATTGCTTATATATGCTAAAAAGCATGTTTCGGTTCCAATACAATAAAATACGTCCATTAGATCCCACCTAGACGATTTTAATAAAGTCATGATGGACTTGAAGAATGTCGGTAAGATTTTAGATGGAAGAACAAGGCACGATGTTGTTGGCATCTCTACTAGAGTTGTAGGAGCAATTTACTAACTCCTTGTTACAAGGGCATACTATGATTACCTTAGAAGTGGTAAAATCCACCCTATTTTCAAAGGAGTGACAGAGAAGGTTGCATGGTAATAGTCTAGTGCAAGATGTAATGTGAGGACTGATGATTCAAGGTAGAGACCAACATCGGAGGCCCGGCAACAAAAGCAAAAGCAAGAGCGGGTCAAAGTCGCAATATAGAAAATCAAAAGGTTACGTGAAGTGCTTTAAATGTCACAAGGAGTGGCACATATGGAGAGATTGTCCTATGTTAAAAATTAGATAGTGGGCAAAATGTCACAAGCAACGTTGTGAATGTTGTCAAGGAGAGTACCGGTGATGTCGAGGCCATCCTATATGTGTCTACAAGTTCGTCAAGAGATGAATAGGTGCTAGATTCCGAATGTTCCTATCATATGACACCTCATGTTTCACTACCTACCATATTGTAGATGGTGGTAGAGTTCTTATGGGAAATAATGCAGTTTGCAAGGTTGTGTGGATAGGGACAATTCAAATTTGGATGCACGATGGCGTAAAGCGGATGTTGACAAACATAAGGCACATACTGAAGTTCAAGAAGAGCCTTATTTCTTCGGGTGCACTGCATGATATTGGGTGCAAGTACACCACTGAAGATAGAGTATTGAAAATCTCTCGAGGTGCCATGATAGTGATGAAAGGGAAGAATGTTGATTCTTTATATTATCTATTGGGAGAAACCATGACCAGAGCTGTTGTAGTTTCATTAGGTGAGTCAAATTCGAACTTAACTCAGTTATGGCATATGTGATTGGGGCACATAAGTGAGGCCAGATGATGATACTAAGTGAAATGGGGTTGCTGAAAGGTCAGAAGATAAGGAAGTTAGATCTGTATGAGCATTGCATCTTTAGAAATCAACACTGTGTTTAACTCGGTATAGTTGTGCATTCAACCAAGCAACCAGTCAAATACATTCATTCAGATGTCTGGGGGCTGTCTCTGGTTCCATCGAAAGGAAGTGCCCGATATATGCTGGCATTCATCGATGATTACTCGAGAAAGGTGTGGGTATATTTACCAAAGCACAAATCTTTGTTATTTGATCGTTCAAAAATTTAAGGCATTGATTGAGAAGTAGTAATGTAAAGAAATCAAGTGCTTGAGAGCCAATAATGGCATGAAATTCTATGGTAAGGACCTTACCGAGTTCTACTGAAAGGAAAGAATTGTGAGACACTGCAAAATTCCCCAAACACCATAGCAAAATGATGTTGTAGAATGGAAAAATCAAAACTCTACTTGAGTGAGTTCAATGCATGCTTTTGCATGTAGGAATAAGCAAAAGATTTTGGGCCAAAGTAGTGAATCTGGCCTGTTACCTAGTTAATCGATCTCCATCATCTGCTATCGAGTAGAAGACTCTTGAGGAAGTATGGTTGGGAAAATTTGTTCATTACTTTGAATTACAGATATTCATATGCTTTGTGGTATGCTCATGTGAGTGATGGTGAGCTTGAGCCAAAGGTAAATAAGTGCATATTTTTGGGTTATGCACAAGGGGTGAAAGGCTATCAGTTGTGGTGCATTAATCACAGATCACTTGGTTTTCTAATCAATAGAGACACGATCTTCGATGAGACTACAATGCTTCAAAGGAGTCTTGAGACTCAACAAGCAGAGCAAACGGATCATGGTGTCAAAAGTGAGGTGGAGCTTTAGGTGGAACCTCTTGAGACCTCAAAGGTAATAAAGGAAGAGACTATGAATAGGCTATAGTTCTTGAAGATAGTGAGATAGAACAACCAACAGAGCCACGACACAATATAGCCATGGGCAGACAGAGAAAGCAAATTAGACCACCAGTACGTTATGATTATTCTTATATTGCCTATGCATTTACTATAGGTGATGAGGTAGAGGTGGATGAACCTTCATCCTACTTTGAAGCAATGGCTAGTGCTAAGTCATCATAGTGACTAAAGGCTATGAGTGAAGAAATAGAATCACTCTATTGGAATCAGACATAGGAGCCTTTCAAGGCAAGACTTCTTATGAAGGGGTATACTCAACAACGAGCACCAACTACTATGAGGTGTTCTCTCCTGTGGTAAGGCATACCTCTATTTGTGTATTACTTGCCTTAGTTGTTGAATAGGATCTCAAGCTGGAGCAACTAGATATAAAAACGGTGTTTTTTCATGGTGAATTAGGGGGACAGATTTACATGAGATAGCCTAAGGGATCTGCCATTTTCGGTAAGGTAGACCATGTTTGCTTACTAAGAATCTTATGGGTTGAAACAATCTCCTAGACAATGGTATAAGCATTTTGATGCTTTCATGGCTAGTTAGGACCATTTGAAAAGTTAGTTTGATAGCTGTGTTTATTTTAAGAGATTGGAGGATAGATCTTTGATTTACCTATTATTATATGTTGATGACATGTTAATGGCAACTAAACATATGTCTAATATTGATGTGCTGAAGCGATAGTTGAGTGCTGAGTTTGAGATGAAAGATTTAGGTGCTACTGAGAAAATATTGGGTATGAAGATTTTGTGTGACAGGGTTCCAAGAATGTTGCATTTGTCTCAAAAGAAATATATTGAGAAAATTATGGAATGTTTCAACATCCAATCGACAAAATCTGTAAGTACTCATTTAGCTGCACGTTTTAAACTTTTTGACGAGTTATTGCCATAGATTGAGGAGGAAGAGCATATGTCTAGTGCTCCTTATTCAAATGCAGTGGATAGTATTATATACGTGATGGTATGCACTAGGCTTGAGATTTCGCAAGCTATAAGCGTTGTCAGTCGTTACATGAAGCACCCAGGTGAAACTCATTGGGAAACTATTAAATTGATCCTTAGATATCTAATGTGGCACCCAAGAATTTCGACAATCCTCGAATGTACGATGACCATGACAAATCAATAGAAGTACTGTTGGATGGTGCCATTAGTATTTTGTATGAGCATTGTTTGATTCCATCGTTGGACTGATGGGCCGTGTTTAGAAATATTTTGATTGTCACATAAAGCATAGACCCATCCCTGTGTACTATCACTGATGAGACCAAGATTGTACCACAAGATGGATTGACAAGAATTTTTCTATACTTGGCCATGTACCCTACGAATCGAACCATCCTTGTTTATTGTTGTAGTATCATACGGCCATATGAATAGGCCGTATATAACTCATGCACATGCGGAGATTTAAGGCGAATATTTAGAATAAAGTGTGGCTGGATATTAAGAGTAATAAAGCTGCAACCCACCGACCCAAACCACTCCATAGTAGCCATTTAATTAGTTGACATAATGGTTAACAAGTGAGAAGAGATGTTGACCGAGGCCCTGTAAATGATGGCCACATCGCTAGAGGAGGAGTGACAACTGGAGTTCCGCCCATTGCATGGACGAGCAAGCTGTTGAGTGCTCGCCCACAAGCCTCCATGTTTCCCTGTTGCAAGCTGCCATGAAGAAGCTAATGATTAGCAAAGAATAAATTTAATATTTAAGTGAACTTACAGAAGAATAAATGGACAGAGTAGTCGAGGAAGAGAGGAGAAGAGAATCGGAAAAGGCTTCTCCCCCACACTTGTCCATGCTTACCTTCCACTTGTCCTTTCCATGAGAACACTTGTCACCTGCATACAAAAAGGGGTGATTAACTATTAATCAAAGAACAAAAAGGGGGAGGGTTTCGGAATTGAAGGACAGAGAGAGAAAGGGTGTGAACTGAACAGAAAGAGAAAGGGTGTGAGCTGAGCAGAGAGAGAATGAGAGTTCATGCATGTGTGCGAGCAGCGAGGGAAAGAGAAGGAAGGGCCGCCTTTGCCGTGTCCGTGCAGCTGCCGTCGACGCCACCGGTTCCCGTTGCCGACCGGCTAAGCCGTGATCCCCGAACCTCCATTTTTGGACAGCCACCGGGTGAGAGAGTTTAAGGCAAGCAAATGTTCTTCCATCTATGTTCTTGCATGCTGTCATGCCTAGAAAAGAAGTGAAATAGGTGAGGAGAATGGAGTGCTTGAGCCGCATGTGGAGTCTTTGATATGTAGGAGGGTGTTAGATCAAGAAAACTGGTGGATGAGGTGCATGTGCTGGATTTCGAATTTCATGAAGTGTGAGTGCTGGATTTTTGAACTTGCAAGTGAAACCAAATGAATTTGAGATTCTGACCATGAGGAGTCTTGGTGATAATCATACTGTGGTAAGGTGAAGTGTATGTATATACACTGGATATAATCGTTGGAGGTCGAAATTTAAGGTATAGGAAAAGTTCTTGCTTGGTTTGTGAACTGCCTTGTGAAAAACAGTGCGACCCCTGACGAATTTTTAATTTTTTGTAATTATCTAGCCATAATCCGACTTCAATTTCTTAACAAAAGATGTAAAGGACATCCTGAGGTTTAACATATCAAAAATTTAGAGAAAATTAACGAGAATAGATAGGTGAAATCGTGGTTTTTCGGAAGTCGTCAGATCTGGAAATTACGGTATTGAAACAGAAGTTTTATCCGCCTATATTTAATCACCTGGAACGAATTTCTCTTTGGTTTCTTCATGAAAAACCTACCTTAGGATCTTGACTACAACATATTCAAATTTCATAATTTTTGAAGTTCATTTGCCTATTTAACTGAAATTGTTTCAAAAACTGAAAACTGTGCAAGTTAAGCGGTTATGATAATGGTGCTGTGACGTTCGGTCTATACCGCATGATATGAGGGTCTTTTGGTGCAGCGTCCTTCAAGAAATATCTTCCATTATGTCTTGAATATCACATGTTCGAATTTCATAATTTTTAAAGGTCATTTGGGTATTTAATGGAAATATTTTCTAAAACTGTGCAAGCTGGATTGTGCGAATTTCAAATGCTGTAATTTATGATTATTCTGTTTTGGATGAGCCCCATGAATTATATTGATTGAGGTGATTGAATCTTGCTGAGCACATGATGATATTTGGTATTGCATATAGAATCAAATGCTGAATTTGACTTTGTTGCCATTACATCATGTGCCATGTTGATTGTGAGACATAAATTGGTGAATATGAATTATGATAAATAAGGAGACTATTGGAGGTGGGCCGATAATGCCCTGGGAGTGTCAGGATGCCCGGGATGGGGGGTGCTGGATGCCCGGTTGTATTATGATACATGCCTAGATGTCCTCGGGAGTTTTGAGATGCCGGAATGGTTGGGTGCCGGAAGCCTCGGAGGTTTATGCCCGGGGGGATGCCTCGTGATGCTAGTTGGGATACGAGATGCCCGGAATGTAGGGGTGCCGGATGCTTGGTGGTGTGTGCCGGAGGTTTCTCGCGATGCCAGGTTGGGGTGTGAGTGATAAAATGTGGGATGCAAATTACTGGTCCCGGGAAAGAAAAATGTAGTGACCCAATTGAAAGATAAAAAGTTGAAATTGAATCATGCATGGTATGGTGACATATATGCATGGCTGTATGATATAATATGGATAAGTGCATGGTGGTATGTGCACATAAGGCATGGATATGCATGAATGCTTGGTAATGAGTGCATGGTTGTATATGCACCTATGGCATGATGGTATATGCATGAATGCTTGATGATGAGTGCATGATGGTATATGCACATATGGTATGATGACATGCATGGCTGCAAGGTAAGTTATGCTTAGATGCATGAATGATAAAAATGAATGATTTGACTATAAATGTGTGGGGTTTAGATATAAGACTGAGTGTATGGCATGGAACGGAACATGATATTTCAGTTTGGCCCTATTATTGAACTTTGTTTATCTTGGATATGTTGTCATCACATTGAAGGGTTTCATGATGGTGATTTGATTATGCATCATATGGTTCTTATAGAATTGCAATTGCTTTAATATTGAAGAATTCCATGATATTGATATCCATTTATCCCTTGACTTCCTGCCTTGTCTATCTTGTATGAAATTAGAGGTTGATTGTTATGCTCGATATAGCTTGTTGAATCTTTTACTGCTGAGTAGTTGTACTCACCCCGTTTGGGGAATAACATTTCAAACTAGATAAGATACCTCTGTTGCCACTGCCACCAGTAGATGGATCAAGTGGTTGGATATGACTACGAGGATGAGGATAGCAAAGGAAGGAACTTTTGGATGCCGACACTGATCGATGGACTTTAAGTATACAACTGTTGGAAAAGATGTCGGTCATCTTTTGAAGTTTAGCCGAGTATAGAAGACTACGGCATTTTGGTGTATCGACTAAAGATGTCCATATAGTTTTATGTGGATAAAAGTGTTCGGCTTATTACCTATAAATGTGTTGAGTTGGTGTGCATCGTTTTAATCAATGAAAAGGGAGTTGATGGATGCGCTTCCGCCATATAAATTGCGCAGGGACCGATCTAAAATATATAAATCCCATGATCAATAGACCTTCAAGTCAAGTAAGAGAATGGTAATCGAACTGTGGTGACCCTAACGGTTCAAGTGCCGTCGAGGGGTGCCACATCTAAAGGGGACAAAAGACATTGGCATCTCGTATTGGAGGAATAGTAATGGCGGTGAGACCATAGGGTATGTGGATTTGGATCACGCCAGTAACTTGGATGACTGCAGATTGTTAGCAAGGTACATCTTTATGTTAGCACGTGGTGCAATAAGTTGGAATGTGTCTTTACATGATGATATTGCCTTGTTTTCAACTAAAGCAAAGTACATGGTACTAACCTTTATAGTAAATGAGGTAATATGACTAAGGGGTTTGCTTTTGGACCTTGGATTGGAGCAGAAAAGTGTCATTATGCACCGTGACAATCAAGGTGTGATATATCTAGCATATAATCCGACATATCATGAGCAAATGAAACATATCAAATCAATGCCATTTCATCCGAGATGTCTTAACAAAGGGTAAAATTGTTGTTAAGAAAATAGCAACAGTGGAGAACTCGACAAATATGATGATAAAGCTCGTTCCTTCAACAAAGCTTGAGCTCTACTGTAGCTTGATTGGCCTTTGTAGAGTATGAGCGCCTGTCAAGGCATTGGGAGAGTCAGCATGGAGAATGGGCACAATGACTTTGCTTCAAATATTGAGCCAATGTGGAGAATTATTAGATTATGTTTCAAGTTTGAGCCTGTATACATGACTCAACTTCGTTATTTGTTGAAATGAGGAAGCACATTCATGAAGCATTTTAATGAGAATCGACGCATGGTCTACAAAAGAATTCTTCAACCTTGATCTAATATTTTATTGGTATGTCCATGATGAGGTGCAATTAAGATGCATCGGCTCATTTGATGGAGAGACACCTTTTAAAAGGGTGTGAAGGAAGTTATATAAATAACTTCTGAAGATAATTACCATAACGATTGGTAGAAAGAACGTTTTGATAAACGGTTCTCTCTTCTTCTTCTCTCTCCATCAAAGAACAAAAGGCAATTACATTACTACTTTGAGAAGACAATTGGCATTACTGCAATGGAATGTGAATGCTTTCCTCATGATTATATTTGGACCATTGTTAAGGTACAAGTGTACTCATCGATTGCACAGTTTTCTTGTCAGTATGAATTGTTTTTAGAGTAGATAAATGTTGAATGCCTTATATTAGCCATTGTTGCAACCTGAACTCGAGAAAAAATGTTGGGCTTAGGGATACTTGACCACAAGAGTTCCCTTACGGTTCGCGTTTCGAAAGATGTCATCAACTTGCTTCTTGGAATGAACTTCTGTGAGTTCTCTCAATCGGAGTCACGAGCTTTCCCAAGCTTGTACCTCGCATGACAACATAATTTGTCATGACCAAACCTTGACATTGCAATACATCTTAATCAACGGTTTGAAGGTTGAAAGGAAATCAGACGTAAATGTGAGTTTAAGGGTATTTCATCATAATAGCCCTCTTGATAGTATGTCTTCGCCCATAATAATGGCATCACTTCATCTTTTGGGGTATTGCCATATCAAGTGTACTAAATTATGATCACGAACCTTTTTCCTAATATTCATACCTCTCACGACGGGTTTACTAAATGATCTAGTTGTTTAAGACAACCTAAAATATGACGGGAGTCGCCACTAGCCTCCTTTTTGGGAGCCGGGTAAAAAGCTCAATCGAGGGTTGGGAGTTGTCTCTCGATTTCTACGCAACTAGATATTTAGGTTTGAGGACTTGGGTTACGCAAATATATCTATTAGTGCCCTTTTGTTAGCTAATAGTATGCCGTGTTACCTAAGGTTCAATGCATTTCTTTTTACTTTTTCGGGATCTTTTCACCTAAACTAAGTGATCATGCGTGGATAATCATTTTCGTGCCAGTCTACTTTTAAGAAAGATAAAAGAAAGCACACAATTGAATTTAAAGTACAAAATGGCAAGTAAACAATCAAGTAAAGCAGTAAATCTATCATGCAATCCTAAAACACTTAAAAGAAATAAAAGGAAATGGAATGAAAGAATAGGAAAGAACCCACAACTCATCAAGTGTTTATACAACGCTTATAGCCATTATTCAATGCTAAGTGATCATGTGTAGGTCCCTTTAGACACCTATTGAATTCATTTGATGACTTATAGCCATTATTCAACGCTTATAAGTCCCTTGAAAGATGTTCAAAGTGAATCCTCAAGATTTTCCCTTGGTATCAGGCATTGCACCTAACATACATCTAAAAATCCACATGCATTGCCATAAATTAAACACATAGGCAGGCCTTTTAAGCCTTATTTCTCAACCAATAAATCAAGTGGGTGAACTATTGATAGGTCACTTATTCTAAAGGCATGTGCCAATCACAAACACAAGCATTTTTAATGAATGACATGGTTTCATGCATGAGTGGCATATGTGATGCTTCAAAGATGAGTTTTAAATAATCGATAACGAAAAGTGAGGTTTTTGAGACAAAAGGATGTCTCGGCTAAGGAATACATTTAATTGCTAAGGCTATTCTAGGGCTCATATAAATGCACTCATAGACATCACAGATATTTTAAATATGATCCGGACCATGACAACCACAATGCTAAATCAAAAGCTTAAGAAAATTTGAAAACATTTAGACAAAGGAATATCTTGGCTATGGAATGTATTTAATTGTCAAGGTTAGTTTGGGGCTTACATAAATGCACTCACAGACATCGCAAACATTTTAAATATGGTCCAAATCTCGACATTTCCAAAGTCAAATCAAGTATTTGAAAGATTCTAAACATTTGATATTGGAAACATCACATGTACTAAAGACATTTCAATGTGCAAGGACAAGCATTTCCAATCAAGATTGGGAAAAATGTGATTGAAAGGTCAATTCATTTATTAAAAACCTTATGACAGTGAAGATCAAGGGATTTGAAACAAATTTCATGAGATGACATGGCCTAATTCCATGCCCAAACTAGCCTAAAAAATCTAGATAGACAATCACAACAAAGGCCCACAATAGAACATTTTTAACAAGGTACATCAAATAAGCAAAAATGAACGGCACCCATTGATGATCTACCTCTGAAAAAATTACACAGTATATATAATATCATATGGAACAGCTGGAAAAAGTTTCCTTAACAGTGCTAAGCATGATTTTATAAAAATCTAACAATGCAGCTCATCACATCAGGAAATTGCCAAAACAGCAGAACATCCAGTCATTGCAACTGAGCTTTTCCCTATCGACGAAGTCTAAAAATCGTGAAATTTCACCACAATGAAGATAAAATTGTGACAAACAAACTTTGTTAAGGGTCTGGCTCAAGAATCTCTACTGAAAAATTGCTACAAAAATAGCAAAAGTCTGCCTAAATAGGGTAAAAACAAGGTTCCGAATTTACTCCTAGGTCAGAATTCTAATCTAAATTAGGAAAAATGGAAAATGAGTCTAACGATGAGCAAATTGCATGAAACTAGTGACACTTAAAATATCTAAGCATGCCTCATGACTTTTTACAAGGGTCCGAGTTCAATCGAAGTCAATTCGGTGCTTTAAAGTTGAGGTTTGTGAAAGTGTGCGCATTAGTCCTTACTAAGCCAGAATACAAACATGCATTATTAAGTCCTAAAATATGCAATGTGCAAATGGCATGAAATTCGCACACAACAAGAATTGGATGCGACAAATGATTAGGGTAAACATCTAATCCTAAGTTGGCATATAAAAGTGTCAAACAAGTCAATGACAATGCCAAATGATTTAAGACTATAATGACATACTTGATGATTTCAAAGTGCAACTAGCCTAATTAAGGCATAATTTTCACATGCCAAATGACACTCAAGCATGACAAGCCACATATGCACACAAAGCTTCTTATGCATACTTTAATAGTCAAGAAGGTATTGACATGAGATTTGCTCTCTAAGGGACCCAAATGAGCATGATAAAGAGCATGCATGATAAGGCATAAATGTAACCTTAAAATCACTGAACATGCTTGATTTTAGTCACCTAGGAGCGTGCAAAAATCTAACGAAAAATCAAACATATAGATGCATAATGACAAGCATTTTTTGTCAAGAAATCAAAACCTAATTGAGATCACATGAATTGTGATGAAAATGACAAAACAGATACGTGTTACTAAACATCCTAATTGCAGCAGAACTTACATGTGTTTAAACATGCAATTGATATACCAATTGGCAATTCATGTGAATCATGCATCTTTGGAATGCACACAATGTGTATTTCAATCTTAATGAAGATCCTAAGTACAAATCAACTCATCTATATGCTCAATTATGCCAAAATGCATCTCCGATTACTGCATGGCGGATTGACCTATGCCTAGATCTAGGCAATTTTGACCTACCAAAACTTATCCGAAAAATCCAAGAAAAAAGTATGTTACACATAAGACGGTTCAGAACAAATATCATGAAGAAAATTTTCTGAAAATATATATATATAGCAAAGTCAAAAGACGAAACCAAAATAGAGCCAAAATTGAAACTAGGATACTAAAGAATCAAGCAGATTGCAAGGTGTTTTTCAAGGGTCAAACATCGCCCATTTAAAACATATGACCAATCAAATTTAAGGTCTCATAAGGTATTTTCTAAGTCTAGAAAACCTCGAGATTGAATAAGGTCATCTAATGCCTCATTTTAGGCCAAATAAAAACTATATCATAGATGCACGAAAATGGCATATTAGTAAAAAAAACTCATTCTTCAATCATGAACTCACCCTCAATCAATCTTTAAACCTAGCAACTCATCAATCAAGTTCATGATTATCGAATCTAAGTATACTCCAAAAATCTAATTACGAACCCTAGCCCTAGTTGGTTATGCCAACCTTGCTTCATCAAGTTCGAGTTCGAGATCATTACATTTTTTTGCATGTTCTTCAATTTCAATTTGTGATCGGACTAAACGATCACTGCTAGAGCTTGATCGACACCTCAAGGATTAAATCGGGATGCCTACAGATTGCCTATGGCAAGATCAAACTATCGGTTTGGCGCCAACATAGAACCGGTCCAAGCTTGGACCAGCCTTCTAGCGCCGGAGAAGGAGGAGGTCACCGGAGTGGATCGGTGACCGATCATGCAAGGCCCCACCTCGATTAGGATAGGGATAGCCTAAGGAACATATTGGACCAGGTCTAATGGCAGTTAAGACATTGTTGGTGGTTGGTTCAAACGGCCAAAGAAGCTGGTCCAATTCAGACCGGTTTGGGGGGCGTTGGAGGAACTAGCTTGATTGAAAAGGTTCTAATCAAGCTTCGGGTGTTTTTCAATCACCTAAGGCTTGGACAGAGAAGTAGAGGTCACTAGGGGGTGAGGTTGGCAAAGGGTAAACCGGCAAGGGCCGATTCGAGAGAGAGAGAGAGAGAGAGAGAGAGAGAGAGAGAGAGAGAGAGAGAGAGAGAGAGAGAGAGTTTTTCTACACAAATGAACCCCTTTTCAAAAATGGAGGGAAAAAGCTTTTATACTAGTCTCAAATTGGCCAATCTTGGCCATTAGCTCAATTTGAAGGTCGAAAAATTGATCTAGTGGCCAAATTAAGATTTAAAAATTTTAATCATACCTAAGAGGTGTCAAGTGACCAATCGGATGGGTCCAATCTACAAAAATTTTAGTTTAAAATGAGAATTGAGTTCAAGGCACAATTAGGGGTCAAATTGTAAATTTGCAAAATTCGAGGATCAATGTGTAAAATCATGAACATGCAAGAGTACAAGGTTTAAAATGACATGGAGAGGAGCCCAGAAATGGTTGCCAGAGGTCCAAAACTAGCTAAAAATGGGCCGAACTAGCCTACCTCACCAATAGTTGGTCGAACCGGTCAGATTGGTTAATGCCGGTTTGATCAGTTCTTGATCGTTTCTGGCCAATTCTTGCTAATTCATGCTTGTAAGGTCTTTCGAGTTCAAAATTTATGCAATTTGGTCCCTTGAAGAGAAAACTTTGCCCAATTAGAAGAGGAATTGTCCAATGTTGATCAAATTAACCTAATTGAATCCCATAAATGCTATCCATGGACTCTCTATTGACTTAATTGAGTGATTATTGTGAAAAGCAACGGACCAAAACCATGGGTATATGAAATCAAACCTCGAGGTCTAAAATGCACAATTTTGCCAATTCTTTGGCGAAAATTGCAAATTAATTAAAATTGAGTTCAATTAATATTGCAATAAACCTATTTGACCAATTACCCATATGTGGGATCACCTAATGCATTTAAATTGACCTTGGATTAAAGTGCCAAAACCTAGACCAAAAATAAATCAAGCTCTAATATTAAAATTGGACTTACATCCATGAAATTGAATAATAGTCTTGAATAGATCAATTTAAATTTCTCCGATTAAAGCTTGACAGCTTGATTTTCTTACTTTCAAGAGACTAAAATTTCTCAAATTGGGAAGTTATCATGTGAATTTGTTAAAATTGACCTCGGATTTGGATCTATCTTAAGAAAATGAATGGAAAACAATCATCCATCATAAATTATGAAGAATCGATATTGGCCCCTAATTAAGATTTAAAACGGCAATTTGCCTTTCACTATGGCAATTCCCAAAATCAAACAAATGAGTGGATCGAAAATAGCCCCTAGACCAATTGTTGTAAAAGGAACTACACCTAATTATGACTAGAATAAAAGTAATTTTGTTTTTGGTCGATTTAGAACCTAAAACCAAAAAATTCGAAAAGCAATTTTTTTGATCGAATTTTGTGAAATTTTCAACACACAAATCAAATTGACACTAAAACAATATATTTTGAGGATTTTTAATTTTTCAATTTTTTTTATCAAAAGTTTGATCAAAAGTCAACCAAATTTTTCTAAAATGATGATTTTTGAGTCTAATATTTGAATTTTTGAGAAATTGATTTGACAAAAGTGAAATTAAGGCTAATTGACTCTTTTTTTTTTTTTTGGTGAAAAGTCGATTTTCGACCTAGAATTAACTTTTGATCAAAAGGGTTGACCAAAAAGTCAACTAAAAAAATCAACCATTTGACTTGTCAAAATTTTTTTGGAAAATGGATAGGAAAATACTTAAGAGTGACAACGTAAAAGAAAGAAATGAAAAATGACATTTTTTGGTCTAGAAACCAGCTCCATCGTGTTTGAAAACCCAAGTCTAAATTTTTTTTTTTTTTTGGGTCGACTAAAAATCAGGTGTCAATACCCATTACGTCTAAGTGAGAGATGTTATATTTTATTGGTACGTCCATGATGGGGTGCGATTAAGATGTACCTGTTTGTTTCGATATGATGGAGAGACATCTTTTAAAAGGATGTGAGGGAAGTTATAACCACGATAACGATTGGTAGAAAGAACGTTATGATAAATAGTTCTCTCTTCTTCTTCTCTCCCTATCAAACAACAAAAGATAATTACATTACTGCTTTGAGAGACAATTGGTATTAACATCGTGGAACGTGAAAGCTTTCCTTGTGATTGTATTTGGACCATCATTAAAGTTGTATCATCCATCGTTCGTTCATGATTCGATGTACATTCCTAGGTAATTAGCTCATTCACATCGAAAAAGTTAGTCGTTTTTCCTGCCAACTTTTTTCCAACACTTGATAATTCTTTTTGTCATAGGCCAGTGTGAAGCATTCAATCAAGTTTCACAAATCCTTCTGCACATGGGTTCATAGAAGTCAAAGAAAGAGGAAAGCATTTCATTTATAGAAGTCAAAGAAAGAGAAAAGTATTCCAACACTTGATGATTCTTTTTGTCATAGGCCGGTGTGCAGCATTTAATGAAGTTTGACAAATGGCTTGCACATGGGTTTATAGAAGTCAAAGAAAGAGAAAAGCAGTCCATTTATAGAAGTCAAAGAAACAGAAAAGTAGCCCATGCCCATAGATTTGTTTGAAGTCGGTGCCAATTGTGGGCTAAGTGGGTCCTTTATTAGTAGATGAAGAAGGAGAAAAGGTACAAGCTATGCGTTAGGTTAGTGCATGATGGTGATGTCATGTGTGCGCATGGTTTTAATAGTAGGTGTGGACTTCACATTTGTCTTGTCTCTACACGCATTCTCCTATAGATAGAGGACGGCAGAGGGTGTAAGAAAGGCAAAGCAAGAAGTGAGAGCTCAAGGGACAAAGAAGGGCCTGAGCTCAGAGAGAATTGTGCATAGAATTGAGTTCATTGAGTTGAGTTGTTGAACATTGTGGGTATTGGATATGCACTAGGGTTGGCAAACACTTAAGTGCATGAGCGATTGTAATTCTGTAATTCTCCGATTTATAGTGGATTATTTACTAGCTCTCCCGGACACGTAGATTCCAACATTCTAACCAAATCAGGTAAATTTCTAGTGTCCTTTTATCGTTCCTCATTTTATTTCTATTGATTTTTATAGCTCCTGATATAATGGCAAAGATACGATTTGCTTTCATCGTGCTGCTGATTCCAACAATTTTATTGTTGGCCAACAAATTTAAATTGTGAAAACGGGGATTCTAATGCAGATTTTGTTGTTCACTTGATTAATCAAGCGGTCACGTGGAACCATTGGCTATTTAATTAAATGGTTTGGATGATAAGTTTATCTATCCATTTTCTTATATAAGCGAAATTGTTGCTTAATGTTACGTACCATTTAATCATAATAGGGTCATTGCGGCAAAAGAGAGTCAGCTTCGCCTCAAATGGATACCATCTCTCCAGTCGCTCCACTACATAAAGAAGCTAGTACTCCTCGGCTTCAGATAACCGGTGCAAAGACTCTGGCCGAATCTTCCAACCTCACTTCCATTCCCTCCCACTACGCCTTCACCACCCCCACTTCCACTGATCAAGCCGTTCATGCCGACCACGATGATTCCATCCCTGTCATCGACTTCTCTCTCCTCTCCTCGAGTAATCCCGATCAACGATCGAAAGCCGTCTCCGATCTTGCAAAGGCTTGTCAAGACTGGGGCGTCTTCATGGTACACATGTTCTTAGCTAGTTCATTATCTGCTTCATAGTACTTTTCTTTATTTAGATCTTGTCGCTAACATGTGAAACAAACAGTTGATATCTTTGATCAACTTTCGTGTGTCAAACTTGTTATTAATACTTAAAAGACGAAAGAAATATACTCCAAATACCAAAACTTGGCACAAATGAACATATAAGTGCAAAATTTTTCAAAATGTACACTTAAGTGCCACTTTATTTGAAATTGGACACTTAAAGTGTCAACTCTGACGAGGCTTGTCAGAAATCCAACGTGGGCAGCAACACGGCCCCAGCTAGCGATGACCCTTGGCCTCTGCGGGAGACAATTGCAACCCCTTGCCCTAGTTCTAGGTGAGGGCCTGACGGTCGGCCAAGATTGCTAGCCATATGGCCGAGGGCCGATGACCCTAATTGACCCTTGTCCCACCGTCACTGACCCCTTCTAGCAATTGTGGGGTAATGGTGGTGAGGGCCTCCATGGCCCTAGATTTGATTCTTTTTTTTTTTTTTTTCTAATTAGTTTTTTAGATTTAATTTAATTAATATTTATATTAAAAATCAAATTTAGACCAAAATGAAGTTATTTTAGGCTTATCTAGCCACGTCGATGCCACATGAATAACTTTTTTAAAATGAATTGCTGCACCAGTTAAAAATCTGGCCGGAAAAAATCATGTTAGCTATTTGGCCGGAAATTCTTTTAGTTGGAGTTTAAGTTTTTTTCTCCAATTTTTGTATTTAAGTATATCTTTTAAAAATTTTGATACTTATGTATCCACCCATGCCAAGTTTTAGGACTTGGGGTTTCTGCGCCTCCTTAAAAGACTAGCAACAATATAATTGGTTTGACTTATTCAACCGATGGTTTCATTCATGCTGAAGCTAAAGAGAAATAATGAGAAATTATTCTCATGGCTTAGCCTGCATGAGATTGGACGCTGCCCGTAAATCAAACCCGACCCCTTTTGTCTTTATAAATCTATTTTTCGTGATTGGTATCAAAGCTGGAGTCATTCTTCGTCATCAGCATGACATAAACTCCCTATACATGATTCGACGGTGTGTTGTCCGCTATGTATTGATCATAGCCCTTGGTTGTATATGTGAGTAGTTGATCAACCACGGAGTGCCCAAGAGTCAAATGAAGGCGACGGTCGACGCGCTGATGGGATTTTTCGATCTGACAGAAGAGGAGAAAAATGAGTTCCAAGGGAAGCACGTGTTGGATCCCATAATATACGGGACAAGCTTCAAAGCTTCGGTCGACAAAGTGTTCCTCTGGAGAGATTTTCTGAAGATGATGGTGCATCCAAAGTTTCACTGCCCTCCCAAGCCAGAAGGCTTGAGGTATCCATTCTCTCTCTCCCTCTGTCGGTTTCGCGTGCAAGTTCTCAGTTTGCATATACGTACTGAAATTTCTGTTTTCTTGATACCATTTGTCTCTTTAGTTCTTTTCTTCCTTTTTTGGGTGAGTGATCATTAGGTTACAAATAGTGGCAATGACAACAATATTTCCTTACTATAGCCTTGATGCTACAGTTCAAGCAGCAACAGAGCCTTTCTGTTGACGACATTTTTTTGTCAATCGAGTATAGTATAAAATTGAAGAGTACGTATGTGGGTACGGCAAAATAAGTCGTTACTCTTCCCACGGTGTCATGCTAAAATAATGTTCAAAGTTATCAATCTTTGACTCGCTACTTCAGAGTTATCAATGCATCCAGATCTTAGTGCGCAGTGTAATTTTGTCAGGCACATCAGAAAAAGAAAACATGATGAGGAACTTGAACAAATTCTTCTTGGTAACACGAGAATCCGAATCTTCAACTTGACTATTTCCAATCTCTGTCCATGTATAAGACTCTGTCCACTTGGGTGGTAGATTCTGTTGGAAGTTTGTTTGTAAAAACAAACAAAGTGTACTTTTCCTTATCCCACATAGGAAAGTTGGAAGGAGATGAGACAATTTAGAAGTGTGAGTGTGTTTAAAGAAAAGGTTGGGGTGTGGACTAAACCTCACAATACCCATGGGTAGGTGTGCGATTATAAGGCATACTTAATACTTTTGGAAATTATACTTGTTTAATTAGCACTAACCTCTTTATGTTTATTTTACTTTGTACGATTATCTTATTAACATTTATTAGTTGAAAGGTTGTTTTTTGTTTATTAAGTATTTCTGGAAATTATGAAAATTCGGAATTTTATTAATTATTTTATTTATTATTCCGAATTTTATGTGTCTTTTCAAGACAACTTTTGGAAATTATACTTGTTTAGTTTGTAATATTTTCCTAAGGATTGCATTTGTTCACTTTGCAATCTTTTGCGAAGAGTTGCCTATGTTCTTTAAGATTGATTTATATATACATGTCAATTTTTGGATGAATGAGTATGAAATTATTTTTCGAGTCTTTCCAAAAGTACAGTCATCTTTTCAATTATTTCCTAGAGACCTTAGAGAAATACTATAATTGCTAGTTAGTATTCTTATTTGAGACTTTGTTATATCTTGGAGGATATTTGCCGATGACCATTAGCAACATTGTGGTCTGACTTAATTACTCTATAGATTTGAAGTCATTATTTTCCAACAAATTCGAGTTCTAAAGTTACCTATACACGACACAACGTGATTTGGATACCAGATTTGCCTTATCTACAGGAAGCACTTGACCACTCAATTAATCATGTGGATCTGAACTTGAACAACGTCAATGCATCTGATGCGTGAGCTCTTCACCATCTTTGGCTCCGGTTTGTTAGTTTTGTATGGTAGATCTATATTTACCTAGAAATTTGGCAGTTTTGAATTATAGCAATGGAAAGTACGTGATTCTTTTGTTAGGATACCGTTATTTTGGATCATCTTCATGTCAAACAAGAACAATTTTGTACGACTAGAAAAACAAGCAAAGTGCGGATTCAATTTGATAGGGCAAAATAATTGGTAATACCCCAGATAAAAGATAGAGTGACAGACGCCTGTGAAATCCCTAAAGATGAAAAGAACTCTACCACGGCATTTCCTCTGATAAATGAGAGCAATGTTTGTTGCAGTGAAGTTTTAGCGAGTACTGGGGAGCTCCGGAAATTAGCCAGGGAATTGCTCAAGGGTATATCGGAGAGCCTAGGACTCGGACCGGGCTATATCGATGAAGCAATGAACATGGATTCAAGCCTACAGATATTAGCAGCAAATCTGTATCCGCCGTGCCCACAGCCAGAACTTGCTATGGGCTTACCCTCGCACTCGGACTATGGCCTCTTGACCATCCTAATGCAGAATGATACTGGCGGCCTCCAAGTGCACCATGGCGGGAAGTGGGTCAGAGTTGATCCCATTCCGAATGCCTTTGTGGTCAACACCGCTGATCAGCTCGAGGTAAATGCACAGATATCCACGTTTTATCTTTCTAATCTCCCTTATCTGTTCTGCAAGAGAGGTCCAATTAATTTCAAATCTTGGTGTGTACTGTGTGCCTTGGTTTATAGAAGGTAAACTGTCATGCATAGAACTATAGATGCAGATACAGTGTAGGTACTTATAGAAGGAAGATTGTTTTAACATAGAATTGTAGAAAATACAGTTGTCTTTTGCTGAAACATACTCTATCGCCTTGGTTTCTTTAACCGGATATTAATCAGCAAAAGAGTTGATACCAATCTCTGTGATTTGCTATTGTTTAGGCCATTGAACAGATCAAGCTTATTGCAAATACTATTTTTATTTTGTTCTTGACGCTTTTCAACTGTGCAAGATTATGAGCAATGGGAAATACAAGAGCGTTACGCATCGAGCTGTCGTGAACAACAAGGCTACAAGGATATCGATCCCTTTTTCTCTTTGGACCGTCACCCGACACCTGTCGTTGTGCCGGTGGAGCAGCTGGTGGATGGCAAGCACAACCAAGCCACATACATCTCGATGAATTACAAGGACTATTTGGAATTTAAACAAAGCAGATCGCTCAATAAAGGGTTGTGCCCGAATCAGGTAGAGATATGATGTTTGCAGCCTGCTGTTGCGCTGTATTCTGTTAAAAATGAATGTATGATTGTCTACTGCTTCTAGTCTGTTTGGACTCTTTGGGGAGCAACCTTATGGAACGTTTAATATTATGTGATGCAAGGTGCAAGAACCATACAGTACTGATGGATGTAAGCTGAAACCTTTCTGAAATGTATCTTCTTGGCATAATAAATGGAAGTGAAAAACTGCATAATATTAAACACCGTAAATTTGTACTGCTATACCAAATTATGATGGTTAGTCAGTATGAGCATGCAAATTTGCCTGTCTAGATTTTCAAGGAAATGGCCACTTGATTGGGCGGAAAATATCAAGTACTCGCCGCGACTCAAAGAACTTGTTTCGAATGTAATCTCCTCCACAAAAATAATGATCCTTTTTTTTTTCCTTTTTCTTTTGGTCTGAAATAATGATCTGTTTGGGCGGAGACAATGCGTTGAAATTAGTATCAGAACCACAGAGGCATTAAAAATTTCAGAGTTTCTTTGAGAGCTTTGAATGAGTGTTTGTCCTCATAACGGATGGTGGAGGGGTCTATTTATAGGCTCTAAAGGTCAGCTCAAATTAGAATTAGAGATGTTGTGATAGAAATTTTAAGGATAATGTGTACAATATGAATCAACGGTGAAGATCAAAATGAACATAGGATGGACAGTGAAAGTAAGATATGGTGGTCAATCAAATTAGGAAGATAACCATTGCAATTTGATCCAATGGTGTGTGTACATGGGGAGAGTTAGGTAACCGAAGCAACCGCTAGATTAATTGACAACTAAGTAATCAAATCTTATCAACAATGTGTAGTATAGTGGAGGAAAATCCCCCTATATGGCCGGCCACCTAAGGGTCTGATTGAGCATGCGATGGTTTGCAGTATCATCCATAGAGAGGTCACCTAAGCATGTGCACGTCACGACTTCCTCTGCTATGCACTTATTCTGGTGTGTGATAGTTCATGGAGATGCAACGGAATATCCGTGTGAATGGCACATGATCGAGTCGTGTGAGGCATGTGACCATTGACCATGCGAGATGCACATGTGGCCAAGAATTTCCAAGGCTCGTGGATGCCCGGATCTTGTCACGTGGTGACATGCAATGCTGCTTATTTGTTATGTCCATAACTTATCCGTCTCTCACAATCTTGGAATCATCCAAGAGTGTTGAAACTCTTAGTTTAAGCTCATCTCCTATCCATGATCACGAATTTCTCTCCGGGCTACTTTCAACTTAACCACTGGTCCGTAACATGGGTTAGTCCTAAAATGCAAGGAATGTAACCTAGAAAAAAGATGCAATGCAAATATGATGGTGTGAATGATATTTTTGTTTATGAATTATGATCGATCCCTATTTCTCTAATGCAATATATAGGGGAGATAAAATTTAGATGTCAACATCTAAAAGACACCGCATGTATTTTGTAGGGGTGATTGGTTCCCGGTTAGGTTCGATTCCACCTAGGAACTGAACTGGACCGAAGAACCATTGCCCAATTTTTGGGACTGAGAATTGGATCGGACTAACCTAGGACCGGACCAATCGGTCGGTCTCATGGAACTAATTACTTAGCAAAGAAAATTAAAAAAAATTAAGAAAAACACAAGAATTGTTACTACTTTTAAGTTTTATTGCTATTTTTAAGAAATTAAATATATATATATATATATATTTAAAAATGGTCTACCCGATTCGGTTTAGTCTTCTCCCGAATCAAGAACCGGACCGACAATGATCGGTTCCATTTTTATGGAACCAGGAACTGGACCGATCCCTCTAGGAGCCGAATCAAACTAGCCAGTCTAGTCCGGTCCGGGCAGTTCCCAATTTGGGCGGTTCGGCATGCTCACCCCTAGTATTTTGATTATGTTTTTCAGAAAAGAAAAGGAAACTTGGTAGATCCGTCGGGTTAATATGTTTGGAAAGTGTAATTTAACAATTGAACATTGTACTATAAAATAAAGTGACTCCCATGGAACATTATTTTTATCGTGGATACTAACACTCAAAATGGCCGGACTATGATTATTTCAATTGTGATCCAAGCATGCAAATTTGGTAGATCCATCGGGTCAATATCTCAAATTTTATCTAGCTTAGGTTTGGTTAAACTGATATTTCATGGGTTGGAAATTTTTTCTGCAAGTTTGAGTTACGTTCATGATAACGAGTTCGAAGACAATCAGACAAACCAGAATAAAGTGTATAATGATTGACAGGATCTAACGATTGACGTGTGACGATGAGGATGCCGATAAAAGGTGAGTCTTTACACCTAACCATTATTTTTTCTTTTCCTAGTAAGTCATATTTTGGCTTTTGACATGTCCATGATCTTGGGATTTTGGTGATGGAAACACAACTTTTCGCCGGAATATTTGATTATCAACAGCAGAGTTTTAGAACTAGAGATCCAACAATTTAGAACCTTAGCAAAGACCTGAATGAGGTAGAAAGAGGAGTTGGGTTTAGCCTATGGAGCTCATTAACCTAACCTTAGTTAGGCCTTAACTAAACACCAATCAAATCCTTAGGCATAGAAATGGATGCTTTTCTGCATTATTGTTTCTTCACTAGACGAGTCACCATCATCAATGTTCATGTCTCCATCCCTTCCTCCACCACTAATGGACAGACACTACATAGTCATCCATCATTTCATCCTTTGCCATCGACAATGGTCCTTTCATCCTTTTCCACCACTAATAAATTAGGCCTAATGCATCTTTCATCTTTCTTCCACCATTAACGGACAAACATTGATTACGTACTAATCCTAGGTCTGCTCCTTGCGCAGGTCAATGAAATCATATTTAAGATATAGAAGCAACATTATAATTAAGCTAATTGTTCGATTAGAATGTTAATTGTAATTATTGAAACTTCAATTAGAATTATCATTAAACTTTCTCCGTTCTTTATTAACATTTTAAACATGTTTGCTTTCTTAAATACCGCTACTCTTTAAATGAAAAATTAATATTAGACATGATTGAAAGCTGTTAACACTTGGCGACCCGTTTAATCATTTATTAATTACATATAAAATTATTGATTAATTTTTAGCTTTTGAACAAAAATTTTTTTCATTAAATTGCAAAGCATATGGATATTATGAGAATTTGCATTACCAATAACAGAATCTATAAACTTTAGTTAAAAAGAAAGAGAAAAAAAAGAAAATATATATATAAATTAACCAGGCCGGTTTGACCTGGCACGCTTAAGCTCGGCCCACGAACCAGCCGGCCTCCTTTCCATTTCCTTCCCCCTGCTACGCCTTTGAGACTACGATTTCCTTTTCTCGCGCTGAGCCTCTGGAAAGTCACGGTCTTCATTCGATTTCCCTCGAGTCAAGTCGTTTTCTGAGAATCTCGGCTCGGAGGCATGCGACGCGATTATGCGTAGCCCAATTTGATAAGCTTGCCCTCCATTCGCCGTCGCCGGTAACGACGACACCCCCCCTTTCCCTTGTAGGATACTTTGTTTTGCCATTGTCTCGACCAACCGAGGCCGAGACTCGCCGGCGCCTGTTCACGCTCGGTTTCGAGTGTCGGCAAGCCTCATTGTCTGTTGTGGTGTCGACTGTAGGCGTGGAGTCGAGCTTTAATAGACTCGATTTTCCCCTTTCTATTTCGTCATCTCTGGTGTCTGGCCGGGATTGGGGTTCTTGACCGGAGGAGTTGAGCCGACCTAGCAGTGGTGACTCGGGCGGGTGTCGAGTAGTGGTTGTGTCGAGGCCGGCCACGTGGTTGGACGTGGCCGAGGCTGAGCAGAGTCTTGGCCGAACTTTGGGAGTGAGGAAGCTGAGCTTAGTCTCAATTAGTGGCGGTGGCTGGACGGGCGGAGGGCGAGCCCTCGGCCCAGGCTGGCCGAGGCGATGCCGATGTGGGCATGCAACCAATTCCAGACGAGCGCTGTCGCTCGCTTCGACCAATGCAAGGTTAGGGGTTTAGTTGGACTGATTGGGGTTTGGTTCGCGGGCTGGGTTGAATTAGGCATAATGGGCTTATTTTGCTTTCTTGGGCCAGGCTTAATTTAATAAGTTTTTTTGGGGGTTGGACACTTTTTTTTTATTTTTTTATGAGCTGGATTGGGCCTGTAAATCAAGTCTACTCCGACTGAGGATCCTGTGACCTAGATCGGTTGACCCAAGCTGATCTCGAAATGGGCCGGACCGCACGTCCGACCCGATTCCCTATTTTCGGGTTAAATTAATTTTAAAAACTTCTTACTCAAAAAATAATTTTTCAGCTTTTATATATATATTTTTAAAAGTATTCTTTTATAAAAAATTCTTTAAAATTTTATTTCTTAAAAAAATTAGAATAAATCTTTAAAATTAGTTTTTGAGTATTTTTCTTTTAAAATATGCGAAAATCCTTGATAAAAAAATTACGCTCAAAATTGAACAAACTCTTTTGGCTTTGCCATAAAATTTAAATGTTCTTAGAAACAAATGTTAAATCGTTGTTTGTGCATTTCTATTTCGATAATCACTTTATTGCGCACTTCCAATATGTTGATTGTGGTTCCCTTTAGCCTAGTTAGGATATGCATTTTTCTTATTTCTTAGCGTTATATTCTTGCTTTTCCTTTACAATTTATTTAATGCTTCATTGGTTGTTTATTGTTACTTCAATAATTACGCACCAGCATAATCATCTAAAATATTAGTGGATAGTTTTAAATCCAAATGGCCTGACAAACTTCTTATTCAAATGAACAAATCTATTTGCCTTTGCATCCTTTACACTATCTATTATTACACATCTTTTTGCTAGACCGTAACCGTTGACAATTGCTTTTCTGGATACATGTTGGCAGCCGTACAGGAACTCTTGTTGCAGCTTATTTGTTTCTTATCCTTGGCTTGATGGGTCTGACATGGGTATCACTAAAGGCAGGACATTTGCGTGCGATGCTGTTACTCACTTGTGCTATTGTCTGTGGTTATATATATAACGCAGGTACTCGGAAGTGTTCGTAAAAACTTGTACTTTGTTTAGTTGGAATGCGCAAGCGTCTGATCTGATCTTGTGAGGTTGAAAGTATAAGATTGATGTTCAAAGGGCAGCAACTTCGTCTTTCAAGACTCGTCACACCTTGATCCATTTCAAAGACTGTTCTTTCACATTTACCCAAATTTTCCCATCTTCAGTGTCCACCATTTCGATTAAGCTACCATGGACTTGGAGAGCCATTGTGCTTCGCGGCATTTGGACCTTTTGCTACTACGGGCTTTTACTGGTTAATGGGCAACAACAGGTGATTGTATATGATTTTCGACTCAAAATCTGCTGCTCCACGATCATGACAGGTGTTGCTTATATGTTTTTTATTTGACAGTAGCGTGAGCTATCTTCCCTTAACTGGAACTGTTCTGTGCGCATCTCTCCTTGTTGGCTTCACAACCTCTTTAATCCTCTTCTGCAGTCATTTTCATCAGGTACTTTCTACTTGATCCAGATTTTCTTACAATTCTTGGGATCACAACTTAAGACTCACTGTCGGTCATTTTATCTTTCGGGTGGAAGAAGATACCGAAGTCGGAAAAATATCACCTCTGGTGACTTCTCTGTCCCTTTTATGAGGTTTGGTAAAACAAAATCAGACATTAGCGCTACAATTTCATGTGCAGGTTAGGCTTGGCACAGAGAAAGGTTCATCAGTTGTGAAAGTGGCAGTCACAGCACTCTACTCTCTTCTACTAGCTTTCAGTCTCAACAGAGATCTTTCCTTTTAGAATAGCTGACAGTGGTCCACATAACATAATTATATATTTAATCACACTTTCTTCTAACATAGAAAATGCCACATGAAAAATAAAATGACTCACTAATAGGACTTTCTTAGGAACATAGACCAGATGCAAGTAGCGTTATTTACGCTAGATTGGGCATGTGATGCCCATTAACGTTTGTCAAGTTTCTCCATATTATTATAAATAAATAATATGTAAACTTTCGGATCTTACATTGAAATTGCAGAATCATATTTTTTGCTTCACGTTAAGTGTATTCTACTCTCTCATTTCATTATTGGCTAACAAAGTAATATCTTGAACATAGGGAACCATTGACCATTTAATTAATATTGGGTGACAACTTTTTGAGTATGGCGCGCCTTCATTTAATAACAGAATAGCTGGCAGTGGCCCACATAATATAATTATATATTTAATCACACTTTCTTCTAACATAGAAAATGCCACATGAAAAATAAAATGACTCACTAATAGGACTTTTATGCTAGTTTGAGCATGTGATGCCCATTGACGTTTGTCAAGTTTTTCCATATTATTATAGATAGATAATATGTAAACTTTCGGATCTTATATTGAAATTGTAGTATCATATTTTTTGCTTCACGTAAAGTGTATTCTACTCTCTCATTTCATTATTGGCTAATAAATTAATATCGTGAACATAGGGAACCATTGATCATTTAATTAAATATTGGGTGATAATTTTTTGAGTATGGTGAAACGAATAATCCGAACAAGAGACCTGGAAGGAGGATCTTGGAAATCTGGGAACAGCTTGATTCCATAACCCAAGTATTGACACTGTATAAAACGATCGACTCTTGATGTCCACGAGCCACAAGCTAAGTTGATGAGAGGAAAGTTTAGATATAGAACAGACCAAAAAAAGAGGTTAGGGATAGAGAAGAAGAGAGTCAGCTTCGCCTCAAATGGATACCGTCTCCCCAGTCGCACCACCACATCAAGAAGCTAGTACTCCTCAGCTCAAAATAACCAGTGCTAAGACTCTAGCTGAATCTCCCAACCTCGCTTCCATTCCCTCCCACTACGCCTTCACCACCCCCACTTCTGGTGATCAAGCCGTTCATCCCGACCACGATGACTCCATCCCCGTCATCGACTTCTCTCTCCTCTCCTCGAGTAATCCCGATCAACGGTGTAAAGCCGTCTCGGATCTTGCCAAGGCTTGTGAAGACTGGGGCATCTTCATGGTACACATGTTCCTAGCTTGTTCATTATCTGCTTCATAGTAATTTTCTTTATTTATATTTTGTCGCGAGCATCTGAAGCAAACAGTCGGTATCTTTGATGAGCTTTCGCTGGTCAAACTTGTTTAAAATACTCAAAAGGCTAGGAAAAATATAAATTCTGGGACACTTGGGTGCGTTTGGCAACTGGCCAAATAATGAAAATTTCTATTCTTTTGTTTCCGTAAGTAAATTTTGAATAGAAATTCGTTTAGTAAAATTTTTGTTTCCGAAAACAAATTTCTATTTTTTTGTTCTCAGAAGTAGATTTGGAACATAATGGAGAAGTAAAAAAAAGTAGATTCTTTGTTTTTGGGAACAATTCCATAACCAAACCAATCGTTGCCACCATCGGCCCGCTGCTACCACCTCCAATTGCTGGCGATCGGTTGGGCGAGCTTGAGGCCGAGCTCGCCTAGCCGCCAAAGGGGCTTGACCTCACCAGGCCACCGTGAAGTTGATGTCACTCAACGAAGGTGAGGCCGATCTCGCGGTGGTGCCACGAGGTCGAGCCTTGCCCAGCTACCAACGAGGCTTGACCAATGAGGCACGACCTTGCAAGGGGCTAACAACTCTCCGATGAGGTCGTCAGCCCTCGTTTGGCCAATTGCTAGTGATCCTAAGGCCGACAACCGGCTAAGGAAGAAGAGAAAAAAGAAAAGAAAAAAGTAATAAAATTATTAAAATAAATGATTTGGAGTAGAAATTTTGAGGACGGTACTAAACACAATTTTACTCCAAGAATAAAAATTTTGAACAATTATCAAAAGTCTTAAAATGTTTAGAAATTCTTCTCAGTAACAGAATAAGAAAAAATCATTTCTGATTAGAAATTATTCCTAGGAATAGAAGCGTTACTAAACGCGTCCTTGGAGTACCAAAATTTGGCACAAATGGACACTTAAGTGCCAAAAGTTAGAAAAATGATACTTAAATGCTAAAATCAGAGTAAAATAGATTAGTTAAGTACCAACGGCAAGAAAATCCGGCCAAAATACTGACATGACGATTTTCCAGCGAGTTAAGTGCAAAACGACATCGTTTTGCACATTGACGTGAATAAATAATTAATATAAAAATTAATTAAATTAAATTTAAAACCAATTTTTATTTTTTTTTTAAAAAGGAGGAAGAAGGTAGCCAGTGGCTGAGCTCCTTTTTTTTTCTTAAAAAAAATTGATTTTAAATTTAGTTTAATTATTTTTATATTAAAATTTGAATTGTGCAAAAACGACATCGCTTTTGTGTTTCTTTGCTGAGTCAGTCTTCTGGCAAGCCACGTAAGCGAGCAAAACTAATAAAAAATTGTCACGTAAGATTTTTGGTGGGATTCATCGGATGTGGCACTTAAGTATCCCATTTTTTTTAAAGGCACTTAAGTGTTACTTTTTTAAGTTTTGGCACTTTGGGTATTTTTTTGCCGAAAAATATAAATTGAATTGGCTGATTCAACCCATGATTGTTCATTCATGCCGGAGCTAAACAGAAATAATGATAAACTATTCTTCTGACATTGCATGCATGAGATTGGGCGCTGCACGTAAATCAAACCAGACAGCTTTTGTCTTTTTAAATCTATCTTTTGTAATTGGCATCAAAGCTGGAGTCATTCCTCGTCATCAGTATGACATAAACTCTTTATACATGATCCGACAGTGTGTTGTTCGCTATGTATTGATCATAGCCTTTGGTTGTATATGTGAGTAGTTGATCAACCACGGAGTGCCCGAAAGTCAAATGAAGGCGACGGTGGACGCGCTGATGGGATTTTTCGATCTGACAGAGGAAAGGAAGAATGAGTTCCAAGGGAAGCACCTGTTGGATCCCATAATATACGGGACGAGCTTCAGAGCTTCGGTCGACAAAGTGTTCCTCTGGAGATATTTTCTGAAGATGATGGTGTATCCAAAGTTTCACTGCCCTCCCAAGCCAGAAGGCATGAGGTATCCACTCTCTCTCTCCCTCTGTCGGTTTTGCGTGCAAGTTCTCAGTTTGCATATACGTACTGAAATTTCTGTTTTCTTAATACCATTTGTCTATTTATTTATTTATTTATTTTTGTGGGTGAGTGATCATTAGGTTACAAATAGTGGTAATAACAACTATATTTCCTTACTGTAGCTTTAACGCTAAAGTCCAAGCAGCAGCAGAACCTTTCCCTTGGGGACAATTTTTTGGCAATCGAGTATAGAATGAAATTACAGAATCTTGAGGGATCGAAAAATTCAAGAGTACGTATGTGGGTAGAGCAAAATAAGTTGTTACTCTGCGCACCGTATCATGCTAAAATAATGTTCAGAATTATCAATCTTTGACTTGGTACTTCGGAGTTATCAATGCATCCAGATCTTAGTGCACAGTAAAAGATTGCATCGAGATCTTAGTGCACATTGTAATATTGTTGGGTACATCAGAAAAAGAAAACATGATGAGGAACTTGAACAAATTCTTCTTGGTAACACAAGAATCTGAATCTTCAACTTGACTAATTCCAATCTCTGTTTGTCGGGTGGCAGACTTGAGTTCTGAAGTTACCTATGTACAACATGACGTGATTTGGATACCGAGTTGCCATATCTGCAGGAAGCACTTGACCACTTAATCAATCATGTGGGATCTGAACTTGAACAGCTTCAACCCATCTGATGCGCGAGCTCTTCAGCATCTTGGGTTCCGGTTCGTTAGTTTTGTACTGAAATATAGCAATGGAAAGTACGCAATTCTTTTGTTAGGATACCATTATTTTGGATCATCTTGATGTCAAACAAGAACAATTTTGCACGCCTAGAAAGAAAGAAAGAAAAAAAAAAGCGAAGTGAGGATTGATGTTAAATACAAAGGAACAAGAGTTGACGAAGAAGAACGGCAACGGCACGTGTTGGAAAACAATAAACAAAAGGAAGCAGAGGACTTGGCGATGCAGCAAACTACAAAAAAATAATGATCAACGGTGAAGAACTCATGATGAAGACCAGCTTGGATCAACATCAATGAAGGAGATGCCTGAAGTGGAGAATGACATGGATCACCAAGTCATGTAAAACTAACACGTGTGCTATGAGGTGTAATCTGTTAGGTGTATTCTGTTAGTTGTAGCAGTATTCTGTTTTCCTTATGAACTAGATTCAGTTTTATCAGTTCCTCCGGCAAAAGTGCTTCCTCTTCTATATAAGAAGAAGTGAGATAGAAGATAGATGCGATATAGAGAAAGAGAGAGAGAAAGAGGTATGGTCTATGAATGCTCGGCATTGCTATTTCAAATAGAACAGAGGAAGTAGATTAGAGGATCTGTATTCATTGCTATTTCAAATACTTTGTACTACAATGATACATTGATACAATGAAATAAAAAACACTTCCAGAATCGATCACTCTATCCTAGATTCTATTCTTCATTTCCATCTGCATTTGTTCATCTTCATATTTCCAACTGGTTCTCCATCTTCTCAAGGATTCCATTTGATGGGGCAAAATAATTGGTAATACCCCGGATAAGGATTCGACACCGAATCGAACCCCTAAATCAATGCAGAAGACGAAGCTCGAGAAAACATGCATCACTGATCGTAAAGCACACCACAGATTTGAGCGTACCTTGTTAGCCACAGATTAAACACCAACGCTGAAAAAGAGGAAGAAATTCTGGCCCCGATGATGTCAATTCGCCTTGAAAGGGAAACGGCGTCGCCTTGAGCGTTTTGGGAGAAAAAGAGAGAGAAAGGAATGTACGTTATGCCAAGAGGTTTCTTCTCTCTCTCTCTACTTCCTTTTATACCTTCCCCCTCCACGGGCCTTATTCCCGTGGGCCGGGCCCTTTTGGGCCCAACTTGAGCGGATGGGCCTTAAGCCCATCTTATAAATCCATCATCTCCCACTCGCACATGGTGGTGCAAAACCAACATGGGCGGACAGGCCCTTCTCAGCCCCATTAGAGAAAAATCCAGCATAAACTCTCACTTAACATGGTGGGCCGAACTTAATCCTCTTTTCCTCTCTTCAACATTCATACCGGTGAATAATCCGTGCGACCAGCATACTTTGAGAGCTCGTTGCTATACATCTGTTAGGAATATATAGCAGCTCATAATGGGCATCACACTCCGAGTAGATTTAGTATGCAGTACCCTAGATCGATCGATCACATTTATATCTCTCTTGATCTCTTTTAAACAATGATATTTATATTGTATTCACAATTATGATTATCACAAAGACAGTCATAATTGGTTAACCGGTGAATACAAAACTACAATGTGATTCTCCAAAATCGATCTTCCTCTTTCCTTCAAACTCTCAATTTCAGTCCAGCTTGCTTTTCTAGAAATGCCCCATTAGATCGAATCACTCATGACCATTGGCAACATCCTAAGATAGCAAACACTAAATAGAAATCTTGAGATTAAGTAAGAGTCATGAGGGGACTAAGAAATTGAGGAACTCTCTTCCTCAAGAGTCTCACACAACATAAAAGTTGAGATCAAACTTTTGTCACTCTTATTGGTCGTCTCATGCATACGTAGTATGAAATACGTATTACGCTATTAACTCCTTTCCCATGGAGCGTATGTCTACACTTTTTTTATACCGTACAAATGATAGTTCAGACATACCCAATGTCTAACTTGAGTTCACGTATCTACTCATTCACAAAATTCATTAGAACTCACATCTGGCATCTTAGACAGATAAAGTAAAACATGTGGGGTATTTTTACTTTCGGACATAGTAAGTATTATGTCCTCATCTTAACACTTAGTTAAGGCGACATACGTGTTTTAAGCTTGAGCTCTCGATTATCACCTAGATAATAAGCTTTAAAAACAGTCTCATCTCTATTTATCACACAGTAAACAAAGGTGATTACCCGTGTGAGTGGGCTAATCTTATATCTGTCCGACATACTTCTCAACTTAAAGTAATGCACTAAGCATTAAGAAGCATAAAGATTAAACAAAAATTCATAGACATTAATGATGAAAACACAAATTCATCAAATGTGAACACTTAGGGAAAATACAATATTCAGTACATCAGTCTCTACGCAATCCTAGAGATTTCATATGACCACAAAACACATCTCTAGGTATTGGCTTTGTCATAGGATCTGCTACCATTACATGCGTAGTATGTACTCTAAGTTCACATCTTTTCGTGCAACCATATCCTTGACAAGATTATACTTGGTATCTATAGGTTTGGTATTGCCATGATATTTTGGATCTTTGGTATACGCTTTTTGCTGCTTGGCTACCATAGTTAACCAACAATAAATCTGCAGCACTTCTAATAATACCTAAATGATCAAAAAATCTCTTAAGCCAAACATCTTCTTATACTGCTGCTGATAATGTCACGAACTCAACTTACGTCGTGGACAAGGCTATACACTTTTGTTTCTTACTGCTCCAACATATGGTGCCATTATTCGGTAAGAAAACAAACCCAGAGGTAGATTTTCTTTCATTTAAATCTCCTCCCCAATCAGTGTTAGAATAGCCTTAGAGTCGCAGATCCTTTTCCTTAATAACTCATCGTATAATCAGCAGTCCCCTTTAGATACCTCGGTATTCTTTTAATGGCTTTCCAATGTGCTTGACCTGGATTGGATTGGTATCTGGTCACCATTCCGACTGCAAAGCATATGTCGGGTGTTGTACACATCATAGCATACATCAAGCTCCCAACAGCACTAGCATAAGGAACATGTTTCATTTGTTCCTTCTCTTGTGGAGTCCTTGGACACAGACTATGGCTCAATCCTTCACCTTTTTGCAATAGGAGTGTCTATGGGTTTACAGTCTTGCATACGAAATCGTTCAAGAACCTTATTTATATAGGTTTCTTGCGAAAAAGACAACGATCTCTTCAAAACGATCTCTTGAAGTCTTAACTCCAAGAATGTATGCAGCCTCACCCATATCCTTCATCTCAAAGTTAGAAGACAACTATCTCTTGACAGTATTAACCAACTCCATATTGCTTCCGGCAATTAGTATATCATCAACATATAATGATATGATCACAAATTGATCATTGGATCTATTGATATATACACAATGATCCTCGTCAATCATTGTAAAATCATAAGTCACTATGGCATTATGAAAATGTATATACCTTTGTCTCGATGACTGCTTAAGGCCATATATCGACCCCCAAAGTCAACATACCTTTTCTTCTTGGCCTTTCATTATGAAACCAGCAAGTTGTTCCATATATGTTCCTTCCTCTAATTCTCCATTGAGGAAAGCAGTCTTTACATCCATTTGATGTAACTCAAGATCCATACTAGTCACTATTGCCAGAATCATGCAAATCAAGGTAAATCTCACTACAGGAAAAAGATGTATTTTCATCATCAATTCCTTCATGTTGATTATACCCCTTCGCCACAAGGCGAGCCTTATGCCTTTCTATTGAGTCATCAGCCTTTCGCTTTATTTTGAGAACCCACTTGTTCCCAATAGCTTTGCGTCCCTTTTGGAAGATCAACCAGTTCATAGACTTGGTTTGACTTCATTGACTCCATCTCCTCTTTCATTGCATGAATCCATTTTTCCTTATTAGGGCAATTTAGAGCCTTCATTAATATTTCTTGGCTCATCCTTATCTTGTGGAGCAACCATAAAAGTTTCCCTTTCAATGTCAAAACATCGACGGGGAATACTTTGGCGACTTGTTCACCGTATGGGAGATTGTACACTTAGCACATCATTCCCCATCATGCTCCCACTTGGATTAGGTAATGATGATGTCGTCACATCAGGTGGTTGCAATTGAGAATGAGTTGAATTCAATTCATTACATCTCATATTACTCCCACTTGAACGAACTCCACTGACATCATTATCTTGATCCAAGGTTTCAAATAGGGAGTTATTTTCCCTTATTTCGCTCCTCTTAGAAAATTCATCCACTAAGGATGTGACATCCCGTGATTCAAATTCAGTTATACTCCCACTTTCTTGCTCACCTATGAACACATACCCTTTTGAGTGTTCGCAGTATCTCATGAAAATACTCTTATTTTCTTTGGGACCCAATTTCCTAAACTTGTGAGAGGACTCATGAGTATAGGCAGCACAACCCCATGGCTTAAGAAAACTTAAGTCCGGTTTTCTAACTATCCATAACTCATATGAAGTGGAAATAACTGATTTGGAAGGCACCCGGTTAAGTATATAGGCAGCAATTAACAACACATCACTCCAAAAAGTGATAGGTAAGTTAGCATGCGCCATCATGGACCTAACCATTCTAGTAGGGTTCTGTTTCTTCTCTCCACAACACCATTTTGTTGAGGAGTATATGGAATAGACAACTATCTTTCTATTCCTTTTTCATCACATAATTTTCTGAACTTATCAGATAAATATTCTCAACCTCGATCGGATCTCAATACCTTTATTTTCCTGTCTAATTGATTTTCTACCAGGTTCATAAACCTTCTAAAACAACTTATGCTTCAGATTTATGAGAAATCAAATAGACATATCCGAATCAAGTAGAATCATCTATTAAGGTGATGAAACAAACAGCCCCTTGCCTTCCTCTCACATTCATTGAACCACGGACGTCCAAATGGATTAAATGCCGAGGAAATTCAGCTCTTTTACCTTTTCCAAATGGTCTCATTGTCATTTTCCCTACTAGGCAATGCTCACATATGGACAAATCAACTTTTTCAATATTGCCCAACAAGCCCTTTTTGGCTAGTCTTTTCATATGTTGTTGGCCCATATGACCAAGTCTAGCATGCCATCATATTCACATCGTTATCATATAAGATAGAAGACGTGAAACAAGGGGATAACATATTGACATCATCACAGTCAACATTTAGTACAATAAAACCATCTAAAAAGTGACCACAACCATAGTAGTTTGTATCTAAACACAAATCTACACATTTATTATGGAAGTTCATACCAAAACCAAGCTTAACCAACACTAAGACAGACACTAAATTTTGACGAATCTCCGGCATATAGAACATCAAGATGCGTCCACCATGCATGTTCAATTGGCAGTGCCAATTCCTTTACATCAGCTCTAGAGTTGTTTCCAATATATATCCACTTAGTTCCAATTGGTATCGTTGGAATTCCACGAAGGATCCTCTATCATTTGCTACATGGTCTGTCGCTCCTGAATCTACATTCCACAAAGGATTGGATTCAGCCTATAATGCAGAACTTGACACATAAGCAAAGTTCTCAAATGTACAAGAGGTGTATAGCTTCTTTGGCTCACGACATATCGCGAGCATAGTGACCTCTCTTGTCACAATTGTAACATCACACCCTTGACATTTTCTTCACTTGAGGTCGCTTTTCTCTCTCTTGTTGGTTAATTCTTGATTTCTTGCAATAAGGACTTGATCCTTTGCATTCCCACATATTGAACGAATCAATACATTTGCGCTTAGAGCATAAAGCCCTTTCTGAGCTAGAACCAGCATAGCAAATGTCTATTTTCGGCTCAAATACTGTTAAGCGGTCCTCTACTAGCTCAAGGTGGTGCACGACACCCTCAAGATCTTCCATAATGTGGTCAAGAGCTTCTAGTGCTTCTTGCTTTTCCAATCACATATTGAATCTTCATATTCAATATTTCACAATTGTTACCGTTCATATCAGCAATTACATTCTTAGTTACTGAACTATCGTTCTGAACACATCAGACATACATGCACGAATAATTAATGCCTATCATTTATGCATCCCTATTTGCATAGACCCATCATATTAATAAATAATTTCAAGTAAGGCTTCGAATCAAAATGTCACTATGTTTCCAATCATCCTCCAAAAATCCTAACTTAAAATTATTGTCAATATAATTATCTTATGCAAATAAATTCTATGAAGTTATAAAAACTTCTATTACTACCCACTTAATTACCCACAAAGAACCAGCAATAACAGAAAGCAACAGATAATTGACATACAATTAAAAACAATAATGCTTTCAATTAACACAATTAGGTAGTAATCATTACATAATCAATCAAAGAAATAAATAGGGAATGTCCCTTCTAATCTATCACCAAAACATCTCGAGAAAACTGAAGGCAAATTTGCCAACCATGGAAAAATTTTTGGAGAGCTTTCATGTCGCCTCCAAGGCGCATTCACTCGGCGCCATGTGGCACTCAATCTAAGGGTTGAAGTTTTGGCCAACTTAATCCTATAGTGCTCTCTTACAAAAGCTTCCACCAGCCTCCTATAACCCGGGACCACGTTGATCTCCCATAGCCGATCCAACACTGCTTGCCATTCAGGTGGAAGAGTGTTCATTAAAGCCGGCACCTTCTCAAAATCCGACATAAGATAACCATTCCAGATGATTTCCTGTATCATCTGATTGATCCTGACCATATGTGATACTAAATCACCGTCATGCCACCGATGATCAGCTAACTCTGTCATCAGCCTCTTAAGTCTTGCATTTCCCACGTCCGTTCTCGGGATTGCAGGTATCCTTGCATAACGCATCATAGTTCCTGCAACAAATGCAGAATTAAAAATGGATCACTTATAATCCATATTTAATATAAGAGAAAATACATAATTTTCCAAAATTCATGCAACAAATGCAGAATTAAAAATGGATTACTTATAATCCACATAGGCATGACTGAAAAAGAAAACAAATTCCTTTTTTTTTTTTTTTTTTTTTTTTTTTTTTCGGGTCAACGGTCAAAGTCAACGGTCAACGGTCGTCGGTCAACGGTCAACGGTCGATCAACGGGTCAACGGGTCGGGTCAACGGGCTGCGGGTCGGACCGGTCGGACCGGCCGTGCCGGTCGGACGAATCAACCGCACGTGCCAGCGCGTGCGTTGGCTGACGTCACGCAGACGTTAGGCGGCACGTGCCTCGCGCGTGAGGTTGCTGACGTCACGCAGACGTCAGCCGCACGTGCGCGGCACGCGCCAGACTGATCGGGTCGGGTCGGTCGCCGTCGGGTCGCGTCGCCGGCCGGTGACCTACCGGCCAACCGTCGTCGGCGCTGACGTCATCAATGACGTCATCCCTGACGGTTATTGATCGTTGGTGACGTCACGATGACGTCAGCGGGTGACGTCAGCACGCGTCGGTCCGCGGACCGGCGCATGCCAGTTTGCTGGCCGCCGGCGCGCACGTGCGGGTTCGCCACTGGCGTGTGTGGCGCACGCGCTGGCGAAGCCAGCGCTTCCAGGCGCGTCGCGCCCACGCGCAGCGCCTTCCGGCCACGCGTGTGGGCGCGTGCGGTGGCTCCCGGCGGCGGTCGACACATCGCCGGACTCGTCTCGACGTCGCGCTTCTCCCAGTGCCTTCAGAATTGGATTTCGACTTACGAAAACTCAGAAAAAAGGCCGAAAAGCGCTCGGGTGTCAAGATTTTCGCCCGATTCCGTATGGCCGAAGTAATTTCGCGAAAAATCAATCAAAAACATCAGAATTGATCGGGAAAAACGTGAACTAGGGCTCGATACCAATGTTGGGAATAACGGATCCTCGAAAACCGGATTCGACACCGAATCGGACCCCTAAATCAATGCGGAAGACGAAGCCCTGGAAAACACGCATCACCGATTGTAAAGCACACCACGGATTCGAGCGTACCTTGTTAGCCACAGATTAAACACCAACGCGAAGAAGAAGAGGAAGAAATTCTGGCCCCGATGATGTCAATTCGCCTTGAAAGGGAAACGGCGTCGCCTTGAGCGTTTTGGGAGAAAAAGAGAGAGAAAGGAACGTACGTTATGCCAAGAGGTTTCTTCTCTCTCTCTCTCTACTTCCTTTTATACCTTCCCCCTCCACGGGCCTTATTCCCGTGGGCTGGGCCCTTTTGGGCCCAACTTGAGCGGATGGGCCTTAAGCCCATCTTATAAATCCATCACATCTTGATCGATGGTTTTGAACATGATAGCTCTCTCATAGTACACTATTCCAAAAGATGTCATCACCTCATCTTTAGGGATCAACCACATGAGTATATTAAATCATGATCGTGAACCTTTCCCAAAGGCTTATAGCCCTCACGGCGTTTATTTATTATCTATGAGTTGTTTAAGACAACCTAGGTGACATTTAGGAGTCGCCACTAGCCTCATTTTGGTGGTCGGCTAGAATATCCAATTGAGAGCTAGGCGTGATTCATAGATACATACACAATTAGAGATCTAAGATTCGAAGACTTGAGTTACGCTAATATCGCTATTAGCGTCCTTTTGGTACCTAATAGTCAATGTGCTATCTAAAGTGTTCATACATTTCTTATTTACATTTTTGCATAAAGTTTAAGAAAGAAATGATCATGCATGGATGGTTCTTTCATGCCATTCTAATATATTCTAATTACTAAGAAAGTGAAAAGGCAAATCAACCAAGTAATTGAAATTGTAGTGCGAGTAAGTAAACACCCAAGGGTAACACAAGAGTACAATGCAAAGAGTCTACACAATTCTAAGAAAGACAAAAAGGACACTCGCAACTCATCGGGTGTTTATACAATGCCAAAAAAACAACTCGAGACATATGTCGGGGAATGAATATTACAAATGAGATGTCATATTGGACATCGTCCATTCGTCATCTTCAAGTTTTCAAGATTGCCATTTCCATGGGCTTATCCTAATTCTAGTCTAATGCTAGAACTAAATTGAAAATTCAAAAGGATGTTTTATGTATACGATACAAACAATAAACAAAACTTCCAAGACATTAAAAGAGAACACCGATCAATCATAAATGGCCTCGGATTTGGCCTTTGAATTTCACACAACAACCTGTCTAGGACACCTACCCAATTCATTTTAATGTGAGTTATAGCTATTAGCCATCATTTGTGTTTGTCCATGGTGGGTAACACTAAAAGTCCATAACGTGGGTTTTAAGTGTCATCCCAAAGTAATCTCATGTGATCATGCATCACATCTAAATCATAAATCTAAAAAATCACATGCGAAGCATGCATGAAAGCATACATGCAGGTCATACGACCTTGTTTCTCAATCAAGGCAAGGAAATAAGAGAACTAGTGGGGGTTTACTTATTCAAACACATATGCCATCAAACATGCTCATGCAACGAATATATTCATGACAAGCAAGACAATTGATATGTAATTCATGTGCTGTCCAAACATATATTGTAGACAATCGACAAGAGAAGACATCGTTTCAAAAGGATTTGATGAAAAGATAACATAATTTCATCAAATCAAGGAACATGTATAGCCATCAAGGCAAGTTTGGGTGCATCGAGGGCACAAGTGATCAAGCTTTGTAGATGTTCTAAATGTGAACTATTATTTCTATGAAGATCATGTCAAATCTTAACTTGAGAAAAATATCAAATAGGGACATGACTTTATCAAATCAAAAATCATGTCTAGTCATTAAAGTGAGCTCGGGTGCATTAAGAGCACAACTAGTCACCCGTCTCAAACGTCCTGAGCATGAATCAATAACTTAATAAGATCATATCAAATTATAGTTCGAAAAATGTCAAGGAACTTTTCCTATGGGCATCACATGAACTATCAAAACTTGGAATGATTTTGAAATCATGTTAGGAAATCAGAATTTTGGAACATCCTACGACTTTCGGATGAATGGTAGAAATATCAAATCACATTTTTATTTTGTAAAATTTACAGTGACAAAGTAAAGCATATCACAATCAATTCTCAAGAAGACATCAAGACCTAATTCATCTCACATGATTATATTAAAATTCACAAACAAAAGCATGTCAATCAGCCAAAACAAAGACCATAGAAACAGGGCATTGATGTGAAATCTATAAATGCACGATCAATGACTATCTAAGTCAAGAATTTTTATGGCAAGTAAATCAACATGTGAGGAACAGGTTTTATGAGGTAGTATCTCCAAGTTCCTAACACACGATTTTATAAAAATCATAGAAACAGATAGGTCAATCAGGGATAAAACAGGACAGAAGTAAGACCTAAGTCCTAAGGCTACGCGACCCTATCTAATGATGCTAAAAAATTCTCAATTTTTTATAAGTGATAGACATGGATGTTATGGACAACTTTCATTAAGGAGTTAGCCTTAAGATCAGCAAGCATAAAATCATACAAAATTGGTAAATAATCGGACTCACAGAGACATAGCAGTATTTTAGGTAAGGACAAATTCTAGATTTCAAAGGTCAAATTTGAAAAAAATGGAAAAAAGGGCAAATAGTGGGAAAATTGGACAAACTAGGCATTGTGAAAGAGCTTAAGGTGTCTTTTACAAGTTCTTGGAAGGTGGCAAGTTGTCGTGACCCGATCTCACCGCCCTCGATCCCTCACCACGAGGAGAGGAATGGGGGAAAGGTCGGATTTATGGGTACTTGATCACGAGGGTTCTCTCACGGCTTGTGTTCCGAAAGACGTCATCACCTCATCTTTCAGGTCAAACCTCTCGTGAGTTCCTTTCAGGAGATTGCGAGTTCTCCCAAACTTGTACCCCGTGTGATAGTGAAGTGTCACAACCCATACTCACACAGGCGACATATTTCATGAGAGGAAGTTGGATGTGAATATTGGATTTAAGGATACTTTTACCATGGTAGCTCTCTCAATAGTACCCTTCACCCATAAGAATGACATCACTTCATCCTTTGGAGTACTGCCACATCAAGTATGCTAAACCATGGTAAGTTTCATCAAAACTCATACCCCGCGCTAAGGTTCATTTATATGGTTTAGTTGTTTATAACAACCTAAAACTAAAACCGGAGTTGCCACTAGCCTCATTTAGGAGTCGGCTAGAAAACCCTATCGAGAGTCAGGACTATTCCCTTGATTCCTACGCAACCAAATATCTAGCTTCAGGAACTTGAGTTACGCTAATATTTCTATTAGCGCCATTTTGGTACTTAAACAGTATATTGTGTTTACCTAACGTGTTCATGCATTTCTTCTTACATTTTTAGGATCGTTAGTCCTTAACTAAGCAATCATGCGTGATTGGTCATTTTCATACTACTTTATTTCTTGAAAACAAGAAAAAAATAATAATCAATGGAATTGAAATTACGAGACAGTAAGTAAACAATCAAGGAAAGTAGTAAATCTACCATGCAATCCTAGAAGATATAAAAGAGAAGCACAATTGAAAAAGATAAGATGAAGAGAGAAAACCCACAAGTCATCAGGCTTTATACAACAAATGGAACCCGAGACATATGTCGGGAAATGAATATTACATGGTAATGGTCGGAATGGACATTGACCTCCATCGTCTTCGCGCTTTCTCCATCTTCAAGATCCTAATCTAAACATAATCTAGAAATCTATAACTATGTATATACAATAGAAAGAAACAAGCATACACATCAAAACAATTAAAAACACGACATCATGTCAATACCAATCACTTAAAAAAAGTTCAATGTGAAAATCAGATTTTTTTTTAGGCCTCGAGGTTGGCCTTTGTCTTTCATACGTAGGTCCTACTAAGGCACCTACACAATCCATTTTTTGTGATTTATAACCGTTATTGACTAATTGTGTTCTCGTATGGCCAATAACGCTTATAAGTCTCTTAACCAAGCGATCTATGTGATCCCAGGGTTTTCCCTCGATATCATGCATCGACCAAATTATACATCTAAAAGTCACATGTATTGTAGAAATTAAACATGCATGCAAGTCTTTTGGACCTTGTTTCTCAACCAATCAAACAAGATTGTAAACTGTCGAGGAGTCACTTATTACCAAAGGCATGCGCCAATCACAGATACAGACACTTCTAAATGTATGACATAATTGTATGCATGGAGGTACATGTGATGTCTCAAAGACATCTTTTGAAATCATCCACATAAATTTTTTGAGACAAAGTGATGTCTTGATTATGAAAGGCATTCAATTGCCAAGGCTAGTTCGGGGCTCGCATAAATGCACTCATAAGTATCGCGAGCATTTTGAATACAATTCAAACCACTACTTTCACAATATCAAATCAGGATTTTAAAAAGATTTGAAAATATTTAGGATTAAGGAATATTTAGGCTATGGACATTCAATTGCTAAGGCTAGCCCGAAGTTCGCATTAATGCACTCACAAGCTTCACAAGCATTTTGAATATGATCCAAACCACAATTTATCCTTAAGCCAAATCGAGCTTTGGAAAAGAATTTCTTATAAATTGTTTTTGGGAAACATCACATGTACCAAAGTATTTTTTTTTTTGGAAAAGCCAATTTTTTAACAAAAAAAAAAAAAAGCAAAGCATTTCGAACAACTTCTATGAGATTGACATGGCCTAATTTCATGCACAAACTAGCCTAAAAGGTATGACTAAACAAACACAATCGAAGATTCACATCAGGAAAATTTTTGATCAAGCAAGATGTTATAGCAAAATTGAATAATGCCCATCAATAATCTAGTTATGACAAAATTCTCTAATATATAGGATATAATAAATAAATAAAAACTTTCGTGCAAAAAGTTTTTATAAATGAGCTACACATGATTTTACAAAAATTAGACAACAAATAATAGCATGTCAAAAAGTTGTCAAAACAGCAAGACACTCAGCTAATATCACAAAGATTTGTCCTATCAAAACAAATGTAAAAATCACCAAATTTTCATACAATATAGCCAATATGTTGACAAACAAGTTTTGTTACGAGGCTAAGTACGGAATCATAATAGAAAAAATGGAACAAAAATATCAAAGGTCTGTCCAAATAGGGGTTAGAATAGGGGTCTGAATTTGATCTCATGTCCAGATTCTAATATAGCTTTGAAAAAATGGAAAATGGTCCAAACGATGAGCGATTTATGTGAAATTAGTGGCATTGGAAATCTCTAAGTGTGCCTTATAACTTCTTAGAAGGGCTCGAGTCCAAACTAGGTCAATTAAGTGCTCTAAGATCAAAATCTCTAAAGGTGTGCATGTTAGAAAACAAATATACATTAATAAATCTCAAAATCATTTAAGTAATGCACAAATGGCATGAAAAAATTGCATGTGACATAGAATTGGATGTGACAAACAATTAAGGTGATCATCTAACCCTAAGTCAGCATGAGAAAATGTCATACAATTCGATGACAATAAGAAATGATTCAAGATTCATAATGAAATGCTTGAGGGTTTTTAGGTAAACATGCGCTCTTACGACACATATTAATCATGCAAAATGACACTCAAATGGAATGACATGAACATGTACTCAAACCTTGTAACATGTAGTTTAAGTGTCAAGAAGACATTATTGCAAAATTTAGTTTCTAAATGTCTCAAACAAGCATGGTAAAATACATATATGGCAAGATTTCATTTCAGCATTAACTTCATAGAACATGCATGATTTCAGCCATCTCAAGAAATGCAAAAATCTTACAAAAAATCTTACATACAGAATATGCAATGATGAACGCTTCTCATTAAGAGTTAAAAACCCAAATGTGATCGCATGAATTGTAGCAAAAATGACAAAACATAGAAGAATATTTAAATTATGTACTATTGCAGCACATTTTCACATTAACTCAAGACTTTGCAAAGCATGCATCAATTGAACATATACATCATGTATTTTAACTTTCATGGAGGATTTAAGACCAAACAAACTCATTTGTGGACTTAATTTTACCAAAACACAATTCGGATCAATGCATGGCAAACTATCCTATGTTCAGATCTAAGCAATTTTGACCTAGTTAAATATGTCTAAAAATTTCGAAAAAATACAAAACATGCTCTACACTAATACAAGAAAATTTCATGAAGAAAATTTATTCTAGAACTCAACATAAAAATTTGTACAAAAATGGAAAAATCAAAGATCAACACAGAATAGACTAACCTAGGCTTGGATTTGAACATATTTGACCTAGTTAAACAGATCTAAAAATCACTAAAAAAATTACAGAACATGAAAAAGACGATTTAAAACAAAACTCATGAAGGCAAGATTGTCCAAAAATTATCATAGAAGGTTACGCAAAAATAGTAAAATCTCATTTTGGAATAAGAACATAACCAAAATTCTCTTAAACTACTGCAGAATCGCTCATCGTTGGAGGTGTCTTTTGAGGGTCAAACGACACTCACTTGAGGCATAAGACCTATCGTTTCGAAGCTTGAGATGTATATTATCTAAGCCTAAGAGGACTCGAGTTGAAACGAGGTCGTTTCAGACCTTGTTTTGGCCAAAACAGTAGGTCATTTCTAGAATTACAAAATTGCAGATTTCACCTAAATCAACCACAATCATTCAAGTTCATCATCAAAGAACACTCAATTGCAGCCAATCATCATCTAAATCCATCATCTAGCATCTAATTATCATTTATTTACTTAAAATTGAACCCTAGCCTTGACCGGCTAATCCAGCCCCACTTTACAGGATTTGAGACCGTGATTTGGTTGATTTTGATCAAAATCAATTGAAGTTTCCGCCAAAACTTCGATCAAACCTCCACAAACCGCCAAAGACTAGATCTGGACAGTAAGGAACAGCTTCGAAAGGTGGCTGAACCACTTACAATGAGGGAAAATAGAATCGGTCCAAAACTAGATCGGTTTGGATGACGCCGGAGTAGATCAGGTCACCGATGCTCTTCCGATGACCGATCAATGAGGACCAAACCACAAATAGGTGATTGACAAGCTTGAGGACAGATCGGAGCAGGAGCACCGCCAGCGGGGGGCTAGAATTGGCGGCGATGGCTTTGCCAGAGAAGATTCGGTCGAACCGACGAAGAAAGCACAACCTTAGTATCGACACTAAACAATGATCGACTCTTGATATCCACAAGCCACAAGCTAAGTTGATGAGAGCAAAGTTCAGATATAGAGTAGACCAAAAATAGAGTTTAGAGATAGGTATTTATGGAAGGGACATTGCTATTATACATAGAACTATACTACATACAGTCGTCTTAGAAATTTGCTGAAACGTATTTCATTGTCTTTGTTTCTTTAACCGGATATTAAGCAGTAAAAAGGGTGATACGAATCCCTATGATTTACTCTTGTTTCTCCCATTGAACAGATCAAGCTTATCGCAACTTTTTTTATTTTCTCCACACTTTTCAATTGTGCAAGATTATGAGCAGCGGGAAATACAGAGCGTTCTGCATCGAGTTGCTGTGAACAGCAAGGCTACAAGGATATCGATCCCTTTTTCTACCGGACTATCAGCTGACACTGTCGTCATGCCAGAGGAGCAGCTGGTGATTTTGTGCAGCTTACTGTTATGCTGTATTATTTTAAAAAGACGTGTGATTGTCTACTGCTTCTAGAAAGTTTGGACTCTTTGGAGAGCAACCTCATGGAACGTTTAATATTATGTGATGCAAGGTGCAAGAACCATACAGCACTGATGTATGTAAGCTGAGCCTTTCTGTGATGTATTTTCTTGACATTATAAATGGAAGTGAGAACTACATAATGTCTGATCAAACACCGTAAGTTTGCAGTACTATACCAAATTATGATGGTTGGTCAGTATGAGCAAGCAAATTTACCAGTCTAAATTTTCACTGGAAATGGCCACTTCATTGGGCTAAAATATTAGGTACTCGCCATGACTCGAAGAATTTGTTTCGAGTATAATCTCCACGACGAAAATACTGATATGTTTAGGCTGAGACAATGTGTTGACCCCTGGCATCGTAACCACAAAAGCATCTTAGGACTTTGGTTAGTCTGACTCTAAAACCTTGGTTTCTTTTAGTTTTCACAGTTTCGACTAGACACTGCACTAATGAAACCTGATTTTGTCCAATCTTGATAGAATGCTGAGAATGTATATTCCCACTATGTTGAGCGATCAAACAGACCGATTAGTTCTTGAAGCAAATCAGGCATTTTTCAGATGTTTCACAAGAGAACCCACCGTGCTAGGACAACTCTCTTAGTCTCTGTAAATATCTTTCTGAACAAAGTCCAGTATCTTCAGATCCATGCCAATATCGGTGAGGATAGCTCTTTCTCATTCTCTTGATGATAGTGTAGTGTTCAGGCCAATCCTGTGCTTGCAATGGTTTGTGCCCATTGACTACAGTGGAAAGTAGGTCAAAGTCAATCTCATTGCCACCCAATTCCTACTTCTCTTTGCATTTTCCAACACCTCTATCCTGGTAAGATTTCAGTTCTTATTCTGTTCCTCTAGAGTCCCAAAAATGGCTTTTAAGATGATACGAGAATCTTTCAATTATAGCCAACACTTTTGGGAAGTCAATTCCTTTTCCTTTTCTCCGAGCATTTTGATTTCGCCATAATGCAGGCTGTCATTCGAAGGACATGGTTATTTTGGCATTGTAGAATAGAAGAAACATCGCTGTACAGACTTTGACAGAGCAAAGGTTTTGGTACTGATTACCGATCTTGCTTGTAGTTGTGGCTATTTATTCCCTAAATTATAATTTCGTTGATTCAAACTGAAGCATGACATCGAAACATGAAGAATTTTTTAAAAAAATGCGAGTTTACTTCATTAAGTTCACAGGTATTTACAATAAGGTATTGAACGGTTTCTTTGCTAGAAAATCATAACCACCCTGAAATTTTCACTCTTTTGCGGTATATATACTCACTCTTCGCTTTCTGACTGGAATCCAGCAAAATTTGGAAGAACAAAAAGTGCAATCTTCCATATTTCCCTGTAACGTCTTGCGATTCCAGATTAAGAGATGACTATCGGTACAAAAGCCATGATCTTCTTGTATTAATATGGGATCAATAAAAACATAATTGAAATTACAAATATATCATCAAGGCAGTAAATGTGAAATAGTTAATTCATTGGCCTAAAATTTGTTATGCTTGCCGTCGCTTGAAGAACATTTGGTTCATTCGTATTTTTCACGCCCCTTGGTTCATTCAAATTTCTAAAGAAAGATGATCTGATGAAACTTTGCAATTGATGCGGTGCAGCAACATTTAAAACATATGCTAACAAGAGTAAAAAAATGACTCTTGTGGATCAAGATAAACATTTTGCTTGGAAAGCATAATTATCTGATAAAAATGACTTTACCAGCTTTCTTATACTTCATGTAAATAACCGTGATAACGAGAAGAAACACCACTGAGAGCACGATGCTGACAATGATGCCCGTTCTTTTCCTTGCGCCAGTATTCCCACTCGAACTGCCACCTTGATATATATCACAATGAATCCAACAATAAAAGTTAAAAAAATTATCAAAATTATTTTCGAGCTAATCTCTTCCTCGTGTCATCACATTTAAAGTAACTCATGTTTCCTTATTCAAGGAAAATGTGAAACATTAAAATTTTTTGGAAGAGTGGCCCAAAAATACAATCCCTCGTGATAGTTACCCAAGTCCATCAGTTTTTCAATTGAAGGGGCCTGAAAGAAACAGATGTCGGAATCAAAAAAAGACTCGACAGGAGTTGTGTAAATTGGAATTTGGGAATGAGTAACGCATTTTTTAGAGTAATGGAAGGACTAAGTTGAACGTCCCCAATCTTAGTGAAATGTTCATTGCAAATTATGTGATCATTAGCACTTCAATCAATAATCCATGTTTCACTAGAAATAGAACTCAAGCAGTGAAAAATACCGGCATAGCTGTTCATTTTTTCCTCTGTTCCCAGCTGGCTTAAAGTGCTCATAATCTACTGCAATTGATCTTTATTAAGGGGCTTGGGGCATTTGAAATAATCACAAAATTTACCTTTCCCTTTAGAATTCTAGACATATGATTTGTTGGAAGATGAGGAAAAATTCTGTCCATATGGTCCTTTCCAAGTTGGTGCCATTGTGGCTCGATCTAGGCTGTCCGATCTTGAAGCCGCGAGAATGAAGCTTGAGCTGTCCAATCGCGTGGGATGTTTAAGCCCACTGTTCGATTGATCGGGGTAATATGGGATGTCCATTTGCACGATTAGATCTGGACCGTTCACGTTAAATGAGGGGCGCTCGTCTTGGGCCGTTGGATTGCTGATCCAATCTCGGCCGTTCGTTTGAAAATAAGGTGAGACTTCATCTTCTTCCTCCAGGGGTGATTACTGATCAGAGGGAAAGTTTTCTATTCCTTGATTGTTGGAAAAAAACTCCCGAGTCCTCGATCATTCTAGACTTTGAACCTTGATTTTTGGGCATGGTTTCTCCCTTTGTGAAAAAGGTATGAGCAAAAAAATATTTTTCACAGGTTTTGTGTGAAGAAAGTTGAAGGTTGAAGAAATTATGTGGCTTGGACAGAAAAGGATAATGGAAAAGGCTTTGAGGCTTGGGAAAAAATCGATATGCGAAAAGCTAAAAAGAATGCTCTGATACCATGTAAGAAAAGTGAGTGAAAGGAAAGATAAAGATATTGGGAGAAATCTTTACCAAAAAAAAAAAAATATTGGGAGAAATGTATTCTGTATTGCTTTCATTGATTAACGATGTACAAAATGGGTCCTATTTATAATATATAGGAGCAAAACTATCTAAGGAAGAAAAATATACAAAATAGAGAAAAAAAGATTTCCTAATACAGAATATTCTAATTTTCTATCAATAGACTAATCAGCATCAATTAAAATCGGCATCATTGATGCTACAAGATCAATTAGTTGGCAGTGGTATCTTCAATAGTTACTGATTATTTTATTCTTTAAGTATTTTATTGTCCATGTGTACATTAAAGTGATTGATGGTAAGTTTGAAAGAAGGGCAAAAGGTATACATTGCTTGGCAATGAACAAGGTGAACGTTGTAGTTCTCGAAATCAAAATCACTTCTTATTAGTAGAGAAGTTACATTTGACGAATTCCTACTACTTCAGGTAAGAGTGATAGTGATGATTAATTATAAAGATCTGGACAACGTTAAAACTCAAGGTAGAATTGTAATGAAAACTGCCTTAAGTAGTGGGTACTTGCACGGTCATCAATAGAGATAATGCTTGTAATGAGGCGAGGCTGTAAAGTCAACAATTGCCATAGCTACTGAATTTGACAAAATGCGTGAACTACATCATGAAGAAGTTATAGGTGCTTTGAAGCTAATAAATCTAGTAGTAAGATTTGTGATTTTTCTTTTAGTTGGATTGAGAGATTGTTTCATAAGGAATTGCAAAGGCCAAATACCGTGTGAGTTATTTGGTGCAATTATACTTCTCCATTACCTAAAAAGTACAATTTGAGGAGAGTTGATCTGGCCCCCAACATATGTTGCCCCCATATCTTAAGTCATCATAGAACGGTTCATTTCTTCTTTATCCAATATATAATGTGCTAAACAATGGGATAAGTACACTAGAAGTATCATAACTTTCCTATGATAGTCACCTGAGTGCTATAACTTTTTTTTTTTTGGTCATTTGAGTGCCACAAATTTGAAAAATCAATCACTTTTGTCATTAGCAATTTGTTTGGCTAGAAAATCTGACGTGGATTACGATTGTCCTATGTGGCGTCAATGATATTGACCTGGACAATTAAAAAAATAAAAAATAAAAAATCCATGTCAAAATGGAAAATTAATAAAAAAATTCATGTGTGACGATTTGTTAGGAATAGCACTCAAATGATTGATTTTACTTTAATGTGGCATTTAAGGGAGGAAAAAAAAATTATGGCACTTTCGATGTCCTTAAGCATTTTTATTTATAAGTGAAAAAGTTGGGAAGGGTTAATCAATGCAGCTATCCCTTTCAACTTTGCCACAAGAGTCCCATGTAGACAAATGACTTGCATTATTTAAATCTTTATAAGACATATTAATAGAAGTGGGTACCATATATATAAACTACTTCTCATGATGAGGCCCATTGCATATAAAAATCAAAATATTTTAAATTTAATTTTCAACATAAATTAAAATATCATCAAAACAATTTACGTACTAATTAATACGTAGTATTAATTATAAGTTACCTCCTTCGCCTCCCCTTTTTCCCAACCTTTGTACGGCCCCTGATTCTAGAAACTCATCATACTCTCTCTATATTTTACTCGCATCAACTCAAATATAAATAAGTAGGTTATGTTTGGCATTTAAATGAGCAATTGTGTGAAAATGATAAATGCATAAAGGCTCACTTTTTCCATCCATTTTTTTTTACTTTCGATGCCCTCTATTATCTTAAATTGACCACAATATCATTTGCAAGTCTAAGATTTAAGATCATTTCTCACATTTTTTTTTCTTCTCTTTCTTTTGGAAATTTTGATGCATATTTCATTTGGTCTATCATGCTTTAACTCTCAACTTATTCTTAGACTTTTGCCTTACCTCTTTGGAAAATATGGAAATTGAACTCCACACCTGACACTAAGGGTCTATTTGGCAACGTGCCAAATGTTGCTCGATGATTTTTTGTTTTCGAATCGGTTTAGGACGAGAATCACATTTGATAAAATTTTTGTTCCCGAGAATAGATTGGAAAGAGAATTGAGAATAAAAAAAAAATATATATATTCTCCGTTCGAGAATCAAAAAAAGAATCAAAACAGTAAAAGTCTCATTCTTTCCTTTCGACATCCCGCGATTGTCATCCACCACCGCCCGCCGCCGTTCGCCGCCGCCCGTCGCCATCCGCCGCCGATCACGGGTCGCCGAGGCTCGCTAGGCCGGGCGAGGTCCAGCGAGCTCGCCGGAGGCAAGTCCATCCGGCGAGGCCGGCTTAGCCACCGCGGGGCTTAGGTGAGCCTCGCCGGTGGTGGCTAGGTGAGCCTCGCCGGCAGCTGGGCGAGGCTTGCCTAGCCCCGCCAAGGCTCAGCCTCGCCAGATCGGGTGAGGCTCGGCCTCGCCAAATCGGGCAAGGCCGAGCCTCGCTGGTGGCCAGGCGGGCCTTGCCCAGCCAGAAGAGGCTCACTCGGCCACCGGCGAGGGTAGCCGAGCCTCGCCCAACTGCTGGCGACGCTCAGCCAACGAGGGCCGACCTCGCCAAGGGTCGGCGACGCTCCGATGAGAGTCACCGGTCCGAGGACCGGCCAAATGAAGAAGAAGAAGAAGAATAGGAGAAAAGGGGAAAAAAAAAAGAAAAAAAGAAAAAAGAAAAAGTAAAAGGAAAAAAGTAAAAAAAATATTTAAAAGTATTTAAAAATTATTTAAAAATTAAAATAAATTAATTTGGAACAGATTCAATTAGCACGGTATCAAACGCAATTCTATTCTAGAATAAAAAATAATCATTTTTAGTCAAAATCAGCTCCTGGGAACAGAATCGTTACCAAACGCACCCTAAACGTCCCCACCTCCAACCCTTTGAGAAGATGGAGAATCAAACTCCTCAACTCCCCCTTCTCATGTGGGAAATATGGCTGGTGGGGCAAATCCCAGTGACCCTAAACTTTTGGGTGATATTTGAATGTAGCTTTTTCCTCTAATTAGCATCAAAAATTGCTATCATGATGTCTAGTCATCATTGGCATGCTAACATAGGCAATTTGTTGATTTCCACATTGCAATTTGCAATGACAACTAGTAGGAAAGACTACAATTAAATATTATGCAAACATGTAGGACCATATTGATAAAATTGGAAAGTTAAAATTGAATTGACAATCATACAATAAGTTTAAGACTAAATTGATGATTTTCTCATATATTTAAATAATCACTCCTTTAATGGATACATGTATAAGCATTTTTGGGTTAAGGACATTAGGAATGTCAGAACCTTCGTACAACACTCATTTGAGTGCCACAAATTTGAAAAATTAATCACTTAAGTGCCATCGGCAATTTGCCTCGTTGGAAAATCCAACGTGGATGCTAGTTGTCCTATGTGGACATCACCGGCACTAATGTAAACAATTAATAAAAAATTCAAAATGAAAATAAAAAACCACGTTGAAATGGGAAATTAATAAAAATATCCACATAGGAGGATGTGCCGGAAATGACTCAAATAATCGATTTTACTTTAATGTGGCACCTAAGTATATGAAAAAAAAAAGTTATGGTACTCACTCCCTCTATACTTATCTCGTTAAACAATTATGTTGCCACAAAACTTATTGAGATATTGCAACCTACAGTAGGGAACTTATTCCCCCAAGGGTATGTATCGTTGGTGAAGCCCTCACAACAGATGAACTATGTTAGGCACCTTGAAGCACAATTCCTATTAAGTGATGAGTAGAATCTTTTGTAGACAACTTAAATATATGGTAGGGTATTGTAAGAGGTAGAGTAGCTTCGTTGTTATGATCCACTGAAATTCAGCCATTGTCGCCTCAATTTGTCCCTTCCCCCAAATCCTAACTCCACAACCAACAAATTCCTATTCCCCAAACTAAACTCAAGGGTCGTCATCCATAAGAAGCCACCAAGTTCTAAGTTCCGAGTATTTAGCATTTATTTACAATCAACCAAAACATGTATACGATAAAAGTGATCTTAACAATATTATGTTAGTATTTTCCAGTACTATGTATTGAAGCAACTTGAGAGCACCCATGACACCAAATGATATCCAACTTTCATTTCATGCGCTTTATATATATTTAATAGTGAATAATCCTCATTCACTTGTTAAAACATGCATTATAAGAAAATTCAATTTTCAAAATACTGATTTTGCATTATACTTAAATAATTTTTTTGTCAGATATTATACTAAAATAATTAATCCATTGAAAATTGTTACAGTTCCTTGAATACTTATTTTACAAGTGTTCTGAAAGTACGCATTGATAAATTCCTTAATGTGGCTATATAAATAGATCATTTTTTGACATTGTGGTGCTCTATAGTTGTTTTGTCTTCTTTTGTATGGGAGGATGGTAACTGCATGATTATTTTAAAATCTTAAAGCAACCAATTGTTTTGCCAACATAAATTTCATACTAGATAACACAATCCTATATAAAAAACGCCACATCAGAAATAAATAAGTGAAAATAGATAAAAGAAAAGCTCGTCATTTACCTTATATTAGGCTGGTGATTTGTTATAAAATGTCTCAAATTTGAGTTTGCTTGATAAAATCCGGCCCAAATAAAATGTTTCTTGATCGTGGAAATTGCAAAGAAAGGAAGGTGGGCACATTATTTCCTTACTGGAATCGGTCGAGCCATAAAAGAAGAGGAGGGTAGATCTGTGTCAGAGGAGGGAGAGGAAAGTCCAAGATGTTGACCCAATCTCACCTTAATTTGCTTCCTTCTCCGGTACGTACGTGTACCTTCTTTTCTTTTTCTTTTTCTTTTTTCTGGTCGAAACGTGCGTGTAGCTTATCTTCAAGGATTTGGTGCACTTCTCTTCCCCAGGCTGTTATTTAAATCTCTGTTTTTCGTGTATCATGCTTGCGCATATATATATTTATTTATTGCAAGTAACACCGCAATAGAGCCTTGGAGAGTCGCGCATCGTTGTCTGTGCTAGTCCTAGGTGTGCCGTTGTTGACAATAGAGCCTTGAAGCTTCGCTTTCTGTGCCAGTACGAGGTGTGCGCCAGTGCCAGGTGTGCCATCGTTGACATTAGGGCCTGGAGCGTCGCTTTCTGTGCTAGTGCTAGTTGTGCGCCAGTGCTAGGCATGCCATCGTTGACAATAAAGCCGTTGTTGGCAATAGAGCCTTGAAGCGTCGCTCTCTGTGCCAATGCCAGGTGTGCCATCGTTGACATTAGGGCCTTGAAGCGTCGCTTTCTGTACTAGTGCTAGTCGTGCGCCAGTGCTAGGCATGCCATCGTTGACAATAAAGCCTTGAAGCATCGTGTTTTTTGCGCTAGTGCCAGGTGTGCCATTGTGGACGAAGAAATATTGAAGCGCAATTTAAGAGTATTTGGTCGTGGGCTTCTTAGTTGGTTTTGCTCATACGATTACAGCGAGAATTTTTAGTATATGTAGCCGATTAAATTATTATGATGAGAATTTGTATATAGTTCTTTTGTGAGAATAAAAAATTATTTCATGAGAAATTTGAAGCTAAATACTAAAAATATTTGAGTGTGATTGTAATTTCTGTTATATCGCTTGATCTACAATAGGATTTAGCACTACATTTCCTATAGGCATATATCATTACCACAAAATCACGTAAATTTAGTGTTCGATTTATTTTCTTATTCTGTCTATTTTATTATACAATTGCTTGTTTTCCACAACAATTCCCATTGAAAATTTTCAAATGATGAATAGTTTTCTCGTTAAAAAAGTGCAATCTATATAGTGGAAAGTAGTAGATAGGGGCACTTAAGGGCGGTTTTCATTTTTCAAGTGCTAAATGAAAATAGCGCATGGATTCATTTAAAGTTAATTCAATCTACTAACATTTTATATGATAGTGGCATTATCATAATTCAATGGGCTTCACATTGAGAATTATTCTATTCTCTTGAACTATCAATTAGGTTGGCGTCATTTTATCAATGGCTAATAAATTTATAATGTAGATGCAGGAGTTTTAACGTGGATTTGTCGGTCACTTGATTAATAAAGGGGCCATGCGTAACCATGACAATTTAATTAAATGATTAGGTGATATATCTATCTATTCCTTTTCTTGTTCACTTAAATGTTGCTTAATGATACCTAACATTTGACTCGGTTCTTCCCTCTCTCTCTCTCTCTCTAATGGCGATTTTTTACCATGTTTTACTTGGCAATCATATAACTTTATTCCTCCCATCAAACGCAAAAGGGTAGCCCAAGTCCATCACATCAAACTTGGAAGTATCCAAAATTCAGAAAATGAGCAAAATATGATAGAATGACAGCGAAAAGAAAATTAACAGGTGAACTTACTATGTGAACATGCCCGAGTTAGTAATACTCACTTTTATTTTAGGGTTCTTTCTAATAAGAATATCTAGGAAGAAGTCGCTAAGAAGTACAAGCCACAATGTCAGGATCTTGCTTGAAAAGATCCTCCATTAAGCAAGAAAAGCTTAATAGGCAAAATATAGTGCTGCTGAAAGATGTAGTTGGTGAAAAAATGCCACACTTGCTAGGGAAAGCGCAAGTGACCGAAGGAGCTCAAACAATTGCGATCAAAAGAAGCTACCAGTAAAGTGACTTGTTTTGTTGGGTAAGCATTGCCATTCGATGTGTGATCCAAAGTGGTGTATCAATGGTTAAGGAAAGCGACAAAACAGCTCACAACGAGGACATTGTGGAATTAAGCGGTAGACAATGTCACATTTCATGATTCTCCCATACTCGTGAACCCTTGTGAATGGAGCTTGGGGTTAGAGGGGAAGAAACAATTGATCCATGGGAGTAGAGTTAGGTGATTAGTGTTAGGAGTTCTAGGATAGAATGAATATATCTCTATGAAGCTCTAAAAGGGAGATTGGCCTCCTGTGTACAAATTGGTTGGGAACCAATGCCGCTCTCCTGATAAGGTCATGGAGGGCAAACCATTTGTTGAGCCTAAAGTGATATTAGCAATTATATGCTCAAATTAAGTTGAGTGTGGTACAACCTAATATGAGGAAATTATTCGTTGTATTGTTCTCTAGAACAACTATAGAAGAAATGTTGGCTTGGTGTTACTGCTCACCAAGCGCCACGCGGGCTATTTCAAGGCCAAGGAATTGCCAAGACAATCAGTGCAAACATGACTTCTTCAGCTGTTGAATCCAATGAGTTGGAAGTGATGTTGCACTCATGTCACTAACTTTAAATTGGGCAGGAAATCCCCATTAAAATTTTCAAATGATAAATAGTTTGCTCGTTAAAAGGTGCAATTGCATAATTTAATTTTATATATATTTTTTTGACATTTGATTAACTGCACTTTTTTTTTTTGGTTCGCAGATTAACTACACCTAGATAGTGGAAAGTGGCTGCGAGTTGCAGTTTTCACTCTCTAGTGTGCTATGTGACAATAACCATGTATTCATTTAAAGTTAATTCCCGCTATTATCACAACTTGGTTTTGAGGTAATTTAGTGACCAAAGGAGAGATCTCTCCCTTAAAGAATACTATAAACTATAGATAATACGGTATGTCAAGTTTCGCATTGTTTATGAAAATGGCACTATCGTACTATCGCAATTCGATGTGCTTCACGTTGATTATATTTAATTCTCTCTAGTTTGGCATCATTTTATCGTGGGCTAATAAATTTCAAATGTGAAACGGGGATTCTAATGCGGATTTTGTTGGTCGGTTGATTAATCAAGTGGTCACGTGTCATTGGCTATTTAATTAAGTGGTTTGGGTGATAAGATTATCTATCCATTTTCTTATATAAGAGAAATCGGTGCTTAATGACACGTACCATTCGATCACAACAGTGTCATTGCGGCAAAACAGAGTCAGCTTCGCTTCAAATGGATACCATCTCTCCAGTCACTCAACTACATTCAGAAGCTAGTACTCCTCGGCTTCAAATAACCAGTGCAAAGACTCTAGCTGAATCTTCCAACCTCACTTCCATTCCCTCCCACTACGCCTTCACCACCCCCACTTCCGGTGATCAAGCCGTTCATGCCGACCATGATGACTCCATCCCCGTCATCGACTTCTCTCTCCTCTCCTCGAGTAATCCCGATCAACGGTCTAAAGCCATCTCCGATCTTGCAAAGGCTTGTCAAGACTGGGGCGTCTTCATGGTACACATGTTCCTAGCTACTTCATTATCTGCTTCATAGAACTTTTCCTTTTCTAGAACTTGTCATGAACATGTGAAACAAACGGTCGGTATCTTCGATCAGCTTTCGCTTGTCAACGTCGTTGTTAATACTTAAAAGACACAAGGATCACATCTCAAATGTCAAAACTTGGTACAGCTGGACACATATGTATTAAAACTTTCAAACTGTACACTTGAGTGCAACTTTATTTAAAAATTGAAACCTTAAAGTGCCAACTCTGGCGAAACTTACCAGACATCTAACATAGGTGGTGACCTTGGCTGCAAGGCCTTGCCCTAGATCTGGCCGAAGGCCTAGCAATCAACTAGGGTTGTTGGCCAGTGGCCCGGGGCTCGTGACCCTAGCTGACCCTTACCCCACCGTCATCAACCCCTTCTGGTGATGGTGGGGCAGCGGCAGTGAGGGCCTCCATAGCCCTAGATCTGATTCTTTTTTACTTAATTTAGTTTTTAAAATTAAATTAAATTAATATTTATATTAAAAATCAAAATTGTACCAAAATGACATCATTTTTGGATTATCTAACCACATTAGTGCCACGTGGATAATTAAAGAATTACCACATTAGTTAAAAATCCCACCGGAAAAAATCACATGAGCTGTTTGGCTGGAAATTTTCGCTATTGGCACTTAAGTATTTCTTTCTTCTTCGATCTTGACATTTATGTATATACTTTGGAAGTTTTGGTACTTATATATCCACTTGTATCACGTTTTAAGACTCGGGGTGTTCGTGAGATAAATTGATTTGACTGATTCAACCGATGGTTTCATCATGCCGGAGCTAAAGAGAAATAACAAGAAATTATTCTCATGGGTTTTCTTCCTAGAAATTGGGCCAATAACCCCCCTGCTTTTTTGGATTTACTTTGTACTAATACACATGCTGTATTTGCTCAGACTTTTAGCTAGTAATGATATCCTGCTTTCTCGATAAAAAAATAAATAAATAAATTCTATTTTTCGTGATTGGTCATCAGCATGACATAAACTCTCTATACATGATTCGACGGTATGTGCTTTGCTAAGTATTGATAATAGCCCTTGGTTGTATATGTGAGTAGCTGATCAACCACGGAGTGCCTCAGAGTCAAATGAAGGGGACGGTCGACGCGCTGATGGGATTTTTCGATCTGACAGAGGAGGAGAAGAATAAGTTTCTAGGGAAGCACGTGTTGGATCCCATAATATACGGGACGAGCTTTAAAGCTTCGGTCGACAAAGTGCTCCTCTGGAGAGATTTTCTGAAGATGATGGTGCATCCAAAGTTTCACTGCCCTCCCAAGCCAGAAGGATTGAGGTATCCATTCTCTCTCCCTACGTCGGTTTTGCGTGCAAGTTCTCAGTTTGCATATACGTACTGAAATTTCTGTTTTCTTGATATCATTTGTCTATTTAGTTCTTTTCTTCTTTTGGTGGGTGAGTGATCATTAGGTTACAAATAGCGGTAATGACAACTATATTTCCTTACTGTAGCTTTGATGCTACAGTCCAAGCAGCAACTGAACCTTTCCCTTGTGGACATTTTTTTGTCAATCGAGTATAGAATGAAATTACAGAATCTCGAGGGAACAAAAAATTGAAGAGTACGTACTCTTCTCACCATGTCATGCTAAAATAATGTTCAGGGTTATCAATCTTTGGCTTGGTACTTCAGAGTTATTAATGCATCCAGATCTTAGTGCACAGTGTAACACTGTCAGGTACATCAGGGAAAGAAAACATGATGGGGAACTTGAACAAATTCTTCTTGGTAACACAAGAATCCGAATCTTCAACTTGACTATTTCCAATCTCTGTCTATGTATAAGACTGTCCACTTGGTTGGCAGATTTGAGTTCCAAAGTTACCTATATACGACACGACATGATTTGGATACCAGATTTGCCATATCTACAGGAAGCAATTGACCACTCAATTAATCATGTGGGATCTGAACTTGAACAACCTCAATCCATCTAATGCGCAAGCTCTTCAGCATCTTTGGTTCCGGTTTGTTAGTTTTGTGTAATAGATCTATATTTACCTAGAAATCTGGTAGTCTTGAAATATAGCAATGGAAAGTACGTGATTCTTTTGTTAGGATACCATTATTTTGGATCATCTTGATGTCAGACAAGAACAATTTTGTATGCCTAGAAAAATAAGCAAAGTGCGGATTCAATTTGATAGGGCAAAATAATTGGTAATACCCCAGATAAAAGATAAGAGATTCAAAGTCTATACTATACTTACTCTTACCAAAAAAAAAAAAAAGATAAGAGTGATGGAAACCTGTGAAATCTCTAAAGATGAAAAGAACTCCACCACGGCATTTCCTCTGATAAATGAGAGCACTATTTGTTGCAGTGAAGTTTTAGCAGAGTACACTGGGGATCTCCGGAAATTAGCCAGGGAATTGCTCAAGGGTATATCGGAGAGCCTAGGACTCGGACCAGGCTATATCGACGAGGCAATGAACATGGATTCAAGCCTACAGATATTAGCAGCGAATCTGTATCCGCCATGCCCACAGCCAGAACTTGCTATGGGCCTACCCTCGCACTCGGACTATGGCCTGTTGACCATCCTCATGCAGAATGACATTGGCGGCCTCCAAGTGAACCATGGCGGGAAGTGGGTCAAAGTTGATCCCATTCCGAATGCCTTTGTGGTCAACACCGCTGATCAGCTCGAGGTAAACATACAGAAATGCATGTTTTATCTGTCCTGCAAGAGAGGTCCAATTAATTTATCTGTCCTTGGTTTAAAGAAGGAAATTTTTTATACATAGCACTATAGAAAATACAAGTTTCTTAAAAAGTTGCTGAAACGTACTCTATGGTCTTTGTTTCTTTAACGAGATATTAATCAGTAAAAAAGTTGATACGAATCTCTGTGATTTACTCTTGTTTCTCCCATCGAACAGATCAAGCTTATTGCAGATACTATTTTTTTTGTTCTTGACACTTTTCAACTGTGCAAGATTATGAGCAATGGGAAATACAAGAGCGTTCTGCATCGAGCTGTCTTGAACAACAAGACTACAAGGATATCGATCCCTTTTTCTATTGGACCATCGCCTAACACTGTCGTTGTGCCAGCGGAGCAGCTGGTGGATGGCAAGCACAACCAAGCCACATACATCTCGATGAATTACAAGGACTACCTGGAATTTAAACAGAGCAGAGTACTCAATAAAGGGTTGTGCCCAAATCAGGTAAAGATATGATTTGTGTAGCCTATAGGTTTGCTGTATTATGTTAAAAATGGATGTGATTGTCTACTGCTTCTATTCTGTTTGGACTCTTTGGAGAGCAACCTGATGGAACGTTTAATATTATGTGATGCATTGTGCAAGAACCATACAGTACTGTGGATGTAAGCTAAACCTTTCTGAGATGTATTTTCTTGGCATAATAAATGGAAGTGAGAACTGCATAATGTCTGATTAAACACCGTAAGTTTGTAGTGCTATACCAAATTATGATGGTTGGTCAGCATGAGCATGCAAATTTGCCCGTCTAGATTTTCACGGAATCTGGCCACTTGATTGGGTAGAAAATATCGAATACTCGCTGCAACTCAAAGAACTTGTTTCGAATATAATCCCCTTGACAAAAATAATGATATGTTTCTTGAAGGATAAGAGATGTGTACAATATGAATAAACGGTCAAGATCAAAATGAACATAAGACGGACGGTGAGCATTAGATATGGTGGTTAATCAAAATAGGAAGAAAAAATTTCAGTTTGATCCAATGGTGTGTGTAAATGGGGAAAGTAAGGTAACCGAAAGCAACCGCTGGATTAATTGACAACCAAGCAATCAAATTTTATCAACAATGCGTAGCATAGTAGAGGAAAATCCCCCTATATTGCCGGCCACCTAAGGACTTGATTGAGCATGCGACGGTTCGCGGTATCATCCATAGAGAGGCTATGTGATTTGCATGTGAGAAAAGCATGTGCACGGCCCATGAACTCCTATGCTATGCGCTTATTCTGGTGCATGATAGTTCATGGAGATGCAATGGAATGGTCGTGCGATGGCACATTATCTTGGCAAGTGACTGGCACATGATCGAGTCTTGTGTGAGGCATGTGACTATTGACAGTGCAAGATGCACATGTGGCCATAAATTTCAAGGCTCGTGGATGCTTGGGATCTTGTCACGTGGTGACATGCAATGATACTTATTTGTTATGTCCAGACCTTATCAGTCTCTCACAATCTTGAAATTATTCAAGTTACTATCCAAGTCCATACTATTCCCACATTCTTCAAAAGCATATTGCTGAGTTCATGGAGCTAGTTTCGAACTTCCATATTATTAAAAATTTAATTCTGGGCTCACCCTACCTTTCGGATCCAATTTTGAACTCCAATAATATAGGAAATTCAGATCCCGATCTTATCTTTAAAGTTCAGGTTCCAAGAATGTTGGAATTGTTAGTTCAAGCTCATCTACCCTCCATGATCACGAATTTCCCTCCGGGCTACTTTCAACTTCACATCTGGTCCTGTAACATGGGTTAGTCCTAAAATCCAAGGAAAGTATCCTAGAAAAAAGATGCAATATAAATATGATGATGTAAATGATATTCTTTTTATGGGTTGGGATCCCTATTTCTTTGATCCAACATATAGGAGAGGTAAAATTTAGTTGTCAACATCTAAAAGACACTGCTTGTAGTTTGATTATGTTTGGAAAGTGTAATTTAACGATTGAACATCATACTACAAAATAAAGTGACTGCCACGGAACATTATTTACATCTTGGATAATAACACTTAAGATGGCTGGATTATGATTATTTCATTTGTGATCCAAACAAGCAAATTTGGTAGATCTGTCGGGTCAAATCTTAATTTTTTACCTAATGTGGGTTTGGTTAAATTGATATTTCATGGGTTAAAAACTTTTTTTCTGAAAGTTTGGATGGGTTCATAGGCTTGAGTTACATATAAGATTTTCCTTCTTTGAGATATTCATCATACACTGAAGCATCTTGAAAGGGGGCCATGTCACTTGTTCGGTCAATGCAATATAAACATGATGCCTTCCCTTGAGAAGATCTCCAAAAAAGAGCCTAAGATTAAACCGATAAACATATTCAATTGAACTCATATTTATTCAAAAGTTTAAGACAATGGTTTATGGGTCAATTCAGATATATTAATTATTTCATTTGCGCCATATTACCGATGTAAGACTGCTTTTATCCAGCAACCTCATACATGCACCGTAACAATAAGTAGATGGATTAATGACGACCCTAATCAAAGAATAGAAAATATATTAATTTAAAAAGATTACTATAACTTAAGCTCATACTGTGAATATTTCTCGCGTACTCTATTCTATGCAATTTCTTTCGTTTTTTTTATTATTTTATAATACTGAGCATGAAGCTTAACGAGAAGCAAGACTCAACTCATAGGGTAGAGGGACGGAGGCAGTAGCCTTATAGCGGCCTAGGGTACATAAGGGGAGATTTAAATGGCCTCTCCTTTCCCAGAATTGGACATATAAGAAACATTTTTTGTGTGTGTCCAAGTGATGTGGCACGTAGTCCCCGCCCTAGGGGGCTAGACATTTGGTTTTTCATAATATTAAGAACAAAGCTCAATGAAAAGCCAGACTTAGCTTACGGGCTCGAGAGACAGATACAGTGAGCATATATCGGCCTAAGAACCATTCTTTATTATTTTTTAAAGTAAGATCAGTTGTAATTGCCGTCCTTCTATAATTTTATCTTTCATTTTCCACACGCCCACACACATTTCATCATCATCATCATCATGCCCAATTTCTCAAATTACATAAACTCGAGGATAAATGTGTTATTAAATAATTAGCATTATATTTCTACGGAAGTGTTTTTTCTTCGTCTCTTTCGTAAGATTTCTAAATTTTATGTAAATATAAATGAAAATCAGCTTTTTATTCCCTTTTGCAAAAAAAAAAAAAAAAAAAAAAAGTCGACCTATTTTGTTATCCTAAAAATTTTCGATATATTGTACTACTTATGTTGGATAAATGATTCATATAAAAAAGCAAGCATATGGATAGTCAATTTCATATGGCAAAATCTTACTCATCAATGGCAATCAAAATTGAAGAAAAATTGAGTCACGTGCAAATGCATTTATGCACGTGCATCGGCGTATTATAGTAGATATCAATATCATTTCTCTCTATTTCTCCCTATGAAGCTCTTTTTGGGTGCATATAGTAACAATTTTGTTCTCAGAACCAATTTCTATTTAGAAATAGTTTTTTTCTATTTTTACCCTATATACAAGTTTTTGGGCAAAAGAATACCATTGCGACATACTTGATTGGGTTTGAGAAATATCAGTTTCATATTTTGATGGGACATCTCTTGTTTTAATCTGTGGTCATACTCCCAAAGAGATGATTGTGCATCGGTTCATGAAGGGGTACATGCACAATAAATGTTTCAGGAGTGACTAATCCTAGTGGTTTAAACCCAAAGATGATGAATTCATGAAGGTTGGAATATGTTTTCATGGTCGATATCATGTGAAATGTGCACAATTGCATGTGATGTGTTTTTTTCAAAGATGTTCATATGATGATGTCTGTAATTCTCAGGATTTGTACTTATGCAATTTCAAGATACACAATACTCACATGATCCTAATTGTATACATTGCTTATTTTTAGTCACATTCTTTGTAAAAGATAAGTTTGTTACAATTGAGGTTCTTACTGGATCAAATTTTTAAGAAATGGAAATGTTAATCACTCCCTTAATGGATACCTGTATAAGCATTTTTGGGTTAAGCATATTAGGAGTGTCAGAACTTTCATACAACACTCACTTAAGTGCCACAAATTTGAAAAATTGATCATTTAAGTGCCATCGACAATCTGCCTCACTGGAAAATACAACATGAATACTAGTCATCCTACGTGGGCATCACCGGCGCTAATGTAAACAATTAATACAAATTCAAAATTAAAATAAAAAAAACACATCGAAATGGGAAATTAATAAAAATATCCACATAGGAGGATGTACTGGAAATGATACTCAAATAATCGATTTTACTCTAATGTGGCACTTAAGTAAATGGAAAAAAAAAAGTTATGGTATTCACTCCCTCTATATTTATCTCGTTAAACAATTATGTTGCCACAAAACTTATTGAGGTTTTGCCAACCTACAGTAGGGAATTTGTTCTCCCAAGGACATGTATCATTGGTGAAGCCCTCACAACATATGAACTATATGAGGTGCCTTGAAGCACAATTCCTATTAAGTGACGAGTAGAATATTTTGTAGACAACTTAAATACATGGTAGGGTATTGTAAGAGGTAGAGTGGCTTTGCTATTATGATCCACTGAAATTCAGCAATTGTCGCCTCAATTCGTCTTCCCCCAAATCCTAACTCCACAACCAACAAATTCCTATTCCCCAAACTAAACTCAAGGGTCGTCATCCATAAGAAGCCGCCAAGTTCTAAGTTCCGATCATTCATCATTTATTTACGATCAACCAAAACATGTATATGATAAAAGTGATCTTAACAATATTATGTTAGTGTTTTCTAGTACTATGTATTGAAGCAACTCGAGAGCACCCATGACACCAAATGATATCCAACTTTCATTTCATGCGCTTTATATATATTTAATAGTGAATAATCCTCAAGCACTTGTTAAAACATGCATTATAAGAAAATTCAATTTTCAAAATACTGATTTCGCATTATACTTAAATAATTTTTTTGTCAGATATTATACTAAAATAATTAATCCATTGAAAATTGTCACAGTTCCTTGAATACTTATTTTATGAGTGTTCCGAAAGTACACATTGATAAATTCCTTAATGTGGTAATATAAATAGATCATTTTTTGACATTGTGGTGCTCTATAGTTGCTTTGTCTTCTTTTGTACAGGAGGATGGTAACTGCATGATTATTTTTAAAATCTTTAAGCAACCAATTGTTTTGCCCACATAAATTTCATACTAAATAACACAATCCTATATAAAAAACGCCACATCAGAGATAAATAAGTGAAAATAGATAAAAGAAAAGCTAGTCATTTACCTTATATTAGGCTGGTGATTTGTTATAAAATGTCTCAAATTTGAGTTTGCTTGATAAAATCCGGCCCAAATAAAATGTTTCTTGATCGTGGAAATTGCAAAGAAAGGAAGGTGGGCACATTATTTCTTTACTGGAATCGGTCGAGCCATAGAAGAAGAGGAGAGTAGATCTGTGTCAGAGGAGGGAGAGGAAAGTGCAAGATGTCGACCCAATCTCACCTTAATTTGCTTCCTTCTCCGGTACGTACGTGTAGCTTTTTTTTTTTTTTTTCCTGGTCGAAACGTGCGTGTAGCTTATCTTCAAGGATTTGGTGCACTTCTCTTCCCCAGGCTGTTATTTAAATCTCTGTTTTCCGTGTATTATGCTTGCGCATATATATATTTATTTATTGCAAGTAACACAGCAATAGAGCCTTGGAGAGTCGTGCGTCGTTTTCTGTGCTAGTGCTAGGTGTGCCGTTGTTGACAATAGAGCCTTGAAGCGTCGCTTTCTGTGCCAGTGCCAGGTGTGCCATCGTTGACATTAGGGCCTGAAGTGTCGCTTTCTGTACTGGTGCATGCCGTGCGCCAGTGCTAGGCATGCCATCGTTGACAATAAGGCCTTGAAGCATCGTCTTTTTGCGCTAGTGCCAGGTGTGCCATTGTGGACGGAGAAATATTCAATCGCCATTTAAGAGTATTTGGCCGTGGGTTTCTTAGTTGGGTTTGCTCGTACGATTACAGCAAGAATTTTTAGTATTTGTAGCCGGTTAAATTATTATGATGATAATTTGTATATAATTCTTTTGTGAGACTAAAAAATTATTTCGTGAGAAATTTGAAGCTAAATATTGAAAGAATTTGAGTGTTATTGTAATTTCTATTATATCACTTGATCTACAATAAAATTTAACACTACTTTCTCTATAAGCATATATCATTACCATCGAATCACGTAAATTTAGTACTCAATTTATTTTCTCATTCTGTCTATTTTATTGTACGGCTGCCTGTTTTCCACAACAATTCCCATTGAAAATTTTCGAATGATGAATAGTTTTCTCGTTAAAAAAGTGCAATCTATATAGTGGAAAGTAGTAGATAGGGGCAATTAATGGAGGTTGTCATTTTTCAAGTGCTAAATGACAATAGCGCATGGATTCATTTAAAGTTAATTCAATCTACTAAAAGTTAATTCGAGCTACAAACACAACTTAATTCTAAGATAACTTAGGTAGAGAGACCAAAAGAGAATTCTCTCCCTAAAAATTACGCATTTTATATGATAATGGTATTACCATAATTCAATGGGCTTCACATTGAGAATTATTCTATTCTCTCGAACTATCAATTAGATTGGTGTCATTTTATCAATGGCAAATAAATTTATAATGTAGATACAGGAGTTTTAATGTGGATTTGTCGGTCACTTGATTGATAAAGGGGCCATGCGTAACCATGACAATTTAATTAAATGATTAGGTAGTATATCTATCTATTCCTTTTCTTGTTCACTTAAATGTTGCTTAATGATACCTAACATTTGATTCGGCTCTTCCCTCTCTCTCTCTAATGGCGATTTTTTTACAATGTTTTACTTGGCGATCATATAACTTTATTCCTCCCATCAAACGCAAAAGGGTAGCACAAGTCCATCATATCAAACTCGGAAGTATCCAAAATTCAGAAAATGAGCAGAATATAATAGAATGACAACGAAAAGAAAATTAACAGGTGAACTTACTATTTGAACATGCCCGAGTTAGTAATACTCACTTTTATTTTAGGGTTCTTTCTAATAAGAACATATCTAGGAAGAAGTTGTAAGACAAAATAATTCATATGCGGAAGCCAGGATCAATTGAAGACAAACCTCTAGCCATTGTTCTTGTTCGCGTTCGTCAGAAAAACCTAAAATCAAAGAAAAATTAGGGACATTCTACTACCCCAATTCACTCTCATACTGATGGTGTATTCTGAATGAGATAGTTTGAGTTAGACCTTGTCATCACCCATCAGAAATGAACGTACGTTCTTATTTATACATAGTCTCCCATCAAGACGGGCGGTTGTCATGAAAGGGTACGAAGCATGGAAAAACTTCATGTCGAACAGTCGCAACTTTAAGAGAAAATATGGGTCTAAAAAATGTGGGATCACAAAATAAATAACATTCTCCCACTTGATCCCATCATTTTCATCATACGAATTATCCAACTAATTCCACAAAAACTTTATGCTTAAAGAAAAGAAACAAAACACATGGATCATGGCGACATATCCTCTAATAGTAAGTAATATCTTCAATGTATCACAATGCACTTTATTTCTTTAATGTCAGCCTATATGTGACAACATATCTTAATGAATAAACCTCATGTTTATTCCAGAACCAAAGATAAATGTTATTCTCATAAACAACAAAATGTGTACACAAAAATTGAGAATCAACATTACAATTGAATAAGAGTTTCATACAACAAAAAATCGTTCATATGTCAACAAATCACAAGATGAGACCTATTCCCATACTAGTTACATAATTCTTATACTTCATTGGTGGCATGCCTTTAGTTAAAGGATCGGCTATCATCAATTCAGTGCTAACGTGTTCAATGACCACTTTATTCTCCTTAACATGTTCCCTTATGGCTAAATACTTAATGTCGATATGCTTACTTTGACTGCCACTTTTGGCATTTTTAGCCATAAAAACTACAGCTGAATTGTCACAATATATTCTTAATGGCCTAGAAATATAATCAACAATTCTAAGCCCAGCAATGAAACTCTTCAACCATACACCATGCGAGGTAGCCTCAAAACAAGAAACGAACTCAGCCTCCATAGTGGAAGTAGCAGTTAAAGTCTACTTGGCACTTCTCCATGACACGGCTCCGCCAGCTAACATGAAAATGTATCCAGATGTTGATTTTCGTGAATCAACGCAACCCGCGAAGTCCGCATCCGAATAACCGACCACTTTCAAGTTGTCAGTCCGTCTATACATAAGCATATAGTCTTTGGTACCTTGAAGGTATCTCAACACTTTCTTTGCAGCTCTCCAGTGGTCTAAACCTGGATTACTCTGATATCTTCCCAACATTCCCACAGCAAAAGCGATGTCGAGTCAAGTGCAAACCTCGAGCATACATCAAGCTTCCAACAGCGAAGCATATGGAATGTTGTACATTTGTTCCCTTTCTAGATCATTCTTCGGGCATTGGTTCAAATTGAACCTATCACCCTTCACAATGGGTGCTATACTTGGTGAACAATCTTTCATCCGAAATCTCTCTAGGACCTTATTGATATAGGTTTCTTGAGATAGTCCTAAAATTCCTCGAGGTCTATCTCTATGGATCTTAATGCCAATGACATAAGATGCCTCACCCATATCCTTCATGTCAAAAATCTTAGAGAGGAATTGTTTCACCTCATGTAGCAACCCCTTATCATTGGTTGCAAGTAGTATATCATTTACATACAGCACAAGGAAACAAATTTTGCTCACACTAACCTTCTGGTATATACATTGATCCATGACATTCTCTATAAAATCAAATGAAGAGATGACATCATGAAACCTTAAATACCATTGGCGGGATGCTTGTTTCAAGCCATATATAGATTTCTTAAGCTTGCACACCAAATGCTCACCTTTATTAGAGGAGAATCCTTCAGGTTGTTTCATGTAAACCTCCTCCTCTAGTTCTCCATTGAGGAACGCCGTTTTCACATCCATCTGATGTAATTCCATATCAAAATGGGCAACCAATGCTAAAACAATACGAAGAGAATCTTTCTTTGATACAGGAGAAAAAGTCTCCGTGTAATCGATTTCTTCCTTTTGAGTGAATCCTTTGGCAACAAGTCTAGCTTTATATCTTTCAATGTTATCCAATGAATCTTTCTTAGTTTTGAATACCATTTACAACAAATGGCCTTCGCATCATTAGGTAACTCAACCAAATCCCAGACTTTGTTAGATGCCATAGAACTCATCTCTTCTTTCATGGCATTGTACCACAAATTGGATTTATCACTATCCATGGCTTGTGAAAACGTTTCGGGATTATTCTCAGCTCCAATATTGTAGTCAGACTCTTGTAAATACACAATATAATCACTAGGAATAGCCTATTTCCTTATTCTAGCAGATCTTCTCAATGTTGGATCAACTTTCTCTTGAGGAGCATGTTGCTCAACTGGTTGTTCAACAGTTTCTGGTAATTGCTGAACAACTGGATCCACTAGATCAATATCAGTAGGTTGTGGAACTTCAACGATTGGTTGTTCAATAGCCGGTTGAACTGAAGGGGCATTATGAGCAACAACCAATCTTAAACTTGAGGTGGAAGGTTGAGTATCTGTATGATCTTTCTTAGGAACAAGATCCCTCGGTCGATCGCTCCCACTGATCAAGTCATTTTAAAGAAATTTAGCATTTCTTGATTCCACAATCCTAGTGGTATGAGATGGACAATAAAACCTATATCCCTTAGACCTTTCGGCATATCCAATGAAATACCCACTTATAGTCATTGGGTCCAACTTCTTTTCTTGTGAATTATAAATTCTTACTTCAGACGGGCATCCCCAAACGCGCACATGATGTAAACTCGGTTTCCAACCCTTAAATAACTCAAAAGGTGTCTTTGGGACAGCCTTGGTCGGAATTCGGTTTAAAATGTACACTGCCGTCTTAAGTGCTTAAGTCCATAAGAATTTAGGAAGTTTGGAGCTGCTAAGCATACTACGCACTATGTCTAATAAGGTCCGGTTTCTTCTTTCCGCTACGCCATTTTGGTCTGGAGAACCAGGCATAGTATATTGGGCAACTATCCCATGCTCTTGAAGAAATCTTGCAAATGGACCAGGTGCTTGTCCATCTTCAGTGTATCTACCATAGAATTCTCCACCTCTATCTGATCTCACGATCTTAATTTGCTTATTGCATTGTTTCTCTACTTCCGCCTTAAATACCTTAAAGGCATCTAATGCTTCATATTTATTATGAATCAAGTAGAGATACATATACGTGAATAATCATCTATAAAGGAGATGAAGTATTTCTGACCACATGAGTCCATATCCGGATTACAAATATCCGTATGTATGATTTCTAATATTTTTGTACTCCTCTTGGCACCTTTCTTTGTTTTGTTAGTTTGCTTTCCCTTTATGCAGTCCACACAAGTATCACAATCAGTAAAATCTAAAGTACCGAGTACTCCATCATTTACTAATCGCTTAATTCTTTCTATGGAGATATGTCCCAATCTCCGGTGCCACAATATAGAAGAATGTTCTTTCACAACACATCGTTTTATACCAGCTTTATCATGAACATGCATCGCATCATAATAGACATTGTCTTGTAAATTAATTCGAAAAAGACCATCAGACAAAGTACCACTCCCGACAATTTCAAATTTAAATGATAAACAAAGTTTGAATCTGAAAAGTTAAAAGAGTATCCCAAAGGTACAAGTCTTGAAACTGAAATTAAGTTTCTAGAAAAACTAGGAACATAAATGGTATTTTCCAAATTTAAAACAAAACCACTATTGGAACTAGTCTATATGTCCCAATAGCTTCCACATGCGAACGCATCTTGTTTCCTGAATAGATGCTTTGTTCACTTTCCACTAGCTTCCTGTGATTTTGAAAACCCTGCATGGAATTCGAAATATGGATTGTAGATCCAGAATCAATCCACCAAGTGTTGTGACTTACATCAGTCATATTAGATTCATAACAAACACAAGAGATTGGATTACCTTTCTTCTCGAGCCAGGCCTTAAATTTGACACAATCCTTCCTTATATGCCCCTTCTGTCTACAGAAGAAACATTTGGATTCTTTCTTAATGTTAGCTTGGGGAGGTATTTTACCTTTTCCCTTATGCTTGCCATAGCCCTTATTCTTTCCTTGTGTTGCCAAATGAGCACTTTCTCCCAATTCCATAATTAGTCTTTCTTCCTCTTGAACACACATGGTCATGAGTTCATTAATTAACCATTTATTCTTATGTGTGTTATAAGAGATCTTGAAAGGTGCATACTGTTGTGGGAGAGTGTTCAGAATATAATACACAAGAAATAATTCAGATATCTCAACCTCAAGGTTCTTAAGCTAAGCTGCAATGTTCCCCATTTGCATGATGTGCTCACGCACACCTCTAACACTAGGGAGCTTCAATGATGAAAACTTCATAATCAGGGTCATGGCATGCGCCTTCTCAGAACTTTCAAACTGCGCATCTATGGCCTCCAATAAAGCCTTAGCATTGTTATGCTGAGCAACTGAACCACGAATACTATGAGATATCTTAGCTCTTATAAACATGGCACAAACGCGATTGGACTGCTCCCATTGGTTATAAAGAGCTATCTCAACCGGAGTGCTCGAATCAGTAGGAGCAGGTGGTTCGTCTTTCCTTATAGAATAGTCAATGTCCATCCACCCCAATTGAAGAAGAACTGACTCCTTCCAAACTTTATAGTTCTCACCATTCAGTATAGGAACATCAAACTTAAAATTAGAAAAATTCACAGGTTGCGAAACTGCATATCAAATAATCATGCTTATGTCACAAAATTTGAGGCAAATATAAATAAATCATGTTTTACCAATGTAAACATGTCACAATATGAATCACATAACATAAAAACTACCTGTGGGCTAAGTTTTTAATTTAAATAGATTCATAATTATTTCATGAAGAAACTACCATATTATATGCCTTTTCTTAATCCCTGTGGGTAAATTAAGAAAAATAATATGATATTTCATCCTAATTAATCATATTAATATAATGAAAATTCCTGTTGGACAAAATTCATCATATTAATATAATTAATTACAATCAATGTCCATTTCTAAATATGATCCGGAGGCTCTTAATATATAATTTAATTAATTAAAGATGCTGTGGCTACTCTCTAATTAATTAATTAATTATATGAATCATTGGACATTAAATTTCATGCATAAAATATTCATAAACAAATACATGAAATGACATAAAAATAAATACATCAAGGGCAGAACAGTAAATAAATAAATTGGCCAAGGGCAAGATTGCAAAAACATGAAAAATTTGGGACAAAAGTGTAAAAAGGAGCCGTGAGTGGGAGACGACGGGCGTGTGCCGAGCACGCGCCAGAATTCGCGTGGGCGCATGCCCTGCACGCGCGCGGTTCAGCGTGCAGGCGCATTCACGCGCTTGGCAACTGCCGCGCGTGAGAGCGCGTGGCACGTGGAATTCACGCGCATGCAACCGCAACGCACGCATGGGCTCCACGCGCCTTCTTCCTCGCGCGAACAGAAGCTTTCCGTCGGTTTTTCGCCGTTTTCCGCCGCGCTTTCGCCGCCATTTCTTCTCCGGCAGCCCATCCCAGACAGAAATAAATAATGGGTTTTGAAGAGCATGCCGGCATGACCACATGGGTCCAAGATTCGGTGAAAATGAGCAAAAAATTGGCCCCAAAATCAGACGAAAATTTCCCAAAACACAATTCCTTCAACCACCGCGACTTCCGCCGCCCGATTAGCCTCTGGCGAACACCGATATGCCGAAATAATTCATGACTAATATTCCTTATGGCGGTGCGACCGTACAAGTCCGAAATTAAGGGGTGGGTCGCCAGAATTTGTCCGGAATTTGCGAGTTTCTCTTGGCCTCAAAATCCCGAGTTACTGTTCATGTTCAAAAATGCCCAAAAATACACCAAAAATTCGAGAAAAACAACGCAGAGGCATTAACATGCTCTGATACCAAATGTAAGACAAAATAATTCATATGCGGAAGCCAGGATCAATTGAAAACAAACCTCCAGCCATTGTTCTTCTTCGCGTTCGTAGAAAAACCTGAAATCAAAGAAAAATTGGGGACACTATACTACCCCAATTCACTCTCGTACTGATGGTGTATTTTGAATGAGGGAGTTTAAGTTAGACTTTGTCATCACCCATCAGAAATGAACGTATGTTCCTATTTATACATCGTCTCCCATCAAGACGGGCAGTTGTCACGAAAGGGTACGAAGCGTGGAAAAACTTCATGTCGAATAGTCGCAACTTGAAGAGAAAATATGGGTCTAAAAAATGTGGAATCACAAAATAAATAACATAAGTCACTAAGAAGTACAAACCACAATGTCAGGATCTTGCTTGAAAAGATCCTCCATTGGTCTGCTAGAATCAAGAAAAGCTTAATAGACAAAATATAGTGATGTTGAAAGATGTAGTTGGTGAAAAATGCCACACTTGATAGGGAAAGCACAAGTGACCAAAGGGGCTCAAACAATTGCGATCAAAAGAAGTTACCAGTAAAGTGACCTGTTTTGTTGGGTAAGCATTGCAATTCGATGTGTGATCCAAAGTGATGTATCAATGGTTAAAGAAAGCAACAAAACAGCTCACAACAAGGGTGTTGTGGAATTAAGTGAGGGATAATGTCACAGTCCATGATTTTCTCATACTCGTGAACCCTTGTGAATGGAGCTTGGGGTTGGAGGGGATGAAACAATTGGTCTATGGGAGTAGAGTCATAATGGTTGGTGCTAGGAGTTCTAGAATAAAACGAATTTATCTCTACAAAGCTTTGAAAGTGGGATTGACCTCCCATACACAAACTAGTTGGGAACCGATGCCGCTCTCCTAATAAAGTCATGGAGGGCAAATCGTTTGTTGAGCCTAAAGTGGTATTAGCAACTATATGCTCAAACTAAGCTGAGCATGGTACAACCTGATACGAGGAAGTTATTCGCTGTATTATTCTCTAGAACAACTATAGAAAAAAGGCTGGCCTAGTGTTGCCGCTCACGAAGCGCTGCACAGGCTATTTCGAGGCCAAGGAACTGCCAACTCGTGACAATCAGCGCAAACATGACTTCTTCGGTTGTTGAATCCAATGAGTTGGAAGTGATGTTGCACTCATGTCACTAACTTTAAATTGGGCGGGCAATCCTTGTCAAAAATTTTCAAATGATAAATAGTTTGCTCGTTAAAAGGTGCAATTGCATAATTTAATTATATATATATTTTTGACATTTGATTAACTGCACTTTTTTTTTTTTGTTCGCAGATTAACTGCACCTAGATAATGGAAAGTGGCGGCGAGTTGCAGTTTTCGCTCTCCAGTGCGCTATGTGATAATAACCCATTGATTCATTTCAAGTTAATTCCAGCTATTATCACAACTTGGTTTTGAGGTAATTTAGTGACCAAAAGAGAGATCTCTCCCTTAAAGAATACTATAGACTATAGATAATACGGTAGGTCAAGTTTCGCATTGTTTATGAAAATGTCACCATCGTACTATCGCAATTCGATGTGCTTCACGTTGATTATATTTAATTATCTCTAGTTTGGCATTATTTTATCGTGGGCTAATAAATTTAAATTGTGAAGCGGGTATTCTAATGCGGATTTTGTTGGTCGGTTGATTAATCAAGCGTTGACGTGTAACCATTGGCTATTTAATTAAATGGTTTGGGTGATAAGATTATCTATCCATTTTCTTATATAAGAGAAATCGGTGCTTAATGATACGTACCATTCGATCACAACAGTGTCATTGCGGCAAAACAGAGTCAGCTTCGCCTCAAATGGATACCATCTCTCCAGTCACTCAACTACATCCAGAAGCTAGTGCTCCTCGGCTTCAAATAACGAGTGCAAAGACTCTAGCTGAATCTTCCAACCTCACTTCCATTCCCTCCCACTACGCCTTCACCACCCCAACTTCCGGTGATCAAGCCGTTCATGCCGACCATGATGACCCCATCCCCGTCATCGACTTCTCTCTCCTCTCCTCGAGTAATCCCGATCAACGGTCTAAAGCCGTCTCCGATCTTGCAAAGGCTTGTCAAGACTGGGGCGTCTTCATGGTACACATGTTCCTAGCTAGTAGGGGTGAGCGGTTCCCGGTTCCGGTTCGGTTCCGTCCGGAACCTGGAACCTACCCTCGGGTACAGGTTCCTCAATTTTTGGAACCTGGAACCTACCCGTCAGAATCAAGAACCTGGAACCTACCCTGTTACAGGTTCCAGGGTCGGTTCCGGTTCCGACAGGTTCTTTTTTTTTTTTTTTTTTTCATTTTCACAGAATTAAAACAACGCCACAACATGATCAATCACTGTTCAGAAAACTATTCATACCCGCAAGGTTATGAACTAATTGAAGCTTCATTCATGAAGCAACACATAAAACAGGGAATAGCATGCACAAAATCAATTGTCCATTGTTTTTTCCTGTCTTCTTATCACTTATCTCTCTGGTACAACTTCACATCTTGGCATATTTGTACATGGCGATCTCAGATAACCAAACAGATTCAACAAAACAGAACCACACCCAAATTCAGCCCGACCACATCCAAACAAACAACCAACCGACGCTCAACGAATGGGCTATTCCCAACAATCACAAGCGATGCCGAACGAAAGAGGGTCGTCGAAATTCGCAAGAAAAATCAAATCTTTGCGCTCTCGGCTTACTCATCTCATCGGGAGTCAAGAACTGGCGGCGACCCGTGGGCTTGCCCTCGAACTTTCCCCTCCCCATGGCTCAGAGACGCGCTTCCCCACCTGCAGAACACGATTCGGGCACGAAAGAGAAGATCGACCCAGATCTGCAAGGGGACGATTGGCCTCGTTCTCGACGCGATTGGGTGGTTATCGTTTCGCGAGGAACGATAATCTTCCGCGGAAGAGCCAAAGAGAGATGGAGCTGAATCGATTCCTTCTTCCCCCTTTTCACCTCCCCCATTATCTCCGAATCGGAACCCGAACAGGAAAAACCAAATACACTTGTTTTCCACGGTTCCTGTATCAAAAATAAGAGAATAAATTCGTAGTCAATAAGTCAAGGGCAAGCACGCGGCAACGGTGGCGCGACGGCGACGAAGACACGAGTCTCACGGCACCAACAGCGGCACGGACGGCGCGGCGAAGACGGCGGCGGTCGCGGCGAAACCCACGGCCAAGGGGGGAAGAGCTCGGTTTTGGCGGAGGCGATGGCGGTTCGGAGCAACGACGGCGCAGACGGCCGAGCGAGCGGCGGCAAGAGGTGGTCGCGGTGGCTTGGGGACGGCGGCGGTGGCTCACGGCGGCGAGGGGCGGCGCGGATGGCGCGACAGCTCGTCGAGCCCAACGGCGAGACAGCTCGTCGGACGAGCGGTGGGTGGTGGTGGTTCGGTGGCCAAGAGGCGGTGGTGAGTAGGGCGTGGGGCGGCGATGTGGTGGTGGGTGAAGCAGCAGCTAGCAAGAAGAAGGAAGAAGAAGAAGAGGAGAAGGAGGGGGGTTCGGCCGAGAGAGGGGGAAAGAGAAGAGAAAGAGAGAGAGAAGAAAAGAAAAAAAGTAGGGGGCAGGAAGTGACGTGAGGAGAGGAAAAAGGGGAGAAAAGAAAGAGAGAGAGAGAAAAAGAAAGGAGAAGGGGGAAGAATCGGCGGGAGGGGGGGAAATCACGTGGGGGGAAACGGGAAAGTGACCTATTAGGTTTATTTTTTTTATTTTTAAATTCTGACCGGTTCCGGTTCCGGTTCCGGTTCCGATTTCTATGGGAACCGGAACCGGAACCGGGAACGCCGGTTCCTAGAAAAATGGAACCGGAACCGGAACCGGTCTCTTAGGAACCGGGAACTGAACCGGACCCTCCGGTTCGGTTCTCCGGTTCCCGGTTCTACCCGGGAACCGTGCTCACCCCTACTAGCTAGTTCATTATCTGCTTTATAGAACTTTTCTTTTTTTTAGATCTTATCACGAACATGTGAAACAAACAGTTGGTATCTTCGATCAGCTTTTGCTTGTCAAAGTCGTTATTAATACTTAAAAGATACAAGGAGTACACCTCAAGTGTCAAAACTCGGTACGGGTGGACACATATGTATTAAAACTTTCAAAATGTACAATTGAGTGCAACTTTATTTGAAAATTGGACACTTAAAGTGCCAACTCTGGTGAAACTTACCGAACATTTGACATAGGTGGCAACCTTGGCCACAAGGCCTTGAAAGCCTAGCAATCAACCAGGGTTGTTGGCCAATGGCCCGGGGCTCGTGACCCTAGCCGACCCTCACCCCATCGTCATTGACCCCTTCTGGTGATGATGGGGCAATGGCAGTCTTTGTTGCACGAACACATTACACATGCCTCCGTGTCGTGTCCGACATGTGTCGGAGCGTATTGGACACATCGACACGCTTGAACACGCGTTGACTGTGTGTTAGATTTGTCGACACGTTGTCCACTTTTGTCGACACGTGTTGACAAGCATGTCCGAAAAGACAACTGAGGGTGGAGGGGAGGGCGAGGAAGCAGAGACAAGGCCGCGAGCGACGTTGAGAGACAGTCAGAGAAAGAGCAGAGACTGAGGCGAGGGCTGCCACTCTATGATGTTGCGATGGATTGGTGACGAGGCTGCAGCTGCGAGGGAGGAAGGGCTAGAGACAAGGTGGTGAATGATTGTGATGAGGACCGAGAGCAAGCAGAGATCGAGAGGAAGAGGAGAGGAAAGGGGTCGTGCAGTGAGGAGGAGGAGAAGAAGCTCTGCTAGGGTTTTGAGAAGGAAAATAAAGGAATAGAAAATGGACTTGGTGTGTTGAAGGGAGGGGGAAGTGACAGGAGGGAGGGGGAGTGATAGGCTGATAGCCTGTCAGGTGGTGGGGGAGGGAAAAAAAGAGAAAAAAAAATTGGGGGTGGGGGAAAGAGATGAGGGAAAAAAAGGGAGTTTGGGCAGGGGGTTGGGGGGTTTTTTATTTAATCGAAAAAATTATTAAATGTAATTAAAAATTAATTTTGGGAGTTTGAAGGACTGTATGTTGAATGATTAGTGTAAATTGATTGTAGCTTCTTTTTTTAATTAATTAATTATTTATAAATTTGAATCAAATTAATAAAAAATAAAAATATTCATTTAATATACAACGTGTCCTAACGTGTCGGAATTTTCTATTTTTGAGAAATGACGTGTTGACGTGTCATGTCGTGTCGTGTTGCGTGTCCGTGTCGCGTGTCGCGTGTCGATACAACATAGGCAGTAGTGAGGGCCTCCATAGCCCTAGATCTAATTCTTTTTTACTTAATTTTGTTTTTAAAATTAAATTAAATTATTTGTATTAAAAATCAAATTTGTACCAAAATGACGTCATTTTTGGATTATCTAGCCACATCAGTACCACGTGGATATTTTTTTTTTTTTAAAAGAATTACCACATTAGTAAAAAATCTCACCGGAAAAAATCACATCAGCTGTTTGGCTGGAAATTCTCGCTATTGACACTTAAATGTTTCTTTCTTCTCCGATCTTGACATTTATGTATATGCTTTGGAAGTTTTGGTACTTATATATCCACCTGTATCAAGTTTTAAGACTTGGGGTGTCTGTGAGATAAATTGATTTGACTGATTCAACCGATGGTTTCATCGTGCCGGAGCTAAAGAGAAATAACGAGAAATTATTCTCATGGGTTTTCTTCCTAGAAACTGGGCCAATAACCCCCTCTCTGCTCTTTTGGATTTACTTTGTACTGATGCACATGCTATATTTGCTCCGACTTTTAGCTAGTAATGATATCCTGCTTTCTCGATAAAAAAAAAAAAAATCTATTTTTCGTGATTGGTATCAAAGCTGGAGTCATTCTTCGTCATCAGCATGACATAAACTCTCTATACATGATTCGACGGTGTGTTGCTTGCTAAGTATTGATAAGAGCCCTTGGTTGTATATGTGAGTAGCTGATCAACCACGGAGTGCCTCAGAGTCAAATGAAGGTGACGGTCGACGCGCTGATGGGATTTTTCGATCTGACAGAGCAGGAGAAGAATAAGTTTATAGGGAAGCACGTGTTGGATCCCATAATATACGGGACGAGCTTTAAAGCTTCGATCGACAAAGTGCTCCTCTGGAGAGATCTTCTGAGGATGATGGTGCATCCAAAGTTTCACTGCCCTCCCAAGCCAGAAGGATTGAGGTATCCATTCTCTCTCCCTACCTCGGTTCTGCGTGCAAGTTCTCGGTTTGCATATACGTACTGAAATTTCTGTTTTCTTGATATCATTTGTCTATTTAGTTATTTTCTTCTTTTTGTGGGTGAGTGATCATTAGGTTACAAATAGCGGTAATGACAACTATATTTCCTTACTGTAGCTTTGATGCTACAGTCCAAGCAGCAACTGAACTTTTCCCTTGTGGTGACATTTTTTTGTCAATCGAGTATAGAATGAAAATACAGAATCTTGAGAGAGCGAAAAATTGAAGAGTACGTACTCTTCTCACCATGTAATGCTAAAATAATGTTCAGAGTTATCAATCTTTGGCTTGGTACTTCAGAGTTATCAATGCATCCAGATCTTAGTGCACAGTGTAACATTGTCAGGTACATCAGAAAAAGAAAACATGATGAGGAACTTGAACAAATTCTTCTTGGTAACACAAGAATCCGAATCTTCAACTTGACTATTTCCAATCTCTGTCTATGTATAAGACTGTCCACTTGGTTGGCAGATTTGAGTTCCAAAGTTACCGTAATACGACACGACGTGATTTAGATACCAGATTTGCCATATCTACGGAAGCAATTGACCACTCAATTAATCATGTGGGATCTGAACTTGAACAACCTCAATCCATCTGATGCGCAAGCTCTTCATCATCTTTGGTTCTGGTTTGTTAGTTTTGTATAACAGACCTATATTTACCTAGAAATATGGCAGTCTTGAAATATAGCAATGGAAAGTACGCGATTCTTTTGTTAGGATACCATTATTTTGGATCATCTTGATGTCTGACAAGAACAATTTTGTATGCCTAGAAAAATAAGCAAAGTGTGGATTCAATGTGATAGGGCAAAATAATTGGTAATACCCCAGATAAAAGATAAGAGTGATAGAAACCTATGAAATCCCTAAAGATGAAAAGAATTCCACCACGGCATTTCCTCTGATAAATGAGAGCAATATTTGTTGCAGTGAAGTTTTAGCAGAGTACTCTGTGGAGCTCCGGAAATTAGCCAGGGAATTGCTCAAGGCTATATCGGAGAGCCTAGGACTCGGATCAGGCTATATCGATGAGGCAATGAACATGGATTCAAGCCTACAGATATTAGCAGCGAATCTGTATCCGCCATGCCCCCAGCCAGAACTTGCTATGGGCCTACCCTCGCACTCGGACTTTGGCCTGTTGACCATCCTCATGCAAAATGACATTGGCGGCCTCCAAGTGAACCATGGCGGGAAGTGGGTCAAAGTTGATCCCATTCCGAATGCCTTTGTGGTCAACACCGCTGATCAGCTCGAGGTAAACATACAAAAATCCATGTTTTATCTGTCCTGCAAGAGAGGTCCAATTAATTTATCTGTCCTTGGTTTAAAGAAGGAAAATTTTTATACATAGAACTATAGATGCAGATACAGTGTAGGTATTTATAGAAGGAAAATTGTTATACATAGAACTATAGAAAATACAAGTGTCTTAAAAATTTGCTGAAACATACTCTATGGTCTTTGTTTCTTTAACCAGATATTAATCAGTAAAAAAGTTGATACGAATCTCTGTGATTTACTCTTGTTTCTCCCATCGAACAGATCAAGCTTATTACAGATACTATTTTCTTTTTGTTCTTGACACTTTTCAACTGTGCAAGACTATGAGCAATGGGAAATACAAGAGCGTTCTGCATCGAGCTGTCTTGAACAACAAGACTACAAGGATATCGATCCCTTTTTCTATTGGACCATCGCTCAACACTGTCGTTGTGCCAGCGGAGCAGCTGGTGGATGGCAAGCACAACCAAGCCACATACATCTCGAGGAATTACAGGGACTACCTGAAATTTAAACAGAGCAGAGTACTCAATAAAGGGTTGTGCCCAAATCAGGTAAAGATATGATTTGTGTAGCCTATTGTTATGCTGTATTATGTTAAAAATGGATGTGATTGTCTCCTGCTTCTAGTCTGTTTGGACTCTTTGGAGAGCAACCTGATGGAACGTTTAATATTATGTGATGCATTGTGCAAGAACCATACAGTACTGTGGATGTAAGCTAAACCTTCCTGAGATGTATCTTCTTGGCATAATAAATGGAAGTGAGAACTGCATAATGTCTGATTAAACACCGTAAGTTTGTAGTGCTATACCAAATTATGATGGTTGGTCAGCATGAGCATGCAAATTTGCCTGTCTAGATTTTCACGGAAATGGCCACTTGATTGGGCAGAAAATATCGAATACTCGCTGCAACTCAAAGAACTTGTTTCGAATATAATCCCCTTGACAAAAATAATGATATGTTTCTTGAAGGATAAGAGTAGAGGTGTTAAATGGGTAGACAACCCATTTATCGACCCATATTTGCTTAAATGGGTCGTTAATGGGTCAGCCCTTTTTTCCCAAGACACCCATGATGGGTTTTAAAAATAAAAGGACTGGGTCTTAAATGGGTCTACTATATATCCATTTAAGATTCATTTACCAACCCATCAAAATAAACCCAGTAAGAGATGTGTACAATATGAATCAACGGTCAAGATCAAAATGAACATAAGACGGACGGTGAGCATTAGATATGGTGGTTAATCAAAATAGGAAGATAAAATTTCAATTTGATCCAATGGTGTGTGTAGATGGGGAAAGTAAGGTAACCGAAAGCAACCGCTGGATTAATTGACAACCAAGCAATCAAATTTTATCAACAATGCATAGCATAGTAGGGGAAAATCCCCCTATATTGCCGGCCACCTAAGGACTTGATTGAGCATACGACGGTTCGTGGTATCATCCATAGAGAGGCTATGTGATTTGCATGTGAGAAAAGCATGTGCACGGCCCATGAACTCCTATGCTATGCGCTTATTCTGGTGCATGATAGTTCATGGAGATGCAATGGAATGGTCGTGCGGATGGCACATTATCTTGGCAGGTGACTGGCACATGATCGAGTCTTGTGAGGCATGTGACTATTGAACATGCAAGATGCACATGTGGCCATAAATTTCAAGGCTCGTGGAAGCTCGGGATCTTGTCACATGGTGACATGCAATACTACTTATTTGTTATGTCTAGACCTTATCAGTCTCTCACAATTTTGAAATTATTCAAGTTACTATCAATGTCCTTACTATTCCCACATTCTTCAAAAGCATATTGTTGAGTTCATGGAGCTAGTTTCGAACTTCCATATTATTAAAATTTTAATTCTGGGCTCACCCTACCTTTCGGATCCAATTTTGAACTCCAATAATATAGGAAATTCAGATCCCGATCTTATCTTTAAAATTCAGGTTCCAAGAATGTTGGAATTGTTAGTTCATGCTCATCTACCCTCCATGATCACGAATTTCCCTCCGGGCTACTTTCAACTTCACATCTGGTCCTGTAACATGGGTTAGTCCTAAAATCCAAAGGAAAGTATCCTAGAAAAAAGATGCAATATAAATATGATGATGTAAATGATATTCTTTTTATGGGTTGGGATCCCTATTTCTCTGATCCAACATATAGGAGAGGTAAAATTTAGTTGTCAACATCTAAAAGACACTGCTTGTAGTTTGATTATGTTTGGAAAGTGTAATTTAACGATTGAACATCATACTACAAAATAAAGTGACTCCCACGGAACATTATTTACATCTTGGATAATAACACTTAAGATGGCTGGATTATGATTATTTCATTTGTGATCCAAACAAGCAAATTTGGTAGATCTGTCGGGTCAAATCTTAATTTTTTACCTAATGTGGGTTTGGTTAAATTGATATTTCGTGGGTTAAAAACTTTTTTCTGAAAGTTTGGATGGGTTCATAGGCTTGAGTTACATATAAGATTTTCCTTCTTTGAGATATTCATCATACACTGAAGCATCTTGAAAGGGGGCCACGTCACTTGTTCGGTCAATGCAATATAAACATGATGCCTTCGCTTGAGAAGATCTCCAAAAAAGAGCCTAAGATTAAACCGATAAACATATTCAATTGAACTCATATTTATTCAAAAGTTTAAGACAATGGTTTATGGGTCAATTCAGATATATTAATTATTTCATTTGCGCCATATTACCGATGTAAGACTGCTTTTATCCAGCAACCTTATACATGCACCGTAACAATAAGTAGATGGATTAATGACGACCCTAATCAAAGAATAGAAAATATATTAATTTAAAAAGATTACTATAACTTAAGCTCATACTGTGAATATTTCTCGCGTACTCTATTCTATGCAATTTCTTTCGTTTTTTTTTTTTATTATTATTTTATAATACTGAGCATGAAGCTTAACGAGAAGCAAGACTCAACTCATAGGGTAGAGGGACGGAGGCAGTAGCCTTATAGCGGCCTAGGGTACATAAGGGGAGATTTAAATGGCCTCTCCTTTCCCAGAATTGGACATATAAGAAACATTTTTTGTGTGTGTCCAAGTGATGTGGCACGTAGTCCCCGCCCTAGGGGGCTAGACATTTGGTTTTTCATAATATTAAGAACAAAGCTCAGTGAAAAGCCAGACTTAGCTTACGGGCTCGAGAGACAGATACAGTGAGCATATATCGGCCTAAGAACCATTCTTTATTATTTTTTAAAGTAAGATCAGTTGTAATTGCCGTCCTTCTATAATTTTATCTTTCATTTTCCACACGCCCACACACATTTCATCATCATCATCATCATGCCCAATTTCTCAAATTACATAAACTCGAGGATAAATGTGTTATTAAATAATTAGAATTATATTTCTACGGAAGTGTTTTTTCTTCGTCTCTTTCGTAAGATTTCTAAATTTTATTTAAATATAAATGAAAATCAGCTTTTTATTCCCTTTTGCAAAAAAAAAAAAAAGTCGACCTATTTTGTTATGCTAAAAATTTTCGATATATTGTACTACTTATGTTGGATAAATAATTCATATAAAAAAGCAAGCATATGGATAGTCAATTTCATATGGCAAAATCTTACTCATCAATGGCAATCAAAATTGAAGAAAAATTGAGTCACGTGCAAATGCATTTATGCACGTGCATCGGCGTATTATAGCAGATATCAATATCATTTCTCTCTCTTTCTCTCTATGAAGCTCTTTTTGGGTGCATATAGTAACAATTTTGTTCCCAGAACCAATTTTTACTTAGAAATAGTTTTTTTCTATTTTTACCCTATATACAAGTTTTTGGGAAAAAGAATACCATTACGGCATACTTGATTGGGTTTGAGAAATATCAGTTTCATATTTTGATGGGACATCTCTTGTTTTAATCTGTGGTCATACTCCCAAAGAGATGATTGTGCATCGGTTCATGAAGGGGTACATGCACAATAAATGTTTGAGGAGTGACTAATCCTAGTGGTTTAAACCCAAAGATGATGAATTCATGAAGGTTGGAATATATTTTCATGGTCGATATCATGTGAAATGTGCACAATTGCATGTGATGTGTTTTTTTCAAAGATGTTCATATGATGATGTCTGTAATTCTCAGGATTTGTACTTATGCAATTTCAAGATACACAATACTCACATGATCCTAATTGTATACATTGCTTATTTTTAGTCACATTCTTTGTAAAAGATAAGTTTGTTACAATTGAGGTTCTTAGTAGATCAAATTTTTAAGAAATGGAAATGTTAATCACTCCCTTAATGGATACCTGTATAAGCATTTTTGGGTTAAGCATATTAGGAGTGTCAGAACTTTCATACAACACTCACTTAAGTGCCACAAATTTGAAAAATTGATCACTTAAGTGCCATCGACAATCTGCCTCACTGGAAAATACAACATGAATACTAGTCGTCCTATGTGGGCATCACCGGCGCTAATGTAAACAATTAATAAAAATTCAAAATAAAAAATAAAAAACCACGTCGAAATGGGAAATTAATAAAAATATCCACATAGGAGGATGTACTGGAAATGATACTCAAATAATCGATTTTACTCTAATGTGGCACTTAAGTAAATTGAAAAAAAAAAAGTTATGGTATTCACTCCCTTTATACTTATCTCGTTAAACAATTATGTTGCCACAAAACTTATTGAGATATTGCAACCTACAGTAGGGAACTTGTTCCCCCAAGAGCATGTATCATTAGTGAAGCCCTCACAACAGATGAACTATGTGAGACACCTTGAAGCACAATTCCTATTAAGTGATGGGTAGAATATTTTGCAGACAACTTAAATACATGGTAGGGTATTGGAAGAGGTAGAGTGGCTTCGCTATTATGATCCACTGAAATTCAGCCATTGTCGCCTCAATTCGTCCATTCCCCCAAATCCTAACTCCACAACCAACAAATTCCTATTCCCCAAACTAATCTCAAGGGTCGTCATCCATAAGAAGCCGCCAGGTTCTAAGTTCCGAGCATTCATCATTTATTTACGATCAACCAAAACATGTATATGATAAAAGTGATCTTAACAATATTATGTTAGTGTTTTCTAGTACTATGTATTGAAGCAACTCGAGAGCGCCCATGACACCGAATGTTATCCAACTTTCATTTCATGTGCTTTCTATATTTAATAGTGAATAATCCTCATGCACTTGTTAAAACATGCATTATAAGAAAATTCAATTTTCAAAATACTGATTTCGCATTATACTTAAATAATTTTTTTTGGTCAGATATTATACTAAAATAATTAATCCATTGAAAATTGTTATAGTTCCTTGAATACTTACTTTACGAGTGTTCCGAAAGTACGCATTGATAAATTCCTTAATGTGGCTATATAAATAGATCATTTTTTGAATTTGTGGTGCTCTATAGTTGCTTTGTCTTCTTTTGTACGGGAGGATGGTAACTGCATGATTATTTTTAAAATCTTAAAGCAACCAATTGTTTTGCCCACATAAATTTCATACTAGATAACACAATCCTATATAAAAAAAACGCCACATTAGAAATAAATAAGTGAAAATAGATAAAAGAAAAGCTCGTCATTTACCTTATATTAGGCTGGTGATTTGTTATAAAATGTCTCAAATTTGAGTTTGCTTGATAAAATCCGGCCCAAATAAAATGTTTCTTGATCGTGGAAATTGCAAGGAAAGGAAGGTGGGCACATTATTTCTTTACTGGAATCGGTCGAGCCATAGAAGAAGAGGAGGGTAGATCTGTGTCAGAGGAGGGAGAGGAAAGTGCAAGATGTTGACCGAATCTCACTTTAATTTGCTTCCTTATCCGGTACGTACGTGTAGCTTATCTTCAAGGATTTGGTGCACTTCTCTTCTCTAGGCTGTTATTTAAATCTCTGTTTTTCGTGTATTATGCTTGCGCAAATATATATTTTGCAAGTAACACCGCAATAGAGCCTTGGAGAGTCGTGGGTCGTTTTCTGTGCTAGTGCTAGGTGTGCCGTTGTTTTCTGTGCCAGTGCCAGGTGTGCTATCGTTGACAGTAGGGCCTTGAAGCGTCGCATTCTGTACTAGTGCTAGTTGTGCGCCAGTGCGAGAAAATATTGGGTGGTCCGGGACCGCCACGTCAGCGTGGTCCCGGACCACTCACGCGACGCCAAGTGTATGGGGAGGGGGTAAAGGACCGAAATTGGGCCACTTCTTTGATGCTCTCTCTCCTCTTTCTCTCTTTTGTCCCATCTTCATACATGTGACGTCGCATGAGTGGTCCAGGACCACGCTGAAGTGGCGGTCCCGGACCACCCAATATTTTCTAGCGCCAGTGCTAGGCGTGCCATTGTTGAGAATAAAGCCTTGAAGCATCGTTTTTTGTGACGAAGAAATATTGAAGCACCATTTAAGAGTATTTGGTCGTGGATTCCTTAGTTGGTTTTGCTCGTACGATTACAACAAGAATTATTAGTATTTGTAGCCGGTTAAATTATCATGATGAGAATTTGTATATAATTTTTTTGTGAGATTAAAAAATTATTTCGTGAGAAATTTGAAGCTAAATACCGAAAGAATTTGAGTGTGGTTGTAATTTCTATTACATCGCTTGATTTATAATAAAATTTAACATTACTTTTTCTATAGGCATATATCATTATTACCGAACCACGTAAATTTAGTATTCAATTAATTTTTTTATTCTGTCTATTTTATTGTACGGCCGCTTGTTGTCCACAACAATTCCCATTGAAAATTTTCGAATGATGAATAGTTTTCTCGTTAAAAAAGTGCATTCTGTATAGTGGAAAGTAGTAGATAGGGGCAGTTAATGGTGGTTTTCATTTTTCAAGTGCTAAATGACAATAGCGCATGGATTCATTTAAAGTTAATTTAATCTACTAAAAGTTAATTCGAGCTACTAACACAACTTAATTCTAAGATAACTTAGGTAGAGAGACCAAAAGAGAAATCTCTTCCTAAAAATTACGCATTTTATATGATAATGGTATTATCATAATTCAATGGGCTTCACATTGAGAATTATTCTATTCTCTCGAACTATCAATTAGGTTGGCGTCATTTTATCAATTGCAAATAAATTTATAATGTAGATACAGGAGTTTTGATGTGGATTTGTCGGTCACTTGATTGATAAAGGGGCCATGCGTAACCATGACAATTTAATTAAATGATTAGGTGGTATATCTATCTATTCCTTTTCTTGTTCACTTAAATGTTGCTTAATGATACCTAACATTTGATTCGGCTCTTCACTCTCTCTCTCTCTCTCTAATGGCGATTTTTTTTTACGATGTTTTACTTGGCTATCATATAACTTTATTCCTCCCATCAAACGCAAAAGGGTAGCCCAAGTCCATCACATCAAACGAAGTATCCAAAATTCAGAAAATGAGCAGAATATGATAGAATGACAGCGAAAAGAAAATTAACAGGTGAACTTACTCTTTGAACATGTCCAAGTTAGTAATACTCACTTTCATTTTAGGGTTCTTTCTAATAAGAACATATCTAGGAAGAAGTTGCTAAGAAGTACAAGCCACAATGTCAGGATCTTGCTTGAAAAGATCCTCCATTGGTCTGCTGGAATCAAGAAAAGCTTGATAGACAAAATATAGTGCTGTTGAAAGATGTAGTTGGTGAAAAATGCCACGCTTGATAGGGAAAGCACAAGTGACCGAAGGGGCTCAAACAATTGGGATCAAAAGAAGCTACCAGTAAAGTGACCTGTTTTGTTGGGTAAGCATTGCCATTCGATGTGCGATCCAAAGTGATGTATCAATGGTTAAGGAAAGCGACAAAACAGCTCACAACAAAGGCGTTGTGGAATTAAGTGGGGGATAATGTCAGAGTCCATGATTTTCTCATAGTCGTGAATCCTTGTGAATGGAGGGGATGAAACAATTGGTCTATGGGAGTAGGGAGTAGAGTTAGAATGGTTGGTGTTAGGAGTTCTAGAATAAAACGACTTTATCTTTACAAAGTTTTGAAAGTAGGATTGACCTCGCATGCATAAACTGGTCGGGAACCGATGCCGCTCTCTCAATAAAGTCACGGAGGGCAAATTGTTTATTGAGCCTAAAGTGATATTAGCAACTATATGCTCAAACTAAGCTGAGCACGGTACAACCTGATAAGAGGAAGTTATTCGCTATATTATTTTCTAGAACAACTATAGAAAAAAGGCTGACCTAGTGTTGCCGCTCACCAAGGCCGCACAGGCTATTTTGAGGCCAAGGAACTGCCAACTCGTGACAATCAGCGCAAACATGACTTCTTCGGCCGTTGAATCCAATGAGTTGGAAGTGATGTTGCACTCATGTCACTAACTTTAAATTGGGCGGGCAATCCCCGTCAAAAATTTTCAAATGATAAATAGTTTGTTCGTTAAAAGGTGCAATTGCATAATTTAATTATATATATATTTTTGACATTTGATTAACTGCACCTTTTTTTTTTGTTCGCAGATTAACTGCACCTAGATAATGGAAAGTGGCGGCGAGTTGCAATTTTCACTCTCCAGTGCGCTATGTGACAATAACCCATGGATTCATTTCAAGTTAATTCCAGCTATTATCACAACTTGGTTTTGAGGTAATTTAGTGACCAAAAGAGAAATCTCTCCCTTAAAGAGTACTATAGACTATAGATAATACGGCATGTCAAGTTTCGCATTGTTTATGAAAATGGCACTATCGTACTATCGCAATTCGATGTGCTTCACGTTAATTATATTTAATTCTCTCTAGTTTGGCATTATTTTATCGTGGGCTAATAAATTTAAATTGTGAAGCGGGTATTCTAATGCGGATTTTGTTGGTCGGTTGATTAATCAAGCGGTGACGAGTAAGCATTAGCTATTTAATTAAATGGTTTGGGTGATAAGATTATCTATCCATTTTCTTATATAAGAGAAATCGGTGCTTAATGACACGTACCATTCGATCACAACAGTGTCATTGCGGCAAAACAGAGTCAGCTTCGCCTCAAATGGATACCATCTCTCCAGTCACTCAACTACATCAAGAAGCTAGTGCTCCTCGGCTTCAAATAACCAGTGCAAAGACTCTAGCTGAATCTTCCAACCTCACTTCCATTCCCTCCTACTACGCCTTCACCACCCCCACTTCCGGTGATCAAGCCGTTCATGCCGACCATGATGACTCCATCCCCGTCATCGACTTCTCTCTCCTCTCCTCGAGTAATCCCGATCAACGGTCTAAAGCCGTCTCCGATCTTGCAAAGGCTTGTCAAGACTGGGGCGTCTTCATGGTACACATGTTCCTAGCTACTTCATTATCTGCTTCATAGAACTTTTCTTTTTTTAGATCTCATCGCGAACATGTGAAACAAACAGTTGGTATCTTTGATCAGCTTTCGCTTGTCAAAGTCATTTTTAATACTTAAAAGACACAAGAAATACACTTCAAGTGTCAAAACTTGATATGAATGGACACATATGTATCAAAACTTTCAAAATATACACTTGAATGCAATTTTATTTGAAAATTGGACACTTAGAATGCCAACTCTGGCAAGACTTACCAAACATCTGACATAAGCAGCGACCCTAGCCACAAAGCCTTGCCCTAGATCTAGCTGAAGGCCTAGCAATCAGCCAGGGTTGTTGGCCAATGGCTTGGGGCTTGCGACCCTAGCCGACCCTCACCCCACCGTCGTCGACCCCTTCTGGTGATGGTAGGACAGCAGTAGTGAGAGCCTCCACAACCCTAGATCTGATTCTTTTTATGTAATTTAGTTGTTTAAATTTAATTTAATTGATGTTTATATTAAAAATCAAATTTGTACTAAAACGATATCATTTTTGGATTATTTAGCCACGTCAATGCCATGTGGATATATATATTTCTTTAAAGAACTACTATATCAGTTAAAAATCTCACCAGAAAAAATCACATCAGCTGTTTGGCCGGAAATTCTCGCCGTTAACACTTAAGTGCTTCTTTCTTCTCCAATCTTGACATTTATGTCTATGCTTTGGAAGTTTTGGTACATATATATCCACCTGTATCAAGTTTTAAGATTTGGGGTGTCCATATCTCCTTAAAAGACTAGCAACGACATAAATTGATTTGACTGATTCAACTGATGGTTTCATCATGCCGGAGCTAAAGAGAAATAATGAGAAATTATTCTCATGGCTCAGCCTGCACGAGATTGGGCGCTGCACGTAAATCAAACCCGACCCCTTTTGTCTCTTTAAATCTATTTTTCGTGATTGTATCAAAGCTGGAATCGTTCTTCGTCATCAGCATGACATAAACTCTCTATACATGATTCGACGGTGTGTTGCTTGCTAAGTATTGATAATAGCCCTTGGTTGTATATGTGAGTAGCTGATCAACCACGGAATGCCTGAGAGTCAAATGAAGGCGACGGTCGACGCGCTGATGGGATTTTTCGATCTGACAGAGGAGGAGAAGAATAAGTTTCTGGGGAAGCACGTGTTGGATCCCATAATATTCGGGACAAGCTTTAAAGCTTCGACCGACAAAGTTCTCCTCTGGAGAGATTTTCTGAAGATGATGGTGCATCCAAAGTTTCACTGCCCTCCCAAGCCAGAAGGATTGAGGTATCCATTCTCTCTCCCTGCGTCGGTTTTGCGTGCAAGTTCTCAGTTTGCATATACGTACTGAAATTTCTGTTTTCTTGAAATTTCTGTGTTCTTGATATCATTTGTCTATTTAATTCTTTTCTTCTTTTTGCGGGTGAGTGATCATTAGGTTACAAATAGTGGTAATGACAACTATATTTCCTTACTGTAGCTTTGATGCTACAGTCCAAGCAGCAACTGAACCTTTCCCTTGTGGACATTTTTTTGTCAATCGAGTATAGAATGAAATTACAGAATCTTGAGAGAGCAAAGTACGTACTCTTCTCACCATGTCGTGCTAAAATAATGTTCAGAGTTATCAATCTTTGGCTTGGTACTTCAGAGTTATTAATGCATCCAGATCTTAGTGCACAGTGTAACATTGTCAGGTACATCAGAAAAAGAAAACATGATGAGGAACTTGAACAAATTCTTCTTCGTAACACAAGAATCCGAATCTTCAACCTGACTATTTCCAATCTCTGTCTATGTATAAGATTGTCCACTTGGTTGGCAGATTTGAGTTCCAAAGTTACCTATATACGACACGACGTGATTTGGATACCAGATTTGCCATATCTACAGGAAGCAATTGACCACTCAATTAATCATGTGGGATCTGAACTTGAACAGCCTTAATCCATCTGATGCGCAAGCTCTTCAACATCTTTGGTTCCGGCTTGTTACTTTTGTGTAATAGATCTATATTTACCTAGAAATCTAGCAGTCTTGAAAAATAGCAATGGAAAGTACGCGATTCTTTTATTAGGATACCATTATTTTAGATCATCTTGATGTCAGACAAGAACAATTTTGTATGCCTAGAAAAATAAGCAAAGTGCGGATTCAATTTGATAGGGCAAAATAATTGGTAATACCCCAGATAAAAGATAGAGTGATTCAAAGTCTATACTATACTTACTCTTACCCAAAAAAAAAAAAGAAAAAAGATAAAGAGTGATAGAAACCTGTGAATTCCCTAAAGATGAAACGAACTCCACCACGGCATTTCCTCTGATAAATGAGAGCAATATTTGTTGCAGTGAAGTTTTAGCAGAGTACACTGGGGAGCTCCGGAAATTAGCCAGGGAATTACTCAAGGGTATATCGGAGAGCCTAGGACTCGGACCAGGCTATATCGACGAGGCAATGAACATGGATTCAAGCCTACAGATATTAGCAGCGAATCTGTATCCGCCATGCCCACAGCCAGAACTTGCTATGGGCCTACCCTCGCACTCGGACTATGGCCTGTTGACCATCCTCATGCAGAATGACATTGGCGGCCTCCAAGTGCACCATGGCGGGAAGTGGGTCAAAGTTGATCCCATTCCGAATGCCTTTGTGGTCAACACCGCTGATCAGCTCGAGGTAAGCATACAGAAATCCACGTTTTATCTTTCTGATCTCCCTTATTTGTCTTGCAAGAGAGATCCAATTAATTTCAAATCTTGGTGTGCACCGTGTGCCTTGGTTTGTAGAAGGTAAATTGTTATACATAGAACTATAGATGTAGATACAGTGCAGGTATTTATAGAAGGAAAACTGTTATAACATAGAAATGTAGAAAATACAGTTGTCTTAAAAATTTGCAGAAACGTACTCTATCGTCTTTGTTTCTTTAACAGGATAGTAATCAGCTAAAAAGTTGACACTTTTCAACTATGCCAGATTATGAGCAATGGGAAATACAAGAGCGTTCTGCATCGAGCTGTCGTGAACAACAAGGCTTCAAGGATATCGATCCCTTTCTCTACTGGACCATCACCCGACACTGTCGTTGTGCCAGCAGAGCAGCTGGTGGATGGCGAGCACAACCAGGCCACATACATCTCGATGAATTACAAGGAGTACTTGGAATTTAAACAGAGGAGAGTACTCCATAAAGGGTTGTGCCCGAACCCGGTAAAGATATAATTTGTGCAGCCTACTGTTGTGCTGTATTCTGTTAAAAATGAATGTGTGATTGTCTACTGCTTCTACTCTGTTTGGACTCTTTCGAGAGCAACCTTATGAAACGTTTAATTTTTTTTTTTTTTTTTTTGGTAAAGTATGAAACGTTTAATGTTGTGTGAAGCAACGTGCAAGAACCATACAGTACTGATGGATGTACAACTAAATAAAAAAGCTTTCTTTTGTTGTTCCCTTGTGTCCCCTTGCCTTGTGTTCCATTTTTTTAACATAACACTTGCACACACACACGCTTCCGCGCAAAAACACCAACAGTGGTATTAGAGCCACGTCTTTGGTTGGTGTTAGGCGTTTGTCCTACCCACCAATTCCTAAAACTAACCTTTCCAAATACCCACTAACTAAACCATGGCCAACCCAACCTCATCCTCATTTCCCATTCCCATTTTTGATGGAACAACTAGCTGAAACCTTTCTGAAATGTATCTTCGTCGCATAATAAATGGAAGTGAAAAACTGCATAATATTAAACACCGTAAGTTTGTACTGCTGTACCAAATTATGATGGTTAGTCAGTATTTGCCTGTCTAGATTTTTACGGAAATGGCCACTTGATTGGGCGGAAAATCAGGTACTCGCCACAACTCGAAGAACTTGTTTCGAATATAATCTCCTCGACAAAAATTATGATCTGTTTTCTTTTTTCTTTTCTTTTCTTTTGGTCTGAAATAATGATCTGTTTGGGCGAGACAATGCGTTGACCCCTAGCATCGTAACCACTGAGGTATAGAAAATTTCAGAGTTGCTTTGAGAGCTCCGAATGAGCGTGTGTCCTCATAACGGATGATGGAGGGGTCTATTTATAGGCTCTAAAGGTCAGCTCAAATTAGAATTAGAGATGTTGCGACAGAAATTTGAAGGCTAACGTGTACAATATGAATCAACGGTCGAGATCGAAATGAACATAGGACGGACGGTGAGAATTATATGTCGTGGTCAACCATAATAGGAATATAAGACGCACTTTGATCCAATGGCGTGTGTAGATGGGGCGATTTAGGTAGCGAAAGCAATCGTTAGATTAATGGACAACTAAGCAATCGAATATTATCGACAATGTGAAGCATAGTAATTAGTAGGGGAAAATCCCCCTATATGGCCAGCCACCTTAGGACTTGATTGTGCATGCGACAGTTCGCGGTATCATCTATTGAGAGGCCATGTGACTTACACGTGAGAAAATCATGTGCATGGCACATGACCTCCTATGCTATGCGCTTATTTTGGTGTGTGATAGTTCATGGAGATGCAATAGAATAACCGTGCGAATGGCACATGATCAAGTCATGTGAGGCATGTGAACATTGGCCAAGCGAAATGCACATGTGGCCATGAATTTCAAGGCTCATGGATGCCCAGGATCTTGTCACGTGATGACATTTAATGCTGCTTATTTGTTATGTTCAGACCTTATCCGTCTCTCACAATCTTGGAATCATTCAAGTTACTATCCAAGACTCTGCGATTCCCAGATTCTTCAAAAGCATATGGTTGAGTTCATCAAGCTAGTTTCGAGCTTCCATAGTATTAAAATTTTAATTCTAGGCTCACCCTACCTTTCGGATCCAAATATGAACTCCAATATTAGAGGAAATTCAAATCCCGATCTCATCTTTAAAGTTCAGGTTCCAAGAATGTTGGAATTGTCAGTTCAAGCTCATCTCCCCGCCATGATCACGAATTTCTCTTCGGGCTACTTTCAACTTCACCCCTGGTCCTGTAACATTGGTTAGTCCAAAAATGCAAGGAATGTATCCTAGAAAAAAGCGGCAATGTATATTTATGGGTTGGGATCAATCCCTATTTCTCTAATGCAATATACACGGGAGGTAAAATTTAAATGTCAACATCTAGAATACACTGCTTGTATTTTGATTGTGTTTGGAAAGTGTAATTTAACAATTGAACATCATACTATGAAATAAAGTGACTCACATAAAACATTACTTTTATCTTGGATAGTAACACTTAAAATAACTGGATTATATTATTTCAATTGTGATCTAAAAAAACAAACTGATATTTCGTGGGTTAGAAATTTTTTTTGCCAGTTTGGATGGGCTCATAGGCTTGAGTTACATTCAAGATTTTCCTTCTTTGAGATATTCACCATCCATTGATACATTTTGAAAATGGGCCACTGATCAACCAATTGCCGTGACACCACTTGTTCTATCAACACTAGAAACATGATAACTTCACTTGAGAAGATCTCCAAGAGAGAGCCTAAGATTAAGCTGATTAACATATTCAATTGAACATATCTTCATTCAAAAGTTTAAGACAACAGGTTATGGGTCAATTGTAATATATTAATTGTTTTATTTACGCTATACCGCCAATATGAGACTATTTTTATCTGCTTAACAATAGATAGATCGATCAACAACAACCCTTATCAAAGAATAGACAACATAATAATTTAAAAGGATTACTATAACTTAAGCTCATAATATGAATATTTCTCACGTACTCTATTCTATACCAATTATTTTTTTCAGATAATACTGTGCATGAAGCTTAACGAGGAGCAAGACTTAACTCATGGGCTAGAGGGACAAAGGCAAATAGCCTTTATAGCCGCCCAGGGTATGCCATAAGGGTAGATTTAAATAACCTCTCCTTTCGCAGAATTAGATATATAAGAAACGCTATTTGTGCATATCCAAATGACGTGGCACATAGTCCTTGCTCTAAGGGGCTCAGACATTGGGTTTTTCGTGATATTAAGCACAAAACTCAATAATGAACCAATGAGTTTTGATCTATATCAACATTGACCAAGAAACTTCCACGGCAGATAGACATCGATGATTATTTATTTGAGTAAGGACACTGTTAGTATAACTGTACAGTTATTTTAGTCTAGTAATGGTGCAAGGGCAATCACACATTTCAGTTTAGATGGAAAGGACAACCGGCATTTCACCGAAAGCAGAAACTAATTATGCTCTGGAAAGATAGTAGATTGTGGACTTTCACTTCTTTTTTGTGTGTATTTACATACACAACAACAATTTTTTTTATTTACGTTAAATTTAAATTAATCTTTCTTTCTAAAAAAAAAGAAAAGTATCAATCTCTCTTAATTTTCTTAAAAGAAAACAATAGGTTTCTAGGATAGAAATCTAGCAATGTTGCAAGGGCGACCACATATTTCACTTTAGATGGAAAGGACAACCGGCATTTCACCGAAAACAAAAACTAATTATGCTCTGCAAAGATAGTAGATTGTGGACTTTCACGTCTTCTTTTTTGTGTGTATTTACATACACAACAACAAAAGTTCTTTTATTTACACATTAAATTGAAATTATCTTTCTTTCTAGAAAAGAAAAGTCACAATCTCTCTTAATTTTCTCAAAAGAAAATGAGAGGTATCTAGCGTAGAATTTTAGTTGTAATCTATCAGCATATTTATTACATCTTGAAATAAAGATGATAAAATTAATCTTTTTAAATGTTTTTCAAATGAAGGAATTTGTCTGACAATTGTTTATTGATGAAATTTTTGTTATTGCAGATGTTGAGATAAATTATTCAATTATAGATACCAGTAATACATGAAAGGGATCGTGATATTAGAACACGTCAAATACGCATTTCACTTTACATGTGTTATGGAGTCCATTAAATTATATAATGAGATTTATAATTTATTAGAGTAATTTTTAAGTTGACCTCAGAATTTTGAAATAAAGGAAAACAGCTAAGAAATTTTTATAGTTCTTTTTTGTGGCCATCAGTTATAAAATCACAATAAAATAATTTTAGACAGACCAAAAAATCAAATATAACTTTTGATTATGTTTATTTTACAATTTCTCATAATGTAAGATTAAAATTCAATCAGAAGATTGATAATAAAGCAAGTAATCAAGTTAATTTATGACACTAATATGGAACAAATAAATCATCTCATATGTATAAGTATCTAAATTGTGATTGTTTTATTTCTTTTCTTTTTCCTTATTTTCATTGTGGCCAACCTTTTCTAAATTAAAAATTTAAGACATAGAACTCAGCCAGATTTGCCAAAAATAAATATTTGAGGCATGGACACTCCCAAAACCAAAACTTGACATGGGTGAACACATAAATGTTAAAACTTCTAAAAGGCATACTTAAGTGCCACAATATGATAAGAAATGAACACTTAAATGCCTTTTGTCGCACAATCAACACTGATAAGAGCCTTACATATCAACGCAGACGCAATTTCCATCCATGACCTTTGACTGTTGTTAGCTGTTGAATCCGATGAGTTGGAAGCATTGGAAGCAGCTTTCAATCTCGACAAGGCTAGGCCGCTGAATCTAAGTCTAGTCAGTGCCTAGTCTTTCCTGAAGGGGAGTGCAAGCCATTGTATGAATGTGGGTTCTTCCACTTGGAATAAAGATGGCGGCTCGAAATTTGGCAGGGCTACTTCGTGGATTTTACTCCGTCATGCAATGGCCCATGAGTTCATGAATGTAACCATGGTGCACATGTCACCTATCTTTTGAGAAAAGCTCAAGCTGATTGCTAATCCGTCACAATTGAAGCTGTTCGCTTAAAATACGACCAGTGGATTGTTTGCTGCTTGCAGCAGGAATTGTGACAAGCGATTGAGAAGGTCATGGTCAAGATTTCCCTGGAGGAGTTGATCTAAAGTGCCATCCACTTTAGCTTGTATAAATTCTATCCCTTGGTCATTGCAGTCGATGAAGTGTAAGAGTTTTCCTAATGTGGACCAAATTAATTGATATTATAATTTACTATTTTTACGGTTATCGTAAAATATGGTTAGTCTAAAGTAAGATAGAAGGTTTCTTAATTAGTCTAATATGGGTTGGCTAGTATGGGCCGAGTTGAGCCTGGCCCGTAATGAGAGGACTGGCTGGAAACTCTATAAATAGTGCTCAAGTCTCTCCTCTAACTTTAATTCTCACATGTATCCTCACTTAAGGGACGTTTACCTAACGCTACATGTGAGGGGGGCCGCCTCATTGAGCCAGTGATACGGAGGACAATAGAGAAGAAGGACTTGATGCGTGGATCCCCTTTTATATGTGGGTAATCCCTTTTTCTGTTTTCGCTTTATGTTTGATGGATCTAGGTGCGTTAATCTTTCTACTTAATTATGCATGTTCTTGTTCTGATTATGGAGATCTAGGGGTTGCGCAATTTGCGTCTAACATGTGATATCAGAGCATCCATAACCCTAGAACTTGAACGCAATTGGTTTTTCCTTAATTTGTATGGATTTGCCATAATTTGTACGGATCTACCCTAATTTGTATGGATTTGCCCTAATTAGTATGTATTTTGCCATAATTTGTGATTTTTGAGACTTTTTGTTCAATAAAAATTAAATTAAATCACAAATTTGGACTGGGCTCGACGAGACGAGCAAGACGGTCGGCGACGCGTCGCCGGAGGAGGCCGCACGTGCCCCCACGCGCCGCCCGGGTGTCGAATGCGTGCCGCGCATGAGCTCCATGCGCCGCGCACTCAGACGGCGTGTGTGGGCGCGTGGAGACTTCGATCGGCGTGTGGCTGGCGGCGTTGGACTCGTATGGTGATTTCCTATCTCGTGGTATATTTATTTTATATGTTTGATGATTTTATTGATGTGAAATTGCATATGAAACCCTAAATACGTGTATTTTAAATGAATTTTTGCGTATTTTTCCTTATATTTTTCTGTGATTTTGGAAATACAAGTATTGGGTTATAAGTATATTATCACATAATCATTATAAGGTGTGATTCATAAATAAAAAATCAAACTTTATTGTGAACTAAAGCTGGCTTAATGAGATACAACTATTATGAGATAGTATTTGAGCTATGTATTGAGCTGATGAGAAACTGTAAAGATTATGAAATTTTTGTTGCTCAAGCATACTCCTTGACACGCTGGTAATCTTTGAATGATGGACATCTTAAGAACTCATGACCAAACTGATTGTACTGATTAACATATTTGCTGTATGTGGGTAATGCATGTCGATTAAGTTACTACATATTGTACATGAACTCATCTGGTCACTTGTTAATGTCTATCAAGTTGAATATTTTTATGGTTAAGGAGTATGACAATATTTATGCAGAGTAATAGTATCTACTGTTATAGTTTAGATATTTAGTTCTGTGATTTGACTCAATTTATAGGCCACTGGTTGAAGTAATGATATTTGTTACCTAAAATTGATTAATAAATCAGTTGTTGGCCTTGGAGTCATTTTTGCCTTATGAACTCATGAGTGATAATGGATCAGCTGTCAAGCTTGTCGATTTGGTGTACCCTGTATTACTATTGATGTTAATTTGTGAGAGATATTTTTTATCAACATTCTTTTTATGTTGTTCTGGTAATATGTAATTGGAGTGCATAAGAGATGTTTTATTCTCTGTTATGAGAAGTTTCTTGTGTTACTATGATCAATGATCTCATTGGAATCTGTCTTTTAGGTTCGCTGTATATATGTGTGTGTGTGTGTGTGTGTGTGTGTGTGTGTGATTAATTTTTATTAATGAATAAAGTAATGTAATTAGCATGATATGTGATTTTGGTGATATGTTGCCCCTATCACTAAAGTTAAAATCACATGACTATGGTGTATGTGAGGAGTAAAGTTTATATCCCTAGTATGAGATAATTTCAATGATTTAATTGAGTAGTGACCGCTAAAGTGGCACGCTTGATTGGGTTTGAGAAATTTCGATCTCATATGATGATTGGGATGTCTCCTGGTCTAATGCGTAGTCATACTCCTAAAGGAGGTGATTGTGTATTAGTTCATGGAGGGATACATGATAATGTGGTGGATGAGTGACTGATTCTAGTGATTCGTATGCCCAAAAATGATGAATTCACGAAAAATTGGAATATATTATCATAACCGCTATCATGTGGGGAGTGTACAACTGCATGTCATGTATTCTGCCCAAAGGTGATTATATGATTATGCGTGTAACTCTCTGGATGTGTACTTGTACGTCAAATTACACGGTACTCACATGATGCTAATTATATACATTACTTGTTTTTCAGTCACATTTTCTATAATTAATAACTCCAATATTATTGAGGTTTTTACTGCTTCAAATTTTAAGTTGTTGACATATGATTTTTTGCTTAAAAAAAGAGCAATTGAATTTGCTTATTGTCCATGAAGCGTTCCATTCTAGAACACTTGAAAAGAGGTTTGCCTGTGGACTGCACTGCTATAAGATTATGGAAGTCTTAGTTGCTTGAAATTATGTCTTGTCTGATATTGAAATTAGGACACATCTGCAAAGATTGTGTTTAAATCCTAATGACATATACATCTCGTATATGGTTAAAAGGTTGTTTTCGAAAAAGGAAAATGACCTAGATAAAGCATAAAACAATTACAATTAGTCTTAAAAGGTTGTCGGGCTTAACGGTGGCTATGAGTATTTTGGTAAGTATGACAATGCGAAATAGCTTAAATGGTCATTTGTCAAATACTTGGTAGATTCTAGGGTGGTAATTTAATTACTATACCTGAAAATCCTGACAAAGAGATTTGGCCGAAAGGCATAAATACACCATATTAAACATGGTGATGAGTATGATTAGTAAGATTTTAATTTATCTGGTTTTTTGTGGGCTGATATTATGAAAACAACTTTTCACATACAAAATGTCTCTTATCAAAGTTGTTTTATAAACTTCTTTTGAGTTATACATTGGACATAAATTACTTGAATTATATAAAATTTAGAGGTGTCATGTAAAAGTGAGGTTATTGATATAGCTAGTATAAGTACCTAGAGGGGGTGAATAGGTATATAAAAGATTTTTCTCGATAATTGCACAATACTAGACAATTGATAGATTTGAGACAAACAATAATCAAAGTAAGACTGAGAGAAGGGAAGAGAAATTGAACACGCGGTTTATAGTGGTTCGGCTTATTTCAAGCCTACGTCCACTCTTCTGCACTGATAGCCTATTGGCTGGATTCCACTATGAACGAAGAGATGTTACAGCGTTGTTCTTCCTTGATTTCTCGGTGTAGATGATCTACCACACTCGCTCAAGGTCTCACTAAGTATAGACGCTCTCTGTGTATACAATTTCGCTCAAAATATATCGACTAATATTCAAGGTGCTTCAGACTCTGGAATTTCTCTATCGATCATATACTAAAGCAGCTAGAACGTCTTCCTTTTATACTCCTTTATGCCATCATATCCGTTGGCACTTACCAAAGGAATTCCTCCAATCTACCCGTTGGACGAAATCAATCAAGAAGATCATTCGAGCTATTAAAGGAACCTGACGATAGCCCATCAATCCTGTTCGTCCATACAATCAGGATCTTGGTTTCCAAGAATAGAACCTTCCAAGAATATTTCGTCGACCATCGGATCTTCAAACGATCTTGATTACGAATAAAAGAATCCGTTATATTTATCCAGCCAAGAGATCTTCTCCGTGAGGATAGGACTAAATCCTCAACCAAATACTTCGGCTCTGGATTGCCTTCGTCACACCTGGATTAGAAAAACTGTCAATGAGAATAGTCTTGAGTCTTGAGTCTTGAGTCTTTGAGTCCGGTGATCTCGAAAGTCTTCGGACTCTAAACGGAAGGTCTGCAATTATCCAGACTAGACCGATAGAAACGTTTTGTCGCTTCAAAATATTCTGGAAAGATTTCTCCAACAGTTATCTAATCCAATATTAAGTGCATTGGAATTCAAATCCACTTGGAATTATTTTGTATCTTATCTAAATTGTTAAAGGGGTATTGACATTATGACCTTAAAAAAAAGGTATAAGAATTATGGAATCACATACTATAAAGTTTCTACAGTTCGACGTAATTGTAGATGATAGCTACTCTCAAACTATTAAGGATAATAGTTTGATGGAAGATCATTGTGTCTTTGTCTTTGCTTATACAGACAATTGTGGTACAGACAATTGTAGAATCTCCTATACCATAAACTAAACTTGTTGAGGTTCAAGGTACTATTCTTGATATAGTTATGATGAATTTTTTTTTTCAAACCTCTCAAGTATAAAATGAAGTGGTGGTAACTTTAATAAGGAGATTTGTTAGGGAAATACGATCAATTATTCCATTAGACTATATAGTCTATTTGTGAGAGCATGACTACAATATCCACTACATGGTTGATTTAGCGACATAAATAAATGTTGTTTCTTATCCTTAATCAAGTATGTGATTAGATGCCATAGAAGGTGATATTGTTTGAAAACTTACTGACTTGTCTAAAGATCACAAGTTTATTAGTTGCAAATTGGCGTACAAAACTAAAAGAATTTCAAAGAAAGATTGTGGAATTTAAAGCCAAATTGGTAACTAAAATTTTCACTCTGAAAGAGGGGTGGATTGTTTATAGTAAAGAAATAACTATTTCTTTAAAAGATTCTTTCAGAGTGAATGTGGTATTAATAGTTTATTTATTTATTTATTTATTTATTTATATATGGAGTTACGCCAAATAGATACAAAATCTATATTGTGCAATTGGAGAATTTTGCAATAAATGTTTCGAGTAAACTTGTGTGTAGACTAAAAAAGTCTTATTTATAGTCTTAAGCAAGTTTCCAGACAATATTATTAAAGTTTCATAGTGTTGTTATTTTTTGTTCAATATACTTCAATGTTAGTGGGAGAAAATTTATTTTTTATCATACTCTATGTACATGATTTTTGTTTACAAGTAGTAACCTTGAGACATCTTTTGCACTAAGGTCTGTAAGAATTGTTCTTGTCATATATATTGGATTTTATATTAGATTTTCTTGGAGGACATTTGCTGATCGTATTTTGGAAATATTCAATATACATCATTGCAAGCCAGGAATTGCTCCTGTTGTTAAGGGTGATGGACTGAATCTATCACATTGTCCTTATTTAGATATTGAGAAAATCTAATTAAAAAGAATACCTTGTGTCGATTAAGTGCACTTAAAAGTATAATGTATGCTCGAATTTGCACTAAACTAAATGTTGTCTTTGTGACGGGACTTCTAAACAGATATCGGTCAAATCCAGGACATGATCATTGGGTTGCTATCAAGAAGGTTTTACGGTACTTAAAGAAGACAAGAGATTATATGCTAATTTATAAACATGTTCAATTCTTGCAGTTAGTAAAGTATTTAGATATAAACTTTGCTGATTGTTTTGATGACATGCAACCAATAACGAAATACATATTTATGTTAGCAGTAAGTGCAGTAAATAAAGTTTTATGTCATCTTCTACTATGTAAGCAGTGTTAATAACATTCTTTTAGGCTGTTACTTAGACTTTTAGGCTCCAGAACCTCATGAAGGAATTGCTTGTTTTAACTTTATGGATAGATCCATACGGTTGTATTAAGATAAAAAATTTGTAGTATTATTTATTTACTACAGAGGTCTCAATGGGTCTAAATATATGGTGGTCAAAATTTTTGACCAAAAGCAAACGGTACAGAAATGTGACGTTTTAATATAATATATTTTCACGGATGATGTGATTGCAGATCCACTAACTAAAGGCCTACGCCCGTGTGTATTTGAGTAACATATCGTTAACATGGGCTTAGGAGCATCATGAGATATTGTTGTTTAATGGGAGCTATTTTGGCTTTACTTTGATAAATGTTTCATCTGTGTTCGTTACACTTTGTAACAGTTTGATATGTATCAACTTTTGCATTCGATAAAATATTTTTGAATGTATTGTTATTATGTTGAATACATATTGATAAAGTCTCAAGGGATTGTATAAACCTTGAATGAAGGCTAGGGGTATCTGGGCATCCAGTTATTAGCTTTGTGCATATGTCTTGTGATATATAAAGAAATGTTAACCATAAGGACAAGACATATGTGGGTTCATTAGAACCATAAAGCATTCTCTAGTGGCAAAAGTTTTTGTGACACCTAAGGTAAGAGAATGGTGACTGACAAATGTGATCTCTCTATGAGAGGTGTTATCCATTTGACACACTACCATATTGAATTCATATCAATAAAGTTAAGAACATTCGTGACCATTGAAGGCTCTGTGTGTATACATACAGTTACCGCCATGATTCGATGTTTAAGACTTTATGGGATAGGATTGACTATTAAGAATTATCTCTGGACCAAATGTTCGCACATATGGTATGATTTCAATTAATATAGTCCAAGTGGGAGAATGTAAGAGTTTTCCTAATGTGGACCAAATTAATTGATATTGTAATTTACTATTTTTACAGTTACCGTAAAACATGGTTGGTCTAAAGTGAGATAGAAGGTTTCTTAATTAGTCTAATATGGGCTGGCTAGTGTGGGCCGAGTTGAGCCTAGCCCGTAATGAGAGGGACTGGCTGGAAACTCTATAAATAGTGCTCAAGTCTCTCCTCTAACCCTAATTCTCACATGTATCCTCACCTAAGGGGTGTTTACCTAACGCTAAACGTGAGGGAGGCCGCCTCATTGAGCTAGTGATACGAAGGGCAATAGAGAAGAAGGACTTGATGCGTGAATCCCCTTTATATGTAGGTAATTCCTTTTTCTGCTTCCGCTTTATGTTCGATGGATCCAGGTGCGTTAATCTTTCTACTTAATTATGCATGTTCTTATTCTGGTTATGGAGATCTTGGGGTTACGCAATTTGCGTCTAACATGAAGAGCATGTCTTCAATGTATTGACCAGCTAGAGGGTAAAACAGGGATGAGGCCACCTCTTACGGACGTTTTTTTATGTGAGGTAGTGGGTGTATGCATTTTGAATGACAAAAAATGAGGGCTAGAGGAGGAATCTTAGCCTATTTATAGAGTTTTGGATGGGTCCTCTCATCATGAGTTGGACTCAAATCGGCCCACACAAACTAAGCTTATATTTGACTATTAAGCAACTTTATATCTTACCTAATTAGGTCAATTCCATAAAAACAGTAAATTACAATCTCAATTAATATAGCTCACATTAGGAAAACTCTTACATTCTCCTACTTTTGCTATATTAATTGAGACTCTACTGTATATGCACACATTTATGTTGATCTGGAGATAATTCTCAATAGTCAATCAGATCCCATAAAGTCTCAAATACAAGATCACAACGGTAACTGTATATACATATCAGAGCCTTCCATGATCATGAGTGCTCTCAATTTTACTGATATAGATTCAATATGATTGTGTGGCAAAGTGATAACACCTCATAAAGAGTAATACCTTATGTGTTATCCCTTTTATCAATCATTATTCTCTTACTTTAAGTGTCACAAGAAATTGAACATGCCACTAAAGAATATATTTATGGTTCTAATGAACTCACATATGTCTTATTTTTATGGTTAACATTTCTTCATATGTAATTGAGACATATGTACAAAGCTAATAACTGGATATCCCTAGCCTTCATTCAAGGTTTACATAATACCCTAAGATTTTCATTAGATAATATATATAACTCAATAACAATCTATACAAAAATCTAAATATATCAAAATGTTACCAAATGTAATAAAATATAGACATAAACTTTATTAGAGCAAATCTGAAATAGCTCCCACTAAAAGACAGTATTCAATGATTATCCCAAGTCCATGCTCATGACATGTTGCTTAAATACACAAGGGTGAAGGCTCTTCGTTAGTAGATCTGCTAACATATCATCTATGAAAATATGCTCTACCATAATATCACCATTCTATACCATTTCCTTTATGGTTAAAAACTTGACCTCCACATGCATGATCCCTTGAAACTTGTTGTTATTAACAAATAACACAGCAAAGTTATTATCATAATATAATTGTATGAATCTATTCACAAAATTAAATACGGTCTATTTCCTAATGAGATTCTGGAGCCAAATAGCTTGAGTAGTAGTAAAAAGTATGCTATAAACTCCGCTTGAATGGTAGAGGATGATATATATTTCTATTTCCTATTTTTCCACAATACTGCACCTCCTGCTAACATAAAATATATCCTATTGTCAATTTTCTATCATCCTCATAGCTAGCAAAGTTTGTATCTAAATATGCTAACAGCTGCAAATCAGGGAGATATAGTAAATTAGCATATGATCTCTTGTTCATTTTAAGTATCTCAAGACTTTTTTGGCAACAATCTAATAATCGTGTCCTAGATTCGACTAACATCTACCCAAAAGTCCTATTACAAAAGCAATATCTAGTTTGGTGCAAACTTGAGCATACATGATACTTCCAAGTGCATTAGCATAAGGTATATCCTTCATTTGGTCTTTCTCAAAATCTAATTGAGGACATTGTGAGAGACTTAACTTGTCACCTTTAATGATAGGAATAGTTCATGGCTTGCAATGCTACATGATGAATCTTTTCAAAATACGATCAACATATGCCCTTTGAGATAAATCTAACATACGGCGAGAACATTCCCTATGGATCTCAATACTAAGAACGAAGGATGCCTCACCTAGGTATTTCATGTCAAAATTCTTCGACAACATTTGTTTTGTCTCATGCATTAATCCAATATCACTATTTGCAAGCAAAATGTCATCTACATAAAGTATGAGAAAAATAAATTTCCTTCCACTGACCTTGCAATATATGCATCGATCTACTTTGTTTTTGACCAAACCAAAAGAAGTGATGACATTGTGAAACTTCAAATACCATTGTCTAGAAGCTTGTTTGAGATCATAAATAGCCTTCTTTAATTTGCATACAAAGTTACCTAAATCATCTGCTACTAAACCTTCAGGTTGCACTATATAGACTTCCTCATCAAGGCCTCAATTTAAAAAAACAGTTTTAACGTCCATTTGATGTAACTCCATGTCAAAATGAGCTACTAATGCTATGATTACTCTAAGTGAATCTTTAAAAGAGATTGGAGAAAAAGTTACTTCATAGTCTATTCCTTCTGTCTGAGTGAAGCCCTTGGCCATTAGTCTAGCTTTAAATTTTTCAAATTTTCCTTTAGAATCCCTTTTAATTTTATAAATCCATTTGCAACCTATGGGTCTGTAATCTTCTGGTACTTCAACAAGCTCGCAAAAACCATTATATTTCATAGATTGCATCACATCTTTCATTGTATTCAACCACAAATTTGATTGAGGACAAGAAATAGTGTTTGTATAAGTCACCGAATCTACAACACAATTGATAGTGTAGTCATGCTCTCCCAAATAGACCATATGTAAACAAGTCTACATATAAAGTGAAGGAAATGTGATTCTCATTAATCCTTATGATAGGTTGTGTAGACATCTTTCGATGCATAAGATATTAGACACAAAAACGCAAACCCACAATCTCCATAGCTAGAACAAGAACACATATAATTACGTAGAAAGATTAACACACCTATTTTGAAATCTATTATTCTTGATACGGAAAATTAATAATCCAAACGCAAATCCTTCTCCTTTATTACCTTTTATATCACTGGCTCATTGAGATAGCCCTCTCACCCTTTTGTGCTAAGTAAACACTTCTATGTGAGGATAATTGTGTGTGTTAGGATTAGAAGAGAAGCTTGAGCATTATTTATAGAGTTTTCAACCATGCCCTTTCATTAGAGCCGAAATTAACTTGTCCCAAACTTAGCTAACTCCATATTAGACTAATTAAAAAATCTTCTATCTCACCTCAAACCAACCCTATAAAATGGTAAATTACAATATCAATTAATGTAGTCCACATTAAGAAGACTCTTACATAAGCATCATAACAAAGTTGAGGGCAAATTTGTATTATTTCTTCTTTTAGTGATTTAGAGATCTTCTTCACGGATAAGCATCAAAATAATGCTAGGGACAAGTTTCATTTTTTAGTGATTTAGAGATCTTTACAATAGGCTTTTTGGGAACATTCAACATAAACCCAATATATTCTTTCGGGAATATAAGTCCGAGCCCATCATTATATCCAATTGAACCCACCTTCATTTAAAAGTTTAAGCCAATAAGTTATGGGTCAATTTAAATATGCTAACTGCTCCACATCATATCAATTCTCGGATGTGCTATTTTTTTAACATAACTCACACGTGCATTTCAATAATTTTGCTCTTACATATGAGCTTAGTGTTAAGTTTACTCCACTTCAATCAAGTATCACTCTGCATCAAGATATTTCAACTTGAATCTCTATCGATGCTCAACTTTATCCCTAGTCATTTTCTCCAGAACCATGAAGTCTATGGGACCTGCATTGCTACATTACAAAGCCCACCACTCGAAAACTGTGTTGGTCACATATCAAAGAATTAGTGTAGTGTTGAGCAATTAAAACATTATAGTTGGCCCATAACTCATTTAATTTAAGATTTTGAGTAAATGTGGATCTAACTAAATATCTTGACAGACTCGGATTTGGGCTTTCTCTTGATGATCTCCCCAAGTTAAGGTATCGAATTTTTACTCCGCACTCCCAGTAGCCTAAGACAAGTCCTCACCTAGTTGAGGGGAGGGTCTTCATCTCGTCTTTGGCCAACAAGGACCGAATGATTAGTGACCAATGAGATTTGCATCACGAGAACATCCTTACCAAAACCTAAGTGTCAACCTAACCTATGACCAATGACTTTTGCTGGCCATAATAGAAGCCCTGGTGATTGACAAAGAGAAGAAGATGAGTAGTAGAATAGGGAAAAAAAAGAGAGAAAAGAAACGAAAGAAAGCAAAGGGAAAAAAACCTTCAGAAATTTTTGAAAAAAATAGCAAAATGATATATCATTTCATCTATGATCATCAACATCAATTGTTGGCCGTACCATATGTGACAGTCAATGCTGATTATATTGTCACCTTAGTAATTTTTTACTTGAATTTGGTTAGATGGGTTACATTCATAAATTGTCAAAATGTTTAAGATTATATTGATCAAATTGAAAAATTTAGGAATGAGTAATATGTTTAGAATTTGTTTGAATAATTCTCTCGATCTTTTTACCATTTTTTTGTGGTGATCATATAATATTATTCCTCACATCAAGCGCAAAGGGGAAGGCCCATTCCTTTACAAGCCCTAAAAGAGGAAGCTCAATAAGCTTAACCGGCCCCATCATGGCAAAGGAAATGATTATGGTGTCATTGCAGCAGTAGAGCACTAAATTAAGTTTATTATACTTATGTCTATTCAATCATAAACTTTTTAATATAACTAATATAGTCCTAAACATTTACAATTTTAGCTAAAAATGGCTAACACGACGTTTGCCATCCTAAGTGTGGCCAACGATGACATAAACAATTTTTGCAATTTTAAATTTTGAATTTCCTTTTCTTAACTTTTATTTCAATCTTTCTCCACTGGCCGGCGGCCTTAGCGATGGCAACCCCTATTGGTCTTCGCCTGGGACTGGTCGTTGAGGTGAGGTCGCGTCTCACTAAGTCTCGGTGATGTGAGAGAAAACAGAGGATGGCCCCAAGATCCGACATAATGACGACGGCATTGACGACATGGTGGCAGCGCCTGCCTAGAACGCAGCAAATTTGCCTTTGCAGGGGCAGTAGCAGCAAAGGACGAGGTGGCTCCGGTTGCTCTACGGTTGAGGGAGGTTTGGCCGCTTGGGACAGAGATAGAGAAAATTGTTTACGTCACTACCTATCTAGCAAATGTAATTTCTCATTAAAAAAATTAAAATTTTTAAAATTTTGCAATTTTAATTAATTAATTTATTTATTTATTTATTTTTAAGTATGGCCACTGCCTGTCTAGCAAATGTAATTTCTCGTTACACACCCAATGCTTGCATCTAAATACACAAGAAACATGTAGCTTGGTGGGGCTGGCTTGCCCACCTTTATCAATCAAGAAGTGAAAGCCACAATGTCAGGATCTTGCTCGAAAAGAACCTTCTCCTCTTGGCTTAGATTGATCCACGCATCGATTCCACCCTCGGATTTGCTATCGATCAGAAAAACCATGCGGACAGGAATGCAGGTGTTGCTCACCAAGTCCGGCTTCCCCCACCCAAAGTCGATGTCATAGAATGGGAATCCGCACCAGCTTGAGATGGCCACCACGTTCTCTCCATCACTTTGGGCCCATTCCTTGGATTCTCTTGTGGAATCCCTCACCATGTCCACGCACGACTCTCCGTCGGCTACCGCCGCATACCTTGCCTTGGCAGTCGCCAATGTACCGTGGATCAGCCTCGCAAATGCCTCGAGGTTCAGGTTGTCCGGATCCATCATGTGTCGGGCAACGACCATGGTGTAGAAGTTACCGAACGCATCGGTTGGTATCGGGAGATTGACTTTCCCACGCAGGTTCATCGACTGGCAAACCACAAGGGGCCTTAGGCGGCCGTGTTTCGCTCGATCCATGGTTACAAACACCTTACATAAGAGTGCGCACACGACCTCCACTCTCGATATCCGCGCCTGTTTAGCCGCAGCTGATTTTAGTCTTGATAGGGCCGCGCCGCTGAATATGAACCGATTTATCGTAAATTTTACTCCACCACGGAGTGGAGGCCAACGTGTGGCTTCCGACCCCTTCCCTGGGAATAGAGAGGAGAGCCCGAAATATGGCGAGGCTAGCTCGTTGGTTCCACTCCGGCACACGGTGGCCCAGGAATTCATGAATGTCGCCATAGCGGACATGTCGCCTAACTTGTGACAAGAGCGCAGGCTGATCACGAGTCCCCCGCACTCGAATACGTTCACTTGAACTACGACTAGGGGATTGCCAGCTAGTCCCACCGGGAACTCGGACAAACAACCGAGCAAGTCCGTGTCGAAGTCTCCCCGGAGGAGATGATCGAGCTGGCCATTCACTCTCGTATGCACAAATTCTACTCCTTGGTCGTTACAGTCGATAAAGAGCCCTTCCTCGATGTACCGACCGGCTAGAGGGTAGAAGCTCACTAGGGTTTCTGAAAGCGACTCCTCCAAACGGCGAAGCCTCTGGAGAATATCATCTTCATGGTTTTCGCCATCGACCCGGTAATAGAATAGGAAACCGGCATAGCCTGGATGCTGAAGCTCATCTATGCATGAAATGTTTAGCTTTCGACGGTGGTTCGGCGTTGGGGCAGATGGCTTGATCAGTTTCTTGCTTTGCACTTCGACCTTCATACTCGATTCTCTTCCGATCGCTCCAGTATTCCCCAACAAATTGGGATTACCTTTTTTGGTGCACTCAAACCTGGTCGGTGAAGATTGGTCATTAGATGCTCGTTAGATAACGATCCATTTAACTAATCTATTAAAGGTAGTAAAAGGTTGTCATTAAAAAAAGCCCATCGTTAGATTTGGCATAGATTTTCTTGTACAAGAGACCTTAATTGAAGCCCAGCAAATTAAATTTCTATCACCAATAATCTTAATCTTTCTTCATTCTCTATCAGATTATCGAAACTATTTATGTGATTATAGGTCATGTTGATGTATTTTGATTCGGAGAAGTTCCATTTTTCTACAAGGACGGAATGCAACTTGCGGTAAATCAATAATTAGACACTAGCAATCGAGCAGACTCGGAGACTATGTTCTGTCCGTTTGCATGAAAATACTTTAATGATGAGAAACCGATGGGATAGTGTCAGAACCATGTGATGATGACCCCATAGAGAAATACCAATAATAAAATTGTGACTCCGATTATGAAAAGAATGACGACGCAACTACTAGATAAGTCGAAAAGTTAATTTTTCTATCAATGGCAGTGATTGATTTAAATGCAATTAGCCAATGGTTTGACGTAAATTTAATGGGGCCAGCCCTCAAGGTTTAACGCAAGTTGGCCAGAACGTCCGTGGAATTCCAGTTCAGAAATTGCAGTCATCGGTTCAATTTCTATCAACTGTGTACAAATTGTTCTCATTTAGAGTCACCTATACAGATCCAGACTTAATTGATTCATGGACTCAGAAAACGTACCGCGAAACTATAGATAGTCAATTTTTTTATACCTGCCCTTATAGATTATACGATGCAAATAATTAACTAAATCTAAAGTGGCCTTCATAAAAACATAGGTGGGCCTAACTTAAATCTGTTGTGAAAATTCCAAGAACAGTCGCAAGTAGATGGAAAAATCACGAAAGTTTGAGGCGTGCAAGCACTGTTTTCAAGGGTAGTTACCATTCTTCCGAGAATGCAGAGGGTTGCGACTATCTTCCAAGATTCAATAGAACCTCCGGTTAGTATGCACTAAACTATTCGGTTATAGCAGGAATGAAATAAGAGAGGCTGTCGTTTATTTCTAATGCGTAGATCTAAGAAGAACGGGTAATATTTATAGGAGAAAAAAGTTGAAAACGGCTAGCAAAATAAAATAAGAAACAATTAGCGAATTAAATGTCATAATAGCTAGGAGAATTAATGTGAATATGGCTAGCAAAATGAAAAAAGAAACGGTAGCAAATTGAATATCACAACAGCCATTTTGACCTGGTAAAACACAAAAATCAAAGGTTTATTAGTGAATAGGTTTTCTTGATAAGATCGCGAGACAAAAATAAATAAATAAAAATGGTAAAAATAAAAAAATCAAAGGTTTTTAATTTGGTTTGGCACAAGGTCGTGTACGCAAACTAAACATTTTTTTATTAGGTAGTAAACTAAACTTATTAATAAGTGAACAAAAAGAACTTCTCAAGCTGGGACCGTGAACCACCGGGATTGTTGTTACAGGGTAGTAAACTGAACTTATTAATAAGTGAACAAAAATAACTTCTCAAAAAATAAAGGTATATAAAATAATTTCTACAATTATCTTCGACATATTTCAAAAGGGTTTATCAAAACAAAGGAGGAATGAAGGCTGGTTTCACATTAGAGTGCGATGCATTGAATCTATTGTCTTTTGGACTTCGAACCATACTTAGAAAAATGAGATATAACTTACAGAATCAATGGTGAAGCTTTTCCGTGATCCAAGGATTTTTGTTGTAAGTTAGAGTTCTTACTAATTACGTTAATCCCCACAAATCTTGCTATTCAACGCAAGTTCACGCTAATAAGCCATGCGTGTGCCTAATTGTCCTTGAGCGCTTTAGAGACTCAAGCTTACAATAAAAATCCTTGAATCTCATAAGAGCTGGTCCACTCCACATTCATATATGTGATTTGGTCGGCGAGAGGGTGGTGGAGGATATACTATGCGCTTGACCTGTTTGATAAAGTCCACTATGAGGCTTCTATTTCTTCTTTATCTTATTCTTTCTTGAACCGTGAGATTGATTGGATTTTGAAATTTTTCATTGAGTATTAGCATTTCTGGCAAAAAAAAAAAATTGATTCGAGGATAATTCTGCTCAGTCATTTTTCTTTCCAAACAATGAAAAATATTTTCTTTTTCATTTTTAGATTTCGGCCATATACTGAAAAATATTAACCAGAATTGTCACATTTTTCATGAAATAAACGAAATCTTAGTAATTATTCATTTCCAGTACTAATGTCCCATAGAGGATTGATTGGGGGACTTCGCTGAAATTATCTTGTCCAAATCATACCAACCCTACTAAGTGATTATTCCCTTATTTCAATACGGAGCCATTAAATACCTATCGAGGAAATGCAGGTCCTTATTACCCAAATGCTCGTTGCATCTAAGTAAGCAAGATCCCTATAGCTTGGTGGGGACCGTCCACCTTTATTGGTGCTTGACGCTGGTGCAGGCAATAACAACTCTCAGATCTAAGTAGTGCACACAACCGCTCCGCCCCATAGATTTTTCAGGAAGTGAAAGCAACAATGTCAGGGTCTTGCTCAAGAAGAACCTTGTCCTCTTGACTTAGACTGATCCATGCATCGATTGCACCCTCAGATTTACTATCAATGAGAAGGATTGAACGAAAAGGAATGCAGGTGTTGCTCACGAATTCCGGCTTCCCCCACCCAAAATCGACGTCATACAAAGGGAAACCGCACCAGCTTGAACAGACCGCCATATTCTCTTCATCACTGCGAACCCTTCCCTGGGCTTGTCTTGCTGCAGAATCCTTTACCATATCCATGCACAAACTCCCCATCCGCTATCGCCCCAAACCTTGTCTTGGCACTTGAAAACATTTCATGGATCACCTCCACAAAAGCTTTGAAACTCAGGTTGTTCTGATCCATCGTGTGTCGAGCGACGATCATGGTGTAGAAGTTATCGAAGGCACCCTGCGCAAGTTCATTGACTGGCTGACCACAAAGGGCCTTAGGCGGCTGTGTTTCGCTCAATCCATGGTTAAAAAAGCCTTACATATAAGTGCACACACGACCTCCACCCTTGCTATGCGCGCATTTTTAGCCACAGCTAGTTTTAGTCCTGAAAGGGCTGCACCGCTGAATATGAACCGATTCAGCGTGAATTTTACTCCACCAGGGCTTGGAAGCCAATGAGTCTGCACCGGCCCCATCACTGGGAATAGAGAGGACAGCTCGAAATGGGGCGAGGCTAATTCATGGATTCCTCTTGTGCGTGTGGTAGCCCATGAGTTCATGAATGTTGCCATGGTGCATGCGTCGCCTAACTTGTGTGTAAAGTGCAGGCTGATCACGAGTCCCCCACACTCGAGCACATTCGCTTGAATCACGACTAGGGGATTGCCGGCTAGTCCCAGTGGGAACTCAGACAAACGGCCATGCAGGTCCATGTCACAGCTCCTCCAGTCTCCCTGGAGGAGCTGATCAAGCTGGCCATACACTTTGGTGTGCACAAATTCTACTCCTTGGTCGTTACAGTCAATAAAGTGCCCTTCTTCGACATACCGACCAGCTAGCGGGTAGAAGATCGCTAGGGTTTCCAAAAGCGACTCCTCCAAAAGGCGTAGCCTTTGGAAAGTATCGTCTACATGGTTTTCACCATTGGCCCGGTAGTAGAAAAAGCATTCCCATATGAGCTGGAGGCTGAAGAACATCTATGCATGAAATTTTTAACTTTTGATGGTGATCTGGTGTTGGAGCTGATGGCTTGATCAGTTTCTTGCTTTCTACTTCAACCTTTGTCGCGACCTAAATTTCGGTGTACCACCTAGTGTTTAGGCTAATGGACTACTAAGTCTTAAATTTAGTTCACTCATATCAATTCGCAACTTAGGTTCAAATTTTTAATATGTAAATGGATTTTATTTAGGAGTTGCCACTAATTAGTTTATGATAAGCCGATTAGATACCTAAGTAAAATAACGGGAGAATTATTTTACTTCTATGAACTAGAGACTTTGGGTACGGAGACTTAGTTACCTTAGATTTCTCTAATACCCTTTCAATACCATTCTTTTTATTTTTAAAAATGTTTTTGCAAGCAGTTTGATGTTATTTAAACCTAAATCACTATCATGCAATAGCGACCATTATTAAACAATCAAATAAATTGCATCAAAAGAATTAAACTCACAAAGCAAGCAATTTTTTTGAGTTTTCTTTTATCTTGAAATTAGAACTTTACTATATAATATGCACTTTAACTACATAACTTAATTTTACTAACAACCGATTTCTAATTAAATGAACCTAACATGCAACTTAGTTTAGATATAATATTTATCTAATAGTTGCTTGTCTTGAAAAATAAAATTAAAAAAAAACTCAAAAATCAAATCTTGCATCAGAGTGTGTTAGTTTAGTAAATTAGGATTGCATTTTTAGGATTGCACTTTTAGATAATTTTTGGAATAGATTAGGATTGGATTTAAATATATATATATATATATATGTATATGTATATGTATATGTGTATGTGTGTATGTGTATGTGTATGTGTGTGTGTGTATGTGTATGTGTATGTGTATGTGTGTGTGTGTGTGTGTGTGTGTATTTATAGATAAGGGCTTAGATAATCTTTGCACATTCTAATAATCTCATTTTTCTAAAATAGTTTTCTAAGATGGGATAGGGTTTAAGTCAAATTAATCCCTAAAATAAATTAGAAAATTATTCATTTTAGATAATTTAATTAGGGTCTTTATTAATTCCGAGTTTCAATAAAAATACAAAAAAATTAGGTGCATGTCGATAAAGACATTCATCAAATAAATGATTAAAATAACCGAAAAAATAATCTATGGTCTCATGGATTAAATTAACGATTATTTTAATTCTAAAGATCACAACATATAATAAAGTTCAAAATAATTAAAAATTTGATCTAAAGTCTTATGGAACAAATTAATAATTATAATGATTTGACAATTAAAATACTAACAAAATGCCTAAAAATTAATATAATTAAAAAAATGATCCGACGTTTTACGGATCAAATTAATAATTACAATAATTTTGGATAAAATCCCTGTGGTTAATGCTCATGAGATTCATGAAATGAATACTGACATCCAATGTTCCAATAACTGAACTTAAAAAAAAAAAAAAAAACTAAAATAAAATAAATGAAGAATAAAATTAAAAAATAAACTAAACTACCTAAGGGGGACAGCAGGTTTGGAAAAACACAGATGACGGGGGGTGTGCGCGGCGTTCAAGCGGCGTCAGGCAAAGACAGACCGGTGGGTGTTGGGCGAACTGGCAGGCGGCGACAGTGACGGTGCGGGCTACAGCAGAACGGAGGTGCGGCGTCGGGTGGTCACCGAGGATAGAGGTGGAGGCTGGCCGTGGGCGTCGGATTGCGAGCTAGCTGCTGGCGCGATCGTCGGGCAGAGGTGCAGGCGGGGGCGGCGGCGTCAGGTTGCTGCGGAGGTGTAGCACGGAGGTGTTGCAGGGGGTTACAAGCGAGACAGCGGCGCGGTGGCTGGTGCAGGCATAGTGGATGACACGAGCTCACGCGTGAGGCGGAGCTCCAGTGGCTGGCGAAATGGTGACTACTTCAGGTGGACTGACAAAGCGGCGGTGCTGCTCGGAAACTAGCAGAGCAGCTTGGAGACTGGCGAAGGCTCGAGTGCTGCGGGGGCGTCACGGAGGACTCGGGCGCGGCTGCTGGCGTCATGGGACGCGACGGTGGAAGGCGGAGCGACGAGTGGCAGTGTCGCGCAACGGCCGGCGGAGGGGGTCGACAGCAGAAACCCCGCGAGGAAGAAGAACTTCTTTCTTCTTTTCTTTTTTGCTTTTTTTTTTCTCTCTCCTCTAATCCCTCACGTCACCTTTCCCTGTCACTCTCTGCACTCCCTGCTGGCTTATTTTTTTCAGCTGTTGCTTTTCTTTCTTCCTTTTTGACTTTTGAACTCAAGAGAAACCGAAGGAAAAAGACTCAACGAGAAAACAAACAAGTTTTTTCTTCTCTATTTTTTATGAATTCACCCCTCTTTTGGTCATGAAAATTGTGGCTCTTTTTATAGTGATTCCAGATGATCGCTTTCTATGGTATTTTCAGAGTTTACATTTTTTATTGCATTGATTTGGCTACGTATTAGAGTATGATTTTACAATAAATTCGATCTTGCTTCGATTCATTCCCTTTTATCAAAATTTTTGCCCTGTATTCACCTGATTTTTAATTGCCTTTGCATTTATCAAAATCTGAATATTCATCAAAATTTTAAATTTCCATGCATAATCAATAAAATCGATTTTCCCCTATTTTTTTTTTTTTTTCCTTTTATTTGTGATTTTTATTTTTATTTTCCTAGGGTTACCAAAAATTAGGTATCAACAACCTTCATACTTGAATGGGTTTTCCTAGCTTAATAGTTTTTGGAGACTATGAGAGTAATAGCATATTATGAGCCAATGTCAGTGGTGTTAGATCATATAATACAAATAATAAATGAATCTAAAAGTGGACTTCAACACAACGATCTAGGTATACCTTCTGTGGACTATGATTATAAATCTATGATTTGCTGATAAATATTCTTAGTGAATCCCATGACATAGCCTATTGAACGCTGGTGTATGAAATAGACTTTAGGAATCTAAGGGAAGTGGTGAGTCGATTCAACTAACTTGCTGTGGAAGTAACACTCACAAAGACATAGCATGGAATTTTTATCGTGCAAGGTATATTGCAATTGCCCACTTTAATTAGCACGGTTGGCTCATCACCGTCGTTGGGCTACATGGTAGTTTTTTAAAGATGATATCTCGCAGGAGCTAATCTTCATGAGAATATGCCTTTCAAATGGAAGCACTCGAATGCCCCTTATATCTTTAACCAACTTTTGTTTACATTTCTTAATTTTTTTTGGTCGGTTTGTTTACATTTCTTAATTACACCTTAAATTCACAAACTCTTACCTCAAATTATATCTATTTTAGGTGTTTCTCACCTCTTTGCTAAGTTAGTTATCAACTAACTTATTTGAGTTAATTACTAGGTTCTAGCCAATTGGTACAAGTTCCACAATTTTTGAAACTCAGAACCTACCTTACATATTCTAAAATTTGGAATCAAGTTGGTCAAGTTCCCAATTCTTCCCTAAGACATTGCTCACCCTTAGAGAGAAAGTATTGTGCAAATGCATAGAGAGAGAAAGAGGGGATTGTGGATGACACGTATCCATCGGTCAATGCACTTGTGCAAATTTAATGTGGCGTCATAGTTGTATGTAATATTTTCTCATGGAATTTAAGCAAGAAAATGATATTTCTTGAAATCCAAATGTAATAACATGGTCTAGAATCAAATAGATAGCATTTATACAAGCAATCGTCATCGATCGGGTTTAAGCACATATGAAGAGGAAATTTCAATTTCTTGGGAAAACTGGAATTATTAGAAGAGATTCAAGTATGAAGGTAAGAGGTGAGGGTGTGCAACTGAACCGAATACACTCAAGAGCCGGACCGGCCCACCCAGAAAATAGGACAGGAAACCGGTACTCATTGAAACCAGTTCGGGAACTAGTTCCCAAAATTTGGAATCGATTTGAACTGGTCCAAGAACCTATTCCAAGTGATTACCCACCTAAAAACTAGTTGCTAGACCAATTTGGGAAGCCCATAGTCCAAAACCCTACTTTTTCTCCTGATTTCTATGTTAGGCACGTCCTCCTCTCGTTCTCGTCTCTCAATTCAGTTTTACATATCGTAGCAATGTTTTAATGGTGGGTTTGTTGTTAGAGACTAGTATCGTAGCAATGTTTTAAGTGTAAAGTTGAAAATTTTTTGGGATCTTCCTCGCCTGAGCAGCGCTTTTCGATTCACTGTGCCCCTTTGTTGGCTATGTGGGTGTTCGTTTTTTGTCAATGCGGCGTGGCTGTTCAAGTGGGGCGTGTGATGCAAAAATGGGAGGCATTGGCCGTTGCTTTCAAATGGAAGCGTGTTCATGGAGGGATATCATTTGTGATGATGGAGGGTTGGATGGTTCTGCTAATCATGGTGCTCTTCTTCCAGGTTCATTGCTAAAAATGACCATGGCATCCAAAGTGATTCACGTCTGCAACGTTGGGAATGAAATCTCAGAGGTACATGTTTTCTTGCAACTTTTGCTCCCAAGCAAATTCTTTTGGGTGTAGAAATAGGCATGTTCTCGCATATTAATGTAAAATTCGAAACTGTATAGAATATTGGACAGTTACAAAATAGGTTCCAATGGAAACATGGTTATCTCAAGAATTGGACTAGAAAAACAAGAGTGGCTCCAAAATAGGGTTTAGTGCAAATAAGGTCAGGTACAAGATCTAAAAAAAGGGAACCGGCTATAACAGGGTCGGGTACAGGATATAGGGTCCAGGTTTGAAACCTACCTATCCTAGACCCAATCACTCATAGTCGAAGGGCAAAGCAAGAAACCGATTAAGCCATCAACTTTGACGCCAAACAACCGTAGAAAGCTAAATCTTTCATGCGTATATGAGCTTCAATGTCCAGTTCATGTCAGAATCCTTTTCTACTACCAGGCCAACGGCGAAAACCATGCAGTCAATACTTTCCAAGGATTCGCCTTTTTAAGGAGTTGCTCTCGGAAATTTCAATTTCTCTGATTGAAATTGTGTGATAAGTAAAAATCATATTTAGATTGAATATGGGTTTTCTAGTTAACATGGTAGTGGATTGCTTTGCTTCGAGGTAAGTACATTTTTCCCTATCTTAGCAATTTATTTATTGCTTTGATTTATGGAGTTTTATATTAATGGTTGCACGCCCACATGATCACCTCACATATTAATGAATAGGCTAAAATCAATTTAAGGTCCCTACAAAATATTTTTGAAAATAAAAGAAAAAAAGGTATCCAAATGGTGTTTTCTAAAATCATAGAATCTTTAGTAAAGTAATCCTCCCAATACTTTACTTGAATTTCTATTTATTTATTTTTTGAACACTTGAATTTCTAATTGACTCATCAAAAAATAGATTAGTGACTCTTAATTGAAAATGAATTGGCATGTTAAATAACTTGTGCATAACTTACAACTCGGTATGAGTTTAGAAGAGCCTGAGTTAAGTGTAAGTTTAATAATTCATTAGCCGTCCACTAGGTGATTCATCGCTTCAAGGAGGTCACGACACTCATTTTCTAGATAATATAAGCCCAAATTATTCAAATATAGTATGTGCAAGGAGTGAACGTGAACTTTAACTTTGGTGTGCATCTCAATCAAATTTTCTTTTTTCACAAATTTTTTATCAAGATTGTCAGACAAGAATTATGCAAGGAAAAAGAGACGAGGAGACTGTCGAACCAACTTGAGACTCCGGTGGCATATTCAGATGGCAAAAGTCAAACTCACTCTAACCATGGTTTCATTGGCGGGTCGGGTAGGACTTTGTCTCTATAGATTAGACGCACAGCATTGATTCCGCTATCAATATCATCGAATACAAACAAAATCATATTTAAGTAACCCATTCAACTTTAAATAAGAACTCGCCTATTTAAGATGGGCTTTCTCATTATAAAAACAAAATGTCAAATCCCTCCGCTACCACACAAGCTAATGCTTTTTAAGATAATGATCGTTCCCACTTAAAATATTAAGGTTGAGTTCATCTCGAGAAAAATATGGCATTTTTTGAAGATGTTTTCTAAGAAGTTATTTTTGGTATTCAATTGAAACTAGAAAATAAACTGAAAAATATTTTCCACCGTTTAATAGGAAAATTAGATTTTTCAAGGAAAATTACTAAAAAATCGAAATTTTTTAATTTTTTTCTTTTCTTTCATTTTCTTTTTCCTTCTTCCTTGGCCACTAGTCAGCCACATTGATGACTGGTGACCGGCCACTAGCCAAGAAAGAAGGAAAAAGAAAAAAGAGAAAAAGGAAAAAATAATTTTATTGACTTTAAGCACAGGTTTTTTGTTGATTAGAAAAACATTTTCTGTTAACCTATTTTCTTAAGCAAACCGAACGCTAGAAAATAAAGAAAATATTTCCCCAAAAAATATTTTTCGCAAAGTGAACTAACCTAAGTAAATGAATTTTCAGTCACAATCATCCGTTAGTATGCAATGACATCCACTCTTTTTAAGATAAAGACAACTGCACTAGAAAGGTACTTAATAAGTTGATAAACATTGTTTAAGAGTTGATCGTGTTCACAAGAACCATTATTGTTAAAGAAATCAAATAGATGTGACAAATACTACAGACCTGAGTCCATCATTTTCATTGTCCCACTCTAGATTACTGTAAAATATAATGACTTTGCAAATGATATATTGGAGCAAGATCTCTATCTCAAACTAAGAAGTGAATGCCAGAATTTCCGGATCTTGTTTAAGAAGAATCATCTCATCATCATTGGTGGTTATCCATGCATTGATTCCTCCGCTCTCTTTGTCATCGATAAGAAAAATCGATCTGAAATTCGTCGACGCGTTACCGACAAGAGCTGGCCTTTCCCACCCGAATCATTCTCATACAGCCCGAATCGGCACCAGCTACTAATATTAATCAGACACTCTTCGCCTGGGAACACTATCTTGAGGAGTTCGATTATAGAATCGCCCATCATCGAGCAGAGCTCCTCCCCATATACTATTGTTGCCCATTTCGTTTTGGCGTCCAATATCATGCTTCGCATCATGTTCACCATTGCATTGAACTCCAACTTGCTTTCGCCGGCTCAGGTTGACCGGATTGCGCAAACAGTAAGGCGAAGAGATTGCCACAAGAATTCGCGGGTATTTGCTAGACTGACTTTCTCACGCAAGTTTATCGGCGTACAAACCACGAAAGTCCTCTGTCCACTGTGCGTATTTTGATCAACACTGAAGAAAGCCCTACTTATTAGTGCCGAAACAACCTGCACCCTTGAAGGCTGGGAAGTGTAGGCCATTGAATCCTTTGCATCGTCCCTGGCCAGGGCTTTCAGCTTCGATATAGCATTACTGCTGAACCTGAACCTACTCATGACGAATCCCTCATTGCCATACGAGGTTGAGACCACTTCAGAACCAACCACCCTTTAACCGGGAATAGTGATGACAACTCGAAACTTGGACAGACTATCGCGTCTATGTTACCTCGACAAGCAGTAGCCCACGAATTAATGAACATGGCCATGGTGTACATGTCACCAATCTTGTGTGTAAAGCGTAGGCCAATCGCTAATCCATTGCACTCGAACGTATTCACTTGAATCACAACTAATGGATTGCCTACTACTTTGGTTGGGAATTTCGATAAAAGGTCAAGCAAATCCATGTCGAGGTCTCCATGGAGAAGCTGATCAATCTGGCCCTCCACTTTGGCATGGACGAACTCAACTCCAACGTCGTTACAATCGATAAAACAACCGTCATCCTTGACGTATCTCCCTGTCATAAAATAAAAGAGCGTTAGGGTTTTGGAAAGTGACTCCTCCATTTGGTGAAGCCTTCGAGGAATATCAACTTCTGGGTTCTCAGGATCATCTCTACAGTAGAACATAACATAACGGCGATATAATTTGGCATTTGAAGATCCATTGATGTCAGTTCGGCGTCAGCGCTGACGGCTTGACCAACTTCTTCCATTGTACTTCCACCGTCATGCTTGGAAGTAATTTAGTCAAACAAGGATGGGAGAATGGTTGTGTGCAAGCAATGCCCGTTTTATAGTGCGCTCCAAGACAAAATTTAAGTCTTGGAACTAATATGCATTTTACGACTGCAACTAAAAGAATCTTCTTGTTGGTATATCCACTTCCTGTCTCCCACATCAATGAGGATAAAGTTTCTTCGAGACCAACTCAAATAATGACAAATTTAGATTTTATTGGACATTAAGTAGTGCCCGTTTTTAAAGGCTAGTTTGCAGTCTAACAGGTAATTTATTATGCTAATTTAAGGACAGTTAATAAAAAAAGTGTTAGTACTACGAAAAACCCTAATGCGATATATATGTTAGAAATTTATCTAAAACTAATTTTTTTAAAAATCATGAAAAACTCTAAACTAATACACATGTGATAAATTTATTTCAAATTAATTTTTTATCCCAAAAAACCCCAAACTGCTAAAGTGGTGATAAATATTCTATTCATTAAATTAGATTAATATCACGAAAAATCACAAAACTATTACACATATGACAAACAGAGCGTAAAACCCTAAAGTGGTACACTTGTTAACTTTCATATGTCATTCAACTCAACAATTTAGCAATAAACTAACAGACGGTAAATTTGTCACAAATGTATAAGTTTCGAGTTTTTACTAGTCAAAAAGTTAGCTTTGAGTAAAAATATTATAGGTGTACTAGTTTAAAATTTTTTATGGTCAAAAATTAGTTTGGAGTAAGTTTGTTACAAGTACACTAGTTTTGGGTTTTCGTAGTCAAAAAATTAGTTTTGAATAAATTTATCACACACACACACACACACACACACACACACACACACACACACATATATATATATATATCAATTTCAATTTTTTGTGATATTAATCCTAAAAAAAATGAACATGAAGGTGACTTGACAACATCCATTTTCAAAGGGCTAATAAAGGTAAGCAATCATTTTGGGCTATTTCTTTGCCTACTTCCTTTGTCCTGAGTAAATTATAGCATTTTATATTATATGAAGTCAGATATCATTTTGGGCTCTTAATTTTGTTCATACTATGGGCTTAGTCGAATCTTTTGACTCGACAAACCCTTTATGAATAGTGCACGCAATCATCCAATCCAAATATAAGTAATGTTCGCCTACAGATATATTACGAAGAAAGACTTTATCCTTTTATTTTTACATGAAAGAATACTACAAAGACTAATTCTCATACTTACCAACGAGTTTCGATAATGCGCGGGCATGTCCAAAGAGGTGTTGACGAGGAATTGATAATGCGCTAGGGCGAAACCAAAATAATACGACTTGAAAGAACCAAGATCGCTCTGCGGTTCGACATTTGAGTACAAAGTGATTGAATGGTGCTTGAATGGAGTGGGAATTCTGCAAACAAAAAAGAATTTAAGGAAAATTAAATGGGAAAAATTATCCAAAGAATCATAAACATATTACACTTTTACCGATTTAGTCATAAACTTTTCAATTTTGTCAATTGAATCATAATTTTTACTTTTTACGAATTGAATCCATTTAGTCAATTTTGATCGAAAATCATTAATGTGAATGCTGGTCGTTTTACATAACATAGCCAACACTAGATATAGATAATTTTTTATAATATTTTTTTCTTTTCTTCTCTTTTTCTAATTTTCCTTTTTCTTTTTTTTTTTTTTTAATTCCTTTCATCTTCTATTACTTTTTCTTTTCTTTTCTTTTTCTTTATTTCCCTTCGTCGTGCCTCATCAATGGCTAGCTGAGGTTGCCAACCTTAGGCGAGGGCCACCCTCATTGGCCTCGGCCAAGGGATGCTCAAGCCTAAACTAGTGATGGCTGCCCTCACTAGATTAGGTGAGGGTTGCCTTCGTTGGCCTAGGAAAGCCACCCTCACCTAAGATGGCGAGGGTCACCTTGTCAGCTCAAGTAAGGGCAATCCTTGCCCTTGCCTAGGCTAGGGTTGCCCTTGCAAGCGCAGCAAGAGACGACCCTTGCGTGAGGTCGATGACCTACGTATACCATCGACGAGGCTTGGCAGTTGAAAAGGGGAAATAAAGGAAAAAAAAAACACAAAAAGAAGAGAAAAAAGGAGAAAGGGAGAAAAAAAAAAGGAAAGAAGGAAATGAGAAGAAAATGAAAGAATAAATAAATAAATTCAAAATAATTTAATCATCCACTTCAGTATCAATTGTTCTGCTAGGATCTTCAGGGTCCATGTCAGTAATTTCTAGCCAAAATTGATATCATGGACTTAATTGGCAAAAAGTGAAGCAATTTAAAATTCAATTAAAAAAATTTAAAGGTCTAAAATTGAGTTTGCAAAAGTGCAATAGGATTAGGACTTTTTGGACAATTTTCCCAAAAATAAATTGAATAGAATCAAAACTATGTCACATCAAAGTCTATTGAAACAAATATTCATACTTGGAATGGAAAATCACATGAAATCAAAATGCCAAGGCAATGAAAAGATAAAAGCTCTAGACATAGCCAGCACATATCCCATGTCATGAAAACTACCTATTTGTCGTTCGAGTATTCTGTAGAAGAAAGAGACACAAAGAGGTTGGAATGTTGCACTAAATTGATACTAGACTCGTCAAGCAGGTCGGTCAAATCAGGCTTATGTTAGATCACAAAAAGACTACCTAAATTGACTTATTTCCATACAATATAAATCTAGTTACTTATACCAATGCAACATGTATCCGACCATTGTCCAAACTGACCCATATTGCTAAAATACTTCAATATATAACTCGATTTAGGAAAACTCAATAAAGCAAAGAGTGGGCATCTATGAAAGAAAGAAAAAGTGAATAGAGAGTTATAAAAGTTAGATAAATCTATGTAAGTTGTAAATATATTTAATATCCGTATTATTTTGGGTTTTATCATTTTAAGTTCATTTATAACTCATTTAGTTAATATAACTAATTCATATAATAACTTAGCCCATCAAATGAGGTTAAATTAGCAGTTCGGGAATTAAACTTGTTTAATTTGTCATGTCGTGTCATTGAACTCGTTGAATACATGTGTCATTTTGGGAACTAAGAATCTAAAATGTTTGTTAATGTTATAATATGTATCGAGTTTGAGTCCGTGAACGAAACTGAACCCAAGATAAATTAAAGGAAAGTGGATATTTGGATTTCAAGTTGCTGATTTGTAGAGACCAAGGCATGAATTTGTAGATTATGGAAACAAAGCTTCGTTGGAATACAAGTTCAAGAAGTCTGACTTTGTGTTAGAAAAGGAAATAAAATCAAGGCTATCCTAGTAGGTGTGGGCTTCTGGAACTCAGTCAAACAACGATGAATAAGAGAAAGAATAAAAGGAAATAAAAGATATGATATTATTTGATGCAGAAGTTGGCTTGAATTCTATATATATATGCACATTCTTGTGGGATGCTTGGTGGATCACAAAAGGTCTTGAAGCGCTGTGTGAGTGTTCCGTCGTTGTTGATGCAAGCAATCTTGAAGCACCAAATATTGAGTGCTTGAAAGTGGGCTTGTTGTTTTTCGTTCGTGCAATTACATCTGAGAAGAATTAGTGTTTGTAGCCGATTAATTGAGATAAGATTTGCGTGTAATTCCTTCGTGAGATTGAGAGATTATTTCGTGAGGAATTTCAGGGCTAAACACTGTGTCCATTATTGGGTGTAGTTAGGGTTTGGAAAACACCGAGAGAGTGTTTAAGTGACTCAAGTGTGTAATTTTCCTTGTATCGCTTGATCTATAGTAAAATTCGTCGCTACTCTCCTTGTAGACGTAGGTTTTTATGACCGAACCATGTAAATCCGATGTCCAGTTTATCTTCTTCTTCCGTCTATGTATTATTGTTTTTTTTTTTTTCGTAAAGTCCGTCTATGTATTATTGTTCGATCGCTCGCTTTCGCAACAATTGATATCAGAGCTAGATTTGGCTAAGTTGAAGTGAATCGATGGCGATAGTAGAAGTAAAAGTGAGAATCAACAGATTTGATGGGAATAATTTTAGTTTCTGGAAGATGCAAATTAAAGATTATCTTTATTAGATGAAACTGCACTTGCCCTTATCTTGGGAGAAACGAGAGTTGATGAAGCAAGTTGATTGGGATTTGCTAGATAGACGAGCTATAGGTATAATTCGGCTGAAGTTGGCTCGTAACGTCGCGTTTAACATCGTAAAGGAGAATGTCATTACTGATTTGATGCAAGCCTTATCAAATATGTACGAGAAGCCTTATGCGATCAACATGGTCTATTTGATGTGACGTCTGTTTAATTTAAAGATGAGCAAAGGTGCATCAGTTACAGATCATCTCAATGAATTCAATGTCATTGTTAGTCAATTGAATTTAGTTGAGATTGACTTTGAAAATGAGGTACGTGCTTTGATTCTATTATCCTCATCGCCTGATAGTTGGAATACTACCGTTACTATCGTTAGTAATTTCTCTAGGTCAATAAGTTTGATGTTTGATGGGGTTCGTGATTTGATTCTGAGTGAGGACATCCATAGAAGAGAATCTGGCGAACTTGTATCTATTGCTTTAGTAGGTGAAAATAGAGGAAGATCTAGAACACATGTGGGTAAGAGTAGTAATAATATGAACAGGCGTAGTCAATCTAGGACCGGTGATGTTATCTATTGGAATTGTGGCAAGAGGGGGCATTTTAAAAGAAATTGCCTTAAGTTAAAGAATGAGAAGGGTAAGAAAATTATAGTTGACTATGTAGATAATGTTGCATCTATAACAAATAATGCCAACTATGTATTGTTTGTCACTAATTATTCATCGTTTGATGGATGGATTATGGATTGTGGTTGTTCTTTTCATGCAACACCAAATAGAAACTGGTTTACTACTTATCAATGCATAGATAATAGTAAAGTACAATTGGGGAACAACACTGAATGCGACGTCATCGATGTTGGCAATGTTAAAATTAGAATGCATTATGATATTGTGAGGACATTGACTGGAGTGAGGCACGTTCCAGAGTTGAAGAATAACTTAATTTCCTTGAGTGCCATAGATTTAGCTTGATATTAATATATTTCAGAATGTGGAATCTTGAAAAAAATTTCGAGGTGCTTTGATAATAATGAAAGGAATCAAGCACAATAGCCTGTATGAGTTTCAAGGTGAGACAATGACAAATTTCGCTGCGAAGATGTCGGATGCATATGTTCGAGAGTCTAAATTGTAGCATATGCGTTTAGGGCACATTGGCGAGAGAAGTTTGAAAGTTTTAAGTGAAAGAAATATATTATGTAGTTATGTTCCTAACGAATTGAATGTATATAGGTGCTGTGATTTAGATCAATGGCAGAAAGTACAATTCAGTACTATTGTCAAAGAAACCATGAAAATTATAGAGTTAATTCACTTGAATATTTACAAGTTGTCGCGGTTTCCTTCGAGAAAGAGTGCTAGATATATGCTAACAATTTTTTATGACTACTTGATGAAGATGTGGGATTTGTGCTTAAACACAAGTTTGATACTATTGTCAAGATCAAACAATTGATAGCTTTGATCGAAAAGGAGACTAATAAAACAATCAAGCATGTGCGGATTGACAATAGCATGAAGTTTTGCTCGAAGCTGTTAAATGAATTCTGCATGAAAGAATGCATAGTAAAACACCGCACTAATACTGATGAATCACAATATATTGCAGAATTGATGAGCAAAACGTTGTTAGAGACGACTCATAAAATGCTCTCTAGTGCTAGTATGGCTAGAAGATTCCTAGCGGAGTGCTAAGTACGGCGTGCTACCTAATGAATAGATCCTCATCAATTACGATTGGATATGAGACTCCAAAGGAAATGTGGTCAAGTAACATTGCTGATTCTTAGAATATTTAGTTGCCCATGTTATATTTGAACGAGTGATCCCGCTGAAAGGGTAAGAAAGTGTATATTTCTAAGCTATGCATGAGGTGAGAAGGGTTATCGATTGTGGTGCCCGGAGTTAAATTCATCTATTATCGGTAGAGAAGTTACGTTTGACGAGTCTCCAGTACTTCTAGCTACGAGTGATTATAGTAGTATTCAAACGGATCTGAACGGTGTTCAACTTGAGGTGGAGTCGCCACCAGAAATTCTTGAGGCAGGGAGTACGAGTACAAGCAAAGTAATCGACACGGATGGTGCTTGTAGTGAGGTGGAGCCTATAGAGCTAATGGTTGCCATAATTGCTGAAATTAAGAAGGTACGTATTCAATCTCCTAACAAATATATATGCAATAATGGTTTTGCTTTATTTATGGTTAAGGAGTTTGCGTCCGAAAATCCTTGTGGAGTAGTTAAAGGTGCATGTGGAGTTAATATTCTAATGAGGTCCTCAGTTATGGAAAAGTTCAAGCAATGCTTAGACTTGGATAATATTGTGGCGGTTAAGCCCATCAAGGGCTATGGGAAAGTAGCAACAAAGTTTAAATGTTTGCGAAGTGATTGTGACTTGGCTCAAATGTCGAGTCAAGATGGAGATTGTTATAATATGTCTCGAGTTTGAGTTCGTGAACGAAATTGAACCCAAGATAAATGAAAGGAAAGTGGATATTTGGATTTCAAGTTGCTGATTTGTAAAGACCAAGCTATTATAATATGTCTCAAGTTTGAGTTCGTGAACGAAACCAAACCCAAGATAAATTAAAGGAAAGTGGATATTTGGATTTCAAGTTGCTAATTTGTAGAGACCAAGCCATGAATTTGTAGTTTACCGAAACAAAGTTTCATTGGAATCCAAGTTCAAAAGGTCTGACTTTGTGTTAGAAAAGAAAATAAAATCAAGGCTATCCTAGTAGGCATGGGCTTCTGGAACTCAGTCAAACAACAACGAATAAGAGAAAGAATAAAAGGAAATAAAGGATACGATATTATTTTATGCAGCAATCGGCTTGAATTCCAAGTGTATATATATATGCACATTCTCGTTGATGCCTGGTGGATCACAAAAGGTCTTGAAGCACCGCGTGAGTGATTGATGTTCCGCCGTTGTTGATGCAAGCAATCTTGAAGCACCAAATATCGAGTGCTTGAAAGTGGGCTTGTTGTTTTTTGTTTGTGCAATTACATCCAAGAAGAATTAGTGTTTGTAGCCAATTAAATCTTGAGATAAGATTTGCGTGTAATTCCTTTTTGAGATTGAGAAATTATTTCGTAAGAAATTTCGGGGCTAAACACTGTATGCGTTATTGAGTGTAATTAGGATTTGGAAAACACTGAAAGAGTGTTTGAGTGACTCGAGTGTATAATCTTTCTTGTATCACATGATTTATAATGAAATTCATCGTTGCTCTATCCGTGGACGTAGGTATTTATAACTGAATTACGTAAATCTGATGTCCGATTTATTTTCTTCTTCTATCTATATATTATTGTTTCATCGTTCGCTTTCACAACAGTTAACAATCTCGGGCACGCGTTAAACCTAAATCTAATACAACAAGATCATATGATACGGTAAGATTATGACCAAAAGCCACCACTTGCCGGTCTAGCTAAGCTCTTCCTTGATATAGTCATTGAACCATTTTCTAACTAACTTGACGGTGATTCACAGGTCGCAGATCTCGAGACAAATGGTACTATCAGTCCGATGACTTAACCGCACATTATGGTGGTTCTCCTCGGACCTCTAAAAATTGAGCAGGTAGAAAATTTATGGGGGCGCTCTTACCAAGCCGGCAGCCAGTCAGTTTCACTATCCTCGTTTTGTTCAGCACGTCAAGAACAATTATAAAGAAAGACTTTCCATACGTACTGGATTTGTTGATTTGTAGAAATTATAACTTCTGCAATCAATCTTCCGATCAAAGTACCTCAGCAAATTGAAACCAACATATGTGACATATGTGCCAACGCAGGCCGAAAGTATGATGTGCGGAAAGTCGGTACGATGATGGACAAGTAATTCACACTGATCAAACCGCAAGAAAATAATTCAAGATATGGTCAAGAACCCTCTATAGCTTTTCATTAGTGGCAATATAGTAGTACAACAGGGTTACCTAAAGTTTGTTAGATCCAAACTTACCTAACTTTTTGCAAGAGAGCGAGTTTTTTTCAATTTCCTAATATAACTTACAAATCAACATACTGCTATTACACTGAAAAACTAAATAAAACAGACAAAGGTTTATTCGTCCATCCTTCACATTACATGTGGACTTACAATGTGCATACATGAAATTATATAGTCCACGGGTCACGTGCGGATAAACTCTATGATAGGATCGTGCTGTTCTACTTATGGGAAGCATATTCTAAAATGTCATCTTGTTGACGGAAAAGATCCATGTCTTCTTCAGTCAGGCTCACCCACGCCTCAACTCCATTATCATCACCACCTTTCTTGTGATCCATCAACATGACCGAGTCAAACGAAGTGCATAAGCTACTCACAAACTCAGGTTCACCCCAACCCAAATTAACTTGGTACAGCGGAAACCGACACCAGCTGCTGAAAATGAGCACGTCGGTGTCGCCTTTTCGCAGTTCCTCTTGAAACTGTCCCACCGAGTTCGTCACCATGTCGCCCAAATCCTCCCCGTCGATCGCATTTGGTAATTTAGCAAGCAAGGTTGTTATTGCATCTCGCACCAAACCCACCAAGCCATGTAGCCCAAGCTCGGTCACCTCGGCTGTGGACTTCCCGTTCACCATTGTGTAGACATTGCCGCCCAAATTATCGTGCCATAGGAGATCTGTCCTTCCGCGCAAGTTCACCGTGTGTGAAATGAGGAACGGCTTGGATTGACCATTTCTCAGCTTGGCAATTTTCAAGAGAGCAATGGAAACGAGCGCTGTGACCAGTTCCACACGAGAGGGTTCCCTTTCGGAATTGAAGCCTCCGCTCCTTGCGATGGCTTTGAGTTTCAAGATAGATTGGTTGTCGAACACGAATCTTTTCACGACATATTTCGCACCTAGCATTAGTTTGGCAGGAGGCTCGAGCTTGGGCAAGTCTCTTGGCGGTAAAATGGATGATACATCGAAGCACGGATGGTTAACCTTCTGAATGCTTCCACGACATGCCATCGCCCACATGCTCAGGAAGGATGATATAGTGTGCATGTCGGCGATTCTGTGCGAGACGCGGAGGCCAACCGCCATGCCACCACAAGTGAATTTGGTCATTTGGACAACCACCAGAGGCGACCCAATCTGGTCCATCTGATGAGGTTGAGTTGCCAAATGACCGAGGACATCATCGGGGTCAGTTTCTCTATGGAGAAATTGATCGAGAGTTCCATCAGCTTTGGCTTCCATGAGCTCCACCCCTTGGTCGTCACATTCAAGCAAGCACTTCTCTTTGACATATCGGCCCGCAAGAGGGTAAAAGAAGGTTAGGGTTTCTGCGAGAGCTTTCTCAAGTAGACGAAATCTTTCGCTGATAGGCACGAATGAAGGGTCAGGTACATCAGTTTTGGATGAGTAGAAGAAAATGATACCAACATAAACTGGAGGCTGAAGCTGATCAATTAGAGAAATCTTCAACTTGCGAAGGTGGTCAGCTGTGGGAGCTGAGGGTTTGACCAGCTTCTTGCTCTCTATTTCAATCTTCATTTTTCTTCCTGAGTTGGCCTCACTATTTTGCTTTCAAGTGCTCGCGATAGTCACCCTATTTATAGAGTTGGATCTGTAAAACCCTCCACACAAGACTAAATTGTTAATCGATATTTAACAAAATAATAAATTTTCTCTTATAGGTCGTTACACATGCCATGTCCCCGATTTTAAAGGTTAAATTAGAACTCTTCGTTCAATTTGCAGTTTAAAGTAATAAACAAAAACCTTAAAAAAAAAAAAAAATCTCAAGAACTCTAGTGCTGAAAGTACCTCTTCTCTGAATCCAAAGACCATTCCAGATGAGCGTTAGAAAGTCTCAAACTAGAACATAACGAAGGCAGTTGGTAAGCATTTTTTTTTTTGGGTAGAAAGTTGGTAAGCGTTTGTTCTGATCAACGTTAATCAAGTTTGCGAAAGTTAATGTATATTTGTAGATCCTCTTAAGAAACCTGGTCAACGGACATAATTAGAATGCGGACCAAGTCTAAATTAATATTACGTCTAGATGAGACGTCATATGTCTCACTTCATGCACGAATGTATACCAATAATTTACAAAGTCAACTTTGGTAGTTTCATGAGTATACGCTCAACGTTTTGTCTTAGGTAGATTGGCATACATTTGAAATCTTCTAATAACGCAACTACTGACCCAATAATTAGCGGTATTGAAATAGTTTCTCTCTAGAAAATATAAAGCGATGAGTTGACAAAGCATAGGGATTTTCCATTGAAGCAAGACTTCTTCATTATTTGTTAAGTTTAATTGGCCGGCCACTTAATAAACGAAGAAGCCAGCTTTGTCTCATTTACAGAGGATTACGTTAGAGACGCTTCAAGGATATAGGGACGTCCTTTCATGCCAACCAAGTTGTCGCGACTCCAATGGTTCTTTAGATCAAATTTTTTCAATCAGAAATTGACACATGGCATCTTCCTGCGAGTCTGACGCCAGCAAAGTTTTATCATCTGTCGTCTTATCACATCAAACACACTTTGGCTCCTGGGGTGGTTACAAGTGACTGGCTATGAGGTCATCCCTTGGTCTCCGTAACTCGTTTCTACGCGGCATTTGCACATTTAATTACGACGATATATTACAGTATCATAAAACATGTTACGACATTTTTATACTTAATCACAATGATGTGCTGTCAAATTATATGACATACCAAACGTTTTGTAGCAGTACTTGATGTCAATCCACTTGAGGATTAAAAAGAAAGATTCGAATAGTCAGACACCCCTCGTGACACTTTTTATTAATTTATTTTTGTTTAATAGAAAAAATTTTGGACTTAGTTGAACTCCATTTAGCACAAGGCTCTTAATCTAAAGATTTAATATAAGATAGTGGCCTACAAGTCCAAGATCTACTCCTCTACAATAAGTCCTCAAATTTTATTCAGATCTCATTTGATTTACTGAAATGAAGAAATTGAAATAAAACAGAAGGAATCTGAAATAAAATAAAGGTAGTTTATTGTTATTTCTAGATGATAGTCCATTTATGATGTCATCATCCATATTTTGGAAAACATCAATTCTATGCTCTAAATATAATTACCATTTGGTTTATGCATGCATCTTATAAAGATTTTTATTCTTCGACAAAAAAATTCAGTAATGCTCGGCAAGAGATTCCATCCCCGGTCGATATGGACCTAAGAGCAAGATTCTCCCGACCATATCTTTATAAGTAGTGTCAATAGAGCGTAATGATTGGTCTAAAAGATAAGCAATTCTGTCTTTTCAGGGACAACTTATGATGCATTTAAGATCCTTGCCGACTTCTTTGTCGTACTTCTTTTTCTTTCGTTTTCTTTTTTAACTATATAATTAGAACTTCGTCCCCTTCTATATTTGTATTAGTGAACAATTCAGGCATGTTTTCTTTCTTTAGGGTGAGAAGGATTTGGAGTCCGAATGTTTCTTGCCTGGTTTTGATTCCTTGTTGCAATTGTCACATATGGACATTATGTTGACAAACATAATGAACGAATTCTCTCTCACAAGAGCAAATATTTTATCAAGAGACCCAACAAAATCCATATATATAACTAGTGAGGACATTCATGTAAAATCTTGTTTACAATGACGGTGTAAATTCTATATTTTCTATGAAGACCTCAATTTATCGTTTCAATTTGCACTATTTGCTAAATTCTTAGATACAATGAGTATGCAAATGATATGACATTTTGGGCAACATGTATCTCCGACTAAGAAGTAAATGCTTGGATCTCCACATCATGTTTGAAAGGAATCATCTCATCTTCCTTAAGGGTCACCCACGCATAGATTCCTTCATCATCTTCATCGTCAATTAGAAAAACCAACCTGAATTTTACCGATGCGAGGCCAACTAGAGCCAGCCGTCCCCACCCAAAGTCGTTCTTGAATAGCTGGAACCGGCACCAGCTACTAAAGGAATAAGATGCTCTTCACTTGTGAACACCAATTCCGTGAAATCCATTAGAGAATCCTTCACCATTGAATGTAGCTTCTCTCCATCTAGTACTTTTGCGTACCTTGCTTTGGAATTGCGTACCATTTCGCTTATCATGTTCACCACTTCTTTGAACCCCAACTCGCTTTCATCGGCCATGGATCTACCGAATTGAGCGGCAATCACGGTATAGAGATTGCCATAAGAATTAGTAGGTATCGTGAGACCGATTTTCTCGCGCAAGTTCATCGTCATGCAAACCACAAAAGGCCTTAAGTCTGCCATGTTTGTGTCAATCGATATTAACAAGCGCCCTAATTATTAGTGCCGAAACGACCTCTACCCTTGATGGCTGCAAATTATCAGTGATTGAATCCGGCGCATCAGGCGCAGCTCGGGCTTTCAGTTTGGAGATAGCCTTACCGTCGAACCTGAACATACTGATAATGAATTTCTCTATATGAATATAGGGTTCCGGCCAACTTCCGAAGGATGACTCTTTCGGGGGGAATATAGACGATAACTCGAAACTTGGACAAACTATCTTGTGCATGTTGCCCTGGCACATGTTGGCCCAAGAATTCATGAACATGGCCATGGTGTACATATCGCCAATCTTATGTGAAATACGCAGGCCAATGGCTAATCCGCCGCACTCAAACACGTTCACTTGAATCACAACCAAGGGATTGCCCGCTACTTCGGTTGGGAATTTTGACAAATGATCGAGCAAATCCAAATCTGGCTCTCCATGGATAATCCGATCGATCCGGGCGTCCACTTTGGCATGCACGAGCTCAACTCCGTGGTCGTTACAGTCGATGAAGCAACCGTCGACTTCAATATATCTCCCTGCCATAGGATAAAAGATTGTTAAGAGTTTCCGAAAGGGACTCCTCCGTCCGGTGAAGCCTTTCGAGAATATCAACTCCTGAATTCTCAGCATTATCTCTATAGTGGAAGACGATGCCGACATAAGCCGGCGTTTGAAGCTCGTCCATTGAAGACAACTTTAGTTTTCGCCAGTGCTGAGGCGTAGGCGCCGACGGCTTCACCGCCTTCTTCCACTGTGCTTCCACCTTCATTCTTGGATGGCTTCTCAGGATATGTATAGAACTTCAAAATGGAACTAATTTGGTCGAAAGAGCAAAATTTCAGAAGGCATACACTATGATCTGTCCCATGTATCAGTATTGCTTGTTTTATAGGTTTCTCGAACAATTTTAAATCTTGGAAGTGCTACGCATGATAAGATTGGTCAACGAAATTGACATAGAGAGTCACGTTAGAGATTTGGAATATATCCTGCTTATTTATTTAAATATTGCTTGTATCCAGTCACATTAATGAATGATGCATAATTCTATTGCTCCGTGCTAAAAAATAGTAAGTTTTTGGTAAATTTCAACGAGTATGGGCGAGTGTCAAAGACCCTGTTAGTAAAAAATTGACCATCGACCTTTTGTTTTTAAGGGAACTTTTAGAGACTTTCCTGCGTATTAAGTACCAACTATTTTACCACCGGCCGTGGTGGCTCCGCCGGGTAGGCTCCAGACCTTTGAAGGGAGAGATTGGGAGTTCGAAGCCCCTGCGACGCAAGGTACAAGAATGCTGGTGGGCCATTAGGTGATTGACGCGTGGGGCGGGGGTGGTGGTCTCCCCGCTAGCGACACCTGGGAGTTTACGTAACGGCTGTCAGCCAAGGCGGTTCCTCTAGCATAAAAAAGAAAAGAAAAGAAAAGAAAAGAAAAAAGTACCAACTATTTTTTATACTTTAGAAATTAGCAACTTTCAGCTAACTTACCATCTTTCATTTACATAACTTACTAATGTTCCAAATTTAATAACTCTTATATGAAATTTAAGAGCGAAATTTAAAGTTTTGTCAAATTAAATTACCAACTATTTTTGGGATGCCAACTCTCCTTTAATTTTTTTTTTATCAATCTATAATTGTTCTTGAATTTTTATCAACTTTTCTACTGAATTATAAACGTGCTAGTTAGCAACCTTACATTCTCCTATTAAACTACCACATAATTTTAAGGTACAAACGCTTATTTGAGTTACTAATCGATCTTTATTTGATTTTTTTTATTTGCCAACTTTCTTTTTCTTTCCAAATTGGATTTGCACTTCTTAGCAATTCCTTGAATTTATAAAATATTTTGAAATTACCGGCCTTAATCATAGTCACTTACTAACTCATTAAGTTTGTCTTTCTTTTCAATTACCAACTATTCTTTTTTCGCCCACTTTTATTTAACGTTTTGAAGCACGCCTTAAATTCACGGACTCCTACATGAAAATTACTAACTTTTATTTAAGTAATTCATCAATTCTTCAATCTAATTACCCACAAGATTTGGATTATCAACTCTTTATTGAGTTATCTATTAACGTTTAACTTCTTCTTTTTTAAATTACCAAATTTTCCATTGGGTTACTGTCACAACCTTTTAAGAGCTTAACTGCAAGGAAAAGCTAATGGATTATTAAGCAAATACTTAGTGCGGACTATCCCAAGCTCACACCAATCTTAACTTTGGGTTTTAATTTAATTAATTACACATGCAATTTGATTTCATTTAGGAGTCGCCACTATCTACTATGGGTTGATAAAAAAACCCAAGTCAAATGCGGGAAATTTTTTTAGTATTGTGAATTAGGGATTCCATGGATATGAGGACTTGATTATGCTAAATAAGTATAATACCATTTCAATAGATTCTCTTATTTCAAAAGATTGTGCAAGCAGTCTTGGTTAATTTTAATTAAGCTACTAACATGTAATGGGTGATCATGTACGCGAACAAGAATATAACCTAAATAAATCAAAGAAATAAATAAAATTTTAGAAAATGGTAGAGAACCTCGATACGTTAAGCAAACTGAAAGCTCCATTATGTCCAATACATCAAGTGTTCTATAAACTGTTAACGTGCCGAAACATGATTTCTAAATGCAATGTCTATTAGTTTTTTTTTTCTTGTTTAAAATAAACATGGATTAAATTATATTATATTATTATATGGATTCAAATCTAACATGTATTAATGAACTAACATGAAATCTAAGTGATAGGTATGCCATTAAATTGAATGCAATCCTATTGTCTAAATTACGTGAGATTATTTGTGTATTTTTCTTTTCATTGAAATAAAAGACGGAACTTTAGGACACCTAGTACAACTTAATGACTTTTCTTAAAAGATGACCTAACAATGCAGTGGTAACCATTTTTGGTTTTTTTGAATTTTTATTATTTTTTGAAACTTTTTAATTTTTTTTTTGAATTTTTTTGACTTTTTGAAATTTTTAATATATATTTAATATTTAATATTATTATAATCGGGAAAACAGGTTTGGACCGGATAAACCCAATCTGGCCCATTGACCCGACCCAACCCGGATCCGACCACGTCGAATAAAAAAAGACTTTTTTTAGTTTTTTTAAAAAGATTATATTTTTTTCTTTTTTAGTTTTTTTAAAAAGATTATATTATATTTTCTTTTCTTTTTGTCTTTTTCCTATTTTGTCTTTTCCACTGCACCTTTTGCAGGCCACCCCGAGCAGTGTGCCACTGCTGCAGGCTGTCATTTCCTTTAACCACACTCTTAACCACACTCCGGCTTGATTAGTTCGGGAAACATGAGGAATCGGAAGTAGGACCCTAACCCATAAAGGCTTTCCCGGGTTTCCCAATCGGACCATTATCTCATACTACTCACCCTCATTTACCTGTAAATGGCTTGTGAGTCCCCCGGATAGTCATTTCAGGGGGGAGCAGTTTAAGGACTCTTAGGTCCCTCTGCGCTACTCCTTCCCGAAGCCAATTTTTGTTCTCTTTTTCCCTATTTCTTTTTTTACCTTTTCCGTACTTTTCTTTCCTTTTGCTTTTTTCTTTTAATCTTTTCTTTCCTTCTTCTAGTCTTCTTCTTCTTCGTGCGTTCTCTACACGCCCGAAGCTTCCATTAAACCCAGAAGTTCCCATGAATTCTGCACGCCCGAACTTCCATTTAAACCTAGAAATTCCCATAAATTCAAACCCAACCTCACAACGTCGAAACCACGATTTTGACGTATAATTTTTATCCCAAGCCGAGAACGGAGCGTGCCGCTATCCAACGATCCTGAATATATATAAAATGCAAAACGCAAGATGGATGTGGGGTGCAACATGCGGCCATAAGTTCGGATCTCGGCAGAACGATCGCGAAAATGGACAAATGAGGACGAATGTTACTTTTTACACTCTCAAAGTCCATCCAGCCCACACAATGATGGCTTACGGATTGATGTTATCTCTCTTTTCTTTACTCTTTGTTTGTTTCTTTTATTTTAATTTCTATTTTCTATTATTTATTTAATTTTCCCTTCCTTGGTCGTGGTTTCCTTCCTCACTGAAACTCCTCTTTTTCTACGTTCTCTTCTTTGCCGAGAACGCACCATAGCCAAGATCTCTCTTGAAGAAACGCCACCGCTAAAACTCGCCAACCACTACCCACGATCAACGAGATAAGGCTTCGTGGGAGACGCTCCGTGTAAATAGCGACCAAAACAATGATACACGAGCTTCGGATATAGCGAAGGCAGTGGCTATTTTACCAGAAGCGCCTCAAGGGCACATTTTATCAAACACCTAGGATGCGTCGGCTCAAGACAGCCCGGACAAGAATAATACTCGAAACTAGATCAAAACTTAATGGGAATGGCAGGAAATGCTCAACATCAACAAAGGACAGCATAAGCGAACTCGAAACGCACCCCCGACTCAGTAACCCATGCAAAAAGTGTGAGGAAACAGGACAAGAGCAGGGCACCAAAAAAAAAAAGGTCGGCGGGTCCCTACCCAACTCGGGGGTAGCGAACGATGGACGAGATCGATAGATCGGATTACGTCCGGTCGCATTGCACGCCCCCGAGCCGGGATCCTTAGGAAGTCAACACGGGTGGTTGAACCAAGAACCGGAAAACTCACCGGAAAAACTTGAAATCGAGGAAAGGGAAGCCGCGGCTTGGTGGTTTCGGCTAGGAAGCGCAACCTATCGTCGGGGATGGCTAAGCAACGCTCGGCTGAGGTGGATTCCGGGTCTCCCTCTTCCCGATCACTCTCCATTTCTCCCCCTCTCGCTCCCTCCGAAATCAGAACCTCCCTCAATCCTTGGAACCTCGCCTTTTTAAGCTTGGCCAGTGACAGGTGCGCATGGCTTCTGCCATCGCCAGCCTGTCGTGGCCGGCCTAATCCCCGACCCTGGGATCACGCTACAACCTGCTGCTCCCTTATCTTTGTACCTCCGTCGCTCTTCCCTTTTTGCAGAAGGCGTGAGCAGCATGGAGGGGGGAAGAAGAAGAAGAGGCGTGTGGGCTAGGCGCCAAAAGGAAGAGGGCCAGGCAAAGTGGGGGAAAGAGAAGAAAAAGGCAAGAGAAAAGGAAAGAAGGGCTGGACCGGCTTGGCCCTAGCCCAATCTCGTAATTTTTTTTTTTTTTAAATAATAGTTCTTTCAATTAATTTTCTATTTTTTTTTCTCTTTTAATGAAATGGCTCTATTACTACTAATGCAAATGCCCCTAATGTCTATATGCCATGCAATTCAATGGAAATTATTTTTTTGGCTAGGATTTAAAAATTAATTCCTATTTTTTATGCAATTAAGTCATAAATAAAATGATAAAATTTAGGTGTCAACAAAACGAACATGAAGTGCTATTAAAACGGAAAATTTAAATCCTAAGACTATAATGTGATCTAATGATTTAGTATTAATATTAAACTACGTGCAATGCGGATGATGCGCGTAGCATAATTACTAAAACTGTCTACGTGATACATAATTCTAAATTTCCTAGCATTGTATAGCATAAGCCTAATAACCCTAGGTCTACACGCAATCTATATGAAAACTAAATAAAAAAAAAAGTGGATTTTATTTATGAAAATGATGCACTAACCTGAATCTGTATGGATTCTAATGCTAACATGTCCTCAAGCCTAATCTTGTATGGCCCTAAATATAAAAGTAATGCACTCTAAACTCTAAACATGCATGATATAGTTATGTGCAACGACAATATACGAATTAATCACATCATTAATAACATACTCGATCATAGCAATGCACGCAAGACAATAGTGGGTTAGACCTTAGTGTGTAAAGGTCCAAAAGCCGAATATGCCTGGGTCAATGGAAGGAAATAATCGAACTAAAATCACTTAAAAATTGGCGGGAATGGTAAAACGAGAATTTCTAACCGGAAGTTTAAGGCACTTGTTGAACCAAACTGAGATATAAGTATAACACATAAATAAAATATGATCTCACACGATTATTATAATATATTTTCTCACACCACAGACAAAACACTCAAAAGCTGACTAGCTATTACAAGGACACACCCACAACTCTTTTATTTTTTCTCTCCCTCACATATGAGCAACCTCTCTTTTCTCTCTAGCTAGGGAGAGGTTTTCTATCGATCTCAGGAGGTGTTGAGTTTTTGACAACTCAATAACCAAAACCAAAATATTTATCATATTTCAACAGGTCTAACGATATGGATGGGAGACAGTGCACGCAACCGCTCCGCCCAATAGAGTTTTCAAGAAGTAAAAGCAGCAATGTCAGGGTCTTGCTCAAGAAGAACCTTCTCCTCTTGGCTTAGTACGATCCATGCATCGATTCCACCCTCAGATTTACTATCAAGGAGAATAATCTTGCGGAGAGGCACGCATGCGCTGCTCACCAAGTCCGGTCTCCCCCAACCAAAATCGATGTCGTAGAATGGGAAACCACACCAGCTTGTAAAGTTCACCACATTCTCTTCCTCACTGTTCATCCCCTCCTCGTATTCTCTTACAGAATCCTTCACCATATCCATACACATCTCTGTGTCGGCTATGGCTGCGAACCTTGCCTTCACATTCGCAAACATATCGTGGATCATCTTCAAAAACGCTTCGAAATCCAGGCTGCTCTGACTCATCGTGTGTCGGGCGACAACCTTGGTGATGACGTTACCGAACGCATTTGTCGGTATGGGTAGATTGACTCTCCCACGCAAGTTCAAGTTCTGGTAAACGACAAGGGGCCTTAGGCGCCCGTGTTTCGCTCGATCCATAGTTACGAATGCCTTACATAACAGTGCGGACACAGCCTCCACTCTCGATATCCTCATATTTTTAGGGCCAGCTAATTTCAATCTCGATAGGGCCGCACCACTGAATAAGAACCGATTCATCGTGAGTTTTACTCCAGCAAGAAGTGGAGGGTTAATAAATACCCCCGACCTCTTCACCCGGAATAGAGAGGACATCTGGAAATACGGTGAGGCTAATTCGTGGATTCCGCTCCTGCACGCGGTTGCCCATGAGTTCATGAATGTCGCCATGGCGGCCATGTCGCCTAACTTGTGACAAGAGCGCAGGCTGATCACAAGTCCCCCACACTCGAACACGTTCACTTGAATCACGACTAGGGGATTGCCGGCTGGTCCCACTCGGAACTCGGACAAACGGCCAAGCAGGTCTGTGTCAAATTCTCCATGGAGGAGCTGATCGAGCTGGCCATTCACTTTGGCATGCACAAATTCTACTCCTTGGTCGTTACAGTCGATAAAGAGCTCTTCCTCAACGTACCGACCAGCTAGAGGGTAGAAGATCACTAGGGTATCCGAAAGCGACTCCTCCAAAAGGCGAAGCCTTTGGCAAATATCGTCTTCATGGTTTTCGCCGTTGGCCTGGTAGTAGAAAAGGAAACCATGGTACAGTGAAGACATAATCTCATCAATACCTGAAATGTTTAGTTTTCGACTGTGGCTCGGTGTCGGAGCCGATGGCTTGATCAATTTCTTGCTTTGCACTTCGATCTTCATACTTGAATCTCTTCCGGTCACTCCGGGTTCCCCAACAAATTGGAATCGGTGCACTCAAATCTGGTGGGTGAAGATTGGTTATATAAATATTTTTTGTTGAACAACCTTTTTTTATAAGCGAACTCCTAGATAATCCAAGAAAAATCTAGTCTGAAGGAGGCAATATAAGGTTGTGATGAAAAGAGAGCCCACCAGCGATTTTGCAGAGATTTTTTTTGGGTAAGGTAAGATTTTGCAGAGATTTCATCGTCCTATGTCCGTAAAATCTTGTCTGAGGGAGGCAATACAAGCTGGTGATGAGAGCCCACCAGAGATTTTGCAGAGGTTTCATTGTAATATCTCCGTCAATTAAATGTTATTAGTTCGCCGGCCTAAATACAATGTCGTCCCTAAACTTATAATTTATTTAATGTAATCCATGAAATTTAGCCTAATATGCAATATTGTCCCTGAATTTTTAATTCGCTCAATGTGATCCCTCTACTTTTATAAATGTTCATACTAGTCCCTAGACTATATGAAAATTTCCAATGATATCCTTCCATGAATGCAAGTTAATGGAGTTCATTAATTTGACTTTCAAGTCGGTTAGTTTAAATTGTGGATAAAAAACGTTACATATAGATCATCCACATAAGATATTTAACCTAAATCAAGGTATACTTATTTAAGTTATCAAATAACATTGATAATCATTTTTCCAAATTGAACAAATTAAACAAATTAAAAGGATAATTATAGTATAACAAGTTGAATTTCTCAAGTACATAATCCATGTAATGTTCAAGCGTACTAAATTGGAAGTCAAATTAGCAAATTCCATTAAATCGATTTAATGAAGAGATAATATTGCGTACTTTCATATAATTCGAGAATTATATTGAATATGTACAAAAAATTTGAAGACCACATTAAATAAATTAAAATTTTATAAAAAATATTACCTATTGAATTAAAGTTCAGGATCACAACAAACAAATTAAAGTGTGATATTAGATCATGTTTATACATTTGGATTAGAATTATCACTAAACTACCTAAATGGGATACAACTTGCATAAATTAATAATTAGACACTAGTAATCATAGAGACTCCAAGACTCTGTTAGTCCATTTACACGAAAGCACCTTTAATGGTGAGAGACTACATAGACAATGTTTCAAATGCCACACAAATCTATTCAGACTTCATGGTGGTTCAATTTTGTATCTTTGTTGATACTTGATTTTTAGTCGACGCGTCGATAAAAGGTAAAAATCGAGATTTAAATTTCTGATCGCAACAAAGCCCCATTTTTCAACAAAAAAAATGTGCGTTTTTCATTTTTTTCTTTTGTATTGTCGTTTTTAAACAATTTTCTAATTCATTTTTCAAGAAAAACCTGAAAAGTCAAATGGTTAATTTTTCGGGTACACTTTTTGGTCAACCCTTTGACCAAAGAGTCAACCCCTGGTCAAAAATTGACTTTTTACCCAAAAGATTCCATTTAGCTTTAATTTCACTTTTGTCAAATTGATTTCTTGAAAATTCAAAGATTTGACAAAAAAAAAATCAACGTTTTAGGAAAAGTCAATCAAATGGTAGACTTTTGATCAAACTTTTGACAAAAAAATTGAAAAAATAAAAAATGCATAAATATATTTCTTTTAATGTCAATTTGACTTATGTGTCAAAAATTTCACAAAATTCAATTAAGAACCTTGATTTCTGAATTTTTAGTTTTAGGTTCTAAATCAACAAAAAAAAAATTACTTTTATTCTAATCATAATTAGATGTAGTTATTTCTTTGGCATTTGGTTTAGGGACTGTTTGAAATCTGCCTATACATTCAAATTCGCAATTTATCGAGTCAAAATGCGAATTGCCGTTTTGAGCTTTAATTAGGGTACCAAAATCGATCATTCATGACTTGTGAACGGACGATTGTTTCTCACTCATTTTCTTAAGATAAGTCCAATCCAAAATTGATTTTGGAAAATTCACACTAGAACTTATCAATTTGAAGGATTTTATCCTCTCAAGCATTAGAAAGTCAAGCAATTAGGCTTCAATCATCAAAATTTGAATTGACCCATTCATGGCTACAGTTTAATTTCATAATCTAGGTCCAATTTTAATATTAGGCTTAGATCCATTTTTGAACTAAGCCTAAGCACTTCAATTTAAGGTCAATTTGAATGCGATAATGATCTTGCACATGGGTAATTCATTAGATAAGGCAATTATGACATTAATTGAACTCAATTTTGGTTAATTTGCAATTTTGCCCATTGAATTGCAAATTTTACCATTTTAGACCTTTAGGCCCAATTCAAAGCACCCATGGTTTTGACTTGTTTTTTTCACGATAATCATTCAGTTAAGTCAATGTTCATAAGGTTTGATTAGTTTAATTGTATCTTAATTGGCCAATTTATTCTTAAAAAATGATAAAATTCCTTCGGTCTTTTAGGGACCAAATTGCATAAATTTTAGATCCATAGGGGTCCCAAGTGGACAAAACAATTGAAACCCGACCAAACCAATCAAGAACCGGTCAAAATCCGATCAACCGGTTTAACCTTTGGTTTACCTGGCGCATTTCTTCGGCCGATTTAGCCCCTTGTCAGCCGGCTCCTAACCTCCAACGATTGATTCTCAAACCCTCTCAATTTCAATTTCACTTCTGCACCTTCAATTTCTCAAAATTTTATATATTGACCCTCAAATTTCATCAAATTGCAAATTAACCCCTAATTGGACATTTCGACGCAATTCTCGATTTTGGCTTGAGTTTTTGCGAATCAAGCCCACTAGATTAATTACCCAATACCTTGAGATCATGATAGAGCTTTTGGAATCAATTTTTGACCGTTGGATTGAAATTTCAACCATTGGATCGAACCAACGGCCAAAACCGATTAATTTGGGGAGTATATAAGTGAAATTTGCCTTTTAGGGGGCTTCATTTGGGCAACAAAATCTCTCTCTCCTCAGTTTCTCTCTCTGTCTTTGTCTCTCTCTTTTTATCTAATTTGGCGCCAATGTTGACACCTAAATTTTGACGACTCATTTAGTCATTTATCGCTTTAAAAATTAGGGATTAATTTTATCCTTGAAAAAATATAATTGCATAGCATATAGATTTAGGTGCATTTGTTTTTAATTCGCATTTTTTTACATTTATTTACTGGATTGGTGACGGATGGGTCAAATTAGTGGTTTTGGGTTCTAAATTAGCAGGCTAGGCTAGGCCCACGAAAGGAGAAAATTAACCCAAGCCCGTCGTTATGTTTAATTAATTATCTTGTGAAAAATTAAGATTTGATGCAATATTATGATGAATTTTGGAAATTAAAAAAATCGCATTGTAATCTTATCTTTATCAATAGATGATGAAATCGGGGGAGAATATTTTTGAGATAAGGATTTTTGTGATCAAGAGGTTATAAGCAATATTCGTGAGATGAAAATATTAACAAAAAAGATTATGTTTTGTTTCGCCTATAAAAGGATGCGTACGGAGATCAATTTGTGGGGGAGGCTTTTTTTGGGTTTTTCTCTTCGTCGAAGTAAAGAAGAGAGAGAAAAAGGCTTTCTTCCTCGTTCATCTTCAGTCAAAGGAGAGCTTTTTCTCTTTTCTTTTCCTGAAAAACTGCAAAAAAAAAGGAAAAGTCTGCAAGGAGAGTGACGTGAGAGAGAGAGAGAGGAGGGGACGGGAAGGTAAAAGGGAAAGGAAGGGAGGGACTTTCACTGTTCATCATCTCCCTCACACTCGCCGATTCCGCTTTGCCCTCCACCTGCAGCTGCGAAGCCACCGAGCCGCACCGGTCGCCTCATCAGCACCACCTCACACCGGTGACCCGTGACCCCATTGCATGCCGCTCGGACCTCTGCCTCAACACCTCACCTTCGTAGAACCTCGCCTCCTGCTCGCTCGATGGCCGAAGCCCGCCGCGCTTGAGCCCTGCTCCGATAGCTCACTCCGTCCGACACCGCGTTGCCACGCTGCGATCCCCACCCCAATCGCGCGTCGCTGCAGATCTCGCGCCTCGCCAATCGCCCGAGTCGATCCGCCTTGCCCACGTCACCACCGAGGTTCCTTTGCTCGCGAGCTCACCCGATCCACCCACCACCCGACGAGCTACTCCGAGCGACGCACGCCACCTCCGTCCGCGATCGCCCGATCCACCTTGCTCCGCCTGCAACGCTTTGAGCCGAGTTGAGCTATCACCGTCCAACCGCACGGCGACTCACCTTGCCGGAACCCAGAACGCCGGCGACCCAAACCCCCCGCACACACTTGGGCGATCTCCGGTGTCGACGAATTGGCTGCCCCTCCATTTTCCTTAGGTTGTTTATTTTTTTTTTTTTTATATTATTTTACTTTACTTTTAGTTAGTTTTATTATTATTGTTTAAGTTTGAATATTGTGAGGTGACTTTTAGGTTATGGATATTGTAGGCATTACTCACAAGAGTTATCCCTAAAATTATTGTAATTATTAATTTGACCCGTAAGATGTCGGGTCATTTTTTTAATTATATTAATTCTTGGGGTTTATTGATAGTGTATTAATTGTTGAATCAATATAATTATTAATTTGATCCGTATTAATTATTTTGATTTCTTGTGATGTTATGGGTTAAAAGTAATCGTTAATTTGACCTGTGAGATAATAGGTTATTTTTTTATTTATTTTAATCCTTTATTTGTTGAATATCTTGTTTGTTTAGATCTAAGGTTTAGTTGATAATTGCTTGTTTTGGAAAACCACTAAAAAAAATCCAAAAAAAAATTTGCATTAGGATTCAGTTTGTTTTGGAATATTTCTTGTTATCTTGCATATCTAGAATAGGGATTTTAGTTCGAATTTAAAAAATATAAAAACAAAAAAAGTGCATTCATTTAGGTTGTTAGTTTTTAATTTAAATTGCACGTTTAATTATTTGACAATTGAGAATTTCGAATTTTATAAAAATAAAAACACAAAAAGAATCATCATGCATATATCATGTAGAATTAGGGCATTCTTTGTACATCATGGTATCTTAGGATAAAATTGCAAGTTTCATTCTAAATTGACTTCATTATTTAGAATAGATTGCATTTTAGGATAAAAATCATATGCACGTTATAGAATTAAGTTCATGAAATGCACGTCATTTAGTGATTGTTGTTAAGTTCATTAGGAATTACTCATCATTAGACTAGGTCATTTAATAAATGTCGCGTGACATATAGCTCGCATTTTAAATTGCATGATGCATGTCGGTTTAGTTGAAATAATTTTGTATGTCATTGCATCGCATTACCCGTCATTAGAATTAGGTCATTTGATTAATTTAGATTGCATATTTAATTGTTGCATTTCTTTAATTTCAAATTTCATGGAAAATATAAAAGAATTAGAATGAATTCATTTCATGCTTTAGGATAGATTACATGCTTATTTATGTCATACAATTTTGGTCATGTTATCATATCATTTCATGTTAGAATAGTGACATGCATTGCATAAGTCATGATTTTCATTAAATAAATGAAAATAAAAATTGAGTAATTGCTTGTTAATTAAAAACCATATCTAGGATTATTGATGTGGATTTTAATTTAACAATGCAGATACTTTCATTGCTTTGAGGTAAGTTTTGTATTATTTAATTGCTTTCTTGGGTGTTAAATTGGTGGTTTGCGCAACCGCATGATAACCTCACATGTTAGGGAGATAGTTTAAAATCAATTCAAGCTACCTGCAAAACCTTTTTTTTTTTTAAATAAAAAGAATGGTACCGAAAGGGCATTAGAGAAATCTAATGTAACCAAGTCCCCGTAACTCATAAATCTTTGGTTCGTAGGAGTAAAGGTAATTCTCCCATTATTTTACTTAGGTGTCTAATCGACCTACCATAAATAATTAGTGGCAACTCCTTTGAAAACCATTTACATGTTAAGAAATTTGAACCAAAGTTGCGAATTGGTATGGTCTTGAGAAGCCTGAGTTAAGTCTAGGCTTAACAATCCATTAGCCAAACCTTAGGTGGTTCACACTCGAAAAATTGGGTCGCGACAGCTTGGCGACTCCGCTAGGGAATGTGTGTTAAGACACTTAGTGGACTTAGGCCAATTTTTCTTTTTCTTTTAAAAAAAATTTTTTTTGTTTGGCAGCAAGGATCTTAGGTACATCCCTAACATTCCTAAGGTGTTAAATGTTCTTGCAAATGGGAGGTATAAATGGAGTAATCTTTGCTAACCCATGTCTTGTAGGTTGGAGTAGGGATGAATGTTTGAATTAAAACTATAGAAGTGTTGCTTGCATTTAAACTGTTGTGCATGTTTTATTGTTTTTAGCACTACACTATTGCACACACAACCTATGGTCGGACCTGGGCTACGATAGGATTTCTAGGATGGTGTTGAGAAGGATACTTCCTCCAAAGCGAGACTGCTATGTAGAGGTTGACATTCTCTTCCCTAAAATTTCTTTCATGGTGTCGAATGTGTTTGTCCATATCCGCGAGACTGCGTGATTATTGGGTATTCCATTCGATTGAGCCGGGGTTAAGGGGACTTGACATGTTAATGCGAGACTGCAACGGTCAGATCATCCTCTTAGCTCCACCTTGTTAAGCCATCTAGAAAGAAATCGAGCCTCACTTTTCATGCGTGTGTCTATGTGATTGTCATCCCTTTCGGTGAAAGTAAGTTGTCTAAAGTCTCACTTTGCAATTTACTTACTTTATTGCAGTTTTTTCCGTCCATGACAATTTAGGTCAATCATTGATTTAATTCCTTTGTCAATTAGGAATGAAATGAGGGAATTGCCATGTAATTAATCATTTGGAAAATAAAAAATTGGAAATTTGTTTTCAATTTATGTCTTGGCTTTTCCTAGTTCATGTTTAGGAAATTTCGTCCCTACTGGGGCGTCCTATGTCTTTATTTTCCTAGTCCATTTTTAGGAAAGCCCTTTCACTGTGGACTTTTATTGAATAAAAATAAATTGTTGTCATGGATTAGCTCTCTATTTACACTTCATGCTTACATGTTCCCATTTATTTAAAATTAGGTGATTATGAAGCGATCTCGCTCACCCATCCGTATCATTACGGATCAAGAGCTAAAATGGCCGATCAAACAAATGCGTGACCATATCATCGACAATATAATAAGCGAATTGCACACCTCTAAAGTCAAGTCGATGAATTGTCCAATCCTACGTGGCTTTTCTCATTAAGCAAAAGGGCTATGATGACATAGATACTCTATCTTCAATGAGACATTGCAACTCGAAGAAGAGAGCCAAGAGAACTTTTAAATCGTCTCATTAAAATGGGGCAAGATGAAATGAATTTGATGCCACCATGAAGAGACTAGTGACATATCTAGAAGGAAGAATCTGACTAACATAGTTCCAAGGGTTGACATCACACGATCAAAGAGGGTGAAGAACTCAAGCATACATGATTCAAGGTCCTAAGTAGTTCACTTTCCTTGTTTAATTAGGGGCATGCTCGATTGCACCTTCCCCTGCGTGGGAATTCTTATTGCTTTTTAGGAATTGTTTTCGCTTTCTAGGAATCGTTTTTGATATTTTTTTCTTTTTAGGGGTTAGGAATCACAATTTACATTCCAATAATGTGATTCATTTTATTCTATTCAATGCAATTACAATTTTATTTCAAATTTTGAGGACATGATGGGGCACTTCAAACCAGTCCAATGACGATATCCAACCATGAAAGAAACTATCATCCATAGAGCAATCCTAAGGGCTGGACTTTTTCATGCTTCCTCCCAAAAACTTTTTCGAAAACAAAAACATTCAGTGTTAAAAAAAAATTCTCAAAGCTTGTGGTATATTAAACCTATTTGTTTGACTCATTTGCTTCTTGTCTTAGAGCATAATTCTATAACTTGTTATGACAAGGGACATCTAAGAATAGTTTATCAAGTCTGTTATGACAAGGGACATCTGAGAATAGTTTATCAAGTCTCAATGATCATAAACTTGACTTGCGATCAACAGGCTTAGAGCGCACTTGTAGTGAAAAACAGATTTGGGGCAAGTAAAAGAGAACCATCATTCCCTGGTGGAAGAGTTGACCAATTGGGGGCATGACGGGTTTTGGTAGTGACACGACTGGGATAAAGTCTCACCTTGAGCCAAAATGGATCTGATGTTGCATAGTATCATACTTATGCGGTGCAAAAGTGGATTTTCAGTCTTGAATGATAGGGACAATTCAAAGACATCAACTGTTGAGGCAATTCCCATTATAGATGAATCCTTGAATGAATGCTTAAAACCATTTTGCAGTATAGAAAACTGTTTGAAGTTGACATGCTTAAGGCTGTTGAGTTCTTTTTTAAAAAGGATTTTGCATGATGACTCTTACATGTTTTATCCACCAATTCCACTAAAGAACATCAATATGGACTAATTCAATGAATGATGTGGAATTAATTGAGCATACTAAATGAGACGAGTCGGGATGATGAAAGGCAAACCCTATCCTATACACAGTCCCATATTCATACACTTGTGAGATGAGTGTAGGAAGGTTCATATCCATAAGGTAAAGAGTTCTCTCACAAGAGGTACGGCAACCAAAATGACGAGAGACAATTCATTTTTCTATTCCAAACACTGTAGGTGATCCATTGCTTAACCCCTTTGAGCCCATACACTTACGGATATTCTTTTCAAACCCTTGTCAAGAACGACCCCACATTGGGGCAACTGGGAGGTAAAATGGCATCATGAGGTGAGGAAAATAAATTGAAATTTTCTTGCTTTCACTTGCATCAATCTTCAAGTCATGCTATTACATTGAATTCATGTGTTAATTTAAGTGCCTTATGATGATGAAGAGCATTTCTTTCTCTATCATATACACTTATATTCTTTGCATAACCCACATGAGCCTGCAATTTCATTTCTTTAAACCCAGTTGGTGATCATCCCCCACACTGGGGCAAGGCAAAAGGCAGATGAAGACTCTTGAAAAGTTCGAGTGTCATTCAAAGTGTAATTGCTTGATGCATGCATTGTGCGCAAGAATTGAATTCAAAATATAATTAAGGGGCATGAAAAAGCAATGTGCCTGGTAAAAGTAAGGCCAATGCCCATGAAAAGAAGTGAAGAAAAAATGCATGAGAACTATGGGCATAAAAAGTGGTGTGCCTGGTAAAAGTAAGGTCAATGCCCATAGATGAAAAAAGAAAGTCAAGATAGGTGACTGTCAATTATAAGAATTGAATCCCAATGGAGCAATACTCAAAGAACTCAAATGCCGAGTTTCTACAATCAATGGGGGACTTCATGAAGACAATCCCCGATGGTGAAAAAGAAAACTGGTGGCAATGCCAAGATGATCATCAACTCTCACATTTTAGACACATTTTGAGCCTAATGATCATTTCATCTCTCAACCCATGAACCCAACCTACGTTACGTCCCTTATAAAGTCTCTTCAAATTAGGGCATTTGAATTAACGTAGGAGTTCATATGTTTATAAGCATCGCTCGAAGAAGTGCAAGCAAGATTATTTCTTTTTCATTTTGCAGGGTTCTTGACTTGTAAACCCGGAGATGATTACAAGACTGTTCATTCAATAGCCTTGACTCAAAGAGTCCATTTGTTAAGCCGTTGACCAAGCCCACATTATGGTCCTTGTTAAAGACCTCTCAGATTGGTAAGATCGTACCGCTTGTGAGAATACTTGAACCCATGTCGATATGATGAAATTGAGTGATTCAAATAAAATAGCCATTCTAAATGAGAGTGAGCAAAAGTCATTTCTAACCGAAAGTCTCTCATTTAGTATTCTTAAGAAATCCATGTCATGAGTGAAAATTGTCTTGAACGATAATTCTCTCTAGTGGAAATTTGGGTGATGCAAAAGTCATTATGCATGAACCTTGATTGAATTGATAAAAGCTTAAGTAGATTTTGAAGTATGCATTCTAGAATAGCCTTAATTGCTTATTTCTTTGGTGAATGCATTTTTCCTTTAATCATGTCTGACTAGATAATATTTTCTCTAAGACCCAAGAGCTCTTGACATTCAGGTTCCTTTCAAAATACCTCATGAGAAACCAGCATGAACATTCAAGGTGCATCCTTGATGTTCCAAAATTTATTTCTACTAGGAGGTGAGAGGCCTCCATAGGATATTTAAGTTCCAAAAGACATATCCCCAAGAATTAGAGACATTATCAGGTAAGTATATCTCTACCCATTCTCGACACTTGACTCGGTCAAGTTGTCTTTTTAAATTGACCTGGTGTGCTTTTGTAACCCAGTGTCCATTTCATTGACCTGGTGTGCTTTTGTAGCCTAGAGTCCTCTTATATTGACCTAGCGTGCTTTCGTAACCCAGAGTCCCTTTATATTGACTGGCGTATTTTCGTAGCCTAGAGTTCCCTTATATTGACCTGGCATGCTTTTATAGCCCAGAGTCCCTTTATATTGACCCAGCTTGCTTTCGTAGCCTGATGTCCTTTATATTGACCTGACGTGCTTTCGTAGCCTAGGGCCCATCTTTATCGACTCGGCGTGCTTTCGTAGCCCGATGTCCATTTATATTGACTTGGTGTGCTTTCGTAGCCCAGGGCCCATCTTCATCGACTTAGCATGCTTTCGTAGCTCGATGTTCATTTATATTGACCTAGCGTGCTTTCATAGCCCAGAGTCCCTTTTAATTGACACTCGATGGAGTTGTCCTTAAAGATTTTTCCCTAGATTGCAATGCTGGGTGACCAAAGAATGGTTCGGGTCCTAGCCCGCAAAACCTCGTTTAGGTGACCGTAGAATGGTACGGATCATAAACAGCATTTATTGCTCTAACAGGCAACCGTAGAATGGTACGTGTCTTGGAAAAGCAATTTCCCCATTCAGGCGATTGTAGAATAGTACGAGTCCTAAAAAAACAATTTTTTGTCAAGGTGACCGTAGAATGGTACGGGTCCTAGACAAAACCTATTTCTCTATTTAGACGACCATAGAATGGTACGGGTCCTAGACAACACCTATTTCCCTATTCAGGCGACCGTAAAATGGTACGGGTCCTGGAAAATAAATTTCCCTATTTAGCGACCGTAGAATGGTACGGGTCCTAGACAAAATCTATTTTCCTATTCAGGCACCGTAAAATGGTACGGGTCTTATAAGGTAAATCCCCATTTAGGTGACCGTAGAAAGGTACAAGTCCTAGACACAACCAAACACTGCCATACTAGGCGACCGTAGAAAGGTACGGGTCCTAGGAAAGTAGTCTCTTCGTTACTATTTTAGGCGACCGTAGAAAGGTATGGGTCTTGAACATGTAACAGCAACTATCTTGAATTACTCTACCCTCCTTGAATGTAAGATATTCCAAGAAAGTTCCTTTACCATTTGCATTAAATTGCATTCCAAAATTTCGACATCTCAGTCTGGATCTGGATGTCTCAATACTCTTCGTTAAACATTTCACTCTGGATGTGAATGTTTTTTCGACCTTTCTCGACATCTCAGTCTGAACCTGGATGTCTTGATTATTTTCATTCAAATATTTCACTCTGGATATGAATGTTTGTCAATCCTTCTCATTAGACCTTAGTCTAGATCTAGGTATTTTGAGTTTTTTTAAAAAAAATCTTGACATCTTAGTTTGGATCTGGATGTCTTAATTTTTTTCGTTGAACCTTTCACTTGGGATGTGAATGTTCTTACCTGTTACGCTTTTCAAGGAACCTGAGTGAGAGTTGGGTACTTGTGGAGTAAATAGGGATTTATCATGTACCTCAAGATGCTTTACCACACCGATTGGTAAGTAATTGTAGGTACGTTCTTTCCTTTGACATCATGCATTTACGTTAGCATTTCCACGCACCATATGAATTGCTTTCTTTTGAAAAAAATGGGATACATTTCCCGACAAAAAAAAATCATTTAGTGCATGTGCATAGTCAAAATTTATGTCTCAATTTATCTTTGAAGGCAACCTCTACAAGCTCACCTTCAAAGAAGGGCAGCTATTGACACCTAAATTTTGCCAACTCATTTAGTCATTTATCGCTTTAAAAATTAGAGATTAATTTATCCCTGAAAAAATATAATTGCATAGCATATAGATTTAGGTGCATTTGTTTTTAATTTGCATTTTTTTACATTTATTTACTGGATCAGTGGCGAATGGGGGAAATTAGTGGTTTTGAGTTTTAAATTAGCAAGCTGGGCTAGGCCCATGAAAGGAGAAAATTAACCCAAGCCTGTCGTTATGTTTAATTAATTATCTTGTGAAAAATTAAGATTTGATGCAATATTATGATGATTTTTGAAATTAAAAAAATCGCATTGTAATCTTATTTTTATCAAAAGATGATGAAATCATATTTGAGATATTTTTGAATCAAAATAAGCAATATTCGTGAGATGAAAATATTAACAAAAAAGATCATGTTTTGTTTCGCCTATAAAAGGATGCGTACGGAGATCAATTTGTGGGGGAGGCTTTTTCTATGGTTTTTCTCTTCGTCGAAGTAAAAAAAGAGAGAAAAAAGGCTTTCTTCCTCGTCCATCTTCAGTCAAAGGAGAGCTTTTTCTCTTTTCTTTTCCTGAAAAACTGTAGAAAAAAGGAAAAGTCTGCAAGGAGAGTGACGTGAGAGAGAGAGAGAGAGAGAGAGAGAGAGAGAGAGAGAGGGGAAAAGGCAAAAGTAAAAAGGCAGAGGTGAGGGGACGTTTACTGTTCATCATCTCCCTCACACTAGCCGGCTCCGCTTTGCCCTCCACTCGCAGCCACGAAGCCATCGAGCCGCACCGGTTGCCTCATCAGCACCGCCTCACACCGGTGACCCGCGACCCCACTGCACTCCGCTTGGACCTCCGCCTCAGCACCTTGCCTCCGTAGCACCTCGCCTCCCACTCGCTCGGTGGCCGAAGCCCGCCGTGCTTGAGCCCCGCTCCAACAGCTCCCTCCGTCCGACGCCACATCGCCACGTTGCGATCCCGCACCCCACGCCGCTGCAATCTCACGCCTCTGCAACGCCCAAGTCGATTTGCCTCGCTACGTCACCACCGAGGTTCCTTTGCTCGTGAGCTCACTCGATCCACCCACCACTCGATGATCCGCGACCGCCCATGTCCGCCTTGCTCAACTTTCTAGCCACGAGCCGAGTTGAGCCGTCGCCGTCCAACCGCACCGGCCACTCACCTCGCCCGAACCCGTCCTTGCGCCGGCGACCCAAACCCCCGCCCCCGATGTCGACGAATTGGCTGCCCCTCCATTTTCCTTAGGTTGTTTATTTTTCTTATTTTATATTATTTTACTTTACTTTTAGTTAGTTTTATTATTATTGTTTAAGTTTGAATATTGTGAGGTGACTTTTAGGTTACGGATATTGTAGGCATTACTCACAGGAGTTATCCCTAAAATTATTGTAATTATTAATTTGACCCGTAAGATGTCGGGTCATTTTTTTAATTATATTAATTCTTGGGGTTTATTGATAGAATATTAATTGTTGAATCAATATAATTATTAATTTGATCTGTAAGATTTCGGATCATATTTTTAATTATTTTGATTTCTTGTCGTGATATTCTGGGTTAAAAGTAATCGTTAATTTGACCTGTGAGATAATAAGTTATTTTTTTTGTTTATTTTAATCATTTATTTGTTGAATAACTTGTTTGTTTAGATCTAAGGTTTAGTTGATAATTACTTGTTTTGGAAAACTGCTAAAAAAAATCCAAAAAGTATTTGCATTAGGATTCAGTTTGTTTTGGAATATTTCTCATTATCTTGCATATCTATAATAGGGATTTTAGTTCAAATTTAAAAAATATAAAAGCAAAAAAAAGTGCATTCATTTAGGTTGTTAGTTTTTAATTTAAATTGCACGTTTAATTATTTGACAATTGAGAATTTCGAATTTTATAAAAATAAAAACACAAAAAGAATCATCATGCATATATCATGTAGAATTAGGGCATTCTTTGTACGTCATGGCATCTTAGGATAAAATTGCAAGTTTCATTCTAAATTGACTTCATTATTTAGAATAGATTGCATTTTTAGGATAAAAATCATATGCACGTCATATAGAATTAAGTTCATGAAATGCACGTCATTTAGTGATTGTTGTTAAGTTCATTAGGAATTGCTCATCATTAGACTAGGTCATTTAATAAATGTCGCGTGACATATAGCTCGCATTTTAAATTGCATGATGCATGTCGGTTTAGTTGAAATAATTTTGTGTGTCATTGGATCGCATTACCTGTCATTAGAATTAAGTCATTTGATTAATTTAGATTGCATATTTAATTGTTGCATTTCTTTATTTTCAAATTTCATGGAAAATATAAAAGAATTAGAATAAATTCATTTCACGCTTTAGGATAGATTACATGCTTATTTATGTCATACAATTTTGGTCATGTTATCATATCATTTCATGTTAGAATAGTGACATGCATTGCATAAGTCATGATTTTCATTAAATAAATGAAAACAAAAATTGAGTAATTGCTTTGTTAATTAAAAACCATATCTAGGATTGTTGATGTGGATTTTAATTTAACACTGCAGATGCTTTCGTTGCTTTGAGGTAAGTTTTGCATTATTTAATTGCTTTCTTGGGTGTTAAATTGGTGGTTTGCGCAACTGCATGATAACCTCACATGTTAGGGAGATAGTTTAAAATCAATTCAAGCTGCCTGCAAAACCTTTTTTTGAAAATAAAAAGAATGGTACCGAAATGGCATTAGAGAAATCTAATGTAACCAAGTCCCCGTACCCTTAGTCTCTGGCTCGTAAGAGTAAGGTAATTCTCCAATTATTTTACTTAGGTGTCTAATCGACCTATCATAAACTGATTAGTGGCCACTCCTTGAAAACCATTTGCATGTTAAGAAATTTGAACTAAAGTTGCGAATTGGTATGGTCTTGGGAGAGTCCGAGTTAAGTCTAGGCTTAACAATCCATTAGCCAAACTTTAGGTGATTCACAACCAAAAAATTGGGTTGCGACAGCCAAGAACATATTTCTCTTTCTCTCTCTAGCTTGGTCTAACTGGAACTCTTTCTGGCAACCAGATCGCCACCGATTTAGCCCCCACTGGCGACGATTCATCTCACCAGCAATCTATTCATCCTACTCTAGTTTCTAGGAGTTGATTTCACCTCTAACAACTCCTTGATCTACCATTTCAAGCTTGATCTCCTTTGCTGGCGTGAAGAGCAATCCAACTCTTAGACCACTATTGGTGATTCAGCCACCTTTTGAAGCTATTCCTTGCTATCTAGATCTAGTCCTTGGCAGTTTGTGGAGGTCTAGTTGAAGTTTTGGTGAAAACTTTGATCGATTTGAATCAAAATCGACTAAATTGCGATAAAATGTCATTTTTCAATTTCGAAATCAACTAGATGCAATTTTAATGCAACCTAATCTATCGAGTAGCTTTTAAGGATTTTGGCGTGTTTGAGCCGTGGTTGATAATTTCGATCCACATTTGTGCATCTCTAACTTGTCGACAACATTCGGTTGTCATAAAAGTCTCAAAGTTTCAATTATGGGTACCGGTACAAAATCAACAAAAAATCGAGTTAGTGTCGTTCGACGTGAATTTTGCAATCATGTGGAATCACCCACAATTTAATTACGCCATTCCATCGAATCGACCTATATCCGATCACTTATCGATTACAACGGTGTTGTATTGACTATTGCTGATTATCACGGTGGAGCAGTTGATTTCTAATCGAATTCCCTTAACGGCTTCACATAATAGGTTAGTTAACTCGTAAATGATCAGCTTAGAAAAAAAGGACCATAAGCGTGTCGACAAAATTCCCATTTCATATTATCGAAACAATGTCGAATTTTCAAGATGTCACAGCTCGGTAAAGGAGTTAGGCTACCCCATCCTTTTGATTGACTATATATGGAAATGAAAATAAGTAGCCCAAGACTAGGATGGGTATGTAATCAAAACAGCTTTTGATATGTGAATATGTTTGACATCCTAATTTTCTAATTATGTTTTCAATTAAATGAGTTGGGCTTTTCATCGACACGCCTATAGTCTTTTCTCTAAGCTAATCACTCATGAGATAACTAATCTATTAGGTGAAGCCATTAAGAAATCTAAATGCAATAGATTTGAGAGTTCGACCAAAAATCAACTGCTTGACCATGCTAATATGCAAGGATCAATACAACACCATCAAATTCGTTCAAAGATCAGAGATAGGTCAGTTCGACAAAGGCATGTGTGGGTGATTTCATCTAATTGCAAAATTTTCGTCAAACGGCACTAAACTAATTTTTCTATCATTTTTGTACCATGTGCCCGTATTTGAAACCTCAATATTTTCACGACAACCAAAAGTCACTAATGAGTCGAAGATGTACAATGTGACTCACAAATAATAGACCACGGGTCAAATGCGCTAAAAATTTTTGAAAGCTATCCGGTAAGTTAGATCACGCTAAAATTGTGCTAGGTCGAAATTAACTGCGAAATTGAACTCGATTTCAGAAATTGAAAGTTCTGTCATGTCATGATTCATTTTAGGAACTTCGTCTCATCCTTTGAGAAATATCCGGTGAGCCTGGAATTTTTTGAAAAAATTGAATCTCGATCATTTCGGAAAAAGGAAAGAAATTCGAATGGGAGAGAGAGTGGTCATTTTTGTTGTCCGAATTTGGCTATTTGTGGAAATAAAATGCAAGAAAGTAATGGGGGACCAAAGGGGATATGCATGAAGGCTTTGGAGGCCATGAATTAATGGTTGAGATATTTTTGTTTGACTTTTACCCCCCTCCTTCAGCTTCTCAAGAACGCATTCCCAACTGCTTCCCCTTCACAGCTTCTGTCCTCTTTTCATTTTTCCTCCTGCTCAATCACTTCCCCGACCCCTTCTGTTCCTGCTTTTCTTTCATTTCCTTCAAAGACTCTAGCTCCTCCATTTGAATTTTGCAACTCCTCGTTCTCTGTCCCTCCACCGAAACAACCCCTACAACTGCCACGAAGACCGCCACTCCATCCCACCAACTTGCCACCTCACTCCTCTAATTCCAGCCCCCGACGCATACCCTCTCTACTAGATCTGCTCCTAGTTGCTGCACCCCTTCATTTTTCTCTTTTCTTTGTTACCGCACAAAACTCCCACCAACGACAGAACCCTCCCCCTCTTGCCTACACACGTCAGCTCCCCTCAACTTCGCCGCTTCAGCCACTTTCGATCCAACCCAATAAATAGCCACCTTCAATCTTTGACAAAGCCGAGACAGCCTTGGTCGTGGGTTGTAAGGCCTTTTCGGCTAGGTCCAAGCTCCCTTTGATGTTGCCGTAGAATTGAGTGTCGCTCGCTGTCACGCCGCCTTCGCTGTGAACTCTTTAGTTCACTAATTGGGTGAGTTAACCTCCTAAACCTTACTTAGGGATTAATTACACCTAATTAGGATTAATTTAGGCTTAAGTATCTTTAGTAGTTAATTTAGTTAGAGTAAATATTAGTTAGTTAGTTTAGTTGAGTAAACTAGGTAGTTAATTTAGTTAGGTGAATTAGTTAGACTATTTAGTTAGGCATTTACATTATATTAGCTAGAATGGTTAGTTTAAGGAGTTAACTTCGTAGATTAATTTAGCTAGTGCACTTAGGTGATTAGTTGAGCTTATGTTAATTTCATTTTAGTAGTTTTATTTAATTATTTAATATTTTTTTGGAAATTATACCGGGATAGCCAGTAGCCGGAATTTCGTGCCGATTGCCGTGGTGTGATTATTTTATGCAATTGAATGATAAATTGTGCAATTGAGTAGTGATTGTGATTTTTGATTAATTATTTCAAAATTGTGAAATTTTTTTTATTAATTCGAAAATAATGGGTGTCGAGTTTCGACCTTGAAATTTTTTAAAAATATTATATCAAAAAGTAAGATTTTAAAAGGAATAATATCAATTTTTAAGGTTCGGTTTGACCATATACCCACACACGATTATTTTCACCAGGTGTTTTTAATATGAAAAAAATAGGCCAAGCGCATTATCTTAATTAAGACATTTGAGTGCAATGCATGTTGTCCTTGGCCGGAATTAAATAATTGTGTGATGGTTATGAGAACCCATCCTCGATGTGCATCGAGTGGACGTTGCCCCTATATGGGATGCCCCTGGACAACGGATGACGGTCGCAATAGAGGCTAGATCGATGTTCCTTCAAAATTGTCACCTAGTGTAGATGTTGCCGTGCTCAATGGAGTGAGACGATATCTGGTTATGCCAAAAGACCACCAAATGTCAAGTAGGCCGTGCCCGATGGGCCATAATCAATTGAAATATGTGAATGATTGAAATTGACATGCCTGATTTGTGACATCCTAAATTTTAGGTTTTGTTTTCAATTTAATAAGTTGGGCTTTTCATCAACGTGCCTATAGTTCTTTTCCTCGTGCACGCACACATCCATCTCACTTGCAGTCGATTTTATAATGCATGCATCAATTCACCGAGCCCACATGCCTTTTAGATGCCTTGGCCCACGTGCATTCTCTTAGGTGCTATCTCACCGAAGTGATGCATCAATTCATCGAGCCCACGTGTCCTTTTAGATGCCAAACTCTGTCACCGAGCCACGTGCATTCTCTAGGACGACATACCGAGTCTCCGAGCCACGTGCATTCTCTCAGGCGACCTTTTCGCCAAGGTGACATATTCAACCACTGAATTCATGTGCATTCTCCAGGTGACATTCCAATTCACAGAGCCCACGTGTCCTCTTTCAAGTGGTTACCAATCTACTTTCAATACCGATGACCAACGCCCGACGATTTCTCAATCAAACAATTAAATCAACTCAACAAAGCATTATAAATGATGAATAACATACTTAGTCATTTACCAATCAACAATTCAATCTCAATCAATTCCAATCAATTTAGGGTAAATCCCTAAAATATCACAATTTATTCAATTCCATACAATGTAGAGCTCAAATAAATAAACGGACTATGCCACGACGATCAGCACGAGATTTCGGTCGTCGGCCATCAAAATCTTAATTTCCGAAAAATAAATAATTAATTTATTAATTTCGAAAATTAAATAATTAATATTAAAAAGTCAATTTAACTCAAAATAAAGCCCGATTAAATAAACGGACTTCACCACGGTCATCAACATAATTTTCCGGTTCCAGACCATCTCAGTTGAATTTTCGGAAAATAAATAATTATTTAATTTAATTCCAAAAATTAATATTTAAATACTAAAAATTCCACTTAGGCCCGAAAAAGCCTAATTGGAGCCCACTAAGGGTCGGGAAAAATCCAGGTACTTCCAATAATTAGTAGACCACGTCTACTTGCTAATTGCACAATCAATTTATCTAAATCGCATCACAATTGGCTAATAATTGCTAATTTATTCTAATCTAACAACTTAAACATAATTAATTAAATCTAAACCAACCTTAAGCATAATTAGCCAACTAATCTTGGATTAGTGAGATTACTCACCAAATCGCGCGCAAATGCCCATAGGATGAGGCTATGTCTTACTGTCACCGGGAATAGGCCGAGAGAGAGTCTTTAGCTCAGATCAATCCGACGGGGGTGACGCGAGGAACAAAACTTCCCAAAGCACGGTTCGGGTTCGGGGCCCGGAAACGGCCCAAAACGGCCCACGAACCGGCTGGAAACCCATTCGTGGGTTTGCTGGTTCGGCTGCGAAACAGGGAAAAACATAGAAGGTTAGGGGCGGAGAAGGGTTGGGAAGGCAAGTGGTGGTCCGGTGAGGTCGCACGGTGGCTCCGGCGACTTGCTCGGCCGCTCACGGTGGCTGGATGGAGCGGAATAGGGGCTGGAGACGTATGGGGGAGGACGCTTGGGCATGGAGAGTGCAGGCGGTGCACGGTGGCGAGCGGTGGACGTGCGGGCGCGGGCGTGGGCGGCGGAACAGCGGCGATGGCGAGCTGCTTCAATCTCCAAACAATGGTTATCACTTACGGAATAATTAGCCTATTATGTGAAGTCGTTAAGAATGCAATAGACTTGAGAATTCAATTAGGAATCAACTGTTCGATCATGCTAATCTACAAGGGTTATTACCATAGGCACATCAACGAAATGCCCATTTCACTCAAAATCGATCGAATTTTAGAGACCGGAAATATGTCGATTCGATAGAGATATGTGATTAGCGTGTGGGTGATTCCACCAAATTGCAAAATTTCTGTCGAACGGCACTAGACCGATTTTTCTGTCATTTTTGTACCCTATGCCTGTATTTGAAACCTCAAGATTTTCATGACAACCAAGAGTCGCCAATGTATCGAAGATGCACAATGTGGCTCGAAAATAATCGACCACAAGTCAATTGCACTAAAAATTCGTAAAAGCTATGTGGTAAGTTAGGTCATGCTTAAATCGTGCCGGATTGAAATTAACCGCTAATTTGAATATGATTTTAGAAATTGAAAGTTCTGTCATATTATGATTCATTTTAAGAACATTGACTCATCCTCCGAAGAATTTTCAACAAGTTCGAGATTTTTACGGAAAATCAATTCGGACGATTCGAAAAAGAACGGAAATTCGGATGGGCCAAATCGAAGGGATTTTTGGCCTCCTTATCAAGCTATTTAGTGAAGGGGACTTGCAGAAATTGTATGGGTTTCTTCCTTAGCAAAATTTGATCTCAAATTGGGGAATTTGGAGAAAAAATTGAAGTCTAAGGTGAGGAAATTCGGAGCCTTGGATGGGGGCTACAACATTGGCACCAAAATTGAGTTATTTGTGGATTAAATTGCAAAAAATTATTGTGGGGGAACAAAGGGGATAAGCATGTGGATTTCGGGGGACCAAGCCTTAATTAATTGAGATATTTTGCTTTGACTCTCCCCCATCCATAGCTTCCTCCTCACGCCTACCAGCTACTTCCCCTTCGTGTGCCTCGGCCGCTCCTTTTCTCCTTTGCCGCTTTTGTCTTTTTTCATTTCCTTCGAAAGCTCATCTCCTTCATTCTCTCTCTACCATCATCAACTTGCTGCCACACATTCAAAACCTTCTACCCCATCATCCGCCTACTCCAACCTACCTTCGCATGCAGCCACCCCACCAAAGTCACTCACGCCAGCATCATCATCATTGTCTCATCCCCCACCGATCGACACCCCATCCCCTTTTATTTCCTCACATCCAACAACCGTGACCAACTTGGTGCCATTTTCCTTTCATTTTCCCTTCAACTACCTCAAAGTCCAGCACCACCAAAGCATTCCACCGATTGCCATTCTCCTCTTTGTGTCATCACATAGCCAAGTCAACCGAACGGCAACCCCTCCTTAAAGTTGACTCGTAAGCCCTATTGACACCGCCGTAAACCCCATAGGTTTTTCCCCTCCTTCGCATGCCAGCGAAGCCGATCGAAGCAGCTCCACGGCCTCTTCTCATGCCCGTCTTCAGCCCATGCAATTTTTCCAGCCTGTCAATTGGGCTTAACAGCCCCACAAGTTCAACCTAGCCCGCAACTGCAGCCTAGTCAATCGAGCCCAGCAGTTCCCTATGGGCTTGCAAGGCTTCTTGACTCGGTCCAAGCTCCCCTCGGCGTTGCCGTAGGTCCGAGTTTTGGTCACTGTCGGGGTGAACCGGTTTTCACACTAAACCGGTGAGTTTATGCACTAAACTCTAATTAGTATGCTAATTGTCACGCCTCGACCCTCAAGCGTGCGCACATCTCTCTGTAGTCGATAAAAATTTGCGACTTTTCAAGACGAGTCACCGACTCTTTTATTTTTAATGCACATGTGAAAGAGAAATAATAACCCCTGACAACAAATAACATGGGATAGGAAAGTAAAGCAACATTTCACAAAAGCACACTATTATAAACGACGAGGTTTAGATACAAAACGAGTCTGGTCAAAAGTCTACAAAAGACCAGCTCTTAAAAAAGAACTGTCCTACGACATACTATTTGGACACATTCGTCGATCCTTTGGACTCCACCTCCACTGACTCCGGGGCTTCGATCTTCCACGACCACCATCTAAAGACCTGAAAATGGTTATACAATAACTAGTGAGACAATGTCTCAGCAAGTCCACCCCCTAAACCCTTATTAGGAAGAAAATACACCTTAGGGCGCTTTAGCCACAAAATCACACAATTTGAACAGAGGACTTACCTCGTTTATGTTCCTTCTTGCACGTCAGCACAATTCATATCACAAATGCACATAATTAATGCATACAACAATTGAAACAACTCACTTTCAAACCAATCAAACATAGGAGTCTCGATTATAAGGCCAAATCGTTATGACACGTTTCATTCCGTACCATATAATTTTGTCCCATAATCAAGCGTGGTTAACTCATATCGGTGGTTTAATTCACATCCGATATTCACTCTCAATAATTAAATTCCCAATTCAACTAGACACCCCCACTCAATATTCCGACTCAATATTCAATACCAGGCTCAAGGCTCTAAAGGTGCCCTCTCCCCACGACGTTCCAATATCGCGTGGCACTTAGTCTCTGATCACAATCAGTCATAGTACGAGGTACTAGATATGGCTCCCACGAATTCATATTGTTGTGTGACACTTAGTTCTCGACTATACTAAGCAATAGCTCAAGGTACTAGAGGTGGCTCATACGAGGTTTCATTATCATATAGCACTTAGTTCTTGGCCACGAAAAGTAATAGTATAAAATTCTAGAGGAAACTCATACGAAGTCTCTCTATCAGTGTAGCATTTAGTCACTATACTATGCATGACAATACTACAAGGCTTCTAGAGGTGACTCCCATGTGACTCAATTTACCATGTAGCACTTAGACCAAGACTATAATAAGCAACGGTATAAAGTACTAGAGGTGGCTTACACGAGGTTTCATTATTATGTAGCACTTAATTCTTTACCGGCTCACAACCTATGGGGTTTCCTCAATACACCCTATGTCACCTTGACTTTCAATAGTCACCTTACCATGACTATAAACCATCACACGATCATTAAGCATAAGTTCTAGACATGTCACAAACCAACTATATCATCAAATATGCACAAACCAACAAGCATTGCACCAATAACACTATAACCATGGCATAACTGTTCGCGCCTCATCACACATAATCTCCAGGAATAACACAAAATAACCACATCACCAAATGTGCAATTTCTAGCAAATAAAAGCATTGAGAATAATCATAAACTACTATCGGCCCTAACCTGCAGAAATGGTCCACTCACGCGTCTCCTCGTTTAAATCCAGAAACCTAACCAAATGAATTTGGAAAATTGTCAAATATTAGTATGTTATAAAGGATACATAAATGAACATTTTTCATGAAACACATAAACCCAAATCCTTCTAGATTTAGCCTAATAAATCGCTCAATTCAGTACAAAAACTGTGTCCGTTTTCTAGAAAGTTTATTTTTTGAAATCAGTTTGGTTCGAAATCCAAAACATTTCCGTTTGATCTAAATTTTAGTATGTTAAACTAGAAGATATTAAAAATAACTTTTGTGAAGAAACCATTTTGAAATTCTAACCGTAAGAGTTGATAAAAACCTTTAGAATCTCAAAAGGTCACCAATTCCAGTACAGTGTGAGACTTTGTTTGCAAATGACGGAGCTGATATCTCTTTCTTTTAAATTCCTAAAAATCTTAAGAAAAATATATGTTGTAGATGAGGATGTCTAAAACATTTCTCAAGAAGACATCAACCTCAAATTTATAATTCATTTCAATCTACAAAAATGGTAAACGATGAGAGTCTAGGAATCCGAATTGCAGAAATTCCATTGGATTTTACTAATCTATCATCAATGGTGCTAATCTCACTAATTAGATTAACATTAATCTATTCTAAAACTAATCTAAAAATTCTAGATTATTACTAATACATACTTAAGCTAATCTAAACAACATTTAAGCATAATTAACCTTATAAGCAAGGTTTAGTGAGTAAACTCACTAGTTTTGCAATCCAATGAGTCCACGGCGACGGCAAAGTGGGCGACAATCAAGCTTATGGAGACACCAAGCGAGGTTGGGAAGGGCTCGGAAACGGGCCATGAAGACCTCACGACTTGTTGGAACTTTAGCTTTTGTTCTTAGACTGCAGAGGCCGAATCGGTGGTTGAAACAATGAAGGAAAGGGGCTAATCAGAGCTTCGACGAGCGGGTGGTCGGCAACCGATGGCTCCCGAGGGTCAAGGGGGACTTGCTGGTGGTTGGTATTGGTGGAGGTAAGGTTGAAATAGGGAGAAAATGACTAAAAGTTGCAAAACAAGTGAAACAGTGCAGGCGGGTGGCTTTTAGATGATCTGACAACTGGTTTCTTCTCATTGGCATACAAGACGACCGGCGGCTTCATTCGTTGTGAGGTCGGGCTCCTTTGAACAATTTGGATGTGTTGAGCACAATGATGGGTGGCACGAAGGCTAATTCATCAGGGAATACCACTTTTAACTCAAATCTTTGGCGATAGGTCAGCTGAAGTAGAATTTTAAATAAGGTAAAAATAAAGGAAGAAAGAGGTTCGGTGGCTTAGGCGAGTGTGCGACCGGTAAGGGGGGCTGCTGCTCTGTGTTCTCTAGTTTCTCTAGCTTTTTCAAGGCCTCTACAATGGGGAAAGCAAGTCCAAGAGGAAGAAGAAGGTGGCTGCTGAAGGGGGACCACCATTTACTTTCAAAGTCCACAATCTCATCCCCAAACACTCATCACACTTGTCCCCACCACTCAGCCCTATCATTTGCCTCTTTTCCCTCACAAAACTTCCCCAACAAGCCTTAGTTGAGTCCCCAAATGTTGCACACCACCCTTGGCTATGAATTTGTACACATTCCCCTCCAATTCCATCAATTTTCCTTCAATCTCATTCAATTTCTCATCCAATCAATCCCAATCGAAGTCCATAATTTTATCCAATGTGTCCACACTTAAATCCACATTTTCCTTGCCCATAGATCTCACTTGATGACCAAAGATGCGACCAAAAAGGGTCCCTCGAAGTTCCCGGTCCAAAATGGCATAACTTTGATTTTCGCTGAAAATCTTGGTTTGTAGAAAAAATTTTGGAGGATGATTTGACGTTTCTAAAATGATTTGTGACATGACAGAACTTTCAATTTTTGAAATATGATTCAAATTCATAGTTAATTTCAATCTAACACGATTTTAGCGTAACCTAACATACCGGGTATCTTTTAGGAATTTTTAGCGCATTTGAACCATGGTTGATTATTTCCTAGCCACAGCATACATCTTCGACACATTGGCGATTTTTGGTTGTCATGAAAATCCCGAGATTTCAAATGCAGACATAGGGTACCAAAATGATGGAAAAATCGGTTTAGTATCGATTGACAAGAATTTTGCAATTAGGTGGAATCACCCACACAGTAATCACGTACTTTTGTTGAATCGATCTATCTCTGATCTCTAATCGATTTTTAATAGTGCCATAATGACCCTTGTAGATTAGCACGGTTGAGCAATCGATTCCTAGTCAAATTCTCAATTTTATTACATTTAGATTTCTTAATGGCTTCACTTGATATGCTAGTTATCTCGTGAGTGGCCAATTCAGAGAAAAGAACCATAAGCGCGTCAATAAAAAGCCCAACTTATCCAATCGAAATCAGAACCTGAAAAATTAGGATGTCACACTAATGACGTTTAAGGGGTATTGAGATTAGATTAAGATTAGATTAGTTTTGTTATTAGCTTATTTAATTAATTTAAGTTAGTTAGATTAGTGATTTAGGTGGTTAGATATTGTAATTAGTCAGTTTATTGTGTGGCCTTATAGTTGGAATGGTTAGGATAATTTAATTAGGTCAATAGGTGGTTAGATTAGCAATTTCTAGCCTAAGTATGCATTTATTGATTTAATTTGCATTATTTAATTAATTTTGGTAATTATTTAATTATTTAATATTTTCCGAAAATTAGACTGGAATAGCTGGTGACCGGAATTTCATGTTGATTCAATGTTGTGTTCAGTTTCTACAATTGAGTGTTAAATTGTGCAAATTGAGTAGTGATTGGAATTTTGGTTATTTATTCCAAAATTTGTGAATTTTGATTTTTATTCAGAAAATCCCAAGTGTCGGTTTTTAACATCGAAAATAGTTTTATATACTATATAAAACGGTAAGATTTTAAATTGAAACATATCAACTTTTCTAGTTTGATCTAACCGTGTACCCACACACGACTATCTTCATCGGGTGTTTTTAATACAAGGAAAATGAGCCAACTGCATTATTCTAATTGAGACATTTGAATACAATGCATAGTGTCCTTGGCCATAATTGAGTGATCGTGTGTTGGTTAAGAGAACCCGTCTCGAGCTATTAAGATGGACGTTACCCCTATATGGGATGCCCCTAGACAACAGAAGCCGATCATAGTAGATTTTGGACCTATGCTCCTTCAGAAAAGCCGTCTAGGAAAGACGTAGTCATGCTCAATAGGGTGAGACGACGCTTGGCTATGCTAGAAGACCACCGAACAGCAAGTAGGCCATGCTATAAGCCGAAATCAAAACTAGGAACGTATGATTAATTGAGTTGAATGGGCCGGATTATGGGACAAAATTGTGTGGCATGATATGGGACATGTCATAACGATTTGGCCCTATAATCATAACCCATGTGCTTGGTTGAAATTGAGTGTGGCGTTCCAATTGATGAGCTTATTTACTGCTCATGTTTTTGTGACTATCTGTGATATGAATTGTGCTGACCTGCAGGGAGGATTTGAGACAACATAAGTCTCTATGGTTGTGTGATTGTGTGGTTAGGACACCTCTAGGCATATTACCCTCATAATCGGGGTTTAGAACGTGAACTCGCTAAGATTTATATCTCACCCCGTCGTGGGCTTAATTCTTTTCAGGGTCGTAGAGTGGAGAATCTGGAGCTGAGCTGAGGTGATTTGAGATGTAGGTCAAATAGGACAGCTTCTTTTTTAGAGTCAGTCTTTTTAAATATTTTGGGTATAGACTCTTGTATATGACTCAGTTGGTTTATAAAAGCATGTTTTGTTTGTAAATATGTTATTCTGCTTTTTCTATCCCAAGATGGTTATTGTCAAGGATTAATTATTCGCTTTCACATGTGCAATAAAATGAAAGGGTTGGCGACTCATCCTGAGAAGTTGCATTTTTATTATAAACTATCGAGGGATGGGCATGTGCTCAAGGATCAAGGCATGACATGATTATGAGACAAAATTGTGTGGCACAAAATGTGATGTATCATAACAATTTGGCCTTATAATCGGGACTCCTGTGATTGATTGAGATTGAGTGAGATGTTCCAATTGATGTGTGCATTTATTATATGCATCTGTATTATGAACTGTACTTACGTGCAGGAAGGAACTGAGACGAGGTGAGTCTTCTGTGATGTGTGATTAGACTACCTTTAGGCATATTTCCTTCCTAATCAGGGTTTAAGGTGTAGACTTGCTGAGACATTGTCTCACCCCGTTGTGGGTTTAACTTTTTAGGTCTTTAGATGGCGGTGAGGCAGCATCATTTTGGATGGTCGTGGGAGGTCAAGACTCAGAGCACCATACTCTCTATCCACGGGGATCCCAACTGGACCCATGATCTTGTGGTTACTATTATTTGGGTCAATGAGGGCCTACCTTAATTAGTCCCTCATAGATTCAAGGCGTGATTCCGCCATGGGCCCAATGGTGTTCGGGAGGGTCCCTTGGATGGCTTTGACGGAGCTGCTGTTAAGGATGGGTATTTGGTAGATCTTGACCCTGTGCATGACACCGATATCATAGCTGATATCGAGGCGGACCAGGGACCCAAGGGTGAGGAGCCTGCAGTAGAGGTAGCTGAGCCTCTAGACACTGACACCCCTAACGGTGTCATGATAGACCCGAATCTCAAGTAGATAGGGTCCGGGATAAGGTAGTTTGGTAACTCTTTTGCTTTTTGGCCTTTGTATATAAACTCAGTTTGTTTATAAAAGTGTTTTGTAAAATTTGTATCCTGCTTCTCTATCCCATATCTGTGTTGTCTGGGGATTGTTTATACGCTTTTGCATGTGCAATAAAATTAATGGGTCAGCGACGCGTCATGAGACATCGCAATTTTATCGACCACCGAGGGATATGCATGCACTCAAGGTTCGGGGAGTGACATTATGTGTATGAATATATGTTACTTTTATTTGCTTGGCTTGCATATATCTTGTCCGGCTTCCATGTTTGTTTGTACAGGGATTGTTTATGATCGCTTCCACATGTGTTTAACTAAAGATAAAAGACTTTTGAGACATTCGACATTGCCTGGGGTGTCAATGCTAACCTGTCGGGTCATGCTCTCGTGCCAGAGATAGGGCAAGGGTGTGACATAGCTAATCATGCAACATCATGCATGCTGCTGAAAAAGGTATTGCCATTTGATAATGTCATTGGCATTAACTAACCATGTTGAAGCGTTGGAGTTTTAAAATAATTATGATAATTTCTTAATGAAATATGGTCGGTAGTGATATTCAAAAATGAAACGCAAACTACTGGAGTGCCATAACTTTGCAGAAATAGATACTTAAGTGCCATAACTTACGAAAGGTATACTTAAGTGCCAAAATCGGAGCAAAATAACTCACTTGAGTGCCAATTCGACCAAAATTCGGCCAAATTGCATACGTGGCATTTTTCCGGCGAAGCGAGTGCAAAATGACGCCGTTTTGCACGCTAATATAGCAAATAATGCAAAAACGACGTCATTTTGGGTAACGTGGTAAAAAATAATATAAAAATTAATTAAATCTAGTATAAAAATTAATTAAATTTAATTTAAAATTGAATTTAGTTAAATATTTAAAATTTAAAAAAATTTAAAAAAAAAAAAAAAAAAGAAAATGGGGGAGGTGGGCAGAGTTGAACCCTCGGCCACCCGTGCCTCTCCCACCGTCGCCGGGAAGGGCCGGTGACGGAGGGAGGAGGGTCGGTTAGGGTCGCCGGCCTTGGCCGGGGTTGGTGACCCCGGCCAACCGGCGGTGGGGCTCACGAGCCCTCGCCCCAAATCGGGGTGAGGGTCACAACCCTCGCCCCGATTCGTTGGGGGGGGGAGGAGGGGAAGCAACGGTGGCTGAAGGAGGAAGAAGAAAAAGGGGGGGGGGAAGAGGAGGAGGGAAGCGGCTAGCGGTGAGGGCTAGGGCTTGCCGAGCCCTTAGCCAAGGGCCGGCGGCCCCAGCCAATTGGCCGCGAGGGCCTGCATGCCCTCGCCTAGATCTGGGGCGAGGGCATGTAGGCCCTTGTCGCCGGTGGGCCGGTCAAGGGCCAACCCTCCCCCACCTTTCGGCAACGGCGGCGAGGGCGGTGGCGGCAGGGCTCGGCCCTTTAAAAGTTAGCCGTCGATTGCCTTCCTCCTTCTCTTTTCCTTTTTTTTTTTTAAATTATTATTATTATTATTATTATTATTATTATTATTATTATTTTACATTTATTTTAATTTAATTAATTTTTATGTTATATTAAAATTCAAATTATGTTAAAATGACGTCATTTTGGCCGATTTAAGGGTTCTATTTTGGCTAACATTCGAAACGACATTGTTTTGTGTGAATTAGAGCTGACTCAGCTCTCCCCCCTCCCCCCTTTTTTTTTTTTTAAGTCACCTTGGTGAGAAATATTAATATTTAAATGCCACGTATGATTTCCGGTTGGTTTCGCCGGAGGTGGCACTCAGGTATCCCGCTTTTTTTCAAATGTGGCACTTAAGTGTACCTTTCGTAAGTTATGGTACTTAAGTATCCTTTTGGGTAAAGTTATGGTACTTGTAGTGTACTTTTCTCATTCGAAAATATGATATGCTATATTGGGATGTTGTCTATCTTGTGTTTCTATAAGAAAATATTGGATACACTAGTTATGCCAACTCATAGAAATACTAGTTTATTCATTGGGCGACGCGTGTCCCAATGGGATTAAATAAAAAATGAATAAAAATTTCTAATAAAATAAAATAGTATTAAAAATTGTTTGCAACCGGTGCTTGCTAACCAAAATTGGTTGAATGACTGAATTGACATAAACGCAAAAGGTTTAAGACTGAATTGACCAAAGAAAAGTTTAAGATTAAATTTGCATAATTGTAATAGGTTTCGGACTTTTTTGGTAATTCTCCCATTAATTACATATAAAAGGAACGGCCACATCGTAACATGAAATTTAAAAGAATTAGTCAAAAGCTTGAGGGACAACACAATATTATCAGTCCTCAAAAGTTCAAATAATTAGCCTCTTGGGCATATTAAATAAATTGCAGAAACTTGGAAGGGGGCGAGAGCACTTGCTTGCCCCTCCATTTGCTCCCTGGAGTCTTTGACAATGTCATTGCGTTAACTCAAACAGACTCTCTTTCATATTTCATCTCATTGAATCAGCAGCTCAGGTCAGTGTAATCTCCTAGGAAAAAAGAGACTTCATCAAGACTTAATTAACTCATGTTTGGCATCAATATCTCAAGTGTATCATTTTACTTTTTGGCTAAAGGTGGCAAGCGATATTTCATGCGGGAAAACCTTTTCGAAGGCACCAAAAGAGAACGTAAAACCCAGTTAAGTAGGTCAATTCAAGAAGAGCATGCTGGCGAGTAGGAAATAATTCCACAATGAAACCACATCATTGATTAGGAACCACTTTTCGAGTCTACAAGTCATCATATGCTTACACGACTTTTCCTTTATTCTCAACAACCCTTTTATGCACGCAACGAAGCAAACAAGAGCACAGAATTTGATCAAATACGAACTGAGGAATCCGATCATATCCTAGTCAAGATTAAGGGGACTCCATAGTGGGGATGAGGAGTGAGCATCGGTATGGGGCCATGCTTGTAAGAAGGAGATAGCTGCACTGAGAAATTCTGCAAAATCAAGGTCAGAGCAACTTTGGCTTCAACGAGAGTGAAGTTTTGGCCAATACAAGTTCTAGGACCCCAACTGAAAGGAAGAAAGCAGAGCTTGTTATTAGTAGCTTTTGAGACTCCCTCATTCAATATCATGAGAATCTCTCCACATTAAACTCTTGCCAGTTCTGGTACTTACTTAACAAAATCAGAGTCCAGGTAAGCAAAGTAGAAGTTGACTCCCTTTACCAAAAAAAAAAAAATAGAAGTTGACTCCTGACCCGCTTTGTTGAATGTTTTGCACTCGTCAATCACATCCTCTATGCTCATACCCCTTTGATGCCCAGATTCTTGAATTTCTTTCATGTTTGATTTTAGCAATAGTCCCAAGAGATCATCCTCATCTACTCCTCCTTCCTTCATTGCCTTCTCTCTTTTGGTCACCACGTCTTCCAACAATCCTCTTACTTTATGATCAATTTCTTTCATCCTCTTGTGCAGTTTGGTTGGCAAGAGGCTGCATTTTTTCTTATGGACGTCAACTTTAAGATGAAAACTTTATTTGCTGACTTGAGGAAAACAGCAATTTTAATAACAATTCAATGGAAAATTTGCCCTCAAAATACTGTTTTGATAGGAAAGAATTGCAGCAAGCCCTATATACTATCTTGCAATCGCAATCAAACTGCATTCGATGATTTGCAAACTCAAGAGATTATCTTCAGAAACTTTTCAATTCCTTTGCGTGGAGGATGCTCAAGTTTGCCACTTGTTTGCAAAATCATAAGAAATGTGGAAGATTGCAATTGACTCGATGGATAAGAATTGAGGAAATCTAACTAAAGTTTGTTACTCTTTTTCTTGTTAAATGCATTTGCAACAGTTAAGGATTTTGGGATAAACTGTTGCTAAATTAATCTCAACATACCTCCACCCTGGGATAAATGCGAATGGAACAATTTTGTAAATGAGGTCATTTTGTTCTTGTTGTATAAGGATGATGCTCTTGGCTTGGTCGTAGGTACTACCGAAAGCGGCTCTATGTAGTACATCACCCGTCAAATGCTGAAGGTGAGGCCACACATCCACTTCACCAGCTAAACTTTGCTTCTCCCATTTCCTAATCATCTCCTCACAACTTGAACACGTTGCAGTCACTACATGCTGTAATTTTTCAACAATTAAAAAACCTATACGAATCGAATCCTCTTAGTTTTTAAATATTAGATTTCCATGGACGATGAATTTCAGGTTCCATCACTACGAAATATAATGGGATTATTAATCATTTTAAATTCCACTGCATGTTGCATCTGGTTAGGATTCATCTAGCCCCAATCAGTAGTACCTTCAACTTTTCATAATGAAAAGCAGGGTTGATGATCTTTCTGTGCTTGGCCCATTTTTCACCCTCAGTTTTCAGGAGCCCCGATACTAAGAGATCTCCGATGGCCTTGGGGTGTGGCTTTTCAAACTCGTTGATCCGCGAAAAGACCTCCTTCAACATGTCTGAGTCCATGATGTTCAATACAGGTGTTGGCCCAAACCATGTAAAGCAAAGCTTCCCTACAACAAACATTGTATAAAGACATCATTTATTAAGGCATCAAATGCTACCGGATTCCATAAAATCAGCCATTTGTGTATGTCAGGTGCTTAAACTAGCAGATATATTGTAAGTACCCAACTTGAAACCCAAATAGCAGATCAATTTGCATGAGCAAAATGAGCAGTTTCAGTAGCCTCCTGACAGTCGCTAACTACATAGCTTCATTAATAGGTAGCGTGACTTCACCCCTAAAAGCAAAGCAACGCTCGATATTGTAAAATCTGTGCCTTTTAGCAGGATTTGGTCAACTTACTTTCCATGAATATATATATCAATAAAAATGCTGAAAGGACACCTGAAACGTATTTTCTTTAGCAGGTTTTTAACTAGTGACATTGAAATTGTACATTATTTTTTACCGGGCAATCAAGTAATACGAATCAATAATATTATTCGATTGGCTAAAAAAATTCAACTGTATCTCAACTTTGATGACTTCCGTACCGTATTTCTTGATGGAGTGATGATAGAAAGGGAGAATGCGAGGCGCGATGTCGTTGGAGAAAGGAGTAACGGGTTGAGATTGAGCTTGCTTGCTCATTCTCATGTAATCTCTCAGGTCTTGAAACAAAAGTCTGTAAGGGGTTCCATTTACGCCTTGCCGTCTCAGACTTCTTTCTAGCTTCTTCGGCTTCAACCAGAACAAACACAGTAATCTCCAAGCACAAGTGAAGAAGGTGATCAAAACAAGCGAGAGAACAATTGAATCAGCCAAGGACATTTCCATATTCTACGTTAAGCATATGACACGCTTGTCTTCTTTCTTTAAGAGGATATTTATAGGACTCTTAGGGAGCAGAAATATGGACAAAGGCACTGACCAAGATTTCGTGGTGTATGAGTGGAGGTTTCTTTTTTAAGTTGTCTTTATCATCAGCATTCGTTACCGGTTTGCATCATCTGGTGCTACTTCATTTTCTACATTTGATATCAAGTGGAAGTTTTTATCTTGTTCACATCACAAAAACTAAATCAATTCAGCGTGAACCAGATGGCCAAATATTAATAGCAGATAATCTTCACTTGATTCCCAGAATCATGGCTGATTCGGAAGTGAGGAGGATGAGAACTCTTTCTGTATCAGGGGAAAAAACAAATTTAAAGTACTGCGAAACTCCATTATGAAATGAAGTTCCTAATTCATTTGTCGACGACGTGGCTAATTTTATTGGGGGAAAGTATCGATCAATGTATGCGTTAAGGCCACTGATTGCATATTCTTTAAAACTTGCAGGACTCTACTAATTAAATTTAAACCTTTTGGAATCTATTAACCAACATGGGAAACGTTTAATACTTGCAGTTTCTTTAAGCCTAGCATTGGGTATGAAGTTTGGAGAGAAAGGCACGAAAAAAAAGTCCTAAAGCTATTGCATTGTCCTCAATTCAGTCCAAAACTTTTCAAATAGGCCAATTTAATCTCAAACATTTTCAGGTCTTGTTAATTGAGTCTATCTAGACCATTTACATACGGACATTTTTTTGAATTTGTTCTTCTTATTTTTTCCTTTCTTCTTTTTTCCTTTCACTTTTCATCGGTGCTTGGCAAAGGCCATGACTGGCAAGGGTTGCCCACGACAAGCCTCACTTGGGCACCTCACTAGATCTAGGGAGGCTAGGCCTCACCTAGGCGTAGGCTACCTCGCGAGGTATTACTTGGGCAAGGGTTGGCCTCACCGGGCCTCGACCTTGCGAGATCTAGTGAGGAAGGCCTAGCCAGCCACTAGTGAAAAGAGGAAGGAAATAAAATAAAAGAACAAAGAAAATTTTTAAAAAGTTAAATTATAGACAAACGTTTACGTTAGTTTCAGCAATGTAACATAGGATCGTTCACGTCAACAATTCTAGCATAAATTGACCAGATAGACTCAAATTGGCCAAATATAAAAAGGTTTAGTTTTTAATTGGTTCAATCGAAAGGTTTATGATCGAATTAGTATCAAGATAACAGGTTTTATACTTTTTTGGTACTTTTCTTGAAATTTAGACACTATTTTTAACCTCATTGTTAAACAATTCCGAGGTAGTTAGAAGAGGCCTATCTTTCACTTATCAGCATCTTGATTGATGGATTACCTAAATAGGCCATACAAATATCTAAATTTAACTGAAAGTAAATAGTTGTGATGTCCATATAAGGAAAACCAGCAATCAGAAAGTCTATTTGGAGGTGAACATGGCCCACTATAGAAAACCTAAAAAGTGAGAGAAGGGATCTTAATTTCTGAAAAATGGGATTCTGAGGGCATCGTTACGCATAAAAGAGTAACGGAGCTGTCTGCACCGTCTATCTTCCTAGAGAAACCCAGTAAATTTTTTTCTGGTTACCCGGGAAAATCGAGATCACTTAAATTAAAAAATACGATATGTCGATAAAAATAAAAGAAATAAAATATAAACTTGTTAGCATCGCAAGTGTAAAATATTTTCACATTGAGTCTAAAAAGAGAACAGCTTAAACATCTTTACTTCAAGAGTAAATATATGTAGGATTACTAATGGCAACACCGGGGCAAAACATTTTCCACACATGTATTCGCGAAAGGAAAGTATCCCTGATCTTATGAAGTAAACGACTATTGTCAATCTCTGCTTCTTTTATGCCACCAATTTTCCAAAACTATATAGACAGATGAAGTCAAAATAGACCGATAAACTTTTTCTTTATAAACTAAGAGTTTGGATTTCTATCGTCCTACTACCTGCGGGCCATGGACCACTCATAAGCCACATAAAGCGTACAAGTGATTCCAACTCAGAACAATTTGTATATAATTTGTGGGATTTTAATGTGCGACTTTCAATTCTGAGCTGGAAATTTCCTGGTATCTGACGACGCTAACTGTGAGAAAGAGATACTAATTTGTATTACAAAGTTTTAAATGAAAGAATTTCTATTGTTGAGTATGCTAATTCGTCATTAGCCACTAAATGGGAAGTCCCTGGTATAAATTATCCATTTATAAGACATGTACTTTATTTTTCTAATGTCGTGACCTCCCTCGTGAAGGTTTCTTCTTTTCTTTTCTTTTCTTTTTTAATTGAAAGGAGGTTTTTTCTTAAGTTGACTTTCATCGTAGGCATTCTTAACTGGTTTGCATCATCTGGTGCTACTTCATTTTCTAGTTCACATCACACAAACTAAGTCAATTCTACGTGAATCAGGTGGCCAAAATATTAATAGCAGATAATCTTCAATCAATTCTCAGAATCATGGCTGATGCGGACGTGAGAGGATGAGAACCCTTTCTGTATCAGTGGAAAAAATAAATTCATGTACTGCAAAACTTTTAAACGTTCAATTTTTGCCAATTGTATCATAAACGTTATCAAAATGATGAAATGAAGTTCCTAATTCATTTGTCGATCCGCGTGGCTAATTTTATTGGGGAAAAGTGTCGATCAATGTATGCGTTAAGGCCAATGATTGCATATTCTTTAAAAGTTGCAGGACTCTCATAATTAAATTTAAACCTTTTGGAATCAATTAACCAACATGGGAAACGTTTGATACTTGCCGTTTGTTTAACCCTAGCATTGGGTATGAAGTTTGGTGAGAAAGGCACCAAAAAAAAGTCCTAAAACTATTGCATTGTCATAAATTCAGTCCTAAACTTTTCAAATAGACTAATTTAATCTCAAACATTTTCAGGTCTTGTCAATTGAGTCTATCTAACCAATTTACATATGGACATTTTTTTAAATTTTTCTTCTTATGTGGCACGATTGATACTACTGTGAACATGTTTTTACACAATTTTTTTGAATTTCTTCTTGTTCTATTTTCCTTTCTTTTTCTTTCCTTTCACTTTCCACAGGTGCTTGGTAGAGGCCATGACCGTCGAGGGTTGCCCTCAACGAGCCTCGCTTGGGCACCTCGCTAGATCTAGTGAGGCTAGGCCTCACCTAGGCATAGGCTGCCTCACGAGGTATTACTTGGGCAGGGGTTGGCCTCATTGGGCCTTGACTTTGCGAGATTTGGTGAGGATGGCCTAGCCAGCCATTAGTGAAAAGAGAAGGGAGATAAAATAAAAGAATAAAGAAAATTTTAGAAAAGTAAAAATTATATAAAAAAAATGTTTACGATAGTTTCAGTAGTGCCACATAAGATCGTTCATGTCAGCAATTCTAGCATAAATTTACCAAATTCACTCAACTGGCCAAATATAAAAAGTTTAGTTTTAAAGTGGTTCAATCAAAAGACTTATGACCGAATTGGTATCAATGTAACGGGTTTTAGACTTTTTTGGTACTTTTCTTGAAATTTAGACACTATTTTTAACCTCATTGTTAAACAATTCCGAGGTAGTTAGGAGAGGCCTATCTTTCACTTATAAACATTTTGACTGATGGATTACCTAAATAGGTATTACAAATATGTAAATTTGACTGAAAGTAAATATTTATGATGTCCATATAAAAAAAATAAAAATCGGCAATCAGAAAGTCTATTTGGAGGTGAACATGACCCACTATAGAAAACCTAAGAAGTGAGAGAAGGGATCTTAATTTCTGAAAAATGGGATTCTGAGGGCATCGTTACGCATAAGAGAGTAACGGAGCTGTCTGCACCGTATATCTTCCTAGAGAAACCCGATAAATCTTTTTGTCCGGTTACCCGGAAAAATCGAGATCACTTAAATTAAAAAATACGATATGTCAACAAAAATTAAAGGAATAAAACGTAAACTTGTTAGCATCGCAAGTGTAAAGTATTTTCACATTGGGTGTAAAAAGAGAACAGCTTAAACATCTTTATTTCAAGAGTAAATATATGTAGGATTACTAATGGCAACAACACCAGGGCAAAACATTTTCCACACATGTATTCGCGAAAGGAAAGTATCCCTAATCTAATGAAATAAACGACTATTGTCAATCTCTTCTTCTTTTATGCCACCAATTTTCCAAAAGTACATAGACAGATGAAGTCAAAATAGACCGATAAACTTTTTCTTTATAAACTAAGAGTTTGGATTTCTATCGTCCTACTACCTGCGGGCCATGGACCACTCATAAGCCACATAAAGCGTACAAGTGATTCCAACTCAGAACAATTTGTATATAATTTGTGGGATTTTAATGTGCGACTTTCAATTCTGAGCTGTAAATTTCCTGGTATCTGACTACACTAACTGTGAGAAAGAGATACTAATTTGTATTACAAAGTTTTAAATGAAAGAATTTCTATTGTTGTGTATGCTAATTCGTCATTAGCCACTAAATGGGAAGTCCGTGGTATAAATTATCCATTTATAAGACATGTACTTTATTTTTCTAGTGTCGTGACCTCCCTCGTGAAGGTTTCTTCTTTTCTTTTCTTTTCATTTTTAATTGAAAGGAGTTTTTTTTTTTTTTTTTAAGTTGACTTTCATCGTAGGCATTCTTAACTGGTTTGCATCATCTGGTGCTACTTCATTTTCTAGTTCACATCACACAAACTAAGTCAATTCTTCGTGAATCAGGTGGCCAAAATATTAATAGCAGATAATCTTCAATCAATTCTCAGAATCATGGCTGATGCGGACGTGAGAGGATGAGAACCCTTTCTGTATCAGGGGAGAAAACAAATTTGAAGTACTGCGAAACTCCTCAATGTTTAATCTTTTTCAATTGTGTCATAAACGTTATTAAAATAATGAAATGAAGTTCCTAATTTTATTGAGGGAAAAGTGTCGATCAATGTATGCGTTAAGGCCAATGACTGCATGTTCTTTTAAACTTGCAGGACGCTACTGATTAAATTTAAACCGTTCAGAATCAATTAACCAACATGGGAAACGTTTAATACTTGCAGTTTGTTTAAGCCTAGCATTGCGTATGAAGTTTGGAGAGAAAGGCACAAAAAAAAAGTCCTAGAGCTATTGCATTGTCATCAATTCTGTCATAAACTTTTCAAATAAACCAATTTAATTTCAAACATTTTCGCATCTTGCTAATTGAGTCTATCTAGCCAATTTACATACGGACTTTTTTTGAATTTTTTTCTTCTTATGTGGCACGATTGGTACTGTTGTGAACATTTTTTTACACGATTTTTAAAAAAAATTTTCTTTTTTTTCCTTTCTTTTTCTTTCCTTTCACTTTCCACCAATGCTTGGCGGAGGCCATGACCAGCGAGGGTTGCCCTCGACAAACCTCGCTTGGGCCCCTTACTAGATCTAGTGAGGCTAGGCCTCACCTAGGCATGGGCTACCTCGTGAGGTATTACTTGGGCAAGGGTTGGCCTCACCAGGCCTAGACCTTGCAAGATCTGGTGAGGATGGCGTAGCCAGCAACTAGTGAAAAGACAAGGGAGATAAAACAAAAGAATAAAGAAAATTTTAAAAAGTAAAAATTATAAAAAAAAAATGTTTAAATTTTTAAAAAGTAAAAATTATTAAAAAAAAATGTTTACGTTAGTTTTAGCAGTGCCACATAGGACTGTTCACGTCAGCAATTCTAACATAAATTGACCAAATAGACTCAAATGACTAAATATAAAAATGTTTAGTTTTAGATTGGTTCAATCGAAAGGTTTAGGACCGAATTGGTATCAATGTAACAAACTTTATTCTTTTTTGGTACCTTTCTTGAAATTTAGACTCTCGCCCCGATCCTCAGTCACATGCCCATCCTTCACCTTTGGTTGATTTTAAGAGCAATATCCTAAGATGTATCGCCGATCCATTCATTTTAATATGCACATGCGGAAGCAATTATAAATCCCCAGACAATAAAGCAATGGAATAGAAAAGCGGAGCTATATTTTTTATACTGAAATTCACAACCATACTTTTATACAATCACACCTTATAATATTTTACAATACTATCAACATAGGTCTAATTTAACACCTATCCACAATAACACAAGGTTCACAAAATGGGATGGGATCTCAGTCCTCATCTGGGTCGTACTCGGGATCATCATCCCGATCCTCCTCAGATTCCTCTTCACTAAGCTTATTTTCTTCAAGCTCCTCGTCATCTTTTGGCTCATCATTAGGGTTGTCCAATAGGTAATCCTCCTCCGGTCCCGCCTCCTTTGGTTCCTCCTCCCAATTCTCTTAAGAGTACACCTCTTCTTGATTGACTTCTTCCTCTGGCATGCTCAAACTAGAGTCTACTGCTGATGGCTCTGGAGAGTCGTGATCATTTTCAAGCTTAGGGTCCTTGGCATCCACCACTGACCCATTCTTATAATCAGCTGTCCCCTTCCCGAATGCTTCCTTCAAGACAAACATAAGTACATCATCTTCTGGCATAGGACCCTCCCTTCGCCTATCATGATACTCACGATATCACAATCGATACTTGTGAGGTCTTAGGGCATCATTACCCAAGTCAATCCAGACGGTCGACTGAATTAGGACATACTCCAGTCCTTCAGGGTGAAGGTGTATCGGGAAATGGGTCTCTATCTTAGTGACTTCCTTGGGTATACCGAAATGCATAGGAGGACAAGGAGGTGGAGGTTCTTCCATTTACAGGCCTGAAATGGTTATTCAATAACCAATGAGACTACGTCTCAGTGAGTTCTACCCCTTAAAACTTAATTAGGAAACCAATACACTATCTGAGCTGCCTATGCACACACAAGTCGAGAACTTACCTTGGCCTTAGATTCCACCTACATATTAGCACAATTCAAATAGGCACTCAATCATAACATAACAAATCGATACATCAATCAATCGACTTAGTTGATTACATGTTAAAGAAAACCATTGTGGTCATTTCAATCAATATTGTCCATTCTCCAAAATGACCTATAGAGTCACCAAACCACTATTTTATGCAATTCATTCTTCAAAATGGCATGCTAAGTCATTGAGTACATTCATCATAACGTCCATTCTCCAAAATGACATATTGAGTCACCGAACCGTTATGGCATGTCGTTCATTCTACAAAATGACCTATAAGATCACCGAGCCGACATTGCATATTGTCCATTTTACAAAATCACCTATAGGGTCATCGAGCCGGTGTATAACATGATATTTCGAACGTACAATTAATTTGTCCTTTTTATTCAATTCTGACAAAAGTACACGTTCATGGGTACACGGTCGATCTTATCCAAAATATTATGATTTCTTTTCCATAAATCCAACCCTTATCTATAGTCAACCAAAAAATTTTTGGTGTTGTCAATCGATACCCAGTTATTTTTCAATTAATTATCCAATTTAATTAATTCAGGAAAATAATCATATAATTACAATTAATCCATTTCAGCACAAAATAAAGCTCAATTAAATAAATGGACTGCACCATGATAATCAGCATAAAATTCTGGTCATCGACTATCGTAGCCTAATTTCCAATAAATAAATAAATAAATAAATAATGTCAAAAATTAATAAATAAATACTAAAAATCCAATTTAGGCCCGTAATGCTAATTGAAGCTCGAGACGAGCTAAGAAAAATCTTGAGAGACATTCAATAAATAATATCGACTATCCTATAGCTAATTACACTAGCCATTTGCCTAACATGCATCACAATTAACTAATAATCACTAATCTACTTTAATCTAACCACTTAATCCTACTTAAGTAACACTAATCAACCCTTAAGCATCATTAGTCTACTAAGCAAGGATTAATGACCTAAATTCATCCAGTTTACAATCCACTCGCATTGAAACGTCAAGAACGTCGCAGGGGACGTTTAACTCCAAAGCAGGCCTAAGGTTCGAGGCCCAGAACACCTCCAAAACGGGCTTGGAACCCTGCTAGAAACCCACTTGTTGAGTTGCTGGTCTTGCTGCAAAACAAAAGGGAAATGAGCTCGGTTTGGTGCAGTGAGGTTCGGGAAGGATGGACAGTTGCTCGGCAGGGTGCACGGCGGCTCCAACGGCTTAAGCGACTCCCTCAGCCACTCATGGTGGCTGGACAGAGGCCGAACATAGGCTGGACGGCATGGCTGGGCGGCATGAGGAGCGAAGGGCGACAGCGCGTGAGCGTGGACGACGACGGCGATCTAGCTAGGTGTGAGACTCCGGCATCCAAGCGGTGGTTGCTCCAACGTGGTTGGTTGCAGCTTCTTCTTCCTTGCTGGTTGGGGGCGTCGCATGAAGCAAGAGGGAGAGGGGAGAGAGATGGATGGTGGAGTGAGAGGGAGAGAGAGGGATGAGATAGAGTTGAGGGAGACAAGGGTCCCATTGGCCTTATTTTCCAAAGTTTTACCCCCCCCCCCAAGGGCTTGCCCTCCAAGCAAGGTTCCATGGCCACCATTGAGCCACCAAGACCTACTATTGGACATGTGAAATGGTCCATTTTGCTAAGCCATGGGGGGAGTTACGAATTTGGCTTAAATCCCTCTAAATTGGACACCATTCCTCACTTGATTCAATCTCATTTGGTCATTAAAAAAATTCAATTAACACCTTAGTGCCTCCATTGATAATTTTTGTTGTCCAAGAATCCATCTTGCTTCCCAATTTTGCAATCAAAAATAATTCCCTGCCTCAACTGAACAAAAACGGTCCCTAAATCGACTTTTTTCGCAAAAAGTCTCGATTGTTAGAAAAATCTGCTGAGACTAAGTCATGGGTCCTAGAATTTATTGTGACAAAACAAAATCTTCAATTTCTAAAATTGGACTCAAATTGATGGTTAATTTTCAATCGATGCGTTTTTAGGGTGACCTAGGCTACCGAGTAGTTTTCAAAATGTTTAGGGAAAATGACCCATAGTCAACTTTCTTCGAGCCATTATGAACCCACTTGACACAATGGTGACTCTCGATTATCATGAAAATCTCAAGAATTCAATTACGAGCACATGGTAGCAAAATGATAGTAAAATCAAATTAGTGTCGGTTGATGAAAATTTCCCAATTTAATGGAGTCACCCACAATCGGCCACACATCTCAATCGAACCGACCTATCTCTGATCTCAAATCGATTTTTAATTGTGCCATAATGGCCTTTAAAGATGAGCACGGTCGAGAAGCCGATTCGTGATCAAATTCTCAAGTCTACTGCCTTAAAATTCCTTAATGGCTTACCCAACTAGTCTAGTTATCTCCAGAGTGATCAGCTCTGAGAACAGCCCTATAAACACATCGATGAAATGCTTGATTAATTCAGTAGAAAATAGGTTGAAAATTCAAGATGTCACAATTCTTCTCCTCTTACAAAAATTTCTTCATCAAAATTTAAACCTTACAAAACTTAAGCAAAAAGGTGGGGGTATAATTCTCTCATGGACTTTTCAGTCTCCCATGTTGCTCCTTCAGTACCATGGTGTTGCCAGACCACTTAATCAACGAGATGGTCTTTGTACGCAGAACTTGCTTTTTACGGTCCATAATTTGAATTGGGCTTTCAATGTATGACACATGGTCATCCACATCCAATTCCTCGAAATTGAGCATGTGAGTTAGGTCAAGCTCATACTATCTTAACATTGACATGTGAAAGATGTTATACACTTGCGCCAATCTTGGCGACAACGTAATACGATACGCCAAGGTCCCAATTCTTTCAAGAATCTCAAACGGACCTACGTACCCAAGGCTTAGTTTTCCTTTCTTTCCAAAGCACGAAGTTCCCCTCATTAGTGACATTTTTAGAAAAACGTGATCACAAACTTGGAATTCCAAAGACCTTCGACATTTATCTGTGTAACTTTTCTATCTGCTATGAGCGATCTTTAATCTGTTTTTTATCACCGCCATAGCTTCCACTGACTGTTGGACCAATTTTGGGCTTGTAATATTTCTTTCCCCAACTTCATCCCAACACACTGGCATTCTTGATGAGGACATCAAGCCATATCGAGGAGGAGGTGCTAGGGACCCATTGTCTATTCCTACTGGTTCAATTACTCGGGCGCGGGCCAAGCAATTCAAGCAAGCTGTTGGCGTCATGGTTCGTGATCTTTGGCATGGAGATGACCTTGGATCAAATCTTGAAAAATCTTGGAAATCTTGACGCAATTTAATTATCTGGTCACCAAATATTTGACCAAGTCAATATATACATATATATATCTCTTCTTGTTTAGGGATATGTTAGAATAGGAATATTCTAGAATATGACACATTAGATTTTTAGGGTTAGTTTTAGGGTTTGTGTGACGGCTAGAATGCCTATATATAAGACTGATTGAATTTCTTTGGGAGATAGATATATTTTATTTTTGAGAAAAAGAATTGAGAGGTTCTTTTTTACTGTTCTTTCGAGGACTTGACTTAATCAAGATTCTCTTGTGGCTGTCAATTCGACTTATCGAGTGAGATAGCGAATTCTTTCACTTGTGGTGTCTATAAGGTTGGTTGGTTGACACCCATTTGTCAACAGGTCACATTCATACCAAAGTTGCCAATCACAAGTTTGATTGGGTCGAGGTTCACAATTCGCACCATTCGAGCCTTCGTAGAACGATCTTTCCACAATAATTCACATCATTTGGTATCGGAGCTTGCTTCTACAAGGCCTATTTATCTTTAATTTTTTGTTTATATTCAGCAATTTGAGATTTATTGAGCTAGGGTTTCGATTCTAGCCAATTTAGGGATTCGATTGCTTTTGTGCTTCCATACGTAGTTGTTTACTGTTAGTTTTAATTTTTTTTCCTAGGATCTTAAATTGTATCTGAGTTCATCAAAAAAAAAGAAAAAAAAAGCGAAAGTTTGACCAAAAAAAGAAAAGAGAAAGAAAACGAACAAAAAAAAAGTGCACAAGAGAAAAAAACAAATTCGGTAGAAAAAAAAGGCTGAACAAAAACAAAATCAAGAAGACAACTCGTTTGTTAGTGGACTGAATTGAAAAAAAAAAAAATCAGTAGTGATTTGCGTTTCAATTGGAATTTCGAAAGTTGTACTTGTTTGTTTGAAATTATTACTTATTGAAACAAAATCAGTAGTGATCTAATCTTGTTTGATTAGTTTGATTGATTGTCGTAAGGGGATTGAGAGACAGGTTTTGAATCTAAGAAAGAGTTTGTGAAAAGAGAATACAAGAGGGAAAAGGCACGAGTGTGTAAGCTTAATTGAGGGTGGAAAAAGCCTAAACTTGAGTTAAAGACGAGGGGAGTGATAAACACCTTGAGAGAAACACGTGAGGGAGCGATTGGTGAGGATTTATGTGACTAATATTTACTTGCAAGTCTAAAATATGTCGCGCAAAAAAAAAGTGTGAATCAAAAGGAGGTGGACTCTATACGAAAGGATGTAGCGCTTGTGAAAAGCATCCAACAATTGAGGGCCGTAGTGGAGGAGCTCAGTGGCCAAATGATAGGGAATGGCATGAGGGTTGATGGTGACCGAGAGCTACCTCGAGGAAGGCCGCAACATCAGCGAGACGCCTCTAGAACACAAATAGAAGGCATCGGCATTATGATGATGATGAGGCTGACATGAAGGATGATCGAGATGCTTAATTTGGAAGGTGGAATGGAGCTCGAGGATTTAGACACCGAGAAGATAATGAACTTGGCAATATCAAGATGAAGATTCCTTCATTCCAAGGGAAGAATGATCTCAATGTGTATCTAGAATGGGAGAAACACATGGAGATGGTATTTGATTGCCAACGATACTCCGAGCTCAAAAAGGTAAAAATTACAGCTGTTGAATTTACTAATTATGCTATAATTTGGTGGGATCAACTTGTGACTAGTAGGAGGCGTAATGGTAAAAGACCGATAGAGACGTGGAATGAGATGAAAGTGGTGATGAGGAGGCATTTTGTATCAAGTCATTACCATTGAAATTTGTTTCAAAAGTTACAAAATCTCACACAAGGCAATAAGAGCATGGAAGAATATCACAAAGAGATGGGGATTGTCATGATCTATGCTAATGTGGTGGAGGATCGTGAGGCCATAATGTCAAGATTTTTGAGTAGTTTGAGCCGAGACATAGCAAGGGTGGTAGAGTTGCAACACTATGTTGAATTGGAGGAATTGGTGGACAAAGCCATCAAAGTTGAGCGGTAATTAAAGTTCGACCGAAATCACAAGAGTGGAGGAGATTCAAATTAGAATTGGAGATCCAATTGAAAGAGAGATGGAAGCCAAATTGGAGAGGAAACAACACCAAAATCGAAACCTCAAATGAGAAGGAGAGGGATGGTAAAGTTGGAATGAATCCAGCTTCAAGTAAAACTGAAAACCCTAACATTAGAACTCATGAAATTAAATGTTTTAAGTGTTTGGGCAATGGTCATATGGCAAATCAATGCCCTAATAGGAGGGTGATGATCATGACTAGATATGGTGTTATTGAGTTCGAAAGTGAAAGGGAAGAAGATGATGATGAGATGCTACCATTGGAGGATTGTAGTGATGGAGAAATAGCGATCAAAAGAGACTTATTGGTGGTTAAGCATTCTCTTAATGTGCAAGTAAAGGAGGAAGAGCATCATCAATAAAGAGATAACTTGTTTCATACAAAATATGTGGTGAATGGTAAGATCTGTAGTATGATAATTGATGGAGGTAGTTGTGCAAATGTGGCAAGTTGTACTATAGTGGATAAATTGGGTTTGAAAAACGACAAAGTACCCTAGGCCTTATAGACTTCAATGGTTAAATGATAATGGTGTGGTGAAAGTGTCGAAACAAGTTCGAATTCCATTTGAGATAGGGAGATATGAGGATGAGGTAGAGTGTGATATTGTACCTATGCAAGCAGGTCATATCTTACTTAGAAGACCATGGCAATATGATCGAAAGGTATATCATGATGGGTATACTAATCGTTATTCATTGGTGATGAATCAAAAGATTTATAACTTGGTACCAATGACACCTAGTGAGGTGTATCAAGATCAGTTAAAGTTACAACGAAAAGCCAAGAGAGAGAGAGAGAGAGAGAGAGAGAGAGAGAGAGAGGGAGGGAGAGAGAGAGAATGTGAGAAATCCGAGGGCTTGTGTGGTGTGTCTGAGGCACAAGGAAAATGAGAGACCAAGAGAAGGATTGTGGTAAAAACTGAGGAAAAGAATTAAGAGGTTCTCTTTTACTGTTCTTTAGAGAACTTGACCCAATTAAGATTATCTTGTGGCGGTCGATGCAACTTATCGAGCGAGATAGAAAATTCTTTCGCTTGTGGCATCTATAATGTTGGTTGGTTGACACGCATTCGTCAACAACTCACATTCATACTGATGTTGTCAATCACAAGTTTGATTTGAGGTCGAGGTTCGCAATTCGTACCATCCGGGCCTTCGTAGAACGATCTTTCCACAACGATTCACATCAATTATGCACACTCTTGCATACAACGCTTCAAATGGAACCATCTTGATGCTTTGCTGATAATTGTTGTTGTAGGCGAACTCTACCAGATGTAGCTAATCTTCCCAACATCCTTTGAAGTCTATTACACAAGCTCTCAACATGTTCTCGAGGGTTTGAATTGTCCTCTCATATTGGCCATCTATCTGAGGATGATATGCAATACTGTACTGAAGCAGTGAATCTCAGGTCTCTATCTGAGATTATCGTAACCGGCACTCCATGCATATGAACCACCTGACGCACATACATGTCTGCGTGTCTATCCAAACTCAGGTCCTTTCGAACTGCGATGAAGTGAGTCGACTTTGTCAATCTGTCGATTACCACCCAAATTGAATCATTTCCTCTTTAACTCCTTAGTAGTCTAGTCATGAAATCCATTTTGATATACTCCCATTTCCGTTATGAGATCGTGAGAGGTTGTAGAAGTCCTCCTGGATTGCAATGCTGAGCTTTTATTTGCTAACATGTCAAACATTTGGTGACATGCTTGGCGATATCCGCCTTCAAATCTAACCACCAATAGTGTTAACACAGATTTTGATACATCTTGGTACTTTTAGAATGAATGTTGTAACTGCTATGATATGCTTCAGATAAAATATCTTCTCTAAGCTCTACATCGTTAGGTATAACCAAACATCCTCGAAATTTTAGTGTTCCATCATCAGAAACCTAAAAATCAGCATTTCTTTTCTCAGTGTCCTCCTGAAGAATCTTTTGTACATCTGGATCTGTCGATTGGAGTAGCTTGATTCTAACTTGGACATCCAGTTTAATTTTAAGGGTGGTTATAAGACTTGAAAGGTGGCCTACTTCAAACTTGAATACCGAATCTCGAGCTCTCTCGATTAAGTTCCACTCCTTAATCAAAATGTGCGCAACTAAAGATTTTCGACTCAAGGTATCGGCGACCTTGTTCGCCTTTCCTAGGTGATATAAGATATCACAGTCGTAGTCTTTTAGCAATTCCATCCATTGACGTTGTCTCATGTTCAATTCCTTATAAGAGAATAGGTACTTGAGGCTCTGATGGTCCGTAAAGATCTTAAACTTGTCTCCACATAGATAGTGTCTCCAAATCTTCAACGCAAAGATAATCGCTACAAGCTCTAAGTCATGCATCGGGTAGTTCAACTCATAAGGTCTCAACTAACGGGAAGTGTATGCAGTAACTCTGCTATGTTGCATTAGTACACACCCTAATCCTCTGAGTGATGCATCACTATACATCTCGAATCCTCCATGACCAGATGAAATTATCAGCACAGACACGGTGGTTAGCTTTTCCCTCAACTCTTGGAAACTATCCTCACACTTATCTGTCCACGCGAACTTCTCTTCCTTCTTTAGAAGTTTTGTCAGAGGCAATGCCAACGATGAGAACCCTTCCATGAATCGTCTATAATAACTTGCTAAACCCAGAAAACTTCTAATCTCTGTCACTATCATCAGTCTTGGCCGATCACGATTTCTATCTTGCTTAGGTAAATGGAAATTCCTTCTTCGAAAATCACATGACCTAAGAAAGCAACATGAGTCAACCAAAACTCGCACTTGCTAAACTTAGCGTACAACTGATGGACTCTTAGCTTCTGCAGCACTAGTCTTAAATGACTCTTATGCTCTTCCTCACTCCTCGAGTATACTAGAATATCATCGGTGAACACGATCACAAACTAATCTATGTACTCCTTGAATACCTTGTTCATCAAATCCATGAAGGTAGCAGGAGAATTCGTCAACCCAAATGGCATCACAGTGAACTCATAGTGACCATATCAAGTACAAAATGCTGACTTAGGAATGTCCTTCTTCCTAATTCTCAACTGATGATATCCTATCCTTAAATCGATCTTTGAGAAAATCAAAACTCCTTGAAGCTGATCAAACAAGTCATCAATCATTGGCAGTGGATACTTGTTCTTGATCGTTACCTGATTGAGTTGCCGATAGTCGATGCATAGACACAACAAACCATCTTTCTTCTTTACAAATAGAACTAGTGCTCCCCAAGGTGATGCATTGGGACAAATGAATCCCTTATCCAATAACTCTTGTATCTGCACATTCAGTTCTTTCAACTCAGATAACGTCATCCGATAAGAAGTCTTAGAGATTGGCTCTGTCCCGGGTGCTAACTCAATTACAAACTCTATTTCTCTTTTTGGCAATAGACCTGGCAATTCCTTAGAGAAGACATCGGGAAATTCTCACACTATTGAAATGTTTCCCATTTTTAGCTCCACAACTGTCGTATCTACAACAGTTGCCTAGTGACCTTGACAACCCTCGTCTAACAGATGAGTTGCCTCTGACAACAAGATCACAACAATCAAGGGTTCTCCTCGATTCTCGACAAACTCGAAACTCTTACCCTCTAACAAGTCAAATTAAATTGCTTTGCGATAGCAGTCCATTATAGCTCGTTACTTGGTGAGCCAGTCCATGCCAATTATCAAATCAAAGTCATATATGGCTAGGACTAAAAAGTCTATTTTCCCCATTCGCTCACCAATCACTAACATGCAACCAGAAAACTCAAAGCAGCAATCACTTTATCCTTCAATGGTGTAGATATGCAAACTGCCGACTCCAACAATACATGACTTAATCCTAACAACTTAACATACTACTCAGTAATGAAGGAATGAGTTGCTCCTGAATCAAACAAAGCATAAGCAAGATGGTCGTTGAGCGAAACCATACCTATGATCACGTTAGGCGCAGTTTTTCTGACCTTGTGTAATCACATACACAGTGCCTTAAACTAAAGGTCTCAGCTGTCCTCCCTGTGGTGCATTATGAGGGGCATACCCTCTTATCTGTTTCATAGGTGGTGATGGCGGTAGCTGTGGTTGTCCACTTCGCTTCCTCGGACGATTCTTGGTTATGGCGCCTTGCTGGCCACACTCATAACAAGCGCATGTCCTTCACTAGCACTAATTTGCACCATGCCATCTTTCACACAGACGACACAGACCATTTAGGTTCAATTCTAACTTTCTAATTCCGCCTTTCCTATTAGGTGGAACTTGGAATCTATTTCCAAGCATGGGTCTTTTTCCTTGGCGGACTGCTTCTCTGCTGGAGCTATCCAAATGCGGCGGACCTTTAGTTTTGATCTTTCTCGATCTTTTAGGCTCTCCTATAAATATCATTGTACGTCCTCAGATCCAGAGAGACCAATATGCTCCTCAAGTCTGGTCTAAACCCATCCCTAAACCTTTTTACTAGGTTTACTAGGTTTTCTATCAGCTTTGGGGCATATCGCGAAAGTTCAGCGAATTTCGCCTCATATTCGTCAACAATTAGGGAATCTTGGCGAAGACATTGAAATTTTGCCATCTTCACCTCATATTCGTCAAAAGTATTTGTCATTGATGGCTTCAAGAAAAGTGTTCCACTTGGGAATAGCGCCTTCTGGAAATATCGATCCTCGAGTAGTCATCTACCAAGTATTCGCAACTCCCTTCAGCTGGTAAGTTGTTAGAACTACCTTCTCAGTCTCATTACACATCAATAATGCAAACGCTTTCTCCAACCTTTGAATCCACGAAGCAGCAGCTTCAGGGTCTCCTATTCTAGTGAACTGAGGTGGGTTAAATTTTAAGAACCGCTCCACCAGCTTGTGAATTGGTCTTTCAACAACCACAATTCCCAGTGGACTTTCAACATTTGCAGCGGTGGGTGCAACAATAAGTGCTGCGGCTGGGGTGACTTCAGCAACGACGGCAATTGCGACAGTAGCAGCGGCCTGAGCGGCAGCTTGAATAGCCACGGCTTGGTTCTACGCCTGCTAATCTATTCTTGTACCCATAGCTTCCAGTACATGCATGATCCCTTCTATCCCGGGATCATTAAAGGCTGCTACCCTGGCATCTACAATAGGTGGAGTCACTCCACTCGCGCTAGCCTATGCTGGTGCTCGACCACAACCTCCTCGGGTACTGACTCGGATCGATGCTCTATCTAGAATTACGGCCCTACTGGTCCTCTTTGCAGGAGTTCTCGGCTCTTGGTCGCTCGTGGCTCAGCTTTATTTATTAAAGCCTACTTCCAATTCCACAACGAATTAGAAACATAGTGACCCAAACAATAAGCAATTCTAGCATTTAGCTACCACAAACATGCACCGGTTGTGAATTTAAAAGCCTTTCCTACTACTATCCCATAAGTTATCGCACCTTATCACTCCAATTCCTAAACTTCGCTCTAATACCACAAAAAGGGGATGTCACGCCCAGATCCTCGGTCATGTGCCCATCCTTCAACTTTTGTTGATTTTAAGAGCAATATCCTAGAATGTATCGCCAACCCATTCATTTTAATATGCACATGCGCAAGCAATTATAAATCCCAAAACAATAAAACAATGGGATAGAAAAGCAGGGCCATATTTTTTATATCGAAATTCACGACCATACTTTTATACAATCACACCTCATAGTATTTTACAATACTATCAACATAGGTATGATATAACACCTATTCACAAGAAACAAGGTTCACAAAACGAGATGAGATCTCAGTCTTCATCCGGGTCGTACTCAGGATCATCATCCCGATCCTCCTCAAATTCCTCTTCACTAAGCTCATTTTCTTCGAGCTCCTCGTCATCTTCTAGCTCATCATCAGGGTCGTCCAATAAGTGATCCTCCTCTGGTCCCTCCTCCTCTGGTTCCTCCTCCTAATTCTCTTTGGGGTACACCTCTTCTTGATCGACTTCTTCCTCTGGCATGCTCCAACTGGAGTCTACTACTGACGACTCTGGAAAGTTGTGATCGTTCTTGAGTTTAGGGTCCTTGGCACCCATCATTGACCCATCCATACGATCAGCTGTCCCCTTCCTTAATGCTTCCTCCAGGACAAACATAGTTACATCATCTTCTGGCATGGGACCCTTCCTTCAACCATCATGATACTCACGATACCATGATTGATACTTGTGGGGTCTCAGGGCGTCATTACCCACGTGAACCTAGACGATCGACTAAACTAAGACATACTCCAGTCCTTCAGGGTAATGGTGTATCGAGAAATGGTTCTCTATCTCAGTGACTTCTTCGGGTATACCGAAATGCATAAGGGGACGAGGAGGTGGAGGTGTTGCCATCTACGGGCTTGAAATGGTTATTCAAAAACCAATGAGACTATGTATTAGCAAGTTCTACCCCCTAAGACTCGATTAGGAAACTAATACATTATCCGGGCTGCTTATGCACACACGGGTCAGAGGACTTACCATGGCCTTAGATTCTACCTGCGTATTAGCACAGTTCAAATAGGCACCCAATCATAAAATCACAAATTGATACATCGATCAATCGACCTAGTCGATTACATGTCAAATAAACCATTAATGGTCATTTCAATCAATATTGTCCATTCTCCAAAATGACCTATAGACTTACCGAGCCAGTATTTTATGCGATTCATTCTTCAAAATGACATGCTAAGTCACCAAGTATATTCATCATAACGTCCATTCTCCAAAATGACATATTGAGTCACCGAACCGTTATGGCATGTCATCCATTCTACAAAATGACCTATAGGATCGCCGAGCCGAAATTGCATATCGTCCATTCTACAAAATGACCTACAGGGTCACCGAGCCGGTATATAACATGATACTTTGAACGTACAATCAATTTGTCATTTTTATTCATTTTTGACAAAAGTACACGTGCGTGGACATATGGTCGGTCTTTGCCAAAATATTATGATTTCCTCTCTATAAATCCCACCCTTATCTATAGTCCACCAAAACATTTTTGGTGTTGTCAACCGACACTCGGTTATTTTCCAATTAATTATCCAATTTAATTAATTTAGGAAAATAATCATATAATCACAATTAATCCATTTTAGCACAAAATAAAGCTCAATTAAATAAACGGATTGCACCATGATAATCAGCATAAAATTTTGGTCATTAGTTATCCCAGCCTAATTTTCAAAAAAAAATAATTAATTAATTTCGAAAATTAATAAATAAATACTAAAAATCCAAGTTAGGCCCATAATGCCTAATTGGAGCTCGAGACGGGCTAGGAAAAATCCCAAGAGACATTCAATAAATAATATCGACTATCCTCTAGCTAATTACACTAGTCATTTGCCTAACATGCATCACAATTAACTAATAATCACTAATCTACTCTAATCTAACCACCTAATCCTACTTAATTAACACTAATCAACCTTAAGTATTATTATTCTACTAAGTAAGGATTAGTGAGCTATACTCGCCCATTTTACAATTCGCTCAGATTGAAATGTCTGGAACGTCGCAAGAGACATTTAACTCCATTCGATTGTCATGAAAATCTTAAGAATTCAATTACAGGCACCGGGTACCAAAACGACAGTAAAATCAAATTAGTGTCGATCAATGAGAATTTTATAATTTGGTGGACTCACCCACGATCGGCCACATATCTCAATTGAACTGACTTATATCTGATCTCAAATCAATTTTTAACTGTGCCATAATAGCCTCTAAAGATGAGCACGATCGAGAAGCTGATTCCTGGTCGAATTCTCAAGTCTATTGCTTTGAAATTCCTTAATGGCTTACCCAGTTAATCTAGTTATCTCGAGAGTGATTAGCTCTAAGAACAACACTATAGGGGCGTCGATAAAATGTCCAATTAATTCAATAGACAACAGGTTGAAAATTCGGGATGTCACATAGACACTATTTTTAACCCCATTGTTAAACAATTCCGAGGTAGTTAGAAGAGGCCTATCTTTCACTTATCAACATTTCGATTGATGGATTACCTAAATAGGCATTACAAATATCTAAATTTAACTGAAAGTAAATATTTGTGATTTCCATATAAGGAAAACCAGCAATCAGAAAGTCTATTTGGAGGTGAACATGACCCACTATCGAAAACCTAGAAAGTGAGAGAAGGGATCTTAATTTCTGAAAACGGGATTCTGAGGGCATCGTTACGCATACAGAGTAACGGAGCTGTCTACACCGTATATCTTCCTAGAGAAACCCAGTAAACCTCTTTGTCCGGCTACCCGGGAAAATCGAGATCACTTAAATTAAAAAATACGATATGTCAACAAAAATTAAAGGAATAAAATATAAACTTGTTGGCATCGCCAGTGTAAAATATTTTCACATTGGGTGTAAAAAGAGAACAGCATAAACATCTTTATTTCAAGAGTAAATATATGTAGGATTACTAATGGCAACAACGCCGGGGCAAAACATTTTTCACACTTGTATTCGCAAAAGGAAAGTATCCCTGATCTAATGAAGTAAACGACTATTGTCAATCTCTGCTTCTTTTATGCCACCAATTTTCCAAAAATATATAGACAGATGAAGTCAAAATAGACCAATAAACTTTTTCTTTATAAACTAAGAGTTTGGATTTCTATCGTCCTACTACCTGCGGGCCATGGACCACTCATAAGCCACATAAAGCGTACAAGTGATTCCAACTCAGAACAATTTATATATAATTAGTGGGATTTAAATGAGCGACTTTCAATTCTGAGCTGGAAATTTCCTAGTATCTGACTACACTGACTGTGAGAAAGAGATACTAATTTGTATTACAATGTTGAAATGAAAGAATTTATATTGTTGTGTATGCTAATTCGTCATTAGTCGCTAATTGGGAAGTCAACGGTATAAATTATCCATGTATAAGAAATGTACATTATTTTTCTAATGTCGTGACCTCCCTCGTGAGGTTTCTTCTTTTCTTTTCTTTTTTTTTTTAACTGAAAGGAGGTTTTTTTTTTTTTTTTATTAAGTTGTCTTTCATCATCGGCATTCTTAACTGGTTTGCATCATCTGGTGCTACTTCATTTTCTAGTTCACATCACACAAACTAAGTCAATTCTACGTGAATCACGTGGCCAATTATTAATAGCAGATAATCTTGAATCAATTCTCAGAATCATGGCTGATGCGGACGTGAGGAGGATGAGAGCCCTTTCTGTATCAGGGGAAAAAGCAAATTTAAAGTACTGCGAAACTCCTCAATGTTTTAATCTTTGACAATTGTGTCAAAAACGTTATTAAAATAATGAAATGAAGTTCCTAATTCATTTGTCGATCGGCGTGGCTAATTTTATTGGGGAAAAGTGTCGATCAATGTATGCGTTAAGGCCAATGATTGCATATTCTTTCAAACTTGCGGGACTCTACTAGTTAAATTTAAACCTTTTGGAATCAATTAACCAACATGGGAAACGCTTAATACTTGCAGTTTGTTTAAGCCTAGCATTGGGTATGAAGTTTGGAGAGAAAGGCACCAAAAAAAAAAAAAAAAAATTCTAAAGCTATTGCATTGTAATCAATTTAGTCCTAAACTTTTCAAATAAACCAATTTAATCTCAAACATTTTCACATCTTGCTAATTGAGTCTATCTAGCAAATTTACAAACGGACATTTTTTTGAATTTTTTCTTCTTATGTGGCACGCTTGGTAATACTATGAACATTTTTTTTTTGCATTTTTTTTTGAATTTTTTCTTCTTCTTTTTTTCCTTCTTTTTCTTTCCTTTCACTTTCCACCAGTGCTTGGCAAAGGCCATGACCAGAAAGGGTCGCCCTCGACGAGCCTCACTTGGGAACCTCGCTAGATCTAGGGAGGCTAGGCCTCACCTAGGCATAGGCTACCTCACGAGGTATTACTTGGGCAAGGGTTGGCCTCACCGGGCCTCAACCTTGTGAGATCTGGTGAGGATGGCCTAGCCAACCACTAGTGAAAAGAGAAGGGAGATAAAATAAAAGAATAAAGAAAATTAAAAAAAAAACTAAAAATAAGAAAAGATGTTTACGTTAGTTTCAGCAGTGCCACATAGGATCGTTCACAGCAGCAATTCTAGCTTAAATTGACCAAATAGACTCGATTGGCCAAATATAAAAAGGTTTAGTTTTAAATTGGTTTAGTTGAAAAGTTTATGACTGAATTGGTATCAATGTAACAAGTTTTATACTTTTTTGGTACTTTTCTTGAAATTTAGACACTATTTTTAACCTCATTGTTAAACAATTCCGAGGTAGTTAGAAGAGGCCTATCTTTCACTTATCAACATTTTGATTGATGGATTACCTAAATAGGCGTTACAAATATCTAAATTTTAATGAAAGTAAATATTTGTGATGTCCATAAAAGGAAAACCAGCAATCAGAAAGTCTATTTGGAGGTGAACATGACCCACTATGGAAAACCTAAAAAGTGAGAGAAGGGATCTTAATTTCTGAAAAATGGGATTCTGAGGGCATCGTTACGCATAAGAGAGTAACGGAGCTGTCTGCACCGTATATCTTCCTAGAGAAACCCGATAAATCTTTTTGTCCGGTTACCCGGGAAAATCGAGATCACTTAAATTAAAAAATACGATATGTCAACAAAAATTAAAGGAATAAAATATATACTTGTTAGCATCGCCAGAGTAAAATATTTTCACATTGGGTGCAAAAAGAGAACACCTTAAACATCTTTATTTCAAGAGTAAATATATGTAGGATTACTAATGGCAACAACACCGGGACAAAACATTTTCCACACTTGTATTCGCGAAAAGAAAGTATCCCTGATGTAATGAAGTAAACGACTATTGTCAATCTCTGCTTCTTTTATGCCACCAATTTTCCAAAAATATAGACAGATGAAGTCAGAATAGACCAATAAACTTTTTCTTTATAAACTAAGAGTTTGGATTTCTATCGTCCTACTACCTGCGGGCCATGGACCACTCATAAGCCACATAAAGCGTACAAGTGATTCCAACTCAGAACAATTCATATATAATTAGTGGGACTTAAATGAGCGACTTTCATTTCTGAGCTGGAAATTTCCTGGTGTCTGACTACACTAACTGTGAGAAAGAGATACTAATTTGTATTACAATGTTGAAATGAAAGAATTGATATTGTTGTGTATGCTAATTTGTCATTAGTCACTAATTGGGAAGTCCACGGTATAAATTATCCATGTATAAGACATGTACTTTATTTTTCTAATGTCGTGACCTCCCTCGTGAGGTTTCTTCTTTCCTTTTCTTTTCTTTTTTAATTGAAAGGAGTTTTTTTCTTTTTTAAGTTGTCTTTCATCATCGGCATTCTTAACTGGTTTGCATCATCTGGTGCTACTTCATTTTCTAGTTCACATCACACAAACTAAGTCAATTCTACGTGAATCAGGTGGCCAAATATTAATAGCAGATAATCTTGAATCAATTCTCAGAATCATGGCTGATGCGGACGTGAGGAGGATGAGAACCCTTTCTGTATCAGGGGAAAAAATAAATTCATGTACTGCGAAACTTCTAAACGTTGAATTTTTGTCAATTGTATCATAAACGTTCTTAAAGTAATGCAATGAAGTCCCTAACTCATTTGTTGATCTGCGTGGCTAATTTATTGGGGAAAAGTGTCGATCAATGTATGCGTTAAGACCTGTCAATTAACCAACATGCGTAACGTTTAGTACTTCCGTGTTATTTAAGCCTAGGATTGTATATGAAGTTTGAACAGTATTGTTAACCTCATTTTTCACCAATTCCCAGGTCGTCATGGAAGAGACCTATTTTCCTCTGATCAACTTTTTGATTGATTACTAATAGCAACAGCACCTTGCAAAATATTTTCCACACTTATAATCGTGAAAGGAAAATATCCATGATCTAATGAAGTGAACGTAGTTGTCAGTCTCTGCTTGTGGAGAAAGGTTTTTATATCACCAATTTTCCAAAAATATATGGAACAATGAAATCAAAATAGACCGATAAACTTTCTCTTTATAACCTAGGAGTGTGGCTTTCAATTATCCGACTACCTGCTGGCTAGGGAACACTTATATGCCACATGAAGTGTATGAGTGATTCTGATTTTCAACAGTTGGTACGTAATTAGTGAGATTATGGGCTCAACCAAATTTCTAATTTTTGCGGGCTCAGTCCTAAAAATTCAAGTTTAGGGCCTCCTGCTAATACCCACGTAGCAATTATATAACTGAGCCAATTTAAATTAATTTATGTGCACCTATTATTATTAAACAAAAATGTCACGAATACATATAGGACAGCGCTATTTCCACCCCTTATGCAGCTAAATTCATTCAATTTTCACCAAAAAGACAAAATTACTCTCAATTATTCAGTTGTAATTTAAAGTGGTGGCCCAAACTTATTTACTTTCCCCCCTTTTTTAGTTTTTCTATTTCTATGTAGTATCTAGTTACCATAATTAAGATTGCACATGTTTCGTTTTTGTTTATTATGGGTATCCTATGTATATAAAGACACTATATTTTCAATTTATTGTTAGATTTTATTTATGTAAGAATTAGTTTTGTCAGAAAGAGAAACTTCTAATAAACCTAATTCTTTTCAATGTTGTCTAACAAATTTGTAGATTAATTGACTAGTGGAATTTAGAAAAGAATTTTATAGACACTTTCAATGCAATCACTTGTTTATAAATTTTAACATTTGTGTATCACCAAATCCTTTCTCATTATGGATTTTGATCTCTACCGACAATGGTAGTTCTCTCTCGATATGCAGAGATACCCCTACCACCATGGTAGATTACAGTTTTTTCACGCCCTTTTCTCTCAAAGTCACTACTCACTACCCGCTAATCTCATCTTCCTTCTGAATTCCTCTTTCCTCGACCACCACGGAGCGTTCACTCCCTGCGATGTGGTAACCTCCCCTTCTTCTATATCCTTTCAGTTGAATCTGTGGCTCTGTTGTCTCTGTACGACATAGTTCTCCTCCTGTGTTTCGTCTAGCTGCATGCATGTACCCGATTCTCCACTTGCAGCAATGGGTCCGCTATTTGCATCAATTCGGTAGGTAAGGCTTCTACGTCCTGCGAAGTCTCTGCTTGCTTTACTCTCGATGATGGATTATGGGTTAGATGGAACTTGCTGTGGCGTGGTGCATCGGTGAGCCTCGCTGCAGGTCCGTTTTCCGGTTTCGTCTTAGAATTACTTGTCGGTTAATCCCAATGGAGGAGTATGCACCCGACGAGTCGGTCCGACTAGATGCTCTGTGTCAACGACTTGGTCGATTATGTTCTGAGAAGGAAATCGAAGTTTGGGACGAACAACCACATCCGCAGGGAATACAAGACTGTCGACTTACCTTAATTGGCAGCATTGTCTCCAACCCTACTGTTAATCTGCCAGCTTTTCAGGGCACCATGACCAGAGCATGGAGGACAGAGCGTGTCCATATATCTCAGAGAGATAACGGCCTGTATATTGCTAAGTTTCAGTTAGAAAAAGAGAAACAGAGAATAGCTGATGGTGGTCCTTGGTTGTTTTCAGGACACCTAGTTATCTTTAAACAATGGCTGCCTAATACACCTCTGCACTGGTATGATTTTACCTGCTGCGCTTTCTGGGTTCACGTATACGGGTTACCTTTGGAATGGAGCACTGAACAGCTCCTTCGCCGGGCCGTGCAACAGATTGGTTCGGTTGTTGCTGTTGACTCTACTATATCTGAAGGATCAACCATCAGAAATTGCAGAGTTAGAATAGAGATCGCCCTCACCAATCCCCTGAAGACAGGAAAGTTAATTAGAATTGCTGGCAAAACCTTTTGGCTTGATTTTAAATACGAACGTTTGCCTAACTTTTGTTATTCATGTGGTAGACTCGGCCACTATGCGATGTATTGCCCAGAATATCCTTATGATGCAGCCTTACTAGATGGCAATAGCAAAATGGCTTATGGTCCTTGGCTCCGAGCAGACGTGAAGGAATATAGTCCTTATTGGAAAGCATTCTATACTCCACAGGACTTAACTCAGCAAATGGATGATAATGTACCTGAAACTCCCCCTGATATGCAGCCACAACTTCCTTTACTACCTCCACCTGAATATCCCAATCGACCAACAGCAGCGATGAATCCACAGCCAGTACATCTCTCGTCTGCAGCAACGGAAGTTCGGCAGACCACGGACTTGGTATCTGCTTCGACAAAGTTAAAGGCAATTCAATCTCCATCTACGGACAAGACAAAGCAAGTACAAAGGCATTCACTCCGAAATCTTAGCACAGGGGGTACTTCTAAGAAGCAGCGGCGATTTTCCCCTTATGAGATGCGACAGTTAACCGTGCCAGATTTTGATGGCACCCAACTGATGGACAATCCAGTGTATTCCGAAGACGAGATGCAACAATGGGCGACGGTGGCTGGCCCTCAACAGCCACCCCAAAACAAATGAAACTACTTTGTTGGAACCCATCGGGCACAGGGCAATCCCCGACAGTTCAAGCTCTTAAGGCCTTAGTGGCCAAGGATAAGCCCGACTTGGTTTTTCTAATGGAAACTAAGAATTTTGAACCGGTTCTCTCCAGCTTACAACGGCGTTTGCATTTTCAGCAGCTTTTTGTTAGTGATCCTGTTGGTCTGAAAGGTGGTCTAGCACTTCTATGGCAGGATAACTTATCTATCGATATCCTCCATGCTTCAGAGGATTATATTGACATGCTTTGTGTAGTGAAGTGAATGTGGCTAGAACTATGCGCATTACCTGTTTACATGCTCCCTACTCCTACCATATGCGGCGTTATTATGGCAAGAGATACGGCTGATTAGTATTTCCAACACTTGGCCTTGGATTTGTACAGGAGATTTTAATGATATTCTCTACCCATGGGAAAAGGTGGGCCGGAGGTCAGTTGCTCCTTTCCGACTTTCCTCCTTTCACTCTTTCATCAATGATTGCTCGTTAATGGAAGTAGAGAGTAAAGGGTGTCGGTTTACCTGGACAAATAAAAGAGTTGGTGACGATCTTATCAAAGAGCGATTGGATAGGGTCCTGTGCACCTCCAACTGGCGGGTGTTATATCCGACAGCTGTTGTTTTTTTGCGTTGCCGGCGGGGTTCGACCATAGCCCTCTCCTTTTGGATACCATCGGAACACCTGCCAAGAATCGACGTCAATTTGTTTATGAAGCATATTGGAATAGGGATCCCGAATGTCAGAGCATTATACAGAGGAATTGGCATTCAGGCAGGCATCAACAGTCCATGTTCGATCAAAAGATTCAGGGTGTAACGAGGGCCTTACAGGCATGGAGTAGTGCGAAATTTCAGAATGGACATCAACGAATTAATGCGTTATATCAACAGCTCACCGACCTCACTAACACCCCATCTCTTCACTCTAATGACACAGAGGATGCATCTCAAATTCGGGATGAAATACGAAACTTATGGCAACAGGAGGAGCTTTTCTGGGCTATGCGGTCGAGAATCAACTGGCTGCGTTCAGGGGATAAGAATTCCAAATTTTTTCACGCCTCTACCATTCAACGCCGTCAACGAAACCGGATCATCATGTTACAAGATGGGAATGAGGAATGGGTAAGAGATCCCCAAGCGCTAAGGGAGATGACGACTGATTTCTTCTCTCAATTATATACTTCAGAGAGAGCTCGGAACTACACCCCTGTTTTGGATCAATGCCCCTCAGTAGTTACTTTAGACATGAATAACCAGCTAACTGCCTCGGTCACTATGGAAGAGGTACAAAAGGCTACTTTCCAGTTAGGGATTTCAAAGGCTCCCGGCCCCGATGGTTTGAATGGCCTTTTCTACCAGAATCATTGGGAAATTATCAAGTATGATCTTCTAAGGTTAGTGGACGATTTTTTTAATTCCGGTTCATTACCTAGACAGCTTAATAAAACCATCATTGCTTTAATCCCCAAGACCAATCACCCCCAAAGTCTAGAACAGTATCGGCCAATCAGTCTCTGTAACTATGCTTATAAAATCATTTCGAAAGTTCTTGCCAACAGACTGAAACCCTGGCTACCAAATCTTATAGCCAAGGAACAAGCTGCCTTTGTTAGTGGTCGTCACATTCAAGACAATGTTTTAATACTCCAGGAAGTAATGCATCAATTCAAAGCACGCAAGTGGAAGCGGAGGCATAAAATTTTAGTAAAGACAGACATGCATAAGGCGTATGATCGTGTGGAGTGGGATTTCCTGAAGGATTACTTGCTTAAGTTGGGTTTTCATCATCGATGGGTCCTATGGGTCATGCAATGTGTAACTACTACATCCCTTGGTGTCCGTTTTAATGGTGCGACACTGCCTTACATCCAACCGACAAGAGGACTCAGGCAAGGTGACCCTCTCTCCCCTTACCTTTTTGTGCTAGTCGCCAATGTTCTTTCCACTTTGATTACCCAAGCAGTTAGTAGTGGATATCTTAAAGGGATAAAGTTTGCACGGTCTTGTCCCACACTATCCCATCTATTTTTCGCCGATGATTCAGTCTTTTTTCTGGATGGAACCATTACTGAATGTCAGAATATGTCCAATATCTTGAATCAATATTGTATTGCTACCGGGCAGACTATTAACAGGAACAAATCGGGGATGATATGTAGCAAATACTGTCCAATCAGTTTGCAAGAACATTTGGCCAGAGAATTCAGGGTTCCTGTCCTACAACGATTTGGCAAGTACTTGGGTATCCCCTCTGATTGGGGTAGATCAAAGAGAGACATGTTCTCTTGGATTGTGGCAAGGGTCTCATCAAAAATGGAAGGTTGGAAAGAAAGTCTATTATCTAAAGGGGGTAAGGAAGTCCTTCTTAAGGCGGTAGTGCAGGCTATTCCCCAGTATGCTATGTCTGTTTTTCAGCTTCCTCAATCTATATGTAAGACTCTAGAACAGCGTATCGCTCAATTCTGGTGGAGGAATGATGTTAGTCGAAGAGGGGTGCATTGGCACCCATGGAATGCTCTAAAGATCAGTAAGCATAGTGGTGGCTTGGGTTTTCGAGACTTGATGGTTTTTAATAAAGCTTTGCTGGGTAAACAAGCCTGGAAACTAGTTCAAAGTCCATTATCTTTATGGAGTCAACTGTTTAAGGGCCTATATTTCCCTAATGGGTCCTTTCTACGGGCAGAGATTGGGTATCGACCTTCTTGGGGCTGGAGGAGTCTGCTGGCTGGAAGAGAAGCAATACTACCGAATTTGAGATGGTCTGTGGGTGATGGTAAACGTATTAGCATTCGACAGGATCAATGGTTACCTATTGGGTCAATTCCAGGGCCCTTGGCTCGGGACGAACCTCAAATTGTAGCAGATCTCATTGACCCTCTCCTCCAAACTTGGAATCTTCCACTTATACAGAGGCATTATGATGACTGTATTGTCCGTGAGGTTATCAAAATCCCTATCAGACCACTCTTTGTTTCTGATAAGTTAATCTGGGCAGCAAGTAAGGATGGTCTTTATTCTGTCAAGAGTAACTATCAGTCCCTCAATTTTACAGAAGTCCCCAGATCGAGTTAATGGAGCCTCATCATCTAACATCGGGACAGTCTTATTTGGAAGAGAATATGGACTATGAGTACGGAGCCTAAGGTGAGAATGTTCTTATGGTCGGTCTTCCATAACGCACTCGCGACCAAAGATAATCTGTTTCGACGCCATATTACTTCGGACCCTATATGCGACCTGTGCAATCAGCACTTTAAACAATTGAACACATCTTTTTCTCGTGTTCATGGACGAAGGAGATATGGCAACATCCTGATTTAATTGCATTAAACATCCAAACAACAGTTCACAGCATAGCAGGTTGGATCGCTACTCAAGTCAGGCAAAAGAGTTCGGTACCTGGGCTAGCGTTTATTGCGTATGTCTTATGGCAAATTTGGCGAGGCCGGAATAGCTTCGTTTTCAGACACAAACAGCCGAAGTCCCACTTTGTTGTTCCTGATGCGCGAGCTCAACTCAACAGCTATGACCGAATCAACCCTAGGCGGAAGAAACCACAATCCAATGCTCGTACTCTGAATTTCTTTGGCGGCCCCCTGATCGTGGTGCTATCAAATGTAATATAGATGGGGCTTACCAACAGGGATGTAACAAGGGATCAATGGCGTGCATCAGTAGGGATTTCAAGGGCAGACTCACCGATGTTTATTCTGCAGACTTTCCAGCGAACTCGGCGCTTCAATCTGAGGTGCAAGCCCTCGCTTTTACCCTTCGGCATCTGCAGCAGAAGGAACTCCACAAAGCTCGCTTGGAAGTTGAATCTGATTGCTGGATCATGGTGGATATATTGAACCGGAACACACCACCTCCATGGCGGGACGACCGCTCTTCGAAGAGGTGAAGACGCTCCTCCTTTCGTGCCCTAATCTACACACCGAGTCATTGTAGGAGAGAGACAAATTCAATGGCTGATCGGGCCGCGAAGGCCCATGGCCGCCAAGACCTTTCCCAGTTGGAATCTATTTCCCCCTTTTTTGCTTTTAGATCTGGTGAATGCAGACGCTGTTGCAAGTGGATGTAATATGGAACCGCCTTAATATATATCTTTCTTCCTGACCAAAAAAAAAAAAAAAAAATCCTTTCTCATCGATTGTCTTTTATACACATATACACATAATGTGATGATCAATGAAACAAGAAAATAAAGTAAATTAAAAAAAAAATCTGTAAAGATTTTCCAAAATATAATCATAATTACATTCTCCAATATGAAACTTTAAATTATGAAATGTAATTAAATGACAACATTCATGACGGAAGAAAAGTCTTTTTAGAAATGCCATGAGTCTCATCATTTTGGATTGACAAAATTAACATCAATTATGAAGTGTTCGGAAAGCATCAAGACAAGAAAGGTTGACGGTGATATGCGCAACAAATATAAAAGTTTTTTTTTTTGGTAGAAAAATATAAAATGTTTTGAAGATGAGATTGTTTTAAAAAATTGTCTATGTTAATCCTAGATTTTACTTGACAATCAATCCATAATTTTGCTTGGCAACGTAAAAAAGAATTAGGTTTCCTGGAAAATTTTCTTTTCGACTTAACTTATTTTGGCGGAAGTAAATAAAAATAAAAAGAAAACATAATGCCTTTAATATACACGAGATAACCACATTAAATAAACACAAAAAATTTGAAATGTTTAATTATAATAGTTAGATTTCAGATAAAAATAGAAAAAGAATAAAAAGGAAGGAAAGTGAATAAATTTAGGGTTACCACTATAAATTGCAATTGAATGATTGAGGGTAATTTTTCCTTTTTAATAAAAAAATGGGGTGGATTTAGTTATATTGTGGGTGAAAATAGTCTACAGTGCAAATGCAAACTATGTTAATGATTTTTTTTAGGATAGGGAACATTGTTTTTTTTTTTTTTTTTAGAGCGATATCCAACTTTTAATCATTGCAGTTCAATTTCTCATACAGTTTTTTATTTGGCCTGAATGATATTACTGGATTTTACTTCTTTAAATAAAAACCAATGTCGTCTCTCAACATGTATTTTCCTTATGATTGTTCGGTCCATGAAAAATGAAACATGCAATCCGAGTTGCACCATTGCTGATGGGTGGTAACTTATGAAGCACCAACACATTATTGAAGCTTCCGTGTCGTGTCTAACACATGTCTAAACGTGTCCAAGCGTCTCAGACACGTTCGGACACACGATCAACACGTGTCGAATTTCCCGACATGTGGTCAACCTTTCTCGACACGTTCCAACGTGTGTGTCCGAGAGAGAGGATGGCGATGGAGGGTGGAGGTGAGGCCGAGACGGGGAGGAAGGGCCAGAGGAAGACTAGGCGATCCAGAGGGCCGTGTTTGCAACAATGTGATGGAGAGCCGACGGCAAGGCTGCAGTTACGAAAGAGGTCCCTTTCGGCAAGCAACTGCGATGAGGCGACCCGGAGAGAGCTATATGACAAGGAGGAAGAAGAGGATGTGGTTAGGGTTTTAGTGAGGGGGAGGGTAGTGGGAAACGATGGAAAGAAACCGAAGCCGGAGAGAGGGTGGCATGACGATGAAAGAAATCAGGGCCAGAGAGGGGAGGTGGCGTGGGGTGGGAGAAGAGATAAACCGAGAGAGGAGGTGGAGGTGTGGGGGAAAAAACCGAAGGGGAGGATGAGGGTGATGATTGATGAGGGCTGGGTTGGGGATGATTGATGGGGGCAAGTAGCAATGGGAGCAAGCGCCATGGAGGGAGGGTGGGGGGAGAGAGAGCAGGGAAAAAATCAAGGGCAAGATCCTAAGGTAGCGTGAGGTGCTGTCATGGGGGAGGAAGAGAGAGAGAGAGTTGGGAAGAAATCAATGAAAGATTTTGGGGTGGCGTGGGGGATAGGAGAGAGAGAGAAACGGGGGAGAGGAAGAGAGAGAAAGCAGGGAAAAAATCGAGGAAAGATTTTGGGATGGCGTGCCGGATAGGGGAGAGAGAAACAGGGAGGGAAATGATTTTTTGGGGACGAGTTTAGAGAGAAAAAAAGGAAAAATAATTTTGAGCAGTAAAGTTATTTTTGTTATAAAAATAAATAAATAAGTTAAAAAATTATTTTGAAAAATAAAAATATTGAATGTTAAATATTGATGATTATAAAATATCATAGATTTATCTAAATAAAGTTGATTCTATTTTTTTGTTAGTCATTAGTCATTATTCATAATTTTTATTAAAGTTAAAAATATGTTCTTAAATATGGTTACGCATTAACTATGAATGTCTTTCAAATTTTCTATGAATAGATTTATTAATATTATTAGTATAAATTTATTATAAACTCTTTATTTATTTATATATTTATTTGTGAAATTAATTCAAATGAATTAAAAATAAAAATATTTATTTAATAATAATGTGTCCAAACATATTAAAATTCTTTATTTTTAAGAAATGACTTGTCGTGTCGTGTCACTGTCTATTGCATATTCGTGCTACTTAGGTGGTAACGGTGCCGTAAAGCCAGCAATGTTCTTAATATTTTCAATGGCAAACCTTTTTCTCTTAAAAGTGGTGTCTCAATCATTGCTGATTCTTTTTTTTTGTTGACTTTCTTGGTGGTAACAGTAACGTATCGCGTGCTTGTTTTATTTTTAAGTATGAGTTTACCATTGATGTAACCCATCAAGCATCTCTAAGTTAAGTAGCCTTCACTTCATTTAACGCGTGATGCGCATGATGCGCATGCCTAGTTAAAATACTCTCAGTTAAGTGCACTTTAGTTTCTCCTTATATAATATAAATTGTTGACTTCGTTTAAATACTTAATTCAAATATAGTTTCTTGTATAACATTACTAGAATATTATATGTCAATTTTCCCAACCAACGCATCTATACTTTACTACATTCGGTGACTCGGAGGATTCTACGAAGGGGAGGGGAGCGCAAATCTATACGTACTCACTTTAATTGTTGACTTAATATTTTCTATAGCTACATATACAAAAGAACATTGCATATAAAAAGTTAAATAATGAGAGTACTTTTATTTTTCATTACAATTAAATAACGAGCAGTAATATTAGAAAAAAAATTATAAGTAGTGTCTTAAATTCCTTTTGTGAAATTTGATCCTTTTCAAGACAACGTAGTTATAAAATTAGTATATCACACTACTTATACTGAATTTTATCTGATATTTTAGTCTTTACTTGCATAAGTTAGAAATGATTATGTCGAGAACATATATCTCGTATTATTATTAATCACAAGACCTAAATAAATGAATTTTTGATTGACATGTTTATTAAAAGAAAAGAACAGATAGTAATAGTTGTTAGTAAGAGACATAGAAGGAACTTTCACATCCTAACATGAAATAAAAGAAACTAGCCTAAAGTTTGGGAGCTTAGGGTATTACCAGTAATAATGAAGTTTTAAGGATTAGCCTTTTGGGCATTTTATCATAAAATGCCCCTCCTATTCTTGATTACGTGATTTTTCTCTTTAGGACAATAGGGTATTCTCCAATTCTTTTTTCCATAATTGCAATTTTTAAAGGTAATGTGTTTATCTTCTCCAAACCTCATTAAATGATGCAGTATGTCCTATCTTGGTTTCCCATGTGCCTCCCCCTTGTGATATTTTCGGCCACCATAGCTCTTAACGGGCTTGTTCCAATTTTCACTCTCTTGTAAGCCTAAATCATATAATTCAATAATATTCCAGGCCTTCCTGCTTGAGTCCAATAGCTCCGGTTCAGCTAAAATACAGTCTATATAGGCTTAATGCTATTGAATGAAAGACGCTCCTAATATGCATATAGAATTTAATTATATTTTTGTTGAGGAAATAGAGGGTCGATCCCTAATTAATGAATGCTTAAATATGTTACCAAAATTTAGGTGTCAACATCACCTCACGAGAGAAACTGTTTGTGGCACTGTCATCTTAGCAATCCATCCACTTTCCTCGACGCATGCCTAATTTCGCCCTTGAGAGGGTTGCAAAATTTCTTATCACGAATGCAACAATTAAGCTTTTTTATCCACACATTGAAAAACAAGTTAGTGTCTCTTTCCGGAAAAGAAAGTTTACTAGTCTCTTATTAATAATCACACACAAGTACACGGTACTTGAGCATCACATTTTAGTTGTCATCTATCAAATATTTATTTTTTCTCGAAACAAATATGATTGAACCATTTTTTTCTTAGTTTGTTTCCGATATGGGGTGGCCAAATTTTGTTAATCCCACTCAATGCAATTTGTAAGGAAACAAATCCCACCGATTTCCCAAGGAAACCGGACATGTGAAAATGTGAGATGCTAGTCAATCTTCCCACAGTAACGGTGCATTTAGATTCTCATTTTCCAGTTAAAAAAAAAAAAAAAAAAAAAAAAAAAACTAACAAGTGCAATATCTGTCCTTTCTTTTTAAACGCAATTTGTGATATGATATGCTTTGCTCTTGTGGGGTTGTATACATATGTTCGCACATGAAGCAATAACGTGTATTCCAGAAAAAGCTCTACAAATTACAAGTTGTGACTTAAATGGTAAGTTTGGTGGTCAGGGGTTGTCCTGATTATAATAAGTGCAATAACTTTGCGTGTTCTCTTTAGTATTCCGTCCATTTTGTGATAAGCCGAAACATTGACCGTTCTATAATAAAATCACGAGATGGTCATGGACGGAAGATGACATATTTAATACCACAAGACATACGTGCAATGATAGTGATACGTTAACTAATCCGTGAATAATGTACTGTTGCACATGGATCAAAATTAGCTCACATACTGTAATGTGCAGTCAAAAACACTACTTGAAGTTCCTGGGGTCGGGCTGGCCATATTCATGTTATATCTCTATTTCATGTTGAAATGAACATGATTTCTAGGTAGAACTGGAAATATGAGAATTGGACTGATTCCCATCGGTTTTAGATTCTAAAGTATGTAGGGTAAGTTTCAAGTTTCAGTAATTAAAGAACCTGTTCCAACGGTTCGATACCAAAAACAAGAACCTAGAACCTGGAATAAATCTTTATGTTTTTCTTATTCTATGTCACTAGCGATCCTATGGCATATGTAATATAAAACTACTAGTATAAGCTTCATTTTCGGCGATATTCATAAGTGAGACTTTAGTTTGTTAACATTTCATACTCTTCATGTATCTAAATGTAAGTTGTGATTAGTATATTGTAACAAATAGTGATCATTAGAGGTGATAATTCACCACAATCGTTCAATTAAGAGTACATGTGGAACTCAAGATGATCTTAAGACTAATGACAGGGTAGGTTCTAGGTTCCTAGGTATGTATAGTAAGTTCTAGGTTCCTACGTATGTAAGGTAGGTTTCGGGTTCCAAAAATTAGAGAGTCTATTCTAGCGGGTAGGTTCGAGTTCCAGGTGAAATCTGGAACTGTCCACCCCAAGCTGCTTACCCCTACTAGACAGTGACACGACACAAACTGGCGGCCCTATCACATAAGTAAACCGATACTAATGTATCCAGCACTACCAGAATAAATTCTCAAGTCTGCGCAGGCTCCTAACAAATCAATTTACTAATGGGGGTGTATAAATACCTCCTCGCTCTTGGAATTAAAACGCACGGTGGACATTCCTACTCTTCCCACCTCTCAAACCTTCCTATACGTCCATACTCCACATGTATAATTGAGATTGAAGGAAGAGAGAGGAATGTGGAGGCTAAAGATTGCACAAGGCGGGATAATCCGTATATATACAGCACCAACAACTACGTCGGGAGGCAGATATGGGAGTTCGATCCCGATGCAGGGACCCCCGAGGAGCGTGCTGAGGTGGAGCAAGCCCGCCTTCATTTCCACAGCAACCGGTTCAAGGTCAAGCCCTGTGGAGACCTCCTATGGCGAATGCAGGTAAAGTGCTATATATCACCGGCACTCGGTCGCTCGGGTGTTATTCTAGTATCGCTGTCAAAATGGGTTCGGAAGCGGGTCCAGACCTCCTTCTGGCCTAAGACACGGACTCAACTGCTAGATTTACTTTTCCGACCTTATCGTGATGAGGTTCATAAGCGAGTAGTTCTTTGAAAAAGGATTGAGAATGCGTTTCTTTTTATTATACATAAAAAAAAATTAAAATTGTAAGGTATCGTTTTTGTTCACAGACTGATAAAAATGACTCAAATGAAGGACTAGAAATCATCCCACCCATTGTGCAGACAGAAAAATACAATCACTTTACCTGCTAAAAGTTTCTCGTTCTGCAATTGCAGTTTCTAAGAGAGAAGAACTTCAAACAAACTATTCCGCCCATAAAAGTAGAGGATGAAGAAGAAATAACACATGAGAAGGCATGGGCCGCATTAAGGAGAAGCATCTATTATTTTTCGGCCTTGCAAGCCAGTGATGGCCATTGGCCTGCAGAAAATGCTGGCGTTCTCTTCTTTCACCCTCCTTTGGTTAGCTTTCTTCAGTCTTTTCGGTTATTGTTTGCCTCAGTTAGCATAATTCTTTGTTTGAACATGTGATTTTCTCATTACCCCATGTGTATCATAATTTTTTTAGATGGGATTATCAAGTTTGTCTGTCGAATCTAGTCAAACCAATTTATTCTACTTAATGCAGAGAGCCTAAGCGTCTCAAGGAAGATATATCAGCTACTTCTTACCTGATAGGACCCTGTATTCAAACAAAAGAAGTTGTGTTAAGACAACAAACATACTTTGGTCATGATCATTGTATTCTCCTCTATTAGAATAAGGACTGATCATCGCGTGATAGTGTGATAGTCTTACCGATCATATGCAATTGGAGCCTCTTGACTTGTTCATTAACAAAAAAATGCAGGTGATATGTTTGTTTATTACTGGGCATCTCAACATCATATTCTCTGCAGAACATCGAAAAGAGATCCTTCGATATGTGTATAATCATCAGGTACTTGGTTTTTGTCCATATTGCATTATCCACGTGCAGATTTTGAGAACGTAGCTTCCAGTTCTAAGTTGGATAAGGAAAATGAAAAATTTGTGCTCATCTGTACATTGTTGGGTATTAAATACCGTACTGCAGAATGAGGATGGTGGGTGGGGATTAGATGTAGAGAGCCACAGCACCATGCTTAATACAGTACTAAACTATATATGCTTACGCATACTTGGAGAAGGTCCTGATGGTGGTCAGAACAATGCTTGTGCGAGAGGGAGAAAGTGGATTCTTGATCACGGGGGCGCCCAGCACATACCCTTCTTGGGAAAGATCTGGCTTTCTGTAAGAAATCATTTGCTTCCAGTGACAATGAGTGATTCTTTAATCTATAAATTCGCGCATTATATGTTATTATTAGATCACAAGCAGGCACCACACTGAACCATTGAAAAAGAACGTAGCCTATATGCTCCCCAAAAGTTTTTAAAAAAGTTTAAACAGTATGGTTTCCTACGTGCCGAGTGTGACTAATATATCACTTTTTCTTCATGGTAGATACTTGGTATTTATGACTGGTCTGGGAACAAACCTGTGCCTCCTGAGTTAATGATGCTGCCTTCGTTTCTTCCCCTGCATCCAGGTTTGCCGAGACGTTTCCATGTGCCATACCAGATTGATTGCTTAAGCTCCCAAGAATTTTTTGTTTCGTTTTCATCTTGCAAGATGTGCCATTGACTCTTTGAGGATCTACACTTCATGAATTTGCTAGGAAGTTTAGATAATTTCTTCAGAATTTTGTTCATTGTATATTGTTCTGTACATAAGATTTTGTTCCGTTGTCTTAGAGTTGCTAGTTATGCTAGTTATTTCCTCTCCAATTTGCAGCTAAGTGGTGGTGCTATTTTCGGATCATTTACATAGCTGTGTCATATTTGTATGGAAGAAGATTTGTAGCACCAATCACGCCTCTGATTCGACAATTGAGAGAGGAACTTCTAACTCAACCCTATTGCACCATCTCTTGGACGAAAGCTCGACATCTATGTGCCAAGGCAAGAGCCAGATTGCACTGAACTATTAGTTCAAGTGTTTGTAAGATTCTAGCGCATTTTTTCTAATTATTGTTCATATAGGAGGACCTCTACTATTCACATCCTTCAAGCATAGATTTTCTGTGGGATGGTTTTTACTTACTATCAGAGCCTTTTCTCAACCGTTGGCCACTAAACAAGTTGAGAGAAAAGGCTCTTAAAACGACATTGAAGCATATTCATTACGAAGACGAGAACAGCCGATACATCACTTTGGGATGTGTGGAAAAGGTAATAAGAAGATATATTTTAGATGATCGTATCTTTACAACACGAGATAATGAGAAAATATATGCTCTAATTAACAGGTATTAAGTATGCTTGCTTGTTGGGTGGAGGATCCAAATGGTGAATATTTCAAGAAGCATCTAGCTAGGATTCCAGATTATATATGGATTGCTGAAGATGGACTGAAGATGCAGGTTGGTTAAATGATTCATCACATTTAACGGATTTTATGCCTGTTTTGGAAACCACAACTGGCCTCATCTACCAACTATATAATCGGGAAAAGAAAAAAAAAAAAAACCCACTGATTATCAGCCATAAAAAAAAAAAGTACAGAAGACCTAAGTTTGTTAGCCGCCTTCCATATGTAGGGTTTTGGCAGCCAACTGTGGGATACAAGCCTCGGAATCCAAGCTTTGCTCGCTAGTAATCTAATCAACGAAATAGGGCCAATACTCATGAAAGGGCATGACTACATTAAGAGATCACAGGTTAAATTCTTATCTCAGTATGCGGGCATCTCCTAGCATTTATTTTGGTTGCACCCACCTATATTTTCGTTTGTTGGCATTGAAGGTTAAGGATAATCCATCTGGTAACTTCCAAAACATGTATCGGCATTTTTCTAAAGGATCTTGGACTTTTTCCGATCAAGATCATGGCTGGCAAGTCTCTGATTGCACCGCAGAAGGTTTGATGGTAAGATTCATTTTAAAGACAATGAATAGTCTAACAGATCTTAAAAATTGTTCAGCTGCCTACTTTGATTTCCTTTCTGCTTGTCCAGTGCTGCTTGCTTTTTTCACAAATGCCACAAGAAATCGTAGGCGAGAAGGTGGAGCAAAATAGACTATATGATGCGGTCAACATTATACTTTCTCTTCAGGTAAGTGTTAACCGTAGGAATCGATAAAACATACTACCTTTCGATACACAATCATTTGTTAGGATACATACGCAACACGTATAACTTCTTATTCAACTCTTATTATGTTTCCAATGATATACCATTATGCATGGATACATCACTGTTTTGTAGAGTAAAAATGGTGGATTATCAGCATGGGAGCCCGCAATTGCCCCAACTTGGTTGGAAGTACGTACTTCGACAATTGAGAAGTAGCTTATGAAATATATATATAATACACCGTGGTTCTTATTTCTATACTCTACTGAAAATTTACATATCAATTATGTATGGTGTAGCTACTCAATCCAATTGAATTTCTCGAGGACGTTATTGTTAGTGCGGAATACGTCGAATGCACTTCATCGGTCATCAAAGCTTTAGTTTTATTCAAGAAGTTGTACCCAGGACACCGAGCAGAAGAGATCCAAGATTGCATATTGAATGCCACCCGATACCTTGAAAGCGTGCAAATGGCAGATGGGTCGTGGTATATGTGCTCATCATTCCTTATGGTTGATTAGTATGGACCAAACGAAAACAAGCAGGCAAGATGATTCGAGAACTGTATTTGCAGGTATGGAGAGTGGGGAGTTTGCTTTACGTATTCCACATGGTTTGCGCTCGTTGCACTCACAGCTGCCGGCAAAAGCTACCAGAATTGCGCCGCTATACGCGAAGGCGTAGCCTTTCTCATTCGAATACAATTACAAGATGGCGGTTGGGGGGAGAGCTACCTTTCTTGCCCGAGAAAGGTGATTACATTGGAAGCACTTGGAACTTGTTTGATCGACTTCGATAACTCCATCTGGAAAACGAAAACAGAAGATGTTTGATAGGTCCAAAAGCTTAACAATACAAGAAGGCCTATTTGTATAGCTAGATTCCTTTACGAAAAGAAGAAGAAGAAAATAATATAATACGACTAACTAGGAGATGCACGATGAAATGAAGTATGGCAAATTAGTAAATTTTCAATTATTAGATCAAAAAGACTAACATTGGCGGGATAGTACGTTTCTTGCAATATCGAGTATGATTATGTTGGAAATATTGTTGAACCATTCCGTTTTTAGCATCCTATTAAAACGATGAATTTTGTAATCATTATTTGATTGAGACAGAAATACACACCCCCTGAAGGAAATAGATCAAACTTGGTTCAAACTGCGTGGGCAATGATGGGTCTGATTCATGCTGGGCAGGTTTGTGCTTTCTTTTTCTTTTCTTTTTTTTTTTCCTTTTTTCTTTTAATTTCATTGTATCTTTTTTCGTATCATGTTTAGCTATCACTTTGATTTGGTTTGCAGTGGTAAAATTACTGAAATAAATGCTGCAGAAATCCTAAAACTTGTCACGAAAATACAATTAAGTCCTAAAACTTGCAAAAAGTGCAATCAAATCCTAAAATATGTCAAATTATTTCAATTGATTTCTAAAATTAACACCGTTAGCCTTTTCCATTAAAAATACTAACATGGCATTTTAAATCATTTTTTATATTCCACGTGGAATTTTAAATTATTTTTTATTCATTTAAAAATAGATTAAAAATAAAAACAATTAGATTTATTTAGTTTATCTTATTTTCACCAAAAAATAAAAACAAAAGTTAAAAATTTTTTTTTTTAAATTGTTTAAAAAAATAAAAATCAACAGCTCCTCTACCCCGCCGCTGCGCCCATCATTGGAGGGACTGAGCGACAATTGCTAGCCCTAGGCGAGGGTGGCCGGCCCTCACCCAACCAAGGCAAGGCCTCGCCGGCCCCAAGCAAGGGCCGGTGACTATCACTTGCCTTGGGCAAGGCCTCATCGGCCCTCGCTCGGGGCCGGTGAGGCTCGCCAACCCTCACTAAGTCTAGCGAGCCTCGCCTGCCCTAGGAGAGGCCTCGTTGGCCCTCGCCGGCCCACAAGCCTCGCCGGCCCCAAGTGAGGGCCGATGAGGCCTCGCCCAAGGCGAGCGATGATCGCCGGCCCTCGCCTGGGGCAAGCGAGGCCCATCCACCCCCGCCTAAGGCCGACAACCATCATCAGCCCCTTCGGTGATGGGCGGCGGCGAGTAGAGCTACTTATTTTATTTTATTTTTAAAAAATTAAAAATAAATTTTAATTTTTTTTTGTTTTTAAATCAATTTTCAAAAAATTAAATAAAAAATAATTTAAAAAAGCCATATGAAAAAAGAAAATTTACTTAAAATGCCACGTCAGCATTTTTCATTAAAAATGCTAACGATATTAACTTTATGACTCGATTGAAATAATTCGACAAGTTTTAGGACTTGATTGTACTTTTGCAAGTTTTATGACTCAATTGTATTTTTGTAACAAGTTTCAGGACTTATGCAGCACTTATCCCAAAATTATTTCCAAAAGTTGCATAAAAAAGGCAATAGTGCATTTTCATTTCAAGTTTTCCTTTGAAATACGGCCGTGCCCAAAAGCTATCACACTTATAAATGACATATTAATAATATGTACGACTTTCTTGATCTCAAGATTTCTTCTTATCAGGCGGAAAGGGATCCAAATCCGCTGCATCGAGCAGCAAAGTTGATAATCAATTCCCAAATGGAAAATGGTGATTTTCCTCAACAGGTGACATCCCCCCTATGATTATATCTCAATACAAAAGTAGCTCGAAGTTTTTAACCGACTCATAAAGTGACTGGTTTTGTACATAGTTACGACCATAAACATTTTTAGCTAAAAATGTAGAAGATATGATCAATTTATCGTAGTTTAGAAAGTGAATTAGTTTAATTACACCTCAAAATTTCTCAAAATTTCAGTTGGGTTAATTTCGTTTTTTCTATATATATACATACACATTGCTGACAATGAATAATTTTGCATGACAGGAAATTACCGGAGCTTTCAAGAAGAATTGCATGTTGCACTATCCAAATTATAGGAATATTTTTCCCATGTGGGCACTGGCTGAATACAGCAACTTGGTACTTTTGAACAGTTGAAGAACTACATAAATTGTGTCTTAAGTTGTCCCTCTCATTACAATGGATGGAGATATAAATGTTGGATTTGCATATCCTTACTATAACAATATACGTGTAACCACATCCTGTATGTCAACTTATAAATAAATTATGCAGGTAACACCCCCAATAGCACATTTGATGGTTGAGAAATGTTAGGAATTCGCACAACAATTCCATAAAAATAACACAATCAATCAATTCAATTAGGCATAATATAATAATAAAAGAAAAGAATTGGAAGAACATACTAGAAAATTTGTTATCGAAATTTTTCCAAATCTAGGCTACATCTTCATGTAGAGGCACTTTGCGAATCCACTAAATTTTGTAAAAAAAAAATAGAATACAATGATGATCTTCTTTCAAAATCAGGATATGGAGATTGAGAACTCTTATAAAGAAAAACTCAGTTTTTTCTTCTTTCTTTCCCTTTTCTCTCTATTTTTCTCCCAGTCCCCTTGATGGATAGCGTAAATATCACTCATATATAGTGTAACTTTTAACCTGAAAGTAAATTTAATTGAAAATTAAAAAAATGCCATTAAAAATATATGACTTCACCTACCAACAAGAGATTGTCAAGTGGCACAATATCATGGCCCTTTTGAAGATTTGGCCACTAGGAGAGTACCGGGCTCTTGTGATTTAAATATTGAGAAAGTATTGATCAAAAGGTGTGATATTTGGTAATAGGGGTGTGTAAAAGAACTTGGAACCACTTGGACCATCCGAACCTGGACTAGACCTGGCCTGAAACAGGCAGTTCTTGATTCCAATTTACTTGAACCAGTGAGTACCGGTTTGATTTTCGGCTTTGGGCGTGGAATTGCCCACCCATCCACTCGGCCCGAATAAGGTATATATACATATTTAAAAAAAAAAAAAAGAAACTCCAACACGATAACTTAATTATTTTCAGTTTTTCAACCAATATATATGTACATATGTATTTGTAGTATTGGACATTATTAACTAGTTTTGTCTCTTGGGTGTGTAATAGGATTAACCCCCTTACTTTTTGTTCATTCTAATAATCCATTTACTTGCTCTCTTAATAAAATAAAAATGAAAATGGAAAATGAATGAAGAGGATGGATGAGACCAAATGGTGATGTCCATAAATGTTTATAGCACTTTGTCATCATGATATGAAATTAAGAGTCAATAGCTCGTTCTAAGAACAAAATTTGGTCTCCCTTAGTTATCCCTATGATTAAATTATGTTGACATTGAAAAGATGGATCAAACAATTAATATTTTGACTTATGTGGAGATTAGGACTTCTAAAATATAGTCTAATTCTCCATATGTTCCCAATGTCAAGAAACCTTAAGAGGACCACACCATGATCTTCGAAGAAATTAAGTTCCTAGCTAACAAGTATTATTGAATTGTTATGCCATATAATTTTCAATCCTTAATCAAAATCAGTGGCTTTCAATTCAACCCAAGGCCAAAAAAGCTTTAGTGCTCTATGTAGAAACTAGGCTCACTATGATATTAATTGATGAATGCAATTTTGTAGGTATTGGGGACCAGTTCTATGGACCCATCCGTAGGAAGGAATGTTTGTTCCAATTCTCGGATGGATCCATGAAATCAACGAGCAATTCCCAATTCCAATTTTTTGAAACCAGTCCATAGTGGGTACTTTTGATATCCCAAAAATGGGTCTCTATTTCAAAATATATGAAATGGTTATTTCATCGATGTGCTTATGATCACTTTATCTTGAACTGATCACTCATGAATTAATTGATCTATTCGGTGAGACCGTATTGGTTAAAACGTAAAAGACTAGAAAATTCGATCAGGAATAGACCTCTCGACCACAAGAATCGACAATGGTCAATACTACGCTGTATAAATCAATTAGCGAATGGATACAAATCGATTCAATAGAAGTGCGTAATTGATTCGCAGGTGATTCTGCACAATTATAATATTCACGTCAAATGACGATAAACTGATTCTGTTGATATTATATTCAGAATACGTAACTGAACCTCGTGATTACATGATGACCTAGGGTAATCCGTGATTTGAAGATGCACAAACGTGGATCGAAAATTATCAACCACGAATCAACCACACGAGAATCCCTAAAAGCCATTCGATAGATATGGTCATACTAAAATCACGTTCAATTGATTTTAACCATGAAATTTAATTCTATTTCCAGTATTGAACTTTCAAGGGTTTTGAGATTAAATTATTGGACGCCATCTCATCATCCGTCAAATTATCGACAAGTCAAAACTTTCGAAAAATGAATTATTAGACAAAAAATTAGAGACCGGAAAAAGGGAAATTCGGATCTAGTGGCAAAATGGTGAATTATGGATCAAGATTTTGGTTTTAAAAGAAAAATAGATTTAAGAAGATATTTTGGAGACAATGAACTTGGTGTAGAGGGTTTTAAGGGGAGTGGTAGATGGGAAAATTAAGATTTTTGGAAAGAAAATCCTAGATCTATTTCTCTCTCTCTCATTTCCCTCTCCCTATACTACCGATTCCCCCCCCCCCCCCGGCCCACTTTCCATTTCCTCTCTCTCCCCCACATTTTCTTCCCCATTCCCTCCATTCTCCTTTTCTCTCCATTTCTTCCCCCCTCCACCAACTTCTTCTTTTTCTTGCTGCCACTTCACCACCACCACACCACCACCCATTTACCTTCATCATATTCTTATTCTTCTTCTTTTTATTTTATTTTTTCCATTTTGTGGCTGCCACCTTCATCCCCATCCACCATCGCCACTTCCATCACCAAGACCTTGGCGCTATTGGGCCGTCCATTCAATCGCCGCACATCCACTCAAGCCACTGCTGCCATCCTTGCCACCTCAAGCCACCCCTTACCATCAAGCACCCCATCTCCAAGGAGGCTATGGACTTCAAGTGCCAAGCCACCGCCTTCGCCATTCTGTTTGTGCCGCCATCGGTGCCATGAGACTTGAGTTCTTACACCGTCGCGCTGCCGTCACCGTGAGCTTGCCATCACCGGAAATTGGTGAGTTAACTTCCTAATTATGAATTAGAGTGTGAATTACGTTTAGAGGTGGTTAGTTTTGTCAAGCCCCGAACCTCAAGCGTGCACACATCCCTTGGTGGTTGATAGAATTTTGTGACGTTATCAGGACTCGTCACCGACCCTTTTCATTTTATTGCACATGCGGAAGCGAAATAACTAATCCCCTAACAACAACATTCATGAGATAGAAAAGCAGGACAACCAGTTCCAAATCAAATGCACTTTCATAAACACCTCAAGCTTATATAGAAGGTCTATCTCAAAAAGAACTACTAAGCCACCTATGATATGCTCCTAACCCTTTCGCTTCAAGCTCCGGGTTCTTTACACTAAGGACCTGAAAATGGTTATATAATAACCAGTGAGATATAAATCTCAGCGAGTCCTCCTCTTAATCCCCCGATTAGAACACCAACTCAACTCGAGGTATCTTTTCAGAACTAACCCACAAACAAACCAAAGATTAACAACCAATACTCAATAGTCGGTTCCCATGCAACCTTACCTGATATGCCATACCCTGCACGTTGAATCTTAGCACAATACATGCAATGCATATGGCCATTAAATGATGCAGTTCATCAATCGCATACGAGTCGTGTCATAAGCAATCTCACCTAGCCATTGCCACATCCTGCACGTTATCGATTCGTGTGTGCATGCTATAAACAATGTGCTCAACTCATGCATGACCAAAATCAATGATGCAATGATTCTCATGCGTTCTTGCACTTTAGTGCGCCACCTATCACATGTCAATCTATCCCACGCATCCTAATTATAAGGTAAAATCATTATGACACGTCATATACCATGCCACACAATTTTACCCCATAATAAGATACAACAAACTCAACTCTCAATATTTAAACTCAATAACAGACTTAAGGCTCTAGAAGTGACCCCCGTGAAGTCTTGCTATCATGTAGTACTTAGCCATTGACAACAAATAGCAAGGGTACAAGGCACTAGAGGTGACTCACAAGAGTTTCGATATCGTGTAGTACTTAGCCCTTGACCACATATAACAATAGTATAAGGCACTTGAGGTAACTCATACGAAATTTTGTTATTGCGTAGCACTTAGCCATTCACTATAAAAAAAAAAAAAAAAAAAAAAAAAAAAAAAAAAAAAAAAAAAAAGCAATAGTATAAGGCACTAGAGATAACTCACACGAAGTATCGTTATCGTGTAGCACTTAGCCCTTCACTATACATGACAATACTGCAAGGCTCTAGAGGTAATTCCCATGTGACTCAAGTCACCATGTAACACTTAGTCATTGATTACAATAAGCAACAGTATAAGGCACTAAAGGTAACTCACACAGTCTTACTATTGTGTAACACTTAGCCCTTTACCTATTTACAACCAATCGAGTTTCTCAACACAACCTATGTCACCTCATCTTTCAATAGTAATCTTGCCATGACTATAACCGATCACTCGATCATTGCTCACAACCTATTCGCATCTCGCCACGCACAACGCTTGCATATACAAATTTCAAATCATTTTCTCCTAAAGGCGGTCCATTTCGGTGTCCCCTAGACAATTTGTGAAAATCAATCAATTCATGCGAATGGCCATGCATGTATACACTCAAATCACTTCATAAGATCAAAACACATAAAATTAGACACTTTTCATTCTCGGGGTGAACAGTTCACGTGAATAGTACTCACTGAACAGTGTCGTGAACAGTAAAATTCCAAAATTTAATAACTAATAAATTAAATCCAAAAAATATTAAAACAAAAATTAAATCAAGCAATTAATCAATCAAAGTTAACCAAGCTTAATTAAGCACATAAGCCACAATTAAACAAATAAAGTAAGATTAAATTAAACTAATCTAAGCCACTCATCTAACCACCTATCTTAGGACTAACATAACTTAATTAAATCTCCTAAACTAAAATCACTAAATAAACTATTTCTAAGCAAGTTTAAGCTCTAATTTGTGGATTAAGAGCTAAACTCACCTGTTAAATGGGCCAGAGACATGAACATAACGGTAATGATGGAGGCTTCGTTGGGGGACCTCTAACACAACGATCCAAAGTGGTCTCGAGGCTGGAACAGCAACCAAAAACTTGGACTCCCACTGAAACTCCCAAAAACTTAACTGCCGGAGGAGAAATAGAGCTAAACAGGCTTGGCCGGAGCTCTAGCGAGGGGTTGGCCAATGACCGGCAGCACCCGAGGGTTGAAGGGGACCTGTTGGTGGTTGGGATAGGTGGAGGCTAGGTTGGAATGGAAGAAAAAGGGCTGAAACAGGCAAAACAGGCGAAGTAGTGCAGGCTACCAAGTGGACCAATGAACCAACAAGCAATGACTTCAGGTCGGTTGGCGGGTCGGCCGACGGCTCCATTCGACAAGTGGCCAAGTCCTCCTAAACGGTTTGGGCCTTCTGAGCACAATGGTGGGTGGCACAAAGGCTGATTCTCATGAGAATGCAATGAACAACTCAAGTTTTCGGAGAAAGGTTAGTTGGAGCAGAAATATGAGAAGAAGAAAAATAGGGAGAGAGAAGGTCCAGTCGAAATGGGGAGGAAGGAGGGAGAGAGAAGTTGATTGGAGAGTTGGCTACACTCTTCTAGAAGGCCATAAAGTAAGCCACAAATCCCCATGCAAAGATGACCTCATCTTCTCTCTCTTTCTTTACCCTTATCCAAATGCTTTTAGGGGCAATTTGGCCATTTCCACCTTGAACCATTTCACAATCTGCCCTTGGGCTGAAATTGTTGGATGGGCCTAAGAAATGGGCTAGGCCATGAATAGAAATGGGCTTAGGAATTGATTGGGCTCAAATAGGCTTAAGGCTAGGTAATGGGCTTGTAAGAAGAAATAGTTGATTGGGTCCAATGGGCTCAATTGCTTGCCTTAGGCCCACCATGGTGGCTATCCCACCTTGGGCCTAAGGCCCACATTGGCTTTGCTCGGCCCACGTCATCTCAGATTTGATTCCTCGGTCCGTAAGTCCTTTTTCCCAACACTCAGCTTGACTGGCACTATCGACCGTCAAAGTAGCATCATCCAAAGTCCATCCCAAACATTCCCGATAATTCGAAGTCCAATCTTTAGTTCTCATACCATGTCAATTTCGCCCAATGTCATTTTGGGTACAACTCAGACTGATAGATGGCTTTGAGGATTCACGCGTAACCGACTTGTATCAAACCACATTTAAGACATCTCGACATATGGGTGTCCTTGACTACATGAAATTGCATAAGATATATTCTTAGTTTAAAGTACGTGATTACTAAGGATTGACCTAGGCTCTTTCGTGGGCTCGATAACAGTAAACGGAATCACCCGTCGTTTCATTATGTTATGTCCGCAAATTGACTTCTAGTTGTCCTTGAAATCGGCATGCCTATCTACAGGATTGTCCTCACGCAAGTCTCACGATCAAGACTTTTTCCCAGGTCAAGTTCTTTAATTACACGAGGTCTGTCCTTATTAGCCTTTCTCCTCAAGGTCAATATCTCAGGAGTGATCAATTTCGAGTGAGATCACCCAACAATGCATTAACGAAATTCACGCTCATTCATCCCTTAGAGAGCTCAAATTTCAGGATATCACGAGTTTAATATTAATGGTGGTTAGTATTAGTTAATTTTTTAGTATATTTTTAATTGTGATTTAGGATGGTTTAGATTAAATTTAATTGAGTTTAGTTTAATTAATCGCAATTTATTTATTTAATTAATTGTAATTATTTTTGGTAACATCAATTAATTTTAATTAATTATAGTTCATTTAATTAATCGAGTTTATTCTAATTAATTGTAATTAGCCTAACTAATCATGATTAGCTTAATTGATCGTGATTAATGTAATTAATGATGGATTAACCGTTAAGTAGAATTTTATACCCATTTTTTTGGATAAGTTTGTGCATAATTTCATTTGTTTGCACATGTGATGCTATGTTATTGATTGCCCAATTTTAGATTTTATTTATTATTTAAAAAAAGGGGTTTATGAGCAAGAAAATAGAGAATTTTGAAGTGTTGGGTTTGGATACCAAATTTTACGTACTATATAAAACAAGGGGTTTTAAAATAGAAGTGTACAAAGTTTGATGGGTTGATTTTAAATATGTGATCACGTACAAATATTTTACTGGGATTTGTAAATGTGAAAAATTGCCAAAGTTAATTATTTGAAAATGAACTCTTTTGTTATGAACTAATTAATGGCAATAAGAATTGGATGGATTGTTGGTGTGCTTGAATGATCATTTAATCAAAACCATCACCCAACGGGAGTTTGGGGGCGGTGCCTAAATTTTTAATCGGATGCTCGACATGGGCCTAGATGCCAAGTCACAATTGAAGTCGGACCAATGTTCCTTTATGAAATGCCATCTAGGCGGGGTTCTAGACAATGCCGTGCCCGATAGAGCTAGACAATGTCTGGTCATGTCGAAAGACCACTGGCTCTTGTGTTGACCGTGGCTCGAGGGGTTGTAATAATTGGAACACGTATGTTTGATAGTGCACTTGGCTATTATGGATTGTATTCTAATTATTATTTAGGTGTATTGCACTAATATAGCCATGTGAGGTGTACTAATATGCAGGGGTATGCCAAGGCAAGGTAAGATTGTATGTCATTGCATGTTTAGGCTATCTCCGATGTGAATTAGCTTCCTAATCGAGGTTTAGACAGTTGACTCGTTGAGATTTTATCTTACCCCGTTATTGTTAACTATTTTTGGGGCTGTAGTATGGGGAGTGCTAAGTGCAGTTGTGGTGGGCGCAAGATGCGATACTTTTTGGCTAGCCTTATCGTTAATGAAGCCAGAGTTAACCCTAACCTTTCTAACCCTTTTTGCCCTTAGGTCATGTAGGAGTTGCATTTTTTTGTAAGCATGTAAATGTTAAACTCCTTGAGTTAACAAGTAGATAAATAAAGCAGCTTTTGGAAATCGTTTATTATGTTTTACTATCCATGTTTTGTTAATTGATTGTGTGTTTATTTGAGCTGTTTCCGCATGCATTTAATCAAAAGATAAAAAGAATGGGTTGGCGATGCGTCCTAGGACGTTGCAATTTAATTGATTGTCGAAAAATGTTTGCATACTCGAGGTTCGGATGTGACAGTAGTTTCCAGTTTCCACCTTGGAACCATCCACCTAGACTATACTCCCTCCTATTTGGTAGGGTGTGGCACCTTTTGCCTGCCACGGCTTCCTATTTACTCAACTCCTATATTCTTGAAAGAAAATGTTAAACATCATATCCTTTGCAAAAAATGGATAGCCAGACAAATTGAACTGACAGTTGTGCACTAAGTGTATGATTTTTTTTTTTTTTGACAATTTTCCCCATTTTTGTTGCTTTACTTTTCTTTTCCTTGCATCTACTAACCAAACAGAATCTGTTGGCTTCTCGGTTGCGGTAATTTTATATCCATACGATTTGACAAAGTGTCCACGTGCTACCATCCTTTTATTCAAATACAAGAGACAAATCTGAAACTTCAAGGGCCACAAGAAAAAGGCATGTACTTTATCAGCGACGTTTTTTTCACCTTTTCGAGTACGGTTCAATTGATGGAGTTAAATGGAAGCCTGGCGTTTCGCCTTTCAGTTTCCCCACAATGCTTTTTCCATTGTTTTGAAGATGACTGAAATAATTATCTCCATGTTCTTAATCCCTGTCAATGCTGAAGCCCAAATTTTCTTGTGAATTATCTCCATGCAAATCTTTATTACATTAGAATGGATAAATTAACAATTCGTTGACCATACTTAAGGGAGAGTAGGTTCAATGCTGCTCTCGCCCTAACCTACCTGTACTCTATATCCCAACTTTCAAGCTTTTGTTTCTTTACTTTTAGTGAACTTTTCACTTATTTTTATGCAATTTCCTAAAAATACAAATAAAAAATTTTATGTACTTGTTAAACGATGATGGCATGACAAACACGATACATCAAAATGCACTGTATAAAAATATAATTTTGTCTCAACACAATCTTAACATTAGATTCACGTTAACATTATATGTCTAAATATGTAATACATTAATATATTTTGCACTAAATTTTTATTTTTATCTGATGTGCAATTAGTTATTAATTCTTGAAGTGAAATTGACAATGTTCCAAAGCAACTGCATTGGTATCAAAATCATATATGCTGATCCAATGTTAGTTTGATGTCTTTCAAGTCATCTATGTACTTCCAAACTTAAGTGATAAAAAACCTGTGATCTTTTTTTTCCAATTTTTAGCTTGATTCATCCAATCTGATGTAATTTATCAATTTAAATAAGTAGTGTTTCAAACTTTTAATGATGTCTCGATTACTAAATTTTTTGTTCAAAAAACTACGCTAAATGTATATCCATTCAACTCACTAGTATAGATAAGGAGTACGTTTTAGTGATAGATCATCAGAAAATATTAAACACTCACGTATATACAATAAAGACGTGAATACACTACATATGTATGATTTGATCCTTTCCAAATATTCGGTAAAGATTGTTCATGGTACGACTTTTAAATCTTAGAAAAGATTTGGCTGAAATAATTGTGTGTGGTACTATTCTCATGGTGCTGGTAGGCAAGGGTATATTACCAGTTCTAAATGAAAATTCATCGTACTCTAGGCAGTATTCGCGATCTTTCTATTGAAGAAGATTATTCTTTATCTTTTGTTCATCTTCTTAATTACAAGCGGTGGAACACTTTTGTGAGCAAATATGTGCTTGGATGGTTGGACGATTAAACCCTAAGTTGCAAACTCGAAACGCTAATCAAATTTCATGATTTGCTTGAACTCCACAAATTAGCTAATTTTTTTTTTTTTGGTAACCGAGGATCCGCCTGAGCTCTCTTTCTCTGATGCTATTCGGGGTAACAAGGTCCTCTAGCTGTTGACACCTCAATTTCAATTAGGTTAATTTTCTTTTATTAAGTTTTTATTTTATTTTGTCATTTCAGATAAAACAACAAGAAAAAAAAAAAACAAAAAAAACAAATAAAGAAAAGCAAAAAGAAAAAGCACCAGCTCTTTTTTTCCCCACGTGGGTCCGCGCGACTTGGCCCCACCCCCTTTTTTCCTTCCTTCTTCTTCCTCCTGCCTTCTTCTTCCTCGCTCCTTCTTTCTCCGCCTCTGTAGTTCACGCGCGATGGCCGGCGACGCGCGCGAAGGATGGCCTACGGCCGAGGGGAGTAGGCCGACGTCGGCCGGAGGAGATAAGATTGCAGGCGCCATTAATGTTGAGCGAGCATCGCTGGAAGAGCTCGATGGGACACCGGTTCAGCCGAGCAGAACCGGATGCCGGCGACCGAAGCCCTTCGCCGACCGGATTTCCTTCACCTATAAATAGGTGGCCGCAAGCATCGTCGGAGGTGTGGCAAGCTCGGAGATCCTTCACTGAGAGACATCGGGAAGGGTTGAAGGGCGAGCGCAAGAGAGAGCTCGAGTCGCGAGCTCAGCCCACCTTCTACCGAGAGACTTCGGGGAAGGCCGGCCGCAAGCGACTCCGAGAGGGTCAGATCCGGCCGGTGGAGGCTCGGATCGGCTTGAGTGAGAGAAAATCGAGGTCGAGGAAGGTCCGGCCAAAATCTACGCCTCAAATCTGGTTCTTTTTTTGCTGTTGTTATTGCCGCCGAACGACGTTCGCCTCGACCGAGTCCCGACGCCGTTGCTTCGAAGGGTTTGTTGTTGTGCTTCCCCCCGCGAAGCCATTGCTGTGATTGATCCACCGAAGCCGCACCAGATCAGGAAGCTGGGTTGCCGCCGTCGTTGCCTAGTCTCGCTGTCACCGTCCTTGTTCGTCGGGACCTCCATCGTCGCGAACTGCCCTCCTGCCGTCGCTGTCCCCGTTCGAGAGAAGGTAAAGAAAAAGGGTCGTCATTGTTCGTCGTAGCCATTTTCCGTCGACCTAGCCATCGTCGCCGTCGCCGTTGTCACCTTCGTCGTCGCCGTCGTAGTCGCCGTCGTCGCCAAGCACCTCGGTTTCCCCCCTTCGGCGCCGCGGATTCGCAAACCCTAGGGTTTGCGATTTCCGGGTCGTCGAATCGGATCCGGGTCTCGGAACCGGGTAGGGTTTCGCGAGATTCCAGGGCGGCGGGAAGCCGGGTCGCGAAGTCGGGTCGGATCCGGGTAGGGTTTCGTGGGGAGTCGGGTCGTGGAGCGGGCTATCGGACCGGGTTGTCGGGTCGGGCCGGGTGTCTCCGAACGCCCGGCCGCGACGCCGTTTCAGTAAATAAAAAAAACACCAAAAAAATAATAAAAATAAAAAAATAAAAAAGGGCAAAAAAATCCGAGTCGGGCCCGCGTTGCGGGAGACTTCGTCCCATCCTCATTCGGATCGGCGGCCCGGCCGGACCCAACCCACGGATCCGACCCGGGTCAGTTTTTATATTATTTTAATATAAAATAATATTTTAAATAAATAAATAATTAATTAATTAATATTTTATTTCAAAAAATCAAAAAAAATCAAAAAATCCGAGTCGGGCCCGCGTTGCGGGCCCGAATGGATGACCCGGGTCGGACCCAACCCAGGGATCCGACCCGGTTCGTTTTTTTACATTATAATATAATATAATATTTAAAAAATAATGAAAAATAATTTATTTTCCAAAAATATTAAAAAATATTTTATTTTCCGAAAAATAAAAAAAAAATCAAAAATCAAAAATATTTCATATTTTCCAAAAAATGCCAAAAATCCAAAAAAAGCCAAAAATTCATGAAAAAGCCCCAAAAAATCAGAAAAAGCCAAAAGACTTGTATTTTCCCAAAAATACCAAAAAAAATCCCTTTTGTGTCCAAAAAAATTAGAAAAAAACCTAGAAAATGTTTTTCCTCCCAAAAATGCATGGAAAATCCCTCGAACATCCAAAAAGCCTCGGGTTTAAACAAGATTAGGTACCGAAAGGGCATTAGTGATTAACTAGTGTAATCAAGTCCCCGATCCTAATTTCTCTCGGTTGCGCAGAGTGAGTATTTCTCCCGATACTTCACTTGGGTTTCTAATCAACCCACCCCAAATCGATTAGTGGCGACTCCATTTTAAAAATTGATTTACAGGTTAAAAATTTAGACTATTAAAGTCGTGAATTGGTGGACTTGGGAGAGTCCGGGCTTAATAAATTCAGCCGAGCCATTAGCCTCCTTAGGCGCCCGTACCCGATTGCGGGCGCCGAAAAAAGAGGTCGCGACAGCTTGGCGACTCCGCTGGGGAATTGAGGACTTAGGCCATTTTTGTCTTGTTTAAATTCTTTACTGACTTGTTTTTATTTTTTCTTTATGCAGGTCAGTAGTTTAGAAATTGGTTTTAATTTTGTTTAAAATAAATTATCTTGTAATTATAAACTGTTGTGCATGCTTTACTGTTTTAACACTACACATGGCACACACAACCCGGCCGTCGGACCTGGGCCGCCATAGGATTTCTAGGATGGTGTTAAGAAAGATACGACCTCGAACGCGAGACTGCGATGTAGAGGTTGCCTTTCTTTTCCCCGAATTTCTTAGCCGAGATTAGGAGGGTATGCTGCTAACGCGAGACTGCGACGGGCGGATATCCTTTTAATCTCACCAATCCTTCTGAGTTAGAAATCGAGCCACACATCCCATCTGTATGTCTTTGTGCTTGCCATTTTATTTAAAAGCGAAGTGATTTCTTTACTTTTACTTAGTCTTTTCTGGCTCATGGCAAAATAGGGTCGGGTTGTGTATTTCCCTTCCTTATATGCGATGGGAAGATTTGATATCCAGTTCATTCCTACCCCAAAGAAAGAGCTTCTCGAGATGGTGGAAACAGTTAGATCAACTCGGCCAAGAGTGCGTCAAATCAAGAATCGGTCATCTCCTCCCATTGCTCCAAATTAATATCCACTGCGGGGTCATGCAAGCACTACCACATTTCGGTGTCCCGAAACATCCACCTTCATGTTCGGCAAATTTGAACCGACTCCGACTTTAGAAGAGTACGGTCTCGCCATAGGAATGCCCCCAGGAAGTGAGCTTGTCAAGCCAATCGGCATTGACCCCGTGGTTAGTCTATCACGGTTTTTAAAAATCATTCGGTAAGAGAAATTGTTCAAGCCAACAATAATGCTTTTCCGCTATCATCTTTAACCGAATGCTTTGAAAAACAATCAATGACCCAAAAAGCCAAGATCTTCCTCTTAGCATTCTTTGGTTTTATTATCTTTCCCCATCGAAAGAATGCTATAGATCCTTCAATCACATGGGTGATAAATCAAGTCATTTTTGGAGCAGGATATGTGAATATGGTTTTAGCTGAAACGTTTTTATCCCTTAATCGTTTCAAGGACCGAAAAGAGAAAATCATGAGGGCCGCTCCAGAAATTTTACAAATGTGGTTCTTTTCTCATATCAAAGGATTTGGGCACCTCATGCAAATATTTGAAATCAACGAGTTTAAACACCCATTGCAAAAGTTTCAAATCTTGGAAAAATATTCTCCCAATGAAGAGTATTCTCGGTGGATTAACTTGCTAAAAACCCGGTCCCCGAGACATTCCTATGGCGAGCTAAATGGTTCATTGCGGAGAGGCGCGCTTTGCGCTTGATTATTACAACCCCATCCCGTTGCTGGGCCTCTCCAGAGCTACCTCATATTATCCATATAGGGTGGCTCGTCAGTACAGGGTCCTTCAAGAAGTCCCGCCACCGCTCAAATCGGGATTGTTCCGAATCTTTTTCACCCGTATGGACTACAACTACTTGGAGGAGATTCGCATAATTCAGAACGCATGGAGTAGATGCCACACTGAAAAGATCGTCGTGCCCAGAAGGTTAAAGGAACAAGAAAAAATTCATCATGCATCAACATTCTACATCCTCAACCATATAATTCCCAAGGAGCTGCAACCGTAATCCCCGATGTAGTTGATAAACTTACCACCAAGGGCGAATCGAATCTCTTGAAAAGAGCTTGGAGACCAGCGGGGAGACACGTATCGAAGTTAGTACGAAGAAGCAAGCGGCTTCACAAGACTGGAGCTTCCCATCGCATATAAAATGGGCAATGGGACTTTTGATGTGAATATTCCTAATGTTAATATCTAGGGTCGTTTTGACTTGTGTAAAAAGCCCTTTTGGCATTGTATAAATCTCCTGTTAATAAATAAAAATGAAGTGACCCTTGCCATGGGCCAGTGTTCCATACATTTCCTGGCTTACATTCTCTCCATTTTCTTTATGCAGGTAATCACAATCATAGTCGTATTCGCCAAATCCAAAAGATAGAATGGCCGAAGAAAATGTACCAAGCCGTGTCGAGATTATGGAAAGTGAAATGAAGCAAGTCTTCAATGTGCTTCAGCAACTCTCAAAGCAGATAGATTCCATCCAAGGCAAATTAGCTCCCGCCCCGGCCTCAATCGAAGTATTGTTACCGCAATCGTCTACTCGAGGTGATCAAGGAAGAGATACTGATGATAACATGCCCGAATTAGAAGATGATACGCACCAAATCGTAGTCGAGAAAGCAAAGCCCAACAGTTTGTCTAAGACTGAACATGACAAACGCCTTGAGAAGCTTGAAGAGAGGCTAAAGCAATTGCAAGGTCTTCAAGATCCTACTCCAACAGACCTCTCCATCTACTCTAAGGTCAAAATGCCGGAAAAATTCAAAATGCCTGAGTTCGAGAAGTACGATGGCACGACCTGCCCAAGAGCTCACTTGCAGATGTACTTGGTTCGAATGACCCAAAGACGTTAATAATGAACCTTTAATGATCCAGTTGTTCCGATCAAGCCTGATAGGTCCCGCCCTGAGGTGGTACATAAAAAAGAACATAAACCTCATCGAGACATGGAGTGAAGCAAGTGAAGCATTCCTCAAACAGTACAAATTCATAATGGACATTACCCCTTCTCGCGAAGATCTTGATCGCACGGAAAAGAAAAAGCAAGAATCCTTCAAAGAATATGCCATTAGATGGAGGAATCTCGCCGCCCAGATCAGTCCTGAGCCAACTGACTTTGAATTGAGAAAAATGTTCATCAAAACCCTCCCTTTCGAATACCGCAATCGGATGGTGACTACGATCGCTGAATCATTCAATCAACTCATTCCAGTGGGAGAGCAGATTGAGACAGGTTTAAGGGATGGCTGGTTCACGAGCTTGCCCCTGTCAGCAAAAGACTCAACATGAAAAAAGATAAAGAATCCTTGATCGATGTCAATGCCACGTACACTGCAAACACCGGTCATCTCCCGACTGTTCAGACAAACGCAGGCCAGCAACAGACTAATAGCCGTCCACCCCAGCGCTACAACAACCGAAGACAATTCACTCCGCTTCCCGGATCTCCCTCCCAGGTTTTGGCAATCCTCCGAAACAAGAGCCTCCTTTCAACTGAGCCAAGACGACCCAATGCTGAAAACTTCTCCAGCTATGACCCGTCCAAAAAATGTGACTATCACATGGGAGAAGTAGGCCATTCAATTGATGAGTGTTTCGTCCTTAAGCATCGAATCCAGAACCTGCTGGATACTAAGGCCTTCTCATTCCAAACCGCGAAGCCAAATGTCCAAAGCAATCCGCTCCCTGATCATGCTGACAAAGTAAACATGATATTCAGTTACGAAGCCGGTCAAATCGAAATGTCAATGCACATATGGTCGACATCTATCGAGGGCTAGTAGAAACCGGGTATTATCCGGGCAATGAAATACCGCCTTTCACAATAATGGAGGAAAGGGTATTAAAAATGATAGAGGCCGGAATCATTGTGCACGCCGGCCACGCCAACATAGTTTCTACCATATCCCAAGTCCTCATCAATTGGGAGGAAGAGTTTGCGGCACTAAATGCGGAAAAGGAGAAGAATGATTCCACCTTACCCGAGAGCGCCTTTGAAAGGAAAGGAGCCATTGTTCAAGCATCAACAGCAGCTTGAAACTATAGTCATTGAGATTCCCCAACCTTACAAATACAAATACAACAATGCGGTACCATGGTCTTATGACCTTGATGTTGGTTTAGTCACGAGATCTGGACGAACCTATGCTCAAGCAAATACTCAATCTGCTAAGCCCGTCACTAACGAAGAAGCCAAGGAGTTTTTGGCCATAGTTAAGGCCAGCGAATATAATGTGGTGGAACAGTTATGAAAATCACCAGCACAGATCTCTCTCTTGGAATTGCTTCGGACATCATCAAACACCGTAAATCCCTCATGAAAGTATTAAGTGAAGTACATGTCCCTGAAACTATTGAGCATGACAAACTCGAGGAATTTGTCAGTACCATCCTTCTAAAGGATCAAATGGCATTTTCTGATGAAGAGATTCCCGAGGAGGGTAGAGGACACACCAAGGGCCTTTACATATCAATCAAGTGCAACGTATCTCACGTCGCTCGAGTGCTGATTGACAATAGATCCGCTCTTAACATATGTCCACTAGCGACACTTTGTCGCCTTAAAATAGAGAGATCATGGATCCAAGTACCCAAGACTTCTGTTCGAGCATTCAATGGAACAAAGAAGGAAACAGTGGGAGAGATCGAGCTCGACATTCAAATTGGCCCAACCGTATTCAAAATTTTGTTCCAGGTGATGGATATCTCCACTGCATTCAATTTCCTCTTAGGGCGCCCATGGATACACGTTGCAGGAGCAGTACCTTCAAGCCTCCACCAAAGTGTGAAGTTCGTGGTTGGAGGAAAACTGATCACGGTCCGAGGAGAAGAAGATCACCGCATCTACCACGAGACGGCCATTCCTTATGTTGAACCTAGTGACAAGAGCGAAGCTAGCTATCAATCGTTCGAGCTCGTGTCTACTATACACGAAACTCGAGGGACTTTGCCCCTCGTCCCGAGATGTCAAGTGCTGCAATCATGGTAGGAAAAATCATGGTAGGACACGGTTTCCTTCCGGGACAAGGGCTTGGTAGGAGAGGCCGGGGCATTCGTCGGCCTATTGAAGCTCGGAGAAGACCCTATACTTTTGTCGGTTTGGGATATTCCCCGAGATAGAAAAGCAAAGAAAAAAGTCGGCCTTGTATATCCCCGTCTCGAGGAAACTTTCCCGTGCCCGAAGAAGATGATGCATGAGGAAGAGGAAGTGGATACTCCAAAATGGTTCAACCCCGAAAGTGTGAAATTGCCCATAACCCGGAAGACACAACTTGGCCCTCACTTATAAAAAAGGAGGGGCCGGATGACATGACCACCATGTTCGGGGACATTTTCATAGGTGCCATTGAGGAGGAGCAGTTAAAAAAGACAGGCGATAACTTCTCGTTCATTCAGCTTCAACACCAAGTCGAAGAATTACATGAGACTGTACACCATTTGATAGAAAACTTCGCTCGGGCTACCCGTGCATTCCGTTCTCATCACAATGAGGAGCTGGTAGTAAATGAAGAAAACCCTATTGACACGACCTGGCAAGGGGCACGACTACCCTTATCCCTAAGAAGCACACGGCCATATTCGCCTCTTCCTAAATCAATGGCCATTATTTTCCCCATCCTCCTAGAGCAAGGGATAATCGGGTAGGGAACTGAACCATCCTACCCCCGAGTACTTCCTTGATTATGATCCATCCAAGCAATGTGATTACCATTCAGGGGAATTAGGACACTCGCTAGATGATTGCACCATCCCGAGAGACAAGGTCCAAGATCTTTTGGATCTTTGGGGTATTCACGTTCCGCTCTCCATGGCTGTGTTTTGGCAATGATCACCTCCTAGTGGTACCCAGCACCCGTACCATGTTCCCAGAACATACTAAGGAGGCGCATAAAGGAGAAGCAATCATAGACACTTTGGGCCAACCAAGTGGTAAATTTGACTACTATGTCAATTATTCAATTCCCCAAAGTTTCTATGATCATCACCACAACATCGTCCCTGATGGATGGGGAGACGTGGATGATCTGAAATCCACAAAGCCGAGAGCACAAGGAGACGTGACTGGCAACTGGTATGAAGACTTCTTCGTGGGCGCTATCAACGAGGGACCGTCAAGGGAAATGGGTGCGAGCCCGCTCGAGTAGAATCCTTTTTAACTCCTCGCATACTCCCCTACGTGGGAGCCTATACATATTTCTTAAAGTCTAGCTTGCTTTGTTTTCAACAACAGTTCCACTCAAGGAACTATTTTTTGAAACCACCACAGTAAATCCGTCTACTAATAAATAAAGTTGAAAACATTTTGAGGGCATAAGGAGACACACCAAACCGGCCCGTTGATGATAGCCACCGTCAAATGAAAGAAGAAATCTGAGGCCCGGGTCTCCTCATGTTTCCTTATCTTTAATCTTTAAAAGCAATTTATCACATTTTCAAAAAAGAAGCATGCATACTACTAACCTTATTTGTTCCCTTAGCCTATCTACTCTATGACACAGGAATAATATAGCGGCAGGCGAGGGTATGGGAACGGTCCAAACCAGCACTACAAGTAGCCATGATAGCAATTCTGATGACTCAGATGATGATTTTGATGATTCCGACGAAATTCAATGGAATTGGAAGCGCCACGAAGAAGCAAGGCCCCCTACTACCGAAAACACCATCATTGTCAATTTAGGCAACACGAAGATCCAAGGGAGATAAAGATTGGCGCGAACCTTCCCGAAGAAGAAGCTGCAAGCTTAATTGCCCTCCTAAAGAGATATCAAGATGTATTCGCATGGTCTTATGCCGATATGCCAGGCCTTGATCCAATGATCGTGGAGCACGACTTGCCAACCAACCCTGATGTGGCCCCTAAGAAGCAGCGGCTAAGAAGAGCTAAGCCTGAATTGTCAAAAAAGATTGAAGAAGAAGTAATGAAGCTCCTGGCAGTAGGCTTCCTCGAAGTCTCGCAATATCCTAGTTGGGTGGCAAACATTGTACCAGTAAAAAAGAAAGATGGTCGAATCCGGATTTGTGTCGACTACCGCGATTTGAACAAAGCAAGCCCAAAGGATGATTTCCCACTACCTCACATAGACGTTCTTGTGGATAGTACTGCTGGATTCAAACTTTTCTCTTTCATGGATGGGTTCTCAGGATACAACCAAATAAAAATGAAGGAGGAAGATAAGGAAAAGACGGCATTCATTACTCCATGGGGGACTTTTCACTATAAGGTCATGCCTTTTGGCTTGAAAAACGCTGGAGCAACTTACCAACGTGCCATGGTCACCCTTTTCCATGACATGATGCATAAAGAAATTGAAGTATATGTCGATGACATGATCGCCAAAACCAGACATGGAGAAGACCATGTGAAGACCCTGGAAAAATTATTCGATCGACTTCGCCAGTTCAAGTTGCGCTTGAACCCAGCAAAATGTGTGTTCGGGGCGACTTCTGGCAAATTACTTGGATTCATTGTGAGCTGTAAAGGGATAGAAGTGGACCCGTCAAAAACTAAAGCGATATTTGAAATGCCTCCTCCCTCGACTGTGAAAGAAGTCCGGAGCCTCCTGGGAAGATTAAATTACATTGCGCGATTCATTTCCCAGCTTTCTGAAACTGCAAAACCTTTCTTTAAGCTTCTCAAGAAAGATGCACAAATCAAATGGGATGATGACTGCCGACTGGCGTTTGAAAATTTAAAGCGGTACCTGATGAAACCCCCGGTTTTAGTACCCCCGACTCCAGGACACCCTTTGACCCTCTACCTTACCATCAACAGTGAATCCCTAGGTGCAATGTTGGCACAGAAAAGACCCCATGATGGGAAGGAACGAGCCATTTACTATTTGAGTAAAAAGTTCACAATATCAGAACAAAATTACTCCAAATCGAAAAGACCCGTCTTTGCGTTAGTATGGGTGTTGCACGAGACTCCGCGATACCTTGCACTACCAAACATTCCTTGTAATCGAGAGTGACCCAATCAAGTATTTGCTTGGTTGCCCGGCCTTGGTGGGAAAATTGGCCAAATGGCAAATCCTAATTTCAGAATTCGATATCCAGGTGATGTCACAAAAATCGTTAAAGGTCGGGTGATTGCCGACATGTTAGCAGATTGCCCTAAAGAAGTACGTGATGATCATTCCCCAGATGACCGAATTTCAACAGTAGAAGAAGACACATGGACTATGTTCTTTGATGGAGCTGTAAATTTGTCAGGTTCAGGCACTGGGGCGGTCTTGATATCCCCAAATGGGCAGCATTATCCTGTGGCTGCAAAATTGATATTTCCGTGCACCAATAATATAGCTGAATATGAAGCATGCATCCTCGGCCTACAAGCAGCTATTGGAATGGAAGTGTCAAAACTAAAAGTGTTTGGTGACTCCGCCTTAATCATCCTCCAGACCGTGGGCGAGTGGAAGACAAGAGATGCCAAACTAGTGCCTTATCACGACTACTTGGAGGAATTGGTAGGAGAATTCCGGGACATCTCGTTTGAATATCTACCTAGAATTCATAACCAATTTGCTGATGCACTAGCAACACTATCATCTATGTTACAAGTAACGAAGGGGTTAGAAGTAGAGCCTTTGAAGATTGAAGTCCTGACAAGACAGGCCCACTGCATGACTATAACTGAAGAACCCGATGGAAAACCCTGGTATTACGACATCATGAAATACATCCAAAAGCAGGAATTCCCTAAAGAAAGCACTCCCTCTGATCGAAAATACCTTATGAAAATGGCTTCAAGGTTCTTCGTCAGCGGTGAAAATTTGTACAAAAGATCATATAATTCAGTCCTGCTAAGGTGTGTGGATGCAAACGAAGCCACACAAATAATGCAAGAAATACATGGGGGAGTATGTGGTCCTCACATGAATGGACATATGTTGGCCAAGAAAATAATGAGATTGGGTTATTACTGGTTCCCCTTAGAGAGCGATTGTGCTCACCATGTGCGAAGCTGTCATCGTTGTCAGATCCACGGGGACAAGATAAATGTCCCTCCAACTGAATTGCATCAGTTATCTGAGCCGTGGCCATTTTCAATGTGGGGCATTGATGTGATTGGCCCAATCAATCCAAAGGCATCAAATGGGCACCGGTTCATTTTGGTCGCAATCGACTACTTCTCAAAATGGATCGAGGCTGCATCCTATGCAAGCGTAACTGCACGAAACGTTATGAAATTCATCAGACGTGACATAATCGCCCGTTATGGCGTACCGGAAGCTATCGTGACCGATAATGGGTCAAACCTGAACAACAAGTTGATTGATCAATTGTTTTCTGAGTTCAAAATCCGACATCTGAACTCGTCCCCTTATCGTCCACAAATGAATGGAGCCGTGGAAGCCGCTAACAAGAACATCAAGAGAATCCTATCCAGGACAGCTGAAAACTACCGCGACGGCATGAGAGGTTACCCTTCGCACTAACAGCATATCGAACTTCGATTCGAACTTCCACTCGGGGCAACGCCTTTTTCCTTGGTTTATGGCATGGAGGCGGTTTTGCTCGTAGAAGTAGAAATCCCTTCCTTGCGAATTTTATCACGAGACGATTGTCCAAAGAAGAATGGACACAACAAAGGTTTGAGCAACTGAATATGATCGACGAAAAATGACTGAAAGCCCTCTGTCATGGTCAGTGTTACCAGCAGAGGGTAGCTCGATCGTTCAATCAAAAGGTGCGACCCAAGCACTTTGAGGTAAACGAGCTAGTCTTGAGAAAGATACTACCAATCTTTCCAGAGCCTGGAGGCAAGTTTGCCCCAAATTACAAGGGTCCCTATGTAATAAAGAAGATACTTCCCGGAGGAGCCTTGATTCTGACTGAGATGGATGGGCGGGAATTCACTAAACCAGTTAATTCCGATGCTGTGAAAAAGTACTACCCTTGAAAGATGTCCATTGTCTGGCATTGCCAAGCATTTCTCTATCATAATGAAAATGCTTGTGTACCTTTATATATGAGTGATGTGTTTACACTATCATCAAAACCGTGTGTTTGGGTTGACTCAATGAAGAAAAATGAATGGTAATCATCAGCATTTAAGGAAGTGTTGAAAATCAAGTAGCAAACTCAATGGCATAACTTGAGCAAATCGACATTACCCAAGCAGACGCGTAAGAGTAATCCATGTCAATTTCGCCCAGTTCGGTGTAAGGGACGCGTCATTCAAGAATCTATCTGGTCAAAATGAATCTTCTGTCCCCGATCAATAACCTTAGAATTTGGAGGCCTCACTTCTTGCTCTAGACACATGCTCTTGTAAGAAGTAATTACCATTGGAGAATTGGAGGCTTTGATTGTCCATCTCGATTCCATAGAAGCTTGAAGTATATGACTTTGCTCAATGTTGCTAATGGTCATATAGTCAAAGACAGAAGGAGAAATTCCACAGAAGGAAGGCGCTGAAGATGAATCAACGACCAGCAATCATGCATACATGGTCATAAATGAGGGAGGCCAATTGAAGGAAACATTGAACTATGCTAAGATAAAGAAGCCATCATCGACATTCAAATATCTTTAAGAGCCAGCATAAATAAACTATGGGGAAAGGTAACTTGGCATCATTTCCGACACTTACTCTCGAACTCATATTGACGGGAGGCATTGGGATTCAAGAACCAGATTAAATGGTTAAATAGAGCAAACCAAGTGATCCAAGCCTGGGGCAAAAACAAAGACGTTTAATCAAATTCTTAATCCTTGGCTGATCATTCATGTGTCATATCCCTAATCAATAGGGACAACCATCAACACCCCTTTTGTGAATAACCCTTTTGATGTTCAAAATTTATCAATACTATTCTGTTGACCCTTAAAGCTACCAAGAAGGTCTTTTTGAGCCAAAACCATTCATTTGTTTTGAGAGTACAAACTCTCTCATGTTTAAAATGCTGCATGCCTTTTCCAAATGGATTTTTGCATGATGATTTTGTCTGTCTAGATCACTGATTCCACTGAGGATTATTAGAATAGACAGCTAAGTGAAGAATACAAGATTGATTGAGCATGCTAGATGAGGCGCGTCAGAATGATGACAGGCAAGTTATATCCTACACACAAATCCCCCATCTATACACTTGTGAGATGAGTGCGAGAAGATTCCATGGCTGCGGGGTAAAGAGTTCTCTCGCGAATGGTACGGTAACCAAAATAGTGAGAGGCATTCCATCGCTCACCCCTTTGAGCCCCATACACTGATGAAATTTCTGTCCTATCCCTGTCAAGAACCACCCCACATTAGGGCAGAGCGGAGGCAAAGCAGCATCACAATGTGAGAAAAGGGATAGAAATTCTCTTGCTTGCACTTGCATCAATCTTTGAGTGTCTTTATTGCATATGAACACTCGCGTTAATTTAAGTGCCCTAGAGTCATGAAGAGCAATTTTTTCTTTACGCACTTGTATCCATTGTACAACCCAATTGAGTCTGTAAATTCACCCTCACATAGAAGCAAAGCAGAAGTTACTGCCATTTAAGCAGCATAATCAGAAGCGCCGGCAAAAGATGAAGACTCAATAGTCTAACAAAGGCGTTTGCTTGAACTTGTCAAGATCAGCTCTCAAGCAACAAGAATAAAAAAAACATGGGCATAAAAAAGCAGTGTACCTGGTAAAAGCAAGGTCAATGCCCATAAATGAAGAACTGGAATAAAAAAAAAAAAAACAGGAGCATGAAAAAGCAGTGTGCCTAGTAAAAGCAAGGCCAATGCCCTCCAGTCAAAAATACAGCCAAGAAAAAGTTGTTGTTGTGGTTCGATTGATAGAGCCTCCATCTTGCAGTGAGAAGGACCGGTGACAAATGCCAAGGCAATCACCAACTCTCACCCTTTTACACATTAGTCAAGCCAATATTGCATCACATTGTAAAAGTCTCTTCGAACTAGGGCACTTCAATTAACGTAGGATTTCATATGTTTATAAGTATCGCTTGAAGAAGTACGGGCAAGATTATTCTATCTCTTTTCGCAGGGTTCTTGACTTGCAAACCCGAAGATGATCGTGCGACACTTTGTTCATGAGCCTTGACCTCGACGGTCCCATTTGATGAGCTGCTGACCAAGACTTCATCACAGTTTCGATAAAGACCTCTCACATTGGTAAAGTTGTACTGTTTGCGAGAATACTCGGACCCCTGCTGACATGATGACAGTGAGATAGTGTGGTCCTTATAAATCCTGCATCAATGGTCAGGATAGCCTTTTCCATGAGAGTGAGTGAAAAGTCCTTTTAGACTGAAAGTCCCTCATCTGGCATGCTCAAAGCATCTATATTCCAAATAAAGGTTGTCTTTCAAAATCTTCCCCAGTGAAACTTAGATGATGCAAAACTGACAAAATTGTCATGCATGAATCTCATTTGAACTCATGAATTTACAACACATACAATCATGTGTGCATATTGTACAAATAGCATACTCTCTTCTTGACACTCGACCTATTCGAGTTGTCCCTTGAGTTTGGGTGCTCGCAATTGTCTAAGTATCCCCTTGTCTTTGAGTACCGGCCACTTTGTTCGGATACTCCCTTTTGACACTCGACCTGTTCGAGTTGTCTTGAGTATTGATACTTGTGACCACCAAGTATCCCATTTTTATTATTGAATACCCACCACTTGCTGTCTAGGTATCCCCATATCGTCAAGTACCCACCGTTGTCCAGGTACTTCCTTTTCATGACACTCAACTTGCCCGAGTTGTCCCCAAATAATATAGCAGCTGTTCAAGCATTCCATTGCTTTGCTTGGCACCACCGTCCAGGTATGTTTTCTAGCACTTGGACCAGCCTGAGTGGTCCCAGATAATATCATTAATACTTGTGTTCATCCAAGTATTCCAGTACTTTGTACACCTGTGGCTATCCAGGTGTCCTACCCCTTTTAAATGCTTGCAGCAATTCAAGTAAACCTCATACCACTGTCAAGTTTATAATACCAGGAGGTGAGAGACCTTCACGAATATGCGGGGCACGTCCTCGATATTCCCACTACCAGGAGGTGAGAGACCTTCACGTATATGTGAGGCACGTCCTCAATATTCCAACTACCGGGAGGTGGGGGACCTTCTCAAATATGTGAGGCATGTCCTCGATATTCCAACTGTCAGGAGGTGAGGGACCTTCACGAATATGTGAGGCACGTCCTCAATATTCCCTATTGCCAGGAGGTGAGAGACCTTCATGAATCTGCGAGTACGTCCTCGATATTCCTAATTATCAAAAGGTGAGGGACCTTCATGAATATTCCAATACTCCTTCGATACTTATGAACGCCGGAGTATCCTTCAAGAGTTTGTACTTGTAATTATCAAAGTACTCGTTCGACACTTCAATCGCCTCCTTCAACGTCTGCGAAAATCCAGGCACCCTCCAAGAGTGTGTACTTGTGATCATCCAAGTACCCCTTTGACGCATGCAAAGGCCCAAATATCCTCCAGGTTAGTACTTGTGAATATCCAGGTACTCTTTCAATGCTTGTGAATGTCCAGGCACCCCCAACAAATCGATGCCCTGAGAAAGGTCGGTGCATCCTCCCGAGAAAGGTCGGGTTCCAACTGGTGTCTTCGACAGAAGTCAGACACCCCACGAATCGATGCCCTGAGAAAGGTCAGCGCATCCTCCCGAGAAAGGTCGGGTTCCAACCAGTGTCTTTGACAGAAGTCAGACACCCCGCAAATCGATGCCCTGAGAAAGGTCGGCGCATCCTCCCGAGAAAGGTCGGGTTCTAACCAGTGTCTTTGACAGAAGTCAGACACCCCCAACAAATATGATGCCCTGAGAAAGGTCGGCGCATCTCCCGAGAAAGGTCGGGTACCAACTGGTGTCCTCGATACAGATCAGGAACCCACAAACAAATGCCCTGAGAAAGGTCGGCGCATCTCCCGTCAAGGCGACCGAAGAAAGGTTCGGGTCCTAGACAAACAACTTATTGCTCTAACAGGCGACCGAAGAAAGGTTCGGGTCCTAGAGGAGCAATCTCTCGTCAAGGCGACCGAAGAAAGGTTCGGGTCCTAGACAAACTATTGATTGTTTTAACAGTTCCGAAGAAAAGTTCGGGTCTGGAAAAGCAATTCCTCGTCAAGGCGACCGAAGAAAGGTTCGGGTCCTAGACAAACCGGTTGATTGTTTTAACAGGGCGACCGAAGAATGGTTCGAGCCTGGAAAAGCAATCTCCTCATATCACCGGGTAAGATGACCCCTTGATACTTGCCAAAACTCGGGGTTCACACCCTATCTCACTCATTCCCGGTAAGTAACTCCGGGTATCTTCTTATTTGTTTTAGTCTTAGTATATTGCTCTTTATCCGCATAGAATAATAGGTCCCAAATAAAATATAATCTACTACGCATGCATAGGTAAAATTGAGGCATCAGTCTGTCTTTGAATGCAACCTCTGCAAGCTCACCTTCAAAGAGGGGCAGCTGTTGACACCTCAATTTCAATTAGGTTAATTTTCTTTTATTAAGTTTTTATTTTATTTTGTCATTTCAGATAAAACAACAAGAAAAAAAAAACAAACAAAAACAAATAAAGAAAAGCAAAAAGAAAAAGCACCAGCTCTTTTTTTTCCCCACGTGGGTCCGCGCGACTTGGCCCCACCCCCTTTTTTTCCTTCCTTCTTCTTCCTCCTGCCTTCTTCTTCCTCGCTCCTTCTTTCTCCGCCTCTCAGTTCACGCGCGATGGCCGGCGACGCGCGAAGGATGGCCTACGGCCGAGGGGAGTAGGCCGACGTCGGCCGGAGGAGATAAGATTGCAGCGCCATTAATGTTGAGCGAGCATCGCTGGAAGAGCTCGATGGGACACCGGTTCAGCCGAGCAGAACCGGATGCCGGCGACCGAAGCCCTTCGCCGACCAGATTTCCTTCACCTATAAATAGGTGGCCGCAAGCATCGTCGGAGGTGTGGCAAGCTCGGAGATCCTTCACTGAGAGACATCGGGAAGGGTTGAAGGGCGAGCGCAAGAGAGAGCTCGAGTCGCGAGCTCAGCCCACCTTCTACCGAGAGACTTCGGGGAAGGCCGGCCGCAAGCGACTCCGAGAGGGTCAGATCCGGCCGGTGGAGGCTCGGATCTGGCCTGAGTGAGAGAAAATCGAGGTCGAGGAAGGTCCGGCCAAAATCTACGCCTCAAATCTGGTTCTTTTTTGCTGTTGTTATTGCTGCCGAACGACGTTCGCCTCGACCGAGTCCCGACGCCGTTGCTTCGAAGGGTTTGTTGTTGTGCTTCCCCCCCGCGAAGCCATTGCTGTGATTGATCCACCGAAGCCGCACCAGATCAGGAAGCTGGGTTGCCGCCGTCGTTGCCTAGTCTCGCTGTCACCGTCCTTGTTCGTCGGGACCTCCATCGTCGCAAACTGCCCTCCTGCCGTCGCTGTCCCCGTTCGAGAGAAGGTAAAGAAAAAGGGTCGTCATTGTTCGTCGTAGCCATTTTCCGTCGACCTAGCCATCGTCGCCGTCGCCGTTGTCACCTTCGTCGTCGCCGTCGTAGTCGCCGTCGTCGCCAAGCACCTCGGTTTCCCCCCTTCGGCGCCGCGGATTCGCAAACCCTAGGGTTTGCGATTTCCGGTCGTCGAATCGGATCCGGGTCTCGGAACCGGGTAGGGTTTCGCGAGATTCCGGGCGGCGGGAAGCCGGGTCGCGAAGTCGGGTCGGATCCGGGTAGGGTTTCGTGGGAGTCGGGTCGTGGAGCGGGCTATCGGGCCGGGTTGTCGGGTCGGGCCGGGTGTCTCCGAACGCCCGGCCGCGACGCCGTTTCGAGTAAATAAAAAAAACACCAAAAAAATAATAAAAATAAAAAAATAAAAAAGGGGCAAAAAAATCCGAGTCGGGCCCATGCAGCGTCCCCCTCATTCGGATCGGCGGCCCGGCCTCGGACCCAACCCGCGGATCCGACCGGGTCAGTTTTTATATTATTTTAATATAAAATAATATTTTACATAAATAAATAAATAAAATAATATTCTATTTCAAAAAATCAAAAAAACCGAGTCGGGCCCGCGTTGCGGGCCCGAATGGATAACCCGGGTTGGACCCAACCCGGGGATCCGACCCGGTTCGTTTTCTTACATTATAATATAATATAATATTTTAAAAATAATGAAAAATAATTTATTTTCCAAAAATATTAAAAAATATTTTATTTTCCGGAAAAAAAAAAATCAAAAAAATCAAAAATCAAAAATATTTCATATTTTCCAAAAAATGCCAAAAATCCAAAAAAAAGCCAAAAATTCATGAAAAAGCCCAAAAAAATCAGAAAAAGCCAAAAGACTTGTATTTTCCCAAAAATACCAAAAAAATCCCTTTTGTGTCCAAAAAAATTAGAAAAAAAACCTAGAAAATGTTTTTCCTCCCAAAAATGCATGGAAAATCCCTCGAACATCCAAAAAGCCTCGGGGTTTAAACAAGATTAGGTACCGAAAGGGCATTAGTGATTAACTAGTGTAATCAAGTCCCCGATCCTAATTTCTCGGTTGCGCGAGGAGTGAGTATTTCTCCCGATACTTCACTTGGGTTTCTAATCAACCCACCCCAAATCGATTAGTGGCGACTCCATTTTAAAAATTGATTTACAGGTTAAAAATTTAGACTATTAAAGTCGTGAATTGGTAGACTTGGGAGAGTCCGGGCTTAATAATTTCAGCCGAGCCATTAGCCTCCTTAGGCGCCCGTACCCGATTGCGGGCGCCGAAAAAAAGAGGTCGCGACACTAGCACCCGGTGGCACTTTCAGATTTTAACGGCTAATATTTCATATTTAATAAAACCCTAATTTGCGACCTAAGCTCGTGGCAAAATCCTAGCCCTCCAATTTACAAATTCGATTTGGGGTTAAACTCTTTCTCCCTGGGTTATCTGAAAAGAACCATATTCCTACCCAAACAACGTCGTTTTTGGTTAAAGGTATATGGCGTCGTTTTGGCTCAACTGATATGTCTATTGTACACGTCCACATCGTCGTCCACACCAGATGCCACATGAGCTTCTCTGTTGGAAAAGAGTGGATAATTATGTCCCTCGAGCAAAACTTTTTGTGCTTTAAAGGGGGGTCTTTGAAAAGTGGGTTTACGTCTGTCTTAAGGATATAAGTCTATGCCTTTTCTTTTACTTGGGGAATATTTTTGTTCTTTAAGCAAAAGTTTGTGCTTTTTTTTTTTTTTTGGGTCTTTTGCAAACTGGGTATTATCTTTGTCTTGGCTATACAAGTTCATGCTTCTTTCGTATTGTTGGCCGTCAGATATTTTAAACACACTCCACTCGCAAATTGTATTCTAAAAATTAGTACGTGCGAGGTTGCACGAGCAGGAACAATTGTCATGTTGTATGATGAATTCGAGAGAGGAAAAAATATATTGGCACGTGGTCTTCCTTTTGTTTCTGTTGCTTTACATTCAATGCAAGTACTTTCATGCAGTGTTTTCTGTCTCTTTCTAATTTAAGTAATCAGAAAGTTAAGGATTCGTTTTTCGAATCAGAACAGGTGTATCATTTATTTTTTACTAAAGATTCACGCGTGAATCATTCTTTTGGAAAGCACCAAAAGAGTACGATTAACCCAGTTAATTAGGTCAATCCAAGAAGAGCATTCTGTCGAGATGTGAAGAATTTCACAATAAAAGCATATCATTAATTAGGAACCACCTTTTAAGTCAAGAAGGCATGATATATTTACATTGACTTTTCCTTTATTCTCAACGAACATAACAAACCATTTTATGCACACAACGAATGAAAAAAATAGGACAGAATTTGATCAATTACGAATCAAGGAATTCGATTTGATTCTAGTCAAGATCAAGGGGACTCCATACTGGGGATGAGGAGTGAACAAAGGAAAACGGGCATGCTTGTAAGAAGGAGACAGCTGCACTTTGAAACTCTGCAAAATCAAGGTCGGAGCTACTTTGGGTTCGAGGAAAGCAAAGTTTTGGCCAATGCAAGTTCTAGGCCCGAACCGAAAGGGAAAAGGCAGAGCTTATTCTTGGTTGATTTTGAGACTCCCTCGAAGAATCTTTCGGGATTGAACTCTTTGGCATCATCACCCCAAATCTCTGGATCATGGTGGATCAGTATAATGGGCACAAAAAGCAAAACTCCTGGAGGTATTAGTATATCTCCCAACTTGGTTTTCTTCTGAATTGTTCTCATCGTCATAAATACAAGCGAATATAACATGAGCACCTCATTCAGTATCATGCTTACCAGCATATAAATCAATTTGTTGTCAGCTTGTTTTTGTCCAAAAAGACATTAACAATGCAACTATAAATCAATTAAAACTTGCCCAGTGGACCTAATTTATTAAACTAAATATTATTCGTGTGATCCATGTTGTAACTTCGAATGAGAAGGCATGATCCATATGTCTTGAATCACATCCTCTATGCTCATATACCCTTTTGATGCCCGGATTCTTGAATTTCTTTCATGTTCGATTTTAGCAACAGTCCTAACAGATCGTAGTCATCTACTTCTCCTTCCTTCATTGCCTTCTCTCTTTTGGTCGCTACGTCTTCCAACAATCCTCTTACTTTATGGTCAATTTTTTTTGTGATATGCAAAAGTCTGACTCCCTTTGAAATTTATTTAATGGTTATTTCATCAATGCACTAATAATTAATTTATTCTGAATTAATCACTCATGAGTTAACTAATCTATTGAGAGAAACCATAAAGGGTTAAAAATGCGAAAAACTAGAGAATTCATTCAGGAATCGACCACTCAACCATAAGGATCAACAATGGTCAATACAACACCGTTACAAGTCAATTAGAAAACAGATATGACTCGATTAGACAAAAGTATGTAATTGGTTCACGGGTGGTTCTGCACGGTTATGATACTCGCATCGAGTGATGATAAACCAAATTTTTATTGATCTTATACTTGTGGTACATAAGTGAACCTTCGTAGTTACATGACAACCGAAAGTCATCCACGACTCAAAGAGTGAAAAACATGGATTGAAAATTATTGACCACGGTCAACCATGTAAAAATCCCTAAAAGCCACTCGATAATTTAGGTTATACTAAAGTCGCATTTGATCAATTTTAATCACAAATTATAATTCCATTGTAGGACCAAATTTTTAAGTATTTCCAAGACCAACCTATTGGACATCGTCTCATTTATCCATCGAATTGTCAGCAAGTTTAACATTTTTGGAAAAATGACTAATCGGTCAAGAATTGAAAGCTGGAAAGAGAAGCCGGGCCAAGAGAAGGCCATTGGGCCTTACACCCATGTTATTCGGCCATGAGGGCCAAAGAGAGCCAAGTTGAGCGCACCAAGCCCATTTCAAGCCCAATTCAAGTAAAGGGGCCAAGGGCAAATTTGGAAAATTTGGTCAAAGAGTGTGTGAAATGTCCAAAATGCTCTTGCATTTATGGACTAAGTGATGAAATAGGAGAATGATGGGAGGAGAGGATTTTTGAGCTTTTTGTTTGATTTTAATGATGAATTTTGGGGAAAAATCTTTAAATCTCTCTCTCCCCCCCCAACTTCTTCCCCTTGGTTGGCCAAAGCCTTCTTCCCCTCCATTCCCTCTCATTTCTTCATCTTCTTCACCATCTTATTCTTCCTTTTTTCTTCCATGGCCGCCTACCTACACCACCTTCATCACCACCATTTCCCCCACTACTCACCACCGTGTCTTGCCGCCGTCGTCCACCACTCAACCACTAAGCTACCATCACCAAGGCCCCCACCAAGCTTGGCCGCCCCTCAACTTCACCAAATTGCCATCTTTTCCACTACCATCCCTATCACCTTGAGCCACTGCTGCCGCCGCCAGTTCACCATCGCCCAAGCCAAGCCCAAGCTTGGTTGTGGGTTTTGAGGAGCCGTTGTTGTGTCGTGGTGCCGTCGTTGGGCTGCGAGCCCCATGTTTTTGTCCCCATTGCACCGCTGTCGTTGTGAGCTTCTCATTGCCAAAAAAATCATGAGTTAACTCATAATCCTTAATTATGGAGTTTATTACACTTAGAGATAGGTTTGGTTTAGGGATAATGGCAATTACCGTTAGTTAATTATGATTAGCGTTAATCATGGTTAAGGACAGATTGGATTAAGACTAATAGAAATTAGTCTTAATTAAAGACAATTATTTTAACTAATCGCAACTAGTTTAATTAATCGTGGTTAGCTTAATTACGCGTGGTTAGCTTAATTAATTGCAATTAGTGTAAATTAATGGCATATTAGTCGTTACATATAATTTTATACTTGATTCATTAAATGAACTTATGCATAATCCTTGATTGTTTGAGCTTATTATGCCATGATATTGATTGCCTGATTTATAAGCCTTAAATGATATTTTAAAGAATGTTTTATTGGCAAGAAATGACTTGCTCTTAATCGATTGCTCAACACGAGACGAGGAAGGTCATGCCTTGAACATCAAGCGCATGCACATCCCTTGGTGGTCGATTAAATTGCGACATTCCCAAGACACATCGCCAACCCCTTCATTTCATGCACATGCGGAAGCGAACTAATAAACTCCAAACAACAATTAATATGTGATAGAAAAGCAAGACAAACAATTTAAACAAAACACACTTTATAAACACATCAAGTTTATACACAAGTCTATGTCCAAAAGAAAACCCTAGGCCACCTATGCTCTAGATCCTTTAGCCTCGGGCTCTGGATCCTCCATGCTACAACCCTAAAAATGGTAACCCATGACGGGGTGATAAAAATCTCAGCGAATCTACACTCTAAATATCGATTAAGAATGTAATACACCTAGAGGCAGCCTATACACACATCATGGAGGATTTACCTTACCTCAGCCCCTTCCTGCATATTGGCACATCTCATATAACGTATGCATACAATAACTGCACTTGATAATTGAAACACTTCGCTTTAATAAACCAATCAATCACAGGGGTCCCGATTATAAGGCAAAATCATTATGACACGTCCCATTCCTTGCCACACAATTTTGTTTCATAATCAAGTGTGGTCATCTCACTCAGTCAAGCATTTCAGTTATTTAAGCCCAACGGGCACGGCCTACTCAACGTTCGGCGGTCTCCCGACATAACCAGGCATCATTTTGCCCCATTGAGCACAGCAACATCTACCTCTAAACAGCATTCCCAAAGGAACATCGGTCCGGCCTCTACCGAGATTTAGCATCCGTTGTCAAGGGCATTCCATGTAGGAGCAACGCCCACCCGACGCATATCGGGGGACAGGTTCTCATAGCGTTCACACGCACATCCAATTTCGGCCAAGGATACCATGCTTTGCACTCAAATGCCTTAATTTAGATAATGTACTTGGCATATTTTCTTCATATTAAAAACACCCGGTAAAACAGATGTGCGTGGACACACGGTCAAATCGGACCATAAAGCATGATATCCTTTCATTTTAAAATCTCACGATTTTATATAGTACTAAAAACCTTTTCGGCGTTAAAAACCAACACCGGGTATTTTTCTAATTAAATACCGAAATTTCACATTTTTGAAATAATAATTCAAAAATCAACACCTAGCATCAAATTGCACAAATTAACAATCAATTGCACAAACTAATTGCACCACGATGATCAGCACGAAATTCTAACAACCGACTATCCTGGTATAATTTTCCTAAATAATTAAATAATTAAATAAATTACAAAATAATTAAATAAATCACTAATTAATTTACCTAGGCTAATCTAACCACCTAATTGAATTAATTAAACTACCTAATTGAACTAACTAACCACCTAATTAGCCTATTTAATTAATCTAATTAGCTAACCAAGCTAAATAAATACACTAATCTCATTTAGACAAATCTAAACCTCTCCTAAGCATAATTAACCCCCTAATTAAGGTTTAGAAAGCAAACTCACCGGTTTAATGAGCTGATGAGTTCACGGTGACGGCAACGTGAAGGTAAGTAGGACTCGGGCCTTTGGCAACACCCAACGAGGCTCGAAAGGGGTCCGAAAAAGCCCATGAAGCTCACAGCCCATGCTGTGAGTTTCGATTCTATGGTTAGCTAGAAAGGGCTGGTCAACGGCTTGGCTGGCATGGGAATGGCAAGGAGGGCGGACGGAGGCATGATGGTGGCTCGAGGATGGCGACGATGGCTTCTAGGCGAACAACAACGAGCAGCCAAGGCACGGATGAAGCACGGGTGACATGCAGCACAGGCAAGAGACACAGATGCAAGGGAGCTAGATCGTGGCAACCGACGGGTGCAAGATGGGCAAGCGGGTTACTGCGGCTTCGGCGGGCTTGCAAGCTACTAGCTGGCTTCGGCAGGGAGCTTGGCTAGACTTCAAGCTCTGGAAATGGAGTCTTTCAACTAGAGAAATGGAAGAAGAAACTGAGGAAGAAGAAGATAGGCTGCTGCTGCTGGAGGGGGGACAAAGGAGCCACAAAGTCAAGGAAAATATCCTAGAACTCAAGTGCAAGGCCTCCAAAGTCTTCAGCCTCATCCACAGCCACTTTCCTCTCCCAATCTTCCCTAAAAAACCAAGCTTTGGTGCACAAATGTTGCAGCCCCCCATGGCCTATGAATTTCCAACACTCCAACTTTAATTCAATTCAATTTCACACCAAAATCACTCTAATTCAATCCAAAATACTAGCTAAGGTACCCACATCAATTCCATGATTTTCCAAACCAATTGATCCCACTTGAAGGTCAAAAATGCACTCAATTTAGCCCATTCGAATTCTTGGACTAGGTTGATGGATTACTAAGTCTTAAACTTAGCTCGAGCTCTTCCAAGCCCATACCAATTCGCGACTTAGGTTTAACATTTTAGCATGCAAATCAATTTTATCTAGGAGTCCCCACTAATTCAAATCTTATCAAGTTTGCACGGCGCGAACATCAAATGCATATCGCTCGGTCTACTTAACACTTCGCTTAACACAAGAACCTCATAAGTCTAATCCTTGCAGGCTAGCTTTTTGACAATATGTATGTCAATTCATTCGACATCAACTCATTCCTTAAGGATATGTTTAGCAAGTGTTCTAACACGACATCGTTTCATATGCACACTTACGCAATGCTAGATATGCTATCATCCTATCTTTGTAATGTGTGTTGCGATTTGGAAACTAGATTTAATGAGAACCTGAGCCCTTAATGTTAGATAACCAAGCTGAATTGAATTAAGCTCTATCCAGTCGAGCCTATCACGCAGTAAAGCTAGCTTGAGAATTCAAGCTCATTCAAGTTCAAGTAGTATATTGAGTAAAGCCTAACTTTGCTCGATGGATACTAGCAGTTGATGATAATGATTTCTAGGATCTACCTTTCCACTCCAGATAACTCTTGTTTTCAAGTTTCTGGATGAAGATGAATGATTAGTTCATTAAGGTCAATACGTGCATTGAAAAGAAGGAGATGTTGAAGAATGCTAAGTATGTTTGAAAAGAAGGAGATGTTGAAAAAATGGATCTTAAACCCATATATAAAGGGGTCATATATGAGTCACTTACATTTTGAAGTAAATCATATATGGGTCACTTATATTTTGAAGAGATTAGTTAAATAGGTCTTAAATGAGTTGCACTTAAACACTCATTTCCAACCCAAGCCTCACACTCTCTCTTCCCTCTTTATAAAAATGTCTTTTTTTTTTTTATAAAAATCGAAATTAGGATTATTTTTTTGTATTTTATTTTTCTTTTCTTTGTTCTTTTTCTTCTTCTTTTTTTTTTTTTTCCTTTCTTCTTCCTCCTTCCTTAGTCGATGGCCGGCATGGCAATGGCTAATCACCGGCCAAGCAAGGCTCAAGCTTGCTGGCATTGGATGAGCTCAATCTTGCCAATCTAGCGAGGCCAAGGCCTTCCCAATGATTGGCAAGGCTCAAGCCTCACCAGATGTGGCAAGACTCGAGCTTGTCGGCATCGGGCAAGCTCAAGCTCGCCAATATTTGGCAAGCCTCAAGCCTAGCCAGACAAGGCTCAAGCCTCGCCGATCTGGCGAACCTCGAGCTTGCCGGTGTTGGGCAAGCTTGAGCTCACCAATCTAGCGAGGGCTCAACCTCGCCGACATCTAGTGAGGCTCAAGCCTCACTAATCTGGAACTTAGAATCTACCTTATCAATTGGGACCAGTTCAAGTTTCACCTATAAGTTATAACTTGTAACCCACCTAGTCAGGACTGGTTCCTAATTTTTGGAATCTATAATCTACCATATATGTCATGGAACCTAGAATCTACCTTATCAATCGGTTCTAGACTAAAATCGAGAACCAACCAATTTTTTTTTCTTTTTTATCATTTTTTTGTTTCAATTATAGTCAAGTAAACTGAAAGCGAACAAAACAACAAAAGTCTCATTTATCAATCACGACAATCCATAAAAGATGAACACGTAAAATAAAATAAATAATAAAAATTCAATATATGTAACATAAAATCTTAATCATAGAATTTCATTCCTCAATCATATATGAAAAATTGCTGCAAATTATAACCACTTGAAAACAAAAGAAAGAACAAATATAGTTAATCACTTAATAATATTAAACTAAAATAATTAAAAGATCTCACTGCATATATTCAGTCCTATAACTTGTGTTATAGCAAAATATTCATAGACCAAGCCTTTTCATGTGCTCATTGGCATCCATGCCAACCATTGAGACACGAAAAGAGAGAATCGTTAATCACTTAATAATATTAACTAAAATAATAAAAAGGTACACGCATGAATGTGTGTGTGTGTGTGTGAGAGAGAGAGACCAAAAATAGTTAATCGCTTAATAATATTAAATTAAAATAATAAAAAGAAAATCTCACCACATATATTCAATCTACGAATAGATACATGCATGGTCGGTATTTGTATTGGAGCAAAACATTCCTAGACCAAGTCTTTCCGTGTGCTAATTAGCATCCATGCCAACTATTGAGGATGAGAGAGAGAGAGAGAGAGAGAGATACATGCATGATAGGTACTTGTATTAGAGCAAAACATTCCTAGACCAAGCCTTTACATGTGTTGATTGGCATCCATGCCAACCATTGAGGACAAGAGAGAGAGAGAACAAATATTGTTAATCATTTAATAATATTAAAATAAAATAATTAAAATAAAGAGAGAGAGAGAGAGAGAGAGAAAGAGAGACAGAGACATAGAGAGAGCAATTAAAAATTATATTTTTAAAAAATAAAATAAAAATGATTAAAATTTTGATTTTTAAAAAATTATAAAAGAATATAAAAATAATTGTTAAATTTGTATTGCATTAAAGTATTTTAGCAATACCACCTTTAAAAAAAAAATCTTTCTTAGGTTTAGTTAAAGGTTTTTCACATTTTTTATTTTATTTACTAATTATTTATTGTTTAATTTTCTTTTTAAATTTGATGTGAAGTTTTTTTTTTCAAGGAATATATATGTGAAGAGCTTAAAGTGAATTAAATGTGTTGGAGTGAATTAACCTAAATTGAGTTAAATATTGATGTATTTCCGTAATATGGGTTGGGTCAATTATGGATTGGGTCAGATATGAGTCATCAAATTTACATTACATGAAAATAGGTCAAAACGAATTAAATAGGTGAATATGGGTCGGACCATTTTAGACCCGACCCAAACCCGAATCCAAACTCACCCATTTGATGGCCCTAGTGCTATCCAAGCCGTTTTCACCGAAAATCTCAGAGTTTGGGTGGGTTGTGTTTGGACAAATAGTTTTGGGTCAATGGTTTAAGCCAAAACATAGAAATGCCCTCGAAATTGCAGTAGCAAGAATTATTATTTCCAATTTGTGTGAAAATACTAGATTTGTTGTTCTTCAAAAAAAAAAAAAAACCCATCCGAATAGACCCTAACCTACCCAACCCAACCCAACTCGGATTTGCTTCAGGTCTTATACGTTTCAGGTCAGGTTAGGTTCGACAAAGTACACAATCCTTGTGATTAGGGGGTTTAGGTAACATTGAAACCCGGCCGATCCAACCCATTGACATTCCTACTAATAATAAAACAGTAGCCGATGAAGCAATGCTATTGCCAGCTGACGTGACGTGCGGAACGTTCCTACTATTGATAAGACAGTAGCCGATGAAGCTATGCTATTGCCAGCTGACGTGACGTGCGGAAGGCAAAGGGGAAGAGGTGCTCAGAGAAGAATAAGGAAATAGGAAAAAAAAAGTGAAAAAACGAAGGAAAGAAAAAACCGTCTCGGAGGTCACGTGGATCGTCCAAACGGTGGGCAAGGAGTGATGGAGGCAGCAGCCGCGGCCGCAGCAGCAAGTCTATGCATTGGGTTGACAAAATAGAGAGAGAGGAGAGGGAAGCTAAGTGTTTGGTAGGTACATGAGTTTTCACTGATGGAGGTGAATTTAAAAATTAAATTCATTCCCAAACTTTAGGTTCCCAACCCTATATGTATGATATACCCACTCAAAACATTAAGCGAATGAATTTCCAGCGGCAATCATACTATAAAATGCAATTACGTCAACCCCTTTGCAAGATATGAATAAATGCAGTAATAAGGTAATTAATAAGTTCATAAACATTGGTTAAGAGTTAATCTTGTTCACAAGAAGCATCATTCTTCAATAAACCAAACAGATGTTACAAATACTAGCGACTTGAGGTCATCATTTTCATTGTCCCACTTTACATTATTGTAAGAAACGATGACTTCACAAATGATATAATCAGGCAACATCTCTATCTCTGACTAGGAAGTGAATTTCAGAATCTCCGGATCTTGTTTAAGAAGAATCATCTCATCTTTGCCAACGGTTATCCATGCATCGATTCCTCCGCTCTCTTCATCGTCGATAAGAAAAATCGATACAAAATTCGACGGTGTGTTGCTCACGAGAACCGGTCTTCCCCACCCGAAGTCATTCTCGTATAGCCCCAACCGGCACCAGCTACTAAAACCAAACAGACAATCTTCGCCTCTGGCAAGAATTTTGACAAACTCGGCTAGAGAATTGCCCACCATTGAGCATAACTCATCCCCGTCTACTACTGTTGCGTACTTTGTTTTGGCATCCGCTGTCATATCGCGCATTACATTCACCATTCCGTTGAACTCCAACTCAATTTTTCCGGCCGTTGGTTGACCAGATCGCGTCCACACGATGGCGAAAAGATTGCCACAAGAATTCGTGGGTATCGCCAGATTGACCTTCTCACGCAAGTTAACTGGCATACAAACTAAGAAAGTCCTTTGTTCGCCATGTTTATTTCGGCAAATATTGACGAAAGCCCTACCTAGTAGTGCCGAAACGACCTCCAGCCTTGAAGGCTGGGAATCGTTGGCCATCGAGTCCTTTGCATTGTCCCTAGCTAAGGCTTTCAGCTTCGATAAAGCATCGGCGTTGAACCTCAACCTGCTCATGATGAGTTCCTTGTTGCCAATATGTCGTGGACTCAAAATCGGAACCGCCAACTCTTTTACTGGGAATAGAGATGACAGCTCGAAACTAGGACGGAACATCGCGTCTGCATTACCTCGGCAAGCGGTAGCCCACGAATTGATGAACATGGCCATGGTGTACATGTCGCCGATCTTGTGTGTAAAGCGCATGCTAATCGCTAATCCGCCACACTCAAACGTATTCACTTGGATCAACACTAACGGATTGCCAGCTACATCGGTCGGGTACTTCGACAAACGTTGGAGCAAATCAATGTCGGGGTCTCCATGGAGAAGCTTATCAATCTGGCCATCCACTTTGGCGTGGACGAACTCAACTCCAAGGTCGTTACAGTCAATAAAACAACCATCATCCTCAATATACCTCCCTGCCATAGGATAAAAGAGTGTTAGGGTTTCAGAAAGTGACTCTTCCATTTGGAGAAGCCTTTGAGAAATATCAACTCCTGGGTTCTCAGCATTATCTCTATAGGAGAACATAACGCCTATGTAAATTGGCATTTGAAGCTGATCCAGCGATGTTAACTTCCATTTTTGCCGGTTGTTCGGCGTCGGCATCGATGGTTTGACTAACTTCTTCCATTGCACTTCCACCTTCATGCTTGTATTGCTTCTCAAGATATCTAGTCAAACGAGGATGGTGAATACGGTTGCATGCAAGATCTGTCCAGTGCAATGCTCGTTTTATAGAGCGTTCCAAGACGTATTTAAGTCCTGGAATATGCATTTTAAGACTGCGTGCAATAGACCCGTTACATGTCCATTTCCTACCTTCCACATCAATTTTTTTTTTTAATACCGATTCAAGTAATGGGAGGAACGATGGTATATATTATAGGGAAATGATTATGTGACGATACCATAAGTTTTTCATATGGAACGGTGGCTTCTCCACCTTTAGATCACCAGATTGGATGATATGAATAGATTTGTTTCTTAAAAAGTACTCTCTCAATATGTGCCGTGGAATGGGCCTGTTACATGTCCATTTCCCATCTCCCACATCAAGATTCTTCTTTTTAAGACCGATTCAAGTAATGGGAGAAACGATCGTATATATTAGAGGGAAATGATTATGTGACGGTATTGTAAGTTTTTCACATGGAACGGTGGCTTCTCCACCTTTAGATCTCCAGCTTGGATGATATGAGTAGATTTGTTTCTTAAAATGTATTTTCTCAACATGTGCTATGAATTGCACCGTTAGTTAACAGCACTATTAGGCTGGCAATACTACATATTATATCCATCTAAGAAACGTGGAATACTAAATACCTTATAGACCTCTCATAAATATTGGCGACGTGCACCTCGCCTGTTTCACCTTCTTATAATATACATGCATTGTTAATTTCCAAATGTTTATGGATATTAGAGATTTCCTTATTAGATAATATCGTTAGAGATATTATGAGATATTAGGGATAATATTTTATAAAATAGCTAATAACCTTATTAGATTATATTATTCACTTTCCTATATGTATTGTTCTGATATAAATACTTTTGATTCGAACAATTTAAACGACAAGTCAATTAAGTAGAGATATAGTTTTATTTTTAATTAACTATCTCTCCTCTCTTAAAGATCATAAATTATTTACAGCAGCATATTCTAAATTTAAGGATAAAAACATCTTAAATTTACCTTCTCTAATTCATTGACAAATGAAAAATCAAATAAACGGTCGAAATTCGGTCACGTCACTCATCTATTAAGCTCGCTTTAGTAAAATTTACGTACGCAACCACCAAGCCCCGATTGGCTTGATGTGCAGTGGACGGAGGAGAAGGGGTGCTCGGAGAAGAACAAGGAAATGGGGGGAAGAGAACTAAAAGGGAAAGGGAAAAAAAAAAGAAAATGATTAGGTGGCAGTCTTTAATCTATCATAAAAATAATATTTTATTTTGAATCACTAAAACCAAATAACAAATAATTATAAATTATTGTGGTGTCTATTCCTTCAAAAATTTATGACTCACAACAAGCTGTTATTCTCTAGTCTAATGATTATTATGCTAGTAAAGTCCAAAAAAGAAAGAGGGAAAAACCCTATACAAAATTAATTTGCCAATGTGCCATCCGTCTTTTGTTGGAGGTAAAGTTAAGATATAAATATATCATCTTGAACTGAAAATTTAAATCCATGTGGTTAAAAATAAATTTTGGGGTGAAATGTCTTGATTTAGGATAAGGGAGGGCGGGACAAAGGCTAATTCAATTAAGTCTCATCTTGAACTGAAAATTTAAATCCATGTGGTTAAAAATAAATTTTGGGGTGAAATGTCTTGATTTAGGATAAGGGAGGGCGGGACAAAGGCTAATTCAATTAAGTCTCAAAAGAAAATATTTGTTATAGTAAGTTTCTCTCTTTGTACACATCATGAGGGGAAATTGTCCAATCGGTTCTAAACCTACCATACGGATGTCAATTCAGTCTTGAACTTTTCATTTTTGCCAATTTAATCCTTACACTTTGCATGAAATACCAATAAAATCATTCCAATCAACTTTTGCCGAAAATCGCTGACATGTTAATGTGCTACCTATGATGCCCGGAGATGAATGGATTGTCACATCAATGATTTCCGGTGAAAATCGACTAAAATGGCTACATTGGAATTTCGCATAAAAATTTAGAATTAAATTGTCTGAGGCTAAATTGGCATCCGTATAATAAGTTTAAAACTGATTGGGTAGTTTGCAGTTTAGATAGTTAATTACCGTGTTAGCTTACAGGTTTTATCACAGGATGGATGGAGATTCTCTCGATCCCTCTTCCTGTTATTTTTTTGGTATCGCAATGATTTCGATCATTATTCTACATGAATGTGGTTTAGTTTTGAGTTTGCGGCTAAATTATATTTGTTAACATCAATATTATTGAGACATCGCTGAAAAGATCTTATCGAAATGAAGAAATAGAATCTAAAGAAATTAGGGTTAAATGTTTTCAAAAAAGCAAGTACAAAATCCTTTACGAATAAAGAATAGTCGAGGATTTACTCTCAAGATAGAGGCACTCTTCGATAAATTTGGGGCTCATTTACTGAACGTTGCACGACGTTTTACCAACTTACAGTAAAAAAAAAAATAAATGCTTATGTTTGCCCCTTTAATCCATCGGGGATGATGGGCTGGTAATTCGTATTTGCGTGTTGTCTTCGTGTTGACTATTGGTGTTGCTTCTTATGTGGCAATGTAATTGCATATTGCTTTTCTTCAAAAATGAACCCAAAAAAAAAAAAAAATGACTAATATCACGAAAAACCTCAAGTTAGTATACATGTGCCAATTTTATCTCAAATTAGTACACTTATGATAAATTTACCTCAAATGACCACAAAAAACCTTAAACCGGTGCACATGTAACAAATTTTACTCCAAATTAATTTTTTTGACCGCCAAAAACCTCACACCGGTACATTTATGATAGATATACCCTCCATTAAATTGAATTAATATCACAAAAAACTACAAAACCAGTACAACTATGACAAATGAAAAGTAAAATATCAAACTGATATACCAATTAACTATCGAATGTTATTCAACTCAACAAATTAAACAATAAAATTTACCATAGATAACATGGAATAAATTTGTCACAAGTGTATTGGTTTGAAATAAATTTATCAAAGGTCCACCAATTTAGAGTTTTTAATAGTCAAAAAAATTAGTTTAAGATAAATTTGTTACAAGTATACTAATTTAGAGTTTTTCGTGGTATTAACCAAAAAAAAAAAAAAAAAAAAATGCAGCGATTGAGTTAGTGTTGAGAAATTTCCTTATAATGTTTTGAATATGACGAAATAATCAAATACTATTAATGTGCGTAGTTGAATGTGGAGGACAAGTTTCATATGCACAAGCCAATATACCGATAGAAAGTGCAATAATGAATCTTCTATTATCGACCAAAAAAAAAAAAAGAATCTTCTATTAATATTTTATGGTGGAATGCTTCATAATATAATAATGAATGCTCCTTGGGCGCTTGTTAAAGTATGCATTATAAAAAATTAATTTGCGAAGTATTGATTACAATTACACGTTGTAACTTGTAGATTGTAGATCGTAATATTGCCTTAAGTACTGATTTAACAAGTGCTCCATAAGTACTCACGGATAAATTCCTTAATATTTAAGTGCAATATAACTAGATCATTTTCCACATTACACGGCTCCGTATTTGCCGTGTCTTCTTCTGTACGAGAGGATCATAACTACATGATATTTCTTCTTTTCTAATTCATCACACAAATTATAGAAGAACATTGTCTAAAAAGTTTTAAGCCTATTGTTAGGTGGTCAATTCAATATTAAATATTTCAATTGTATCAGTTTAATCCTAAACCCTTTGACGATTTATCAATTTAATCATAAAAATTTTGACAATTTACCAATTAAGTGCTTCCTATTAATTCTTATCAAAAATCGTTAATGTGGACATCGATAGCCATATAAGAAACAGCCAATGCTAACTTTGATAATTTTTACATTTTTCTAAATTTTTCTGAATTAATTTTTTTTTATCTCCCCTTTTTCTTTTCTTTTTTTTTCCCTTCCTCCTCCGCAAATTGCCAAGCCTCAGGATGCCTGGCAACTGGCCATAGGCAAGGGTAGATGATGCTAGACTACCTATTAGTGGTATCTTCCCAAAAATTGGTTGCAATAACTAAATTGGCATATTATCAAAAGATTTAAAACTAAATTGATTAATTAAAAGGTTTTATACTAAATTAACAAATCATTAAAAGGTTTAAGATTAAATTGACACAATTGAAATGTTTATGACTAAATTGGTATAAATCTTAGGACCAAGTTGGCTACTGTACCATAAGTTTAGGACTTTTTGGACAATATTCCTTAAAATACAAACTAAGCAGCACAATCCTATTTTAAAAAACGCCACATGAGAAATAGAAGAACTGACTAATAGGACTTTCTTAGTGAAGGTAGATCGAATGAAGTTGCCCCATTTACGTTAGATTGAGCCGCTGATACCCACGAAAAAATTGTGAAGGCAGACCGCATGTGTGTTGCACCATTTACGTTAGATTAAGCCGCTGATGCCCATGAAAAATTTTGAAATGATAAATAGTTCGCTAGCTAAAAACTAGCAACTATATGTTGTTCTATTTCATTTTTGTATGACAATTGACTACTTACGTTTAGGTAGTGGAAAGTAGGAGAGTGGGAAATTAATGGCGGTTTAGAACTTTCAAGTGCTAAATGAAAACATCGCATGTATTCTAAGTTAATTCAAGTAATTCTCCCAACTTAGGGGAAAAGTACCAAAAAAGTCCAAAACATATTGCATTGGTACCAATTCAGTCCTAAACTTTTCAATTGGACCAATTCAGTCCTAAACCTTTTAATATTGGTACCGATTCAGTCCATCTAACCAATTTTGGCCGGTCGACGCTAACGTGGACGTTAGCCAGTGGCCGGACGCTAACATGGCAATTTTTATGATTTTTAAAATTATTTTTTCAATTATTTTATTAATTTTTTTCTTTTTTTTTTCTTTTCTTTTCAGCTTTTTCCTTTTCTTTTTAGCTTTCTTTTCACCCAGATCCGTGTGAAGCCGCCTCACTGGTGACCCTGGGAGAGGCCGGGCGAGGGCCGCGAAGCCCTTGCCCAGTGGCCGGTGAGCCTCAAGGAGGCTCGCCGGCCACCATGAGGAAGAAAGCTGAAAATAAAAGGAAAAAAAAAGAAAAAAAATTTAAAAAAAATTCGAAAAAATAATTAAAAAATCATAAAAATTGCCATGTCAGCGTCCGGCCACCGGCCGGCCAAAATTGGCCGGATGGACTGAATTGGTACCAATATTAAAAGATTTATGACTGAATTGGTCCAATTAAAAAGTTTATGACTGAATTTGTACTAATACAATAGGTTTATGACTTTTTTTGTACTTTTCCCCCAACTTGGTTTCGAGGTAATTAGGTGAAAAGATCAAAAGAGAACTCTCTCCCAAAAAGAATACTATTGACTATAGACATATACATGTTTATTCTCTACTTGTATCGTGTTTGTTCTCTACTTGTGTCGTTGTGAAGTACTTGTTTAAAGAGATCAATCTGCACGATATAATTTATTTACGTTGTCTTATGGATTTTCATCCATATCATCATCACACCTTGCCGTATTGATATAGATAAATAGGATGTCAAATTTCTGGGGTAAAGTAAACCAAAAGTGTTAACTTGGCACAGGTAAACACTTCAGTGCAAAAAGTTTCAAAATGTACATTTAAGTACCACTTTTTTGAAAAGTAGGTCACTTCAGTGCCAAGTCTAACAAGAGTAGTCGGAAATCTGACGTGGCTTTCATTAATAATATATGTGGTTTATGTGGCTCGTCGGAAACCAACTTAGTAATGATCTGACAAAAACGACGTCGTTTTGCCTCAAAATTGAATTTTAAAATAAATGTGAATTAAAAAAAAAAAAAAAAAAAGGAGAGATTTGCAGCAAGCTTCAGCGAGGGAACTTGTTCCGCCTCCTTCTTTTTAAATTTTTTTTTCATTTATTTTAATTAATATTATATTAAATTCAATTTTTGCGGTTACGTCAATGCCAAAACGATGTTATTTTGCGTCTATCTAGCCACATCAGTACCAAAAATGATGTTGCTTACTGGAATTTCTCATTGTTAGTACTTAAGTATTCCATTTTTCTCCGATTTTGACATTTAAATGTATATTTTGAAACTTTTGGCATTAAAATGTCACATTGTGCCTAATTTTGACACTCTAGGTGTCCGCAGCTCCAAGTTTCAGATTTTATATGAAAATGGTATTATCATAATTCAATGTGCTTCACACCAAGTATATTCTATCCTATCGAGCTATCAATTATTGTTACCTAATCAATTCGATTGGTGAACATGGGAATTTCGACGCCGTATTCGTCGTCGCTTTGGTTGATCATGGGGCCACGTGCAATCATAGATCATTTAATAGAATGGTGGGGGTGCTAATTCTATCTATTAATTTTCTTATATATGACTTAGTCGTGGCTTAATTATGCCTCCCAGTTGACTTGGCTCTTTCCCCTCTTTCTTATGGTGATTGCCTCGCCCTGTCGACATAGATGAACGGGATGTCAAGTTTCGGACTCCACATGGAAACGGAAGAGGATCAGAATTCAACGAACTTCCCGTTAAGTATATTCTATTCTGACAGAAATCAAGATCTTGAGAAATTTTCAATGTATCTTTCGTTCATGTATGAGGTATATGTAATACAAGAATATACAATATAGGAAATAATATACATGATACTATTTTCCTATTTGAATAATTTGAATCAATTAATCTATCAATCTAAGATTAGTACAATCATCCGTGGAATCAAATCATATCTTCAAGATATACCAAATCGTATCTTCAACACTCCCCCTCAAGCTGGTGACTTGTATATATCGAAGATGCCTAGCTTACTCAATGGATACGTGTGCTATCTTTGACATAATAATTTGGTGAAAATGTCCGCGGGTTGTTCAGCAGTTGCAATTCCTCTTGTTGCAACTATTCTTTTGGGATTTTATCCCAAGTGAAATGATAGTCGATTTCTATGTGTTTTGTCCTCTCATAAAATATTGGATTTGCTCCAAGCTTGAGTGCAACATCATTATCGCAAAACAATATGTTCGGCCCATCCACTTGCACTCCAAGATTAGAAAGTAATCCTTGAATCCATACTATTTCACAAGCAATCTTTGCCATAGCTTGATATTCCGATTCAATTGATGATAAGGAAACTATTGACTATTTCTTTGTCTTCCATGAAATCAAGGATCTTCTTAATTTAATGGAAAAACCTATGACAAATCTTCATGTCATTGGACAAGTAGCATAGTCCATGTCACAATAAGCTGTCATGTTCATGTCACAATCACACAATAAAAGTATTCCAAGGCCTAGACATCCTTTCAAATATTTCACAACTTTTAATGCTATATTCATATGCAAATGCTTTGGGCTATGCATAAATTGATTGAGTATATGTACCACATAATATATATCAAGTCTAGTCTAGTCATGGTGAGATAAATCAATTTTCCGATAAGTCTTGGTAGCTTCATGGATCCTTAAGCAATAAATCAACAATAGGTGATGATGATGATCCCATATCATATTCATGTGTTGTCAACAATATTTTATTCAATCTAAACAACAATTGGCTTACACCCTAACAATCCTACTTCTAATATGATTTCTAATGAATTTTCTTTGGCTAAGGCGGATTCCTTCATCGACCAAGCAATCTCAATGCCAAGAAAATATTTGGGAGGTCCCAAATCTTTAATATAAAAGGTGGAATGTTGATATTCTTTGAAATCTTCAACAGCATATTCATCATATCCCATGATAATATATCATCGACATACATTAACAAATAGATTGATGATGTACCTCTGGTCCATGTAAATAAGGCATAATCATGCTTGGAATGTTGAAAACCTGCATTTATGAGTGGTGTGGTAAATTTGGCATACCATTGTTGGGAAGCCCATTTAAGTCCATACAAGAATTTGCGGAGACGACATACCCGAGACTCCCCCTGTCTACGTAAACCCTATGGAAGATCCATATAGATTTCTTCGTCTAGCTCCCCATAAAGGAAAGTATTGTGGACATCCGTGGCCAATTGTGAAATACGGCAATGGAGAAAAAGGAACGAACAATTACCTCCTTAGTAGCTAGAGAAAAAGTGTTATGATAATTGAATCCAGCTCTTTGTGTGAAGCTTTTAGCTACCAATCAAGCCTTGTAATGCTCAACAGAACCATCTCCCCAATATCTAATCTTGTACGCCCATTTGCAACCTATTGATTTTTGATGTGGAGATAACGAAACAATATCCCAAGTGTGATTCTCTATGAGAGCATTTAACTCGGACTTTGTAGCTTGATGCCAACATGGATCATGAGCTGCTTCGTCATAGGAAGAAGGTTCTTGTTCCTATGATATGCGACAAATACAACACATATAGTCTAGTGATAGTCAACTATTTGAGACATGAGAGGACACTAGATAATGTGTATTTGGAGAATTCAATGTGGGACATATGTAGTCTTTGGTCCATATTGGTGGGCGAACATGATGGCCAGTATGTCGAGGTTGCTCAATAGGCATCTATCCATGAATAGGTGATGAAGATTCATCAAAAATTAGCTGTGGAGATGCTACTGATGAAGCAGGTGAAACAAGTGTGGTCCTCTCCTCAGATGACATCACTAAAGACTCGATTGCTTGATTCTTGGAGACAAAATTATGTGTTGCTAGTAGAGAATATTCAGGATCTAATGTAGCAAAAATATACTATGGATTCAAAGATAAATCCTCCTCTGATTAGAATGATCGACGATCTAATACCGAATCGGGTGATTGAGATGAAGATGTCATTTCTTGAAATGGAAATATATCTTTATGGAAAACAACATCTCTACTTATTAAGAACTGGGATGTGGATATCTCCATGAGAATATAACCTTTCTGTAAAGCAAGATACAGCATAAAAATGCATTATATGGCACGTGATCCATTTTGTCTTGAGGTCCTACAATAGTTGCTTAGCATAAATAGTCAAAAACTCTTAAATGATCAATATATGGTCGTTTCCGAAAAAGCATTTTAAAAGGAGTCCAATCTTTAAGTATCTAGCATGCGATTGAATGAATAGGTTGTTGTGACCACACAATCTCCTCAAAATGTCTAAGAAACTAATGCTTGATATTTAAAGGCTCAAGCTACTTCTAAAAGATGACGTTGCTTTCATTCAACAATTCCATTTTGCTGACGATTATAGGTGCAAGAACTCTCATGAAGAATGCCATGAGAAAAGAAAAAAGACTTATAGTCAGTAGTGAAAAACTCATGTCCATTACCTATAAATTTGTCAAATTGATTCTTTATTAGGGTGAAAAAATTCTGCAAATGGGAAGAAGTTTGGCTCTTTTTTTGCATGAAGAAAACTCATGTGGTAGGAGTATAATCATTCACAATGGTGAGAAAGAAACGAACTCCATTGTGATGTGGAGTATGATAGGGACCCCATACATCAACATGTATTAATGAAAAAGCACTGGTAGCTCGAGATTTATTGATTAGGAATGATATTCGTGACTATTTTGCCAAAGGATAGATGAGACATTTGCAGTGAGGAAAACAAGTACTATGACCCAAACGATGGAAAAGAAGGATCTTATTATCAATAATGTCATTACATGAAACACCTTTATTTCATGAAATGGAAGATTAATCAAAATCCTTTAGAAAATTGGTCCAAAAGTATAGCTCTTGTGTAATACTACCCAAGCCCATCAGTTTACCAATCGAAAGGTCTTAAAAGAAGCAATTTTGTGAGTTGAATATGGCGTGACAAGAATTGTCCTTGCAAGCTTTGGAAAACGATATTAACTTGAACTCAAATTTAGGAATATAAAGGACATTTCTAAGAATAATTTTGGGACTAAGACAAACAATGTCAATTTTGGTGACACAAGTGACATTCGTTTGGAAGACATACTGACATGGAGAATGGAATATGGTGTCTATTCAAGAGAAAAGCTTCTCATTGCAAATTATGTGTTTGTTAGCACCTTAAACAATCATCCATGCATCAACTGAAATAGAGTCTATTCTGCATAAAGAGATACCTCAGAAACTAGCAGTCCTGTCAATAGCACTTCATTGATTGGGGGCCTTCATGATATTTTGATACTGGTCATGGGTAAATGTCTGATTTACCCTTTCAGTATTTAGTCCAAACACTATATAAGTCAACACTGTGCCTCAAGTTTAAGAATTATTTATACAAAACCAGAGCATAAACGATTAGTCATTGACCCCGCTAAAAGCTATCATGTTGCCAATCATTCTATGTGTCACATTCAATGAACGTGTTTGTTACAAGCACGTGTGTTCTAACTCGAGCATCATAATACCCAAGACTCGTGACTCATCATTATCTTGAGCATACAATACTTAATGGTGAGCTAAGAATACACCGGTCTCAACTGGATCATTAATATCCATTGACCATGAACGGTTTAAAGATTCAATTTAACTGTGAACTCGTCACGCATATTCTTAACATCTCAAGAATAAGTCCAGTTACAACTAATCTTATGGAATTATTCATACAGATAATTGGACGAATGAATGAATACGTTTTTACCATTAATTTGACAACACAACTGAAATCTCTAACATATAACTATTACATGGTTACTTTAGGGCATATAACTAATAACAAGTTCCAAATTTCAAGGGCGATTCCAAGAATATATAGGTTAGGTTCTAGATTCCAAAAAATTGAAACTTGGTAATTATAAAAAAAAGTGCAAGTACTTTGCCCTAGAATCTGCACAGCCCCACTAAATACTCCTGTGCCACCTCTCCTCCACATTTTGCCTTTTTCTTTTTTTGTATCTGTTTTGAAATTTTTTTGAAAAGCTAATATATATGAAAGACCGAGGTAGAAAAGAAAAATTAAAAACCACATCTAAAGAACTTGCGCGGAATTCATCTTTAGAGAAGTTCGATATAATGTGAAGACTAATTGATAGAAAATTCAAAAAGCGACATTATTCGAATAGTCAAATGATTCATCATTTGTTCAAATTTGAAGAAGATCGAACTTCAACACGAGACGCCTAAACAGATGCTAATAATAATCTGTTTTAGTGATGAGCTTGATGGACAAAGGAAACATAAAAACAAACCTAGAGCACGCCAAAAGAGCAGGTGTAGATGGTTTCACCTTCCGTGTAACCAAGCATGTGTACAACAGCACTTGCGTACTCGCAAAGAGGGTCGTAGCGACCAGGCCCAAAGGAACCAGACATATATACAGCACCACTTGCGACCCTTTGCACGGTAGGTGAGGGCGTCTAGATTTCCCACTTTTGGCGTGACTTAGGTCTATGCGCATTACCTATTCCCGCAAGCCTGTAAGCTTAGATACCAAGAATAGAATCGTGACGACATTAATAAGAAGGTGATGAAGTAACTACTGGATTAGATCAAAAATAATATTACCATCGGCGGCGGTACTTGATTTAAATGCAATTAATCAATGATCTCGCTTAAATCTAATAGTGGCCGACCGTCAAGGTTGACGTAGTCGGCTACAGTGTCAAAGGAACTCCAGTTCAAAAACTAGAGGTCAAAGTTAAAAAAAAGCAGCAGAGCAAATGATATACTGTACACTAATCAAAGAAACCACTGAGAGCATAGATAGTAAAATCATTGCATTGATTTTTTTTTTTTTTTTTCAGAATGATATAACTTTCATTTCTAACTAACACAAGGATAACAAGAAGTTTGAATATCTAAGTATAAAAACAACCATAGGGAATGGGGAGGGCTAACAATCCAATTCGGTGGACAAGAATTGGTTCGGTGGGCTCTTACGACCCAGTCAAATGGGTGGGTCAGGTCATATATGGTATGACCCATAATATCCCATTTAACCCATTTTGATACATATTCATATAGTGCAAATCTAATGACCCATACTCAATCCTTACCCGACCTAACTCACATTATTAAAACACATTAATATTCTAGGAAAACCCACACTCTCTTTAAGCTCTTCACATGTATATGCTACTTGGATAAAAATTTCAAATCATATTAAAAAAAAAGCAAAATATTTATAAAGAATTTGACCAAAATATATATATAAAGAACTTAGGGCTAACAAACCCATTTTACGTGTTAGATACCAGCTCTTTTCAGTATCATTATTTATATGAACATTATTCACACTGACCACTCGTGGTGGCGGCGTAGTGGTTGGGCGCTGATTCCTTTCGCAAGAGATCCAGTATTCGAATCTCTGCGTCATCTGCCTTGTTGGAAAGGAACCCACAACTTACACGGGAAGCAAGGGTGGTGGTGACTCTACCCCCTCCAAGGTTTACTCCAACCACGAGCCAAGGATTACTCCAAGGTTGACTCCAACCGCGAAGTGGCCCACGGAGGTTCCCTAGGTTACCAAAAAAAACATTATTCACACTGAATTTAATTTGTAACAACCACAGTCCGTTGTGCAGCAATATTTTAGGGAAAATTTCAAATAAGGGCCTGAAGTGCTATCATTTTCTCAAATAATGACCTAAAGTGGACCTTACGTCAAATAAGAGCATGAAGCAGCTATAGTAGCTTCAAATAAGGGACTAACCTTGTTGATCGCCGGCCGGCTAAATATTCCGGCTGGCCAAAGGGTATTTTCATCAAAAGACCATTTTTATGTTAAATTATCTTTTCCTTTTTTTTTTTCTTCTTTTCCTTTTTCTCTTTTTTTTTTTTTTTTTTTTTCTAGTGAGCGCCGACAAGGGCTCAATGACCTCCCCGATTGCTAGTGAGGACTGCGATCAAGGCGAGGCCATCCCCTCACCTAGACTAGATATGGCAACCTTCGCCTATAGCTTTTGAGGGCAAACCTTGCCTAGATTTGGCAAGGGCGGTCTCACCCAAGGCAATGGTTGCCTCACCTGCTCAACCACCAGCAAAGAGGAAGAGAAAACCAAAAAAGAAAAAAATGTATAAAAAAAAGGAAAAAGGAAAAAATCAAAAAAAAAAAAAAAAGGTAAAGGACGGAAATACCCTTAACCAACTAGAAAGTCAAGTACTTATTTAAAACTGATATAACCATTGCAAACCCCTATTTAAAACTGATTTCATTTCAAGTCCTTATTTGAAAAAATTATGGCGCTTCAAGCTCTTATTTGAGAAAATAATGACACTTTGAGCCTTATTTATTTGGAATTTTCCTCGATATTTTATTTGTTAGATAGCAGCTTCAAAAGATAATATCTTTTTTTTTTCTAAATTATAACAATTTTTCAAATTCTGGTCATTTTTAGTTTATGTGAGTGTGAGCATGTTTTAAGATTTATTTTTATGATAAATCTTCCTAAATAATATAAAAGAAAATTTATTTTATGGTTTGATGTTTAGAAAGAAAACTGAAAAGAGATTAAAAAAAAGGACTGAAATTTCTAATTGATTTTCTAAATTTTCGTCGCATCTTTTATTCCCTCGACAAGCCCAACAAAAGGTCCATGCGTGAGCTCAACCAACATCACGCACCATCAATCCTAGTCGAGGTTTAGGATTTTCTTCTGCATCCGTTGCCAGCAGTGTTCTGCTCCAGATCCAGCTCCGACCACCGACACACCTCTTCTTCCTCCTCCTCCTCCTCCTCCTCCAACAATGGCCAAGAAGAGAACGAGGCACCAAAATCCGCAAGCCTTCCTCGCTGACGACAATGAAACCGCCGTGACGAGACCTGCGAAGAAGCACAAAAAAGAGGAGAAGCTCATATCGTAAGGCATAAGCTCGAGGATACTGAAAGAGGAGGCTCTGATTCAGCAGAAGGAGATCCAGGATGAAGCTGATGAGTAACCAAACCCTAACGACAGAGGGTTAGGTTAACGTCGCACCATCGGCAGGCGACAGAGGCGGGCACAGAAGTAGGCAACGGAGGAGCGACGACAAGTGTTACGGTTGCTTGCGAGTTGCCAGGGCAAGATCTTGCTAAAGCCGCGTGACCCCTAGCCTTGGTGACAATGTTTTTTAATGGGTGACCCATTTTCGGCCCATCTAATTCAACTTTTAACTCTTTGAACCCATTTTTAGCCGGACCTTTGAATACTGACAACCCATACACAACCCATTTATAAGAAATATAAGTCAAAAAATAGGCCATGGACCCATTTTGATACTCCTATAGAAAGCAATAACCCGTTATGCTCATCGAAATCTGAGAACCTTGTCTCGCAGATCAGGAAGTAGTGACCCTCAGATGTGATAGCCAGCTTTTCCTCGAGCATCATTATTCCAGAACTTGATTTATCCAAATAAAGTCGCGAACATGCCTCACTGGAGGTTGCGCCGGATGCAATGAGCACTAGCGGTATAATTCCTTCAGAAATAGAGCAATGTTGGCGTTCGACGACAACTGATCCTGACCAATCTGATGTTGCACAAGCTGGACTCACTGGTCGTGGTTTTTCGTTTAGCTGACTGTGATTGCAAAGGAGCACAAGGGAGTGCGCCATTAGTATACTCAATTTAGTCATATCAAATCAACTAAGTATCAAGCTGGGCATGCCTGGATTAAAAGCCGGAAGCCATAAGCTCAAGTGGTAATTGGCAGAAGCATTCATCATGATGAGATTTTTGGTGTAAGGATTTGATTATAAATGTTTACTCGTTTTCAGCTATGATAGAGTGGAACCAAGGAATATTAATTGGTGTGGTGGAATTAAACCAAATTCATTGGATGTTGTCAATCATGCAAAGGAGTTATTGATCCATTAATATGTCCATTCGATTCTCCAGGTGCACGAATTTAAAAAAAAAAAAAGTCATCATCTTAGCCTTTTTTTTAAGAAGTCTGTTCATATTTCTATGTCGTGAATGTTTGTGTTTCAAGGTGTAATTAATGTTTTGTAAATTCCTACGATTTTATCTCCTTGGAATGCTAGCTATATTTATGAGAAAGAATAATAGTCATATAACAAGTCTATTAATAGAAGAGTCTTGTAATTGATCTTGTTAAAAAATGAATTAAATGAAAAATCTATCTCCTTCTCTTCTTCATATGAGTTGCAATTGTTTCACCTTCAATTTCTTCCATCACGGATATCATAAAAGGGTTCAAGATTCAAAGAGATCTTCATTTGTTTGCATTACAAGAATCGATGCATGATTTGGAATTACAGCAACATCAATCAGCCTAACATGGGGATCAGTAATAATTAGAGTAAGTTCTACATTATAACAAGTATTAATGCATGATTAATCCGTGTCAATGTCGATTACATCTGTCATACTTTACCGGATGCAATAACAAAGCTCATTTCGCCTAGTCTCTCTCGAGAAATTGAACAAAAGTCGGGAGTACTGATCTCTCCCTATGTTAGAATATAGGCCAAATTCAAGTCGGTTTGTTTGTGCTAAGAACAGTGGAGAAATCAAGAAACCGCAAAGAAAGCTCTTATTGTAAACTTGATGAACTTTTCGAGTACATAAGTTCTATTTCTCCTGCTTTTCAGACGAAATGGTAGAAGGATCCCCTTTCAATAAGCCAGAGGCGATGTTGTAATGTCAAATTGGTTTTCCATCTAGCCAGCGAGTATAGAAATCCAATGATTCCCGCGGCTTGTATTGAGGGACCGCATGCCCCGCTCCCTGCACCAATGACAAGACGGTTATTATAAGCATCAGACAACTAGATGACTAGTACAACGAGCGGCACTTGTGCGATTAGAAATAAATCGGCTTAAGTGCATCCCAGTAAAACAAAGAGTAGAATTGCTTCGGAGCCTCAAAAGCGAGACGAAGGTTTTCATCTTCGGTATCAACTATCAAAAAGCAAGGATTTGTGAATTTGAACTTCAAATATCTCATTTCCAAACATCATACGAAATTAGTTCGTTAAGGATAAATTGAGCTTTTCCCTAGGATTTAGACACAGACAACTCTTTTGATTTTGTCGTAGACATTGAGGAAGAACTTTTGACATAGTTTTGTATACTGTCGCATCTTCTGTCCATAGAGATTTAAGTATATATTATCAGCATTGTTTTATTGCAGTGTGCCACATTCCAGTTTGTTTTGACAGAGCAACCAAAATATGCAGAAAACAGCATCCTCTTCATTATAATGCCGTGACCTTGTTCTAGTCTTTTTCGTGTAACGAATTGTGAGTCTTAAGATATGATGGGTAAGAAGGTTCGTTGGTTCCTGACCTTGACCGTAAGGAATGTGAGGTTGTGGTCATACCCTTGCAGATACCTGAAACAAGTTGGAAAAGCTTGAATGCTTGGAGTTGAATGCTTAGAGCAGCATAGCGTAATCACCCACAGTGGCATTGCATAATAATTTGAATTTGTGGATGCATTTAAAACCGACGGAAATTTGAATGAACAGAGGATTTGCAACATTTCTACTCTTTGACCATGAGTACTAGTCGATAAGATTATACCTTGCAGTGCTAAGCATTACCGCCAAACATGGGATGAAGTAAGAACTTACCCAGCGACCTGCTCGTTGGAGATCCACGATCTCCATTCATCGACAATTTTGTATCCAAGTGACCTGATCCACGCTTGAGTACCGGTGTAAGGTACGACTGAATCATGATCTCCACTGAGAGCAGATAAAAGAACTGTCAATTAACGACAATCAAAAGAAAAAGGGGCAACAACTATTGGGATCAAATAGGTTAATTCAACAAGTTCAAGTTACATCAATCCTATTAGGAGTGCCATGGCAAGAAGAGACATCTCAGTAATGCAGAGGGCATGAACATCACATATCTCACCTGTATATCAGTGCCCTGTATCCCTCAGAAATCAAACTTTTGTGATACGGGATCATACTTCCTGTATCGATGGTATAGTTTCTCCGCACTCTAGTGGGACATATCTCCCAAGGACCTGCCACACTCGCCTATTACATGTAAGATAAACAAATGCCCGATCAAATAACTGGAAGCTCGACATTTCTGTAGCAAAGAAAAGCAACAAATTTAACACTTTACCGGTGCTGCGTGGATTGCTTCCCAAACTGTTTCGTTGTTTAACCATGCAGTTGCGAAATCATCATTCTGCAAACACAACTGAGAACATTATGATACGTAATGGGATACTGATTCTTGACTTATCTCGAGGAGAGAACGAGCACTGTTTTTAGGTCTTGCCCAATGTAAATTTGGACTCACATTATAGTAACAGATATATCGGTCTTTTGTTAACAAATGTGTTATGCAAATCTCCATCTTTACTCTTAAACGTAACTAATCAAGCATAGCAACAGCGATTGAAGGTTCTAGCCTTCTCAGAAAGCACTAAAATGTCGCCGTGCTTACATTTACAATGCCCTGGAATTTGATTTTCAACCTCCAGATGAGATTGGAAAAGCAATAGAAAATTAATCGTGCATACTAAAAGCTCGAATTACTCACAAAGCATGGGATGTGAAACGCATTTGCCGACTCGGGACTCGATGTAACCATGTTGTCCTTTCCTAATAGCCAAAGAGGTGGATCGTAACTTAACATTCTCTCTTTTATGTAGAGAGGCTTCTCAGTCACCCCCAAATAATGGTGGCCAAGAGGCAGACTCGTGACCTTGTTGCCTGGGTAGCGGTAGCATGGCTCAAGAATGTCGTAGCTGTTCAAATCTTTGACAGCCTAGAAAGTAGAGGGAAAAAATGTCAATTTATAGGCCGTATCCCACTTGCAAATCTATTTGAGGATAGTATCGGTTCTATTGCTATGAAAGCTAATAGACATGTCCCAAATTAATGTGAAAGGGACACCATCGCACCGCGTAAGCCTTGAGAAGATTCTGTCGGCATCGGTCATTTGGGGGGTCATAAAATTTCCCTTTACATGTAGCCTGACAATCCTGCAGAATCAATTGTAAAGCTTCTGCTAAACATACTCATGGGACTTCTTGAGAGCACAAATCCACTCATTAGTGCTAGCTTCCCTGTTTAACTGACCTCAAAGATGTCGCTTGAGATCAGCGCCATACCGAAGAAGAAAGGCACATGACCATTGCCATCGTATTCATCATCTGCAATCCCATTTCCAATGAGGTAACCCTGCAGTAAGGTACATTTGTTCATATTTAAAAAGTTCAGTCAGTCAAAGCCATCCTCATGGAATTGGGTGTTGCCCAAGTCATTCAGCAGAGGATGGGAAGAGGAGATGGATACCTTGAAATTGATCAGAGGCTTTTCACCTTTCTTAATTCCTGAAAGAGAAATTCAATTGCAATTACTGACAAAACTAGACAGATGAACCTGGAATTTTGTTGAGTACACCGTACCTTTTACTACATTGGAGGCAAGAGTTGGCACGTAAACTCCAGCATAAGACTCTCCTGATATGTAGAATGGATTTGAAAGGTACTCTGGATAGAGCTCGAACCACTGAATCCAAAAACAAATGATTCAGCGGCTTTACATATTAAGATTAAGAGGAGTGCTTCAATACAATGGCTTATTAGCAGCTGCTCTACTGCTATCCTACTTACTCCTTTCCTGTAAATTGACCGGCCGACTTAAACCTAACACATTCAGATTAGTGCAGGTGCATTGTTACCCTGAGAAGAAACGCATGCGTGTCAGAGGCGGTTTGAAGGTCTCCTGTCGCATAATTGCGTGGATTGTTAGAGTATGAAAAACCCACTCCACATGGTGACTCCAAATAGATAATGTTGGAGACCTGAAAATTGAGCAAGAGCACTTCCTTGTAGACCTCAGGAAACAATGAGTTACAAATTATTCTACGCCAACATGAAATACAGTAAGTGAATGGAGAAGTTCACAAAACAGAAACGATTTTACAGACCTTAGACCAGCTGAAGGGATTGAGCTGAAGTATGGGCAAGCTTCCGTTTGACTTTCCTGCTTGAAAATTAAATGGTCCTGCATGTAGGTACGGCCATGAAAGTGGGACCTTGCAACATGTGACTGCGAAAACATCATCATATGGTTTGGTGCTTAATTCGAATACCATGTTCAAAAACAAAACCATAGAAGCTGGAGCAACCGGGTCCTCCATTAAGCCACAGTACTACAGGGTCCTTGCTAGGATTCCTTTCAGACGCAATGAAATAGTAGAACAAATTCTTCTTTCCAGGGTTTCCCTTTATGGTGACGTACCTGCAAATAACAAACTCAGAATTCTCTTAGACAATTAAACGAGGCTGAGATCGAAATGACAGTAAGGACAATGGTGGATTTTGTACCCTGCATAATGACTAGAGGGTAAAGAGCCATCAAAGCCTGGTACGTGAGTAATGAGGGATTCATCAGGAGCTGCTCCAACAGCTAAAACAGTCAAAACCAAGCCTACTGTTACACCATAAGTGAACCTGAAGACCGTCATAATTCAAGCGAGATAATCAGACTAGGCGGTGCAATGTATTGTTGCTAAATAATATAGACGAGACAGGCTGGCGAGGAGTTGATCGTCTGTGCTTGGAGGCGAGCGGAAGAGAACGACGGTGTGTCTGTGCTTGGAGACGAGCGGAAGAGAACGACGGTGTTGACACTTAATGTTGGCAAATTTTGGCAACCCTAAGAAAAAAATCGCAAATAAAAGGAAAATCAATCTGATTGATTATGTATGGAAGTTGAAAATGTCAAATCTTGGTAAATGAGGAAGCAATTTCTGATCGAGGATCAAGATTTAGGGAATCAGATAAATAAAGAGCAAGAATTTTGATAAAATAAAAAAATCGAAGCAACATCGAGTTCATCGCGAAATTGCGTTTCGATTTGTAGCCTTGAATTAATGCAACAGATGATTGAAATTCGAAAATTGATATGGAAAGCGGCCGTCTGGAATCACCGCCCGTCTGCGCCGCCCGAGTCCAGTCGCCAGCCACCGCCGCGCATCACCGACGTCTCCTACCGCTCGCTCGTCGCAGCGCCCAGTCGCCCGACACCTTTGCCACCGTCCCACCTCTGCAACCGCACCACGCTCGCCGCCGCTCCGTCGCTCACTGCGCCTTCCTCTGCCCGCACCACCACCAAAGCGTCGACGACCGCGTGTCTCTCTCCGCCTGAGCCCCGCTCCCCGTGCTTGCACCAGCGCCCGACGCCCTCTCCGCCTGCTGTCCGAGCGCTGCTCTTCTCTGTGTTAGATGTATGCCCTAAAGTTGTTATGTAATAGTTACATATTAGGGATTTCATTTATACATACAAAGATTATGTTCCTTTTATTTTTAAAAAGAATTGATTAATTAATTATTGGTTCATTTAATTAATTAATTAATACCTTTTTAATAACCAACAGAAATTATATATATAAAGCTTCATGCATGTGCTTCGTGCACATGCATGAAACTTGGATGGTCAGCAACCGCTGACCATCATCCACGAATTCGTGCATGAACGGTCAGCAGTTGCTGACCATCATGCACGAAGTCGTGCATGAGCAACCGCTCATGCACGATTGTTCGTGCATGAGTGGGGACGATCAGCAACGGTTGCTGATCGTCCATCGATCAGCAACCGTTGCTGATCAGTTTATAATTTTTATTTTAAAGAGTTGTTTTTTGCGACACAAATGATAGAGAAAAGGTGGGTGTGCATTAGTTTAGAGAAAAAAGATGCTTTGCTAAAATAGAGAGAAAAGTGTGTGCGTGTTCTTGAGTCTTTGAGACGCAAGAAAGAAGAACATTATCTTGTTCGGGCCGTGACTACTATACATCAAGAATACAACGGATTCTTTCCACGTAATTGCTAGCACAATCGAAGTGGTGGATATCCGAAAGTTCTCTCTTCTGTTTGAAGTTCGTTGTTGGTGTGTCTGAACTAGAGGTCCGACGCTTGTGGGACTCGAACTGTAGAACATCCGAACCGACTTGTTTCAAAGCGCGCTTCGAGAGGTATTTCGTTTAACTCCTTTTTATGTTTAGATTTTTGATTAAAACGCACGAACAACGCCTAAGGAAAATCATGTGTAATATTTATCTTTGTTTCCGCTGTGTTTATTCTGTTGATTTTTCTTATACATGATTCATGAAACCCCAACACTCTGGACGTCAGCTGTCGACGCCCCCTTTGCCGTTCGTCGCCGCTGGTCGCAGCGCGAGCAGCCACCCAGCAGCCCGCGCCCGACTCCTCCGCCGCTGCTTCTGTTCTCTGCTCCCCTTGAATGACTAGTGAAACAGCATACTCGTGTTAAAAAGAGAGAAGGCAAAAGTTTTATATATGAAAGGGAAGGAAAAACTTGCAAAATAAATTCGCTTTTAGGAAATTGATTCAAATGGTCATTGCAATACATGATAATTTGAAAGTTACATTTTCTTTTATATTATTTGAGTGAGAATAGCGTAATTATCATAATTTTCATACAATACTCACTTAAATGCCAAAATATATTTTCTTCACTCATTTGAGTATTACAAATTTCAAAAATCGATCATTTTAATACCATTGGTAATTTACCTTGCCGAAAAATTCGGCATGAACGCCGATTTAAAATTTCATATATATAAATTATGCCATCTCTTATATATTTCAAATTTCAAATTCAAATATTTTCTACCCGGCAATAACCTTCCAAAAGTATGTCAAAAGATCTTCAAATAACATTCTTTTTACATACGTATATATGTGTACATTGTTTGCATTTTTTTTTCTTGTTGTCAATTGCTATGCATGGTGTATTCCTCTCAATGTCGTGTATTCAAATATTTTTTAAAAGGATGGTTTTAGCAAGAACTCAGCATCGCATGGTGTCCACTCCATTCTCTCAGAGCCCAACTTGCAATTCGAGCATAACGAGCTTAGTTCAGCCCAATATCATCATCGTACGTCTAAATTATCAATCAAAGTCAGCAAAATGCCCTCTCCATTCCACACCGTTGGTCTTTTGGTGGACTTGGATTTATTGACCCAAAAAAAAAAAAAAAAAATCTGCACCACATTCAAATGTATCATTTTGAGCTGGAGCTTATAAGTCGATTGACTTGGGCTCCACTAAACCCTGTCTCGATAACACTTAGCATGCAATCAAGAGTGACACGTCACACCTTACTTGATTCACCCTCTAAATCCTTATTTATTTTTTAGTAGTGTTCATTGTGATCCATACCCCAATTTGTCCCAATCTAAGTGGATTTGATTTGAAGTGGTCAAGGCTATATGTTTTTTCTGATATATTCTATCTTTCTTGTATCCTTTTTGATATATTCTTTTAAAATGAAATGCTATACACTTTACATATTTTACTTGCATACGATTAATGCTAATGCTAAAATTATTTTCACGTTTATAAGCATTTGAAATTTTTTAAGAGATTTTATAACATTATGCTTTACCTTTTAAAGTTGGACTAGACAATTATTTTTGGGGCCAATTTAATTTTCCTCTTAGCCAAGTTACTCTTTCTTCTTCTCCTTAAGTTTCCATTTCACACGCAATTTAAGAAAAAACTGATAAAATTTACTGATACTTTTATTAATAGCCATGGCCATACAGAATCATACCTATTTTTAAAAAAATCCAAGCATATGCGTATGAATATATATTTAAATTAATCAGTTGAGAAATAGAAAAAAAATTCTAAGATGGAAACTATTTAGGAAAGAAATTTAAATGGTTGTCTGAAGAGAGAAATTTGCATTTAATTTTGGAAAATAAAATATTTGTGGGATAAGCTAGTAGTTAATTGACTCTATAACGGTTTTCACAATTTTGTTATAACACGTTATCATAAAATGTAATAACAATAAACATGGGCTTTTGAAAGAATTCTAGGAAAGTTTGTTAAAATAGGACATGCCATGGGATTGACTTATCATCATTCTCATAGTATAATTTATTTAAAATTTTATTATCTTAAATTTTCTTACATGAATGATCACTTATTTCATATTTTGAAGAGAATACTGTATTTTAATATTTATATACATTATAAGTGAAGAATCTCATTTATATGATGTCCAAAGGTAAAGTCCCGCATCTTTCCCAAGTTGCTCGACATAAAATGATGGATTATGAGATTACAACGATTGGCCTTTACTGCTTTCTCATTATTTCGAAAAGGCTACTTAGAATGGCCGTTGGGCTTGAGTTGTCTCATTAAACATTTTAACTTTTATAAAATTTGAATTAATCCAGCGGTTGTGTCCATTGAGAGGCCATCTCATTAGACTTGCTTGTTCATGTATAGTTAATCCAATATTAAGATAACATTCTACATTAAAACTATCGATCCAACCAAATGTTTTAGCCTTTTGGGAATTCCAAACATATGCCGAGAAGGATAATGATTTGACATATTTGGACGTGACATGAGAAGTGACCCCTTTTCTTATTGCACACCCCGTTATCTTTTTATGGATGTTTATGTCATTATAAAATTATGCTTACAATTACGATTCTCTCAATTAGTGTAAAATCTCGGGTTACACTTCACGGTAAAAGATTATAATAACCAACAGATATTGCACCGAACACCAAGAGTGTCGCAAGCCCAAATTTGATCTGATGCGGAATGAGGATGAGACAAAGTAAACAATCTACTACCCAAATCCAATCGTATTAGTCCAATTAGCCCAAGACATCATGTGCTTGGGGCTTATAAAGTCTTTGTTCGACACCAACTTGGTCCCTCACGCAACCAAATAAAAATATAATTTACATTTGATTTATCTACTTGAGTTTTAATTTATGTCTCATATGGTTTCTAAGGATGATGGAGAATTTTATGGGTCCAGAATTCATTTATTGAAAATGGGGTTTCTTGATGATGCTCTAATACTGAATTTGCATATCACATGCTGTCAGTATTAAATAATAATTTAGCTTAAGAATCAAACTGCATCTCTCTCTCTCTCTCTCTCTCACGCAAAAAGATTGAAGTTTCAGTGGGCTTTAGACGACGTGGCATGGTCGGCTTGGACCTGCTTCCTGTGGCAAGTGAGGGTGAGGCCCACGATACCCCATTTGTGTATGTAATAAAACAGAGTGATAATTCATCCTCAACGTTTAGATATTAGCTTTAGTTACTTAGCACGGGCCTAAAGAGAGTCGACCCAAGAGGTTCCTGAAGGACTACCGCGACTCCCCCGTGGACCTCCTGCTCTCACTCGGATTCCGACCAAGCCTTCTCCCCGAATTGCAAGGGCGGGCGAAACTGTCATTGAGCTAGATTACAAAAGTCTGTTCCTTTCATTTATGTCAGTAGATGGTAGCTCAATACTTATGTCAGTAGTTGAGGCGGTACGATCTCGTCCACCGATAGAATTATAGATCAATGGATGTAATCCGAAGCCCTCAACTATAAAAGGGGTGTCCTCCTTCATTTGTAAACATCCACTACTTCCGCAATACGAAGCAAGTCTTCTTTCCAGAGCTCTTCTCTCTAGATCCCTTTCTCTCTCTACGATCCGGGTAAGGCGAGTGAGTGAGCGTTCGACTGTGTAAGGCTTGGCTTAGGTGCTTTGGCGATCCAATCTGATCCTAAAGTGCCCGAGTCGGCGCGCGCTCACGATCCCTATCGATCGACCCGTGACAAGTGGTATCAGAGCTAAAGAGAGATCGTTTCCAAGAGATTGAAGAGCACCAACTGTTTGAAAGAATGTCAAGCCAAGAAGCGGCTATAGTTAGAGAGGCCGGGCAAGTCAAAGAGACCCGCGGCCGATCAAAGAAGAGGGAGACCTCGGTGGATCCTGCGGCCACGTTCGATGAGAAGATCAGTAAGGTCCAGAGTGCTGTGCTCGAACTCATGGAAGGTCTTGACGACGTGCGAGACCGAATCATGGAGGTTGAGGGCTCGCTCCGCGAAGACTTTACGACTGGCATCAACCAAGCCACGGCTCCATTGTTTGACAAGGACGAAGCTCTCGAAGCATCGATCGATGGTTTGAATGAGCACGTCCAAATAATCGAAGAGGTAAGCCTGTGTAGGGACGAGGTCGAAGCCATGAAGGTGGAGATCCAAGAGCTCAAGACTGAGCTCACCCTATGCAAACTTAGCATCACGAATGGTGTGGTGCCTGCTCAAACGGTGACCAAGATCGAGGTGCCGAAGCCAAAGGAGTTCAAAGGCAACCGGTCCGCCCAAGAAGTGGACAACTTCGTGTGGAGCATGGAGCAGTACTTTGGCGCCGTCAACATCCGAGACGAGTCGACCAAGGTACGAACCACGTCCATGTTCTTGTCTGATACGGCGATGCTGTGGTGGCGCAATAGGTGCGATGAGATTCGACGTGGCGCTGATCCCGTGAACACGTGGGACAACTTCGTGAGGGAATTCCGCGACTATTTCTTCCCCGAGTTCACTCAACAAGAAGCCCGAAGCATGCTCCATCACCTCGAACAAAGAGGCGCGATCCGAGAGTACGTGAAGGAGTTCACAGAGCTCAAACTCCAGATTTGCAACCTAAGCGAAGAGGAGGCTTTCGGAGCGTTCATGGATGGACTCAAGCCATGGGCACAACTTGAGCTGAAGCAGCGAGACGTGAGTAGTCTAGCGCGTGCGCTGAGCATGGTCGAGTCTCTCATCCACCTCACCAGGGTTGAGCCGAGGAACAACCGAACAAGACACTGGAGATCGGATCGACTCAATGACAAAGGAAGAAACACTCCCCAAGGCACGCCCGATCAAGGCGGCCGAGCCAAGACATGGGGAGAAGGGTCTTCCTAGCCGTCCTTCCAAAGAGGTCGACCACCGATCGACTATGCGAATAAGTTCGATCAACCTCCGCCCTCTCCTTGCTTTATTTGCAAAGGTCCACACTATACCCAAAAGTGCCCAAAGAAAGGCCGAATCAACGCCCTCCTTGCCATCGAGGAAGAGAAGGAGGAGCCCAAAGAAGACAAACGGCAGATCCGGTTTGGAGCTGTGAAGATGATCAACTCCGTTCAAGCCCGATCGCCGACCAAAGGAGAAAGAATCGCTCCAAACACCGACATGTTCTTCATGGAGGTCGAAGTGGGCGGCCGGACGCTTTACACTTTGGTTGACATCGGCGCATCCAACATGTTCATGTCGACCGAGGTTGCGAAGACCTTGGGACTTCACGTGGAGCCATCCGAGAAGTCGTACAAGCCCATCAATTCGGATGACTTCCATGGCGTAGGATCAACACCCGACGTGGATGTCAAGATTGGCGGATGGAAGGGTCGAATGGCGTTCGAAGTAATCCCTCTTGACGACTATGATCTCATCCTTGGAATGCGGTTTTTCCATAGTGTGGGAGCCATGATCGACATGAGGACCAAGTGTATGATGATCCTCGACTTAAAATGCCTGTCGATGGTCCCCATGATCAAGGGAGTGGTCGACACCAAGACCATCGCATCGATCTGATGCCTCGACAAGAGCTTGAAGGCCGTCATGCGCATCAACAAGCTGTCCAAGGTAAAGCCGAAGGTCAGGTTGGATCCTACTCCAACACATGCCATGCCCATCCAAGCGCTCTTCCCCAATGTTGAGTGTGCGCCCCGTGTTCCGTCCAAGCCGAAGACCGAACCGTGTGCATCCGACTTCATCATCGAAGGTTGTGGCCCTTCATTCATGAGCGTCCGAGCGAAGCGCAACAAGAACAACAAAGCTCGTGCCAAAGCCCGTGCTGGGGCCAAGAAAGCCGACCGCCAAGCTGAGAGCGACGAGGACGTCGCTCAATTGAGTGGGGGAGAATGTCACGGGCCTAAAGAGAGTCGACCCAAGAGGTTCCTGGAGGACTACCACGACTCACCCGTGGACCTCCTGCTCTCACTCGAATTCCCACCATGCCTTCTCCTCGAATTGCAAGGGCGGGCGAAACTATCATTGAGCTAGATTACAGAAGTTTGTTCCTTTCATTTATGTCGGTAGATGGTAGCTCAATACTTATGTCGATAGTTGAGGCGGTACGATCTCGTCCACCGATAGAATTCTAGATCAATGGATGTAATCCGAAGCCCTCAACTATAAAAGGGGTGTCCTCCTTCATTTGTAAACATCCACTACTTCCGCAATACGAAGCAAGTCTTCTTTCCAGAGCTCTTCTCTCTAGATCCCTTTCTCTCTCTACGATCCGGGTAAGACGAGCGAGTGAGCGTTCGACTGTGTAAGGCTTGGCTTAGGTGCTTTGGCGATCCAATCCGATCCTAAAGTGCCCGAGTCGCCGCGCGGTCACGATCCCTATCGATCGACCCGTGACACTTGATTCAGACGTATTATGCAAAATAGTTTTGCGCAATATCACTTATTGCATTCCCCAATTCATGGTCATGCATACGATGCGAGTTGATAGGTTCGTACTCTTTTTAAGCCACTTTTTAAGCCAATTGTGTCACTCGATTTTCAATCCAATGTCTCATGGTTGACTTTTTTACAAGCTGAACATTTGACTTTCAACAATTCTCCCTCTCGAAGCATTCCAAGTTAAATTATAAAAAATAAAATATCAAGCATGGTGAATGCTTCACAAGTGAACCAAAACTTGACTGCAAGATATATCTCTTCCATTTCTTTTTTTACGCATTATTCGAGGTTATAAAGTCTTAGCTTGGGCGTGGTTGATCAAATAATAGTATAACATCTGTTGGAGAAAACTCTTTTATTATTTTGAAGTTGACAAAACGTTTCAATCAGTCTAGTCTAAATAACTCCAGACTCTACTGACAAAGTTTGAAGACCACCAGACTCAAGACTTGAAGTCTGCCCTCACTGACAGTTTCCAGACAAATAAAGAAGACTTATCCAGATGACGGATTATCTTCAAGGATTCGATTCGTATGTTTTTGGAAGACCTTTTTGGCTGAATACATCATCAGTAAGATTGATTATTCTTATTGGAATGTACTCCGATTTGAAGATCTTTTGAAAGGCGAGCAAACTTGGAAAGTTCTACTTATGGAAACCAAAGATCTTAATTGTATGGGTGAACATGATTGACAGGCTTTCATCACTAATCTTTCAACAACTCGAGATCACCTTAATTAATTATGTCCAACAGGTAGATTAGAAGAATTCTTTTAGAAAGTGCCAACGGTTATGAAGGCATGAAGGAAATCGATTTGAAATTCGATGATGTGTTGCTCACGAGAACTGGCCTTCCCCACCAAAAATCATTCTCGCATAGCCCAAACCGGCACCAGCTACTGAAACCAAACGGACAATCTTTGCCTCTGGCCACAATTTTGACAAATTCGGCTAGAGAATCGCCCACCATCAAGCATAACTCCTCCCCATCTACTACTGTTGCGTACTTCGTTTTGGCATCCGCTATCATGTCGCGTATTACATTCACCATTCCGTCGAACTCCAACTCAATTTTTCCAGCCGTTGGCTGACCAGATTGCACCCACGTGACGGCAAAAAGATTGCCGCAAGAATTCGCGGGTATCGCCAAATTGATCTTCTCGCGCAAGTTAACTGGCATACAAACTACGAAAGTCCTTTGTTCGCCATGTTTATTTCGGCAAATATTGACGAAAGCCCTACCCAGTAGTGCCGAAACGGCCTCCACCCTTGAAGGCCGGGAATTGTTGCCCATCGAGTCCTTTGCATCGTCCCTAGCTAAGGCTTTCAGCTTCGATAAAGCATCGGCGTTGAACCTCAACCTACTCATGATGAGTTCCTCGTTGCCAATACGTCGTGGACTCAAATTCGGAACCGCCAACCCTTTCACTGGGAGTAGAGATGACAACTCGAAACTCGGAGTGACTATCGCGTCTACATTACCTCGGCAAGTGGTAGCCACAAATTAATGAACATCGCCATGGTGTACATGTCGCCGATCTTGTGTGTAAAGCGCACGCTGATCGCTAATCCGCTACACTCAAATGCATTCACTTGAATCACAACTAATGGATTGCCAACTACGTTAGTCGGATACTGTTGGGAATAACGGATCCCCGAAAACCGGATTCGACACTAAATCGAACCCCTAAAGCAATGCGGAAGACAAAGCCCGAGAAAATCACGTATCACCGATCGTAAAGCACACTACGGATTCGAGCGTACCTTGTTAGCCACAGATTAGACACCGACGCCGATAGAAGAAGAGAAACTTGGCCCTGTTCGATCCGATGACGCCTTGAAGGGAAGGAAAAAGTTGCTGGAGCCTTACTGTTTTTCCTTTTTCTTTTTGGAGAGAGAGAGAGCTCGAGGGAGAATACGTACGTACGTTGAATTTCCAAAAATGTGTCTTCTCTCTCTCTCCTCCCTTTTATACGTCCCTCCATCCACGGGCCCTATTCCCGTGGGCCGGGCTTTTTGGGCCCAACTTGGGCGGACGGGCCTTAAGCCCATCGCTAATAAAACCTTCATCTCCCACTCGCACATGGTGAGCCGAACAGTATTCTCTTTACCTCTCTTAAACATTCATACCGGTGAATAATCCGTGCGACCAGCATACTTTGAAAGCTCGTTGCTATACATCTGTTAGGAATATATAGCAGCTCATAATGGGCGTCACACTCTGAGTAGATTTAGTATGTAGTACCCTAGATCGATCGATCACATTTATATCTCTCTTGATCTCTTTTAAACAATGATATATTTATATATATATTGTATTCATAATTATAATTATCACAAAGACAGTCATAATTGGTCGACCAGTGAATACAAAACTATAATGTGATTCTCCAAAATCGATCTTCATCTTCCCTTCAAACTCTCAATTTCAATTCAGCTTGCTTTTCTAGAAATGCCCCATTAGATCGAATCATCTCATGACCATTGGCAACACCCTAAGATAGCAAACACTAAATAGAAATCTTGAGAATAAGTAAGAGTCATGAGGGGACTAAAAATTGAGGAACTCTTTTCCTTAAGAGTCTCACACGTCATAAAAGTTGAGATCAAACTTTTTACCACTCTTATTGGTCGTCTCATGCATACGTAGTATGAAATACGTATTACGGTATTAACTCCTTTCCCATGGAGCGTATGTCTACACCTTTCAATACCGTATAGATAATAGTTCAGACATACCAAATGTCTAACTTGAGTTCACGTATCTACTCATTCACAAAATTCATCAGAACTCACATCTGGCATCTTAGACAGATAAAGTAAAATATATGGGGTTTTTTACTTTCGACATATGTCCTCATCTTAACACTTAGTTAAAGCGACATGCGTATTTTAAGCTTGAGCTCTCAATTATCACTTAGATAATAAGCTTTAAAATAGTGTCATCTCTATTTATCACACAGTAAATAGAGGCGATTACCCGTCTGAGTGGGCTAATCTTATATCTGTCCGACATACTTTCTCAACTTAAAATAATGCACTGAGCATTAAGATGCATAAAGATCATACATAGATTCATAAGCATTAATCAATGAAAAACAAAATTTCATAAATGTGAACAACTCAGGGAAATTACAATTCAGTACATCAGACTCTACGCAATCCTAGAGATTTTACATGACCACAAAACACATCTCTAGGTATTGGCTTTGTCATAGGATCTGCTACCATTCTATGTGTAGATATGTACTGTAAGTTCACATCCTTTCGTGCAACCATATCTTTTACAAAGTTATACTTGGTATTTATATGTTTGGTCTTGCCATGATACTTTGGATCTTTGGTATATGCTATAGCTGCTTGGCTATCACTGTTAACCAATAATTGATTTGCAGCTTTCTCAATAACACCTAAATGATCTAAAAATCTCTTAAGCCAAACTCCTTCTTGTCTTGCTTTCTGATAATGCCACGAACTCAGCTTCCATCGTGGATAAGGCTATACACATTTGCTTCTTACTACTCCATGATATGGCGCCATTGTTCAGTAAGAAAGTAAATTCAGAGGTAGATTTTCTTTCATCTAAATCTCCTCCCCAATCAGCATCTGAATAGCCTTCAAGTTGCAGGTCCTTTCCTTGGTAATTCAACTTGTAATCAGCAGTTCCCTTCAGATACCTTAGTATTCTCTTAACGGCCTTCCAATGTGCTGGACCTGGATTGGATTGGTATATACTCACCATTCCAACTGCAAAACATATGTCGGGTCTTGTACACATCATAGCGTACATCAAGCTCTCAACAGCACTAGCATAAGGAACATGTTTCGCTTGTTCCTTCTCTTATGGAGTCCTTGGACACAGTCTATGGCTCAATCCTTCACCTTTTGCAATAGGAGTGTATATAGGTTTACAATCTTGCATACGAAATTGTTCAAGAACATTATTTATATATGTTTCTTGCGAAAGAGACAACGATCTCTTCGAACAATCTCTTGAAATCTTAACTCCAAGAATGTATGCAGCCTCACCCATATCCTTCATCTCAAAGTTGGAAGATAACCAACTCTTGACAGTATTAACAAACTCTCTATTGCTTCCGGCAATTAGTATATCATCAACATATAATGATATGATTACAAATTGATCCTTAGATCTTTTGATATATACACAATGATCCTCATCTATCATTGTAAAATCATATGCCATTATGGCATTATGAAAACGTATATACCATTGTCTTGATAACTGCTTAAGGCCATATATCGACCTCAAAAGTCAACATACATTTTCTTATTTGCCTTTCACTATGAAACCAGCAGGTTGTTCCATATATATTTCTTCCTCTAATTCTCCATTGAGGAAAGCAATCTTTACATCCATTTGATGTAACTCAAGATCCAGACTAGCCACTATTGCCAGAATAATGCGAATCGAGGTAAATCTCACTATAGGAGAAAATGTATCTTCATAATCAATTCCTTCCTGTTGATTATACCCCTTCGCCACAAGGCAAGCCTTATGCCTTTCTATCGAGCCATCAGCCTTTCGCTTTATTTTGAGAACCCATTTATTCCCAATAGCTCTACGTCCTTTTGGAAAATCAACCAGTTCCCAAACTTGGTTTGATTTCATTGACTCAATTTCCTCTTCCATTGCATGAATCCATTTTTCTTTACTAGGGCAATTCAGAGCCTCATTAATATTTCTTGGCTCATCCTCATCTTGTGGAGCAACCATAAAAGTTTCCCCTTCAATGTCAAAACGTCGACGAGGAATACTTTGGCGACGTGTTCGCCGTATGGGAGATTGTACACTTTGCACATCAGTCCCCATTTGTCGCGACCAAATTTTCCGGGTGTGGACCACCTAAGGTTTGGCTAATGGATTGTTAAGCCTAGACTTAACTCGGGCTCTCCCAAGCCCATACCAATTCGCAACTTAGATTTAAGTTTTTAACATGCAATGGATTTTCAATTAGGAGTCGCCACTAATCTATTTTTGGTGGGTCGATTAGAAACCCAAGTAAAATAACGGGAGATTCACTTTACTCCTACGAACCAGAGACTATGGGTACGGGGACTTGGTTACACTAGATTCCTCAATGCCCTTTCGGTACATTTCTTTTTATTTTGAAAAATGTTTGGCAAGCAGTTTTGATTGATTTTAAATTTATTTCCCTAACATGTGAGACGATCATGCAGGTGCACAATCCATCAATTTAACACCCAATAAAGCAAATAGAAAATGCAGGACTTACCTCGTAACAACGAAAGCATCTGCAATGTTAATTCAAAATCCACATCAACAACCTTGGATATGGTTTCTAATTAACACACAAATTCTCTTTTTTTGTTTTCACTTATTTAATGAAAATTATGCAATATGCGATGCAATATTAACTAAATAACCTAACTCTAATGACATGTAACTTCTAGTTGAATGGGCCTAGCAACAACTACCACATGACATGCATTTCAATGAATCTAATCCTAATGATGTGCATGTGACATTTTCCTTTTCTTTCATTTCTTTCTTTTTCCTAAAAGAATGCAATCTATCCTAGAAAATAAAACTAATTCAACCTATGGCATTTTTTATTTTTCATGAAATTCGAAATTAGGTGAAATGTGAAAATTACCTAATTAGATTAAGATCCTAATTAGTTTATATTAGGAATTAGGTTGAGCCAAATCCTAATTTGAACTAAAATATTATCTTAACCTAAATAATCCTAAAATGCAATCTATTTGATACAATACCTACACTTATAATAAATTTAAAAAACTATTATCTAAAATTAAAATAAGTGCAATTTTAATCCCAATATGCAATGATGTGCAAAATATGTCCTAATTCTACATGACATATGCATGATGATTTTTTTGCTGTTTTTATTAATTTTCGAAATTAATAATTGCCAAGTAATTAAGCATGCAACCTAAATTAAAATCTAGCAACCTAAATTGATTTGTTTGAATTTTTTTTTGATTTTTATGAAATTCGAAATTAAAATTCCTATTCTAAATATGCAAACCCTAAAACAAGTAATATCCTAACGTGCATCTAATCTAACCCAATTTTTATTTCTGAAATTCATGATAAATAGAATGCTTTGCCTTAATATGCAAATAACCCTAAACATGTGATATTCTATCTCAAACATATCTCAAGATAAATAAAAATGACCATATCCATTCAAAATTACCCCAAAAAGGACATCACATATCGCTCAGATCAAGGTATAATATTTCGCTAGTAAAATCGATAATTTGATCTTAAGCCTTAAAGATCAAAACATCAATTTTATTCCCGTTTAATTAATTATTTCATCTAAAGCCTTATAGATGAAATAAAAAAATCGTGGTGCGGTTGCGAATCGGGTGATACATTGAGATTTTCAATTATGCATAGAGAAATAAACAAAGAAACCAAGACATAAAAATAAAATAAGATAAAATAAACCAGCTTAATAAAATAAAGCAAATCTACCTAATTCGATTTTTTTTCTTTTTTTAATAAAAGAAAATCTTGACCACCGGTTTGGGGCTCCGGCGAGGGGGAAGATCGTCGGCTAGGGTTCCAGCGAGGGCTCAGCAGGCACCGGCAGCAAGTGAGCGGTGAGCGCGTTGCGGATCGGCACGGGGCGGCGTCGGATCTGGAAGCGGGCGTCGCGCGGCTGCGCGAGCTTCGGGTTGCAGCTCCGGCAACAATCGATAGGGCGGCGGCACTGCTCATAGAGGCTGGCAGAGCGAGACTAGCGGGCGGTGTCGCGGGCAGAGCAGGGGCTTCGACGCGTTCCGGCGAGGCAGATCTAGGCAGAGGCGGGCCGATCTGGAGCAACGACGTCAGGGAGCAACTCCGGTGCGGCGGTCGATGTTGATGCGGCAAATCAGCGACGGCGGGGCAGCAGAAATGTCAGATCGTCGCCGGATCTGGGAGTTGCAGGTGACAGGACCGATCTGCTGGGTCTTCGGGCACCGGGGCTCGCGGACGAAGATGCGGCGGCGGAACGTCGGGGGGCGGCTCAGGCGAGGGGCGACGTCGCGGCTTCGGGCAGACTGGCGCAAGCACTCGCGGACGGAGGTCGGCGGCGATGAGCAGCAACGGTGCCGGCTGCTCTTCGGGGAAGATGAACAGTAGCCGATTAGCGTTTCGGCTACTTTTTTTTTTTTCTCTTTTTTAGTTTTTCCTCTCTCCACTCACTTTTCACCTTATTCTCTCTTTTTTACCGACGAAAAAGAACCCCCCTTTTCCCACCGTACGCAACTCTTTTATACACCCTAAAGAATGTATCTTTGCGGTATATTTCATTGCCAATTTTGTTCATGTAAAATTCCATTGAATATATCATTTCACCCTACTCAATATTTTTTGCATAACCGATAAAAAAAAAATCCCTTTTGCGCAAAAATGCATCTCCCAGTGTATATTACCTAAATATGAAAAATCTTAACAAAATATAACAAAAAACAAAAAATAAAATTTTCCTAAACTATATGCCATGTGATTATGATTTTTTTATTTTATTTTTTATTTTTTATTTAGCAAAAATTAACCCCAAAAATTTAGGTGTCAACACCATCATGCTCCCACTTGAATTAGGTAATAATGATGTCGTCTCATCATGTGGTTGTAATTGAGAATGACTTGAATTTAATTCATCACTTCTCATATTACTCCCACTTGGACGAACTTCACTAAAATCATTATCTTGATCCAAGATTTTAAATAGGGAGTAATCTTCACCTATTTTGCCCTTCTTAGGAAATTCATCATCTAAGAATGTGACATCCCGTGATTCAAATTCAGTTATACTCCCACTTTCCTGCTCACCTATGAACACATATCCTTTCGAGTGTTCGGAGTATCTTATGAAAATACTCTTCTTTCCTCTATGACCCAATTTCCCAAACTTGTGAGAGGACTCATGTGTATAGGCAGCACAACCCCATGACTTAAGAAAACTTAAGTCCGATTTTCTACCTGTCCATAACTCATATGGAGTGGAAGTAACTGATTTGGAAGACACCCGGTTAAGTATATACGCAGCAGTTAACAATGCATCACTCCAAAAAGTAATAGGTAAGTTAGCATGCGTCATCATGGACCTAACCATTTCCAATAGGGTTCTGTTTCTTCTCTCTGCAACACCATTTTGTTGAGGAGTATACAAAATAGACAACTGTCTTTCTCTTCATTTTTCATCACATAATTTTCTGAACTCATCAGATAAATATTCTCGACCTCGATCGGATCTCAATGTTTTTATTTTCTTGTCTAATTGATTTTCTACCAAGTTCATAAACCTTTTGAAACAACTTATTGCTTCAGATTTATGAGAAATCAAATAGACATATCTGAATCGAGTATAATCATCTATAAAAGTGATGAAATAAACAGCCATATGCCTTCCTCTCACATTCATTGCACCACAGACATCAGAATGAATTAAATGCAGAGGAAATTCAGCTCTTTTGCTCTTTCCAAATGGTTTCCGTGTCGTTTTCCCTTCTAGGCAATGCTTACAGATGGGCAAATCGACTTTTTCAATGTTGCCCAACAAGCCCTCTTTAGCTAGTCTATTCATACGTTATTGGCCAATGTGACCAAATCTAGAATGCCACACATTCACATCATTATCATATGAATTAAGAGACATGATAAGGGAATAACAAACATTTGCATTAACATAGTCGATATCTAATACAATGAAACCATCTAGAAAATAACCACAACAATAGTAATTTGTATTTAAAAACAAATCCACACCTCTATTATAGAAGTTCATATTAAAATCTAGTCTAACCAATACTAAAACGGACACTAAATTCCGACGAATCTTTGGAGCATACAATACATCATGAAGGAACAAAATTCGTCCACCACACATGTTCAATTGGCAGGTGCCAATTCCTTTCACTTCAGCTCTAGAGTTGTTTCCCACATAGATCCACTTAGTTCCAATTGATACTCGTCGGAATTCCACGAAGGACCCTCTATCCTTCGCTACATGGTTTGTCGCTTCTGAATCTACAGTCCACAAAGGATTAGACTCAGTTAAGAATATAGAACTCAACACAAAAGTAAAGTTCTGGAAAGCACAATGGGTGTTTACCTTCTTTGGCTCACGACAGTCGCGAGCATAGTGACCCTTCTTATCACAATTGAAAAACTTCACCCTTATGAGCTTCTTCATTCGAGGACGCTTTCCTTTTTCATGTTGGTTAAGCTTGGGTTTCTTCCCTGAAGGACTTGCTTCCTTGCCTTTCCCTTTATCAAACCAATTAGGACGTTTGCGCTTGAAACTCGAAGCTCCATGTGAGCTAGAACTAGTATGATAGAGTTCAGCATCTGGTTTAGCCGCCAAGAGGCGGTCCTCTTCCAGCTCAAGATGACACATTGCATCCCCGAAAGTTTTGATATTATCATTATGGGTTAGGTGCACCTTCATATGCTTCCAACTTTGAGGCAATGAACAAATCACTGCTTGCACTTGCTGCTCATCTGTCAGGACATGGCCAGCATCTTTCAGCTCATTTATCATATTTGACATCTTTCTAAGATGTTCCTTCATGGTTTGACCATAAGGCTTCTTATAAGAGTCAAACCTGATAGTGAGCTGCCTCAGTCTAGTCACCGAAGTGTGACCACATCTTGCCGCCAATGCTTCCCACATTTCTTTGGCATTGTCAAAACGCCTAAACTCTCGCATGACGTCATTGTCCATGTTGCTCAGCAACGTAATGCGAGCAAGAGAGTTCTTTCTTTTCCACGCAGCAAAGCTTCCTTGTCTCTTTTGTGCTGTGCAGTGGTTCCTTCTTCAGGTTCAACCATGGTCAGGTTAAGAGCCTCAAGTGCTTCTTGCTCTTCCAGCACATACTGGATTTTCATTTACCAAATTTCATAGTTGTCACCATTGAGCTTTTCACATTTGTTCAGCTCGGCAACTATGCTCTTTGTGGCTAAAGCCATTGATCTGAACACATCAGACAAATATGCACGAATTATTAATGCCTATCATTTATGCATCCCTATTTACATAGACCTATTATATTAATGAATAATTTCAAGTAAGGCTTCAGAATCAAAAGATCACTATGTTTCCAATCATCCTCCAAAAAATCCTAACTTAAAACTATCATTAATATGATTGTCATATGCAAAATCAATTCTATGAAGCTACAAAAACTTCTGAAACTACCCACAGCTAATCACCCACAACAACCAGCAATAACAGAAAGCAACAGATAATGGACATCTAATAAAACAATAATGCTTTCAACTAACACAACCAATATATAGGTTGCTACATCAACAACGATTAGGTAGTAAACAATACAAAAGATGTCCACAAAGCACACTAAACTAAGATCAGCCAATACAACTAACACCAAGTCAGCACACGAACTGGGAAAGATCCTCTTTTGTTCAATTTCTTGATCTTTTCCCTTGTAACAATAGAGTAATATTTATTTACAAAATCTATCACAATTTTCTTATATGAAGCAGCTCCGTTGACATCCCATACGCGATTCAACACATCTTGCCATTCAGGTGAAAGAGTATTTATGAAAAATCGCACCATCTCTGACTGTGGCATGGGACGACCATTCCATATGACCTTTTGAATTTTTCCGTTGACTTCAAGGACATGATCAATTAAGTCACCACTCTCCCATCGATGATCAGTCAGCTCAGCTATCAACTTAGACAGTCTTTTCTTTTGTTCATCGGTAATTGCGCGAATAGGTGTGCGCAACCTTAGGGGAGGCATTGTTCCTGCAACAAATGCAAAACAAATAAGGGATCACATATAATCCACATAGACTTAATTGAAAAAGAAACACATTCTTTTCCTCCTCCTTTTTTTTTTTGGTCAACAGTCAACGATCAACGGTCGTCGGTCAACGGTTAACGGTCATAGGGTCAACGGTCAAGTCGTTGGTGGTCGGACCAGTCGGACCGGACGAGCTGGTCGGACCGGTCAGATCCAGCCGGACCCGGTCGGACAAACCGACCGTACGTACCACGCGCGTGCGCTGGCTGATGTCACGCAGACGTCAACCGGCACGTGCCGCGCACGTGCCAGGCGGCCGCGGGTCGGGTCGCTGGCTGGTGACCGCCCGGTCAACCGTCGTCGGCGATGACATCATCGGTGACATCATCCCAGCGGTTACCGACCGTTGGGTGACGTCACGGTGACATCATCGCGTCACGCCAGCACGCGTTGATTCGCCAACCGGCGCGTGCCGATTCGCCGCCGTCGGCGCGCATGTGCCGGTTCGCCGACCGGCGCGTGTGTCGCACGTGCTGGGCGAGCCAACACTTCCGGGTGCGTTGCCCCCACGCGCAGCACCTTCTGGCCGCGCACGACATGTCGCCGGACTCATCTCGACGACCTCTTTCACCCAGTTCCTTCAGAAATTGATTTCGACTTACGAAAACTCAGAAAAAAGGACGAACAGCGCTCAAGTGTCGGGATTTCTCACCCCAATCCGTACGGCCGAATTACTTTTGCGAAAAATCAATCAAAAAACATTAAACTAGTCGGGAAAACGTGAACTAGGGCTCTGATACCAATGTTAGGAATAACGGATCCCCGAAAACCGGATTCGACACTAAATCGAACCCCTAAAGCAATGCGGAAGACGAAGCCCGGGAAAATCACGTATCACCGATCGTAAAGCACACCACGGATTCGAGTGTACCTTGTTAGCCACAAATTAGACACCGACGCCGATAGAGGAAGAGAAACTTGGCCCTGTTCGATCCGATGACGCCTTAAAGGGAAGGAAAAAGTTGCCGGAGCCTTACTGTTTTTCCTTTTTCTTTTTGGAGAGAGAGCGCGCGGGAGAAGATGTACGTACGTTGAATTTCCAAAAAGGTGTCTTCTCTCTCTCTCTCTCTCCTCTCTTTTATACGTCCCTCCATCCACGGGCCCTATTTCCGTGGGCCGGGCTTTTTGGGCCCAACTTGGGCGGACGGGCCTTAAGCCCATCGCTAATAAAACCTTCGGATACTTCGACAAACGTTCAAGCAAATCAATGTCGGGATCTCCATGGAGAAGCTTAACAATCTGGCCATCCACTTTGGCGTAAACGAACTCAACTCCAAGGTCATTGCAATCAATAAAACAATCATCATCCTCGATATATCTCCCTGCCATAGGATAAAAGAGTGTTAAGATTTCAGAAAGTGACTCCTCCATCTGGAGAAGCCTTTGAGAAATATCAACTCCTGGGTTCTCAATGTTATCTCTATAGTAGAACATAACGCCTATGTAAATTGGCATTTGAAGCTGATCCAGTGATGTTAACTTCAATTTTCGCTGGTTGTTCGGTGTCGGCACCGATGGTTTGACAAACTTCTTTCATCGTACTTCCACCTTCATGCTTGTATTGCTTCTCAAGATATCTAGTCAAACAAGGATGGTGAGTACGATTGTGTGCAAGATTTGTCCAGCGTAATGCTCGTTTTATACAGCTAACCAAGAAGATATTTAAGTCCTGGAATTAATATGCATCTTAAGACTGGTGTGACGGAGTCGTTATATGTCCATTCCCCATCTCCCTCATCAAGATTTTCTTTTTATGACCAAATCAAGTAATGTGAGGAACGAATGTGTGGCATCCAAGAATTTCAACGATCATCGGACAGGTGACGGTTGTGACCAATCGATAAAAGTATTATCGAACTATAGCAATGGTATAAATGACGGGCAGTCATCCGTATTTGTTTATTTGTCGGATTGGCATAGTATGTTAAGCAATGGATTGATCAACCATGCAACAAGAGAAAATCTTTGGACTATGATTGATTAATATTTTATTTTTGAACCGAAAGGATGGAATTCGGTCTTTCATAAGGAATATGCGTGCTGAAATTTAAAGAATAAATTTTTTTAGGATGTTGGACGGCACGCAAGAATTTCAATTTTATCCTTGTATATGAAACAATTTGATTATGGGGATATTAAATTAATTTGGGCTTTTATTTTAAGGACTTTGGGCCCAAAATTTCGGGCCCAAGCAAGCCCAAAGAGCCCCCCAAGAAAGTCGACTGGACCAAGAAAAAGGGGGGGATGCCATCCAACACTTGTCTTTGATTACCTCCACTTGTCCATGCTTACCTTCCACTTGTCCTTTCCATGAGAACACTTGTCACCTGCATGCAAAAAAGGGTGATTAACTATTAATCAAAGAACAAAAAGGGAGGGGGTTTCGGAATTGAAGGGAGAGAGAGAAAGGGTCGAGTGAGAGGCCCAAAGAGAGGGTGAGCGGGCGTGAGCTGCGAGGGGGAAGAGGAAGGCCGTCTTCCGCCGTGTCCAAGCTGCCGCCGTTAACACCACTGATCCCCGTCGCCGTTGAGCCAAGCCGAGACCCTCCTGAACCCCTGTTTTTGGCCAGCAATCGAGTAGAGAGGTTTAAACCTCTTTATACGGAAATGTTAAATCTGGAAATTTTACAGAACGTCAATAAGGAATACCGGAATTTTTACTCTTGATACGTAAGGAATTTTTTTTTTTTTTTTTTGTAAAGGTAAGAAGTGTAATAGATTTTGCACAAAATTACAAGGGGGGATGCCTTGATACGTAAGGAATTTGACATGGTGTTCTTCACAAAAATTTTTCCTTAAAGTCTCATTGATAACATGTTAAAATTTCACAAATTTCCAAGGTCATTTAGTATTTATTTCGAAATATTTACCAGAACTGTGCATGGTAAAATTCGAGTTGCTCTATTTTCGAATTTTCACAAAATGTCCCAAAAACGAATATGTTTTGTAATGGTTATGTGATATGATGATACTGGAATTGGCATATCATGCAATATTGAGATGTGATGAGACTCAAGAGACATTTTGTCATTGCATTGAATAGTGTTTTTGGAAATTAAGATGTTAATTGTTACCGTTGGACCCTCGAGTCAACAATGCCCCGTGAGTCGGGATGTTCAGAGGTTCGAATGAGTCAATGCCCTTTGGATGCCGAGTTGTATTATGAATAGATGCCCAGAGGTTTTCCCCAGAAGTGTCGGGATGCCCGGTTATATTATGATACATGCCCGGAGGGTGGGGGGTTGTATTATGATGCATGCTCGGAGGTTAGGGGTAACCATGCCTATGGTCCCCAGTGATTCCTCGTAATGCCAGGTGGGGCGCGAGATGCCCAAAAGTTTGAATAAATCGATGCCCTTTGGATGCCCGGTTGTATTTTGAATACATGCCCGGAGGCTTCCGCGACGCCAGGGTTGGGTGCGGAATCCCAGAAGGATGCAAACATTGGTCATCTGGGGGGATAAAACCGTTTGAACGATTAAAACCGATGATTATATTAAATGTGAATGTGGTTTGGTTATGAGACTAAATTGTATGGCATGGAATGAGACGTGTCATAATAGTTTGGCCCCATGACTGGGACTGGTGTAACTGGACATGATGCATCTGAATCTTTTAAAATTGCATTTGCCATAGCATTAAAGGATTTCATGATTTTGATGTATATTGATCCATCGACTACCTGATTTTTGTCTACCATACTTGAATTTGGATATTAATAGTAATGCTTGATATAGCTTGATGAATATTTTACTGCTAAGTGATTATACTCACCCCATTTGGCGACTAATATTTCATGCTAGACAAGATACCTCTGCCGCCATCGCCACCAGCAGATAGACCGAGTAGTTGGATATGGCCGCGAGGAGGAGGACAGCAGAGGAAGGAACTTTTGGATGCCGACACTAATCGATGGACTTTAAGTATACAACTATTTCAAAATATGTCGGTCATCTTTTGAAAGTATAGCCAAGTATAGAAGACTACAGCATTTTGGTGTACTGACGTATGATGTCCATCTAGTTATGTAAATAAAAGTGTTCGACTTTAACTTATATAAGATGTTTAGTTGGTGTGTAATGTTTTCTAAATATAGGGAAGAGAGTTGTTGGATACGCTTCCACCATATAAATTGCGCAGGGACCGATCTAAATGATATAAACCTCCAAGATTGATAGACCTTCAGGTCAAGCAAGAAAATGATAATCGAACTGTGGCGACCCTAGCGGTTCGGGAGCCGTCAAGGGGTGCCACAAAATGTATATATTAGATCCATCTGAGAAACATGGAATACTAAATACCTTATAAACCTCTCATAATTTTTTTTGGCCACGTGCACCTCGCCTGTTTCACCTTCTTATAATACACATGAATTGTTAATTTCCAAACGATGAAGTTTATATATGGATATTAGAGACATCATTATTAGATAATATTGTTAGAGACATTCTTAGATCTTAAGGATAATTTACGCCCAAGTATCCACAACTATATCTCGAGAGAGACTAGCACGGAACCCCACCACCATGGCCCTCCACTTAAGACGTGAGAGCAACGCGAGAGTTCGAACTTGCAACCTCTCGATGAGGAACCAAGCCGCCCTACCAATGCAGCTGCCCATTGGTGGGTTTAAATATAATATTTTATGTCTTGTTATTTTCTAAAATAGCTAATAACCTTATTAAATAGATTATTCCTTTTCCTATACGTATTGTTCTGTATCGCATCTCGCATGGAACCCACCAAGCCACGTTACTTGGGCTCATTCATCTCGACCGCTGACTTCCAGTGCACCACCATGTAGAGATTGCCACAGGAATTCTCGTGCCATAGGAGATCTGTCCGTCCACGCAAGTTCACAGTGTGCGCAATTAGGAGCGGCTTGGATTGCGTATTTTTAAGCTTGGCAATGTCCAAGAGAGCAATCGACGCGAAAGCCGTGACCAGTTCCACACGAGAGGGTTCCCTTCCGGAATCGAACCCTCCCCTCTTCGCTGCGGCTTTGAGTTTCGAGATGGATTGGCTGTCAAACATAAATCTTTTCATGACGTGTTTCGCACCTGGCAGTAGTCTGACGGGAGCTCGAGCTTAGTCAAGTCGCTTGGTGGGAAAATAGATGATCCATCAAAGCACGGACGGATCACCTTGTTAATGCTTGTGCGACATGCCATCGCTCACTTGCTCAGGAAGGACGACGTAGTGTGCATGCCAGCAATTCTGTGTGAGAAGCGCAGGCCGACCACGATGCCGCCACAAGCGGACGAGCTCATTTGGACAACCACTAGAGGTGGCACAATCTGGTCGTTTGGATGAGGTAGAGTTGCCAAATGATTGAGGACATCATCAGGGTCAGTTTCTCCATGGAGAATTTGATCCAGAGTGCCATCAACTTCGGCTTCCAAGAACTCCACTCCTTGGTCTTCACATTCGCCGAGGCACTTCTCTTCAACGTATTGGCCCGCAAGAGGGTAAAAGAGGGTTAGGGTTTCCGCAAGCGATTTCTCGAGTAGCAGAAATCTCCCGCCATTAGGTACGAATGAAGGGTAGCGTACATCCTTTTTGGATGAGTAGAAGAGAATGATACCAACATAAACTGGAGGCTGAAGCTGATCAAATAGAGAGACTTTTAGCTTGCGAATGCGGTTAGCTCTTGGAGCTGGGGGTTTGATCAATTTCTTGCTCTTTGTCTCGATCTTTAGTTTTCTTCCAAAGTTGGCTTCACTATCGTGCTTTTTCCCACTCGTTAGTATCACCCTATATATAGAATTCTATCTCTCAAACCCTTCACACTAAAATAAATTAATAATAAAAAGTGGAGTTAATAACACAAAAAATCCAAACCGATACACACATAACAAATTTATCCCCAACTAATTTTTTACCAGGAAAAATCCCAAACTGGTACAACAAATTTACCCAAAACTAATATTTTGACTATTGAAAATCTCAAATCAGTACACATATGAAAAATTTACTCTAAATTATTTTTTTTACCACGAAAAATCCCAAAATAGTATACCCGTAATAAATTTACCATCCATTAACTTCCGTTAAATTTTACTATTAAATTTGTTGATATGGATTAGACATGGTGATGTGGTAAGTTCATGTGGAAATCCATAGGGTTAATATCAAGAAAAACACCAAATTTATCACATGTGTACAATTAAATTTGTCATAGGTATAGTTTGGGGTTTTCGTGATATTTATTCTACCATGCCACATCACCATGTGTCCTTAACGTCAGCAAATTTAGCGGTAGAATTTGACAGAAGCTAATGAAGGTAAATTTATAACAGATGTACAAATCTGAGTTTTTCCGTAGTCAAAAAATTAATTTTTAGTAAATTTATTACATGTATATTAGTTTGGGGTTTTTTATTATCAAAAAAATTAGTTTGGGATAGATTTATCATGGGTCTACCAGTTTAAGATTTTTCATGGTATTAACCCTAAAATATCTTACCAAATAATATAATAGTTTGTACAGGTCATAACAAGTGACATGCCCCTAAGTTTCATGCATAAAATTATTAAAAGTGTAAACCCACTAAAAATTAGTTTGTATAGACACTTGTTAAACAATGATCCATTTATAATTAAGCTAATACCACGGAAAACTGCAAACTAATATACCTGTGATTAACTTACCTTCCTTTGAATTTTATTGACAAATTGCTAAGTTAATTTTGGGGTTTTATCCTCAATTTATCATAGGCGTACTAATTTGTGATTTTTTTATGGTATTAATATAATTTTATCATCAAACTAGCACATCTATGATAAATTTACTCTTCGTTAATTTCCATTAAATTTTATTGTCAAATTATTGAATTGGATTATATGTACTAATTTAGAGTATCATCCTCCATTAATAACAGGTGTACCGATTTGTGATTTTCATGGTATTAATCCAATTTAATACATGCTAACATATGGTTAATTTGTTAAGAATGTACCAATTTGGAGTTTTTGATTTAAAAAAATTAGGTTTTGGTGAATTCATCATGAGTGTGCTAATTTAGATTTTTCGTGATATTAACATTTTTAACTAAACTCCTTGATGAATTCTTCAACAACCTAGCCTGTGGGAGATACTAAGTGGTTGTGATGAAGAGAGAGCCCACACGAGAGGTTGTGATAAGAAGAGAGCCTATGAGGGCGTAAGGACTTCGAGACTGTGTTCGTCTATCTGCACAAAAGTACCTTCAATAGTGAGAGACAACATAGACAGTGTTTCCACCATGTGATGATGACCCCAATGCAAAGTGCATAGTAAGTGCCAAAACTTAACATAGATGGACATTTTAGTACCAAATGTTCCAAAATGTATTCTTAAGTGCCAAAATCGAAAAAGAATTTAAGTGCCAACGATGAAGGCTTTTTTCACTAATGCGATAATTCTAAAATAAATAAAAAAAATTATCCACGTGGCAATTCTTTGAAAAAAAAGTATCAACATGGAATTTAAAAAAAAAAAAAGTCCACGAGGCGTATAAGCCCCAAAATTAATTTTTGATATAAATATTAATTTAAAAAAAAGGCAGCCACAGCTTTGGCGAGGGCCTCTATGGCACTAGCCACTACCGCCATCCCACCATTGTTAGAAAGAGCCGGTGACGGTGGGGTGAAGGTCAACCAAGGTTGTCAAGGCCCCAACCAATGGCCGACAACCCTAGCCAATCGCTAGCAAGGGCTTAAAGGCCTTCCCCCAAATCCAACAAAGGTCACCGAACCTCACCCCATCATTGCTGGCCTTTTTCGATGATGGTGGGGCGACAATGGCCATCGCTAATTTGCTACTACTCCTCTTTTTTCATTTAATTTTTTTAATTTAATTAATATTTATAATAAAAATCAATTTTGGGGCAAAATAACGTCGTTTTGCACATTCATTGCTAAGTAGGCAACTTCGGTGAGCCACATAGACCAATTTATTCTTAAATTAATGCCACATCAAATTTCCACCTACCCGGACACTTTGCAATTCACTCAAGGCTTCCATCTAAAATAGTGATCCCGGCATCTTTTCTTCATATTAAAAATGTTCAAGAAATCATTCACGTGTATGGAAACACATTAATTTCGAACCAAAAAACTAATATCTTACTTTTTCAAACCCACCCATTTAATATAATTCTTAAAATCTAATTTTTGGTGTCAAACCCGACACTTGAGATTTTATGAATAAAGTCCATATTTTTCACAATCAATACTCAATTTGCAATATCCAACTATCAAATTCATAATTTGAATACATAGCAGCGATCAACATGAAATTCTGACAATTTAAGATCCTGGAATAATTTATGAAAATAATAAATAATTAAATTTATTCCGAAAATTAATTAAATAATAATATTTTATATAATTTTATATAATATAAAATATTATTAAATAATTAAATAATTTCGAAATACTTATTTAATCAAAAAAATAATCAATTAAGGTCTAATCAAGATTATACTAATATAAACATCTACTTAGCCTTAATCAATCATACATTAAACTAATCACACCCCCTAATCTAATCCACACTTAAATAAACTAAACTAACAACATAATCTCACTTAACTTAAACTAAACCTCCATAAAGCATCATTAACCTTCTAATCAACGTTTAGAAGCTAAACTCACCAAAATCAATTTCCGACGAGTCCATGGTGAAGACGACAGCAAGGCGGTCAATAAACCTCCATGCGGCGACACCAAGCGAGGACTTGAAGGCACCCAAAACAGGCCTTGAAGATCTGAAGCTTGCTGGAATTCCAGTTACTGATCTTGGCCGGAAGAAGAGGCGTCGACGGCTGGTTGGGCGGAGAAACGGCGAGGATGGACAGCAGCAGCTTAGGCGGTGACTGGCAGTGGCTCCGGCAGTGTTAGTGACGGCAAGTAGCTACTGGTGACTCCGGATGACGGTGCTGGAGGGTCGAGGTCGCACAAGCAGTGGGCGGAGCAGAGTGCAAGCTAGCGTCGGCTGGCTCGCGATGGCTCTCCAATGAGTTGGACAACCATCACGATGGCTCAAGCGACTACGGAGAGACTAAGACGTGGCCTAGGCAAACGGATGACAATGCTGGACGACGAACGGAACAGCGACGAAAGGAGCGAAGTAGCGAGTAAGCGAGCAAAGCAGCGCACGCGCGGGCGAACGTAGCGGTGAGCGGCAATGGTGAGGGCTCCGACTGGCATGCGAGCGACCAAACGAGCAAGCGGAGGGGCAGGCCGAGCAGCTTGCTAGTTCGCATGGCTTCTCTCTCTCCGCTCCAACTCCCAAGGAATTCCTTGAATCAAGGAAGAAGATGAAGTGTGATGTGAGGACCCCTTTATGAGAGCCAATGGGCTTCTTCCACTTGTCCAAACCCCCTCCAACTTGGCCTCACCATGACCTCACATGACATCACCATCCACTCAACTCCAATCTTCCTCTACAATCTTCCAATCGGTCCATTTTGTCTCATCCCCCATGGCATACGAATTTCACATTTTTGTACATCAAATTCTTTCAATTTCATTCAATCCCCTTCCAATTGAGCCAAATTGAAATCCATAAATTTATCCAATTTCACTACACTTCAATTCACATTTTTCCTTAACCATAGAACCATCTTGGATCCCAAAAGTACGACCAAGAGTGGGCCTACCAAATTTCCCGAACCAAAATAACCATACTTTGATTTTTCGTTGAAAAACTCGATTTGCAAAAACAATCTTCTGAAGATGAGTCAACGTTCTTAAAATGATTTGTAACACAAAGGACTTCCAATTTTTGAATTTGGTTTCAATTTCACGATTAATTTCACTCTAGTGCGATCTTAGCAAGTCCTAGTCTACGGGGTAACTTTTAGGGATTTTTATGTATTTGACCTATGGTTGATCATTTTCAAGCCACAATGTACATTTTCAACACATTGGTGACTCTCGGTTGTCGTGGGAATCTCAAGATTTCAAATACGAACACAGATACCAAAATGACAAAAAAAAAAAAAACGATTCAGTGCCGATCGACAAGAATTGTGTGATCTTGTGGAATCACCCACACTTGATCACATGCCTTTGTCAAGTCAACCTATCTCCGATTACTAATTGATTTTTAACTGTGCCATAATAACCCTTGTAGATTAGCTCGGTCGATAAATCGCTTCCTGGTCAAATTCTCAAGTCTAATGTATTAGAATCCGTTGACGGCTTTACCTGATAGACTAGTTTTCCCGTGAGTGACCAATTCAGAGAAAAGAACTAGATGCGCGTAGATGAAATGCCCGACTCATTCTATTGAAAACATAATTGGAAATTCAAGATGTTACATTGCCAATGTGCCATCCGTCTTTTGGTGGAGGTAAAGTTAAGATATAAATTTATCGTCTTGAACTGAAAATTTAAATCCACTTGGTTAAAAATAATTTTTGGGGTGAAATGTCTTGATTTAAGATAAGGGAGGGCAGGACAAAGGCTAATTGGATTAAGTCTTAAAAGGAAATATTTGTTACCGTAAGTTTCTCTCTTGGTACATATATCATGAGGAGAAATTGTTCAATTAGTTCTAAACCTACTATACAGATGTCAACTCAGCCTTGAACTTTTTGATTTTGCCAATTCAATCTTTAAACTTTGCTTGAAATACCAATATAGTCATTCTAGCCAACTTTCGCCGAAAATTACTGACATATTAGTGTGCTACCTATGATGTCCAACGATGAATGGATTGTCATGTCAATAACTTCCGACAAAAATTAATTAAAATGGCTACATTGGAATTTTGTGTAAAATTTTATGACCAAATTGATAAAATTGAAATATCTATGGCTGAATTAATATCCATATAATAAGTTTAAAACCGATTGGGTACTTTGCAGTTTAGATAGTTAATTACCGTGTAAGTTTACAGGTTTTATCACAGGATGGATGGAGATTCTCTTTATCCCCCTTCTTGTTATTTTTTTGATATCGCAATGATTTCGATCATTATTCTACATGAATGTGGTTTACTTTTGAGTTCGCGACTAAATTATATGTGTTAACATTGATATTATTGAGACATCACTGAAGAGATCTTATCGAAATGAAGAAATAGAATCAAAAGAAATTAGGGTTAAATGTTTTGAGATAAGCGAGTAGAAAATCCTTTACGAATAAAGAATAGTTGAGGATTATTACTATCAAGATAGAGGCACTCTTCGATAAATTTGGGGCTCATTCACTTAACGTTGCACGACGTTTTACCAACTACAGTAAAAAAAAAAAATGCTTAGGTTTGCCCTTTCGATCCAGCGGGGAGGATGGGCTGGTAATTCGTATTTTCGTGTTGTCTTCGCATTGACCATTTGTGTCGTTTCTTATCGTAATAAATATGTGGCTATGTAATTGTGTATTCCTTTTCTTCAAAAATGAACCAAAAAAAAAAAAAAATGATGGATACCACGAAAAACTTTAAACTATTATACCTATGACAAATTTACCCCAAATTTATATACCTATAACAAATTTACCCCAAATGACCATAAAAAAAATCTCAAACTGGTACATACATAACAAGTCTATAAATAGGAGAGTCTTATAATTGATCTTGTTAAAGGTGAAATGAACGAAAAGTCTATCCATCTCATTCTCTTCTTCATGTGAGTTGCGAGTGTTTGACCTTCAATTTCTTCCATCACAGATATCATAAAGGGTTTTGGATTCAAAGAGATCTTCATTGCATTGCATTACAAGAATTGATGCATGATTTTGAATTACGGCATAACATGGGATCAGTAATATATACAGTAAGTTTTGCAGTATAACAAGTATTAATGCATGATTCATCTGTGTCAATGTCGATTACATCTGTCATACTTTACCGGATGCAATAACAAAGTTCATTCGTCTAGTCTCTTTGGAGACATTGAACAAAAGTCGGGAGTACCGATCTCTCCCTATGTTACAATATAGACCAAATTCAAGTCGGCTGTTTTGAGCACAGTGGAGAAATCAAGAAACCGCACAGCAAGATTTTATTGAAAACTTGATGAACTTTTCAGGTACATAAGTTCTATTGGTCCTGTTCTGCGATGTAGTAATTTCAGATTGGTTTTCCATCTAGCCAACGAGTATAGAAATCCAATGATTCCCGCGGCTTGTATTGAGGGACCGTATGCCCCGCTCCCTGCACCAATGACAAGACGGTTATTATTAGCATCAGACAACTAGATGACTAGTACAACCAGCGGCACTTGTGCGATTAGAAATAAATCGGCTTAAGTGCATTCCCGTAAAACAAAGAATAGAATTGCTTCTGAGCCTCAAAAGCGAGACAAAGGTTTTCATCTTCGGTATCAACTATCAAAAGGCAAGGATTTGTGAATTTGAACTTCAAATATCTCATTTTCAAACATCATACGAAATTAGTTCGTTAAGGATAAATTGAGCTTTTCTCTAGGATTTAGACACAGACAACTCTTTCTATTTTGTCGTAGACATTGAGAAAGAACTTTTGACATCGTTTTGTATACTGTCGCATCTTCTGTCCATAGAGATTAAGTATATATTATCAGCATTGTTCTATTGCATTGTGCCACATTCCAGATTGTTTTGACAGAGCGACCGAAATATGCAGAAAACGGCACGCTCTTCATGATAATGCCGTGACCTTGTTCTAGTCTTTTTTGTGCAACGAATTGTGAGTCTTAAGATATGATGGGTAAGAAGGTTCATTGGTTCCTGACCTTGACAGTTAGGAATGTGAGGTTGTGGTCATACCCTTGCAGATACCTGAAACGAGTTGGAAAAGCTTGAATGCTTAGAGTAGAATGCTTAGAGCAGCTTAGAGTAATCACCCACAGTGGCATTGCATGATAATTTGAATTCGTGGATGCACTTAAAAGCGACGGAAATATGAATGAACAGAGTATTTGCAACATTTCTACTCTTTGACCATGAGTACTAGTTGATAAGATTATACCTTGCAAGTGCTAAGCATTACTGCCAAGCATGGGATGAAGTAAGAACTTACCCAGCGACCTGCTCGCTGGAGATCCACGATCTCCATTCATCAACAATTTTGTATCCAAGTGACCTGGTCCACGCTTGAGTACCAGTGTAAGGTACGACTGAATCATGATCTCCACTGAGAGCAGATAAAAGAACTGTCAATTAACGACAATCAAAAGAAAAAGTGGCAACAACTATTAGGATCAAATAGATTAATTCGACAAGTTCAAGTTACATCAATCCTATTAGGAGTGCCATGGCAAGAAGAGACATCTCAGTAATGCAGAGGGCATGAACATCACATATCTCACCTGTATATCAGTGCCCTGTATCCCTCAGAAATCAAACTTTTGTGATACGGGATCATACTTCCTGTATCAATGGTATAGTTTCTCCGCACTCTAATGGCACATATCTCCCAAGGACCTGCCACACTCGCCTATCACACGTAAGATAAGCAAATGCCCGATCAAATAACTGGAAGCTTGACATTTCTGTAGCAAAGAAAAGCAACAAATTTAACACTTTACCGGTGCTGCATGGATTGCTTCCCGAACTGCTTCGTTGTTTAACCATGCAGTTGCAAAATCATCATTCTGCAAACTCACAACTGAGAACATTATGATACGTAATGGGATACCGATGCTTGACTTATCTTGAGGAGAGAACGAGCACTGTTTTTGGGTCTCGCCCAATGTAAATTTGGACTCACATTATAGTAACAGATATATCGGTCTTTTGTTAACAAATGTTTAATGCAAATCTCCATCTTCTATCTTAAACGTAACTAATCAAGCACAGCAACAGCGATTGAAGGTTCTAGTTTTCTCAGAAAGCACTAAAATGTCACCATGCTTACATTTACAATGCCCTGGAATTTGATTTTCAACCTCCAGATGAGATTGGAAAAGCAATAGAAAATTAATCGTGCATACTAAAAGCTCGAATTACTCACAAAGCATGGGATGTGAAATGCGTTTGCCGACTGGGGACTTGATGTAACCATGTTGTCCTTTCCTAATAGCCAAAGAGGTGAATCGTAACTGAACATTCTTTCTCTTGTGTAGAGAGGCTTCTCAGTCACCCCCAAATGATGGTGGCCAAGAGGCAGACTCGTGACCTTGTTGCCTGGGTAGCGGTAGCATGGCTCAAGAATGTCGTATCTATTCAAATCTGTCACAGCCTAGAAAGTAGAGGGAAAACATGTCAATTTATAGGCCGTATCCCACTTGCAAATCTATTTGAGGATAGTATCGGTTCTATTGCTATTAAAGCTCATAGACATGTCCCAAATTAATGTGAAAGGGACACCGTCGCACCGCATAAGCCTTGAAAATATTCTGTCGGCATCGGTCATTTGGGGGGTCATAAAATTTCCCTTTACATGTAGCCTGACAATCCTGCAGAATCAATTGTAAAGCTTCTGCTAAATATACTCATGGGACTTCTTGAGAGCACAAATCCACTCATTAGTGCTAGCTTCCCTGTTTAACTGACCTCAAAGATGTCACTTGAGATCAGCGCCATACCGAAGAAGAAAGGCACATGACCATTGCCATCGTATTCGTCATCTGCAATCCCATTTCCAATGAGGTAACCCTGCAGTAAGGTACATTTGTTCATATTTAAAAAGTTCAGTCAGTCAAAGCCATCCACATGGAATTGGGTGTTGCCCAAGTCATTCAGCAGAGGATGGGAAGAGGAGATGGATACCTTGAAATTGATCAGAGGCTTCTCACCTTTCTTAATTCCTGAAAGAGAAATTCATTTGCAATTACTGACAAAACTAGACAGATGAACCTGGAATTTTGTTGAGTACACCGTACCTTTTACTACATTGGAGGCAAGAGTCGGCACGTAAACTCCAGCATACGACTCTCCTGATATGTAGAATGGATTTGAAAGGTACTCTGGATAGAGCTCGAACCACTGAATCCAAAAACAAATGATTCAGCGGCTTTACATATTAAGATTAAGAGGAGTGCTTCAATACAATGGCTTATTAGCAGCTGCTCTACTGCTATCCTACTTATTCCTTTCCTGTAAATTGACCAGCCGACTTAAACCTAACACATTCAGATTAGTGCAGGTGCGTTGTTACCTTGAGAAGAAAGGCATGCGTGTCAGAGGCGGTTTGAAGGTCTCCTGTCGCATAATTGCGTGGATTGTTAGAGTATGATAAACCCACTCCACATGGTGAATCCAAATAGATAATGTTGGAGACCTGAAAATTGAGCAAGAGCACTTCCTTGTAGACCTCAGGAAACAATGAGTTACAAATTATTCTACGCCAACATGAAATCCAGTAAGTGAATGGAGAAGTTCACAAAACAGAAACGATTTTACAGACCTTAGACCAGCTGAAGGGATTGAGCTGAAGTGTGGGCAAGCTTCCGTTTGACTTTCCTGCTTGAAAATTAAATGGTCCTGCATGTAGGTACGGCCATGAAAATGGGACCTTGCAACATGGGACTGCAAAAACATCATCATATGGTTTGGTGCTTAATTCAAATACCATGTTCGAAAACAAAACCATCGAAGCTGGAGCAACCGGGTCCTCCGTTAAGCCACAGTACTACAGGGTCCTTGCTGGGATTCCTTTCAGACGCAATGAAATAGTAGAACAAATTCTTCTTTCCAGGGTTTCCCGGTATAGCGACGTACCTGCAAATAACGAACTCAGAATTCTCTTAGACAATTAAACGAGGCTGAGATCGAAATGACAGTAAGGACAAAGGTGGATTTGTACCCTGCATAATGACTAGAGGGTAAAGAGCCATGAAAGCCTGGTACGTGAGTAATGAGGGATTCATCAGGAGCTGCTCCAACTGCTAAAACAGTCAAAACCAAGCCTAGTGTTACACCATAAGTGAACCTGAAGACCGTCATAATTCCAGCGAGATAATCAGACTACAGCGGTGCAATGTATTGTTGCTAAATAATATAGACGAGACAGGCTGGTGAGGAGTTGATAACATATACAATGTCGTCTGTGCTTGGAGGCAAGCGGAAGAGAATGACCGTAACACAAGGACATCCATTACAGTACATAAGACATGTAGAAAAAATGGATGGTGAAAGAGACAAACCAGAATAGACATACAAATGCTTTTTGCAATCATCGACTAAAGAAATCCAATGTTGTGGACGAGATGAACTGATGAAAACAAGAAGAGAAGTTACAAGACCCAAAGAGCAGAGAGAAGAGACAAATATAAGAGTGGTTGGAGATGCTTTGTGCAATCATTGGCATTACTTCCAGAGGATTAATTCAAGGTGGAAATGCCTGAGTTGCATTCTAACTGTATAGCCCTTGACATTTGAAGAAAATTGATGTGAGACCTCAAGTTTGACCAACTGCATTAGGTGTAAACAAACCGAAGCGACTTGAGCTTTAATCGAAACACTCGAAATGTGATCAATTCAAATCTTATCAAGTTTGCACGACGCGAACATCAAACGCATATCGCTCGGTCTTCTTAACACTTCGCTTAACACAAGAACCCCATAAGTCTAATCCTTGCAGGCTACCTTTTTGACAATATGTATGTCAGTCCATTCGACATCAGCTCATTCCTTAAGGATATGTTTAGCAAGTGTTCTAACATGACATCGCTTCATGTGCACACTTACGCAATGCTAGATATGCTGTCATCCTATTTATGTAACGTTTGTTGCGATTTGGAAACTAGATTTAATGAGAACCTGAGCCCTTAATGTTGGATAACCAAGCTGAATCGAATTAAGCTCTATCCAATCAAGCTTGTCATGCAATAAAGCTAGCTTGAGAATTCAAGCTCATTCGAGTTCAAGCAATAGATTGAGTAAAGCCTAACTTTGCTCGATGGACACCAGCAATTGATGATAAGGATTTCTAGGTTCCACTTTTCCGCTCCACATAACCCTTGTTTTCAAGTTTCCAGATGAAAATGAAGGATTAGTGCATTAAGGTCAATACGTGCATTGAAAAGAATGAGATGTTGAAGAATGCTAAGTACGTTTCTATTCAACTTCTTGATATTTTTCCATCAAAATTTAAAATATGATTTAAATTTTTAGAAAGAAAATCATAAAAAAAATTATAGAAAAATTTACATGTCAATGTTTACATTTTATGAAAATTTTGAGTGTTTAATATTAAAAGAGAAAAGTCAATCTACAAAGACCCTAAATTATCGAGAAAGATAAAAAAAAAATAATACAAATGATAATTTAACCTGAGCAAGAGAGGGGAAAGAGGAGGAAATCAATAAATTATTTAAAAGATAAAAGTAATAAAAGTTCTAAAACTTGTTAAAATGCAATCAAGTTCTAAAATTTCATAAAGTACAATCAAGTCCTAACACTTATCATGAAAGTATAATCGAATTTTAAAACTTTCAAAAAGCGCAATCAACAAAAGAACTTAATTGAATTAATTTGACAAGTTTTTGGATTTAATTGCTCTTTTTTAAAATTTTCGGACTTGATTGCACTTCCGCAACAAGTATTAAAATTTAATTGCACTTTTTAAAAAACTTTAAGACTCAAGTGTACTTTCGTGATAAATTTTAAAATTTCCAATATACTTATCCAATTATCTAACTTTTAACATTATCGAGACTAACATACATGAAATAACATTGACCATCCAATTGTGGAAGGCTTGACCCGGCCCACCCCTCTTCGGGTCCACCCGATAAATCTTCAGGTGGCAATGATCCTGAAACATACACATGCGTCCGGAGGATCTAATCCTCAAGAAATGAGAGCCGTTAGATCATCTTCTTCTAATCGCAGCCATTCACTCCAATCCCACATCCCCCTTTCCCGGTCGAACATCTTCCTCATTTCAACGGGCCACTATAGGCCACTATAGTTCTGATCCAAAAAAAAAAGGTCACTATAGGTCCGAAAAAAGGACAACAAATGAATTTTTTCTTAAATATTTCGAAAAAAGACATAAATTTTCCCTCAAGGAATAAAAACGATCACCATTATCTTTTGCATCAAACAGACTACACCTAACAGGTATCGTGGCTAATTGTATCGTTATGACAACGTGTCGGCTGACATGCTGCTTTTTATTACTAACGAAATAAATAGATTCGATATTTGCAAATTCAAAAGAAAATATGTTTTTCACCGAGAAAATAAAATGGCAAACTAGACCTTCAAGCCACGATCACCCCTCCCCGATTGCATCTCCTCCACCCCCGCCGCCTTCATGGCTGTCACCGGGCGTGGTTCTGAAGTCGGCATCGGCCGCTACCTCGGATCTGGTCCAAATGAAAGTCCGGCCACGTTGGGTCTATGCCGGAGCAGGTCCCGTGCCCACGCACGTGCTGGGCCTGAAAGTTTTGGAAAATTCTAATTATTCATTACTAATTTCTTTTTATTTGTTCATTTAAAATTTTTGCAGTTTTACTTATTTGGGCTTGTAATCTCTTACATCGTGTTTTGTCCAAAGAGATGGGCATTCCAACTTCTTCTTTTTTTAATTTTCATATCTAAGTGATGAATCAAGAAATACGACTTTAATTTATTTATAACATTGACTTGTATAATAATAGGTTTATACTAATCAATATTAGAATAAATCAAATTGTGAATATCGGATTACTGCATTTAATACATCAAAGTAATCCAAGATTGGATTGACGTATTCATGATTAGATCGCCATTCGAAAGGATTCAGATACAAAATCAACCCTAGATACACATGTCAGTCATCTAACACCGAATGTATAAAAGATAATCTTACATGAGCAGTGGACCAAAGAGTAACCCTTATTTCATCTTAAATTTATCATTAGTATGAACGTGTATAATGCTATGTTCATCAAGAACTAAGAGAGTGCATGCTCAGGGAATTTAATATATAATGCTATGTTCAGAAAATACTAGCACAGAGAGAGAATGAGCTGAAAGACTATATAGCTTAGCTTTACTGCCCAGATAAAATAAAGAATCACCTCAATTCAAGGAGATGATAAGCAAATGCAAACAGAGAGAAAACAGAACAACATGCTCAGAAACAACAAGGAAAGAGACTGAGGCTTGCTAATTTTCCCACAGAATGACTAATTCCCAGGATTCAATTCTTATCCCCCTCCTCAGGTCTAATCTGAGAATCCGATGCCGAAGCATCATACGAAAACAGCCAATGAATTTTCAAGTAATGACGATTTCGAAGGGGCATCGAAAGGGTAATTACGCAATCACAATGCAAATGCAACAGTACCTCTTTTCATGTGGCTACATTTCGAGATAGGAATACTTATGTTCCTCATGACAAAACACTGGAGGATCAGATTAGTACTTAACAGCAAGCATTTTTCTGTGATCGTACTACTTTCATGCTCCCACTAGAGAACTCAATTTAGCAGTAGCAAGTATGTAAGATGTATCTAGTTTTCACTCCTTAGGACAAAAGCTTTACTTACATTTGATTTGAGCTCTTATACAAAACGGAAGGAAAAAAAATCTCAAACTGTATGATACACATTCCATTTATCAACAAGTCGGATTCCTTTGAATCAGGCTCACCATGAACTTGTCGAACTTCCCAGCACCATTCTCTATTGGTTTCCCGGACGTCGGAACCGAGCAAAACACAGAGAAGAACTAGGCCAACTTGTTTCCTTTCTTCTCTTGCTGAGGCTAGATTAAACAGCCTTTCATGGAGGGAGAACCAAGCTCCTGCTTCTTCCGTACATCGAGAACAAGAACCTCCCGCTCGACAATGGCGACCTTGTTATCGAACTGGATCCACTCGCTTTTTGACAATATGTATGTCAATACATCCGACATAAGCCCGTTCCTTAACGATGTGTTCAGCAAGTGTTCTAACATGATATCGTTTCATACATACACTAAGGCAGTACTAGACTCAAGCCCTTAATATTGGATGATCAAGCAGAATCAAGTTATGCTCTATCCAATCTCGCGTATCACGCAATAAAGCTAGCTTGAGAATTCAAGCTCATTCAAGTTCAAGTAGTAGACCAAGTAAAGCCTAACTCAGCTCAATTGATACCAACAGTTGATGACGAGGATTTCTAGACTCCTCCTTTCTACTCTAGAAAACTCTTGTTTTTAAGTCTCCGGATGAAGATGAAGGATTAGTTCATTAAGATCAATACGTGAATTGAAAAGGAGGAGATGTGGAAGAACACTAAGGACGTTGCCACTCAGCTTCTTGATACTTTCCCATCAAAATTTAAAATATTATTTAAATTTTTAAAAAGAAATCATAAAAAATTTATATAAATTTAAATGCCAATGTTTGCGTATTATGAAAATTTCAAGTGTTTAATATTAAAAGAGGAAAGTCAATCTAGAGAGACCCTAAATTATCAAGCAAGATAAAAAAAAATTTTAAAAAAAATAAAAAATAATTGAGCAAGAGAGGGAAAAGAGGGGGAAATCAATAAATTATTTAAGAGATAAGTGTACTAAAAGTCCTAAAACTTGTCACAAAAGCACAATTGAATCATAAAATTTTCAAAAGTGCAATATGTTCTCAAACTTATCATGAAGGTGTAATCAAGTTCTAAAACTTTCATAAAATGCAATCAAGTTCTAAAACTTATCAATAAAATACAATCAAGTCATAAATCTTTATAAAATTACAATAAATGAAATGATATAATTGGATCGATTAGACAAGTTTTGAGATTTGATTGTGACTTTTGAAAGTTTTAACGCTTAATTACATTTTCATGACAAGTTTTAAAATTTAATTATACTTTTTGAAATTTTTACAAATCAATTACACTTTCACAATAAGTTTTAAAACTTTCAATACCTTTATTCTATTATATAATATTTATCGAGTGCAACGTATCTTCGAAGGGACATGAAACATCCAATTGTGGAAGGCTTGACCCGGCCCACTTGCCCTTCAGGTACACCCGATAATTCTTTAGGTGCCAATGGTCCCGAATCATATTCATCCGTCGTGAGGATTTAATCCTCAAGAAATGAGAGCCGTTAGATCATCTTCTTCTAATCATAGCCATTTGCTCCAATTCCAGTGCCACTATTGGCCAAAAAAAAAAAACGTCACCGTAGCTCCAAAAAAGGACATAAAGGTCTTTTTATTTAAATGTCTCAAAAAGGCATGAATATTCACTTGGGGAATAAAAACAATCACCATTATATCAAACGGACCTCACGTGACATTTGTTGTGACTAATCGTATCAATATGGCGACGCGCTGGCCGACATGTTGCTTTTTAGTATTAAAAAGATAGATAAATTTAATATTTTCAAAATCGAAAGTAGATATGTTTTTTTGCCAAGAAAATCAAAAGGCCAAGTAGAACTTCGGGCCACAATCGCTCCTCTCCCCGATTGCATCTCCTCTAGGCCCGCCGCCTTCACAGCCATTGTCGGGCTCGGATATGAAGCAGCAGCGGTCGGCGCCTTGGATCTGGTCCATGCCGAACCAGGTCAAGGACATCTGCGTTTAGTGTGGAAGGTTTTTCATTTTTAAGAAGAAAATCTCTCCATTTGAATGACTAGTGAAACAGCATACTCGTGTTAAAAAGAGAGAAGGCAAAAGTTTTATATATGAAAGGGAAGGAAAACTTTTCAAAATAAATTTGCTTTAGGAAATTGATTCAAGTGGTTATTGCATTACATGATAATCTGAAGAGTTACATTTTTTTAATATTATTAGAGTGAAAGTGTCATAATTTTCATACAATGCTTACTTGAATGCCAAAACATTTTTTTTTCATTCACTTGACTATTACAAATTTTAAAAATCGATCACTTGAATACCATTGGTGGTTTACCTCACCGAAAAATCCGGCATGAGCGCCAATTTTAAATTTCATATATACGATATTGGGAAAATATGGCTTTGAATTAGGTAAAACAATAAAGACGGATATTTAGAGTACTCAAGTCGAACTTTGAGGCGTGATATTACTTTCTTTAAGGATTTATTTGCTCGATAACGTTACTAATGGTCACCGGCAAATATCCAAGATACAACAAAATCTCAAAATTAGAATACTAGATAACAATTCTAATATTTCTCCAAGGTCTCTCTAGGAAACAATCGAAAGAATGGCTGCAGTTTTTTCAGAAAAAAGGCTCGAAAATGATCGCTCTAGCTCTTCTAAAAATTGATAAGTATATATATAAAACAATCTTAAAACACATGCAACTCTTTGTGAAAAAATGCCAAAATTGAACAAACGTGTCCTTTCGAAAATTGTCTAATTCATAAGAAGTTGAAAGAATTACCAATTGCAACCCTTCGGGAAAAGACAAGCATCTTTCCAATGTTGTCTTGGAAAGACAAAAAATGTTGGACAAAAAAATTCAGAATAATTTTTTTAAAATAAAATTTCGAATTTTTTATTTAAAATAATTTCCGAAAATTCTCAAAAGAAAAGCAACCTTTGAATTGATTAAAATTAATAACATAAGAAAATTAAAAATAAATAAATAACAAAATGATTAGTGTTAATTAAACCGCAAGCTCGCAGGCATGCAAAGTAAGCCAAATAATCGCACAATTATTCGCGCACTTGCACACGGGTACAGTGAATTCTAGCCCCACCCAATCATTCCTTTAGGTATATAAAGGAAATCCCATATTTATTAATTGGCCTACTTCCTCCCACTTTTCCTATGTGGGACAAGAAAAACTTAGTTTGTTTTTACAGACAAACCTCCAACATAGGATTTATGCCATCTCTCATATATTTCAAATTCCAAAATCAAATATTTTCTACTTTGTAATAACCTTCCAAAAGTATGTCAGAAGATCTTCAAATAACGTTCTTTTTACATATGTATATATGTATACACTGTTTGCATTTTTTTTCTTGTTGTCAATTGCTATGCATGGTGTAATCCTCTCAATGTCGTGCATTCAAATATTTTTTAAAAGGATAGTTTTAGCAAAAACTCAGCATCGCACGGTGTCCACTTCTTTCTCTCAGAGCCCAACTTGCAATTCGAGCATAACGAGCTTAGTTCAGCCCAATATCATCATCGTACGTCTAAACTATCAATCAAAGTCAGCAAAATGCCCTCTCCCTTCCACATCGTTGGTCTTTTGGTGGACTTGGATTTATTGACCCAAAAAAAATCTGCACCACATTCAAATGTGTATCATTTTGAGCTGGAGCTTATAAGTCGATTGACTTGGGCTCCACTAAACCCTGTCTTGATAACACTTAGCATGCAATCAAGAGCGACACGGCACACCTTACTTGATTCACCCTCTAAATCCTTGTTTTAGTAGTGTTCATTCTGATCCATACCCCTATTTGTCCCAATTTAAGTGGGTTTGATTTGAAGTGGTCAAGGCTATATGTTTTTCTGATATACTCTATCTTTCTTGTATCCTTTTTGATGTATTCTTTTAAAATGAAATGCTATACACTTTACATATTTTACTTGCATACGATTAATGCTAATGCTAAAATTATTTTCACGTGTATAAGCATTTGAAATTTTTTTAAGAGATTTTATGACATTATACTTTACCTTTTAAAGTTGGACTAGACAATTATTTTTGGGGACAATGTAATTTTCCTCTTAGCCAAGTTACTCTTTCTTCTTCTCCTTAAGTTTCCATTTCACATGTAATTTAAGAAAAAACTGATAAAATTAACTGATACATTTACTAATAGCCATGGCCATACAGAGTCATACCTATAAAAAAAAAAAAATCCAAGCATATGCTTATGAATATATATTTAAATTAATCGGTTGAGAGATGGAAAAAAATTCTAAGATGGGAACTATTTAGGAAAGAAATTTAAATGGTTGTCTGAAGATAGAAATTTGCATTTAATTTTGGAAATTAAAATATTTGTGGGATAAGCTAGTAGTTAATTGACTCTATAACGGTTTTCACAATTTTGTTATAACACATTATCATAAAATGTACTAACAATAAACATGGGCTTTTGAAAGAATTCTAGGAAAGTTTGTTAAAATAGGACATGCCATGGGATTGACTTACCATCATTCTCATAGTATAATTTATTTAAAATTTTATTATCTTAAATTTTCTTACATAAATGATCACTTTTTTTTTTTTTTTGGTCGAGAATGATCACTTATTTCATATTTTGAAGAGAATACTGTATTTTAATATTTATATACGTTATCAGTGAAGAATCTCATTTATATGATGTCCAAAGGTAAAGTCCCGCATCTTTCCCTAGTTGCTCGACATAAAATGATGGATTATGAGACTACAACGACTGGCCTTCAGTACTTTCTCATTATTTCAAAAAGGCTACTTAGAATGGCCGTTGGGCTTGAATTGTCTCATTAGACATTTTCACTTTTATAAAATTTGAATTAATCCAGCGGTTGTGTCCATTGAGAGGCCATCTCATTAGACTTGCTTGTTCATGTATAGTTAATCAAATATTAAGGGTCCATTCGTTTCGCAGAAAATGACTTCCGGGAAAACGTTTTCCGGATTTTCTGATGTTCGTTTCACGGAAAAATGAACTAGTCAAGGAAAATGTTTTCCATCATTGGAAAAAAAAAAAAACACCTTTAAAAGTGAGGAAAATGTTTTCCACTCTTGAGAAGTGGAAAATGTTTGGGATAATACCCTAAAAAACCCCAAACTGGTACACTTGTGACAAATTTACCCCAAACTATTTTTTTGACCACCAAAAACCCCAAACTGGTATACTTTTGACAAATTTATTCCAAACCGGTACACTTGTGACAAATTTACCATATGTTAGTTTTCGTTAAATTTTATTCTCAAATTATTAAGTTAAATGACACGTGATGCTTAACCAAGATATCAATTTAGGATTTTACGTTCCTTTTGTCACAGTTTACAATTTTTATGATTTTTTTGTGATATTAATCCAATTTAGCATAGGGTATATTTGTCACAAATTTACCAGTTTAGGGTTTTTTGCAGTCGAATAAATTAATTTGGGGTAAATTTGTCATAAATGTACCAGTTTATAGTTTTTTATAATCAGTCGGGGTAAATTTGTCATAAGTTTACCAGTTTGAGATTTTTCATGGTCAAAAAAATAGTTTAGGGTAAATTTGTCACAAGTGTACCAGTTTGGGGTTTTTTAAGGTATTATCCCAAAATGTTTTCCATAACTTCTTCCATCTTGCTTCTTTTTACCAATACATTTTCGTTTTATTTTTATGCTTTCTTTTTCTTTTTCTTTTTCTTTTTTTTTAATAGGGTTTTTAATTTTTTTTTCCTTTTCTTTTTTTTTCTTTTCTTTCTTTCCTTTTCATCTTGTTCTTTGGTAGTGGCCGGCGACCAGCCACGGCGGCATCCGGCTGTTGGAGAAAACTTCCTTGCGTGTTTTGAAGCTGACAAAACGTTTCCATTAGTCTAGTATGAAGACTTGCAAACTATTTCATCAAAATCTAAAGATCGCCGAACCGCTAGACTCAAGATTTAAAGTCTATCCCATTGACAATTTCTAAACCGTCGTAGAAAACTTATCCAGAATTAAGTATTTCTTTAAGGATTTGATTTTATCGATTAAAGAAGATCTCTTGACTGGATATAGCATCTCGGAATCCATTATTCATCTTGAGATTGATTCAGGTATTTTGGATCCGTTGATTGGCGAAGTATACTTGGAAGGTTCTACTTATGGAAATCTAGATCCTGATTGTATAGGTGAGCAGGATTGGTGGGCTATCGTCATATTTCTTAAATAACTCGAAATCTCCAAAATTGATTCTGTCCAACCGGTAGATTGGAAGAGCTCCTTTGGTAAGTGCCAACAGTTATGATGGCATGAATGAGTATATAAGGAAAATGTTCCAGTTATTCGAGTGTATTCGCGATAGAGAAATTCCAAAGTCTGAAGTTTCTTGTTCTTTGTCAATTCAATTGTTGAGCGTGAACTTGTACTCAAAAGAGAGTTTATACTTCTGTGAGACTTTGAGGAAGTGTAGCAGAGTCTCTACACTGTGGAATCAAGGAAGAGCTATACTGTAACAAATCTTTTGATTCTTAGTGAAACCCAACCGGTGGGCTGTCAGTGCGGAAGAGTGGACGTAGGCTTGGATTAAGCCGAACCACTATAAACATTGTGTTCTTATTCTCTTCCTTGAGTTCTTTTACTTTGATCGTAACTCTATTTGATTATTAGAGTCTAATTTCCTTTTCATAATCTATTGCTAAACAGAGTTGGTTTAAAAGCAAAAGTATATACTTTACTCTGCAAAATTTGTTTTCGCACCTATTCACCCCTTCTGGGTGCTCGTACTAGCTTTCACACCGGCGACCGGCCACAAGCCAGCTCGAGCCTCGCCCCAGGTCGGCGAGGCTCCGCCTAACCCAATCTGGCAAAGCCGAGATTGGGTCTCACCAAATTGGGCAAGGCAGAGCTCTCGCCGACCGGGAGGAGCTTACGGCTCGCCAGAGGTTTGCCGGGCTCTGGTGAGCCGTGAGCTCACCGGATCTAGCGACGAAGCTCGAGCTCCCGATCTAGGTGAGCCTGAGCTCCGCCGTCAAATTTGGCAAGCTTAAGGCTCGCTAAAGCTCACCAGATCTGGCCACCGGGTCTTGGTCGGCTGCCGAGAAGTCGGCCATCGTTAGGCAGGAAGGAGGCAGCGGCAACAGAAGGAGGAGGAAGGAGGTGGCGACAGCGAAGGAAGAAGGAGGAAGAAGGAGGACGAAGGATGAAGGACGAAAGACGAAGGAAAAGAAAAAGGGAAAAAAACGAAAGAAAAAATAATAAATAATAAAAATTTCAATTTTTTAAAAATACAAATAATTAAAAATTCATTTAAAAAAATATAAAAAATAAAACTAATTTTTTGGTCAATTAAAAATATTAAAATTCAATTTTTGATAATTTTTCTCAAACAATTAAATTAGCTTACGAACAGTGGAAAATATTTTCCACTCAAAATTTAGGTTTCGGTCGAACATTGGAAAATAAAGTCATTTTCCTGAAAATGACTTCTAGGAAAATATTTTCCGGAAACATGATATTTTCCGTGAAACGAACAGACAAAGATAACATTCTACATTAAAACTATCGATCCAACCAAATGTTTTAGGCTTTTGGGAATTCCAAACATATGCCGAGAAGGATAATGATTTGACATATTAGAAGTGACCCCTTTTCATATTGCACACCCTGTTATCTTTTTATGGATGTTTATGTCATTATAAGATTATGCCTACAATTACAATTCTCTCAATTAGTGTAAAATCTCGGGTTACACTTCACGGTAAAAGATTATGATAACCAACAGATATTGCACCAAACACCAAGAGTGTCGCAAGCCCAAATTTGATCTGCTGCGGAATGAGGATGAGACAAAGTAAACAATCTATTACCCAAATCCAATCGTATTAGTCCAACTAGCCCAAGACATCATGTGCTTGGGGCTTATAAAGTCTTCGTTCGACACCGACTCGGTCCCTCATGCAACCAAATAAAAATATAATTTACATTTGATTTATCTACTTGAATTTTAATTCATGTCTCATATGGTTTCTAAGGATGATGGAGAATTTTATGGGTCCAGAATTCATTTATTGAAAATGGGGTTTCTTGATGATGCTCTAATACTGAATTTGCATATCACATGCTGTCAGTATTAAATAATAATTTAGCTTAAGAATCAAACTGCATCTCTCTCTCTCTCTCTCTCTCTCTCTCTCTCTCTCTCTAACGCAAAAAGATTGAAGTTTCAGTGGGCTTTGGACGACGTAGCATGGCCCACTTGGACCTGCTTCCTGTGGCAAGTGGGGGTGAGGCCCACGATACCCCATTTGTGCATGTAATAAAACAGAGTGATAATTCATCCTCAACGTTTAGATATTAGCTTTAGTTGCTTAAACCTAATAGACTTGATTCAGACCTATTATGCAAAATAGTTTAGCACAGTATCACCTATTGCATTCCCCAGTTCATGGTCATGCATACAATGCGAGTTGATAGGTTCGTACTCGTTTTAAGCCAATTGTGTCACTCGATTTTCAATCCAATGTCTCATAAATGACTTTTTTACAAGCTGAACATTTGACTTTCAGCAACTCTCCCTCTCGAAGCATTCCGAGTTCAAACTATAAAAAATGAAATATCAAGTGTGGTGAATACTTCACAAGTGAACCAAAACTTGACTGCAAGATATATCTCTTCCATTTCTTTTTTGACGCATTATTTGAGGTTATAGAGTCTTAGCTTGGGCGTGGTTGATCAAATAATAGTATAACATCAATCTTATGAGAAAGGTGAATTCTATGTCAAAATATGATCACATATGTAGCGAGTGTGGGATTTTTAGGGTAATGCCTCAAGGAGGCAGTCATGCCGATTGCCTCTTTCCATCATTTTATTAATAATTTTAAAAAAAAAAAATAACACATGCCTATCATGCGGACATAAATTTGTTTTCATTCATTATGCAACTCTATACGTTAGTCTAGGTCTAGTTCTACTTTTATAAAGGACCTACACATCCGAGAGGGTGGTCGAACCTCGTTATCGAATTTTGGTTTTTCTTTTTCTTTTTTATAAGGTACTCACTTGGCGCCACTTCTCCTAGAAAAACTAAGTTATGTCAACATTTTTAGTCATTCTAACTGAACGGAGCTTTCAACCAAAAAAAAAAAAAAATAGACGGAGCTGATGAAATACTTACTGTTTAAAATAAACTCTCATATCTAAGGTCTCTCAATGGACGGACTACAAAAGCGGCGACAGGTAGCTGAGTGAGGCGTAAAAGAAGGAGAGATGGAGGAAGGGAGAGAGGTTTTCTAATGATTTTATATACTTGAGTGTAATGTTCACCCAAAATTTTAAAAAGAGCCAGCAATTGGACGCCGCACCCGATCAGGGATAGCTGAAAAACAACACCGCAAGCTAATTTTGATCCTTGCGAAACCATACTCCAATGGTAATCTTTCCCGCTTTTCTTTGCAAAAATACAAACAATTAAAGACCAAATCGAAAGTAGCTCTACACGCTTGGATCTGCGACTCATTCCAATGTAAGCAGACCGAAATATGTCCCAAGAGAAAGTTCAAAAGACGCATACCAAAGCACTTTCCTCTTCATTTGCTTCTGTCAGCAGGCCTGTATTCTTCAACTCGTCGAGATGACGCGGTCAAAGACTGCGAACTGAAATTTTTAAAAACTTTTTAAATATGTCCATTACGAGTATTATGCCAACTTGAATTTTAGGCATTTCGAGGGACGTTCTTAAAATTTTTTGGCACTTAAATAATCGATTAAAAGTTATGGTACTTAAATGCAGTTTTTTTTAGAAATTTTTCCACATGAGTGGTTGAAAAAAAGTTATGATATTAAAATAAGCATCATACGAAAGTATTGACACTTGTGATATCTTTATCCAAACCAAAATGTATGCAGCACATTCACATGCATCACTTTAGACTGGCTTGTTTGTTAATTTCAAATTGGCTCGAGCTCCACCAAGCCCGAGTCTTGAGATCACTTCATCAGAAAGCCAGGTTCAGCTTCAATTTATTTCGCATGTGCATCCATGACATTTGTGAAATTTCATGTGTCATTCCTAATTATAATTTAAAATTAAGAAACATCTAAACAAACTGGGGAAGTTAGGATCCTAGTAAACTTGAGCTCGAGTTGGTGCGTGATTATTGATGATGCCTTTTATTTCTTGATGGCTTTGTGAAAAGATGGGTGAGTTGCTCGAAGAAACTATTGTATTACTCTCATTTAGCTACCAAATCAAGTGTAATTTACTACGACGGTGCATCATGTGCAGTGCAGTCAATGCGCTCCCAGACCTCAAATGGAGTTCATCAAATAAATGGAGTATATATCTTCCACAGTGATTCCTTCCAACTTGAACCAAGCAACTTAACATATTCATCCTTCCACATACTAGAGAAGGTCAAAAGAGGAAAACGTTAAGTTAAATACTAAAAAACACATTCTGTTTATTACTTGAAATGGAAGCTCTCCTATCCATCTGATAACACAAAGCACTTCTTCAAAGTCGGGCAAGTTTCTCCACCTCTCTTACTCTTCTGGTACACATGCACAATATAATCATTAATGGTTTTAACCAAGATAAGATGCAAGAAATTGGTTTGCAAGAAAAGGGCCAAGCTTACCTGCTAAACAAGCTCCTATTCGCGTTGTTGAATTGTTCTTTTGAACCAAAGCATGGTGATCATTGTTATCACCGAGAATTCCTCGACAGCCCTGTCCATCGCTCGAAAGTAAGAGATCCTCCAAGATCGCTTGAAATGCAAGATGCTACAAAATCCCAGAAATCCCACTGTAAACCCAGGTCCTAATCCTGCATAAAACCAATCATGGATATCCAAATTGCCTCCGCTAGGCCTATCTCCACTTGAATTATCACCGTTGTGCCCATCCCTGCTGGGTGGCTCATCTCCAGGACATATCTTCGAAAGAGGAGCTCCACATAGTCCATTGTTGCCACGATAAACAGATTCATCATCCACAGTACGCAGATGGTTGCCGGATGGAATACGGCCAGAGAGTTTGTTGAAGGACAGATTCAAATGACTAAGGAAGTCCATGTTGGATATGCTTGGAGGGATGGTACCTGACAGTTTGTTTCTGGAAAGATCAAGAGATTCCAAGTGTTTTAGGTCACCGATGTTTGAGGGGATGTGACCACTTATATTATTTTGAGAGAGATTCATATTTTGAAGTTTGACAAGCCTAGTAAACTCTTCTGGTAGCTGCCCATCCAACATGTTTGCAGAAAGGTCAATTAAGAAGAAGTATGAAATCACATCACCATATATTTGGCTGGTTCCCTTTGTGTTAACCATAACATTGAGACCGAAAATATATGACCAGTCCTCATAATAAAGGGCACTATCAACCATGGACAAGAATCCGTCAATACAATTGGGAATGGGTCCGGAAATGTTATTCTGTGCTAGGCTCAAGAACCGAAGATAGCGAAGCTGGCAAAATTGCAGAGGAATGCCTCCAACAAAGTGATTTTTCTCTAAATTAATCATTGCCAATGATTGAGAATGTTTCCCAAATGGAGGTAACCTACCCGTGAATTCATTGTCGCTGAGGTCAAAAAAAGTCATCTGTTGTAGATTCGACAAACAATTTGGGATTACTCCACTAAATCCATTCCTATGTAGGCTAAGAACTTGTAATTGCTGAAGATGGCACAAGGATTTCGAAATCTGACCATTCAACTTGTTATCCCCAAATACAAAAGTCTTCACCTTTTGCGATGCTCTCCAACATCGAGGAAGTCTCCCAGACAGTTGGTTTTTTGAGAGATTAATTTCAATCAGGTCATTCAACTTACACAATGAACTTGATATACCACTGGTGAGATTATTACCCCAAAGTCTCAGTACTATTAACCGTGGCATCTTGTCTCCGATGTCTTGGGGAACTTGGCCATTAAGCATGTTGCTTGAGATATCCAAATGTGTAATATTAGTGGAAATGTTGTAGAGCCAATCAGGAATGTCATCTGAGATGCTCACATTTGACATCATCAAACTGGTAATGTTTCTCTGTGTTTGAAGCCATTTTGGAAATTCAGGTCCCACTTTACAATCTGACAAATCTATCTCGTGAACTTGGAATGGCGGAACCCAGGTAGAGCTCACATTTAATATGAGCTCATTGGAAGAAATGTCTAAGCTGGTCAAGCTTCCGAGATTTTCAAAGTGAAGTTTGCTTAAAACTCCATACAAAAAATTATTGTGGACTTGGAGCTCCTTCAGATTCGATAGTTGCCCAATACTTTCTGGAATGATCCCACTCAATTTGTTATCATTCAGATGCAACTCTCTTAGAGATGATAGCTCCCCCAAATTGGCAGGAATAGAACCAGAAATCGAGTTCAATGAAAGATCGAGGAACTCTAGTTCTTTGAAATCTCCGAATTGATTTGGGAGGTCACCACTAAATTTATTGCAAGAAACATCAAAGATCTTCCACTTACTCTGGACACAACCATGAGGACCATCTAAGATGACGGAGATACTCCCATTGAAGTAGTTTCTGCTTAATTGTACCACTTGCAATTTGCAAAGATTGCTCATGTTTTTTGGAAATTCACCATGTAGCGAATCTAAAGACACGTCAAAGAAGGCAAGCCTTTGATTATTCTCAATGATTGCCGTGGGAAAAGGACCTTTGATATGAAAGTTGTCAAACAAATCAATATGTTCTAACTTGCTCAAGTTATAGATCCATGGAGGAATAGAACTTAAATTATTGGACTCGATAGTGAGGAATCTAAGAGAGGTGAAATTGGCCTGCAAAGAGCTAGAAATATCTTGCAATTGGCAATTGCTCAATCCTAAAGATTGCAAAGATGAAAGCATGTTAATGGAACCAAACCAATCTTTGGCACTCGAAAGGCCAACACCAGACATGTGCAAGTATCTCAAGGAAGATAACTTTGACATCCAATCAAGATCGTTCGAGGTTAAATAACCTAGAACAAAGTCATTACTAAAATCCAAGTATTGTAATTTGGAAAGGTTATTGAGCTGCCTAGGAATATCTCCATTGAAGCCTGCATATGAGAGGTTGAGATACTCTAATTTTTGAAGAGAAGCAAAGAACATCGGGATTTTATGGGTTGAAAAGTTGTTGACGCTAAGATCCAGGTGCTTCAGATACTTCAGTTCAGTTAAAGAAGGAACTATGTTACCTCCCAACCTGCACTTATATGAAGGTTCAAGCATATCAATCTCTTCAATACATGGATTATGAAGATCGAGCTTTAGGACATGGCCTGTCTTCTCGTTACATTCAACTCCTTCCCACTTGCAACATTCCTCACCGGTCCATGATGACAAGCGTTTCCAAGGATCAGTGAGACCATGCTTGAACTTTAGAAGAGCTTCCCTCTCCACACCAATACAACTTACATTTGTCGAAGCAATGGAATGACTGAATTCGACAATTTGAGTGACAAAGATTGCCAACAAGAAGGTAGACACAAGGCCACCGCAAGACGCCATAGGTTTTTCAGGATCTAAGAACAAGTATTGCTTGGTCTTTGATTCACCAAGAAAAGAGTCACTACAATATATTGTTGGGGTCATTTCCTGATCACTGTCAATCATGAATCGGTAGAGGATGACTCTTAACTTTCCAAGTCAATGACCTCCAAGACCCGCCACACGGTCCACCCATCAAAATCAATCCAAAACGGTAACATCTTTAATCTTTGTAAAAAGGTTGAAGGAGGCCGACAAACAAAAGCGAAGAGCTTCCCCTTTTTTACCAATACAACTTACATTGGTTGAAGCGATGGAATGACCAAATTCAATTACTTGAATGACAAATATTGCTAATAAGAAGATAGTCACAACGCTGTCGCAAGACGTCATAGGTTCTTTAGGATCTAAGAACAAGTATTGCTTGGTCTTTGATTCACCAAGAAAAGAGTCACTATAATATATTGTTGGGGTCATTTTTTATCACTGTCAATCATGACTTGCTAGAGGATGACTCATTTTTCCAAAGGCAATGACTTTCAAGACCCACCGGTCCACCTATCAAAATCAATCCAAAACTCGTATCATCTTGAATCTTTGTAATAAGGTTAAAGGAGGACGACAAACAAAAGCGAAGAAAGAGGGACGCTAATGGCACTGTGTACCTCTAAAACTGGCTATTGTTAATGTATGATCTCCAGAAATTAGTTATTGCAAGTGTCAACAATCCACCGCACCCTATTTTATCACAAAATGACCAGTATTATGAAATAGTAACTTTCATTTTTTCTAATAGAAAAAGGTAACCCTCCTTTCATTTAAGCAACATCTAGATTAGTGACCCATAGTATAATAAAAATGGAGATATATCCAAAAAAATCCTAATCCTATTGTATAAATACTAATTTAGTCATAAATTTGTCAATTTGGCTAATGTAGTCCTGAACCTTTTAATGAATTTCTAATATAGTCCATCCGGCTAATTTAGGTCGGAAATCATTTATGTGGCAGCTCAGTTAGCACCAACCATCTTACATGGTAAAGCCAGTAGTTGATGTAGGAAGGTAATTTGAACGCCATAGTTTTGCAAAATTTTTAAATTTTTCATTCTTTTGTCTTGTTCTTTTTTTTTTTTTTTTTCTTTTTTTTACTCTTTACTTTCCTGTTGAACACTTGTATTCGTCTCCTTCAAGGTGGAGGAGACAATGAACGCCAAATCGTCCTGAAGTTATATTTTTCCTTGAGACAATATTCATTGTCTCCCCGAATCACATCCATTGCTCTACCAATGTCAAGCCCGACGTCGTCTCGCTCGACGGCTGGGACTTCCTTGAGACTTACGCCAAGATCCGTGATGACGGCAAGCTTCATGTCACTGTGGGAGAATGCAATGCATGGAGGCAGTCCCTTGGCTCCAGCTCCTTCCCCAGGTTAACCTCGAGGTCATCAAACTTCACAAGTGCTAAGATTTACACCATGAGCTCGTCTCAAAACACATTCTGGAACCTGGCGGCGAGGGTTGCCGGCCATCACCAACATGCTAACGACCCTCAGTCGGTCCTTGCCGGCAGAGGGAAGAAGATGAATATTAGAGAAGAAAGAGTAGGGGGAAAAAGAGAAAAAAAAAAAGAAAGAAAAATGAGAAAATAAGTTAAAAACCACGTCATTTTATCTAAGATTGTTCATATAAGATGCAGGTGGTGCCACTTAGGATGGAAATACTAACTGGATCGCCACATCAACGATTTCCATCCTAAATTGAGCGGATGGACTTCTTTGAAAAATTGTAAAAAGGTTTTGGATTACATTGACAAATTAAAATTTAAAACTAAACTGAAATCCGTGTAATAGGTTTATAACTTTTTGGATAATTTATCCTTAAAAATACAAAGGAGAAATCCTATGAGGGCTTTTAGATCGGTGGCTGTTTGTGCTTGTTTTTAAAGGTTCTACATTTTTAAGAAGAAAATCTCTCCATTTGAATATCTCATGAAATAGCACAATCGTGTGAAAGAAAAGGCAAAAGTTTTTTAAATGAAAAGGAAGGAAAATCTTTGCAAAATTAAAACGTTTTAGGAAATTGATTCAAATGTTTATAGCATTACATGCCAATTTGAAAAATTTATCTCTCCATTTGAATAACCAGTGAAATTGCACACTCAGTTTTTTTATTTAAAAAAAAAAAAGAAACAAGCAAAAGTATTTTATATGAAAAGGAAGGAAAATCTATGCAAAAAATTAAATCGTTTTAGGAAATCAAATCAAATGGTTATAGCATTACATGCAATTTGAATGTTACGTTTTTGTTCATTATTTTTTCTGTAAAAACTGTTCCGGATGCCAAATATCAATGATTTTATTGTTCTCGAATGTATCCTGATTTTTTGGCCAAATTACATTGGAAGAAACTCTTAGATTTTTCATGTACTGGGTCTCATATATGCTATTTGGTCTAGATAACTAATCTCATATCTACAATCAATTTTCCGCAATTATATGGCAATGAGAGGCTTTTTTACATGGGTAAGTGTCAAAAAATTATTGGTGAAAAAAAAAATGACCGGTGACTTTTTTTCCTAGATAACGTGTTGCTATTTATTAAAAAAATCTATAAAATTACCAATTCTTTTACAATTTGCAAATTATCAGTTTTTGTTCTAACTAATCAACTTTTATATGCATGATTTAATAAAAGTTTCGAGTATATTAACTCTTATATGAAACTTTCAACCTAAATTAAAGTAATTTACCAACTTTTGTCAAATTGAATTGCCAACTTGTTTGGAATTACCAACTTCCATTTGAGACCATGCTTGAACATAAGAAGAGCTACCCTCTCTGTACCAATATGGCTTACATTGGTCAAAGCTTTGGAATGACAAAACTCAATTACTCGAATGACAAAGATTGCCCATAAGAGGATAGACACAAAGCCAACGTAAGACGCCATAGATTCTTTAGGACTTGAGAACAAGTATTGCTTTAATCATGTGGATAACGGTCTTGATTCACCAAGGAAAGAGTGACTATAAATTGCTTTTCAGGTCATTTTCTGATCACCTGCCACAATGACTTCTTAATGGACGACTCCAATTTTCAAAGTCGTGCCCTCGGAGACCTGTCAAACGGTCAACCCATCAAAATCAACCCAAAATGTATGTCATCCTTATTCTGTAGTGACGATCAAAGGAGGACGACCAAAAAAAAAAAAAAGGAAAGATAGGATGCTTACAACACTATTTACCTCTTAAGACTGGCAATTGTCAGTGTATATAAATTTGTCATTTTCAGACAAAATGAAGGTGGGAGCTCGATTCAGAGTAAAGCAATGGCATGAACAAACAAAAAATTAAAAACCAAGATGATAAGTGGTTGACATTTAATGCGAGGAGTTATTTGCATACAGAAGTCGGTGTCCGCTCGAAGCAACCTGGTTGCCACAGTGGCCATGTATCATGGATCAAGCGGCTGCCACCAAAACTGGAGAATTTCAAGCAAAGTGTCACAGAAATGGTTCAACTTCTCTTCAAGAACATTAAAGAGGCTTAGGCATTGGAAGAAAACAAAGCCCCCGAGAGTTTATCCATTCAATTTCCTCGTATTTTCGCTTCTTTGTACATTTTAACTCCTATAATTTCCTTTTAATATATTTTCATTTCCATATTCTTTAATTTTTTTGCAATTTGCATTTCATTGCACTTATATTCGTAGATTCATCACTCCACAATTTGTATTTTCAGTTCCATATTCTTTAAACTTTTTTACAATTTGCATTTCATCGCACTTATATTCATAGATTCATCACTCCACCAATGTCTCGTTCGCATGTTTTGTGTTTGAGTGTGCAATCACGGAGCGATTTTGATCACTTTCTAATCATCAGAAGTTCATATTATCTTAGACTTACGTCGATCTTTGTCAACATTGTTTTGGCAAACACAGGCAAATATATTTTCACTAACAGAGAGCAAGTGGTTGGGGAGGGAAGCCCCCGGGGGGGCACTTACTATTAGTTTGGTGGGCATGTGCGTTCTTTTATTGAGATTAATGTATTCCAGTTACATGAAAGGTGCTATTATCATGTAAGACATTTATTACGTAGAAATTTAAGTGATTTATCATTGTTTCTTACGTAGAAGATATTGTTCTATGTTGTTATTTTACACAGCAATTATAATATGTTACAAAATAATATCGTTTACACTATTGATAAGGTAAAGAGGACTTCCTACTTTCATGGAATCTCAATCATTTTATTTCTTCCTCAGCTATCCTCAATTACTTGTTTTACAAATAGTATATCCAAAGACAAATACGTAAATTTATAATTTTATTCCGCCTCTCATATATTTCAATTTTTGAATTCGAATCTTTTCTATTCTACAATAACCTTCCAAAAGAAGAATTTCAAATCTTCAAATAACGTTCTCTTTACATATGCACGTATGTGTACAATTTATTTGCATTTTTTCTTTTTATCACTCTCTATGCAATGTATGATTTTTTAATTTTTTATTTCTATCAATTTCATGTACTCAAATATTTTTTTAATAGGATGGTTTTACTTAATCTTTCAAATGCCGCATCCTTGCGTACACGTAACACGAGTGCTCGTTTGCTAGTTTTATATAAATGAAAGAATGGCGTGAGAAAAGAAAAAAGGAACTCCCAGCATCGCAATATGTTCATCACATTCTCTCAGAGCCCAACTTGCAATTCGATTATAACGGGCTTAGTTGAGCCCAACATCATCTTCGTACGTGAAACTACTAATCAAAGTTAGCAAAATGCCCTCTTGACTCCGCATCGTTGGGCTTTTGGTGGACTCGGATTTATCGAACCGAAAACATATACACCACATTTTTTTTTTTTTTTGGTCGAATAAAGATTTCTTTCATTACTTCGTAGGAACAATACGAGGACATTTACCCAAGTCCAAACATAAAAGAGATGTAAGACAGTGAGAAGGATTAGACAGCCAGTTTGTTGCAAGGGAATCGTCTCGGCAAGCCTTCGCGATCCAATCCGCGGCCCGATTCGTTTCTCGCGGACAAACAGCGACAGACACTCCAAGTAAAGAGCCCAGCTTTTGTCGACAATCTGCCACCACCGACTGGACAGCCCATGGAACTTCAGCCCGGCCCAGGATAGCATTTCCTACTGTCGAGTTGTCGGTCACTAGCTGAACCGGAACTGCTGTACTTGTTTGACTCTGTTCATTGAACTGAAGAACTTCCGTTCGTGTCTTCTCCACGAAGTGCAGCCCTTCCTTTAGAGCTAGGGTTTCCACGACAAGGGCGGACGGAGCAAGGACTTTCTTGGCAAATCCACCCACAAGACGCCCGCGATGGTCTCTGCAAATCCCAGCAACCGCTCCCTATTTTGAGGCACAACACCAAGACCCATCCACATTTAATTTCAACGAGCCTGTTGGCGGTGGTATCCACTCCTCCTTTAGCAAACCTTCCCTTTCATTTTGGTTCTGTGTTGCAGTACTGGAGCTCCATTTTCTGTAGAGTTCAAGATCATAACTGGCTTCCTCCACAATTTTGTATCATTTTAGTCTGCTAGATCTAAAAACTCATGAATTTCTTGCTTTCCATATCGACCATATGAGCTAGAGTGTATAAGTTGATGTCGATAACACTTGACACGTAATTGAGAGTGACCCATCACACCTTACATGATTCACCCAGCTCGATCCTCATTTGTTTTTTATTAGCGTTAGTCGAAACCCAAATCCATCTTTGTCCCCCCCTAAGTGGGTTTCATTTGAATTGGTCAAGGGAATTTGTTTTTTTATATATATTTTATCTTTTTCGTCCTTCCTGACAGTTTCTTGTTAAAATGAAATGCTATACAATTCACATATTCTTACCTACATACATTTGATGCTAATACTAAAGTTATTTGCACATGTGCAAAAGCATTTGGAACTTGTTAGGAAGATTTTTTTTAATATGATTTACATTTTAAAGTTGGACAAGACAATCATTTTTGGGGACAATGTTGTTTTCCGCTCCGCCAAGTTATTTACCCTTTCGTCTTCTCCTTAAGTTTCCATTTCACATGTAATTTAAGAAAAAGTTGATAAATTTAACTGATACATACATTAATACCCATGGCTATACAAAGCCATACCTATTAAGATCTCTTAAAATAATCTTGCCAACATAGACGCATGTGCATTTAAACATAGATTTAGATTAATGTGTTGAGAGAAAGATAAAATTCAAGGAAGTGAATAAATTTACGAAAGATTCAAACTAATTGTCAGATGAGGGAAATTTGAATTCGATTTTGCAAAATAAAACATTGATGGGATAAGTCGGTAAGGTTGGATCAATTTGGTTACAACACATTATCATAAAATAAAAAAAAAATGCTAACAACAAGAATGCGCTTTTCAAAGAATTCTACGGAAGTTTGTTGAAACAGGACATGCTATAGGATCGATTTATCATCATTCTCATATATATTTTAAAAAATTTATAATCCTAAATATTCTTACATGAATGATCAATTATCTCATATTATGATGAGAATGCTGTATTTTAATATTTATAAGTGAAATATCTTGTTTCTATGATCACCCAAGGAAAAGCCTCAAACCTCCCCTAGTTGACACTGATTGTGGGGTTATGAGATTGCCTCGATTAGCCTTTACTTCTTTCTTAATTCGTCAAAAAGCTACTAAAAATGATCGATCCAAACCAAATGTTTTAGCCTATTGGGATTTCCAAACATTTGCAGAGAAGGCTAATGGAGTTGCACTTTGTCTTGTTAAACTTTTCAACCTTTCACTGTTGGGAGAACATCTCACGATACTTGTTTGTCTTGATATAATTGGCTGACTTCATTCCACATTTACAGGTTTTCATCACGAGAGTTCAGAAGACTACATTGTATTATCAGGGTAGTTTGACTCTTGAAATCTATTCATACCGGAGGCAATGGCGAAAAGTGAAGACACCTCAAAGCCAAATAATGATTTCGTCCATGACTATCGTTCTTACAATTACCTTTCAAGTCCTTACTCTTAAAGAATTAAAGTAGATACATAGTACTTCTTTTCTGTATTAATTTCCTGTTGCATCCTTGAAAGGGTACTCAAAAAACGTACTTCATCTCGCAAGGTTGGAACTTCAATCAGTTCCCTTATATTGATATCATATTTTGCCAAAAAAATCAATGCCCAACCCCTTTACTTATGGAGCTTAGAAAGGATTGTTGTCCAATCACAATTGAGATTTTGAATAATGAGAGATCATTGAGTGACACATAAATATCAATTCAAGAGGATTGTTGTCACCAATGACATTTTCTCTAAGTGACACTAAATGTAATTGCGTTATCTTTTTCTTCTTCTTTTTTTCAATAATTTTGAAAGTTTTGCCTCTAGTAATATTATTGAAGAGACACAGCACTTCAATATTAGACAAAGCATTGGGTTGCCAATCGTGAATTTCATCTGTAATACTTGCATATGACGTGTCTAATGTTGAAATAGTTCTCTACGTTTGGAACTAGTTTGGGAATTCTGGTCTCACTTTGCAACTTGGACATGAGACTCTCTCGAATGTGGAAAGGAGAAGTGCAAGACACGCTAACATTTACAACAACTTCATTCAGGAAAACTGATAGCTTTGGTCAATCTCTTGAGATTTGCAAATTGGATTTCGCTTTCAACGCCATTCAAAAATCAATGTCCATCGCCTCCGGATTGGATAGTCGGCCAATATTTTTTTAAAACGTTCCTGCTTAATTCGTTACCTTCAAGATGCCACTCTCTCAGAGATGTAGCTCCCCCATTGTAGAGGGAATAGGACTAGAAATTGAGTCCCAAGACATATATCAAAAGATCATTTTGAAATTTCCAAATTGAATCGGTAGGTGACCACCGGAATTGTTATTAGAAACATCTGCATTCTTCAAGTTACTTCACCCACAAACCAAGGCACCGTCTTGGCGTCGGAAATCCACCTACTTGAATAACAAAAAGTAACATAAGAGCATAAGATCTTAAAATCTCAAAGCTAGTTTAGGACGACCTAGCTCTCCGCAATTTCCCAACTTGGCTTTAGATGAATATTTTCCCCACTTGATGGCGCGATTACTGGTCACGAACTAAGATCGATGAAGGGTTCCAGATGTGTCTCTGGTGAGTATTGACGCCGGCAAAGGAGCTTCCACCAATTACTCTGCTCAAAATAAAACAAGTGTATAACTTTGAAAACAGAGACCGGTGGCGATGAGTGGTGCCGGACGACTTTTGGAGGCAGCGGCGAGGACTTGAAGACCAGAAAATTCTTCAATTTAGAGGAACTTTCAACTATGGTGTGAGTGGTGATGAGTGCTCTGCTCTCTGTTCTCTGGTTCTGTTGTGGCCTAGCGTACGGTGGCCGGCGATGGAGGCTCGACAGTGGCTTTTGTGTGGACTGGAGTTGACTGAGGCAAGCGATGGTGATATTGATTGAATCGAAGTCGGGCACCAGAGAAAGACAGAGAACTTTCACTTTCATTTCCGTCCATCGAAGAAATGAAGGATCGATCTCCATCGAGCTTCAATCATGGCCGTTCTTCTCGAATCAATTCTTGAGGCTAAAGTCTGCTCTCGTGAGGATGTTCGTGCCGGTGAAATTATCCAAACCAGGGTTTAGATCGTGATTTTCAATTTATAAATAGATTATTAGTTGTACGTTGTGCACGTATGTTATTGTATTTTCAATGAAAGGGAGCCGTGAACGTCATGCGGAAGTGCGGCGTGTCATGGATTTCAGTAAACAACCGGAGATGTCAACGTGATAATCAATCATATCATTGTGTAGTTAAATGATTAGAAACGTCATAAGAAGTGATTAGGGAGACTTATTTTTAGGGCTTTTCAAAATCATTTAACCCCAATCGTGATTGGATCATCTAGCTTATGCATTGGATATTCTTTCTAACAAGCACGTTTCAGAGAACATATCTAGCCGTATGCTTAAAACAATAACAATTTGTCATTGCCCAATCTAGTTAAAATTTATAATGAAGATACTATCTAAACAAACTAGGGAAGTATGTATCCTGATACTCGCCCTCAAGTTGGTGCGTGAAAATCAGTGATGCTTTTACGTTTTTAATGGTTTTGTGAAAAGATTTGCCATTTGTTGGAAGAATTCATCAATGACATCTATGCAATCTTAGTGTTATATATTGTGAGAGTGCATTATACGTGTAGTGCGCTCAATACACTCCCGAATATGAAATAGGGTTGATCAAAATAGGAGTGTATCTTCAACAGTAGTTCCTTCCACATTGGCCGGTCCACGCACGCAACTAAACATATTCATATTGCGACACACTAGAAATTGACGAGAGAGGAAAAAGAAAAGTCGAAGGCTTGAAACACGTTCTGTTTATTGCTTTGAACGTATTTTCTTCCATCCATCTAATAACCTGAAGCAGTTCTTCAAAGTAGGGTAAGTTTCTGCAGCTCTCTAACTCTTCTGTTACACATGCCCAAAATAACCGACAATGGCTTCAACCAAGATAAGATGCAAGAAATTGGTGATCGTCGAAATGTTCTCTTGAACCAAAGCATGGTGATCATCGTTGTCACTGAAAATTTCTCAATGGCCTTATCCATCGCTTGGAAGTAAGAGACCCTCCAAGATCCCTTGAAGTGCAGGACGCTACAGAATCCTAGAAATCCCACCGTAAAACCAGGTCCCAACCCGCATAGGAACCAATTGCGGATATCCAAACTGCCTTCGCTAGGCTTATCTCCTTTGGAATTATCATTGTCGCGCTCATCACTACCGGGTGGCTCGTCTCCAGGACAAGTATACGGAATAGGAGTTCCACAGAGCCTGTCATTGCCACGATAAACAGATGTATCGTCCATGGTGCGCAAATGGTTGCCAGATGGAATATGGCCAGAGAGTCTATTGAAGGACAGATTGAGATGACTAAGGAAGTCCAAGCCGGATATGCTCGAAAGGATGGTACCTAACAATTTGTTTCTAGAAAGACCAAGAAATTCTAATCTTTTCAGGTCACCGATATTTGAGGGGATATATCCACTCAACTTAACCTGAGAGAGGGTCAGATTTTGAAGTCTGACGAGCTTAATGAACTCTTTTGGTTTTTGCCCATCCAACATGTTTGCTGAAAGATCGATTAAGTAGAAGTATTGAAGCATAATTCCATAGGTTTGGCTGGTTCCCTTTGTATTAACCATAACATCAACGCCGTTCATATAAAAATAAATCGCAGGACCATCCGCATTAACCATAGAGAAGATCCCGTCAAAACATTTGGGAATGGGTCCAGAAATGTTATTCTATGCTAGGCTCAAGAATTGGAGATATTTAAGTTGGCAATATTGGGGAGGAATGCCCCCAACAAAGCGATTTAGACCTGGTCGAGGACAAAAAGTCATGATTTCACAGCTTATATTTAAGTAATGAATTTAGAAATATGATTCTAATTTATTTATAACATTTGACTTGTATAATAATGGATTTATATGAATGAATATCATATTAAATTAATTGTGAATAAAGGGTTACTGCATTTAATACATTAAAGTAATCCAAGAATAGTAGATTAAATGAATTATGGATACTGAACTGCAAAAACCATTTATTGAAGTAGTAATTTTAGATTGATTGATTATATTTTTACAATCAAATACAAAATAAATCAGATGATTCAATATGAAAATATTGTCCTTAAGAAAAACATGAGTTTAGTAAATGCATGGGTTACCAAACAAAGAGACTAGCCTTCATTCCATTCCATTCTATTTCTTCCCGATTCAATTTTGTCGTTCCATCTCATTCTATCGTAACAAATGCAACATTAGATTATAGCGTAATTGGGCATGGCTAGTACACATGGCAACAATCAAACTTTTTCACAATACTTGAGGTTCGAGGTATGGATCTATCATTTTACCTTAACTATGCCGTAATTTTGGAATGTCGTTTAGCAAGCATCTCAATTTGAGCATAAGTTTCACGCATTTACAACAATTCATACTAACTTAAGTATCGACAAGTTCTTTTGTAACGCCATGTAAAAAGTAGAGTTTCCATATTCGTGATTGGATTGACGTTCAAAAGAATTCAGATACAAAATCAACCCTAAATACACGTTACTCGTGCAACAGAGAATGTGTGAGAATAATTTTACTGGCAGTGGACCGACCGAATAAAGCCTGGTATGGATGTATATATAACTCATCCTAGATTCAATCTCTGAATCTAATCGAGAGGATCGTATCTCTGTGGATCAAGACCAAGAAAGTGCATGCTCAAGGAATTCAAGATACAATGCTAGGTTCAGAAAATACTAGCACTCAGAGAGAATGAGCTGAAAAACTATAGCTTAGCTTCGCTGCGCAGATTGAAGAAAGAATCACCTCAATTCAAGGAGATGCTTGAGAAACAAGCAAATGCCAACAGAGAGAAAACAGAACAACATGCCCAGAACAGTGTGGAAAGAGACTGAGGCCTGATCGTTTTCCCAGGAGTCAATTCGTTTTCCCCCTGCTCGGGTTTAATCAGAGAATCCAATGCCGAAGCATGCCGCTGCCGGCTTTACAGCTATGAGATTGCATATCCAAAACAATAAACGAATTCTCGAGTAATGACAACTATGAAGTGCATCGAAACGGTATTTACGCAATCGCAATGCGAATGCAACATCACCACCTATTTTCATGCCACGGCATTTCAAGATAGGAATGATACTGCAACCAGCGAAGCCAGGCATGCTTATGTTCCTCAGGACAAAACATCGGAGGATCAAATTAGTACTTGACATGCTGCTGCCGGCTTTACAGCTATGAGATTGCATATCGAAAACAGCAGATGAATTTTCCAAGTAACGACGATTTCGAAGCGGCATTGAAAGGGTAATTACACAATCGTGATGTGAATGCTACATCACCCCCTCTTTTCATGCCGCGGCATTTCGAGATGGGAATGATTCTGCAACCAGCAAAGCAAGGCATGCTCATGTTGCTCAGGACAAAACATTGGAGGATCAAATTAGTACTTGACAGCAGCATTTTTCTGTGACCATATTACTTTCATCCTCCCACTAAAGAACTCAATTTTGCAGTAACAAGTATGTAAGATGGTACATAGCCTTCACTCCTTAGGACAAAAGCTTTACTTACATTTGACTCGAGCTCTTATGGAGAACAGAAGAACAAAATCGCAAACCGTATGATACACATTCCGTTTATTGGCGAGTCGGATTCCTTTGAATCAGGCTCACCTATGAACTTGGCAAGCTTCCTGGCGCCGTCCTCTATCGGTTTCTGGACACCGGAACTGAGCAAAACACAGAGAAGAACAAGGCCAACTTGTTTCCTTTCTTCTCCTGCCGAGGCCAGATTAGACAGCCTTTCATAGAGGAAGAGCCAAGCTCCTGCTTCGGCCGTACTTCGAGAACAAGAACCTCCCGCTTGAGGAGAGCGACCTTGTTCTCGAGCTGGATCCACTCGCTAGTGATCTTCCGATCGTTGAACTGGAACTGCCCGTCGACCTCATCGGTTGCTTCTCGCAACTAGCATTCCTCTTGGGGACGATAGCAACGGCAATTCCCTGATTTTCTCCGGCCAATTCAGGACCAGACTTCCTCGAGGATCCTGATTCACCTCGAAGAGCATTCGCAACCGCGAGACTGATCTTCAACGCTGACAGAGAGTCCAAGGAAACGGATCTCCTCATCGGTTGCACCTCATTGCTCAAGTCCTCGATCCTCTTCCTTCCATCCTCCAAGTCCAATTCACCATCCTCCTCGCTCTCGCCCCTCGGTTCGGCAACCCTTTCCGCTTCTCTCCCCAAACCATCATCGACCTCCTGAATTCCCATCTCCCCTGCAGAAGCAGAGCTCTCCGCGTTCGGCCGCTCCGGCGGCAGAGCCTGCGCGGCGTTAGTGACGATAGGCGCACGGCACAGGGGGCAATTGGTGTGCGATCGGAGCCAGGTATCGATACACGGGACATGGAAAGCGTGGTTGCACTTCGGCAGCAGCCTGAGAGTCTCGTCTTCCTGAAACTCGCTCAAGCAAACAGAGCACTCCGTCCCTTCGATCAGCCCCTCGCCCTTCTTGTACTTGCACGCCGTGATGGCGCTTATGACCGACGGAGGTAGTCCGACGGTGCGGATGTACCAGATCGGGTGGTCCATGACCGGCCCCTGATCGTGGTCGAGGAACTCGTCGTGGACGACGCTCGTCTCCGGCTCCGCCCGCGGCGGTCCCCTGCCCCTCGGCCGCGGCCGGCCCGAATACCACCTCGCGTACACCGCGTAGCACACGACCAGGACGAAGAGCGCGGCGAGGACGGCGAAGAGGGGGATCAAGACCGGAAACAGACGGTGGGGTGTTCCTCCGTTCGCGTCCAAGGGGGTTCATCCTCCGGCGGCGACGGCGGCGGCAGAGTGATGGGCGGGAACATGAATTTGGATTTGCAAAGGTCAGGGCAGGCGACCAAGCAGGGCGGCAGGCAGAAGCCTGAGATGTTCAGTTGAGCATGGCAGAAGCTTTGGCAGGGGTTTGAGACGGTCACGTTGATCGGGTCGGAAAGGAGCAGGCGCCTGAGATGGTGCAACGAGCCCATCATCGTGGAGGAGGAAGGGGTGGCTATGGAGGGTTCATGCAGGAGTTTGAAGAGAGAGAAAGGGCATGAACTTAGAGAGAGAGAGGGTTAGGGTTAGGTTGAAGTGGTCCTGGTTTGAGGAAGAAGAAGGAAGGGAGGAGGAGGAGGAGGAGGAGATGGACAGGCCAACCACCACCGAAGGAATAAAGTGGGGGAGGCGTTTTGCTGAAGCTTTGAACGTTGAAGGTGGAAGGAGAACATGGGATGGGATGGAAGAGAATATCAAACTCTTCTCTCTCCTTTATTTATTATTGTCTTATCAGTTTCTTCTTTTCTCAGCCGCCTGTTGTTGACTGGTGGTTTGATTTTTGGGGACAGTCGCGGCTGAAACCGGGATTTAGTCCGCTTTTTTTTTTTTCTTTTTTTTTTCGGACGTGGCGGTCCAATCGCGAAGGTGCCTATCGTGTTTTCATAGTAATCACGAGTTTGAAATGCGCGAAGCTGTCGAGCCAGATGTCCCGTGGAAGATCCGCTCTTCGAGTAGGAATGTCGGTATGGCTGGAATTCACGAGCTCGGCCTTCTCGAGAATCTCGAATTTCAGGGAATTCCTCTAGGATCGTGACTTTAGTGACGGTAGGTATCATGCAAATCGAGATATTAGATCTCTATAGTAACGTCCGAGTAAGATTACCACAGTCGATTATTGTTTTTAACTTATAAAAAGATTCAAATTTTCTATGCATTACTTTAAAAAATTTATGAACCAACTTTTCGGTTTAGCAGTTTCTTCGAATTTCTAAAAAAGACAGAAATGCAAAGATCTATATGTATAGTCACTTGAAAACTTTTCATTTTATCTCCGAAGAATTAATCTTTTTTTAGGGGGAAAAGATAAATTTGAGAAGGAAAAAAAAAAGCAAGAAGTAATTCTTGAATTACGTGAGCTGCAAGATTGAATTATGCAGAGAACGACCAAGAGAAAAAGTAAAAGTCATTCTTGGACAGGCCCCTAGGTTTTATTTTATTTTTTTGGACAATTTAAAGGTTTTTTCTCAAGTGTGAACAACTGGACCCCTAGGTATGATAAACGTACTCGTGCATTTTTATCAATATGCAAATCCCGAAATTTTTTGACTCAAGTGTGAACAACTGGACCCCTAGGTATTGATAAATGTACTCGTGCATTTTTGTCAAGATTCAAATCCCGATTGCATAGCTGGACCCCGCAGAGGCTTGCCGAAACCGAGGGCGAAGCCAGTTGCGCGAAGAAACGTGACTTGACCTATCGTATTTCCATTTAGTCTCTTCACGTGATGACCACGAATTTGTGAGTCTAGTATGTAATTTAAATATTCTTAGAGATATAAATAATTCCATAGAATATCCCTTGGCAAGTGCAAGTTCAAGAGGTTGTTCATGGATTATATATATTAGCTTTCATTTGTTCTTATTTTAGATAATATCTTTTAATTCGAATTACATCGATAATATTTTTTTAATCGATAATAATAGTAGATTAAATAATCGCTATAAAAAATAGCAAAGGCCCACAAATTTTTACATGAAAGAAATTGAATAAACGTCACGTACTTCAGGCACTATGTATGTTTGCTTTGTCTAATTTCTCATTTGATATCGAAGAAAGAGCACTCGTGTTGTATGTGAATGGGGAAATAGTAGAAAAAATCAAATTTATAAAGAAAAAAAGAGCGTGTAACTATTCTTTTTTCTGTATAACCATATAATGGTCAAAGAAAACAATTAAATTGATTTCAAATTTAGAATGTAAGATATTTATTTGATAATTTTGAAGAAATCAGTGGCCATTTTTAGACGTGAGGGCACGTATGGGATTGTAGTGAAAGTTGTGATTTTTTTTAGACAGAAATAAAAATTAGGGGTAAAATTGGAATTTGACCTAAATTTAAGGAGTTCTTTTCTAATAGAATTAAGCCAAGAAAAAGACAAGTACGATCATTTTTTATTTTTTGGAGCTTTTTCTAAAAGAACGAAGACTTATAGATGATAAGTTGTTTGGTTGACCAGATCTATGGCGAAATTTGAGTGGATTGGATTCACTTCACGATTGTTCACACTCATAAATGAAAACGACAGATCTCGCTAGCTGCCACTACCAAGCTCAGCTGCCCCAATTTATGATGGAAATTGAATGGGGAAGGTGCAAGGGCACAGACAAAGTCGATTGCCTTTGTCCTAGGTTGTGGATGGGAGAATCTTGCCAACTAAGTCTGCGGGAAAATGATGACGAGATAGGAGATCTTAGGATGAACAAAAATCGGATTACGGGTTTCTATTTTTCGCCATTCCCAACTGGAAACGAATGAAGGGTTTCTAACTTTCTATAGCCCGGCCTGTTGATTGGTAGGTTATGAGTACGGATATTATTTGCTTTTAATTTTAGTTGAATTTGCATTTCGACTGTCATTATAATTTATTGTTCATCAATTAGAGACATGTCGGCTACAACTTTTAGTCTAGTGACAAGCTACAGAGATGGTACGATGACTACAGTTAGTAATTATGCGTGATTGATTCAAAAGAAAAGGAAAGGTCGGAGGGAGGAGATGAGATTTCTCTCAATTTAGTGATTGCTAGGTATAGGGTGCACATCCATATAATATAACCAAGTATCTACATACAATTTTTTATTAATTTTTTTAAGCATAAGCCTCAAAACTATCGGTGGGACTAAGCTCACAAAATTGAGACACGTATGATGTGTATATAATGATAAAGACATGTCGGGTATCTAGGTATAATTTTATATGAAATAAGACATTTGCAAAATGCTCGAGTCTTCCATCTCCGTCTCCCTCCAAACCCTAATATCAACCACTTGCCAAGATCACCCATCAACGACTACACCAAAATCACTGCAATCGACCACCACCGGCTACCACGAGCACATCGACCCTCACTCATGGCCCATCACTCTTGTCCCCGTGCGGACCACCCGGCACCCGGGGCAACATGTTCAAGGGCGGAGCTCAGAGAGAGAATGGAGAGTCGTAGGACGTCTTGGCAATTCACATCTCTCTTTTAATTTCACTGTTTAAACCATACAAAAGAAGAGTTAATTTACTTAATTAAACTAAATAAAGTAATGCTTGCTCTCGCCCTTTTGCATTGCAGTCGAACATCAATTACATCATAGTTTCATTCTTGTTGCTATCAACCACTGGTAAGTACTGACTTTGTCAAAAGATGGACAAAAAGCTAGGAAATCTATTTCCTCACGCATTCATTTGTTTAAATAAAGGAAGCATTATCTTATTGCCTTGCTGGTATGAAAAGGTTTTATTTTTTGGTCGACCGTAATACATTAATTATTACTTTATTTGCAGTTTCTGCATGATTTCCGATTTTACTATTATATCTCCGAAGAGATGATCTGTCAGCCACTCCAGTTGAAGCTTCGAGCACTATAGCCGTGGGACATGTGACTGTTGCCTACTCGAAATTGTTTAAGTAAAAATAAAGAACGTGGCAGTGGCAGGAAAGCCAGTCGAAGTTTTGAAGTTTTATATGCAGGTCGAGAAAACCTGAAATGATAAATAAAGGGCCAAGAACTGAAAAGTCTTAGAAGTGACATTCAAATAACTCTGATATAAAATAGGGATGGTCGATTCCCAAAATCTAAAAAATGGAAACCGAACCTATGATTATTGGCTCCAAAAAATTGATACCATGAACCGGTCCAATTTTTGTTTTGTCCAAAAATAGGTTTTATATAATCGTTGCACCATTTTACTATAAAATTGTATATAGGTCAAGCGGTTATATTGTTTGTTCATGTTGAAGGTCATGGTTTGATTCTCCATATGTGCAAAAGTATTTTCTTTATAACATGTTATCCATATTTACCACAAATAAAATCCTTTTACCATATTTGGGTCATTTATACTACGGTAATGAATTTTTTTAGCATAATCCTATTTACCACATGTTTTAACCGTGTGTGATGCATTTTTAAATCGGTGAATGTTGAGACATCGATTCTCAGGGAGGTTCTAGATTTGTCGGTAGAACCGAACCCAATACTCACCTCTAATATTGGGTATGGACACGCACATGAAATTGACTATTATGAATGGGTTTAGGAGCATATTTTGACATTTCAAACAATAAATGCATTCAGTCAAATATCAATATTTGTCGCATTTCATAACTAGTTGGATGCCACAAAAGAAAAAACCTAAAAAGAAATGGAAAAGGAAAAATTAGTCGGATGTCCACACATCATGCGGTGCACAACTATAATATTGTATTTGCGCGAAATTACTTTACATCTAGTTGGTTGCGTAATTAGTTTGGATATCGTTAGACACTTTGATTTTTAGTTGAGCCTGATTAGGAGGCAGCAAGATTGATCCTCCGTTTGGAGAAAACATTGAATCAACTATTCATACTTCATAACAAGCCCATAGGTATTAACTGAAAATGAAAAATTTTAAAAATATTTTTCAAAAAATGATCTTTTGTATCACTTACAAAAATTAATAAAAAATAAATTTTCATAATTTAGGAAAAAATTTAGATATAAATTGTTACTGATAATGAAAATAATTTTTATTAATTAATTATTTCAAGTGACATAAGAGATCATTCTTTAAAAAATATTTTTCAAATTCTTCATTTTCCGCGAAATAAACACACCCTGTGTAGTCATCAACTGACCCCAATATAAAATTGAAATTATATGAATAAGTTTGTTAATTTTGTGTAAAATTAACCCAATTGCTTTGTCAAGTTAAAAGCTTAAGTAACACGGGAGAATTTGATGTTCTATATGGCTTCCATTGATAGATGTTGAGGAGGTTTTCTTTCAAAAGTCCCCAAGCCCTGAATCAGTAGTGACATTAAAAGCAGGATGAAATAGAAAGGACCTGAAAGTAGGAGCGAGCGATTCTAGTAGACTCTAGTAGACGCGAATGCTAGGTGGCAGGCGAAAAATATCGAATCGGAATCACTAGAAATCAAGAGAAATAAACAGTGATCAATTGTGAAGAATCATCTCGATTGTCATAAATTATTGAGTATATGCGTGCGTTTTTTTTTTTTTATGGCTGGAGGGAGTATTGGGTTTGCCTAACTAAAAATATAGATGACTAATGTGCGGTGTCTGTATATCCCATTTATTAAATTAAAGTTCTCCCTTTGGTGCGACAAGCGTCAACGTCTTGTACTAGTGGAAAAAAGATATAGGGCCTGTTTCGACACTTGCCACACTTAGGTCGGGAAATTTAAAAAAAAGGAACTGATCTTTAGGAAATTTGAGTGGATTGGATTCACTTGAACGACTGTTCCCCCTTTAAATATAAAACGACAAGTTGCACTAGCCACCAGGCTCAACCACCCCAATTTATGATGAAATTGATGAAAGGTGCACGAGGACTGAGAAAGTCGATTGCCCTTATTTGGTCCACCCATGGAAAATCTTGGCAACCAAGTCTAGGGCCATATATATAACAGGAGATATTGATATAAAGAAAAATTATATTACGGATCATACTTTTCGCCGCCCCTACCTCGAAATGGAGGAAGTTTTCCATGACCAACCCACCGTGTTATAATTATGGACATTATTTGCTTTCAATTTTAGTTCAAGTTGTATTTGGATGATGTCTATTATTTAAGAACCTATCAAGAGAAACGTAAATGATATCCACATCTTTTACTTTAGCTTGTCGACCCATGTCGCCATCTCTAGCCGAGCCAACCCTACCGCTAACTTTCGTCATGCCTATCACCTCTCTCCCTCTCTCGTACACGCTTGGATTGAGCCTCGCATTTTGTGGATTGTCACTAGCTTGTTGATGACCGACGAGCTTGTTGCGAAGATGAGAGAAGGATGGAGAGATACTTGTCACTAGGTTGTTAACAACGGTAGAGAAGAGAGAGAGAGAGGCTTGATGTCACAAGGGGCCATCGAGCACGACGTTTGATGTCGGTACGACTTGGAACTTAATCCAATAACCAAGTATCTACATATTTTATTATCAACAAATTTCTAGGCAAAACTTCCATAGACATTGGAGAGAGCAAACTCACAAATTCGAGGGATGGAGGTGATGTGTTTATAGAGATCCAAGGCATGTCGAGTATGTACATGTCATTTTTAAATGAAATAGGACATTTTTACAAGCAACAATCTGATGTTTGCCAAGATCTACCATCAACGACTGCACCATTAATCACTGCAATTAGCCACCACTGTCATTTCGTTGTTTGTAAAAACCCTACACGCGACTGCTAGCACATCGTCCCTCACTCGTGACCCATCGCTACTGGCCCCGTGCGGACCACCGACGGCAAGGAGGGCGGCGCCTGAAGAGAGAATACAGAGTGGCGAGGCTTTGTGGCATCTTATGCCCATCTTTTGATTTTCAGTGTTAAACCATACAAAAGAAGAGTTAATCCTCATGCTAAACTACTGAAACTAACGATGCCGAACCCTAATTACATTATAATTTCATTTCGTTGCTAGACAACATAAATAAGGATGAGACGAGATGGAGCCCACGATTGGAAAGAGAGGGGCCGGGTTTCACCACCTACAAGGGTCATCCCCGGTAGTCTCCATCCTATGGAGCGCCAGCAAAACTACATTCATTATCTTAACGTGTCAATACCCGCACGTCCTGCACCCCTAATTGTATGTATATATTTTTCTTCTCCATAATACAAGAAATACCGACGATTTTATAGTAAATAAGGGCTTGACATTTTAAATCATTCTCACACCAGATTTTTCTTGAACGCCATTGAATGTGTGACAATTGTTAGGTATGACTTTGTCAAAAAAAAATGGACAAAAAGCTGTCAAATCTATTTCCTCACGCATTCATATTTTAACATAAAGAAGGCATGTGTCATTGCCATGCTGGTATGAAAAGGTTGCTTCGGTCAACTATAATCCTTTTTTTTTTTACAATTTGGAATTTCTGCATTATTTCAAATATTACTATTATATCACTGAAGAGATGACTCGTGGCTCTTAAGTTTTATATGCAGGTCAAGAAAATCATATATTATAAAATAAAGGCCAAGAACTTAAAAAGTCCTAAGTGACATCAAAATCGTCCAAGACACCATAATGTTGACTATTATGTATGGATTTAGGAACATGTTTTGAAATTTCAAAGAATAAATGCGATCGGTCAGATGTCAATATTCGTGGCATTTTCTTAACTAGCTGGATGCACGCGCGCGGGAAAAACACTAAAAAGAAACGAGAAGGCAAAAATAGTCGGATGCCCACATGATGTGCACAATTATAATATTGTCTGTGGGTGCAAAATTATTTCTTTTTATAGTCGGTTGCCTAATTAGTTTGATGTAATTTTGGTTATCTAATCTAGACACTTCAATTCTTAGTTGAGCTGGATGAGGAGACAGAATGATTGATAACATCGAATCAATTATTCATGCTTAATGACACTGCCTTACGTTAAGTACATAAAGTTGAAATTATATGTAAAAGTTTCATAATTTTGTTTTAAATTAAACCTATTACTTTGTGGAGTTAAAGGCTTAAATAATGACAGGAGAATTGAATGCTTTGTATAGCTTTTACCCAGGGGTTTCCTCCCGGAGCTTTCATTTCCCTATACCACGCTCCCGTGTTTTTGGGGGAAAGGCGTCGCGGGGATCCAGGCTGTCCCCCTACCCCCATAAGGGGGTTGTGGACGGGAGGAGCAATGGGGTCAGAATCTTTTTCGAGGCCTGAACCCGCCTCTACCCGGACTTTCCCGGTGGTCAAAGTCTTTTAAGATCCTGCTCAGGACCAACAGGAGAATTGAATGCTTTGTATAGCTTTCATTGATATCTAATGAGTAGGTTTCTTTCAAATTCTTTGAGCCTTGAAGAAGGGTCAGGTTCATGCAGCGGTAACATCGGAAGAAGGATGAAGTAGAGAGGACATGAAAGGAGGAGCGGACAATTCTAGTAAAATTGAATTCCAAGCGACAATTGAAAAATCTCGAGTTGGAGTCACTGAAAAACAAGAAAAATAGGTAGTGATCAATTGTGGAGGATCATCTTGATTGTTGTACATTACGACAGGTATTTTCATTATACAAGTGTTTTTTCATGGAATTTTTCTGTAAAAGATTGATGTTTGAATGGCCGTTTGGCTTATCTAATTGATAATACAGATAGATCAATTTATTTGAATTATTGTGCGTAAGCATAGAAGAAAATATCATATGAGAATAAGGGAAAGAAAAAAAAACAAATACAATCAAGTTCTAACTTTGGTGTGACACATGTCGACTTCTTGAGCTTAATGGGAAAAGACTGGATGATGATGAGCTTTTCCGTTGACGGGATGTATATGAAATTCGAGTGGGATTGGATTCACTTAGAACAATCGTTCAAAAATGAAAACGACAAGGTGCACTAGCCACCAAGCTCAGCCACCCCTAGTTTATGATGTAATTGATCGAACGTGTAAAAGGACTGAGAAAGTCGATTGCCTTTATTAGCCTATAGATGGAAAACTTGGCAACTAAGTTTGGGGCCATGATGTGATAGGTGATAATGGTGGAAAATTGTCCAAACAAAAATTGTCCAAACAAGTCTAAATTTATTATAGAAATGTTAATTTAATTCTAAAATTTTCAATTTTATCAATTTTATCCTCAACTTTATGGTGAAATTTCAAAGTAATCTTTAAAATAGATTTTTGCCAAAGCTTGTTGATGTGTCAATGTGCTGTGTAAGACGATCAACGACTGTTAAACCACCACATTAATGTTTCCCTATAAAAATTTACCGGAATGACTTCATAGGAATATTGCTTAAAGTTTAGGACTACATTAACAAGATTGAAAAGTTTACACAATATTTAGGATTGATTGGATAATTATTATGAGATATTGGCATAAAGGTAGACTGAATTACAAGTTATAGTTTTCATGTCCCTAGCTAAAAATGGAGATAGGTTTCTACAACCAATCTATTGACTGGTAGGCCATACATACGAACACCATCCACTTTCAATTTTAGTAAAAATTTGCATTTGGATGATGTTTATAATTTATAGCTCGCCAATCAAAGACATGTTGCCCACAACTTTTAGTTATGTTCATCGCCCCATGCCGCCATCTCTAGCCAAAAGCCAACACTACCCCTTAGCTTTCGTCGTGCCCACCACCTGCCCCTCTCTCTCTCTCTCTCTCTCTCTCTCTCTCTCTCTCTCTCTCATTTGCAAAGCTTGCCGTCGGTAGTGGTCATCGAGCACGCACGGCGGCTGAGGTCGGTATGGCTGAAGGCTAGTACAGCAACGCTGTGGCAACGAAGGTGGTGGAAGGACTACGGTCGGCGGTCGTGGGGCATTGATGCATAGAAAAGGATGTGAGATTTTTTTCAATCTAGTGATTGTTAGGCACGTGCTGCACAACCAACCCTTCAACGGATGAAATAAGATGAGCTCGGGGGTGGTTGGTTCTCTTAATCAACATTACTTAGAACTCGATATAATACCCAAGGATCTACCATCCTTTTTATTATTATTATTAGTGATAAACCTCGTAAGGACAAAGCTCATAGAACTTAGTAAGACTAAGCTCCCGGACTTGGGGGATAGAGGTGATGTGTATATAGAAACGTAAGGAACAACAAGTATCTCTGTATAATTCTAGATGGAATAGGACATATGCGAAATGCTCGACCCTTCACTTTGCTCTCGCCCTTTTGCATTGCAGTCGAACATCAATTACATTATAGTTTCATTCTCGTTGCTATAAACCACTGGTAAGTACTGACTTTGTCAAAAGATGGACAAAAAGCTAGGAAATCTATTTCTTCACGCATTCATTTGTTTAAATAAAGGAAGCATTATCTTATTGCCTTGCTGGTGTGAAAAGGATTTATTTTTTGGTCGACCGTAATACATTAAGGGTGCGAATGGTAACGTTTCTGTTCCATTTTTGTTCCAGGGAACAGAAACAAAAAAAAAGTGTTTCTGTTCCGGGGAACAGTTTTTGAACAAAAGAACGCGTTTGGTAACGTTTGTTCTGGGAATAAAAAATGAGTAGAAACACGTTTGGTAAATTTTATTCTTTTTTTGTTTCTTTTAATTTTTTAATATTTTTATTTTATTTTCCATTTTTCCTTTCTTTTTTAGTTCTTTCTTCTTTCAGTTGGTCGCCGGCCTCTGGCAACCGGCCCCCGGTGAGGCCGAGCCTCACCGTGGTTGGGCATGGCTCGGCCTCGCCGGATCTGGGCGAGCCCGAGCTCGCCCAGGCAAGGCGAGGCAAGGCGTCGCCGGCGCGGGTGAGGCCGAGCCTCGCCGCCCTACCGTCGGAGCCGAGCACATGCGCCCCGAAGCCCGCAGCTCGACGCCACCCCGAAGCATGCAGCTCGACGCCGTCCCGATCCCGAAGCCTCTAGTGCCGCGCCGCCGTCGCACCGTCCTCCGGAGCCCCTCGCCGGAACCCTAGCCGAAGATCTCCCCTCGAGCGAGGCCGAGCCTCACCTTGGCTGGGCGAGCTCGGCCTCACCGGCGAGGTCGCCGACCCTCGACGGCCGGTCGCCAGCCTTGGCCGAGGCCAGCGACCGGCGAAAGAAAAAAGAAGAAAAAAAGAAAAAAAAGAAGAAAAGAAGAAGAGAAGAATAAGAGAGAAAAGATAAACGTTTCTTCATTTTTGTTTACGGAACAAGAAACAACAATTTGTTGTTTCTTTTTTTTTGTTCTTATTTTGTTCCGAGAACAAAAAAAACAAAAAAAAGAAACGAAACGCAACCAAACGCGTTTCTATTCTTTTTTTGTTCCCGGGAACAAAATCCGTACAGAATTGTTCTAAAACGTTTCCATGCACGCCCTAATATTCCTTCGTTTGCAGTTTCTGCATGATTTCCGATTTTACTATTATATCTCCAAAGAAATGATCTGTCAATCACTCCAGTTGAAGCTTCGAGCATTATCGCTGTGGGACATGTGATTGTTGCCTATTCGAAATTGTTTAAGTAAAAATTAAATAACATGGCAGTGGCAGGAAAGACAGTCGAAGTTTTGAAGTTTTATATGCAGGTCAAGAAAACCTGAAATAATAAATAAAGGGCCAAGAACTAAAAAGTCTTAGATTTTCCTCCCCATCGTCGAAGATTTTCTTACATCACATCTCCACTGATTGCAACATCTCAACATTTGAGTTTTTTTTTTTTCTTTGGGTACCACCTTGTTGGAGATACGACTCACTTCATCAAGTGTTTGATTTTTTTTCTTTGGGCATTGGCCTTGCTTTTACCAGGCACACTGCTTTTTCATGCTCCATTTTTTGCACTCTTTTTTTCTTGTTGGACTTGCACAGCCTTTATATTTTATCAGCATTGTAAACCATGCTACTTGAGTGGTTTGATTTTTCTTTCCTTGCCCCAGTGTGGGGGATGATCACCAACCGGGTTTAATATGAAATGAATTCATAGGCTCAATGGGGCTATGCAATGGATAAAGTGTATAGGATAGAGAAAGAACTGCTCTTCGTCGTCCTAAGGCACTTTAAATTATCGTACAAGTCACACTGTAAAAGCAATACTCGAAGATTGATGCAAGTACGAGTAAGAAAATTCCTATCATTCATTTCAAATCTTGTCTCAGTATGAGACAATTCTTGACAGGGATAATTTAAAAAGCTCTTCATGTGTGTGGGCTCAAATGGCTGAACAATGGATTTACCCGTAGTGTTTCGGGTAGTAGAAGGAACTGCCTCTCATCACCTTGGTTGACGTACCCTTTGCGAGATCACCCTTTTTCTTATAGGCATGGAATTTTTCCACACAACGGGGGTCAATGTATGGAATAGGGTTTGCCTTTCATCATTCCAAAGTATCCCATTTCACACATTCAATCCATCTCACTCAATTCATCAAGGAGGAAAATGTAAGATTTGCAACAAGCTCGGACAATTGAATTTGCAATTCAATGAGGCAATTTATTCATCATAAAATGTTTGCAATTCAAAACATGACATGGCAAATTCCATTATGGGTAAGCATCAGAATTAATTGGAGTAGAAAACTCATGACTACCCATTTATGCTAGGATGACACCTCCTGAAAGTACCTTCCTTACCACATATAGGCTGTAATTTGGAGCAAACTTGCCCCCAGGATCTTCCACCGAAGAATGATGGTTCTCTTTTACTTGCCCCAAATCTTTTTTCATTGCAAGTGCGCTCTAAACCTGTTGATCACAAGTCAAGTATATGATCATTGAATTATGCTCTAAGACAAGAAGCAAATGAGTCAGACAAACAAACAGGTTTAATCTGCTGCAATTTTGAGAAAATGTTTTTTTTTTTGTTTGTTCTTTTTCTAAAGAGTGAAATGCTTTTGTTTTCGAAAAAGTTTTTGGGAGGAAACATGAGAAAGTCCAGCTCTCAGGATTTCTCCGTGGATGATATTTTTTTCATGGTTGGATATTGTCATTGGACTGGTTTGGAGTACCCCGTCATGTCCTCAAAATTGAAATAAAATTGTAATTTCATTTAATAGAATCAAATGAATTACATTATTGGAATGGAAATTGTGATTTCTAACCCCTAAGAAGAGAAAACATCAAAAACGATTCCTAGAAAGCGAGAACGATTTCTAAAAAAGCAATAAGAATTCCCACACAGGGGAAGGTGCAACCGAGCATGCCCCTAATTAAACAAGGAAAGTGAACTACTTAAGACCATGAATCATGTATGCTTGAGTTCTTCACCCTCCTTGATCGTGTGATGAGAACCCTTTAGGTCAGAGATTCTTCCTTCTAGATATGTCACTAGTCTCTTCATGGTGGCATCAAATTCAGTTACCTCGGGAAAATGTGACGATTCAAAAGTTCTCTTGGCTCTCTTCTTCGAGTCGCAGATTCTCACTAAAGATAGAGTACCTATGTCATCATGGCCCTTTTGCTTAGTGAGAAAAGCTATAGTAGCAGACAATTCATCGACTTGACTTTGGAGGTGTGCAATTCGCTTATTTATATTGTCGATGATATGGTCTAGCACCTCGTTTTGATCCACCATTTTAGATCTCGACCGTGTATGGATGGGTGAGCAAGATCGCTTCATAATCACCTAAAAAATAAATGGGAACATGTAAGCATGAAGTGTAAATAGAGAGCTAGTCCATGACAACAATTTATTTTTAGTCAAGAAAAGTCCACATATGAAGAGGATTTTCTAAAAATGAACTAGGAATACAAAGATATAGGATGCTCCAGTAGGGACGAAATTTCCTAAATATGAACTAGGAAGAGCCAAAACATAAATTGAAAACAAATTTCTAATTTTTTATTTTTCAAATGATTAATTGCATGGCAATTTCCTCATTTCATTCCTAATTGACAAAGGAATTAAATCAATGATTAACCTAAATTGTCATGGACGGACAAAATTGCAATAAAGTAAGTAAATTGCAAAGTGAGACTTTAGACAACTTACTTTCACCGAAATGGATGACAATCACATAGGCATGCGCATGAAATGTGGCTCGATTTATGATCTATAAGGCTTATCAAAGTGAAGCCACAGGGGATGATCGGACTAGCCACGAGCTTGTGGACTATGTCGGGTTCTCATGAATCCGGCTTGGTCAAAGAGCCGACTCGGGTCGCGGGCATGCGGACCGAGGTGGGTACTCTTGACACCATGAAAGAAACTTCGGGATTGAGATGGGCGACTCGTACCACGAGCATGCGGTCGGAGTGGTATCCATCTCAATACCATTCTAAATAATCCTATGTGGCCCAGGTCCGGCGACAGGTTATGTGTGCAAAGTGTAGTGATAAATGCAAAGCATGCACAATAATTTATATCAAGCAACACTTCATATGTGAAAATAAACCATACATTCCTACACCTCCCTGCAAAACAAAGGTTAGCAAACACTTCCCCTTATATCTCCCATCCTACAGAAACATCTAACACCTTAAATGTTAGGGACGTACCTGGAATCCTCGCTATCAAGCAAAAACATTTTTCAAAAGAAAAGAAAAATTGGCCTAAGTCCACTAAGAGTTTTAACTCGGATCCCCGAGTGGAGTCGCCAAGGCTTGTCGCGACCAATTTTTCGAGTGTGAACCACCTAGGGTTTGGCTAATGGATTGTTAAGCCTAGACTTAACTCGGGCTCTCCCAAGCCCATACCAATTCGCGACTTAGGTTTGAATTGTTAACATGCAAATTTTTTAATTAGGAGTCGCCACTAATCTATTTTTTATGGGTCGATTAGAAACCCAAGTAAAGTAATGGGAGATTCACTTTACTCCTACGAACCGAGAGACTAGGGTACGTAGACTTGGTTACGTTAGATTTCTCTAATGCTCTTTCGGTACATTTCTTTTTATTTTGAAAAATGTTTGGCAAGTTTGGATTAATTTTAAATATATTTCTCTAACATGTGAGGTGTTCATGCGGTGCGCAAACCACTAATTTAACACTCAAGAAAGCAATTAAATGATGCAAAACTTACCTCAAAGCAACGAAAGTATCTACGATGTTAAATTAAAATCCACATAAACAATCCTAGATATGGTTTTTAATTAACACGCAATTTCTTTTCTTTTTGTTTTCACTTATTAAACGAGACTATAATCTATATGCAATGCAATACTTTTAATCTAATATGAAATGATATGGCATGGCAACATGTCCTAAACATATGAATAAAAATTTTATGATCTCTTAATGAACATGCAATTGTTAAATATGCAATTTAAATTAACCAAAATGACTTAATTCTAATGACGTGCAATGCAATGCAATGACGTACAAAATTATTTTAACTAAAATGACATGCAACATTGCAATTTAATATGCAAGCTATATGTCACGCGACATTTATTAAATGACCTAATCTAATGACGGTAATTTTTAATTAGAAATGAACCTAACAATAATCACTAAAATGACATGCATTTCATGAACCTAATTTTATATGACATGCAAATGACATTTTTTATTTTAAAAATGCAATCTATCCTAGAAATTTCAACTAATTTATCCTAAGACAAATTTTATGAAATTTGAAATGATCTAGCTAGATTAAGATTCTATCTAATTTAAACTAGGGATTAAGTCATATTAAATCCTAATTTAAACTAAGACATTATCTAAATCTAAAATGTAATTTATCTAAAAAATATTATCTAAATTTAAAATGAAACATGCAATTCTAATCTAATATGCACAATGATTTTTTTGTGTTTTTCTTTAAGAAATTCGAAATTAAAACTAACACATAATTAAACATGCAATTCAAATAAAAAACTAACAACCTAAATGATTGCGTTTTCTTTTTTTTGGATTTTTTTATTTAAAAATTCATAATAAGATTGCAATCCTAAATATGCAAGATGACAACAAACCTAATCCTAATTGAGATTTTTTTATTTTTTATTTTATGAAAATAAGATTTGACTCAACCAACTTGACGATAGCAAATCAAACAAAATATAAGATTGATATCCAAAATCGACAAACCATATCTCGCGTATTTATCGGGTTAATGCCAGAAATTAAATCGCGAATCGAATCTCGAGCAGATTGGATTGTCGATTTTGTAAGTGATTGCGAATCGGATTTGGACGAAAATCGGACTGTCAATCCCTACTAGCTTGAGGACTATTTCATGTTGGAATCTCAATCAACATTTAAAGGGAACAATTTCACTAAAAGAATAAAATAAAAAGGAAAGAAAAAAACAGTAAGTAAATAAATAAATAAAAACTACCTAATTTTCCCTTTTCCCTTTTCCCTTTTTTTTTTTTTTTCTTCTTTCCTTCCACGATTTGGCAGCTTCGTGGAGGTCCACCGGGAGTTAATCGTCGGAGCTCCGGCGATGAGGACCAGCAGCGAGCGGATCGGCGGCGGCAGAAGCTCCGGGCAGCAGGGCACAGGGATTCGGCGGTAGCGTCGAATCGCGAGGTTGAAGCCGAGGTTGGGCGAGGGGGCTCGTGGGCTTCTGAGCCAACGCGCAGGGACGGAGGCGATTCGGCAGCAGGGCTGGGTGTCGGTGCGGCGTCCGACGAGCAGGAACGTCGGGTCTCGGCGCGGCGGAAGAGAGGCGCAGCAGTGCGGTGGTGGATTGCGCGGTGATGCGGAGGCTTGGCAGCTGCAGGGGCGTCGGAGATGGAGGCGCTGCAGGCACGACGGGCTCTCGGAGCAGCCACACGAGTGCGGTGAACGACGGTAGTCGCGTGGTGAGGCGGAGGAGCTCCGGGTAGTCGCGGATGGAGCAGCAACGCGGGGGCAGCAAACTTGGAGAGACGATGAACAGTAGGGGTCAAATCACCCCCATTTTTCTGCTTTTCCGCTTCTCCTCTGTCTCTTCCTGTCACTCTCCTTTTTCACTTCTCACTTTTCACTTTTTTGCTTTTTTTTTCTCTTCCTTGATCAAAAGAAAACCTAGCGAAAAGCCCCTTCTCTCTCTTTCTTTTTTCTGAATTTTTTTTTTGTCTCCAAAGAAGCTCCGGTTCTCGTACACGGTTGCTTTTATAGGGGGTAGGAGATAAGCTTTCGATTTCCCCTTCAAATCTACATCCGCGATACATTTTCACCAACCAATCATTATTGATAAGAATTCAAGATTACGATAAATATTTTCTCGAAATCCAAATCTCGCAAAGATAAATTGCAATATCACAATATTTTTTCACACATGTGCCATATACAAAAGATTCATATCCCGGAAAAAATTCAAAATTTTTATTTTTCATGAGATAAATAAAAAAAAAATGGGCTTGGGCCAACTAGCTCGCTTCGTGGGCTTAGTCCAACTAATTTGAACCCATTTCTAACTAGTCCAATAAAAATGCAAAAGATGCAAATAACAAAATAAATGCAATCTAAATAAAATTAACCCCTAATTTCCTATGCAATAAATAAATAAACTAAATCGTCAAAATTTAGGTGTCAACACCCTAAATCAGTAGAGACATTAAAAGCAGGATGAAATAAGGACCTGAAAGTAGGAGTGAGCGATTCTAGTAGATTCTAGTAGACGCGAATGCTAGGTGGCAGGCGAAAAATATCGAGTTGGAATCACTAGAAATCATGAGAAATAAACAGTGATTAATTGTGAAGAATCATCTCGATTGCCATAAATTATTGAGTATATGCGTGCATTTTTTTTATCTTATGGCTGGAGGGAGTATTGGGTTTGCCTAAGTAAAAATATAGATGACTAGTGTGCGGTGTCTGTATATCCCATTTATTAAATTCAAGTTCTCACTTTGGTGCGACACGCGTCAACTTCTTGTACTAGTGGAAAAAAGATATAGGGCCTGTTTCGCTTTCGACACTTGCCACACTTAGGTCGGGAAATTTTAAAAAAAGGAACTGATCTTTAGGAAATTTGAGTGGATTGGATTCACTTGAACGACTGTTCCCCCTTTAAATATAAAACGACAAGTTGCACTAGCCACCAGGCTCAACCACCCCAATTTATGATGAAATTGATGAAAGGTACACGAGTGCTGAGAAAGTCGACTGCCCTTATTTAGTTCACCCATGGAAAATCTTGGCAACCAAGTCTGAGGCCATATATATAACAGGAGATATTGATATAAAGAAAAATTATATTACGGATCATACTTTTCTCGCCGTCCCTACCTCGAAATGGAGGAAGTTTTCCACGACCAACCCACCGGGTTATAATTATGGACATTATTTGCTTTCAATTTTAGTTAAAGTTGTATTTGGATGATGTCTATAATTTAAGAACCTATCAAGAGAGACACAAATGATATCCACATCTTTTATTTTAGCTTGTCGACCCATGTCGCCATCTCTAGCCGAGCCAACCCTACCACTAACTTTCGTCATGCCTATCTCCTCTCTCCCGCTCGTACACACTTAGATTGAGCCTCACATTTTGTGGATTGTCACTAGCTTGTTGATGACCGACGAGCTTGTTGCGAAGATGAGAGAAGGATGGAGAGATACTTGTCACTAGGTTGTTAACGATGGTAGAGAAGAGAGAGAGAGGCTTGATATCACAAGGGGCCATCGAGCACGACGTTTGATGTTGGTACGACTTGGAACTTGATCCAATAACCAAGTATCTACATACTTTATTATCGACAAATTTCTAGGCAAAAATTCCATAGATATTGGAGAGAGCAAACTCACAAATTCGAGGGATGGAGGTGATGTGTTTATAGAGATCCAAGGCATGTCGAGTATCTACATGTCATTTTTAAATGAAATAGGACATTTTTCTTCTATCTCACCCAACAAGCGATGAGGCTGTTTTGCCAAGATCTACCATCGACGACTGCACCATTAATCACTGCAATTAGTCACCACTGTCATTTCGTTGGTTGTAAAACCCTACACGCGACTACTAGCACATCGTCCCCACTCGTGACCCATCGCGACTGGCCCCGTGCGGACCACCTACGGCAAGGAGGGCGGCGCCTGAAGAGAAATACAGAGTGGCATCTTATGCCCATCTTTTGATTTTCAGTGTTAAGCCATACAAAAGAAGAGTTAATCCTCGTGCTAAACTACTAAAACTAACGATGCCGAACCCTAATTACATTATAATTTCACTTTGTTGCTAGACAACATAAATAAGGATGAGACAAGATGGAGTCCATGGTTGGAAAGAGAGGGGCCGAATTTCACCACCTACAGGGGCATCCCCAGTAGTCTCCATCATGTGGAGCGCCAGCAGAACTACATTCCTTATTTTAACGTGTCAGTGCCCGCACACCCTGCACCCCCTAATTGTATGTATATATTTTTCTTCTCCATAATACAAGAAATACCAACGATTTTGTGGTAAAGAAGGGCTTTACTTTTTAAATAATTCTCACGTCAGATTTTCCCTGAAGGCTATTGAATGTGTGACAATTGTTAAGTATGACTTTGTCAAAAAAAAATGGACAAAAAGCTGTCAAATCTATTTCCTCACGCATTCATTTTTTAACATAAAGAAGGCATATGTCATTGCCATGCTGGTATGAAAAGGTTGCTTCGGTCAACTATAATCCATTTTTTTTACAATTTGGAATTTCTGCATTATTTCAAATATTACTATTATATCACTGAAGAGATGACTCGTGGCTCTGAAGTTTTATATGCAGGTCAAGAAAATCATATATTATAAAATAAAGGCCAAGAACTTAAAAAGTCCTAAGTGACATCAAAATCGTCCAAGACACCATAATGTTGACTATTATGTATGGATTTAGGAGCATGTTTTGAAATTTCAAAGAATAAATGCGATCGGTCAGATGTCAATATTCGTGGCATTTTCTTAACTAGCTGGATGCACGCGCGCGGAAAAAACACTAAAAAGAAACGAGAAGGCAAAAATAGTCGGATGCCCACATGATGTGCACAATTATAATATTGTCTGTGGGCGCAAAATTATTTATTTGTATAGTCGGTTGCCTAATTAGTTTGATGTAATTTTGGTTATCTAATCTAGACCCTTCGATTCTTAGTTGAGCTGGATGAGGAGGCAGAAAGATTGATAACATCGAATCAATTATTCATGCTTAATGACACTGCCTTACGTTAAGTACGTAAAGTTGAAATTATATGTAAAAGTTTCATAATTTTGTTTTAAATTAAACCTATTACTTTGTGGAGTTAAAGGCTTAAATAACGACAGGAGAATTGAGTGCTTTGTATAGCTTTTATTGATATCTGATGAGGAGGTTTCTTTCAAATTCTCTTTTTCGAACCCGCCGTGAAGAAGATCCTTTCTCAGTCAGGTCTTTGTATAGCTTTCATTGATATCGATGAGGAGGTTTCTTTCGAATTCTCCGACTTGAAGAAGAAGGATGAAGCAGATGAGTAGAGAGGACATGAAAGGAGGAGCGGACAATTCTAGTAAAATTGAATTCGAAGCGACAATTGAAAAATCTCAAGTTGGAGTCACTGAAAAACAAGAAAAATAGGTAGTGATCAACTGTGGAGGATCATCTTGATTGTTGTAAATTACAACAGGTATTTTCATTATACAAGTGTTTTTTCATGGAATTTTTCTGTAAAAGATTGATGTTTGAATGGCCGTTTGGCTTATCTAATTGATAATAAAGGTAGATCAATTTATTGAATTATTGTGCGTAAGCATAGAAGAAAATATCATTTGAGAATAAGGGAAAGAAAAAAAAACAAATACAATCAAGTTCTAACTTTGGTGTGACACATGTCGACTTCTTGAGCTTAATGGGAAAAGACTGGATGATGATGAGCTTTTCCGTTGACGGAATGTACATGAAATTCGAGTGGATTGGATTCACTCAGAACGATCGTTCACCCCTCAAAAATGAAAACGACAAGTTGCACTAGCCACCAAGCTCAACCGCCCCTAGTTTATGATGTAATTGATCGAACGTGTAAAAGGACTGAGAAAGTCGATTGCCTTTATTAGCCTATAGATGGAAAACTTGGCAACTAAGTTTGGGCCCATGATGTGATAGGTGATAATGGTGGAAAATTGTCCAAACAAGTCTAAATTTATTATATAAATGTCAATTCAATTCTAATTTTTTCAATTTTTTCAATTTTATCCTCAACTTTAGAGCAAAATTTCAAAGTAATCTTTCAAACAGATTTTCGCCAAAGCTTGTTGATGTGGCTGCATAGGACAACCAGCAACTGCTAAACCATCACATTAATGTTTTTCTATAAAAATTTACCAAAATGATTTCATAGGAATATTGCTTAAAGTTTAGGGCTACATTAACAAGATTGAAAAGTTTAAACTGAATTGGTACTAGTACACAATATTTAGGATTGATTGGATAATTATTCTGAGATATTGGCATAAGGTAGATTGAATTACGAGTTATATTTTTCATGTCCCTAGCTAAAAATGGAGATAGGTTTCTACAACCAATCCATTGATTGGTGGGCCGTACAGACGAACACCATCCACTTTCAATTTTAGTAAAAATCTACATTTGGATGATGTTTATAATTTAGAGCTCGCCAATCAAAGACATGTTGTCCACAACTTTTAGTTATGTTCATCGCCCCATGCCGCCATCTCTAGCCAAAAGCCAACACTACCCCTTAGCTTTCATCGTGCCCACCACCTGCCCCTCTCTCTCTCTCTCTCTCTCTCTCTCATTTGCAAAGCTTGCCGTCGGTAGTGGTCATCGAGCACGCACGGCGGCTGAGGTCGGTATGGCTGAAGGCTAGTAAAGCAACGCTGTGGCGACGAAGGTACTAGGATGACTACGGTCGGTGGTTGTGGGGCATTGATGCAAAGAAAAGGACGTGAGATTTTTTTCAATCTAGTGATTGTTAGGCACGTGGTGCACAACCAACCCTTCAACAGATGAAATAAGATGAGTTCGGGGGTGGTTGGTTCTCTTAATCAACATTACTTAGAACTTGATATAATACCCAAAGATCTACCATCCTTTTTTTTTTTTTTTATTATTATTAGTGATAAACCTTGTAAGGACAAAGCTCATAGAACTTGGTAAAACTAAGCTCCTGGACTTGGGGATAGAGGTGATGTGTATATAGAAACGTAAGGAACGTCAAGTATCTCTATATAATTCTAGATGGAATAGGACATATGTGAAATGCTCGACCCTTCACTTTGCTCTATTTCTCTCTCTCTCTCTCACTTGGCAAGCAGAAGGGTCACCAATAGCATCACCCTAGTGTCGACCACTTGCGAAAATCCCCACCATCGACGACTGACCCCTAATCGCAGCAATCGATCACCCCCGCTATTTCGTCATATGTGAAAACCCTACTAGCGACAATAAGCACGTCGTCCCTCACCCATCACCCATGGTTATTGGCTACATGCAAACTATCATAGGTAGAGTTTGGACAGAGAATAGAAAGTTGTAAGGCATTTTGGCATTGTACTTCTATCCTTTTCATTTCAACGTTAAACCGTATAAAAGAAGAGTTAAATTTACTCGAAATTTACTTAGTGGCCACTACATAGAAGATGGAAAGTGAGAGGTTTAAATTTTCACCTTCTAAAGAATGATTAAAGTGAGGATCGATTTAATTTTAAGTATAAATTTCAATTCTCATGCTTAATTAAAAGGGCGTGATAAAAATTTGAAAGGAAGTTAAAATAGTAATAGAATGGAATCGGTAAAAAAAACTAAGTAATTTAATAATCATTCTCGCTCTATTGGACTGTAGCCGAACCCTAATGACATTACAACTCCGTCTTGTCGATATGAATAACACCCGCATATGTACCGCGCGAGCAGCATCGGCCCCCAGTAGAGAAACAGAAAATGAAAAAGACAATAGACAAGGACGAGACGTGACATTTGGCAAGTACTGACTTTGTCAAAAAAATTGGACATAAAGAGCCGTCACATCTATTGCCCCACGCATTCATTTCCTTACGGAAAGGAAGCGTACATCTTAGCGCCTTGCTGGTATGAAAAGGAACTTTTGGTCAACCATATTCCATTAGATTCCTTAGATTTTTTTCTATCCGCAATCTCTGCATGATATAAAATGTTAATATTATATATCATTGAGGAGATGATCAGACTCGTAGTTTTGAAGTTTAATATGCATGCAGGTCAAGAAAACCCTATTTGATAAATTAAAGGGATGAGAACTTAAAAAGTTTGTAAATGACATTTAGATTGTTTTCGCATTGGGCTTGGACACCAAGAAATTGACTATTAAGAATGTATTTGAGACCATATTTTGAAATTTTTCAAAGGATCAATGCATTTGGTAAAATATTAATATCCCTGACATTTCATAACTAGATGTATGCGCAAAACCGGAAAACACTAAAAAGAAACAAAAAGGAGCAATCAAACGGATGTCCACACAATTTGTGCAATTATAATGTGCGCAAAATTATTTCTACACATGGTTGGTTGCCTAATTAGAATTGATGTGTTTTTGGTTATATAATCTAGACATTTTGATTCTTAGTTGAGCCTGGGGGGAGGCCGGCCCTATAAAGATAGAAAAATAATATGTATAAGTTCCTTAATTCGGTGTTAAATTAATCCAATTACTTTGTCAAGTTGAAAACTTAAGTTTCGACATGAGAATTCAATACTATATGTGGCTTTTCACCATTATCTATTGAGTTTTTCTCCCAAGGTCATTAAACCTTGAGGAAGGGTTAGTGTCGCGCAGCAGTAACGCTAAAAGCGGGATGAAGAAGATAGGACATGCCAGGAGGAATGAACGATCCTAGTAAACTCGAATGTCAGGTCGCAGGAGAAGAAAATCGAGTTGCTTTGAGTGGCTGAAAATCAAGAGAGGCAGCAGTAATCTCCGCGGAGAGTTCCCATTCGTTTGACTGCCGGAATTCTAAGTCTTCAAATACCAAACTGGAGGAGCCCATATGTAATGAAAACTAACGGCCAGAAGTCCAAAAGTTTCTCCAAAATGAGGTGAAATGATGGGTTTTTGCAGCGAGAGGATAAAAAAGTTGGTTTACAAATTCATGCAAATCTTGATATGGGAAATCTATGGTATATAGGCTACCCACCAACTAGAGGGACACGAACCATTAGGAGCTACTGCAAATTCGGAGGACAGAAGCCGGCACCAAAGCTACCTGAAAGGGTTAGGGAATAGGGTGAGTCGTCCTCAATTAATAATCTTGCTCTAAGTCCATCAAGCCAAAACTCTCTAATTCAGGATCTTATTATCCACCCAAGTCATCCTTTGCATTGAGCAATGCTCACGAAGTAAACATGCAACAAATCGCTGATGATGGCATTTGTTAGTAAAGCCCAGGGAATTGTGCCTTTGAGGTGGAAGGTGCTAAAGCAACTCAAATTGAACTCATTCACTAGCATGATTTGTGAGCTAATTGAACCCACTCAATACTTTGTTAAATCTAAAGTAGAGTTATAGGAGTCCGATGAGGACTAATTTTAGGAAAATTAAGACTATTTTTGTGAAGTTACTTTGCAGAATAAACATGCAACAAATCGCTGATGATGGCATTTTTAGTAAAGCCTAGGGAATTGTGCCTTTGAGGTGGAAGGTGCTAAAGCAACTCAAATTGAACTCATTCACTAGCATGATTTGTGAGCTAATTGAACCCAGAGTTATAGATGAGGACTAATTTTAGGAAAATTAAGACTATTTTTGTGAAGTTACTTTGCAGAATAAACGTACCCCACTATAAGCGAATCTTATTGAAAGTTCAATAAAGAATCTTTCCCCTCATTTTCTAAATGAATCTTACAAGTAACTGATAAACATAATATTATTCTTCAAAGAGTAGGTGAAAATTACTTAGGTGGAACCTTACCCAAAAAAAAAAAAAATTACTTAGGTGAAGAAAAAGAATGTGGCAATGGCTTATCGACCCTAGAGTCGTAGTTTTGAAGTTTTGTATGCAGGTCAAGAAAACCCTAAATGATAAAATAAAGGGTGAAGAAAGTTTGTGAAGTGACATTCAAATCGTTCTCGTATTGGGCATGGACACCACGAAATTGACTATTATGAATGGATTTAAGACCATGTTTGGAAATTTTTCAAGGATATATGCATTCGGTCAAATGTCAATGTTCACGACGTTTCATAATTAGGTGGATGCCCGCAAGCAAGCAGGAAAAAGCTTGAAGGAAACGAAAAGGAAAAACTAGATGGATGCCCTCACGATGTGCGCAATTTATCATATTGTTTGTGCGCCAAAATTATTTATACGTATAGTAGGTTGCCTAATTAGTTTTGATGTGGTTTTGGTTATCTAAGATAGACACGTTGATTATTAGTTGAGAGGCAGGAAGAATGATAACATTGTGTCGAGTATTCATGCTTAATGACAACGCCATACATTAAGTAGTGGGGCCAATCGATCAAATTATAAAGTTGACATTAGTAAAACATTTTCCAACATTTTGAATCGCTTAGGAAAATGAGTTAACGGAAAATATTTTCCTAATCAACAAAAAACCTATACTTAAATTCAAGAAAATGATTTTCTCTTTAAAAGATCAAAAATCATTTTTAAAATATGACTAGATATTAGCGATTAGACCAAAAACTTTAGCTTTGCACAGGAACCTAATGCTCATTTTTGGATCCTCGCCACCTAAGCTCGTGTCCATTGATGCCTTCCCCTCGTCCTAGCAACTAGGGGTCCCAAACACAACCTTGATGGACTTGAACTCGATCGCTAAGGATCCTAGCTTGGTCGTTGAGGACTCGGGCATGGGCATTGGCATCCCTAGGCCATCCTCGATGGACCAAGATTGAAGTGTTAGGAACCAAGCCCAAGCACTAGGGACCTGGGTCACCGAGGTCCCGTGCTCCTCCTTTGTGGACCTTGGCCCATTTGCCAAGGATCCAAGCACTGGGACCTCAAGGCCCAGCCTCTATGAAACCATTTCAAGGCGCCAAGAAGTCTTGCACATGTATTGAGTTCTCGATTTGGGTTTCTATGGAGGTGGGATTGGTGCCTACTCTCTTGCTCAAGACTCTACTGGCCTTGCCTAGGTCCTTGGGACCATGGTTAGAGTTCATCAAGGTTGGACCCGAGATCCTGGTGTCCATGTCCTATTCCTTAGTTGTTTGTGCACAAGTCATTAGCGCCTGAATAGTATTATGTGTATTTAGAAAAATCAAATCAGATTTTTCTTTCCAAACAACAAATTTAGATTTTAGCTAAATATTGAAAAATATTATCATTTTCTTCGAAAATTATTTTATGGAAAATATTTTTCAGAAATGTAAATTTTTTCGTGAAACAAACAAAATCTATATTTACAAGTTTCTTAATTTTGTTGTAAATTGACCCAATTACTTTGTCAAGTTTAGACTCGCTTGAAAATCAAGCGATGTAGACAGTGAACAGATTTGGAGAGGCCCCATTGGTTTCATCGGGCCATGGAATCATCATCCCTTTCCAAGGCTAGAGGGCCATTTGGGCCCATTAAAAATAGAATAGACCGTAAGATAATTTTAGTTAATTAGCGATATTATTAGATGTCTATAGCAAATTATTAATCATTAACGGCAAATATATGTTAAATAGTGATGCGACAACTAGAATCAATGTATGTTATAAATTTTGTCACGCCAACACCCTTAAGCAATATTTTAGGAATTATAAATTTGTTGCAATAATTTGTTTTAGCTACAATGGTAAATTTAGAGTGATATTTTTACAAATATGTTCATAAATTTTAATGGTGCAATTTTTTATTAGAACACCAGTGTACGTAAATTAAATTGATTGTAACTCTCGATCCATTCTCATATTATTTTGCTCACCACCAAATGAAAGAAAATCTCATTTATTATGCTCGCTCAACTAACCACTAAGAAAATGAAATCTTCATTCATTTCCTTTTCATTTTTCATTCAATCTCTTCATTCATTCTATTCCATCAAACCAAATCGAGTCTAAAGTGCTTTGGGAGAAAACAATAACTAAAGTAAATAACGATCGATTTAAAGCTAAAATTCAATGAATTAATTATCAAACATTAAAGACGGCATACTTGTTTAAAACCTCTAGGGTACATTTATTTTTACAAAGAATCAATCATCTACAAATGTTTTCTTAAAAATGATCATTTACCATGTTTACAATTTTTTTTTTTTTTTTTTTTTTGGATTGGAGGAACCGCCGCCAATCGATAGCCGCGACATAAATTCCCAAGTGACGCTAGCGAATGACCCACCACCAAGACGTCACATTTAAGAATCCCTAATGACAACGCTGGGTTCGAACTTCTCCCCTTCGTGAGGGGTAGAGAGCCCAAAGCTAGCGCTGTCGCTACGGGTGGTGGTATGTTTACAAAAATTTTAATCATCAACAATAATTTATGTTTACCCACCTCGCTGTAAGCACGTTGGCTTGGGTCTTTCCCCCTCTAATTGTGGTAGGGGGTTCGAACCTCGGCGTGCGCATTGCGAGACTCACCCGCGGCTGGATCAAGTGGGTGGGCTTGATTCATCCTAGGTTTACGCCATTGGTTAGCTATATGGCGGTTAAAAGTCACCAAAAAATAAATAAATAATTTATGTCTAAACGATTTTATCGTGAGCAAAAAAAAAATTCTGTCACTCAATTTTTGTCAACAACGAAATTGATTATTTTCTTAAGAAAACATTTTAAATTGTTAGTTTTTTTCGTGAAATTAGTGTGTTTATTTATTTAAATAATTTACTTCTCGAAGAAAAAGTGGAGGTGGGAAAGGAAAGGGAGAAGGATTTTGAACGTGCTTCGAGGGGCGCCCCTTCTTCCGAGTTTTCCCTCTCCAGTCCACATCGTCTTCTTCTTCGATCTTCCCTCTTCTCCGGCGCGAAGGGAGAACGAGATGGGGGATTCCTCTCGGAGCATCGATCTGGAGAAGCTCGTCTCCTACAGCGACGACCTCGCCCAGGTCCTCAGGGACGACAAGGACGCCGCCGCCCTCGCCCAGTGCCTCCGCCACTCCGACGCCCTCCGCTCCTCCTGCGACGCCGACCTCGCCGGACTCCGGTCCTCGCTCCTGGGTCGGTAATCTTTTCCCCCTTTCGCGGCTACCCTTTTGCTTACGCGTCGCGATTCGGTGGTGGGTTGGTGGGTTCGGGTCGGAGATGCCGCGAGTCTGCGTTTGATGGGTGCGACCGTTTCTTGTCGATGGCTTGATTTGGGCTGAAAAGGATTCAATTTGAAGTTTTTGATGAGTTCCCGGTTCTTGTCTGAATTTGATTGACATGGTGTCGTTTGAACTGTGGCTGCTGTTCTGTTGTGGGTTTTCCGAGTCTCTTTCAAAAATTTCTTCTTTTATCGATAAGGATGACGGGATCGAAGTGCAGGTAGTTCAGGGGTCCGGGCCTTTTGAAATGCTATCGTGTGTGCGATTGATATATCTGGCCAAGTTTGCTTATGGGTTATTTGGTAACGAAATGAAGATGCAGGCAATTTGTTTTGGCACATCCTTTTACTCCTTGTTTATCTACAGTACTTCTCTTCCCTGCTAATTCTGTAGAATCTTCTATTACTGAGGAAGAGATGCACAATTGTCTGTCTTTACTATCACAACGTGTAATGCAGTGTGTATAGTTCTGCTACAGTTTTCATTACTCACATTCTTGGAGTCCTCCATATTAAATATGGACGTCCTAATCCTAGGATGTTAGCCGTCCAATTTGTGCAACCCACAAGTTAAGTTATATACATGTAAGTTCTGAGTTTGATTTTTTCTTGCATGAGTAATTGCAGACCGGACACCAAACTGCTTAGAGATATTGGTACCCATGTTAAATTAGTTAAAGGATGCTTTATCTTTTCTGATATAAGGCTAAAGGGGTTTCTTATTTCATGAGGTCATGAGATCTGATATGGAGACTCCTCAGGAACGTAAAGCCATTTTGCAGATGTGCTCGATCGATCTGTTTATCATGATGTTAGTACAAAAATATTTGAAAGCCCTTTGTGATGGCTGCACGTCATTCAAGTAAACTGTATATTAAGAGTGTAGTTTCTAACCCATTGAATCACATAGCAGATGATAAAGGAATATGCTGGCTCTAAGCCTATTTGATTCTATTCTCTTGCTTTTTCCCTACTTAATTATGCAGATCCTCCATCTTAAACAGAATTTCTTGTTTGATTCTTTCTTGCTGTCTTTGATTTGGTAGCCTACTCTGTTATGTATATCAGAATATGCTTTTTTCCTCTCTTTGCTTTTTCATAGTTACAATTTCTCGAGGTAGGTTGTTCATCTAGTAGAAATTACGATTACTTCTGCGTGTGACAATTCATCTCCTATCAACCTTATAGATTGAATGGCTTTTGGGATTGGGGGTGTTTCTGAGAGTAATTGAACATTGTGATTTGTGATTGTCTTTACCAGATGCAAGTATTTCACTGTGACAGCTTCATGGACTAACATTGGAGACATTTCTTGAATTGCTATACTAGTGATGACATCCATGAAACCCTCAAGTTCACATTGTGTCATTTTAATTAAAAAATATTTGAATAAATGCTATTGTGTCAAAATTAGATCTTGCCAGTTTGCTTTCTGGTTATTTGGTAATGAAATGAGAACATGGTCTATTTCCTTTGGACCCCCATTTTCCCTTTTTATCTGCAGTACAGAGCTTTCCCACTAATTCCGTAGAATTGGATACTAGTCAGGAAGAAATGCAAAGTTACATCTATTCACAATCACGATGACTTTACAATCTAGACCAACTTATCAACAAGATGGTTTGCTTTGATCTTACACCTCTTTGATGCTCTCTCTTTATTCTAAATTTTGTGGTTGAGCAGAGTATGAGGAAAAGATTGATGCTTGCAAGAAGAAAACTGAAGCAGTGAGATCTGAAGTTGCTGGAGATGTGGATATTGACCAACTCCAGAAAGAACTGCAAGAGGAACTTGAGAAGGAACGACTGCTTATGGAGGATTTGAGATAAATATCTAAACAATCCTTTTTGTGATAGCGTTAATGATTCTTTTATATGTTCATTGACAAACAATTGATTTTCAATTTTGTCTTTTATGTGTACCAACACAATTGTTGCCAATGAAATTAATGAGCTAGATCTCCAAAGGATTTCCATTGAGGAGAGGAAGCCAATTTTGAAGAAACTTGAGCAAAATGGGCGGAAAGAACAGTAAGTTCATGTGCAGAAGCTTTTTAATTCTTCAAATTAATAACTCAACAGATTGGATATTTTGAATGTGCATATCTTTTCTGAATGTTGCAAAAAAAATTGCATGAAATTGAAAATAACATAACATTAAATTGTGTCTGGCATTATAAGTTTGCATCTGCATTTCCAAAAAAAAAAAAAAAAAAAGCAAGGCTCTGTATGCCTCTCTAACTGTCCATAGCAGTGTCTGTTGCTAGCTAATCACTTCTGAAGAACAATTAGTTTGCATCATCTCTTTATTGGATGATTTATGTTGTCGAATAGACATACATTGGAATGGTCACCATAAACTCTTCTCCATCTATACAATTTGTGAAATTACATTTCATGTGATTAACACAAGAAGTTTAAATTGCTAGACAGCCCAATCATATTTGTGCTACTTAAGCTGATCTCTGTTAAAAGACGGGGTAGGATGAGGTTAGTGGCATCGGTTAAATCCTACATTTTTGTACAATAGAAGGATCTAGTTGGCAGCTTGCGTGTGTTCTCCCTGTTCATGATCTAATATTTGTGCTAACGGGATAATTGTCTCCTGTGTCCTTTTGCTATAACTCTATTACCACCGAAGAGGGATGTAAGGGGCTGCAGATTCTTATACAATTGTCTATGAGAACTGTAAACTGGTCTTCAGCATTTATTCATACATAGAGAAGTCTAATTAAAATTCCACTCTTATAGTAAATCTCCTATTCCTTCCCCTCCATATAATCCCAATTTATAATCCATGATATTTATCTACTGGTGCTTTTTAGAATCAAATCATCTTCTGGTGACTACTGCTTCCCCAAGATCAACAAACTAGCTGGCATTAGTTTTAAGTAGTCGAACTTGGGGGTAGGTTCTCGCAGAGTAAGATTGCTTGTATGGATGTTGCAGCATGTTCTCTTATTTCAGAACAGCCCGCTCATTTGCTTTAGGAGTTGTGTACATCTGATCCTCCAAACACTGGAGCCCAAATACTATCCTTTCAACGACCTAACCCCCTAAATGCACAAAAGAATGAAAAGCATAGTGAATAGTAGCTAAGAAGTAAGAACATTGCCATCAAAGTCATATAGGTCCAGAAAATAATCTCTTTTTAAGCTGCTATTTTATCATAATTCGAAGGACACTGTCAAAGTTCTGCAATTGTTAGCCCAAATGTGTTTTAAACCCCAAAGTGTAGCTTAAGCACAAGCCAGAATGTATATGACCCACTTTTGTGGCCAATTCGTAGAGTCTATTTGATTTCTTGCTTCCTAGTATTTATGTATTATCTGATCATATCCTTGAATTCTTTGTTCTCATGCACTCTTTGGATGTGTGTGCTGTGTGCATGCTTGCTTAGGTTGATTTTTGCTTGTCTTTGTGCATTCTTTTGCAGGAATAGGCAATGAAATTTGCATAATGGGATGCTCAAAGTTATTTTGTTTTCGTATAAATTGGTCTTATAGCATGACTGTTTCAATGTATCCTTTTCCCCCTTTGTGCTCCTGCGGTCTCATGCACAATGTGCACACACAATAAGGTTCTCTCATGTTGTTTCAAAATTAATATCCTTTTGTTCTGCCTAATTTTGCAGGATGAGTCTTTCGATGTATGCTTCTGTGACGAAGATCATCCCAAACTTGGATGATAGCTCCAAAATTGCAGGGTGTATCCTTTCAATTGTTCTTGTTCATGTACTCTAATGTGGTGGCAACTGACTAGAGTTCACCATTGTCCCCAGATCAGTTGGTCCTTGAATCTCAATAACCACAGATATTGTTGACAGGGAGAAAAGGGTGGTGGATAAGTTTGAGTTCGACTCAACAAAGATGACCACCTTTGACACGTGCACCAATATCTGGAGGATGATTAGTAACTCATAGATATTAGACGGCATTACAGCACGTCGACTAACTCTACATTTATCTGGCTGCCGGAGATTCTGCTCAAGCCCCCCTCATGCATCATCTCTTCTTTTCATTCAACATGTAAAGGGTAAGGTGAATGGCCTCCTTCAGGAAGAACCCGATTGGATTGTCCTGATCTCGGGGGATCAGTTGATTCCTCTCTTTATCAGTGAAAGTACTAACAGGAATGAAGTGTGATCAGCGTGTTTTTCTGTATCATATGTGTGTTCTCGACCAATCAGCACGGACCGTCGAACACTGTTGAGGTGGGGGATGGCACTCCATTGACCGCTTAACTGTATTTCTGGGTATTCCATTCTAACAAACTGTGTCAAGGTTGGGGAAGAAATTGTACTTGCAATCATTCTTCTGTTTCATCAGTGTGATTCGTATGAGTAGCTTTAGAAATTTGTAGGCCTATAGAGATTTTGAACTGGATGCAAATGCAGGTTTTAGTTTGTATTCTTGTAAATCAGACCGTGCTACCATCTTTTGAGATAATCCATGTTTATTTATTTATTTTTTATGATCAGGTCGTTCTAATTTTTTTTTTTTTTTTTTTAAGAAAGGGGTAAATACAAAAAAAAAAAAAAACAAATTGTGCCTATTGTATTGTCAAAATCCCTAAACTTGTCCATTGTGATATAAATATTCTCTATCTTTTTGTGTCACAAAAAAGTTTAATTTTGTCCATTGTTTCATATGATGTATATTTGTCACATTGATATAAGTTTAGGATATTTGTGTTATAATGAGTTAGTTTAGGGTTATAGCAGAAAAATAAAAATAAAAGAGGTAAAAAGGAAAAAAATTTTTTGACTAGTTCAACTCACTACTAAAGTGAAAGGGTTATAACAAAGAGACAAGAAAATAAAATTTTATCTTTGTAGCATTTCTTTATTCCAATAGCGCAAATAAATTTAAACGTGTTTTTCACACTCTAGGAATCCATGTTTTTGCTTTAGGAAGATGATACATTATGGGCATTTCAGATAACATATAAGTGTTATTCCTTATTTTGGCATTTCTAATATTTCAGTTTTGGCCTTGATTAGCAAAGTGCCAGAGATACTCTCGAGTTATGAATTAGTTGTAGAAACCAAAGAGGGATGCTTAGGTTACAATTTTGAATCTATTATTATATGTTTGCTTGAGCCCCTGAAAGCTTAACGCAAAATAAACAAACCTTTGCTCAACGTCTCCGAGCTATATTATCTCGGTCCAATTCTAGTCACCGGACAAATGTAACTTTCATGAACGAAAACTTTGGACTGAAGGTTCAAATTGTAATTCTGCTGCATGTAATTGTAGGTATAGGAATCACGCCTAGATTGGTCAATAGCGTGATGGAATGACTTGAATTACCGTTGGAGAACTGGAGAACGGTGTACACGTTAAAGATGTGAGAAAAACACAGCTCAGACTCCTGCTATTTTGCGAAATATAAATAATCTAGAAATTTTTTTCTTAAAAATAATTATTTATATCACTTACAAAATGCTTTTGAGTCTTGAATCACTTAGGCTGCGTTTGGCAGCCGATAAAATTCGGGATAAGATATAATTTATCCTATCCTATGTTTGGTGCTCGCTCAGGACATGATAAAGTTGGACATAATGGGGATATAGATATGTACGGGATAAAATTATCCTACGGTGAGGTGATAAAGGTGGATAGATTTCTAATGTCCATAATAGGAAAGTTATTTTTCTTGAATAACAAACTTATTAAATTAACAAAATTGAAATTATATTTCAATATAAATAATATTTGAATTCTAATTTAAGAAAATAAAAAAATAAAAAATTATTTTTTTATTAATCTTATTTTAATTTCTATATTCAATTTTAATTCTATTTTATAATAAAAATTCAATCTATAAATTAAATATTTATATTTATTATATATTTTAGGTATTTTTGTATTTTAAATATGTTAGTACAGTTTACTATTTGATAATTTTTTATTAAAAAATGATGAAAGGGAAAAAAGAAATAATAATGAAAATAATATAAAAAAGAGGAAAAATATAATAAATAATAAATAATAAATAAAATAAGAAATAGTGTTACGAGATATTTTCACCGTCTTCATTTATGAAGATTTAGGTTCATTTATAATGATATGTCATTTATATATATATATAAAAAATATACATGATGTGAACATATCCGACTTTAATACCGCGATTCACCAAACACCTGGATGGGATATAAAAAAATCCAATGATTTTATATCCTATCCTATCCAATCCTATCCCAATTATAAATCCGGACGACCAAACGTAGCCTTAGAACATATAATTAATTGCCTTATTTTTCCTCACAAGTTATATGGATTGGTAATTAAATGGCAACATCTTCAACCAAAAAATAAATAAATAAATAAAATAGCAACATCCAACACCATGTCATTTTGGCAAGTCTATATTTCTATCTTTGAATATTTCTCTTCATTATAGATAATTACCTATTTATTTTGTTAATTGAAGTAATATCAAGAAATCATGAGAAAACATTCATTCAAGAGTGAAAAATGTACCAAATCATGATTTTCCTTTTTCTTGCTCGGGTGGCATAATATTAATTCAATTTTCTCATCGACAATGTGTTTTTTTTAGGTGAATCAAAATCGTAAATTAAGTTTAAATAAACGAATATTGTTAGCCGTAAATATTAATAATAATAATATTAATAAGCTCCGGATAAACAATATATAATCAATCCTCTGTAATGATCCGTCCAATGTGCATATCTCTCTATACATGAAAAAAAAAAATCGAAAAAAATGAATTTTGAACATTATGAAAAATTCAAGAAAAAAAGAAATAAATAGTAGTAGCCATCGAGGAGCAGCAGCAAGAATCCGGCGGATCGCTAACTTATATGAACAGACCAGCGACGAGGGCGCCGATCGCCGCCGAACCGGCGAAGCCAACTCTGTTGCCGACGGCGCCACTGTCCCCAGGAGCGGGCGCCGCGGCCGGCGGCGTCGCGATCGACGGCGCAGGAGCCTCCGGGGCGGGAGACGACGCCGGGGGCGACGAAGGAGAGGCGACGGGGCCGGAGGGAGGAGACGGGGCGGAAGCCGGCGGCGGGGTCGCCGTCGCCGCCGCTGCCGCATCCGGAGAAGGCGACGGTGAGGGGGACTTGGAGGGGGTGACGGCCGGCGACGGGGCGGGGCTCTGCGCCGCCGCCAGGCCGACGAGGAGGACCGCCATTGCCGCCAGGGAGAGCAACGCGGTTGAGCCAGCCATGGAAGAAGAGCTAGAGAGAAGAACTACTTCCTAGAGAGAGAAAACCGAAACTTAGTGAGAGAAAGTCTCGCCGGCCGGAGCGAGGGTCTTCGGGGTGCGCCATGCGGCGGAGGAGAGCGGCGGTATTTACAGGAAGGTTCCTGCTTCGGTTGGTGGCGGTCGGTGTGGGGAGCCGACCGTTGGATCCGTGTTATAATCGGGAAACCGCGGGGTGGATCCGACGGTCGAGATTCATTCGTATTTTCTGACCGGGTGCGGCCAATCAATCACGCGGTTTTCAAGCCTTAAGCCGGGGGGTTTAGTGGGAACAGTTGTAAAGAAGGGGGTGTGTCTTGGTAGCGCGTTCTAATACCCCAAAAATAAATTCAAAATATTTTTTTTTCCGCATTTTTAGGAGTTTCGTCTATGTTTCTACTTTCCGAATATGATATATATTCTGGCCATTTTTTATAATATCAAGTGTTATTTCCTATGTCGGCATTTCTTTCTAATTTCTAGGACAAAGAAACTTCCGAGCTAAGGTTGAGGAACCAAAGGGATGGTGCTTGGTTAGAATTTCTGAATCTCTTTTGTTGTCATCATATGTTTGCTTGAGCCCACAAAAGCATGATGAGAGGTAAATGAATTCTTGTTCTACATCCACAAGTTATCCATCCAAGTCTAATGTCTAGCCGTTGAATAAATAAAAGGGTAGATACAATCTAAAAATCTTAAGACCTCTTGCAAAAATACCATTTGAGCTTTAAAAATTTTTAAAAATGTAATCAAATCTTAAAACACATTAAATTGGTACAATCAAATTCCTCTATTAACTCCATCAAATTTGTTTGGTAGGAAAGGCTGACATGGCTTGCTTTCTTTGATGCTTTCTTAAGACACGTGGCACGAGGTGGTGCCTACTCAATGCAACATCAAGATCTTTTAAAGAAACAAAATGCTGAGAATTACAAGAATAACCACAACCCACCGCACTCCTCAAGGCGCAAAAATCTACGGTAAAACCAGCGAAGATTCGAGAGAGAAGGTCAGTCGGAACCACTCCCTTGCCGTGAGAATTACAATTTAGGGGTGTGCAAAATACTCAGGAACCGCCCGGACTACCCGGGACCGACTCAGAACCGCCCGGACCCGGCGGTTCTTGAGGAAACCGATCCGGTTCCCGCTTCCATGGGCGGATCCGCCCGCCCGCCCACCCGGACCGGACCGGAATCTTTTTAATATTTAAAAAAAAAAAAAAAAACTACTAAAAGAAATCATAGATCTCATCTCACTCCCTTCGTCTTTGGCTCCTAATCCTATCACCACTTCACCGCATTTACTTCTCCCATCGTCTCCCGCATCTCCACGTACTTAAATTTGGTTTTTCTTTTTTTGGCTTGCTTTGATGTCACGTAATCATTCTATGTTGAAAACCAAAATTGTTTCGTGTCAAGATTGGTTCCATGGATCTACCCGGAACCGACCAAACCGACGGTCCAGATCCTTCCCAATTTTTCGGAACCTACTCCTAGCGGGTGGTTCCTCCTTCTAGGTCGGGAACTATCCCTATTACAATCTCCTCTGGGGAAGCTCTTTTGTGGAAGGGTGTGGGTTTTTAATCTCACCGTTGATCCCGCTTAATTAAGTTTTCTGAGAAATTATTATTTAAATGAGAAACAATGGCTTTTTGGGTATATTATTTCAATGTTGTAGTCCCGTAGGAGAGAAAAAAATATTTCAAAAAAAAAACTGTCGATAAAAATTGTTTAGCCAAATTGAGGGACTTGATTGCACCAATTTAATAAGTTTTAGAACTCAATTATTATAGGACTTCTAGTATACTTATTCCCTTGAATAATTGAACCTTTTAAGATGAATTTCCTTTCTTTCAGTCGCATAGTAGTTTCTCATGTATTTTTCAAAAGAACATAGATTTGGGATAAAAATTGAATCCTCAAATGACATTAACTATTTGAAAAAATGATACAATTGGTCCATAAACTTTGGATCAATATATAATATGGCCCTTAAAATTTTAACTTGTCTAATGGGACACCTGAAATTTAGTTTGATGTGTAATGTGATTCCTAAATTTTTAATTTGTTCAATGTGATCTAAATTTAATCCCTCAAACTATATGAAAATTAACGTAAGAACTAGCATGGAGACATTTTTATATATAATTCAGGAATTACATTAAATATGTATTAAAGGCTTAGGGATATATTCAACAAATTAAAAATTCGGTGATTATATTGACTCATTACTTGTTGAGCCAAAGTTTAAAGACCATTTGTATATTTATTCATAACTCTTAGTAGCACAAACCAATTTGATCATGGCTCTTGCTTGCTACTCCTACTAACATATCACAATTTGACCTTTTATTTCTTAGAAATTATAGGTTGGTACTTAAGGGCGTTTGGTAACGTTTTCGTTTAAAAATTGTTTCGGGAAACGTAAAATAAAAAAATGTTTCGTTCCAGGAACAATTTTTGAACAAAAAAATGCGTTTGGTAAATTTGTTCCGAAATATAAAAAGAATAGAAACACGTTTGGTAAATTTGCATAATTTTTTATTTCTTTTAATTTTTTAATATTTTTATTTTATTTTTCTATTTTATTTTCTTATTTTTCTTATTTATTTTTCTTTTTTCTTCTTTGGCCGGTCGCCGGCCATGGCCGGCGACCGGCCGACGAGGGCCGGCGGCCTCGTGGGCCACCGCCAGCGACGCCGACCCGGCGGGTGGCCGAGCGAGGCCGAGCCTCGCCGCCGGGCGAGCTCGGCCTCGCCGGATCTGGGCGAGATCGAGCTCGCCGACCTCACGCCTGGCCGGGCGAGCTTGAGCTCGCCCGGCCTGAGGCCGAGCCTCGCCCGCCCACGGCCAAGCTTGGCCTCATCGGGGCCGGCGAGCCTCGGCGTGGGCCGGGCGAGGCCGCCGGCCCTCGCGGCCTGTCGCCATGGCCAAGGCCAAGGCGACCGGCCAAAGAAAAGAGAAAGAAAAAAGAAGAATAAAAGAAAAAAAAAAAAAAAAGAAAAGTGTTTTTGTTTCGTTTTGAAAACAAGAAAACAAGTTTTTTTTTGCTTGTTTATTTCTTTTTTGTTCTTTAACAAAAGAATAAAAAAGCAATGTAAACGCACACAAACGCTTTTGCTTTTTTTCCTGCGAACAAAAAACAAAATTTCTCGCTCCTTAATAGAAATAAAAAGGGGCAGCCAAACGCACCCTAAATAGCTAAGTCCTCACCATTTTATTTTGGTAAAGTATATTCTACCTTTGATGTTATTATTGAGAGTGTTCAGAAAAGCGAAAAATTAGACCAAATCACAATTTTTTTTTTTCTGATCACGAGGCATTTTGTTAATTTTCGAAAATACATCGACAATGTGTACTTGTTTAGGCGAGCAAGAATCACAGATAATAGATAAACAACTGAATTATCCATTCACCAAGAAACCAAATACACGAATATTATTAGCGATATATAATAATAATCTCTGGATAAACAATATCATCAATCCTCTGTAATGATCTGTCCGATAAGCATCTCTCTATACATAAAAGTGTCGAAAATTCCCCAAAAAAAAAAAAAAAAACAAAAAAAGAAATGAGTATTATGGAACAAAAAATTTTAAAAAAGAAATAAACGGTGGTAGCCTCAGAGAAGCAGCAAGAATCCGGCGGATCGCTCGCTTATATGAACAGACAAGCGACGAGGGCGCCGATCGCCGCCCAACCGGCGAAGCCAACTCCGTTGCTGACGGCGCCACTGTTCCCAGGAGCGGCCGGCGGCGTCGCGATCGACGGCGCAGGAGCCTCCGGGGCGGGAGACGACGCCGACAGCGACGAGGGAGTGGCAACGGCGCCGGAGGTAGGAGACGGGGCGGAAGCCGACGGCGAGGGGGACATGGAGGGGGTGAGGGCCGGCGACGGGGCGGGGCTCTGCGCCACCGCCAGGCCGACGAGGAGGACCGCCATTGCCGCCAGAGGGAGCAACGCGCTTGAGCCAGCCATGGAAGAGGAGCTTGCTAGAGAGAGAAGGAGGACTGAAACTTTTAGTGAGAGAAAATCTGCTGATCGGAGCGAGGGCTTTCGGGTTGCGATCGGCGACGGGGAGATTGACGGTATTTATAGAAGGTTTTGCGGTGAGTTCCGTGCTGGGGTGGAGTTCATCGGAGTCGACCGTTGGATCCGCATTATAAAATGGAAACCCTCGGATCGATCCGACGGCCGAGATTTATTTGTATTTTTCTGACCGCGTGGCCAATCAACGACGCGGTTGTCCGCCAGTCTTATAGCTGGGGTTGAGTGGCGACAGTTGTAAAGGGTTATATGTCTCTTTTGCACGTTCTCATAGCACATCGATGATTAAACCGGTACACCTTTCGCAATTATGGGCATTTTCAATAAGAGTTAAAATCATAAAAAAAAAATTAAATTAATATATATAATAAATTAATTTCAAATTAATTTTTTTATCATCAAAATTTATAAATTGATATTTTTGTGATAAATTTATCATCCATTATTTTCCGTAAATTAAATTAATATCATGAAAAATCACAAACTTATAAAATTATAACTTTGTGTCATCCAATTTAAAAATTTAACAGTAAAATTTAATGAAAATTAATTATTGGTATATAAATTTTGGATTTTTTGTGATATTAACCATTCTAATAATATCGAGTGTTATTTCCTATGTCGGCATTTTCTAATTTCTAAAACGGAGAAACTTCAAGTTAAGAATCGATTGTAGAACCAAAGGGACGATGCCTGGTTACAATTTTTGAATCTATTGTCGTTATATGTTTGCCCAAGCCCCTAAAAGCTTGATTCAAAATCAATGAATTGATTATGCATCCACAAGTTATGTATCCAAATCTAGTTTCTAGTCATTGAATAAAGGAGTAACTACACTTGAAAGTCATAAAACTTGTCACAAAAAGTTGCATTTTTTTTTTATGACCATGGAACCGTATCGTGGCCGACAGTAGTTACGCGTAAATCACGGAGGTGCTAACGCAGCTCCCCACCTCTCACAACTCCCCACTTTAGTTACGCATCATGACAAGTTAGGGAATTGAACCCTGGCTTTGCGTGTGGCCAACGTGCGATTCCACCAACTCAGCCACCACGGGGCGGGTAAAAGTTGTACTATTTGAATCTTAAAACTTTTAGAAAGTGATAATTAAGTCCCAAAATCTATTAAATTGATGCAATTAAGGTCCTCCATTAACTCCATTTAATCTGACTAACAAAAAATGTTGATGCGACTTTTCTCAATACTTTCTCAAGACACGTGACGTCGATGTGGCGCCTATGGAATACTGAATTAGGGAAAAAATATTTGAAAATTTGAAAAGGAAAAACAATGCTAAGAATTACAAAAATAAAAGAATTCAACAATATTCGAAACAAAGCTAATCAATAATAACATATTAGTAGACTGGTTCCCATCAATTACCGACGATAAAACTGGTTTGATCATCCTTTACAAATTATTTTGTTCTTTTTTTTCCTTGCTGTTGCCTTCAAATTGGTTGGGCTATGACTTTACATCCACCATCCTTGAAAGAGATATCATCATCTGCACGCTTTTTGTCTACCATAATGAGTTTGCATTTCTTCCAGGAATTTCTTTTTTTGTACTCTCTTGATTTCATTGCTGGAGTGACAAATGTGGTCCATGCAATGCGATTCTTTAACTTTTACTTTATTTTATGCCATCTTAAAATTTTTAATTTGTTTAATGTGATCTTGAAATATTCATATTTCTATATGCAAGCCATCTACTCACTTTTCTAATCTCACTCAATTGATATTGAATATTTCTTTACGAGAAAAATTAAAACTTAAATAAGAAACAATGGCCTTTTCGTGTATTATTCAAAGTTGAGCATCGTCGCTCTCAACTCGCGATTCCTACAAACATATCACTGATTGACTTTTTATTCCTTAGAAATTATATAATGGTAATTGAATTGCAAAGTCCTCACTATTTTTTTTCCTGTAAAGTACATAGAAGTATTTGAATTTTTCGCTCCATTTTAGATAATTACTTTTATTTTATTATTTTTATGTAAAATTGTCAAATAACTGTTTATTGGGACTGTAGTAGCATTTGGAAGATGTGCTGTGCTATTTTCGAAAATTGATCTTTAAGTGAACAAGAATCGCAAATAATGGATTAAAAAAATGAATATCCATCACCAAGAAAATAAATAAACGAATATTATTAACAATAAATAATAATATAATATCCGGATAACAATATATAATCAATCCTCTTTAATGATCTGTCCAATGTCCATATCTCTCTACGCACAAAAAATCAAAAATAAAGAAAAATTATAAAATTATAAAAAATTATAAAATAATATAAAATAAAAAAAGTAGCAAGTGAGCAGCAGCAGGAGGAATCTGGCGACCGCCTAGATGACCAAACCAGTGACGAGGGCGCCGATCGCCACTGCCTTGGCTAAGCCAACTCCGTTGCTCACAGCCCCGCTGTCAGCAGGAGCAAGCGCCACGCCTGACGGTGTCACGACCGACGACGAAGATCTTGATTTTGTTAATTACCTCTTTATTTTGTTAATTAAAGTAATATCAAGAAATCATGGGAAAACAATCGTTCGAGAGCGAAAAATGTACCAAATCACGATTTTCCTTTTTCTGGCTCAAGTGGCGTAATATTAATTTGATTTTCTCACCGACAATGTGTTTCTTTTAGGCGAATCAGAATTGTAAATTACATATAAATAAACGAATATTATTAGCGGTAAATATTATTAATAATAACAATAATAAGCTCCGTTTAAACAATATATAATCAATCCTCTGAAATGATCTGTCCAATGGGCATATCTATCTTTACATTAAAAAAAAATCGAAAAAATGAATTTTGAGTATTATGAAAAATTCAAAAAAGAAATAAATAGTAGTAGCCATCGACGAGCAGCAGCAAGAATCCGGCGGATCACTCGCTTATATGAACAGACTAGCGAGTAGTGACGAGGGCGCCGATCGCCACCAAATCGGCGAAGCCAACTTTGTTGTTGACGGTGCCACTGTCCCCAGGAGTGGGCGTCGCAGCCGGTGGCGTTGCGATTGACGACGCAGGAGCTTCCGGGGCGGGAGATGACGCGGGGGGCGATGGGGGAGAGGCAATGGGGTCGGTGGGAGGAGACGGGGCAGAAGCCGGCAGTGGGGTCGCCGTCATCATTACCACCGACGGAGAAGGTGACGGCGAGGCTGACTTGGAGGGGGTGACGGCCGGCAACGGGGCGGGGCCCTGCGCCGCCGCCAGGCCGACTAGGAGGACCGCCGTTGCCGCCAAGGAGAGCAACGCGGTTGAGCCAGCCATGGAAGAAGAGCTAGAGAAGAACTACTTCCTAGAGAGAGAAAACCAAAACCTAGTGAGAGAAAGTCTAGCCGGTCGGAGCGAGGGTCTTCGGGGTGCGGCATGCGGCGGAGGAGAGCGGTGGTATTTACATGAAGGTTCCTGCTTCGGTCGGTGGCGGTCGGTGTGGGAGCCGACCGTTGGATCCGTGTTATAATCGGGAAACCGCGAGGAGGATCCGACGGTCGAGATTTATTCATATTTTCTGACCGTGTGCGGCCAATCAATCACGCGGTTTTCCCCGTCCTGCGCAGCGATGCAAGCCTTGTGGCCGGGGGTTTACTGTTTAGTGGGAACAGTTGTAATGAATCTTGGTAGCACGTTCTAATACCCCAAAAATAATTTTATTTTATTTTTTGCATTTTTAGGAGTTTCGTACGAATATGATATATATTCCAGCCATTTTTTTATAATATCAAGTGTTATTTCCTATGTTGGCATTTCTTTCTAATTTGTAGGACAAAGGAATGGTGCTCAATTAGAACTTATGAATCTCTTGTGTTGTCGTTATATGTTTGCTTGAGCCCACAAAAGCTTGATGCGAAGTAAATGAATTTTGGTTCTACATCCACAAGTTATGCATCCAAGTTTGATTTCTAGTCGTTGAATAAATAAAAGGGTATTGCAATCTAAGTAACACCGACACTATACATGTGACATACGATACGACACGCCAATATGTCATTTCTCAAAAAGTAGAAAATTCCGACACGTTTCAACACGTTATATACTAAATATATATTTATATATATACATAATAAAATTATTTTTTTTATGATTATTTCAATCAAATTAATTTGATTCAAAGTCACAAATAAATAAAAATAATAATAACCTAGAATAAATTTACGCTAAAAATATTAATCCATTATTCATTAATATCATCAATTGTTTCAATTTGACAAATTTAACTCCATTTCAATAATACATAAAACATGGAGAAAAAACAAGCAATTCATATTCTAGACTCGCGTGTTAGACGTTTCGGAAGAGAAGGGGAAACTTAGGGTGAATTATGTATCACGATATGTGAGTCTAAAAAGAAGAGAATATTAGTTTTTCTTCTTTCTTTGTTTATTATTATTATTATTATTATTATTATTATTATTATTATTATTATTATTATTATTATTATTATTATTTTCATTTATATACATTTTTGGTTTGTTGACCCTAGAATTACTGTATAGTCGGCAGCGTAAACCAAAGAGAGCACTAGCCCACCTCCCATAGCACTCCACTTTAGTCACACAATGGGGCGCGGAGTTTCAACCCCTCTCCTCCCGGATAAAGGGGCAGGGCACAAACCAACGTGTCCACCGCAGGTGGGACATGTATATACATTTTTTTTTTTTTTATGACCCAAAACTCCGAAAGTTGATGTCAAAATTCCAGAACCTAGGGATGACGCAAAAGCTGGCTACCACACTCACGCCAAAGAAGTTAAGTCATCAAGTAACGCCACCGGAATTTGAACTTAGCACCTTTCATGGGAGGCACAAAACTCAAGCACAACACGCCGCTCTGGATGGTGACACGTATATACATTTTGATCCCTCTTTTATTGAAAATTTTTAAAATTGACATCACGTATCGAAATTCTAACTCGAATGCTAGAGAATGTTGGAAAAGTTGATTAAGTGTCGGATTTTTCAACACGTATTAACCAAGTGTCGAAAAGTATCCGAGAGTGTCGGATCGTATCGAACACTTTGATACGACACGATGGCTCTTGAAAAGTATTGGTGCTTCCTAAATTACAATCTGAAAATCCTAAGACCTGTTGCAAAAGTATCATTTAAACTCTAAAAGTATAATCGAGTCTTAAAACACGTTGAATCGGTACAATCAAATTCATCTATTAACTTCATCAAATTTGTTTGGTAGGAAAGGTCGACGTGCCTTTCTTTGATACTTTCTTAAGACACGTGGCACCGAGGTAGTGCCCACTCAATGCAACATCAAGATCTTTTTCGAAAATTTGAAAAGAAATAAAATGCTGAGAATTACAAGAATAACCACAACCCACCGCACTCCTCAAGGCACAAAAATCTAAGGCAAAACGGGCGAAGATTCGAGAGAGGTGGTCCGTCGGAACCACTGTCTCTTGCCGTGAGAACAAGAAGACGGCAACGGCAACGGCAACAAAGAGTTCGAATCCGCCGTTACCATCTCCTCTGGGGAAGCTCTTTTTGTGGAAGAGTGGGTTTTTGATCTCACTGTCGATGCCGCTTAATTAAGTTTTCTGAGAAAATTATGATTTAAATGAGAAACAATGGCTTTTTGGGTATATTATTTCAATGCTGAAGTCCCCTAGGAGAGAAAAAATTATTTAAAAAAAACTTGTCGATAAAAACTGTTTAGCCAAATTGAGGAATTTGATTGCATCAATTCAATAAGTTTTATAACTCAATTATTATAAGACTTCTAGTATACTTATTCCCTTGAATAGATGAACCTTTTAAGGTAAATTTCCTTTCTTTCGATCACATAGTAGTTTCTCGTGTATTTTTCAAAAGAACATAGATTTGGGATAAAAATCGAATCCTCAAATGACATTTATTTAAAAAAGATGATACAATTAGTCCATAAACTTTAGCTCAATATATAATATGACCCTTAAAATTTTAACTTGTCTAATGTGTTCTTGAAATTTAGCCTAATGTGTAATGTAATCCCCAAATTTTTAATTTGTTCAACATATGATTCGTGAACTTTTAATTTGTTCAATTTAACCCTTAAACTATATGAAGATTGATGTGAGGACTAGCATAGAAACATTTTTATATATAATTTGGGAATTACATTAAACATGTATTAAAAGCATAGGGACATATTGAACAAATTAAAAGTTCAATGAGTATATTGACACATTACTCGTTGGGCCAAAATTTGTATATTTATCTGTAACTCTTAGTAGCACAAACCATTTGATCATCACGCTCGCTTGCTACTCCTACTAACATATCACAAATCGACCTTTTATTTAGAAATTATAGGTTGGTACTTAAATAGCGAAGTCCTCACCATTTTATTTTGGTAAAGTCTATTCTACCTTTAATGTTTTTTTTTTGGGTAAAAATAAGATATTCTACCTTTAATGTTGTTATTGAGAGTGATCAGAAAAGCGAAAAATTAGACCAAATCGCTATTTTTTTTTTTTTTATCTAATCAAGAGGCATTTTGTTACTTTTCGAAAATACATCGACAATGTGTACTTGTTTAGGCGAGCAAGAATCGCAAATAATAGATAAACAAATGAATATCCAATCACCAAGAAACAAAATACACGAATATTATTAGCGATAATTAATAATAATCTCTGGATAAACAATATCATCAATCCTCTGTAATGATCCGTCCGACAAGCATTTCTCTCTATACATAAAAGTGTCGAAAATTCCCAAAAAAAAAAAGAATTTTGAGTATTATGAAACAAAATTTTTAAAAAAAAGAAATAAACGGTGGTGGCCTTAGAGAAGCAGCAAGAATCCGGCGGATCGCTCGCTTATATGAACAGACCAGCGACGAGGGCGCCGATCGCCGCCGAACCGGCGAAGCCAACTCCGTTGCTGACGGCGCCACTGTCCCCAGGAGCGGGCGCCGCGGCCGGCGGCGTCGCGATCGACGGCGCGGGGGCCTCCGGGGCGGGAGACGTCGCCGGGGGCGACGGGGCCGGAGGGAGGAGACGGGGCGGAAGCCGGCGGCGAAGGCGACGGCGAGGGGGACTTGGAGGGGGTGAGGGCCGGCGACGGGGCGGGGCTCTGCGCCACCGCCAGGCCGAGGAGGAGGACCGCCATTGCGGCCAGAGGGAGCAACGCACTTGAGCCAGCCATGGAAGAGGAGCTTCTTAGAGAGAGAAAGAGGACTGACGCTTTTAGTGAGAGAAGATCTGCTGATCGGAGCGAGGGTTTTCGGGTTGCGATCGGCGACGGTATTTATAGAAGGTTTTGCGGTGTGTTCCGTGCTGGGGTGGAGTTCACATCGGAGTCGACCGTTGGATCCGCATTTTAAATGGAAACCCTCGGATCGATCCGACGGTCGAGATTTATTTGTATTTTCTGACCGCGTGGCCAATCAGCGACGCGGTTTTCCGTCCTGCGCGGTGATTACAGTCTTATAGCTGGGGTTTAGTGGCGACAGGTGTAAAGGGTTATGTCGCTTTTGCACGTTCTCATAGCCCAAAGGTAAATTCACAGCACATCGACGACTAACCGGGTACATCTTTCGCAATTATGGGCATTTTCAATAAGAGTTAATATCATAATTTTTTTTTAATTAATACTATATAATAAATTGTTTTTATTTTTTTATCTTCAAAAATTATAAATTGATATTTTTGTGATAGATTTATCATTCATTATTTTCCAGTAAATTAGATTAATACCATAAAAAATCACAAATTTGTAAAGTTATAATTCTGTGTCATCCAATTTAGTAATTTAACAATAAAACTTAATGAGATATACAAATTTGAGAGTTTTTGTGGTATTAACCATTTTAATAATATCGAGTGTTATTTCCTATGTCGGCATTTTCTAATTTCTGAAATGGAGAAACTTTCAAGTTAAGAATTGATTGTAGGACCAAAGGGACAATGCTTGGTTTGAATTTTTGAATTTGTTGTTGTTATATGTTTGCCCAAGCCCCCAAAAGCTTGATTCGAAATCGATGAATTGATTATGCATCCATAGGGTATGTATCCAAGTCTAGTTTCTAGTCATTGAATAAAGGGGTAATTGCACTCAAAAGTCATAAAAATTGTCACAAAAAGTTTAATTATTTGAGTTTTAAAACTTTTAAAAAGTACAATTAAGTCTCAAAACCTATTAAATTGATGCAATCAAGGTCCTTCATTAATTCCATTTAATTTGATTAACAGAAAATGCTGATGCAACTTTTCTCAATACTTTCTCAAGACACGTTACATCGATGTGGCGCCTATGGAACACTATATTAGAGAAAAAAAACATTTGAAATTTTGAAATGGAAAAACAATGCTAAGATTATATAAAAGAATTCAAGAATATTCGAAACAAAGCTAATCAATAATAACATATTAGTGGACTGGCTCTTTTCCCCATCAATTACCGACGATCAAACTGGTTTGATCGTCCTTTGTAAATTTTCTTCTTCTTCTTCTTCTTCTTCTTTTTATTTCTCCTTTTCTTGCTCTTACCTTCAAATTGGTTGGGCTATGACTTTATATCCACCATCCTTGAATAAGATATCATCATCTGCAAGCTTTCTGTCTGGTGTCTGCCATAAGGAGTTTGCATTTCTTCCATGAATTTCTTTCTTTGTATTCCCTTGATTTCATTGCTGAGTCATAGATGTTGTCCCCATATCTTTATAACGTGTAACGTGATTCTTCAACTTTTACTTTATTTTTTGCCATTTTCGTACTTTTAGCTAAACATACAAACACTATCTTAGAACTTTTAATTCATTTAATGTGGTCCCCAAAATATTCATATTTCCATATGCAAGCCATCTACCCACTTTTCTAATATTGCCTATTTCTTTATGAGAAAAATTAAAACTTAAATAAGAAATGATGGCATTTTTTGTGTATTATTCAAAATTGGGCATAGTATTTTAGTGGTCGCTCTCAACTCACTAATCCTACTAACATATCACTAATTGACTTTTATTCCTTAGAAATTATAGAACAGTAATTGAATTGCAAAGTCCTCACTTCTTTTTTTTTTTTTTTTTTTTTTTTTTTTGGGTAAAGTACATAGAAATCTTTGAATTTTTCGCTCCATTTTAGATAATTACCTTTAAATTGTTATTTTGACGTAAAACTGTCAAATAACTGTTTATTGGGACTGTGGTAGCATTTGGAAAAGCTAATAATTAGATCAGATGGCATTTTTTTTTCTCGATCGTGATGTGTTGTGCTATTTTCGAAAATTGATCTTTAAGTGAACAAGAATCGCCAATAATGGATAAAAAAAATGAATATCCATCACTAAGAAAATAAATAAATGAATATTATTAACAATAAATAATAATATGATCTCCGGATAAACAATATATAATCAATCCTCTGTAATGATCTGTCCAATGTCCATATCTCTCTACGCACAAAAATATCGAAAATTAAATAAAAAAAGAAAAAGAAATAAAAAAAAGTAGCCAGCGAGCAGCAGCAGGAGGAATCCGGCGACCTCCTAGATGACCAGACCGGCGACGAGGGCGCCGATCGCCACCGCCCCGGCGAAGCCAACTCCGTTGCTCACGGCCCCGCTGTCAGCAGGAGCGGGCGCCACGGCCGGAGGCGTCGCGATCGACGGCGGAGATCCCGGCGAGGGGCCCCCGGGGCCAGGAGACGACGCCGGGGGCGACGGGGGAGAGGCGACGGGGCCGGAGGGAGGAGACGGGGCGGAAGCCGTCGGAGAAGGCGACGGCGAGGCCTTGGGCGAGATGGAGGGCGACGGCGACGGGGACTTGGACGGGGTGAGGGCCGGCGACGGGGCGGGGCTCTGCGCCACGGCCAGGCCGACGAGGAGTACCGCCATTGCCGCCAGAGGGAGCAACGCGGTTGAGCCAGCCATGGAAGAAGAGCTTCTTAGAGAGAGAGAAAGAGAACTGAAGCTTTTAGTGAGATAAGGTCTGCTGATCGGAGCGAGGCTTTTCGGGTTGCGATTGGCGTCCGGGGGGGCGACGGTATTTATAGAAGGTTTTGCGATGAGTTCCGTGCTGGGGTGGAGTTCATCGGAGTCGACCGTTGGATCGGCATTATTATTGGAAGCCCTGGGATCGATCCGACGGCCGAGATTTATTTGTATTTTCTGACCGCGTGGCCAATCAACGACGCGTTTCTCCGTCCTGCGCGGTGATGCCAGTCTTATAGCTTGGGTTTAGTGGTGACAGTTGTAAAGGGTTATGTCTTCTTTTTTTTTTTTTTTTGGGGCTAAAGGAACCACCGTAATCGACAGCCACCACGTAAACACTAGGTATTACTAGCAGGGAAACCACCACCCTGGCGCCACGCGTCAATCACCTAATAGCTCACAAGCCTCCTTACAACTTGCGTTGCAAGAGTTTCGAACTTCTAACATTCTTTCAAAGGATTGAAGCCTACCTAGCGGAGCCACCACGGCCGGTGGTAAGGGTTATTCTTTTTTTTTTTTTTGGTGACCAAGGAACCTCCGTATCCCGCTTTGCGGCGGAGTGAACCCTGAGGTGAATTGGGCCACCACCACAGAGCCAATAGGTGAATCGCGCGTTTTGCAACCCCAAGGTTCGAACTCCTCCCCTGGCAGATGGGTACTAAGTCCTAGTTCACCGAGGCCACCGCGGGCGGTGATAGGATTATGTCTCTTTTGCACATTCTAATAGCCCAAAAATAATTTCGCAGCACATCAATGGTTAATCGGGTACATTTTTCGCGATTATGGGCATTTTCATGTCATGAAAAATTTTAAATTAGTGCATATATAATAAATTTATTTTAGATTAATTTTTTTATCACCAAAAATTCTAAATTGATATTTTTATGATAAATTTACCATCCAAAGGTACAACACTAGGCAATCGGTTATGCAGATTGTGTCATTAGTCGTGCTAGTGTCGCAGTGGGCATTTCACTTACCCCTACTCACCCAAAACGTGTGAGGTTAATATACCTACCTACCCGGCAGTAGTTAAGACTGAAATCCTAACGTGGTATTTACCTTCACCATCGTAAGACCTCCTAATATCTTATCTATCTTTATCTTTCCGACAAAGAAGGAATACGGGGATGACATTACGGAGTTTCCAATCTCAAGGCGGATCTTTTATCTATTTTTTCCCCTTGAGCCTTTTAAGGACTTGCTCAGGTCCTATTTTCAATAAGCATTTATATTATGTAAAATCTTAAATTGATACATATATAATAAATTATTTTAAATTATATTTTTATCACCTAAAATTCTAAATTAATATTATTATGATAGATTTACCATATGTTATTTTCCATTAAATCAGATTAACACCGCAAAAAAACACAAATTTGGTCTGTTTATAACTATGTATCATCCAACTTAGTAATTTAACAATAAAAATTAATGAAAATTAATTGGAGATAAATTTGTCACTAATATATAAATTTGGGATTTTTTTATAGTATTAACCTTTCTAATAATATTGAGTGTTACCTCCTATGTCAACATTTTATAATTTTTGAAATTGAAAAACTTTTGAGTTAAGAATCGATTGTAGAATCAAAGGGGTGATGCTTGGTTAGAATTTTTGAATCTGTTGTCGTTATATGTTTGCCCAAGCCCCCAAAAGCTTGATTCAAATCAATGAATTGATTATGTGTCCACAAGTTATGTATCCAAGTCTAGTTTCTAGTCATTGAATAAAGGGGTAACTGCACTCAAAAGTCGTAGAACTTGTTACAAAAAGTTCAACTATTTGAGTTTTAAAATTTTAAAAAGTGCAATTAAATCCCAAAACCTATTAAATTGATGCAATCAAAGTCCTTGGTTAACTCCATTTAATTTGATTAATAGAAAATGCCGATGCAATTTTTCTCAATACTTTCTCAAGACAAGTGACGTAGATGTGGTGCCTATGGAACGCTGAATTAAAGAAAAAAATATTTGAAAATTTGAAAAGGAAAAACAATGCTAAGAATTATAAAAATAAAAGAATTCAAATATATTCGAAATGAAGCTAATCAATAATAACGTATTAGTGGACTAGCTCTTTACCCCATCAATTATCAATGATCAAACTGGTTTGATCATCCTTTGCAAATTTTCTTCTTCTTCTTCTTCTTCTTCTTTTCCTCCTTTTCTTGCTCTTGCCTTCAAACTAGTTGGGCTATGACTTTATATCCACCATCCTTGAATAAGATATCATCATCTACACGCTTTTTGTTTGCCATAAGGAGTTTGCATTTCTTCCTTTGCAGTCTCTTGATTTCACTATTGAAGTCACAGATGTTATCTCCGTATCTTTATAATATGTAATGTGATTCTTCAACTTTTACTTTATTTTATGTCATTCTTGTACTTTTAGCTAAACATGCGAATGCCATCTTACAACTTTTAATGCATTTAATGCGGTCCTCAAAGTTTTCATTTTTCCATATGCCTACCCACTTTTCTAATGTCGCCTATTTCTTTATGAGAAAAATTAAAACTTAAATAAGAAAATGATGGCCTTTTTCGTGTATTATTCAAAATTGGGCATAGTATTTTAGTGGTAGCTCTCAACTCGCTAATCCTACTAACATATTACTAATGGACTTTTAACAAAACATGCAAAGTCCTCATTTTTTTTTTTTTTGTAAAGTACATAGAAATCTTTGAATTTTTCGCTCCATTTTAGATAATTACCTTTATTTTGTTATTTTGATGTAAAATTGTCAAATAATTGTTTATTGGGACTGTAGTAGCATTGGGAAAAGCGAATAATGAGATCAAATGGCAATTTTTTTTTCTCGATCGTGATGTGTTGTGCTATTTCTGAAAATTGATCTTTAAGCGAACAAGAATCGCAAATAATGGATAAAAAAATGAATATCCTCACCAAGAAAATAAATAAACGAATATTATTGACAATAAATAATAATATGATCTCTGGATAAACAATATATAATCAATCCTCTGTAATGATCTGTCAAATGTCCATATCTCCCTACGCACAAAAATATCGAAAGTTAAATAAAAAAGAAGAAAAAGAGATAGAAAGTGGCCAGCGAGCAGCAGCAGGAGGAATCCGGCGACCACCTAGATGACCAGACCGGCGACGAGGGCGCCGATCGCCACCGCCCCGGCGAAGCCAACTCCGTTGCTCACGGCCCCGCTGTCAGCAGGAGCGGGCGCCGCGGCCGGAGGCGTCGCGATCGACAGCGGAGATCCCGGCGCGGGGCCCCCGGGGCTGGGAGACGACGCCGGGGGCGACGGGGGAGAGGCGACGGGGCCGGAGGGAGGAGACGGGGCGGAAGCCGTCGGAGAAGGCGACGGCGAGGCCTTGGGCGAGATGGAGGGCGACGGAGACGGGGACTTGGACGGGGTGTGGGCCGGCGACGGGGCGGGGCTCTGCGCCACCGCCAAGCCGACGAGGAGGACCGCCATTGCGGCCAGAGGGAGCAACGCGCATGAGCCAGCCATGGAAGAAGAGCTTCCTAGAGAGAGAAAGAGAACTGAAACTTAGCAAGAGAGAGAATCTGCTGATCGAAGCGAGGGTTTTCGGGTGCGTTATGCAACGGAGGAGGGCGGCGGGTTTTTAGCCGAATTAAGGGACTTGATTGCACCCTTTTGAACTCAATTATTATAGGACTTCTAGTAAGCTTATTCCCTTGAATAAAATAAATTTCCTTTCTTTCAGTCACATAGTAGTTTCTCATGTATTTTTCAAAAGAACATAGATTTGGGATAAACATTGAATCCTCAAATGACATTAATTATTTGAAAAAAATGATACAACTAGTCCATAAACTTTGGCTCAATATATAATAAGGCCCTAAAAACTTTAACTTATCTAATGTGGTTCTTGAAATTGAGCCCAATATGTAACATAATCCTTAAATTCTTAATTTGTTTAATATGGTCCGTGAACTTTTAATTTGTTCAATTTATTTCATGAACTATATGAAAATTAATGTAAGGACTAGCGTGAAGACATTTTTATATAATTTGAGAATTACATTAAACATATATTAAAGGCTTAGGGACATATTGAGTAAATTAAAAATAAGGTGATTACATTGGCACATTTAGGTCAAGGTTTAGAGATTATTTGTATATTTATCCATAACAATTAGTAGAACAGACCATTTGATCATCACTCTCCACCTTTTATTTCTTACAAATTATAGGTTGATTCTTAAATAGCAAAGTCCTCACCATTTTATTTTGGTAAAGTATACTCTACCTTTGATGTTGTTATTGAGAGTGTTCAGAAAAGAGAAAAATTAGATCAAATTGCAATTTTTTTAGGCATTTTGTTAATTTTCGAAAATACATCGACAATGTGTATTTGTTTGGGCCAGCAAGAATCGCAAATAATAGATAAACAACCGAATATCCATTCACCAAGAAACTAAATACACGAATATTATTAGGGATAAATAATTATAATCTCTAGATAAACAATATCTTCAATCCTCTGTAATGATCTGTCCGATAAGCATTTCTCTCTATACATAAAAGTGTCGAAAATTCTCAAAAAAAGAAAAGAAAATAAAATAATTTTGAGTATTATGGAACAAAAATAAAAATTAACGGTGGTAGCCTCAGAGAAACAGCAAGAATCCGGCGGATCGCTCGCTTATATGAACAGACCAGCAACGAGGGCGCCGATCGCCGCCGACCCGGCGAAACCAACTCCGTTGCTGACGGCGCCACTGTCCCCAGGAGCGGGTGCCGCGGCCGGCGGCGTCGCTATCGACGGCGCGGGAGCCTCCGGGGCGGGAGACGACGCCGGGGGCGACGGGGGAGAGGCGACGGGGCCGGAGGGAGGAGACGGGGCGGAAGCCGGCGGCGAAGGCGACGGCGAGGGGGACTTGGAGGGGGTGAGGGCCGGCGACGGGGCGGGGCTCTGCGCCACCGCCAGGCCGACGAGGAGGACCGCCATTGCCGCCAGGGAGAGCAACGCGCTTGAGCCAGCCATGGAAGAAGAGCTTCTTAGAGAGAGAACGAAGGAACTGAAACTTTTAGTTAGAGAAAATCTGCTGATCGGAGCGAGGGTTGTCGGGTTGCGATCGGCGACGGGGGGAGGGACGGTATATATAGAAGGTTTTGCGATGAGAGTTCCGTGCTGGGGTGGAGTTCATCGGAGTCGACCGTTGGATCCGCATTATAAATGGAAACCCTCGGATCGATCCGACGGCCGAGATTTATTTGTGTTTTTCTGACCGCGTGGCCAATCAGCGACGCGGTTCTCCGCCAGTCTTATAGCTGGGGTTTAGTGGCGACAGTTGTAAAGGATTATGTCTCTTTTGCACGTTCTCATAGCCCAAAAGTAAATTCACAGCACATCGACGACTAACCGGGTACATCTTTCTCAATTATGGACATTTTTAATAAATATTAATATCATGAAAAATCTTAAATTGATATATATAATAAATTTATTTTAAATTTATTTTTTTATTATAAAAAAATTAAGTTGATATTTTTGTGATAAATTTACCATACATTATTTTTCATTAAATGATTAAAATCACAAAAAATCACAAATTGATATATTTATAACTCTGTGTCATCTAACTCATTAATTTAGCAAAATAATTTAATGAAAATTAATTGAGGATAAATTTGTCACTTATATATAAATTTGAGAGTTTTTATGGGATTAACCCTTCTAATAATATCGAGTGTTATTTCCTGTGTTGGCATTTTCTAATTTCTGTAATAGAGAAACTTTCGGGTTAAGAATCGATTGTAGGACCAAAGGGACGATGCTTGGTTAGAATTTTTGAATATGTTGTCGTCATATGACGCCCAAGCCCCCAAAAAGCTTAATTCGAAATCGATGAATTGATTATGCGTCCACAAGTTATGTATCCAAGTCTAGTTTATAGTCATTGAATAAATGGGTAATTGCACTCGAAAGTGATAAAATTTGTCGCAAAAAGTTGTACTATTTAATTCTTAAAAATTTTAAAAATATATAATTAAGTCCCAAAATCTATTAAATTGATGCAATTAACGTCCTCCATTAACTCCATTTAATTTGACTAACAAAAAATGCCGATGCGACTTTTCTCAATATTTTCTCAAGACATGTGACGACGGTGTGGCGCTTATGGAATATTGAATCAGGGAAAAAATATTTGAAAAATTGAAAAGGTAAAAAAAAGGTAAGAATTAAAAAAATAAAAGAATTCAAAAATATTCGAAACAAAGCTAATCAATAATAACATATTAGTAGACCGGTTCTTTTCCCCATCAATTACGGACGATCAAATTGGTTTGATCATCCTTTGCAAATTTTCTACTTCTTTTTTTTTTCTCCTTTTCTTGCTCTTGCCTTCAAGCTGGTTAGGCTATGACTTTATATCCACCATCCTTGAATAAGATATCATCATCTACATGCTTTCTATCTGCCATTCCGGGGAATTTCTTTCTTTGTACTCCCTTGATTTCACCGTCTTAAGTCACGGATGTGGCGCTTATGGAATATTGAATCAGAAAAAATATTTGAAAAATTGAAAAGGTAAAAAAAGGTAAGAATTAAAAAAAAAAAAAATTCAAAAATATTCAAACAAAGCTAATCAATAATAACATATTAGTAGACCGGTTCTTTTCCCCATCAATTACGGACGATCAAATTGGTTTGATCATCCTTTGCAAATTTTCTACTTCTTTTTTTTTTTTTTCTCCTTTTCTTGCTCTTGCCTTCAAGCTGGTTAGGCTATGACTTTATATCCACCATCCTTGAATAAGATATCATCATCTACATGCTTTCTATCTGCCATTCCGGGGAATTTCTTTCTTTGTACTCCCTTGATTTCACTGCTGAAGTCACAGATGTGGCGCTTATGGAATATTGAATCAGGAAAAAATATTTGAAAAATTGAAAAGGCAAAAAAAAGGTAAGAATTAAAAAAATAAAAGAATTCAAAAATATTCGAAACAAAGCTAATCAATAATAACATATTAGTAGACCGGTTCTTTTCCCCATCAATTACGGACGGTCAAACTGGTTTGATCATCCTTTGCAAATTTTCTACTTCTTTTTTTTTCTCCTTTTCTTGCTCTTGCCTTCAAGCTGGTTAGGCTGTGACTTTATATCCACCATCCTTGAATAAGATATCATCATCTACATGCTTTCTATCCGCCATTCCGGGAATTTCTTTCTTTGTACTCCCTTGATTTCACCGCTGAAGTCACGGATGTGGCGCTTATGGAATATTGAATCGGGAAAAATATTTGAAAAATTGAAAAGGCAAAAAAAAGGTAAGAATTAAAAAAATAAAAGAATTCAAAAATATTCGAAACAAAGCTAATCAATAATAACATATTAGTAGACCGGTTCTTTTCCCCATCAATTACGGACGATCAAATTGGTTTGATCATCCTTTGCAAATTTTCTACTTCTTTTTTTTTTTTCCTCCTTTTCTTGCTCTTGCCTTCAAGCTGGTTAGGCTATGACTTTATATCCACCATCCTTGAATAAGATATCATCATCTACATGCTTTCTATCTGCCATTCCGAGGAATTTCTTTCTTTGTACTCCCTTGATTTCACTGCTGAAGTCACAGATGTTGTCCCCATATCTTCATAACGTGGAATGTTGATTCTTCAACTTTTACTTTATTTTATGCCATTTTCGTACTTTTAGCTAAACATGCAAATACAATCCCCAAAATATTCACATTTCCATATGCAAGCCCTTTGAATTAAATAAGAAATGATGGCCTTTTTCGTGTATATTATTTGGTTAGTGGTCGCTCTCAACTCGCTAATCCTAATCATTAATTGACTTTTATTCCTTAGAAATTATAGAATGGTAATTGAATTACATAGAAATCTTTGAATTTTTCGCTCCATTTTAGATAATTACCTTTATTTAGTTATTTTGATGTAAAATTGTCAAATAACTGTTTATTGGGACTGTAGTAGCATTGGGAAAAGCGAATAATTAGATCAAATGGCGCAATATTTTTTTTTTCGATCGTGATGTGTTGTGCTATTTTCGAAAATTGATCTTTAAGTGAACGACAATCGCAAATAATGGATAAAAAAATGAATATCCATCACCAAGAAAATAAATAAACGAATATTATTAACAATAAATAATAATATGATCTCCGGACAAACAATATATAATCAATCCTCCGTAATGATCTGTCCAATGTGACAGATCTCTCTACGCACAAAAATATCGAAAATGAAAAAAATTAAATAAAAAAAAAGAAAAAGGAATAAAAAGTAGCCAGCGAGCAGCAGCAGGAGGAATCCGGCGACCGCCTAGATGACCAGACCGGCGACGAGGGCGCCGATCGCCACCGCCCCGGCGAAGCCAACTCCGTTGCTCACGGCCCCGCTGTCAGCAGGAGCGGGCGCCACGCCCGGCGGCATCGCGATGGACGGCGTAGATCCCGGCGCGGGAGCCTCGGGGGCCGGAGACGACGGCAGGGGCGACGGGGGCGAGGTGACGACGCCGGCGGGAGACGGGGCGGAAGCCGTCGTAGAAGGCGACGGCGAGGCCTTGGGCGAGATGGAAGGCGACGGCGACGGGGCGGGGCTCTGCGCCACCGCCAAGCCAACGAGGAGGACCGCCATTGCGGCCAGAGAGAGCAACGCGCTTGAGCCAGCCATGGAAGAAGAGCAAGCGAGAGGGAAGAGCTTCTTAGAGAGAGAAAACTGAAACTTTAGTGAGAGAAAGTATGCTGATCGGAGCGAGGGTTTTCGGATGCGTTATGCAACGGAGGAGGGCGGCGGGTATTTATAGAAGGTTTGTGCACAAGAGTTCCGTACGGGGGTGGTGTTCGTCGGAGTCGACCGTTGGATCCGTACACGATTGGAAGAACCCTCGTGTCGATCCAACGGTGGAGATTTCGTTGCGTGTCTGCTGACCGGGTACGGCCAATCAATCACGCGGTTTTGGGGCCTTAGCTGGGGGCTTTAGTGGGGACAGTTGTAAAGGATCCAACCTTCGTAGCACGTTCCCATTGCCCCAAAATAAATTTCAAAACAACTGGAAAATTTCCAAAAAGAAAAAGTCTGAAATGCCGTGTTTTTATCAAAGAATGACTTCAAAAGAATCTTATTTAAAATAAAAATATGGAGTAAACCTTAAATTTAAGTGATAATCCGAAGTGCCATGTTAGTCTCGAACAAGAATTTTGCCTCACCAATTGATCAAGGCATTTTCGTTATTTTATTTATTTTTTCCTCGTTTTTCCTTTTTATAAAAAAAATTCAGAAAAGACAAAAAAAAGTTAAAACTTAAAAAACAAAAAATTAAAAAGCGGGCGGGTGGGCCCCCTATGGCCAACGTCTATGGAATACGGCCCTACTGGCGAGGGGGAAATGGCCACAAGCGGGGGAAGGATGCTAGGCTTGCTAGCCCTGCAATTTTTTGAGTTTGTCTTTTTTAAGAAAGAAAAAACAGAAAAAAAGTAAAAAAAAAAAAAATCAAAGGATGAAAATGCCCTCAATGAGCCAATGAGATCGAGCCAATGAGGTCAAGCCATTCTTTGATATGGCAATTTCAAACCTTATTGAAAATAAAATCAGTTTCAAGCCCCTTTTTTGTGCACTTATTTAAAATAATATTTGTTATTTGAGAAAACGAGATCACTTCAAATTCTTATTGAAAATTTTTCAAAACTCATCGATTTGTCGAGTGTCTTTTGCCCTCTAGAAGATTCCTAATAATATCAAGTGTTAATTTCTAAGATGAATAAACTTATAAATTAAGATCCGGTTGTGGAAACAAAGGGACGATGCTTGGTTAGAATTTTTGAATTTTGTCATATTTTTTCTCAAGCCCCCAAAAGCTTAATTTTGGACCTGAGTAGGTCCTTAAACTACTCCGTCTAGACCATAGGACGTTAAACAGTGGGTAGAGGGGGATGGAAACCACCTCGATAAAAACAAAAGCCCATGGAGTAACCCCGGCCACAGGGATCCCTGAATAAGGGCAATCCCTCGGGGGCTCCCCTCGGACCTCCGCGATGCTGGTATCCTAGTCGAACTAGGCAGGTACAGAGGGATGAAGAGGGCGGACCTCTCCGAAAGGATTTTTGAATCTGCCGTTGTCATATGTTTTCTCAAGCCCCCAAAAGCTTGATTTGAAATTAACGAATTCTTGTTCTACGTCTTGTGAGTTAAATATCCTGGTCCAATTTTTAGTCGTTGAATTAAAGGGAGATAAGTGCACTTAGAAGTCATAAAACTTGTCATAAAAAGTGCTACCACTTAATCCTAAAACTTAAAAAAAAAATGTTTATAAAACTTGTCGAATCAATCCATTTGTTACATACATTCAATTTGACTAATGTAAAATACCAACGCAGCTTTTCTCAATACTCTCTTAATATAAGTAATTCTGATGTGACGCCCATAGAATGCCACATAAAAAAAAAAAGATTCGAAAATTTTAAAAAGAATAATAATGCCAAGAATACAAAAGTTAAAAAAAAAAATTCAAACAAAGACCAAAAATACTGGATGGTTCATCCTTCACCCCATGTATAGTTCATTTCTGTCTCTTTGTAATGTACCGGATTAGTAGACAGGTCCCACGATTTCTCAATATTTTCTTAACACAACATCCGTGACGTTGATGTGGTGTCCGCAGAATGCCAACATCAGGAAAAAGAAGATTTGAAAATTTAAAAAAGAAATATAATGCTAAGAATAACAAAAAAGTAAAATAAAACTTCAAAACAAAGCCAAGGATCAAATTGGTTTGTATAATTTTTGTCTTGCCTTCAAATTGGTTTATAAATTATTCAATACAATCTTGAATTTTAACCTAATGTGTGATTTCTTAATTTATTCTAATCTCACTTAATATATAAGAAAAATTAAGATTCAATAAGAAAGGATGGCCTTTTTGGTATTATTCAAAGTAATCGCTTTACCTCACAATTTTCTACTAACATATCATTATTCCTTATAAATTATCGAATTGCAAGGGATTTATATCGGTAAGTACATGGAAATCTTTGATTTTTTTTTTTTTGCTTGATTTGAGATAATTACCTCTTTATTTTGTTATTTTAATGTATATTGGGAATAGAGTAGCGTTAGACCATTAGACCATTTTCCAGTCATTAGACATGGTGTTAATTTCGAACATATGGACAGTATTTGTTTAAGCGAACAAGAATCACAAACAATAATTAAAAGAATGAGTATCCATTCACCAACAAAATAAATAAACGAATATTATTGGCAATAAATAATAATATGATCTACGGATAAATAATATATAATCAATCCTCTGTAATGATTTGTCCAATGTCCATATCTCTCTAATGTTCATGTCTCTCTGCGCCTAAAAATATCGAAAAAAGAACTCCGAGTATTATGAAAAATTAAAAAAAAAAAGGAAATAAATAGTAGCCAGCGAGCAGCAGCAGCAGGAATCCGGCGACCGCCTAGATGACCAGACCAGCGACGACGAGCGCGCCGATTGCCACCGTCCCGGCGAAGCCAACTCCGTTGCTCACGGCCCCGCTGCCAGCGGGAGGGGGCGCCCCGCCCGGCGGCGCAGCGATCGACGGCGGAGATCCCGGCGCGGGGCCCCCGGGGGCGGGAGACGGCGGCGAGGGCGTCGAGGGCGACGGAGGCGAGGTGACGGTGCCGGTGGGAGACGGGGCGGAGGCCGGCGGAGGGGTCATCGTCGCCGCCGGAGAAGGCGCCGGCGAGGCCTTGGGCGAGACCGAGGGCGAGGGCGACTTGGACGGGGTGTGTGCCGGCGACGGGGCGGGGCCCTGCGCCGCCGCCAGGCCGACGAGGAGGACCGCCATTGCGGCCAGAGAGAGCAACGCGCTTGAGCCAGCCATGGAAGAAGAGGAAGAGCTAGAGAAGAACTGCTTCTTAGAGAGAGAAAGTGCGAACTGAAACTTAGTGAGAGAAAATCCGGCGATCGGAGCGAGGGTTTTGGGTGCGATTTACGACGGAGAAGAGCGGCGGTATTTATAGAAGCTTTCGCGCTTCGGGTCGGTGCTGGGGGGCGAGTCGACCGTTGGATCATTATAATAATCGGGAAACTTCCCGGGCCGATCTGACGGTCTAGATTCATTCGTCCGGCAGCCCATCGATCACGCGCTTTTCCGCGCTTAGCTGGGTCTAGCGACGACAGTTGTGACGGCATCGTAGCCGCACACGTGGCGTCCGTAGGGGAGGGGGGGTCCGGAGCCGTCGGATTGCGTGCTCGCCTTTAGCAACGGTCACAAGTCAAGCGGTCAACACTCGTTCCGGGGGGAGAATGCCGTGCACGTTGGGGGGTATAACGTTAAAGCGCGTGTTTCGCGGCGCTATTTTAGGGAAATTAATTAATGAAATTTAATTTAATTGCCCGTGCTTTAGAGGGAATGTATTATATAAGGTAAGAGATTAATGCAATTATTCAAAAATCACGACAAATGTCTGTCCTTTTTATTTTCGTACAGGGGGTGTCATTAATAGTTTTTGACACGGCAACTTCCAATTACATGCCAACTTCATAAAATTAGCAAGTTTTTAGAGTCGGAGAATCAAAATTACATCTTGTATTAGCAATTTAGCACTACCAAGAATTTTTTTTTGTAATTTGAGCATAACAATTCTGATACTATTTGAATATGATAATTAATTTTAGAATGCATGTGAAGCAATTTGAATGTAGTAATTCTCATTTTGGAACTCAAGATCGACAGTTTTTTTAAAGCCAAAATTCATTTTAAAGAAAAAACAGCATGAACTATGCCTATATTATAAAGATAAGCATGAAAATTAAAATGTTTCACACAGGTGCACAAACTTAAGTTTTTATTTCAAAGTTAGCCCTCGTTACTCTATGTAGCAGCTAAGGTGTCATTATACATCTATTCAATAGTTGAGTAGGCGAAAAAAAAAAAAAAGAAAAAGAAAATGGATAATATTATTAAAAATCTCATGGTAACCTTGATGCATTTATCATAAACTAATTTTCATTGAAAAAATTCACAAGTCGGTACCCACTCGACACATAATTCACCACACATTTACTCTAAGTTAATATTTGTCTCATCAAAAACCCTAAATTGGTACTCATGATTCACATCTACCATCCATTAACATTCCATACAATATATTATTAGAACTCCTGTCACACAATGATTGTCCAACGGCCATGTTAGTTGGATTTGGTGTAAGAAGGACTTCATTGAAATTTTTTTAAAGTTAAAGGATTTAATTGGACAAATTAAAAATTAGTGGGACTGATTAAAAAAATCGTAAAAGTACAAAGATGGAAAGTAGATTTTTTTAAAAATAAAATTTGATCAAATATTGATGGAGTACAGCTAGTTTGATTAACGTTTGATCAAATTGATTCTTCAACTCACAAAAAGCTAGCGACACCTAATCTCCATAAATGCAATCCAATTTTTCTGAATAAGTGTCAAGATTGTGGGTTTTTGTGAATCGAGATGAACAAACCATCGTTGTGAAAAATCATAACAACTACTTGAGAAAAGCTCCAATTGAGGCAATTCTAAAGACATTGGAAAGTTCATGAACCACGTCGATCTATGAAATATGCAGTTTGTCCAACTTCATTTGTATCGAAATGGTTAAAATTTGCAATATTTAGAGATCCAGTCTGTCTAATTTGGCAAATTGGGTTTGTGAGATGAAGAGAATGTGAGACTTCAAAATTTCTCCAAATTTCCGTTTCTCCCCTTCCTCCGATTGCTCAAACGAGCATATAGTTCTTCCCATCAGTAGTAGAGAGGATCTTTGTAAAAACAACATTTATTTTGGTGTTCAAAAAAGAAATAAGTAAAAAAAGAAAAAGCTAAAAGGTAAAGCAGAGACGAGAATGACGATGTGTCTGGTCTTTTCTGTGCCCTTTTCTGCTTTTTCATTTCTTCAAGCCATCGTCTTTCACAGACTGCAATGCCCGAGGGGGCGTTGGAAAACGCCGTACTGGATGTTCATATATCAAATCTATTGACGCAAGGTAAGTGATATCGTAGAAAAAATAAATAAATGCATTAATAATCTAAATGTGCAATTAAGTTTTAAAATATTCAAAATATTCAATTAAGTTCTAAAAAATAAAAATTGGTGCAATTAAATTGCTTAGTTAATTTCATCAAAATAGAATGAACGTCGACTAATCATCAAATCTCACATTATCATAAGCAATGAGTAAATACCGGAATATCATTTTCTGATAATTACAACTTGCCCAATGGGCGATACATGCGTAGGGTACTCAATAACATCATCATACGAAAACACCAAAAATTAATTTAACAAACTTTAGATCTAGATTTAGATAAGGAGAAGTTGAATGAGTATAGGAACTTGTAGATCTATATTTAAATTGGAAGAGAAGAACTTCTAAATCTTGATCTTGATTGTAAGATAAGAACTTTCAAAATTTGGAGAAGTCGTATAACTACTTTCAATGCAACACGAACTCACTGTATTTCCTCATCAGTCATTTTTGACTTCTTGATTTAGAGGACCTGAAGCTGTTTGTTGGTTCCTAATTTCCTATTGATGAAAGTGGAAACTACATCCATCGAACAGAAAGAACATTACAACGTTAAATAAAACTAAAGCTCAAGTGCTGTGGTCAAGCTCCATGAAGCTGGAGTAGCCATGGCCGCGTGCAGCTTTCTATTTGACGTGCAGCTCCTTCTAGTTTTCCATGGTCGCGGGTGCCACCTGTCAATTTTCGTTTACAACTTCTTTTAATCTTTTTTCCTTCTGTAACGGCCGACGGGGTTGACAAATTAACACCTCTCCTCCCAAAAATTAAGGAAAGTAACATTTTCCATTAGTCAAATTAGATAAAATTAATAGGAAGAGAGACTTGATTGCATCAATTGAATAAATTTTAGAATTTAACTGCACTTTTAAATATTTTGGAACTTGATTGCACTTTTACAGTAATTTTTCAAAAAAAGGGATGAGTCATCTTAATTGGAAGGATCAATATCAAATCTAATACTGTTTAATTGTATTTTGAGAGTTAAAAACACGTCCATACATAGGAATTTTAATAACAAATGTTTCGCGGGAACTTACTTAATGAATATATATTCATTTAATGATCAAATATAGCATTTTCACTTTTCAGAAAAATAATTTCTCTATTGAAAACAGGCACATCCTTAGCCTATGTATAGCCTCTTTAGCTACACATTAACATAATTTACATATATCAGTATACTCACACTCGTGACACGTTTTTTTGTATTATCAAAACAATTTTAGCTATTGTAATTATACTAATTCAGTTTATAATTTTTTTTTTGGCCAATCAAGTCTTAAACATTTTGCTTGTGCTAGCTCAGTTTATTCAACCAAATTTGGTAGGCCGTCATTGATATAAATAATTTTCAATAATATTTTAGTAAATTTCGAATTTTTTAATTATTATTATTATTGCCTTTCTCTTTATTTTTTTCCTTTTCCTTCTTCATTCGGCTGGTTGCTAGATTGAGGCGATTGGCCAAAGGCAAGGAAAAGCTAGCTAGGGGAGGTTGACCTCGCCTAGCGATGGAAAGGCGAGTCTTGCTATAGGCTAACGAGGTTGCCTCAATCTAGCACTAGAGAAAGAAGGAAAATGAAAATATATAAAGAGAAAGAAAATAAAAAGGAAAAAGAAAAAAATAATTAAAATTTGCTTACGTCAACACTAATTATGCACATTAACGCTAGCCAGCGATGGACTAAATTTGCACAAATGTAAAAGATTTAAGACTTACTTAGCCAAAAAAAAGTCTAAGACTAAATTTGTAACATTCTTGATTTCGACCTTTCTTTTGGTCCCAACCTGGAGGCTAAGCTAGATAGACCTTAGGTTAGTCAAACATTCCTAGAAAATAAGTGTGAACACGTATGAACAAGTGTGAACAAATGTGAATAAGTGTGAACAAATGTGAACACATTAAATAAAGTGAGGAGAAAAATATCCCTATAGCCTAGGCCATTAATATCCTAGGATCTAAGTGTGAAGGGTAGACTTTGAAACCTATAAAGGAGAAGCCACATGCAGAGAGAGAGAGAGAGAGAGAGAGAGAGAGAGAGAGAGAGAGAGAGAGAGAAGGTCGAGACAATTCTAACTTTGGACCAAGACAATCCTACCTTATCTCTTTTGGACATTAACCGATAAATAACCGAGACAAGTGTCTAAGCTAGTATAGAGCCTACTTAGGATCTTGTGAGATAATATTGTACAGCCATGGATGACCCCTGATTCAAGGCCAAATGAGAACACTCCTCTTTTCAACTAGAATTTACCTCATTTAATTTTCGAAATTTCTAGACCTTTGTTGTTTGCCAATTTTTCAGAGCTTTTTATGTTACGAATTTGGAGAAACTTTCTTCATGAAAGTTGTTCAAAACATCTTGATCTATAACATGATTAAATTTCATATTTTTTTAAGGTGAAATGGTTGGGACAAAGGCCCAATCAATTACTGTATAGAACCTGCCTAGTATAGTGAAAACAGTAACCAAGTTGCTTTCTTGAATTTTTATAAAATCTTCCCTTACGAATTTGGAAATGATTCCCTCACAAAATTTTTAAATGACATCCATATCTATAATATATTAAAATTGCAAAGAGTTTTGTGAAGATTTGGATTTCAAAATAAGTCTCTTTCTCTGACTGTTGAATATGCTCGATAGATGAATTTTTGGGTTGTGTTGAATGAATTGCCGCTCTTTCCACAGAACGAATTTGGCTTGGATTCCTGCATGAAAAATGTTTTTAACATATTAAAATTATATAATTTTTTGAGTCTATTTGATAAGGTAATGTATTGATTTTTAAAGTTGCTCAAAATTGTTTTTGTCTTAGAATGAGAGAACCACATGCCCAACTTGAAGGGGAAGGAGCTACATGCCTAACTAGAGGAAGAAGTCAATCTAGAGTTTTCTTGGCTTGAAGATAAGAATGTATTGAATGCTTTTGGAAGCTAGCTAATTAATGAGCTTAATGAGTCATATGCTCATCTGTTTAACTTGGAAAATAAATTGTCCAAAGTCCAAGTTTCTTGATGACCAAATCTTGGATAAATCTTAGGGTATGATGGCCCTAGATTATAGCCTTGATGAGCAAGGAAAAAAACCAACCAAATAGAAGAAAACATTAGACATAAAAGGGGCTTATGACCCAATTTGGTTCGGTTTTGGGGGAATGTCCTTGGGGAAATGCAAAGGTCTTTAGTCTAAAGGGGTTTGGCGAAATGCAAATACTGTTTGGTAAACTATAATTGAAAAGATGCCTTGAGATGCAACTTGGGGAAAATGCTGTTTGGTAAACACATACATTTGGAAAGTCCTTTCATGTGCCAATTTAAAAATTTTGCAACTTTAATTTGTTTAAAATCAAAAACAAAAAGCAGCATGTCCGTAGGTTTTTTGTGTCTTAAATTCTGTTACCAAATTCTTAATTACTCCAACGGATGGCTTGTTCACCAACTTAGCTCATGCATTTCTAGGCAATGGTGCCAGCAGAACTTTCCTTTTGGGCAATTAAGAAGTCGATTTCTTACATAACTGACCCGTGTCGATAACACCCTTATTTCGCCACAATTTTTTTTTTTTTTTTTTTTTTTTTGGTTTGAAACTTTGCCACAATTCACCCTACATTAATTTAACCCAAAAACAATTTTCTGCAGCTTTCATCTTTCAGTTCTTTACCAACGCCCAAAACTTCAAACTCTTTTGTAGTAATGTAGCATTCTTCGCTTTCCATCTTCACGTTAATATGGAGCTTTCACTTGATCTTAAGTCAGCTTTGAATGAAGATTAAGTGAAACTTCACGTAATTAGTTCACCGCTTGTCGATGCCACAATCACCATTCAGGATAAGGAGACATTATTTACTTGGACAAAACTTCGTCACTACACTAGCCGATCACATAAATACAAAAGTTACTCTCATATTGGCACTGTGGCAATTTAATACTTTAGCAAGGATCACCAAAGGAAAGCTTTGCAATAGGAAATCTGCCTCGTTCATTTACTTCTTACAAAAGGATCCATTCCTAAGTAGAGAAAAAATAACAAGATTTAACATTCTGTAGATTATTTACATTGAATACAGAGCATGTGTTTTGTCTCTATAAACTGTGATAACTCTATAAAAATAGAGTTATTTTTATCTATTTTAGGCAACAATTAATGCAATATCTATGAGAAAGTATTTGGATTTCCTTTTGATTATTCGAATTTTCTTTATTTATGCAGAATAATGAGATATGGAGAAGATAATGAAAAGAATGGAAAAAAAAATCAAGAATTCAAATAAAAAAACAGTAGAAGATGGATATCAAATCAGGGATTCTTTCATTTTGTTCCCTAATGTTATCTGCAAACATTGTGAGATAGATATATTGGATATATTCTATAAATAGGAGAACATTGAGAGTAAAAAAAGAGAGAAGCTAGTTTTTGTTAGATCGTTTTTTATTATTCTGAGAGTTTTTCAAGTATTTTGAAGAGAAGACAAAAGTGATAATAAAATTATTGTTTTTTGATTCAAGATGCTGGGTTTGATTTATATTTTTATTTCTTCTTCTGCTATGTTCTAATTTTCTTTTGTTAGGGCTACAATGTAGCCTAACCATAATGATCTAAATTCAATGATTTTTATATTTTGCAATTGATTTCATTTATGTGAGTTATACATTATTGTGCATAATGTTTTTGAGTGACTGGCCACCATTTGAATGATCTGATGTGCATGTTTGAGACTGAGAAGTAATAATATGCAATTGCTCATATTATAATATATAACCATGAATTAAACGTGGATAGAGATATACCACGTTATTTGTGTAGCTTTCGGTGATAAAGTGATCCAAAAGACTCATTGTAAGTTGTGAATATTCATAATTTTTAATGCACTCATGTTTATTTTAATTTACGTAGAGATATAGTGGATTAATAAACTGAGTATGTTTGCTATACTTAGAGATAGGATATTAAATAAATTAGGAAACTCCGCTATCACATGTTTGATATCGTTCTTGTAACAATAATATGAAATTCATATCTAGTGGTTATGGTGAAATCGGATGCTCTAACATATTTATCTGATTGATTTACTACATTTAATCTCCAAATTTCGTTTTTAACTTATTCTCAATTATATTTTGATATGTTAGATAAATTTTAGAATTAGTCGATTTTGATTTGTTAGTATTTAATCATCGATCTCCATGGGATAATACTCTTTCTTATCATTATATTACTTGTTCGACACGTTCACTTGCGTTTAGAATTTTACGAACAAACTGTACATTTATATTAGGAGTGGCTCAAGCAGGACAATAAGAATTAAGCACCACAAAGGTGCAATAGTCTAGCAAGATATCAGCCAAAGAGAATAGGTTAGGCAAATGGAAGAGTCAAAACATCGAGGCTATTCAAATTTCAGCTGAAGCCCATCTGCATGATTGCCTCAGCCACCTACGCTAATTTGGTGACTTCTATTTGGTATTAGCGTCTAACTGCGAAAACATGAGATCTCATTTGTATGCATATGCATTTCTTTGTAACCTGACTTTTTATTATCATGAGAGTAATCGCAACTTTGGTTCCTCAGTCAGCTAGGGATTTAGCCCAAAATTTTCTATCCTTCTCTTTCTGCCAAAATAGTAAAGATCACCACATCATTGTTGGGTGAAAGAAGGACATCCATTGCATCTCACAGAAGAAAGACAACTAAAAATTTACAACAAAGGAGGTAGGGTAGCATGAATCGTCAATTAAGAAGCATCTTTAACAACCAAATTAGGCATAATTAATAACACTGATATTGCATCATAATGACATTATTAACACCAAATCCATTGGATAAGAGAAAATATACATGTACAGCACCAATTCTGTTCATTCCATTGAAAATCCTACCATACACTAGGACAACATCCAACATGGTACTTGAGAAATTAAGGAAAGTACACAAGCATTTCAACTTCTGTGGACTAGTATAATCAAATGTTTGAGAATTGAGAATTGATATGCTGAAATAGCAAGTAATGATTGAAACATATTCATAAAAGAAAAAGCATATGCGCTTATCTGCCTAACTTGTGGAAACTAGAAATTTAGTGTCCTTAAATAGCCGCTCATACAATATCTGATTTCCAGGATGCTGGGGTTCAACATTAAAATCCTAAAACACCATAAGATTGATGTTCCACTCTGGGTGTTAGCATAAGTTATTTAAGCTAAAAACATACATAAGTTTTAATTCCACTTATATAATCACTCCCTTTATTATGTTCACTAGATTCCTTTGCTATAGTTTGGTATAACCATGGCATTTAGATAAGCCTTTTTTTTTTTTTTTTTTTTTCATGAGGCAGAATGTTGACTACTAATAGCATCTACTTCTATTATAGGTGGGATTGGTGGGATTTCACCCATTGCAACTCAAGGTAAGTGAAGAAAAGGTTTCCTATGGAAAACCTTTGGGCCTCCAATATCCATTACTACTTCAGTGACAATATTGAATTAGAGAAGGGAAAAACAGATGATACGTCCATGTATCTCTTCCAGTAAGAGCTTATATAAATTAAATATATTCGAGATTAATAAGAAATAACGCAACCTACAAGCAATAAGACACCTAAAAATCCTTAGGCTTTGGATAAGCAAATTTTTGTCATGAGCATAACGGCCATCATCCAGTAACTATTTTCCTACCAGAAAGAACATGGCATTACTGCTGCAATTATGTTCATCCACATGCTATGATAAACCCCACTAGTGAAAGAAGACGATCCATTTCAAACAAGAAAGAAATATAACTATCTTTTTATGCTACATAATCGCCAATGTAACAAGAGCTACTAGTGTGCATACCCGCTAAATCCCATATTGAAACTTAACCAAGATTAAACCATTCGATGAGAAAACATTACAGCAAAAGCTACCTCAGAATCCACGTTGCGTCTCAACCTAATAACATGCTATGATCTCTCACCAAATCAGAACATGCCAATCTAGCCATAAGATATTTAATTACCCACACAAATTTCTACAAAAATCGCAACATGAATTGAGAAAATTTGACTAGGACAGAAGCGATCGCGAGTGTGAGCGCGACAGGAAAGCTCGAGAGCAGCAAGCGCGAAGGAGTGATACAAGGAAGAGAACTCAAACCCCTACCAATCGTGAGGGAACACTGCTTCAAGCACGAAAGGGGAGTTGTCAAGGTACGAGAAAGGCGAGGGACTTTCATACATCCGAACAGAACCAATGAAATCTTATCTGGAGAGGCGAGTGAACGTGAGGGTCGGACACAAAACAATCGTAAGGTAGAGAGAGGCGTGAGAGCGTAAGAAGAGTAATGCTCGTGGCCCTCGTGAGTAATCTCGTGCGGAATCTTCAGCGGTGATCGCGAAATCGGATGAATGAGAGATGTAATTGAAGCTTTCGAGCTTACCCAACTGCCCTGCTATGAGTGCGACGCGAGCGTGAGAGCAGAATGGTGGGAGGCGATTTTCGAGGTTGGGATGGCTGATCTCAAATGGACACCGGAGAGCAGCTCGCAAGGGAGACGGTGAGGGACGACGGAGAGAGGCGTGAGAGTGCAGAGGAGGTGTGAGGCTACAGAAAGCGTGAGGCTACAGTAAGGAAGACAAGGCTTATGTTTTTTCTATTTAGAAAAGGGTAAAAACAGATTTTGGTTAATAAATGAGGGCAAAATGGGCAACTAACATATTTTCATTAAACAAAGGAAGTTGCATTCCGAAAATGCTACTTCTGAAATGCACCTCTACCCCTCCATTCCCCTAAAGGCCTTTGAATCCATTTAGAGATACAATTGCATCTTCCCAAAGTCCTCAAAAAATTGAATTAAACATTATTTGCTCCCAAACCCCTTTAGAGCCCCAAAGCCCATTCTAGATGCTAAACCAAACGGGGCCTATGTGTTCCTTAGGAACCATAGGCAATAATGAGCCTAGAGTGAGCCTTGGAGAATAAGCAAATAGGTGGACCAATCATAAGCCAACATCAAAGGACCTATGGGCCAACTCGAGAAGATAGGTGGGCCGATTCGAGAAGATAGGTGGGCCAACTTGTTATTTAGGCATCATCATGAGTTTGCAATGACAATCTAAGAGGAGGAGGCTTATAAATAGGATGAGCCCTTCTCATATTTTAAGCCTTGACCTTTCTCTCTTTTCCTCTCCCTTCCTCCCTTCTCTTTCACGCCCTTCTCTTTCAAGTCTCCTTAGACGCCGACCGACCACCAAAAAAGCATCTTGGAGCTAGGTCTAAAAAGTAATAAGTAGATTTTTCTAACTCTTCAATAGGGCGATGTGCTACGATTATTGATTTTAGGATCATGTCATCATTTGCTTGTGTTGGCTTTGTATTGTTATGCTTGTTGTGTTTATATTACTTGTTGTTGCATTAAGTAAGTTCATGATCTTGCATGAGTGTCGAGCACACCCGGATGTTGAGGAGAGGTCTTGGTGGTTATGGACAACGTTAAAACTTGAGGGAATGGTTCCTAGTTAAGGTCATGAGTCTGTATCGCATCCGACATGAGTTTGATTTAATAAAACACAATAGTCGTTCATTAGTTCACCTTGCATGGCACACATTCGGGCCTTTTATTCAATTAAGAGTTTAAACATGACATGAATCGGTTGATGCTTGAAATGCATGGATACATGATGGACCTATATGCTGACGTTGGGGGATGCCGGGTCGTTGCTTGGGCTAAAGCCCCGGATGCCGTCTCGATATTGAGATCGTGGACGATGCCAGCCCGAGTGAGGCCGATACCTGGGGTCACCCTGGATGCCGTCCTGATAATGAGATCAGGACGATGCTGGTTGCCAAGGGGGGGACCGATGCTTGGTTGTTACTAGAAGAGTTGATTAAGTTTGACTAATATGATACGAAAAAGGAAAAAAATGAAAGTCCACGTGTGGTTCATGATTGATACATGTGTGATGCTTGCAAAAGTTGGGTTTATTTAATATGCATTGTTAAGTCCTTGTATCAGTTTGAGCATATGTTTGAATTGGGTCACTTGGTGCTTGAATGAGTTTCATAATATGCAAGCATCCCTTTTTATGACCGAAATGATCATAAGCCATGGATCTTTGGAAAGCTTGTTCATATGCACTAACTCTTTATATTTGATTCTTGAAAACATATAGGCAGTTGAAAGCCTTTCATATGCATAAGCAGGCAAGGCACGAACCTTGCTATTGATTTGCTATCGACAAGTGGGTGGTAACCTTGTATCCGATGATTGACAAAGAGATGTCCTCCTATAGGAGAATTAATGATTTCTACTTACTGAGTCATTGACTCACTCTTGTTGTTCTCACCATTTCAGGTGTGTGATGGGTGAACTAGGGTCCAAGAAAGAAATGAATTTAGCATGGGGGCCGCTTTTGGAAGCAGCTCGGTAGAGGAGTTAGGCTACCCTAGCCTTTTGATTAACTATATATAGAAACAAAAATAAGTAACCCAGAACTAGAACAAGCATGTAATCAAAATAGCTTTTGATGTGTGAATATGTATATGTATAGGTTGCTTTTATTTGCTTAACTTGCATATGTCTTGCTCGGCTTTCATGTTTGTTTGTACGGGGATTGTTTATTATCACTTCCGCATGTGCTTAACTAAAGATAAAAGACTTTCAAGACGTTCGACGTTGCCTAGGGCATTGATGCTAATCCGCCGGGTCATGCTCTTGTGCTAGAGATGGGGTGGGGGTGTGACATAATTGGTACAATTGCAATAAATTTAGGACTTTTTCCGTTTGTATAGGCAATGCATGAGGTTTTCAAGATGTACAAGTATAATTTCATGTTATTTTTCTGTAGGAAATCTTTCTTTTACCCTTAATTACCATAAAAAAATGAAAAATATATAAAAAATTGAGAGAAAACTAAATTAAGAAGGAATAATCAACTAAAATACTAAAATGTCAGAACGAACGTTAATAACAGTAAAAGGATTTTCCCTCTTTTTTAGTTTTTTCTTTGATTACAATTAGCGTTTTTTTTTATCTAAAATATTTATCGTTTTACATATTCTAATAAAGAAAATTTTCGCTTTTGCATTGGTTCTAGCGGCTATCCGTAGAGATCTTCTTTTAAGACCGAGGTTAATTTTGTGCAACGGTCAAAATTTTTTGGAGGGAATCTTGAAAGTTTTGCAAGTTCAATGTAATTTCTTCAAGATGCAATAAAGTTTTGGGAAAATGATATTAATAGTTGTTTTTTAACTTTAATTAAGTGTGCAATGTCTTTCATAAACTTTTGATTTGTTCAATGTAATTCATGAAATATTAGTAAATATTTTATTTAGTCAAGATTATATAAAATTATTTAATATTATCCTTTTGTTAATTTTAAATTAACGGAATCTACTAGAGTAGAAAAAAATATTCAAGGGATACATATTATTTGTGGCACGTATTTTTTCACTCACATCCACTTGCAAGTTGACATACGTCCATAATACCACGTCAACAATAGATGTGGAATTAATTAAAAAAATTAAATATCTGTCATTTGTTTCTCTCTTCCTCCTCCTCATTCATCCACAACTAGCTCTCTCTCTCCTTCCTCATCAATCCATAACCCTCTGTGTCCAACCTCCGTGCTTCCCCCACCATCGCCATTAGCGGAGTCACGAGCGCCATGTCCTATGCGTCTAGGTCGAGCCACCCCTTTCGTCATTACTTGGGGTTGTCTTGCTCATTGCTAGTCCGCATCTGCCTCGACCATGGTCGAAAGCTTTGTTGGTCCATGGCTTACCAGTCCAAATGTGGAGTTGCGTCTTCACATCTAGCTTGGGAACTTCCATGTTTGGAGTTGGCGACATGGCTCCTCTATGGCTGCGAACGATGTGCAATGGCTATAGGGGTGGTTCATCTTGGACGATCATTGCTAGGGTTGGCAGTTTCATATGTAGTACATAGTCTACTTGGAATTTGGAACCTTGAAAGAGATTCCTTATTTTTTGGAATATAGAACCTACCTAACATAACTTAGAACCTAGAACTTATCCTGTCATAAGTTGCAGGATTGATTCCAAGGTCTGTCTATATTCCATATATATTATTAATTAAACGATTGCAGTGAATTATCGCATTTAATGACCATAATTTGTTACTGTAATTCATTGACCACAACTTATATTTAGAGACATGGAGAATATATAAAAATTTTAGTCATAAAATAGAAGTATAGACTAGTAATTTTAGATTATATATGCATCATCGGAAGCTATAAAATATCGTAGGATTGCGCGAAAACATAGACTAAGAAAAACAAAAACTTCTTTCAAAATTTAGGTTCCTTGTTCCACCTACATAGAATCTATAACTTACTTGTCGAAATCGATTTCTCAAATTTTAGAACCCGGAACTTACTTTGCATATTTTTACCAAAAAAAAAACTTACTTTACATATTTTCAAACTTGGAATGGTTCGATTTTTCGATTCCAAGTTTTAACCTATAACTATTCTTATCCCTAATCGTCGCCAATGATGACAATGGATGAACAAGTCTCCATAGGCAACAAAGCAAAGAAGCTTTTTCTTTATAGGCAATGACATAAGCTTCTATGGCAGAATATCTTTCTAGACAAAATTTTATTTTTTAATTTAATTCTGCATGAGTGGACACATATCAATTTCTAAGTGGACGTAACAAAAGAATGCTTATTACAAAATATTTTTTCGTTGAAGTAATTATCAATATATTAAGTTTGAACGATGGACAAAAAAGGAAAGTCATACTCAAATTATTGAGGTAAGTATTTATCTTAAATCGGTATATAATAGTCACAATGTTGGTAATATTCTTTTGACAAGACATCGAATATCAGCAAAGGTTGACAGACCTTTTTGTAATTTTTGCTTAAAAGCTTGTAGGATTTTCGGAGGCTTGGTTACAAAATCTAAAAAGTGTTATATGCGTAATCTCTTGACAAGATAGGAGGGACACCAAATCAGGAGACGCCACGTGTAAAGCTGTCGGTACAACTTGAAACAATTCAAAGACGAAAGCGCACGCTTCCATCCGACGCGCCAACTCCCTGCTCCTTCTTTCTTCTCGTTCTTGGGTAGTCGAACGGTCAGAGTCGCCGGAGATCGATCATGGCTCGCCGTCGCCGTCACCACCGTCGTGGACATCGTCGCCGGAGAGTGGAAGACGAAGGTGCCGAGCAGGAGGCGACTCCTCCACTCCACCGAGCTGTCCTCATTTCTTCAAGATCATACTCTCTCAAACGCTGGAATCTGGAAAGCTCGTAAGTTCGTCCGCACTTCACAGTTCGCTCCATATCCGTCGGCTATCTTCATGGCATTGTCGATTTTGCCTTCACCCTTATGCGTATCTTTCGTTCTGCTTGACGTCTTGCTGGAGATCTCTCGGCTCATGCTGTTCATCCAGCACGTCTCCTATTCTTTCCTGCCTCTGTTTTTCTTTCGGCGTTCTTGAGCTTGGTTTCGTGTAAGTGCAATGTGTTTACCGTAAGCTCTCGTCACAGGGAATCCCAAAAAGATTCTTGAGAAGACATGGAAAGGATCTCTTGGGTTTGGTGCTTCTCAAGGTTGAAGGCGGTTTAACCTGGCCTGTGAAACTAGAGAAGAGTGACGATGGCATGGTTTGGTTGTGGAAAGGGTGGCCAAAATTCATGGAGCATTACTCCATCGGTCTTGGTCACCTCCTAGTCTTCAGATATGAAGGGGACTCCGTTTTCCGTGTGATAATATTCGATAAGAGCGCTACTGAGATTGATTATCCCTCGAGCATAGGAAGCGCTGAGGACGAATTCCTCTCTCGAAAAGAGGAAGATGTCGTGGAAATCGAAGATTCAGAAGGGTTCGCGCCTCGTTCTAGGCCAAGTTCAAAGGGCTTGTCACGAGGATTCAGAGGTGTGACTTGCGATTTTCCAACATGTTCGGTTTCAGCATAACTCTCTTTCCTCAGTTCTTTTCAAGTTTGATTTCTTCAAAGTTTTTTAATAAACTTTCTTTATGTGTTGATGGATAAAGTATGTGGACGATGTAGTTAATTTAGTTACTTCTAATGTGAAGGTGATGACAAATTTACTGCATCGAGTTATTTTTACTTTGAAAATAGATCGCCATTACTTTTCAATCTATGTAAATGTCATAATAAGTAAATTGATAAAATCTAGTGCAGTTGTCATCTTTAAGTGCAGAGGAAATCAAACAGGTTGGATGCTGAGTAAGTCATCTTGAGCTTGTTTTACGTGGCTCTACAGGTCCAAGTTCTCTCACTGCCCTTGAATTAGCCAGCAAATTCAAATCGGACCATCCATTTTTTAAAATGGTGATGCAACCTTCTTATATTCAGAAATATTTGGTAAGATCCTGAGCTCTATTCATCAGTGGCATACATCGAGTTCAAACTTGATCGCTGTCTCTATTTTGTCTTATGTTCTCGAAGTTGATTTAGTTTGTCTAGGAAACAACATGACATGTTATTCTCCTTGAAGTATTCATGGTATGAGTCAAATTTAAATATGAATGATATCTATATCTAGTCGCAAAATTGATGGCATCAGTTTTTGTCCAGGAGCATATATTTTGACATTTAGATGCAAAATTGCAGGTTAAGTGGTTATGATTAATAACTTCCATCGACAATTAAAAGCAGTTGATTAAAACTCCTGAAATTGGCAATTTTTATTATGAATCCACATCTGGGCATGTTTTTCTCGTGAGTGTATCCTTATTCTATCAACTTTCTTGATCATATTTTGATTGTTCAAACCCGTACTGGGCAGTGCGTTCCTTGTGAATTCTTCAGGAAACATGTTCAAAAGAACAAGCAATTTGTGACTCTTAGGTCCTCAGACAGATCGTGGCAAGTGAAGCTGAGGAGCTATGAACACAGACGAATGGCATTTCTCTCTACCGGTTGGTCCTCATTCGTGAGAGAAACTGGTCTTCATGTAAGTGATGTCTGCGTGTTCGAGCTCATTGATGGGAATGACATTATGTTCAGAGTCTCCATCTTCAACAATGATGGTAAGGACCTGATTTATATTGATTGAGATGGACACTAGAATTGCCACTTTAAGCCGTCTAAATCACCTAGGAATTCGGTATTCCTAATTACAACTCAGTTGTTCAGTTTAGTACCCACTGAATCCGTAAAAAGTGCACTTTTATCTGTTTTTTCTTCTTTAGTTATGAGCCTTCCAAGATGATGAATTTTTCCGTATGGTGTGTGAAATTCATAGTAATCAACTGCACAGTGCCATCATTGATGGCGCTGCATCAAATCTAAATTTGGAGGTGTCAGTCACTTGTTGCAATATAACTTATGTTTCTGCTGACATTCTTTCTATTCTTAATTTCAAATCCTAAAAAATCTTTAAAGAAGCTGTTTCTTTTTTGATTATGAGATGATGATTTGGGAGGTGTAAAATCTACTTGGTTACATTTTCCGGGACGATGATGAAAATGATAATCTATAATGATATGTGATCCTCCTTAAATCCTTCCATTGTGAATTCGTGAAAAGTTCATATTGGTGCTTATGAGATTTCTCCTCTTTGTGGTGCAGGTCAGATCAAAATCGGACAGTCTCAATGTCAAGAGAGCTCTTTGGAGCCATCTTTTCATGGTTCTCCATGTTTGAGCCCTGTCACTGCTCATGAAAAAGCTAGTGGATTTGAATCGGACCATCCCTTTTTCAAAGTGGTGATTCGGCCTTCTTATGTTCGGAGACATTTGGTAAGATCTCAAGCTCTATCCATCGGTGGCATACATCAAGTTCAAACGTGATTGTAGTTTGTATTTGTCTTATATTTTAGTGTCTACCAAGTTGATTTATTTGTGTGGGAAACCACATAACTTGCTATTCTTCTTGAAGTGTTCGTGGTATGAGTCCAATTCAAATATGAATCGTATCTATGCTTGTCTTATAATTGATGGCTTCAGTTATGTCCAGGAGCATATATTTTGACATTTAGATGTGAAATTGCAGGTTAAGTGGTTATGATTGGTAACTTCCACTGGCAAGTAAAAACGGTTGATTAGAACTCCTAAAACTAGCAAATTTTATCATAAATCCACATCTTGTGCATGTTTCTCTCGTGAGTGTATCCTTATCCTATCACATTTCCTAATCATATATTGGTTGTTAAACACCTCCTTGGCAGAGCATTCCTAGTGGATTCTTCAGGAAACATGTTCAAAAGAACAAGCAAATTGCGACTCTTAGGTACTCAGACAGATTGTGGCAAGTGAAGCTGAGGAGCTTTGAACACAGAGGAATGGCATTTCTCTCTAATGGCTGGTCCTCATTCGTGAGAGAAACTGGTCTTCGTCTAAGAGATGTCTGTGTTTTCGAGCTCATTGATAGGGATGACATTGTGTTCAGTGTCTACATTTTCAGTAGTGATGGTAAGGACCTGATTTATATTGATTGAGATGGACACTAGAAGTGTCACTTTGAGCCGTCTAAATCACCTAGGAATTCAGTATTCCTAATGACAATTCCTTTGTTCATTTCAGTCCCGCTGAATCCATAAAAAATGCACAATTTTTTCTGTTTTTTCTTTTTAATAATGAGCCTTCCAAGATTATGAAATTTTTTGTGTGTGTTTAGTAATTCAAATGCACAGTCACTGTGGTTGATAGTGCCGTATTCATGTCTAATTTGGAGGTTTCAGGCACTTCTTGTTTTATAAGTTTTGTTTCTGCGGACATTCTTTCTATTTCCTTAATCTGTTTTCCAATACTAAAAGAATCATTTAAGAAACTTTCTCTTTGTTGATTGATGAGGTAACAATTTGGGAGGTGCGACATCTACTTGGTTATATCTTCTGGGAAGAGCATGAAAATGATCATGCATATTGACTTGCGATCCATGTTAAACCCTTCCATTGTGAATTCGTGAAAAGTTGATACTGCTTATGAGTATTCTCCACATTTTAGTGCAGGTCGGATCGAAAGCAAACAATCTCAACACAAAGAGAGCTCTTCCGAGCCAGCTTTTCACTTTTCTCCAGGTCTGAGCCCGGTCTCTGCTTTTGAGAAAGCTAGGAGATTTGAATCAGACCATCCCTTTTTCAAAGTGGTGATGCAGCCTTCTTATGTTCGGCAACGTTTGGTAAGATCCCAAGCTCTATTCATCGGTGGCATGCATTGAATTCAAATGTGATTGCAGTTTGTATTTTGTCTTATATTCTAGTGTTTACCAAGTTGATTTAGTTTGTGTGGGAAACCACATGACTTATTGTTCTCCTTGGAGTGTTCATGGTATGAATCGAACTCAAATATGAATCGTATCAGTACTTGTCTCACGATTAATGGCTTCAGTTATGCGAAAGAGTATACATTTTGACATTTAGATGCGAAATTGCAGGTTAAGTGGTTATGGTTGGTAACTTCCATTGGCAAGTTAAAATGGTTGATTAGAACTCCTAAAACTAGCAAATTTTATCGCAAATCCACGTCTCATGTTTGTTTCTCTCATGAGTGTATCCTTATTCTATCACATTTCCTAATCATATGTTGGTTGTTAAACACCTCCTGGGCAGAGCATTCCTAGTGAATTCTTCAGGAAACACGTTCAAAAGAACAAGCAGGTTGCGACTCTTAGTTACTTAGATAGATCTTGGCAAGTGAAGTTGAAGAGCTATGATCACAGAGGGATGGCATTTCTCACTAGTGGTTGGCCCTCATTCACAAGAGAAACTGGTCTTCGTCTAGGGGATGTCTGCGTGTTTGAGCTCATTGATAGGGATGACATTGTGTTCAGAGTCTCCATTTTCAGCAGTGATGGTAAGGACCTGATTTATGTTGATTGAGATGAACACTAAGAGTGTCGCTTTGAGCTGTCTATATCACCTGGGAATTCAATATTCCTAATTACAACTCTTTTGTTCAGTTCATTATTGCTGAATCCATAAAAGTGCACCTTTTTTTTTTCCTTGTTTTCTCTTCCTTAATTATGAGCTTTCCTATATGATGAATTTTTCGGTATGGTTTGTGAAGATCATGGCAATTCAGATGCACAGTCGCTGGTGCTGATGGCACCATATTCAAATCTGAATTCGTGGTGTCAGTCACTTGTTTCTTTATAAGTTATGTTTCTGCTGACACTATTTCTATTCTCAATTTGCTTTCAAATCCTAGAAAACCTTTTAAGAAGCTGTTTGTTTGTTGATTGATGAAATAATGATTTGGGAGGTGCGAAATCTACTTGGTTGTATCTTCCGGGAAGAGAATGAAAGTGATGCGATCCATGTTAAATTCTTTCATTGTCCGTGCGTGAAAATTTCATACTGGTGCTTATGAGAATTCTCTTTGTGGTGCAGGTCGGATTGAAATTGAACAATCTCAATTCCGAGAGAGCTCTTTGGAGCCAGCTTTTCACGGTTCTCCATGTCCGAGTCCTGTCACTGCTTATGAAAAAGCTAGCAAATTTGAATCGGAATATCCGTTTTTCCACGTCGTGATATTGCCAAATCATATGTACACAAAATTGGTAAGCGGGAGCTATCTTCTGTGCTTCGCTCATGAATTTGCATGCTTATATTATGCTCATTTTCAATCATACACTGGTTGGTCATCAAACTACTATATGAGCAGAACATTCCCTGGAAGTTCATGAAGACATACATTCGGGGAGACCGGCGAATGGTGACTCTTGTTAATTCGGGCAGATCGTGGGAGGTGAAGCTCCATGGCTATAAGCGCTACCAGATTGCATTCTTGGCAGCCGGCTGGTCAGTGTTTGCAAGAGAAGTTCGCTTGCGCAAAGGAGATGCCTGCGTGTTCGAGCTCATCGATAGGGACAACATAGTGTTCAGAATCTCCATTTTCAGTAGTGTAAATAAGGAAGTGATCTGCATCGATTGAGGTGAATCGATGGAATTGTCGCGTATTAGGCTGTTTATAATGCCGAGAGGAACTCGAGAAACTAATTTGCCAACACTAGTTCATGCCTCCCTTTATCTGTTGCTTGACTAATTGACGAATAGCTCGCTTCTGCTCGCTCACATTAATGTTCTTTTCTCCCCTGGTGATTACAAATAGGGAATGTAAATCTACTTGAACCAGAACGTTGCCTGAACATGTTTACTGATGGGTTAGAAGAAAAACAGGGGAAAACCTTGTGTGTTGGGGAATGAGTTTGTTCTTGTATTTGTAGATTAAGTCTTGTTAGCGTTGAAATTTTTGGCAGGATGTTGGTCGGTTAAAGAGCTTCATAGTTCATATGCACCAAATTAGGGAAAGAGGGAGTTATTACCACTCTGAAGTATGTAGGAAGAACAAAGGCAGGCTCCAAAGAATGCCATGCCCGACATCTCGGGGTTATGTTTTCCTTCATTTCTAGTCGGAGGAAGTCCTCCAACCACGCCTTTTGATTGGAGAGTTACAGACATGAAAATCACTTATATGTCAATTTACTTGAAAATAAATATGCATGTACATTATGATCATGCGGTGTATTTCTCAGCACATAAGAATACTACATAATTTTAGAGAAGAAAACTCATATGATAAATGGTGTTTAGCAAATCGGGTAGTTCATTCTTGCAGTGCGAATAACACCTCAATTTTATATAGGCCACCAAGAGGTTTGATTACTTTTTTGATAAGAGATCAAGTTGGATATAGTTTCCTTAGGTGAGTTCTAGAGTAACTTTTGTGCTTCGTTTCTGAAAAATGCATGACATTCATATTTATCCGGTCCATGAAAACTAAGTAATGATGCCTATCTCTGGTTAAAATATAACTTCATATGCTTTTTTCATATTAATGTTTGGACTTTTTATTTGTAGTACAGAAATTTGTGTCTTTCTAGGACATAAATATTATAAAATTTTATCTTATGATCAGTAACATTGTTAGTCATTTCAAGGTTCTTATATGAGAAGATTGTCTGAAGAACACAAGGCGATGATGCGCACGAACCACCTCCACCTCCTCCTCCACTGACCCCCGTGACGCCGCCGTACATGGCTCGCCGTCGCCGTCGCCGTCGCCCGGGAGAAGATGGAGGCGTCGACCCAGATGCCGCGGCCGGACCTCGTCTCGAGAGCCCTCACTTCTTCAAGATCATTCTCTCCGACACCCTTGAATCCGGGAAGCTCGTAAGTTCCCGCATTTTCGCAGTCTGTTTCTGTCATGGTTTAGGACTGTCGCCCACGTGCTGCTGTGTACATTCACTCTGGGGATCTTTCCATGCGTTTGGCTTTGTGTAAACCTTTTGATTCTTGCGGAAAGAGAAAAAAGACGAATACCCTGATGAAAAAAGTGTTCATTGTGAATGATTCTAGATAAAAATCAGTTCTTTTACTTGGAATTGAGGATTGGTTGGCTAAAAATAGTGTGGACAAAGGTGTTGGGTCTCTCTAGTTTTGACTCTCGTCAAATGAAGCAACTGTAGCTAAAACTCGACCCTTAGTTGCCCGGTGACACCCTGCTTGTGTGCAAACCGATCTTTCATTGCCATGTTGTAGAACTTAAAATTTGCTCAGTGCTCTTCCTTTTCTCCCTGCACTTTCGATCTAATTTTGATGAATTCGAGTCTTGGACCTAAAACTTTTGGGTTTTTCTTAATAGGGAATTCCGAAAAAGTTCTTAGGAAGATATGGAAAGGATCTCTCAAGCTTGGTGCTACTCAAGGTTCTGGGCAGTTCGCCCTGGACTATAGGAGTAGAAAAGTGTAACGATGACGAAGTTTGGTTGTGGAAAGGGTGGCGAGAATTTATGCAGCATTACTCCATTGGTCACGGTCACCTCATAGTTTTCAAATATAAAGGGAGCTCCACTTTCCGCGTGATGATTTTCAACAAGAGTTCTTCGGAGATCGATTATTCATCGAGCAGCATATCAAACCTGGGGAGTGGATTTATCTCGCCAGAGAGGGAGGATGTGATAGAAGTTGAAGATTCGGAGGATTCCGCATCTCATCAAAAAATGAGGGTTGAACCTCATTCACCATGTTCTCAGCTGAGTCCAAGCTGCTCATCACAAGATCTTGAAGGTGTGACTTGTTATTTTATGAGTCATGTTTCTACTTACAGCCCTCTCTCTTTTGTTAGTTCTTTTTCATGCACTTGAGAACTTTTTGATGAGCTTGTTTATGTTGACTGATAACATAATGATTTCAATCATGGTTATTGTGTTTAAGTAGTTACAACTTCTGAGGTGAAGAGAAGCGAATTTTTCGTTTGGTCAACTTATCTAAAACTTGATTTCCATTACGGTACTTTCTTGCATTCTGTACTAAATATGTTCATGGAAAGTGAATCAACTAATGAAAAGTTCAAATTGGTGTGATCTGAATATTTCATTTTTTTTAAAGAACAGATGGGGCTGGCCAGTCTAGAAGCAGATCTAGCCATTCTAAGCCGGTTTCTGGTGGTTCTATGAGTCCGTGGCCTCTCTCTAGTTTTGAATTGGCTAGCAAATTTGACTCAGAGTATCCTTTTTTCAAGGTGGTGATGCGGCCATCTTATATTAAGAATGAAGCGGTAAGATCGAGAGGTCAATTCATCACCATTCTGGCTTTTTTCCCTAAGCTGATTGGATTCCTGTAGGAAACTACATAGCGTTTTCCTTGGATATGTTCATCGCTATTTGTTTAAAAGCCTAAAGATCCTCGACCCCCCATGATAGTTCTATGAGCAGAGAGTTTGACTTTTTGACTTTTGTCCTGTTAAGACTGTAGATTACAGGTATTAAAACTACCGTATCAATTTACATTTTGCTTGCTGGGTTCTTTCTTTACCAAGCATGGGTTGTTCAAACATGTGCTTGGGCAGTATGTTCCTCGTAGGTTCATCATTCAGCACATTCTGGAAATCAAGGAAATCGTGACTCTTAGGCATTCGGGCAGATCGTGGCCAGTGAAGCTTAGGAGCAATCCACATTCAGTCCATGGGGCGGCATTCTCTTCTGGTTGGGGCGCATTTGTGAGAGGAACTCGCTTGCATGTAGGAGATGTCTGCGTGTTCGAGCTGATTGATAGGGATGATATTGTGTTCAGAGTCTACATTTTCAGTAGCAAAGGTAGGTACTTGATTTACGTTGTCTGAAGTGAAACCTTAGGCTAGTTATGGCATGACATGAGTTCTATGCTAAAGATCTTCATAGTCAATTAAAGAAACATTTACTCCAGTAATGTCTCTTAAATTTCTCATTTTAACTGCAGGCAGGCGCGAACAGTCTAAATGCAGAGTGAACCATCTTGAGCCGGTATTTCATGATCCTACTCCTCCGAGGCCTCTCAGTACTCTTGAATCAGCCAGAGATTTTGATTCGGAGCATCCTTTCTTCAAACTGGTGATACGGGAATGTCATTTGAAGAAACTGGTACAATCTTTGAGCCTAATCCATCATTGCCACGTCTCAAGTTTGATTACAATCTCTATCTGAATATTGCCTTGATATTGTGTTTTCCCCGGTTGATTTGGTTTGTATTGGAAACCATATGACGAGATATCTTCCTTTGAGTGATCGTGGGGCATCCCAATGGCGGAGTAACGCCAAATTGGGAAAAAGAGGAGTAGAAGAAACAGAAGTAAAAGACGGTAATCAGGTCGAGACTATCCATTTAACTTGGATATCCTCAACGAGGTGCTTGATCCCTATCCAAGTGAAAGGATGGACAGTCACTTGAATCGACTACTAACCTAAAATGGCAATTAATGGGCAGTCATTTGTTTGAAATTGCTTTACATTGCGGGTTAAGATCGATGGCTTTAATGAGCCTCTTAAGACTGTCGGTTAAGGCTCCCAAAACTCACAAATATGGCCTTGTGTGCTTTTTTTTTTTTTTTTTTTTTTGTCCAAGAGTGCATCCTTACATCATTGTCCTTCTTTCAGCATAGACTGGTTGTTTAAACATGTATGCAATTGCAGAGTGTTCCTGATCGATTCATCAGGCAACATATTCAAGAAAACAAGGGAATGGCAACTCTTAGGTATTCGGACAGATCATGGCCGGTGAAGCTCTTACGATGTAAAAATAAAAAGATAGCGTCATTCTCTGCTGGTTGGATTGCATTTGCGAGAGAAACTCATTTGTGTGTAGGAAATGCCTGCGTGTTTGAGCTCATCGATAGGGAAGATAATGTGTTCAAAGTCTCCATCTTCAGTGACGGCGGTAAGGACCAGATTCACATTGATTGAGGTGATCGCGGGACATGTTACTATAGGCTGTTCGCAGCGTCGATGTAAATCCAGGATATGAAATTATGCTTCCTTCATCCAGCAATGGCAGATCGATGAAACGGAGACACTTTTTTGTTCATGTTTTCTTGTTTTTTGGTGGTAGTTTCAGTTCTATGGTTCCATTTTGGAAATAATCCCTCAGACATGGCGCTTTTTGGGCTTCTGGTTGTTCAACTGACCTCAGGGGTTTCATATGTATTTCCTTAACATCTTAATATTTTGTGTTATACCAAAGAGTCCATGCGTTTACTTTTTGCATTCCTCGCCTTTTAACATTATATTTATATTTTTTTATGCTGAATGAAAAAAAGATTAGAAAGTTGCATGGGTTAATGGTTGATTTTATGTGAAGGGCTCTTGATTAGATTATGGGAAAAATTACCAAAAAGTTTTAAAACTATTGCTAATTCAGTCTTACATCTTTTCATATTTTGTCAATTGAGTTTATTTAACTAATTTTTAGCTAGAAATTATTTTGACGTGGGCGCAAATCATTTTATAAAAATTGATTTTTTTTTTGTAATTTTCTTCTCTTTTTTCTTGCAATTTCGGGGAGGGCTGGTTGTTTGATAGGGGAAAAAAGGAAAAGTAAAAGGGAAGAAAACGAAAAGTAAAACGAAAATAATATAAGAAATTCAATTTTTTAATATTAAAAAATAATAAAAATTGCCCATGTTTTTATGTGGCACCATTGGAGTTCACTTCAGTTATTTCCGATTAAAGCTGATCAAATGAACTCAATTGACAATGGAAAAAGTTTTAGGATTTAGTCGGTGTAATTAAAAAGTTAAAACTAAATTAGTACAATTATAATAGATTTATGACTTTTTTTGATAATTTTTCCTCAGCTTATGTTTCCAATTCAATGTAATCTCAAATTGGAGGCCATGTCCATCACTTTATTGGAGGAGCCTTATTCGATTAGCATGGATGCACCAATTATGTGCATTTAGGCCTATTCGAAAAAATTGAGAAATTGAGAACTTAAAGAGCTCATTTTCAAGTGCTAACAATCTAAAATTTTAAAATAGAAAGAAAATTTTTGGCAATCACTAAGGCTGCGCATGACAACGCTTCTTGGCCGGGAAAGAGTTTTTTTTTTTTTTTCAGAAATAGTTTTTTTTTCTATTTCTATTATGGGGAACAATTTATGAGTAAAAAAACCTATTTGATAATTATACAAAATTTATACTCTTGAAATAGAAAAAAATAGAAATGCGTTTGTAACGTAACATTTTTTTTTTGTATTATTTTTTTTTTTTTTGCTCATAGATCGGCGGCCAACCGTTGTCGGCGGCCGATGGGTTGTCAGCAAAAATTGGCAATCGGCATGGGCGCGATCGGGCGGAGAGCAACCGGCAATAGGCGGCGCGAGCGGTGGCGACCGACGGCAAGAGATGGCGACCAAGAATGCCGGCGGCGACGGCGGCTTCGGGTGGTTGGAGGTGGCCGCGGCAAGAGAGAGGAATAAAAGAAAAACAAAAAAGAAAATTGACTTTATTCTAGAAATTGTTCCCGAGAATAAGAAGTAACTTTTTTTTATTTCTCGTTTCTGCTCCAAATTTATTCCCGAGCTAACTTTCTATTTCGGGGAATAGAAAAATAACTTGGCGTTACCAAACGGATTTCAGTTCTTTTTTTGTTCCGAGGAACAAAAGAACAAAAATTCTGAGGAACAGAAACGTTGTTATGCACTGCCTAAATAACTATAGTTTCTTTCCAAACATAAAATTGCGACCATAATTGACAGGTGTGAAAGGTGTGAAGCATATAGTTGAAATTATTCTAATTACCATCAATTTTTTTCTATGGAATAAAATAAGTAGCCTCTTTTTTACGTATTAGATAAGTCAATTTCTTACTTAATTGAATTTTTTAAGTCAAAACTAATCCGAGTCATCTAACAAGCTTAACAACATTAATTGCCGAAAAACAGTTTAGAAACAAAATGCCATGAAATGATCTGACCGAAAATGTCGTGTTCAGAATCTCCATTTTCAGTGATTTGCATCGATTGAGATCGACCACAGAAGGGTCACAAATTGGGCTGTTTATGGTGCTGAGAGGAACCCAAAAAACTAATTTTGCATAAATCTTCTTTTTTCTTGGTAATTGCAATAAGAGAATATAAATTTACTTTTTTGGGGTTCAAAAAATAAAATTTACTAATGGGTTAGAAGAAAAACAGGGAAACATTTATGACTTTATGAAACATTACTAAAATGATATTTTGCTCATTTCATCTATAGTTTGAAGAACAAAAGTAGGCCTCAAAGACCCCCGAAGAATGCCTCGTCCATTATCTTGGGTTATGTTTTCCTTCATGAGGAAGTCTTCCAATCATGCCTTTTGATTGGAGAGTCACAGATATAAAAATTGCTCATATGTCAATTTACTTGGAAATAAATGTGCATGATAATATTCAAATATATCCGATTCATGGAAATAGAATAATGGTTGTTGTATCCGACTAAAATATAACTTCATATGCCTCTTTATTATGGACAATAGGGATGTGCAAAAGAATTGGGGATTGCTTGGATTGCTCGGAACTAGACCGCATCGGAACTAGAGCAAACGGTTCTCATGGGGGCTAGTCTGGTTCTCGGTTCCATACCGATTTGGCTCCCGATTCTAAGTGTGGAATCGCTCGCCAACCTAGATCAAATCAAACCGGTATACATATATTTAAAAAAGAAATTCTATTTCAATTACTTAATTATTTTGTAGTTTTTCGACCAAATATATATGTACATATAAGTATATTTGTAGTTATTTGATATTATTAATTAATTTTGTCTCTTGGGTATGTAATAGGATTAACCCTCCTAACCTCTTTTTTTTTTTTTTTTCCATTTTAATAATTCATTTACTTACTTTCTCAACCAAAATAAAATAAATAAACATAGAGGAAGGAAAGAACTAATTGGAGATGTCCATAAGAGTATACTTATGTCTCTTCTTATTTATTCTCATGATTAAATGAGATTGACATTGAGAAAAGAGAGACCAAGTGATTAATGTTTTAACTTTTGTGGAGGTTAGAACTTTCAACGTAAAATCTAATTCTCCACATGTTTTCATTGTCGGGAAATCTTAAGAGGACCACACCATGACGTTTGAAGAAATTACAAGCATTGTTTATTTGTTCTGCTCTATAATTTTTTAATCAACGGTTTGCATTTCAATCCGAGTATAAGGCTGAATAAGCTTTGTAGGGATTGGGGATCGGTTCTAATGACTCACTCGAGAATTTGACCGGATTGACGGTTTGATATATGAAACCAATGGACGATTCCCGATTCTAAATTTTCGGAATTAGTTCTTACTTCTTAGTGGGTGGTTCCCGATTCTAAATTGAGAATCGTTCATCCGGACCATGCTTATCTCTAATGGACAGGTTTGATATTTAGACTTTTTTGTTTTGTAGTACGGTATTTGTGCCCTTTTAGGACATAAATAATATAAATGTTTATACCATCGCCCTAGCGGTAGCATTGGTTCGGCTGACTCCTCCTCACGACGAGGAGAGGTTTGAATTCCAACGTTGTCGTTAGGGATTTTTAAGCGTGTCGCCGTGGTGGTGGGTCCTGTGCTAGCATTATCGAGGTTTACGTCGAGGCTGTCGGCAAGTAGGCGGTTCCTCCTGTCCCAAAAATAAATAAATAATATAAATGTTTATCATGATATCATCAATGACATTACCAGTCAACGGCAAGGTTCTTTCACAAGAGGGTGGCCTCAAGAACACAAGGGCAAATAGCACAAAACCCCCTTCCCCTCCCTCCTCCTTCACTGACCCCTGTGTACATGGCTAGTGGTCGCCGTCGCCGGAGAGAAGATGGAGGCGTCGACCCAGATACCGCGACGGGACCTCGTCTCGAGAGCCCTCACTTCTTCAAGATAATTCTCTCCGACACCCTCGAATCTGGGAAGCTCGTAAGTTCCCGCTTTTTCGCAGCGATGTTTCCGTCTTGGTTTAGAACTGTCGCCCCTCGTGCTGCTGTTTACATTCAATCTGGGGATCTTTCCATGCGTTTGGCTTTGAGTAATCCTTTTGATTCTTGCGAAAAAGAGAGAAAAAACGAATACCCTGTTCATTTTGATTGATTCTAGATAAAATCAGTTCATTTTGATTGATTCTAGATAAAAATCAGTTCTTTTTATTGGAATTGAGGATTGGTTGGCTAAGGATAGTGTGGACAGAGGTGTTGGGTCTCTCTAGTTTTGACTCTTGTCAAATGAAGCAACTATAGCTAAAACTCGATCCTTAGTTGCCCGGTGACACCCTGCTTGTGTGCAAACCGATCTTTCATTGTCATGTTGCAGAACTTAAAATTTGCCTAATGCTCTTCCTTTTTTCCCTGCGCTTTCAATCTAATTTTGATGAATTTTAGTCCTGGAAGTGTAACTTTTGAGTTTTCTGAATAGGGAATTCCGAAAAAGTTCTTAAGAAGATATGGAAAGGATCTCTCGAGCTTGGTGCTACTCGAGGTTCTGGGCAATTCGACCTGGAGTATGGGAGTAGAAAAACTTAACAACGGCACGGTTTGGTTGTGGAAAGGGTGGCGAGAATTTATGCAGCATTACTCCATTGGTCCTGGTCACCTCGTAGTTTTCAAATATAAAGGGAACTCCACTTTTCGTGTGATGATATTCGATAGGAGTGCTTCGGAGATCGATTATTCGTTGAGCAGCATATCAAACCTCGGGAGTGGATTTATCTCGCCGAAGAGGGAGGATGTCATAGAAGTTGAAGATTCGGAAGATTTTGCTCCTTGTCAGAAGAAGAGGGTCGACCCACATTCATCATGTTCTCAGCCGAGTCCAAGCTGCTCGTCACCATATCTCGAAGGTGTGACTTGTCATTTTATAAGTCACATTTCTTCTTACATCACTCTCTCCTTTGTTAGATCTTTTTTAAGTACTTGAGAACTTTTTGATAAGCTTGTTTATGTTGACTGATAGCATAATGGATTTGGTAATGCTTATTGTGGTTAAGTAGTTACAACTTCTAAGGCGAAGGAAGCGAATTTTTCATTTGGTCAACTTATCTAAATTTTGATTTCCATGTCAGTATTAACTTCCATTCTGTGCTAAATCTTTTCATGGTAAGTGAATCAACTAATGAAAACTTCAGACTGGCATCATATAAGCATTTCATTTTTTTTAAAGAACAGAAGGGATCGGACAATCTAGGTGCAGAGCAAGCCATCCTGAGCCAAATTTTGGTGGTCCTATGAGTTCGTGGCCTCTCCGTAGTTTTGAATTGGCCTGCGAATTTGACTCGGAGTATCCTTTTTTCAAGGTGGTGATCCGGCCATCTTATATTGAACATCATGTAGTGGTAAGATCGAGAGTTTAATTCACTTACTATTTTGACTTCTTTCCTAAGCTGGTTGGATTTCTTTAGGAAACTACATAGTGTTTTCCTTGGATCTGTTCATTCCCATTTGTTTAAAAAGGCAAAGATCCTCTACCCCTCGTGCCAATTCTAAGAGCAGAGACTTTGACATCTTGACTTTTGTCCTGTTAAGACTGTTGATGAGAGTTACTAAAACTACCATGTCAATCTACATTTTGCTTGCTCGCTTGAATAAAGGAATGCTTCCCCAGTCTCTCTTTATAAATCACGGGTTGTTCAAATATGCGTGTGAGCAGAATGTTCCTCGTTGGTTCATCAGGCAGCACATTCAGCAAATCAAGGAAATCGCGACTCTCAGGCATTCAAACAGAACATGGCCGGTAAAGCTTAGGAGTTATCCAAGTGGGTCGATGCAGTTCTCTTCTGGTTGGATTGCATTCGTGAGAGGAACCCACTTGCGTGTTGGAAATGTTTGCGTGTTCGAGCTAATTGATAGAGATGATATTGTGTTCAGAGTCTACATTTTCAGCAGTGCAGGTGGAAACTTGATTTACGTTATTTATAGTGAAACTTTAGGCTGGTTATGGCATGACATGACTTCTATGCTAAAGATCTTCATAGTCAATCAAAGAAACATTCACACTGATAATGTCTTTTAAAGTTCTCATTTTAATTCCAGGCAGGAACAAAGAGTCTAAATGCAGAATGAACCGTTCTGAGCCAGTGTTTTTTGATCCTACTCCTTCGAGGCCTCTCACTACTCCTGAATTAGCCGGTGAATTTGATTCGGAGCATCCCTTCTTCGAACTGGTGATACAACAGTCTCATTTTAGGAAAATGGTACAATCTCGAGCCTGATCCATCACTGCCATATTTCAAGTTCAATTATGATCTCTATCTAATCTCGCATCAATATTGTGTTTTCTTGATTTGGTTTGTATTGGGAACCATATGAAATGATTTTCCTTGGGAGTGATCGTGGGGCATCCCAATGGTGGAGTAACGCGGAATCAGGAAACAGAAGAAGAAAGAACAGTAGTAAAGACAGTAATTAGGTGGGGACTATCCATTCACTTTGATATCCTTGACAAGGTGCTCCATCACTATCTTAGTGAAAAGATAATTGAGTACTAACCTAAAATACAATAAATGGCAGTAATTTGTTTGAAAATGCTTTACATTGCGGGTTAAGATCAATGGCTTTCATGATCCTCTTAAGACTGTTGACTAAAGCCTCCTTTGTGTGCTTTCTTTCCAAGGGCGCATGCTTACATTATTGTCCTTCTTTCGGCATACATTGGTTGTTCAAACGTCTACCCATGTGCAGCATGTTCCCGGTCGATTTGTCAGGCAACATATTCAAGAACACAAGAAAGAAGGAACTCTTAGGTATTCAGACAGGTCGTGGCCGGTGAAGCTCTCAAGATATACGCGGGGAATGCGAGTGTTCTTCTCTGCTGGTTGGCGAGCATTTGCAAGAGAAACTCATTTGTGTGTAGGAAATGTCTGCCTGTTTGAGCTCATTGATAGGGATGATGTTGTGTTCAAAGTCTCCATCTTCAGCAGTGGTGGTAAGGATCAGATTCACATTGATTGAGTTGTCCATCGGACGTGTTACTCTAGACCGTTCACAGCGTCAATATTTGGCGCTTCTTTAAGGTTTCTGGTTGCTCAACTGCCCTAAACGGTTTAATATGTATTTTCTTAACGTCCTAACATTTTGTGTTTAACCAAAGCTTTTGCAAGAAAGTGAAAAATACAAAGAAAGCAGTCCATGCGTTTACTTTTTACGGCTAAATGAAAAAATATAAAAATAAATTGTTAGGAAGTTGTACGGCGAAGCACTTGATTGTACGCGACAGATTGCTAATCAAATTATGTTTCCAACTCAAAGTTATTTGGAGTTGGAGGCAATGCCCCCACCACTCTATTTAAGCCTTATTTGCTATAAATGAATGTACTGATTTTTTTTACTATGTTAAGAATTCAAAGATTGATTTTAAGTGATGCTGATACTTGAATATTTTTTGAAAGTTAGAAAATTCAAAACTTGTGATCTATGAATGTGTCGAGACTCGTTTCTTGACAAAAAGTAAATAAATTAGATTGGCGTCTTTAGTACCTTAATTACATGGAGAGGTTAGGAGCATTTAACTCCATTAGTAATTAGGCATCAATTTGTCTATAAATTAAGAATTGACTTTTAGATTGATTCTTTTCTCGAACTTATAGAAAAAGTCAACTCTAAACATAAAAAAATTGCATATAGTTGTCGATATTAATACTTCAAATTTTAGATTTTCCTACAAATGGCCGAAGGTCGAGTTCTTGGTTAAATGGAAGAATTTAACCAGACTCAAAATAGAAATTGGAGTATCCTTAGTTTCTAAATTTTTTTAGACATTTGATTTAGAGATGGCGAAAGAGATATTGGATTCAATTAAAGAAATTTTAATCTATGAAACCAGTCAATCTCATAAGACTGAATCTAGGAAAAATTCCTTTCCTTCTCTTCCGTTGTCGGACGTCCTCCATCATCACCAGCGATCACCTCCCCACCGATGGCGAGAAGTCCTCTGTCTTGCCCTGTTTTACTGTTAGTGCATAAGAGAAGTTTGAGCCTTCGTTCAGGGCCTTTCCGCCTGCGAAAAACACGTCATGACCTCCTGCTCCTTCTCGGTTTCTCCTTTCACCGTCGCCACCTCCTTCATCTCGACATCTTTGCCTGCGCTGTTGTTAGGATAGTGTTCTCTCTAGTCAAATGGTTCCTGTTCGGCAGCAGAACTTCAGGCGACGATGGCTTGGGCTTGGACAATAGTTGGCGTCAGCTTCATCCGAGGACGGAGTTTTCCAGCTGCGGTACCTATGGTCGGCGAGCAACAGCAAGAGCCTGCGTGGCTTTGACGATGATGGGGACATTCGTGCCCCCCATTACAATCGGACCATATTCGAGACAATCTCGCTGTCCGTGCGTCGGATAAGCTCAAGCTGTCGTTCTAAGCTTATTCATCAGCATGAATCACCAGAGATGGGTTTCTGAGGCCACGATTCTTCATTTGATCCTCGCTCGTGTCGAGAAATTCCATCTTCAAGGTGAGTTCTTCCATGCTCTGTCTTTTCATAGTTCGGTGGCTGAGAATATAGAAACACGATCTGTATGAAAACTGACTCTAAACGAGTGTTTGTTAGTGGGGTGTACGTTCTTTGATAAGCCAATCATAGTCAGGGGACGAGACTCCGTTTTGTTGTTACAGTTAAGCTTTCCCATCGAAATGCTAGCCAACTGTTTGTGAAAATGCTCCAACGAAGTTGCAAAATATCTTTGAGGAAAAGCCGCTTGAATCTGTAGATGCGGATGCTCATCACACGTTAAACCACAATGGCATCTTCAATTCATTTATTCTACTCTTATTTCGTGAAATTTGAATCTAAGACTGAGAGTAACTCGTGTGTTGTTTTGTTTTGTGCATTGTTCTCATGGTGAATACTGGCAAGATGAACGGCAGACTCTTGATGAACACTGATTTCTTACGATCCTCGACTTAACTGTACTGGGTATGTTCCATTTTGTATGCTACGCAATAAGCATCAGTGTGGAGTCATATTTGAGGATGGGTGGTGGCCAATGGCGGCGGCGGTCCAGTGATGAATGTAGGTGGCTGAGGGTAAAGAATATATGTTAATGATTTGAGGCTTTGGTATATTGATCTTTAAGGTAGCTCTAAAGTTCACGCTGTTGATATGATTAGAATCTGGTGCATTGAAGATTTCATGGAGTTCTGGGAAAAATGAAAGAACTGAAAAAAAGGAGAGAGAGAGAGAGAGAGAAATTAAAAGGGGCCTAACTTGTTCATAATTAAAAAGGGCTAATCTGATGGGCCCAAGAATCATGAGGCCAGGTTTAGTCCACATTAGATCGGGCCCAAGAATTCGGCCCATGCTCTATTATAGAGAAAAAAGAAAGGATATGTTCGAGCGAAGTCTAAAACTCGTCCGGAAAGTGCAATTAAGTTCTAAAATTTACAAAAAGTATAATCAAGTCCTAAAACTTGTCAAGTTAGTTTAATTGGGTTCTAAAGTTAACACTGTTAGCATTTTCCATTAAAAATGCTAACGTGTCATTTTAAATTATTTTTTATTTTCCACGTGGATCTTTTAAAATGATTTTTTTATTCATTTAAAAAAAAATAGATTTAAAAATTTAAAAATTAGATTTATTCATTTTATCTTATTTTCACCAAAATTAAAAAGAAAAGTTATAAAAGTTATTTTTAAAATTGCTTTAAAAAAAATCAGCCCTCTACTCCCCCGTTGCCGCCACCGCCGCCCATCGCCGGAGGGGCCAAGCGACGGTCGTCGGCCCTAGGCGGGGGTGGCCGGCCCTTGCCGGCCCCAGGCGAGGGCCGGCAACCGTCACCCGCCCGGGCGAGGCTCACGGCCTCGAGCAAGGGCCGACAAGGCCTCGCCCGGGCGGGCGATGGTCGCTCGGCCCCGGCGAGGGACGGCGACCGTTGCTTGCCCTAGGCGAGGCCTCGTCGGCCCTCGCTCGGGCGGAGCCTTGTCGGCCCCAAGCGAGGGTCGATGAGGCCTCGCCCAGGGCGAGCGACGGTCGCCGGCCCCCATGAGGGCCGGCGAGGCCTCGCTTGGGCGAGGGCCGGCCACCGTCACCGGCCCCTCCGATGATGGTTAGATTTTCCTTTTTTAAATGAATTTAGATTTTCTTTTTTAGTTTTTAATCTAATTTTTAAAGATTTTGAATAAAAAATAATTTTAAAAAGCCATTTGAAAAATAAAAATAAAAATCATTTAAAATATGACGTCAGCGCCACGTCAGCAATTTCCGTTAATTTTCTTGACGGTGTTAATTTTAGGACTCAATCGAACCAACTTGACAAGTTTTAAGACTTGATTGAACTTTTTGTAAGTTTTAAGACTCAATTGCACTTTCTGAACAAGTTTTAGGATTTACTGCTGAACATATCCCAAAAAAGAAAGGAATTTGCAAATTATAAATAAATTTTTTTATATTAGATAACGAAAATAGGGGAGAAAATTTGACTTGCAGTACAGATTGTAGGCATAAAAGGAAAAATATAAATTAAAAAATTAATAATTAATAACAATAAAAAATATGGAAAAATTATTATTTTTTAAATGGTAAGAAATAGAGACCTTCTGCTCAGTTTTAGCATTAGATTGAGCTTAGTTTCATTTTTAGTTAGTACATATAATTTAGACATTCTAGTGAACATTTTTGATATAGCTTAGTATTAATAGATTGGTTTTTCAAGTAAGAAATTGGACTTAACTTGAATTTAACTCATGGGGATTGTTATCTCGGGGTGTAATAACAAGGTCATGTTATATTTTTGACCCATTTGTATTAGATTACTTTAGTGCACTCTATCGTTTAATTGATCTTTTATTATTATTTTGATAACTTGGTTGTGATTCTTTTATATTGTTTTTGCGTTGTGATTTGCTTGTTCTAGTTATATGGTTAGGTTACCTTTTAGGATTATAATAAACATAAAAAACATTGCATAAACTCTTAGTGGATGAGAACTTTGGAATTTATAATTTGGTAAAAAAATTGTGTGGACACTTTAATTAACAAATAATCCAATTTAGATACCGAAAGGGTAATAGTTAAATAGCCAATATAATCAAGTCCCTTATACACTTTGATTGCGTCCAAAGTGAGATAACCTCCTATGTCTCACCTTGTCCTTGGTCAGCTCCAGTTGGTGTTTGGATTAGTCACACAAACATAACGAAATATAGAGTAAATGTGAAAAAGAGAAATTGAAACACAAACTATATCATGGTTCACCCTTAAAATATGGTTATATCTAGTAGAAGATTTCACTATAATTAGCACCCCCCATTTCTATTACACCCTCGATTACAAGAGAAATATATTATATATAGGCGGCACACAAAAACCCAAGGGGCCGAGAGAGCCTTAGGCCACTTAAGAACTATTTATGGGCTCAAGCCCAAGCTACAAATGAAATACAGATAAAAAAAATTCTCAATTAAGATGCCATAATCACCTGTTTATATTGGCATGCTCCTCTTCGCTAATTTTTGCTAAAGTTCTCAATTAAGAGACTACTAGTTTTTTGTTAACAAATCCGCGGAAGCTGGAGAGATAATACATGAAAAGTCAAGACATATTTTCAACTAATGGTCGACACTAATTAGATATAAGGGTCTAAATTAGCCTAAGTCAGATATATAAGCATGTAAAATATTATAAAAATTGCTATTCAATGGGTGTGTGTATATAGATAGTAGCCACAGCCATTTTATGCTTTATCTAGTGTTTTCATTATGTTTAATTTGACATTTTATGTCATTTTGAAATTTAAAGTTGATAAAGATGGAAGGTTCCAATTGAATATGACATTAGAAGAACAATATAAACGACGTTTAATTTATGACTTGAATGAAGTCTCTTTATGGTAAATTGGAAAACTTTCCAGCTAAAGAAGTGAATCAAAAGGCAGGGGCCTGCGAAAAAGCACACAAGTTAATACTAAGATTTTTGATTTTATAATACTCGTTCCATTTGATAATAATGCTCCGTTCGTTTCGCGGAAAATAACTTCTGGGAAAATATTTTTCGAAATTTCCGGTGTTCGGATGACGGAAAACACACGGTCAACGGAAAATATTTTCCTGTCAACGGAAAATCCCTCTTGAATGAGCGGAAAATGTTTTCCTCTTTTGAAAAGAGGAAAACATTTTCCGCAGCTCTCACACGAGCTCTGGTGCTCCCGCTGCTCTTTCCTCCCTTTATCAGTTCTCGTTCTCTCTCTCTCTCTCTTTCTTGCTCTCCCTGCAGAGGAGGCTTCGACGACGTCCTTCCCGGATCAGCCTCCGCCCTCCCCGGCCGCTCCTCCGCTCTCCCGCCCACCCGCTCTTAGCCGGAAGCCACCGCCGCCGCCGCGTCGCTTCCCCGGCGGCTCGAAGCCGCTCGGGAGGATTCAGCTCAAGAGGGAGCACCGCGGAGGCGCCGGAGGCTCACGGGGAGCCCGCTGTCCCGTGCCGGCCGCTCGTCGTGCGGCCGCGAGCCGGAGCTCGTCGGATCTGGCGCGGCTTCGCGGCTCGCCCGGATCCTACGGCGAGCTCGGGCTCCCGATCCAAGCGAGCTCGAGCTTTGTCGCCAGATCCGGCGCGCTCGGGTGAGATCGACCGAGCCTCGAGCTCGCCGAATCTGGCGGCGCAGCTCGCGGCTCGCTGGATCCGGCGACAGAGCTCGAGTCGCCAGATCCGGCGAGCTCGGGTGAGATCGGCCGAGCTCGATCTCACCCGAGCTCGCCGAATCTGGCCACCGGGTCTTGGTCGGCCGCTGGGAGGAAGGAGGTGGCGGCGGCGGAAGCCGCTCGGGAGGAAGGAGGTGGCGGCGGCGGAAGGAGGAGGAAGGAGGCCACGGCGGACGACGCCGCTCGGGAGGAATCGGGAGGAAGAAGGAGACGGAAGGAGGAAGGAAAAAAAAAAGAAATAATAAATAATAAAAATTTCTATTTTAAAAAATATAAATAATTAAAAAAATCATTTAAAAAATATAAATAAATAAAATAAATTTTTGGGTCAATTAAAAATATTAAAATTCAATTTTTGATAATTTTTTCCAGGAAAATGTTTGAGCTAACAAACAAAGTGGAAAATATTTTCCACTCAAATTTTAGATTTTGGCCGAACATCGGAAAATAGAGTCATTTTCTTGGAAAATGACTTCTAAGAAAATGTTTTCCGGTAACATGATATTTTCCGCGAAACGAACGGAGGTCTGTACTTTCCATTTGAAAAAGCAATGCACGTTGCTCATGCCCAGAACATGCAATAGTTAACTAGACATTAGATCATGGGGTGTCCTCACTCCATCTCGGGTCCACTTTTTATAAAGATGTTTCATAAAATTAAGCTGTACTGATTATTCGTAAATGGCTTAGCATTAGGAGCATCACACACGAGATTTTTACCCAAGTTGGTCATTAGTGGGGAAAAAAAGGGGGTCCGTCAAGCAATTTTCATTTTTACTGTTGAAATTGCCTCTGTTTTGTTGTGTGCCTCTTTTGTGGTGAGTTTGTTTTGGTGTACTTGTGTGATGGTCTTGTTTTAGATGGGTCGAGTTCCTTGCTGGTGGTGTTGTTGCGGCTTTGCTGCTATTCGCTGCTATTGGTAAATTCAGTCATGGATTTTCGATTTTGGACCTTGGACCTTGAGACTCTGTGCACCGTCGACGCTTTCGTTTAAGTCCAACATCAGCGGTATGGCGATTTTGGGCTTTAGCCGCTCCGCCGAGCAAAGGTGGCGTTTATCTCAGTGAAAACAGTGGTCTTTTCATAGAAACTTTAGTGTTATCCATAATGATTGGGCGTAAAGTGTTTGTAGGTGGCTTTTTAAGTCTGCCATCAAATCCCATGGCTCAACCCTAGACAGGTGGTGGAAACTACTAAGCTAGAGTACGTTAGGGGTAGCGTTGAAAGCTTTTTCCTTAGCGAAGTCTTTTTCTATCGGGAATTTAAAAAGTTTTTTTACACGTAAAATAGTTAGTTATGATTGGATTGCCACATCAGATAAATCAGGTGAAACCTGGCTGAGATGACTCAATTACACCTTTTCTTAAAGATTATGACTAAATTGGTTTTAGTTAAAAGGTTTAAGAGTCCATTATATTCTGCACAACATGTTTAAGACCAATTATACAATTTTCCCAGCAATAGGACACTGGCACCCCGAACTTTGATGAAAACAGTGTATGTCTCCATATTGATCATGACAGAATTGTAATCTCGTATCTTTCTTCATTTCTCAAGTAAATTGATATTGGCGCTTGTCAATTTTGATCATCTAATTTTATGTCCTCCCTTGATCGTGAAACTCTATTTCCACATGTTAAAATCCTCCATGCTTTTAAAATAATTGGACAGAGTGGTATTTGAGTGTTATTTGAATTTAACACATATCATTTCAGTCTCCAATGAAAATCATGTTATACAAAGAGTTAGATCATTTGGGCTTATAAGGATTGGGTTCACGCAATTAAGAAACCTATTTTGTTTCTTCAAAATTTGGCTTTGATGGCAACAAGGAACATCCTTCACTCATGCGTGATGGATTTTCCTTAGCCATGGTTATGGTCAAGGCCAAGCTGGTCTTTTCTATTCTTCTTACTATCGCAATTGCTTGAGTTGAAGTAGCTCATCTTTTTCCAGCACTCCTATTTCTGAAATTGTAATGTCATTTTGGTCTAGAGTTTAGAGTTAGGCTCCGTTCGTTTCGCGGAAAATATCATGTTTGGAAGTCATTTTCCAGAAAATGACTTTATTTTCTCACGTGTTCGGCCAAAATCTAAAATTTGAATGGAAAATATTTTCCACCGTTCGTTAGCTCATTTAATTGTTTGAGAAAATTTATCAAAAATTGAATTTTAATATTTTTAAATGACCAAAAAAATTATTTTATTTATTTATATTTTTCAAATGAATTTTTAATTATTTATATTTTTGAAAATCGAAATTTTTATTATTTATTATTTATTATTTATTTTTCTTTTCCTTCCTCGTTCTTCCTTCCTCCTCCTCCTTCTTCCTCCTTTCTCTGCCGTCGCCTCCTTCCTCCTCCTTCTTCCTCCTCCTTCCGCCGCCGCCACTTCCTTCCTGCTTGACGATGGCCGGCTGCCCAGCGGCCGACCAAGACCCAGTGGCCAGATCCGGCGAGCTCGAGGCTCGGCCGATCTCACCCAAGCTCGCCGGATCTGGCGATAGAGCTCGAGCTTGCTTGGATCGGCGAGCCGCAAGCTCCGCCGCTAGATCCGGCGAGCCGCGAGCTCCGCCGCTAGATCCGCGACCTCATCGCATCACCCCAAACAAGCATAACAAAATCCCCAAAACAGAGCAACGAACGAACACACGAGCAAGCACGCGGAGCGCTAAAAAAAATCCCAAGGAAAGGAATCGGGGGCAATCACCCGTCCATCGGAAGCCTCGCACCGCACGACGAGCGGCCTGGACGGCGGGCTCCCCGCGAGCCTCTCGGCGCCGCCGCGGTGCTCCCTCTTGAGCCGGATCCTCCCGAGCAGCTTCGAACCGCTGGGGAAGCGGAGTGCCGCGGCGGTGGCGGCGCCCAGGCCGGAGCAGGTGGGCAGGAGCGGCTGGGGAGGGCAGAGAATGAGGGATGCTTTCGAAGGAGGAGGAGGAGATTAGAAACCCTAAGCTTTTGTGAGAGAGTGCAGAAATGAGAAGGAAAAAACAAGGCGAGGGAGAGCGCGAGAGGCCAGGAAAATGTTTTCCTCTTTTTCAAAAGAGGAAAACATTTTCCTCAATGTCAAGAGAGAATTTTCCGTTGACTGGAAAATGTTTCCTTGACCATGTATTTTCCGCCCACCCGAATACTGGAAATCCAGGAAAATATTTTCTTGGAAGTTATTTTCCGCGAATCGAATGGAGCATTAGCTTGTGTCTAGACATGCACCAATCAAGGCAAAATTGTAAATTTTATTACGCACATATCTTTTCAATATTATCAAGAAAGACTTAAAATACAACTAAAAGAATTAATTTATAAAAGTGATAGTGAATAAGTTGGTCAGACTATCACATCATTTTGTGAATTATTTCCATACGCATTATTCTTTCTAGGATTCAATTAGCCAGCAAATTGTATCGGAGCGTCCATTTTGGAAGTGGTGATGTTTATATGAAGAGATTAATTGAAAGATCCAAATCTTAATTCATTAGTGGCATGTCTTCAAATTTGAAAGCCTGCCTCATAATGTAGTTTGTTTTTAGCTTGAGTGTTTGCTCTATCCCTTATACCCGTGGCTTAGACTTGAGATTATCTTACGTAACCGATGTATAGTGTAAGGGCACCTATTTAACAAGTTGAGATTGATGACTTTCAGATTATGCACCCTATCATATAATTAAGGCTGCTGATTAGAACTATTGAAGCTAGCAAATACTGCCAAGTGTGTGAATACACATATCTTGTGTATTCTCTCAATTTGATGTGTTTATACTGTGGTATTTCATATTCATACATTGCTTGTTCAAATATGCATGCGGGCAAACAATTTTCTTTGCATTCTTCAATAAATATATTGAGGGAATAATCAAACCACAGCTTTTAGGCACTCAGACAGATTGTGCACAGTGAAGATAAGGATCCATCACATCTTCTTAAAAAATGAGGGTTGAATTACATTTATCTTGTTCTATGCCAAGTCCGAATTGCAATGACAAGAATTTGGTGGTGTCACTTATAAGGCATGTTTTTGCTCACATTGCGATCTTTTAATTGGTGTTTAATTAAATCACACCTTTTACAAATGATGGTAAATGAAAATATGAGTTCCTATTAACGATAAGCATTACAGAGCAAATGATTTGATGATAGCATTCAGAATTCTCAGTCTTTACTTATGTTTTTTTTTTTGTAACATCCTCATTAAAGTTATTATTTCAAAGAAAGCAGTAATGCATTATAATCGTAATCCTATGATTCAATCATGCATGCAAAAATGAGGTCCACATGTATTCTTTTTATCTGATAGAGAGCTCTGTCATTGGGAAAAGGCTATGCTCGATGCTCGGGCCAGAAGATAGAATAGTTTGGCTACACATTAGATAGTGGGGTGTCCCGTCTATCTCCCTCGAGTCCTCCTTTGATAAAGATGCTTTAATAAAAGAGGGAAAAAGACAAAAGTGATGATTTTTTGAGAATGGCTTTGCATAAGGAGCATCACACACACGAGAGACTTTGGCTGCAAGTGGATTTGATAATTTAACTTGTTCTTTCTACTTTTGCCATTGAGCCCTAACGTAAGGAATGATTCGACATTTTAATACTCAATCTCAGCCGTTTTTTTTTTTTTTTTTTTTTTTTTTTTTTTTTTTTTTTTTTTTTTTTTTTTTCAATCTCAGCCGTTTGATTATCGACTTTTCCAGCAAAAATAGTTGCTGGGTTACAACGCAGAATCCTTTCTTCATCCACTTCTCTGGTGACTCCATCAATGTTGCTCAACATTGACGTCAAATCTGATGAGTTTTTGTTATTTGCTTTCAGGTTCCAGAGGAGGTGTTGAACATATGTATGATCAAGTGAATAGATCATAGTTTATATATTTATCCGCAAAATCTCACTCACACAAATTCTTTATTAACCAAATCCGTCCATTGCAAAATAGGGTTGAACTAGTTCAGGCTTTCTCACGTGAAATCATTTTCTAAGTCTCTCCATTTGACCTCAAACATAGCGAGCAGCCTGGTTGGTCTGTCCATTATTTGTATAAGTTAAGACACTGTATAGGGAGGCTTGAGTTATATATTGAAGAAGTATTGATATTGTCATGGGAAAAAATATTAGGAGCTCAATTCATTGTAGTACTAAGCATCTAAATTCCATACAGAAATATATTATGAAAAGGAAAAAAAAAATCCTCCTGAGGATGTCTTTTTCCTTGTATTGCGCAGGTTTGCCTGTTGCGCCGGTGTAGCTCGACAGGGCACATCCAACGGCATTCCATCTCCAACCACCCGAGCATGAATCGCGCCTGGAGTTTCGTCAATTGGATTCATTGTTAACTGCATTGCTAATAGCATCTGCAAACCACTTGTGATGTTACTCGCCTAGAGGCTATTTTTAAACATTGTAATTATCTTTAAAAATTGTGCCAAAATGCAAAATACACTTGTTCTCCACAGTAAAAAAGATATTATACTTAACCTCTCTATCTTGCAATTATTAAATATCGGTAATGTGACCACTTCTTGTTTACAATGGCATTTTCTCTAGAAATGATACAACCTGCAAAATACACTTATTCTTTATAATAACAAATTATGCTTCCTCAACCCGAGGATTGGCATAGTTGATTGGGGTGCTGCGGGAGTTCTAGTTCGAGAATTAGAGGACGCCCGTTTGAATCTCAAATACAATCACCTAAATAGGTCAAAGGTCTGGTTTTAACCTATTCAACTTGCAGGATATTTAGTGGGCTTCTAGGTAGACAGGTCTCTACAACAATGCCCTTATATTACAGAAAATTAAAGTAAAAGATACTTACTTTAGGATAATGCTAATATTATGTGGCAATTTTTTTAAAGTCACTTCTTCCTCATAAACTAGATAGCTATTATGCAAGAGGTCTTCATCAATTTGATCACAAGGAGAACGTCCCTCATGACTTAATTAGTCATACTTTTTTTGGGGGTTAGTTATTAGTCATTAAAATTTTAAATTAGAATATTAAATATATGGATTTATGAGCAATTTGACGTGCTAACCCAACAATTATGGTAGGCAAGAAAATTAAGCAACCTCGAAATCTCGTTTTGAAATGAGTTTTTTTTTTTTTTTTCCACTTAAAGGGATGAGTATAAGGAGCCATTTGTCAACAGATCGGTGAAAATTTGAAACATAATACACGAAAAGTCAAGATCTATTTTCAATTAATGGTCAACATTAATTAGATACGAGGGTCAAGTTACCAAAGTGTAAAATGTTAATAAGTAGTTTGTTATCAAAATTTGCTATTCAATATATAAATCAATAAAATGGTCATTTTAGAGCTTTGAAGACAATCAAACGATATTGTGATTACAACTAATAAAAATGTATCAAACAATATATAATTTAAGACTTGAATCAAAGTCTTGATATGGCCCATAGGAAAACTTTCTGGCGAAGCGGTTGAATCAAAAGGGCGGGGCCTGCAAAGAAGCACACAAGTTCGTATTTTTAGAACTCTTTGTCTATATTTTCTTTTCTATGACATCCTTATTTAAGTCACTATTTCCAACAAAGCAGCCATGCTTTATCACCAGAATCCCATGATTGAACCATGCATGCAAAAATGGGGTCGATATGTATTCTTTTGTGCGATAGAGCTTTGTCATTGAAAAACAAGCAATGCACGTTGCTCGGGACCAAAAGATGCAATACTTTAACTGGACATTAGATAATGGGGCTATCCTCGAGTCCACCTTTAATAAAGATGTTTCTATAAGAAAAGCTAAAAAGACAAAATGCCTTGATTATTCGAGAATGACTTAGCATAAGGAGCATCATGCTCGAGAGACTTTCGCTACAGTGTGGATTCGATAATTATACTTTTGTTCTTTCTACTTTCGCCATGGAACCAATACGTAAAGAATGATTCCAGCAAAAAGTTGCTGTGTTTCGACGCTACTCTTCCTTCGTCCACTTGTCTAGTAGGTCCATCAATTCGTCTCGGATGCTCCACTGAGAAATATTCCTCCCCTGAGCCTTCCTTTCCATCATAACTTTTGAAAAATATTTAGGAAGATTTTTTAAAGTTGTTTTGATAATTTGGTATTTTTCACGTTGGGTGGGACTATTTAGGCACCGAATTTAGCTTAAATCGCATCGTTTGTATTAAAATGATCAAGATGTCCTTGACACATCCTTTCAAGCATTAAAAGACCTGCGTTTTATTTTTAAAAAAATAAATAAATCTGCCCTTTCCATTTTCTCTCTCATTTATTGTCTTGTATCTATTCACATTCTCTGTGGACAAGATGGGAGATTCTGATTTAATTCTTCTCGCCTACTCTTCTGATTTCAAAATTTAGTTTATACAAGAATTTTATTTTAAAAACATCTTCAGCCTATTAATCATAAAAAAATCGCTAGCATATGCATGTTTCGGAATATCAAATTACATTTATGCCTTCATCATTCTTTAGCTATATATATATTAATATCATGTCCGAACCTCTGGTTTTTTAGATTTTTCATATTTGAACTTCCATTATTTCGTGGAAGATCTCCACAAGTTAATTTGGTATGATATTTGATTTAGATGAGTTCATATGTTATTGAACTTACAGATAATATTCTTTATTCAAATGGTTATAGACAATGGTTTTGAGACATTAAATTGGATATTATGTATTTATAATGCTGGAAAACTTGGAAGATTGTTGGGTACAAGTTTCGTTTCGAGCTTTATTATTGGATTGCCTCACTGCATCCCTATAATGATCTTGAGAATAAAAGTTGTTGGTAAACAAAAGAAGGAAGGAAGGTCATTGTTTGATACAATTTGTTGACCATATAAAATTCATTGTTTTTGGTTGAGTAAATAGAAATCAGCGTTTTACTAAGGGTGGTTTGTTTTGGGCAAAATGAATGATTTTAAAAATATTTTCAAAAAATGATCACTTATATTACTTACAAAAAGAAATGAACGAAAACTATTTTCATAGTTTACACAAATATTTAAACATAAATTGTTATCAATAATGAAAATATTTAATGACTAATTCTAAGCTCAACGTCCATCATTTGGGTCTCCAATGAAAATGATTTAATATGAAGAGTGAGATCATTTGGGCTCATGAGCACTGGGTTCATGCAATTACAAAACCGTTTTGTTTCTTTAAAATTTGGTTTTGAAAGGCGACAAGGAACTTCATTCGCTCATGCGTGATGGAGTTTCCTAAGCCATGGTTATGGTCAAGGTGAAGCTGATCTTTTCTATTCTTCTTATTTTTACAACCGTTTTGAGTCGAAAAAACTCATCTTTTTCAAGTACTCCTATTTTTTTAATTGTAATGTCTTCTCAATTTGGAGTTTAGAGTACACTCGTGTCTAGCCAAGCACCAATCAAGGTAAAAGTTTATAATTTATTATGCACATATCGTTTGAATATTATCAAGCAAGAGATATATAACAACTAAAAAAATTGATTTATAGAAGTGATGTGAATAAGTTGGGGTGAGACAATCGCATCATTTTGTCAATCATCTCCATACGCATTACTCTTAGCAGGATTCACTTATCTAGCACATTTGAATTAGAGCATTCATTTTTCAAAGTGGTGATGTAGCCATCTTCTTTTAGAGATTCATGGAAAGATCCCAAGCTTAATTCATCAGTGGCATGTCTCAAAATTTGAAATCTTGCCTCATATTATAGTTTGTTTTTAGCTTGAGTTTTCACTTTGCTTGCTTTTAGCCCTTATACATGTGGCTAAGACTTGAGATTACGTTATGTACCTTATGTATGGTCTAAGAGCACAAATTTTGATAGGTTAAGATTGATTACTTACAGATTATGCACCCTATCGTATAATTCGGGATGTTGATTATAAACTAGTAAATAATGCCAAGTGCTGTGATTATACATCTTGTGTCTCTCATTCTGCATTCTTATATTATGGTATTTCATTCATATTCAAACATTGCTTGTTCAAATAATTATGCGGGCAGATAGTTCCCTTTGGATTCTTCAAGGTAAATATTGAGAGAAATAAAAATTTTGCAACTTTTATTAATTTAGAAAAATCGTGGACGGTGAAGTTAATGATTCATCATATCTTGTCAAAAGATAAAGAACTAAATTGCATGTGCCTTCTTCTCCCCATGCCTGACGTTGAACAGTCATGTAAGGGTCAATAATAAAAGTGACTAAACAGGTCCAAGAAGATGCAATAATTTGAATAGACATTTGCTAGCTGGGTGTCCCATCTATCTCCCTCTCTCACCTTTAATAAAGATGCATTTTGAAAAAGCTAAAAGGACCAATGGACGCAAGTACTCATGGACAATCAATGTTTGTCCATTAGCGGTGGAGGATAGGATGGAGACCAGACATTGTTGATGGTACTGTTCAAGGATGGGAATGATAATACAGAAAATCATTCATTTCTACACTAAAGAAATCCATCGGTGCTTAGTTTAGGCCTGGAACTAAGGTTAAGTTGTATTAGAGATAAATATTTCCTCTGAAGATGAAATGACTAAAGATGATGTTGAACAATTTGAGATGATTTGGTGATATCCAGTTAAAAAAATTCTCAAATTGATTACACCTATGATAAATTTATCAAAAAATTATTTTTCATCTCCGAAAACAAGACTTCAAAAAGGCTAATCTTATCCGGCATATCTTCTGTTCCTTAAGCTGTCTTTTACTCATTCGCCTTTTTCTGTTAAATTTTACTGGCAAATTATTTGCTTAAATGACACAAATTTGGCTTTCATGTTTGTCTGGTTTCATTAAAATTTACAATTTTTGTAATTTAAAAAAGTGAAAATCTAAAAAGAATTAAAAGCAAAAAAAATTACACAAGTTTGTATTTTTGTCATCTTAAATTTATCACTTTTAAATTTTTCGTGAATAAATTAATTTTGGATAAATTTTTCATAAATATACTAAGCTTCGTTATCTGTGTTAGAGATAAATATTTCCTTTGAAGATGAAATGATGCGTTGACAAAATTGAGAAGTTACTTAAAATGAGATGACTAAAAATGACATAAAGGAATTAAAAGCTAAGATTCAATTTGATTCATTCTTTTTTGATAGCTTAGGAAATATCCTAAATATCTCTAAACAATATGTACTAATCTCCTCTTTCTTCCTGGTGGTTTGTGTATTTGTTAAAGTTCTCAATCGTTGGATCTCTACTATTGAATCTCAGCCGTTGATAATAAAATATTTCAGAAAAAAGTTGCTGTGTTTGCATCATCAAAATCTAAAGATTATCATGTCAAGAACCAAAATCTGGCTTACTACAAAATGAAAAATGTAATGCTCGGTTATAAATACTCATCACATATTTTTCTCTTTATCACCTCGAATTAAAACAACAGATTACTGTAGCCCATTTATTTAAATAAATCTGGAGTTTGACCCTTCAGTAAAAAGTCTTGCTGTTCTGAAAAGAAATCATTATACTGTCCCACCATTAATATTCACCAGAGAGGAAGGGTGTGAAAACGACATCAAGTCACCGCTAATACAACTGGCATCTGACACCAAGGACCATGTTGTAATACTCATTCAGTGTGTCCATCTTCACAAATTCAGTACCGAACTTTGTCTCTAAAAAAATGATACGAGAGATTAAAACTGTCGGTGAACAAAAAATTAAACTTTTTATCTTGCAAAAACGGTAGCCGTCAAAGAAAATCACTATACTATATTCCACTTATATTTCTATCTGCATTTTCTTATTAGGGGTGATGTTTCACAATAGATATGTTTCAAAACAAGAACTTGGGTCCTGCTTTGTTAATATCTTCCTAGTCATTTTTTTCTTAGATCTATATTCATTTTGATAACGTTGTTCAAAATGATTGTCATGAATTAGGAATATAGAAGACTCCATACAACATTCCATCATCATTTTTGTTGACTTCTATGGTTTTTTTTTTGGTCAGATGACTATGGTTAACTTGTTCTATTTGTTTATACTTTTCAAGTACCATTTTCTGTGTTTTGCTTTCGCTCAAAAAAATTTGAAAATGAAAATAATTAGGTTGTATAAATTACTAAAAAACAATAACTCTACTTGTCAATAATTGTATAGTTTTGAAGGCTTTGAAAATCAATTTGTGATAACTGTAATATTTGGATAATAGATGTTAGAAGTAAAAGCTCCAAACAGACCCAAGCATTTGTGATAATTAGAATCAGAATGAGGGGCCACAAAGCACGTCAGTTGTTGCTCACAATTGTTCCTATACTTATTTTGTCATGTACGGAGTAGCAGTATTCAAGAAACAAGGACAGAAAAAGTTTAATTTTCTTAGGAGTTCTAATCCAACAATTTTTACTTGAAGTTACTTCTAATGTAAAACTTACAATTGACATTCTAATTTGCTTAATTATAATGTTAATTTTATATTTTAAATATGACCGGGTTTAAGACTAGTGCCTAATTAGCGCTTGTCCATTAATGGTGGTAGAAAGGATGACAGGAAGGATCGGGACTAGTACATTGGCGGTAAAAAGGACGAAAGGACCATTTGCAGTGGCAAATGATGAAAGGATGGATACCTACCCAATGTCTGTCCACTAGGGCGGAGGAAAGGATGAGAGCTCCATAGCATGTACCAATCTCCTCTTTTTTCGTCGTGGTTTGAAACTTTGTTAATGTTTTAAATTGATGGATCTAGTACTAAATATTAATAAAATAAATCCCAGCCGTTAATAAAATGTTCTTGGCAAAAAGTTGTTGTTTTCTATCACAAAAATCTGAAAGATTCTCGACATGTCAACAACCAAAATTTGACTTATCGGGAAAAACATTTTTAAAAAAAACAATAAGAGAATAATGCTTAGGCATTAAGACCAATGGATTTAATTCCATGCATTTCTTTCCATCACTCTTTATTTAAAATGACACACATCATTGGAGCTTCAATATTCAAATATATCTGGAGCTAGACCCCCCAGTAAAAAGGCTTCATGTTCATAAGAAAAATCATCGTACTGTCCCGCCATTATTATACACTGCAAGTGCAGAGCAAGAGTGAAAAAGGACTTCACGTGACGGATAAGACAACTGACATCTAAGACCAAAGGCCATGTTGTACTACTCATCAGTGCGTCCATCTTCACTTACCATTACCAAAAACACTACATGATAAAATGATACGAGTAAAGGAGCAATTACCCCGGTAGTGGGGCAAGGGGAGAGAGATTAAAGATGCGCAAAAAAATGAGATAACCGTCAAAAAAATAACTGTTCTTGCTCAAAAAAAAAAAATAAAGAAAATTGCCACATTCATTTTACTTATATTTCCATCCACATCTTCTTATTAGGGATGATGTTTCAGGATAAATATGTTTCGTACCGCAGAACTTACCCTACCAAAGCCATTATCCTTTACTTGAAATCAGGATATGAACTCGTTGACCCTAGAAGCAGTCTAGACCGCATCAACAAGTCACAAGGTCGACCCATAAGCTGGCCTACCTTTTTTTCTATTTCATTTTTTTATTAAATCACTCTTTCATATTCAATATTTTTGCAAAATTTCTCAATTGGAACACCATAAAAGACTTATTATTGAATATCAACAATATGAGTTTAAAAAAATAATACATAATGCAAAATACACATTATTTACAATAAAAATAATCATGCTTACTTAACCAAAAAAATTAGTTTAGTTGATAGGGATGTTAGGAATTTCTAGATTATGAACTAGAGATCACCCCTTTGAATCCTATAAAGTACATGAAAACTGTTTTGATTTAGAGCCAACTTTGCTAGCCAAAAGCCCCATCTCAACCAGTTCATGGGTTTGTGGGATATTTCATGAGTTACTAGGTAGACGACTTTCCATGCTTGTATCATTGGATTATAAAAAAATAGGCTTACTTTATGTGGTGAATTTTTTATATGCATTATTCCTTATAAACTAATTAGTTATTATGCAGAAGGTCTTTATCAACTTAATTACAAATAGAAAGTACCTCATGACTTTAATTAGTTAATAACATTTTTTGGTTAGAAATTTATGACATACGGAGCTAGGAGTAATTTCACATTCTAATCTAACAAACGTGGCTGGCAAAATTTTTTTAAACAACTTGGTTTTCCCTATGAACTGAGTTTTTTTTTTTTCTATTTTTGCTTATCGGGATATCTTGAGGGGTTTTTCTGTCAACAAATCTGTGAAAGTTTGAAAGATAATACTTATTTCAACTAGTGGTTAAAACATTAATTATATAAATGGATCTAAGCTAGCCCAAATCTATTATGTCAATAAATAGAAAATTATAAAAAAATTACTATTCAATATATAAAACAACAACGTGGCTATATTATATTTTGAAACTATTTCAATCCGTATATCACTTTGACCTTTAAACTTTCAATTTTTTTTCCTATAGCTTAATCCTAATGTTACTTTTATATTTGTAACATGATTTCATTGACCTGCACAAGGAGTGGTTTTAGCACCTATACCTAATCAATGTTTGTCAATTGACGGTGGAGGGAAGCATGAAAGGATGGATTAGGACTAGTAGTACATTGGCGGTGGGAAAGTATGGACACCCCCATCAATGTCTTGGAGGAAAGGATGGAGACATGGACATTGGTGGTGGTGACTGGTCCGGTAAAGGAACAATAATGCAGAGAATCATCTATTTCTATAACCAAGTAATTGACTGGTGTTTATTTAAGGCCTAAACTAAGGTTAGGGTAGCATCTATATCTTGCATTATCGAATTATCAATAATATGACAATTTTATGTTAACATTGTCATTTTCTTCGCAAATGATATAGAATGCAAAAGAAATGTACCTACTTTAAGAGAATGATAACTTTACATGGTAATTTGTTTATGCACTTATTCCTCATAGATTAGGTAGTTATTATGCAGAGGATCCTTGTCAACTTAACTAGAAAGAGAACATCCCTCATAATTTTATTTAGTGACAACTTTGTTAGGAACTAGTCCTAACCTTTTCAAATAATCATAACAAATAATACGGATTTGGGAGCAATCTAACAATCATGGCTGAGTTTGAGAAAAGGAGTGAGGAAGTTGTGCAGGCGCCCGGGGCTCTGGTGGAGCAAGCCGGCGAAGAAGACGCCAAGTTTTGGGACTGTAAATAGCAGCGGAGATGGTGGAGGAGGAGAAACACCGGCAAGAGATGCAAGTGTTGGTACTTTTGTCAGTTCATGGCCTTTCGCTTTTGTCTAATTAGAGAGAGTAGTTAAGAAAAACAAAGCGGGAACGCACTAATTAGTAATTAGAGGAGCTGTGTGTATGCCCCTGTATGTATGGATGAGAAGCGGGGAAATTAAGCCTCAAATCGTGTGAATTACCACACCCCACGTTTTAATCACTATTCGGATCAGATCTCAAGTAAGAAAGAGGAGCATAACGGGTTTTAACAAAGTCAGGCCAAAGATATAATTTTTGGAACGCAAGAAATGAAAAAGGATTCCAAAGCTAATTTGACCTTATCATTTTATCAAACTATTTTATGCTACCTTGGATTAAGACGTGATTTTTAGAGAAATTTGCATGTAGTAGTTATACGAATGGCTCAGTAAGCTGCACATTAATTATCAAGCCAGCGATTCACGTGGCACAGTGGCACACAGCTTAAGATTTCTTTAGTTTCCAAATCTCTTTCTAGTCATATTAATTATCTGTCGCAAGCTGCCACTGCCATCACCAACAAAGCAACCACCACCATCAAAATCAGTTCATGCTCGCTACAATCTTGCTCTTGAGAATGTACTTCTTGCTTGCCCTGACTGCATTCAAGAACGCCAGAGGGTACTCTCAATTGAGATTGATGGCGGGCGAGACCGCCCGGCTTGATCCTAGCGTGCCACTTGGCAAAGTCGTCGCACCTCCAGCGCCGTTGATGCATTGTCGCAAACGCATTGAGCACAAAGTGAACTCATCCTTCGAACAAGGAGTAGAAGAGACTTATGCAGTGAAGGCGATGGATGGGAATCAAGGTCCTTGGCATCATTTGGCACGCATGGACGAACTAGGCCAGCTAAAGCATTACCTTCTTAAATGCGCTAATTGGGTGCTTCATCATCATCATCATCATCATCATCGATCATCCATCAATCACTGTCAACCTCCATTAACGAAACCACTCGAGCGATCTCAAATCTACATCTCGTGACCTCATACACAATGCGCACAACCTCAAGCAAGGTGTCGCACCTCAATCCCAAGACACGAGCTATGTTAATGTAGGTCGGCCATACAGTGAGGGAGAGAGAGAGAGAAACCTGATGGCGGCTTTCGTATTATGGTGGTTGTAGTGGCAGTGGCTGAGTTTGATGATGGTGGCGGCAAGTTTGTATGATGGTGAGTTTGATCTTGATGGTGGCGGTCAAGTTGTTGGTGATGGCAATGGCGACTTGCGGTAGCAGTAACGATGGCGGCAACATCTTCTAAAAACAACAAAAAACTAGGGCTTCTAAGGGAGAGGATGAACTGCAAATCAAGAGCATTTAAAAAAGATAAGATAATAGAAAAAAAGATAAATTTAGCAAAAAAAGAAGAAAAATAAGCAAAATAATGTCGTTTTAAATAGAATCCTATATCATATCACTGGCTACATTGGATGTTCAACGATTATTGAATACAACTATATCACAATTGATCGAAAGGATTACAAAAGAATTTTGTGTAAAAATTTAGAATTAAATTTGTGAAATTAAATAATTTAAAGTTAAATTTGAATTTGTACAATAGGATTAATAAGTTGGATAATCACAATTGAATTTATCACTGGACCAAACAACATGTCAAGTGGGTGTGACCTGTCCTTCTCCATTTGTCACGCGTGCGAGGATTTAAGTCGAATCGTTTTGTTATTTTGACAACTGATCATTACTTTTACGATTTTCTGATAACTATTCAATTTGGGCATTAGCGGGGAGGCTCAGACGTGATAGTGACCGATCAACTAAAGAAATAATAAAATGCAGAAAATCATCTAATTCTGTTACCTCGACTGTTCATAAGTCCACCATCTTTTTCTTGTCTTGATTGAGGCGACTGGAACAGTCTTATTTAATTTTTATCTTTTGCCAGTTTCCACTTGGAGCAATATGCTATCAAGTTTTCAGCTACCCAAGGAATTAACTAATGTCTAGTTAAGGCCTTGACCATGGTTAAGTTACCGAGCTCTTTTATACTTAAATTGATTGCTCTTCCCTCCCCTTCCTCCATCCTTGTTTGCGCTCAAATCTGTCAGCCTTCTTTCATCTCTCATCGTTCTTGCTCTGTTTCCCTCTTTCTTCACCTCGGCACAACCGTTCTTCTTCCTTCTCTTCTTCTTCGGTATCTGCTTCTCTTTTCCATCGTCCTCTCTCTCTGTCTCCCTATTTTCTCGCCCTTTCTTTCTCAAAAAAAGAAAAAAAGAAAAAGAAAAAGAAAAAAGAGAAAAAGAGAAATGTCGATCGATGCTTTTATTGCTATTGCGTGGGATGTCTTCAAGTCCGTAGTTGCTCCCATCAAGCGTCAATTCGGATACGTGATCTACTCCAAGAGGCACGCCCAAGATCTTCAGAAGAAAGTCGAGAAGTTTGCCGATGAGGTTGATAGGGTCCACAATCTCGCTGAAGAGGCCAGAAACAATCTTCGGAATGTGAACAGAAGCGTCACGGGTTGGCATGCAAGTGCTGAGACGGCCCTGAAGGAGGCGCGAGACCTGTTGCGCGACTTCCAAGAGGCGAGCAAGACTTGCTGCTATGAAACTCTTCCTGATCCCAAGTGTCGCTATCAATTCAGCAGGAAGGCCAAGGACAAGATCGAGGTCATTCAGCAACTCACTCAAGAATGCAGGGAATTCAAGGAGTTGAACGACATCTCCTCCAGCAATCCTGCTCCAGGGAATGTTGCTGCTCTGACTCCGGCTAAGGACAATGGTGTCTTCGAATCCAGAGATTCTATCATTCGGGACATCATGGACGCTCTTGCCGATGATAGCAATAGCGTGGTCGGGGTTTACGGGATGGGCGGGGTCGGCAAGTCCACCCTTTTGGCGGATGTTAAAGGGAGAATGATAGAAAAGAAGTCGTTCGATTGGGTCGCTAAGGCCGACGTGTCGGAAAATCCAGACATCAAGAAGATTCAAGGAGAGATTGCGGACGCCTTGGGCCTTACTGAGATAAAGAACAAAGAGACTACCAGCGGGCGAGCCGAGCTTTTGCACAAGAGGTTGGAAAATGAGGAGAGGGAAAAAAAGAAGGTCCTCATAATACTGGACAACCTGTGGAAGGGGCTGGACTTGAAATCAGTGGGCATTCCTTGCGGACATGACAACAAAGTCAAAGGATGCAAGTTGTTGCTGACGTCAAGATTTCAAAATGTTTTGCAAAGGGAAATGGGCTGCGACAGGGATTTCCGCCTTGATAAGCTGAAGGAGGAAGAGGCAAAAAGTTTGTTCGAGAGGACGGTGGGAGACAAAGTTCATGATGACCCGTTCAAATCCTTGGTGGATGAAGCGCTCCGCAAGTGTGCAGGTTTGCCTTTTCTAATTATTACGATGGCCAAACTTTTCAAATACGCGATTTTTCTCAATGGGAGGATGCTTTGAAACAAATTGAGATGTCTACAAATATAGGACTCAGCGAGGCAATAAATAAGATGTTGCAATTGAGTTATGATTCTTTCAAGGGTAGGGAAGGCAAGCAGGTGAAGTCATTGTTACGGCTTTGTGTTGTATATGGTGTCTCTAAGCCCTCTCTTGAAAGCTTGGTGAGGTACGGCATGGGTTTGAGGTTATTTGGAGAAAATAGCAACATCAGAGAAGCAAGAAATAGGTTGAGCTCATTGATCCAAACTTTGCAAGCATCCTCATTTTTGTTAGACGATGAAGATGCTGGTGGTTTCAAGATACATGACTTGGTTCGTGGATTTGTTGCCTCGATCGCTTCAAGAGATGACCCTTTTCTCGTGTGGAAAAATAATGATAAGTTAGTAACGGAGTTGCCTAAGGACAAGCTCAAAAGTTGTACAGCATTATGCTTTCCCTATGTTGAGATGGAGGAGCTTCACGAAGAGTTAGATTGCCCTGAAATGCAGATCTTTTTGCTGTTCACAGATTGATTTGATTCAAACAATATAATGAATCTCTTAAGGTCCCAAATTCATATTTCAACTCTATGAAAAAACTCATGGTCTTACATCTTTCTCAGGTGTGTCTCACTCATTCACCTTCGCCGTTTCAGTTTCTGGATAACTTACACACTCTGTGTCTTGATGGTTGTTTGTTAGAGGATGTAGCCATGATTGGCAAGCTAAAAGGGCTACATATTCTCAGCTTTGTGAACTCCAAAATTCAACGATTGCCAAAAGAAATTGGACAATTGGTAGAGCTGAGGTTGTTAGACTTAAACAATTGCTCACAACTTGAGGTAATTGAACCGGGTGTGCTTGGAAGCCTGATGAAATTGGAGGAGTTGTATATGGAGAATAGCTTTAAACGATGGAATGCCGTGGAGCAAACTTCACCGACTAATGCTAGGCTTATTGAGTTGAATAACATGAAGAATCTCTGCACTTTGCATGTGTCCATTCTCAATCCAAGTGTGCTCCCAGAGGATCTAAACATCAAGAAATTAACCAAGTACAAAATCCAAATAGGTGATGTGTGGCGTTGGCAAAGTCACAAAGGATTGAGCACATTGGAGCTTAAGTTGGATCCAACAAGTGATATTCTTCGGAAAGGATGCATACAAACTTTATTAGGCAAAACTGATGATCTATTTTTAGATGGATTAAATGGAATTGAGCAAAGTATTTGCTCACTATCCCAAGAAGGCTTTCAAAAATTAAAGCATCTACAAGTGAGAATAGTTCCTCCATCCATTACGTCTTGCAATCACCATCCCATACAGATTTTAAGACGTTGGAGTCATTAATTCTCAATAATCTCATCAACTTGGAGAAGATATGCAACAACCATATCTCCTCCAAGTCCTTTAGTGCATTAAAAGTAGTACGAGTCAAAAGTTGCAACAAGATGGAAGTTTTGTTTCCTCTTTCATTATTGAGAGAACTTCCACAGCTTGAAGAGATCCAAGTTATCGAGTGCCCCTTAATGCGGGAGATTGTAGAAGTTGATGATTGTGGCAAAGTTGAATTGTGTAATTTGCATGTATTGAAATTGCATGATTTGCCAAATATCAAGAATTTTTTCACCCCGGGACAGCTCCTTCAAGTAGTGCATCAAAAGACCAAGTTGGCACTCAAGTTGCTTTCTTCAATGGGCAACAGGTAACTTTCTATCAAAAGAATATACTGTCTATTAATCTTTTGTTGATTTGCTAATTAGAAGTACCATAGATTTTAATCCTTATTCCTTTTTTTCAGTTCATTTTCTTCCTAATTACCTTGTCCAATCTTGCCTTCCTTGTAATTAGTTTAAGCAATCTTCTATTTCTCTTCATTGTGTAGAAGTCCAACTAATAGAATGGAATCCAAGTAAATTTAGTTTGGGATAGGATCTGAGTTATTTTCAACTTACATGCTGCAAGTATACCTATATTAATTGGGTTTATAGAGCGACATTGAAGGGATTTTGGCATTAGAATAATTCCACAATAATGATTTCATAATCTTGTAAAATTTTGGTGCTGGCAAAAAAGTTAATTAATTTGTTAATATTTTTATATTTCTATAAAATAAACTATAAAATAAACTAACATGGTAGATTGCATTAACAAGAGTGGGAGAATGATGATATCCCGTGGGGGATGGCCTGACGCTTCTTATATCCTCAAATCGAAACAATACGAATAATGGGCAAGAAGATTGGGTTTTCGAAAGATAGCAATGGATCTATCGTGTATTTCAATAAGCACTTAGTTTTTGTATAGGTCCTATAATTATAAAAGTACACAATTATATGCATGTTCATGCTTCCAAGCATACGAAATTGTATAAAAGATAATAGATATATTTGTAAACACTTTTGACATAACAAACATTAATATAATTTTGACCTAAATCAAGGGAATGTACATAGATTTGGTCCCTAATAGAGTGGAACCTTGATTATCATACTTAACTAAAAAATAACTCACGAATTCTATGTTAGGTGGTGAAAAAACAGTGTCATTTTCTCGCAATTTGTTTACTGAAATTTTGGGCTTAATTTTATTAATTAATTCTTGTAATTAAGTTTTTTTTCTTCATTTTTAAACTTCTTGATGTGCTTTGTTCCTTCATTATGGTCAAAATCATGTTCTTAATTGGTGAAAGATTAAAATGAAATGATTTTCAAGCAAATACCAAGGTTTGAAGCACCTTCCAACATAGTTGAGGCTCGAGTGTATGAAATGGTGATTGAGATATGTAGACCGTAACATTCATAATAGAAATAATAAATGATTTTCTATAATAAACCTTTATCTGCCTAGAAATCCGATTTAGAAAATGGTCTCAAGCACTATTATGTAATTGAGAATTTATGAATATGAAGTTGACAATGTAGATCATCACAACAACAGCTAATGGCATTTAATTGAAATTGAGGCTGCTTATGTATAATTGATTAAATTGGTTATTGTTAGTAAGAGAAGTAAGTAAAATAATGACAAGCAGTGGTCCAATTAAGGAAAACGCATGGTTGTTTTGTACAACAAAAATTGCTTAGAGCCTTTTAGTTGATTAGACATGATTGCCCTATTATAATTACGTAATAAAGATTCCTGCAAATTTAATTTGCCCTATTCCGAAGTTTAAAAGAAAGTGAGAGTATGGATGTTCGCGGCCGACTATGCACCTATTGTCTACGACACGCGGGGTTGGCCGACACGTGTCATCTTGCTTTTCTTTATTTTTGGGCTCTCTCTCTCTCTCCCCTCTCCCTAAAAATTCTGCATCGCGAGAGGGTTTGCATCTTCTCTCGCTCCTTCTCACCACGTGCTGAAGGGCTGAAAGCCAGATCTGCTTGCCCCCCACGGTAGCCACGCTCACCCGCCACCACCATGACCAGCCACAACTCACCTCCGTCAACGTCACCACCGACAGCTCACGGATTCTACACTTGCGCTCGGTCATCTCCTTTGCGGACCAAGCGCAAATTCTATCTCTATCTATTTCTCTCACGAACTCAGCGTGACCAACAAGCTCGATGCTAGCACGAGCCTTGGTCGTGCTTTCCTGAGGTTGATTCTTTGTAAAGAGAGAGTGAACAAGAACTTGGTAAAATGAAAAAAAAAAAAAATCTGAAGAGAAAATAATGCGCCGTGTGTTTAAGTATTGTGTTGCAAGCCGTAGACAATCGATGTAAGGATTGCAGTAGACTATCCACACCCAGATTAGTTAATATCAAGTATAGAAGGTACTGCCATTCGTGAGAAGATATGGGACAACTATGAAAGACAAACTTGTCATTAGATAAAAATACAATACTTTATTGGATCTATTATATAAATTATAATACTTCACGCATTAATTGATTGATTCTAATAAGCCCAAGCGGGCTCATTGCGTGGCCCATAGGCATAGGAAGTTATCGGAACAAGACTTTCATGAATAGTAATCCTCCCTTTTGAAGTAGCAAATTACTTTTTGAAGTTGCTAAGTTTAATTTTTTTATTTTGGCCAGAGCTAATTTTCCTTAGGTAGGTAGTAATTAAGGTCTTACAACATAATAATTTATTTCTCATGATTGCAATCTTGCCTTATTGATCAATTATTGCAATGAGATATTTTCCTTTATAAGCAAATTGCCTATATCTTTCATAATCACGGTCATTCTATAGTTTCCTTATTCTTGTTTCATTGTAGTAATCTCTGATGTGAGATAGTACAGTGCTTTCTTGCAATCATCCGATAAAATGAGTCATATATTGTCACAATAGTAACATAACCTAAGAGGGAGTGATTTACCTTATAGGAAGTAATTTACCTTGAATGCACTTCCTTTTGCCATATGGATCGCGAATTTTCGTAGTCATTAGCAAAATGAATGACTGTTATTTCTTGATGATCGTAATTTCCCTTATTATTAGTAAATTGCAAAGAAAATTAATTATAGTAACATCCATGAGTATATTGTAAATAAAAAATGAAGTTTATTAGTTGTCTTTTGATACCTTTCCGGATTGCAAATCAACTTCCCTATCATAGATATATGTAAATGCAAAAATTATCTTAAGTTCGTAAATTTCCTTCCACAACCATTTGTAATAGCTGCTATAGGACGCAAGTTTCTTGGTTGCTCTTTGCTAATGGGTTTATTTATCAGGTTTTTATCCCATCCTTGGAGTCCTTGACAATGGCTAGACTTCCCAATCTAAAAGATTTATGGACGGATGAATCTCCATTGGAGCTTAGCAATCTCCAATTTCTTAAGTTGTCTTCATGCAAATCTCTCTCAAAAGTTATCAACTCCAGGTCACTAATAAAACTACACAAGTTACACACTTTAGAGGTAGAATATTGCATTTCAATGCAAGAAATTTTTGACCTTGACGGACTAGGCGCCGGTGCAAATGTTGAGACTCTCTCTAAGCTAAACACCATCGCTATATATCAATTACCAAGCTTGAGGCACATATGGAACAAGAACCCTTGTGGAATTGTGAGATTCCATAATTTGAAGAAATTAAAGGTGTGGAACTGTAACAACCTCCGGTTTCTATTTTTCCCATCTATGGTTCAATCTCTTGCACAATTGAGAGAATTGCATGTATGGTATTGCAAGAACATGGAGGCGATCATTATGGAGGAAGAAGAGTTGAGAATAGAAACATCAAAAACTCTAGTTTTCCCAATGTTAACCATGTTAGAGTTGAGATCGTTGGAAAGCTTGACATGCTTCTCTCATAGAAAGTGTAAGATTTTTTTTTTTGGTTTCATCATTGAAGATCTTCTTGGATTAATTCATCCTTGCAATGCAAAAGATGACATTCTTTTCATCTGATGAAAAATTGATCACAGGTACACCAAAAGCTCGGGATGAGGATCGCGTCAAATCGTGCTCTATTGTCCTCTTCAATCAAGAGGTAAGTGATTAACCTTATGTCAAACTATTAAATATAATAAAAATATGGAGTAAAGGCATCAATTTTATGTGTTATCACATTTTAGAAGTTTACATGCTGTGCATTTCAAGTTGCCACATGCCGCTACAAATAATTGGCAAGTTTCAATTCACACCAACAAGAGTTGGAACAATCACATCAAATTGTTAAGAAATTAGAATAAAGATATATGCATATAAATAATTATTATGCCCTCCAAATAATTAATTAAAATTAACCAACAAATAGTTATATTGGAGACTAAGCATAAAATTTGGATAAGTCAAAGCCCCCAAATTTGGTTAAAATTGATTGCATTCCACATAATCACTTGCACCATTAAAGCTCAATTGTTAACTCTTAAAATTATGGGGTAACTATATAGTAAAAGATGTGAATATAGTCATTGAACTTTTATTTAATCACCTAAGGCAATATATTTTCATTCTTTATAATATATGCACTTTGACAAAAAAATCCGAAATTTTCCGGCGAACTATCGATGTGCAAGACACTTGGCTAATTTTCTAAATGTGCTGTAGTTTCCACTTCATCACTGAATCAGCACTTCACTGGAAAATCTATATAAATATTTAATATAATCACCAAAACTTTTAATTTGCAAGATGATTGTTCTCCTTCTCTTGTACTTTCCACTCATCTTGCTTCCAATATGAATTCCTCATTCTCATAAGTAGTTTCATTGTTCAATGCCATTGGTTTTAATGAGTTTTAGCGTTGTAAATTAGCAATGTAAGTCTTCCTATTATATCAATATATATAGATGATTTTTGTAATTTGCTGTGAATATTACAATAATGTTATATTTTTTATATCAAATCACAATATATCATATAACAATGACAATTAGGAATTTTTAAATATTATCAAATCTCTATGTTTTACATAATACGAGTTAAGAATTTAGTCTTTTTTCTTCAAAAAAGGGAAAATCGTATGAAATGAGATACAATTTAAATTACTTGTATTACAAACATATTCCGATTTTACATAAATGAAAGATTCCACACTTGTACAAATGAGTGAGAATGCTGCTAATTACCTAGTAATTGAAGAAAGAGGAATCATGCAAAAGGAGTCTCTCAGCTTTTGCTTGTTGGGTAGGCGTATAGGTTATTGAGAGAACTACTTTGAACATTCTAAAGCTTCCACGTTAGCATCTTTCTTCCAACTATAACTAAATATAAGTACTTTCTATCAAAATAAAAATAAAAAATCGACTAGCTTGCAATATATGTTCATTGGACAACACTATATTTTTGTTAATTTTGCTACAAATTTGCATATATTATGTTCATATCAATTCGTGTCATTTTTGAATTTGTCAAATACTCATTTACAAATATGTTAATTCGTATCACAAATTGTCAGTTCTTTCAATTCTTATATTTTCTTATGTATAAAATTATAATAATATCCTTTTTTAGAGTCAACACTTTTGGAGTTGTTTTAAAATCAATATATCATCAAAGCGAGCTGAAAAAAATTATAAATACTGGACAGTTTTATCACAACATATACCTTATTAAGAAGTAGACAACTGGGAAGTAAACAAAATTGCATTAAGAGAACATATGAAAAGAACAAAAAAAGAAAAGATAGAAATCCCAATCATAAATGCACGCCATGGAAGGAAAAGTAATAAAGGAAAAAAGAAAGAAAGAAAAACATGAGGAGAGAGAAGATGACATAAGTTTGACAAATGTGAATTTAAGGCGACCTGGGTACTGTTCCGCTGCTCTGCGAGCCTACGTGATCGCACACGTGTAGGTCCACCACGTGTGCATGCCGCAGTCGAGTCCCGGGCACCGGGTAACTCGCGAGCCACAAACGCAACCTCAGCTGTTGTGCCACGTGGGCCCTAGCACGCTCGACGATGCTGATCAGTCGTGAGTGCTGGGATGCACGAGATTGTCGCTCACGTAAAAGTGGGGGAGGGGTTCGGGAACTCTATGAGGTACTGTTTTGAAAGTAGGGGGCTTTTTATGACGTAGTGGGAGATCATTGGCAGCAAGGGAGAATAGGCAGTGGGCCCTTGGCAAAGCTTTGCATTGCATTTGGTTTTTTTCTTATAGAAAGTCTTGCTGCGTGGGACTATGAGGATGTTTTTCATGCCATGTTGGGGTTAGGTCATTCTTCTCGATGTGGTGGTCCGGAGAGGGAAAAGAGAGGTGCTAGATGGCTCAAAACATTAGTTTGAAACTTAGGTTAAACTGTTCATCGGCCACCACATAGAATTGATGGTGGTGGTAGGGTTTTGTGTGAATTCTAGATGATGATCCATCAAATTCAATTGATTTATGAACTTTGATTGGTGCAAAGTGCCTCTCGTTTGAGGTAATGCTTTCGTTCGTATCATCGAGCTGATTAAGCTGTCAATAATAAAAGCAAGTGATCTGTTGATAAACCGGAAACCATAATAATGATTTTTAATTTCGTCAGATGTTTGTTAAGTTTTCTTGAAGCAACTATTTTAGTCAACTCATCTAACTTCTTGAGTAGACGGTTTCAATGGAAAATGAAATAGAAAAGTTTATAGGCGGATCCACTTTCACTTAACTAAATGGGCCCTTCAGTAGGATTGATATAATGAGTTTATTAGATATTTTTAATCTTCTATAATGAGATATTTAGGACTATTTTCAACAATTGGACTTAATTATTTGTATGAACTACAATATTGAGTTCTTTCGAGTGTAAAATGATATAAGGAAGATTTGTTCATTTTGACCCAAGTAATCCCGTTTTTCATTGTTTTGTTTTAGCCTAACTTTTTTATTGCTCTAGAGTGATATAATTTTGAATAAAAATGATTGATATTGACTTTAACGGGAAGTGATGATGTCCTTGATATTTTTCACTTATACTTTAGATATATTAAAGATTATAAATTATAATGTTATTTGCATCGTGCATGTTTAATTTTCGCAATAAATTCAATAGAAACCTAACGGGCTAACAAAGACAGTATTGGGATTAATACACTAATTTTGAAGCTAAACTTGTCCAAAATGAAACATGAAACTACTTTTAGTAAAATAAATAAAAAAAGAAAAGAAAAGGAAAGGAAATTTGTTAATATGGACAAATCAATCGTGATTACTTTATTGAAGTAGCATAGTCATCATGGAGAAACAACACAACCAACCATGCCAAAATTATGGCCCACCACAATTAAGGAATATTGTCCTTTTTGTTTTCAAATATTTCATATTGCCTTTTGAACTGTCCATCAAAAATATGTCTAAGACAGAAGCAAAAAGCTTTGTTCGTCTTACTGTTTTGTGTGGTTTGTCCTATCTTTGGTATGGCCTTTGCAATATGAGGATGTGTACTAATCTAATAAGACGACCACAATCGATAAGACCAAGATTACTAGTGCAAGCAGCTACTCCTTGCATTTCATAAATTTTCTTTATGACAATTAAGAAACTCATAATTTGATTTCAAGGTTAGTGCGAGCAACTAATTCTGTAGTGCATCTTTTGATGGATGATTAGTCGCGTTTTAATCTCAATCTCTGCATTGTTGTCTTTCTTATACTAACACTCTTCCTCAAGCAAGCTCTTCTATATGTGATGGAAGTTCATGAACTTTTAATCTAACAAAATGATTAATTTCATGAGTGAATACCGCAGGTCGCATTTCCTAGCTTGGAGACATTATGCATAAATGGCATGGATAATATTGAGATAATATGGGACAATCAAGTTGCCATGAATTCTTTCCACAAACTAAAATCGCTTGGGGTGTGGAGATGCAATAAGCTATTGAACATTGTTCCTTCTTGCATTTTTGGATGGCTTAGGAGCTTGGAAAGTTTGGAGGTACGATCAAATGGTTCGCTCGAAGTTGTTTTCAAATTTCAGCCATTAAATCCTCTAGGTGGACATCCCGTTGCTCGTTTTCCATTAAAAAAGTTAGAGTTATATGGATTACCAAAGCTAAAGTGTGCATGGGAGAAGGAACTCCATAGTCAAGTCCAATTCCAATGTCTCAATTCAATTACCATTTCTGGATGCAAGAGCCTTACCTCTCTATTTCCAGCCTCAATAGCAATACATCTAAGCCAACTTGAGGAGTTGAGGATCAGTGAATGTGGAATTGTGGAACTCATCCAGAAGGAAGGACTAGTTCTGAGGGATGTATTCCCAAGGTTAACCTCCCTCAAGCTTGAGCATCTAACAGAGTTGAAGTGCATCTACACTAGAACACATACTTTACGTTGGCCGGCATTAAAGATCTTGGAGGTGCATGGCTGTGACAAAGTGGAGATACTTGCTTCACAACCTGAGAATCAAATGCCACTCCATAAACAACCTCTATTTTTTATAGAAAAGGTATGACCCAAGATCATTTGTTTTTCTTCGATGGTGAATATTGCATGTGATGATTAATGTTACAATCAAGCATCTCATACTAGTAGCTATCCATATGAAGATGCAAACTGTATGACTTTCCTTGAATCCGTACAACTATTACAACATGGAAACATCATAAGTTCTTCAAATATTGAATGAACATTCTTGATAATGTCTAACGTAATGTATAACTGTTAATTTAAAAAAAAAAAGGTTTAGGCTAATTTTGATAGTTCAGCTCTCTCTTAAGTACCATGAAGATTTAAAATACGAGGCATGTGGTGTGATCTTATTGAGGCACAAGTGTTATCTAACTTGGACTTTGTAAGGATGATTGATTTTATGTTAAAAATGAAAAGATGTGACATTTTTGTTGATATAATCTCTAAAACTTGCGCAATTGTGATTATAATTGATGGAGAAGTTATTTTCACAAGGTATGTATATGTAAAAATGGAAATGTAGGGATTTACTTGAGTTCAAATATGGGTACAAGTCAAATGTTAAAGATCGGTGACAATGTCTATTGTCCTTCCGTTGAGTCACACGAGACTCAACATCTTCAAATGCAGTTATTGCGCATGATATGCAAGACTTATATCATAATATATGAATACTTTTTAAACTAATTTGGTTTTCGATTTTGATTTGACTAATTTCTCAGGGTGCATTCCCAAATCTGCAAGAGTTAAAATTGGATTTATCTGAACGGATGGAGATATGGCATGGGCATTTTCCTATTGGAGAATTGTTTTGCAAGCTTAGAGTTCTCAAGCTTCATCATTTCTCGAAGGAATCTACAATATCCACATGTCATTTTGTTCACAGTTTAACCAACTTGGAAGAGCTAGTTGTATGCAAATCTTATCTAGAAGAGCTGAGCATCATTATGGAAGCCATAAAAGGCCCAAGTTATGAGCAAAAAGTAATATTACCCTTTTCAAGATTTTTTCAACACCTCAAGACTCTAGATGTGTCATGTTGTGATGAGTTGTCTAATATGTTCACACCAACAATAGCTGGAAATTTGGTGGAACTCACAAAATTGAGGATAAGTAATTGCAAAATGTTGACCGAAGTCATTTGTGACAAGGGAGGTGAGGAGGGGCTTGTGGTGGCTTTCAATCAATTGAAGTATATGGAACTTGATGGGTTGACAAGGTTGAGATGTTTCAACTCAATTAAATACACTTTGAAGTTTCCTCTCTTGGAAGATGTCATTTTGAGTAAATGTCCTAGCATGAAGTTCTTCTCCGAGGGACCAATAGAGGCACCAAAGCTAGAGAGAGTACAAGTTTCAACAGAAGCTTGGTTTTGGAAGGGAAACCTCAACAACACCATCCAAAATATGTTTGAAGAAATGGTATGCATTGGTTACGAAATTATGTGCAATTGGATTGTCTTCATCTCCAGTAGAGTAATTTTTGTTTGCTAACTAGAAGTTTACATTTAATGATGCTTTTTCTAACAGGCTACTATTGCTGGAGTAAAGTTTATGTGGCTATCTGAGTTCCCCGAATTGATTGGAAAATGGCACAATGAACTTAATTTCATCAACTTATCTTGGCAACTAGAATCACTAATGGTGGATAAATGTTCATCATTCATTAATGCTATTCCATCCAAATTGATGTTTGTTTTAGACAATGTGAGTGAATTGCGGGTGTGCAATTGTGAGTCGCTAGAAGAAATATTTGATAATGAAGGGCTAGTGGGTGTGGGAACCACACGGGTGTTGCCTTCCTTAAGGACTTTGGACTTGTTCAATTTACTAAAATTGACGCGACTATGGAACAAAGATCTTCAAGGATCACTAGCCTACAATTTTATATGTTATATGACCCTTTATAATTGTAGCAACTTGAGACATGCTTTCGCTCCATCAATGACTCGATGCCTTGCTAATCTTAGAAGGATGGAAATAAAGGAGTGTGGTCAGATGGAAGGTGTGATCGTAGAAGAAGGGCAAGGAAGCGCAGTAGAGAAGTTTACATGCCCGAATCTTTATTTAGTGGAGCTAGAATGCTTGCCCAATTTGACTAGTTACCTATCAGGGAAGAATCATACGTTGGATTGTCCCAAAATGCTAAATCTTACCATTGCCCATTGCCCTAAGATGAGAAGTTTGACTAGGCAATCTTTGGTAGAGATTGACCACCATACTCATTGTCTTTTCACTCCACAGGTCAGTCTTCTTTTTCTTAATCCAATGCTTTTAATTTCAGATTAATTCATCTTGTCAAATGGAAGTACCAATGGAATGCCGGTGATTGGAATTTGGAAGTAGATTGGTGCCTTGCATGCGCCACAATAAACACTTTCAATTCTAGTGCAAGGCAACATTCGCTTTTTTTATTTCATTTGTTTGTGCATCCGAAATCCTCAACACACCGTATCAATCAATAATAAGAAATTGGTTGCCTATTATAGGCTATAAGATATTGTGGTTAGGTGTCAACGCCAACTAAAACTCCATAATAGTAAACCCATTCAGAAATTAGCTAAACCGAAATCTTCCCAATCACTAAAATCACAAAGCAAGAATTAGTTTTCCCACTTTCCTCCCCTTCTTATCTTTCCATGCCTTCAGTGTTTTGTCGACATTCGTTTCTCTATATTCCCTTTTTTTTCTTTTTTTTTTCTTTTTTTTCCTTTTTGTCTCATTCTCTCCCTTTTTTTTTCCTCAAAAAACATTCAAATGCTTCATGTGAGTCCCCGACAAAAGCTCAAAAGGAAGAGCAAAATATGACGGAAAATGTCAACTGAACTTGTTGGCATTATTGTTTGCTCTTCACTATTCACAACTTCATTATCAGCTACATTTAAGCAATTTGGAGATAGAGAGGGACACTCTCTCTACACAACCCCGTAGCGTCTTCCCAACCCCATCCCCTCCTCCGCGTCTAAGATCATGTGCTCATCAACATGACGTCCAACTCTCCCCGATACCCCTCGCTAACTCCTCTGATCCCCACACCACCTCCCTCACCTCCACTTGTTCCCATTAGCCGTTTGCTTCCACGTTTCTCCTCAACCTGGGAGGAATAGAGCGACATCAGTGAGGACGACACGGTTGGCCCCGAGCCGAGCCGTAGTGAGCCTAGGAGCCTAGCCGAGCTCGATGACGTTCTTGCTAGTAAGAGGAAACGGGTGGAAGTGAGCTTCGATAGAGAGCCACTTGGAGAGGATGAGGGTGGAGTCCCAGTGCCAGGATCTGGTAAGGGGACGACTCGTGATTGAATCGTAGATGTCCTCGTCTTGTTCGATGATGTGTATAGGTGTCCTGTGACTAATCTCCCTCATGGTCATTAAAACCAGTGTTTGCAAGCTGCTTCAACGAGATTCGTCAGTTATCTCTTTATCGAAGCTAGGAAAAATAAATGTTGTGCGGGGGTCCTTTTCCTTTTGGTTCTATGAATGCGATTGCCAGCTTGAGTTCCACGCATTCACTACTCAATGCTTCATCTTTTAATAAAAATTCTGCGACTTTTGGCTTAATCTTTCTTCCAGCAATCCTCCTTCTTGAGTTTACACATGCTCGAAGCCTTGTCTAAAGCAAAAAATGGAAAAAGAGGGAATAGCAAGGGAAAGATAATAAGAAGAATAGAAAATTGAGACCCATGAAGAAAGAAAAGAAAAGGAAAAGGAAAATAAATAAAGAAGAAGAAAATAACCAAAAGGTGGGCCACATAATGGATAACATGGTCAAAATGTTGTAATATGGAGTATTTGAGCCAAATGAAAAGTGAAAAAAGCGTGGCCCTTTAGCTATTGCTTTCTTTTTCGGTGGAGGAAATGCTTGAGTTTTTTCTTATTCTAATACTTTATCCAATTGTTTATTTATTTATTATCATGTGTGAGTAAGACATTGCATCATAATTAGCATCCACACTTTTTTTTAACTCTTCAACGATAGAAGTTACTACTAATTTATGCATTTACTTCTAATGCCATTAATATGTTGGTTATGAGTTGTCATATGCCCACATTGTTAGAATATTTCAAAAGGCCGTCATATTACTCATTTTAGAATATTAATAGATAAAGAAGTATGAAATTAGTCACGTGATTTTTGTTAGTGACAAATTGCAATGACGTTATTTCATTTATTTGTCAAATATAAGGTACCCATCACATCTTTTTAAATAATTCAAAAACTCATCATAATCCTCAACTTAGAATATTAATAGATTTAGGGAAGTATGGAAATAGTCATTCTGTTTTTTTCTAGTAATAAGTTGTAATTGTGTTAATTTTATTGAAACCAAATAAAAAATGTCAATACCCACTTCTTATTGGACAAGTTATAAAAGCTCATAACATCGTTGATTTTCTATAAACAAACATGATGTGCTCATAGGGATCATTTGAATAAGGCAGATGTCTTGGTGGACCATTCGATACTTGTATGACAAACTTGTCTTTGGTAATTGAGACTGTAGCATGTTGTAATCTAATTAATTTTGTCATGATGAAATGAAAATTCCATATGGGCTATTAAAATGAACAATTCAGGGCAGCTCGTACAATGGTTTCATTTTTTTGTATCACAATCAATTTTGGCATAACATGTTTCATTTGTTCATGAAAGTTAATTGCATTTGCCCAGGTATCCTTGTTTGTGTAAGAAAGTCACCTTAAAATTTCACGTCACATGACATGAAATTTTTAGGAAATTGCAGAAATATTCATGTTGTATTTGAGATCATGATTGCATTCTTTGGGTCGTAACACAACGGAAAATGTTTTCCTATCTTTTTCATGCATGAGTGTTAATAGGTGGTATGGACCAGAATGTAATTTATTTTGCCGCACCCACTTTGATGTTTGTTCCAATGCAATAGACTCAGCGTTAGTCATCAATCAATTGAAATGAAAGCATCAAGCAACCCCTCCTTGATTGTGTCACTAGCAAGTTCTAGAATGTTATGATTCGTGAGAGGAATGGAAGTTTGGAAATTCCTTCTTTGAGGTCATCACTCAATGTAATCGAATTTATTGTGTCATTTTTCCAATATGGCAGGTACAATTTCCTCGGCTTGCGTCAATGGTTCTCTCCCACATGGACAATTTAATCAAAATATGGACTGATAGTCCTCAAGATACTCTCACTTTTGAACATTTATGGAAAGTGAATGTTGAGAATTGTAAGAGCCTTGAAAATCTGTTTCCGCATTGGGTGGCTACAAGTCTAACCCAACTTCAGAAACTTCGAGTGGAGTCATGTGGGATCGAGCAAATAGTTGCGAGTGGAAATGACATTTCACACTTTACTACTGCTCAATTTCTTTTTCCGCAACTGACTTCTCTAGTGTTCCATGACATGCCACAACTCAAGGGCTTTTGCCCTGACTTGCACACTTTGAAATGGCAATTCTTGGAAAAATTGCGAGTGACCCACTGTGACAAACTAAACATGTTGTCCTTTGTAGCATCCATGAATAAGTGGGCTCAAAGAGACAATCAACACGACCTTTCAGACCATGAAGCACACCTCTCATTTGAGAAGGTATGATTGCAACTGCTCTTCCTCTCTTTCTTCTTAATTCTTTTATTCATCCAATATATCTTATGTCTACAGCATAGTCATGTCACATTATGATAATACAGTAACCTATCAATTCATGGACAACATAAGATATTTCTAACATCTTTAAGCACGCTTTTCATCAGTGGACACCCAAAATGTTTTTAATATCTTGTCACCCGAAATTTCAAGGAAGTACAAATTTTTTTTTTTTGACTAGATAAGATATTCCTAGAAGATGAATTTGGTCGGGGTGATTACTTTACCAGCCCTCTACTTAAAAATTCTCTTAAAAATTTTCAATGCAAATAAAAAATGTGAATTTCCTATGAGCTAAATTGAGAATCAAGCACTGGCATTTAGCAATTTTTTTTTTCAAATTGCAACGGGATGACCATCTTTCTTTTGCTATTTTCTGGTAAAATGAATTCTCATTCGTTTATTTGATCATTCCTATGTCAATACAGTTCTTTCGCTTCTATGTTATCATTATAATGTGGGCGTATAGCCTACCTTGGCTGGCAGATGGCCATACTAGAGAATTTGTTTACAATTTGCATTTTGTAGCTCGACTTGAGAAACTTGAGACTTGTATGCATGGCTCTAGAAATTAATGAAATGTAAGAACATGGCCTCCTTTTATGGGAGTTAACCGACTTAAGTTTACCTCTAAGAGCCCATGATTTATTGTCAAACCTTGTTGAATTTACTTCTCTCATTGTATTGGAAATTTTGTAGGGCATTCCCACCTTAGAGAGACTTTTATTAGTCGACAAGGATATTCATATGATACATAGCGGAAAATTTTCTGACGACTTCTTTCGCAAGCCAAAAGCACTAACATTGGCATGCTTTCATGATGAAAATGCCGTCTTTCCTCCCATATTCCTCCTACAAAGATTTAAGAACCTACAAAGTCTTGAGGTCTTATGTAGTTCTTTTGAAGATATATTCCTTGATGAAGAGCTTGTTGATGAGGGAAAACATCCGGTGCTAGATAATTTGAAAGAACTGAAGTTAAGCAAGCTACACAACCTAAAGCATGTCTGGAGAGAAGGCTATTTGGTGGCGAAAATTCTTCAGAGTATTAGCATATTTAAGGTGTGGGATTGTCCTAGTTTGACAACATTATTTCCAGTTGTGACATTCTTCCAGAATTTGACGGAGTTAGTGGTGAAGAATTCTTCTGGATTGGTACATGTAGTGACAGTTTCAACAATTACAAATTTGATGCATCTCACTGACATGACTATAATTGGATGTGAAAGAATGAAAGAAGTAGTCACAAATGATGAAAACGGAGAAAGAAAAGTGATTTCTCTTGGGAAGCTAGAAAGATTGACCCTCCAACATCTAGCCAAGCCTAGAATGCTTCTCCTCCACCACAAGATGTAGCTTCAGGTTCCCATCCTTGGAATATGTTGAGGTGGAAGAGTGCCCAAAAATGAAGATCTTTTCCAATGGTACTCTAAGCACACCAAAACTAGAATGGGTGAGACTGTTCAGATACGAGTGGGATGGCTACTGGGAAGGTGATCTCAATGCAACCATACAAAAGTTATCAGCATAATAAATGCACACAAAATTGGTAAGATCCAATTAAGGTCATTCTCATTTATTATTTTTTTTCGCTTGCCTCTGCTTCTCAAATTTTCCATCAGCTGAAGCATCATAGGTTCTAAACTTTTCATCTTTGTAACTTGTCTAGTCACTGATAAGGGGAACGGCAGATGCTTGAAAGTGGCGTGGAAATTTAAAAGTTACCGAGACACAATCAAAGGTGGAGATGAAGAAAATTTATGTTGAGGTAGCGATTCTATTTCCAATTTCTCTCTTTCTCCCTAATAAAATCGCAGTTTTGCAAAGGGACCCCCCACTGGCCCGGGGAGCCCCAGGGGGGGAGATGCTGGTGATGGATAATAGGTAATGACATGATTTTCTCACCTTTTGCCACCTCAGCATAACTGCCTAGATTGCATGCTCTTCATTTTTCATAATTGAACATCCCATTTCTTTTCTGTCTCCTTCAACTCTCTTGTCCAAACGAATAAGCATGTTAATCCGTTGTTTTTTTTTTTTTTTTCCAAGGAACTTTCTTAAAAAGATCGCAAACCTTATGCTTAATGTATAATCGTATTCTAAATTTTTAAAAAGTGCGATTAAGTCATAAAGGTTTTGAATCAAATGTAGTGAAATCCTTCCCAACAACCACTTGGTCTTCCTGATGACCACTCAACCAAATTTGCTGACATGGCATGTCGGAATCCTGCATCAATTTTCAAATAGGTATTGCTCTCTGGTGATCAGTACACAAGTAGATTCAGATTAAAGTCTATTAATCACTTACTTAAATAATCACGGATGAATATTAGAAACCAGCATTGACATTGAGGGGGGAAGTTCCATAAGAGGACTAGTCGCTCAACTTTTCAAATTAGAAAAAATGAATGAAATTGAGCAAAATAATCATGAACCTTACCTAAATATTAGCTGATAAAACCTATATTTGATCGACTTAAAAGTACTGCACTCACGACTAAGGAATTTCTAAAGGCTAAAGATCTTCGGTTTGTAGCAGGCAATAGTGTTTTTCTTCCAATTCTTAGTTACAGGAATTGCTAGTGAGACTCTCCTAGTTAATATAATCTACATGCTAATTTGAACTCAACAAAGGAAATAAAGATTGACTGGCTCAAACATGATAGATACGACCCGTTGAGTTTGAGTGAATTATCTTTTCTTTTGGCCTAATTATCTCTAACATTTAGAAGAGGTGTTTGGCCTCACGGCATAGTCTGCCGAGGTCCACCAAGCCGGGGCCAAGACAAACAATTTTCTTCTTTAGCTCGGTACTTAGAGCTAGATCTGCTCATTGGTCGAGTCTTCTAACTGGTAGGCTGAATATCTAATGGCGATGGTATACTAATTACACATCACTTTGTAAATGAAATCTATCGATTTTAGCCTCAGTAATACAATTTTGATCAACTAACAGATTGTCCATCTTTTCAACCATTCGATTCCATATATGCTCTTCTTAATCAGCTTCTTCCAGAATTCTTATTTTAGTATATTTTTTTAACTTTTTGTCCCGGAAATGAATTGCTTCTCCAATTAGATGTTTCATTTAATTAAGTCAGCTAATATAAAGCCATGAAACTAGTTTAAGTTCAGACGTTGCAACTTACTACACAAATTATGCTCAGGGGATGACTTCTCATCGCCGGAGAGAAGATGAACAACACCGGACTAGTTTTGCATTTCAGGCACCTCATTTCTTCAAGATCATACTCTCTCTAAAGGAAGGAGATGTCTGTGTGTTCGAGCTTGTTAGAATTGATAATATTGAACTCAAAGTCTCCATTTTCAGGAGGAATGTCAATACTCGGGCATAAACTCTGGCATGCCCGCAAAAAAATCTCTGCTTCGCAATGTTTTGTTTAGTTAATCAGATCGAAAAAAGCAAAACTTTCTGCTGCAACAGATTGAATGGTGATGTATTTCTTGATTTTTTTTTTTTTTGAGAGTAGTGAACATCGTTACACCTGGACATTGCATCTTTCCAAAATTCCGGGTATGTTATAAGTCGAATTCATGCGGAGCGTGGGATTATAAGATCACTACAATCTGGAACTCAGTTCCAAACATGACATAGAAATTAATGGACGAACAATTGAAATGCGCTCGATGACGCAATGCGGAAAGCATACCAAACCTTCCTCAGGGGATGTCCCAAATCGCTTCTGGAATAGAAGCAGAGCATGCTTGGGTTGATCCAAGTCAAATTCATTATCTCCGATGAGGAAGAAGGGTGGGCCTGAAGCAGCAAATTGGACGATTCCGAGTTGCCGCAGACTCTGCACGGAACAAGGCCGCTTAGCTTTTTACTCATGATGATTTCGAGTTGTGATTTGGGGCTTTTTTTTCGTCAGCAAAAGTCCTAAATTTCGAAACGATCGGGCATTGCAATTGTCAAGTTGGGGGGAAATTCGAAGAGGCGAGGCTTCGTAACTAAATTTACGCGCGTTTTCAATCTTAATTCATGGAGAGATCAAAGGCGTGATTTTGAAATTTCATTTTCTTAAATTTATGGGCTCATCAGATTACCAATTCTAATAGAAGACAGCGTCCTTTTTTTCTTGTTCTTTCTTTTCTTTTATTTTAAACTAATTGGATGTGTATAGAAAGAAAATAACTATTATTTATAAATTGAGAGGTTGCAATCAGGGGCGTCTAACTTAACTAAACTGTTCGGGTGTGCAACAAATTTGAACTGAACCACACCTTGAAATGAGTTCGGTTCCAATCGATTTGATTTTTCGGTTTTCTTTTTTGAAATATTAAAAAGAGGTTTACAGAAAAATGAGAGAGATTGTGTGAATTGTTAATCATCTCTAATTCACCTGAACTAAGAAGAAAATACGCAAAAATTCAGCTCGGTTCAAACTTCGATTCGGTTTTCCAATTTGGTTTTGACACCCCTAATCGTGATAAAGATGATTAGTGTGTTAGTAACCCATGAAGCATTGTGTATGCTATTGTAGAATTTGAGAGCACAATATTAATAGCATGTAGGTATCAAATTGCCTGGTTGGGATTGAGAACTTCAAATTTTTAAGCTAGAAAATACTAGCATAAATGGACATCTTGTTTGCCTTTTTCTTTAGGGTTTGCTCTTATTTATTCTTTTTTCTCATCATATATTGGTTTGCAGAACTTCTACTTGGGAGAGTGTTACTTGCGAATTCGTGAAGAGATACATTTAAAAGAACCGAGAAATTGCGACTCTTAAGTATTTAGATGGATTGTGGCTAGGGCAGCTCAAGACCTATCAACACGGTTGGCCCGCATTCGCGAGAGAAGCTTGTCTGCATCAAACGTTTGTATGCATTGAGCTCACACCGGTAGGGATGATCTTGTGTTCAAAGTCTCGACCTTCAGCAATGCTGATAAGGACCGATTGAGACGAACATGATTTAGGCCCGATTGAGACGAACATTGGAAGTGTCACTTGAGGCTGTCTATCAGCCCTAGTGACAAAGGGTTGTAAACACAAGGTCGGAGGGTTGAAAAAGGCAGTAAAAATCATAATTTAGGAATCTAATGATTTTCAGTTTAAGTATAAATGCCTCCCTAAAGTATCGGAACCTGATAAGGACAATTTTTGTGCAGAAAATATTGGAGTCCGGCAGACGAGAAGGAGCAATTCTATCTTTGGAATATCTTCCCCATCTAATCCTCAAGTTCTAGCTCTTCCAAGCTCTCTCATCCTCTCGAATTCCATTTTAACATCGATGCACTTCAATTGTTGTTGTTACGTAAGTATCATTAAATGAAAATGAGATGTGTTGCTGCATCTATTAATTGTCATTCTGGAAGTTCTCCTTGTCGACGTGTCCCTCACTCTGATACATGTGAAACAACAATTTGCATGTGATAATTGTCATTTTGGGACTGAAGGTTGACCCTTCTTTGAAAAGGAGTAGCAGAGAAAGCCTCTCCTGTGAGGGCGAGAGCGGGAGCAAAATCAGGAGATAGGGCTTTGCTTTTGAGTGGACGAGGGTCTACCAGCAAGTCCAAATTGAAAATTGGCAGACCGATTGGATTTTCGATTTGGGGCTTCTTATGTCGACAAATTCCTTAAATTCAAAGCCGTCGGGCCCTATTGTTAATTTGTGATGGAAATTCGAAGAGACGAGGAGCACGCGGAGCATGGGATCAATAAAATAAAAGGTCAAAAGCAATCCTTCTCAGTTGCCCAAACGGAGAGTTGGTCTATAACAGAGACTTTAATTATGTTCCTTCAAGTAAAATCTATCACAATTGAAGTGGTCATAGAAGAGGAAAGAAAGAATGTCCTGCACCAATTCCATATTCATGAAATATGGGGAGGTCTCTAGAGATCGATACACAGATTTACGGAAAGGTGAATTAAGGATAATTCTTGCCATCCATCAATAACACAAAAGGAAGTTTCAATTAGAGGGCTAGTCTTTCACCTTCTTGCCTTACAAAATGGATGAATGACGTCAACAGATCAATGAATGTAAAACTGAATCGCAATAAAATTTCCAGAACTCATGGTCAGCAGGTATCGCAATGTTCTTGACCTTAGAACATAAAGTAATAACACCATCCGTAAGTGAACTTGCTTGTCTCCCCTCAAATAAATCATTAGCAGTAGAACTATCCAGCAGCTCCTATAAGTCAGACACAGCCGGATCAGAAGAAACAGGACTGCTAGGCTTCCCCTTTTTGCTGATGAGATTGCTGAAGCGACCATTGACTTCCGCTCCATAGATGTGCCCCATCTTGAACGTTTTGTCTCCAAGTATCTCTTCTCCTTTGTATGGGAGTTACTAGGGGGACTGTCTCAGCAATCATCAGGCCATAATCTTTGAGCCCCACGTACTTCATCAGCTTCATAGTTCTGACTCCCTGGTAGTCAATATGTTAAGCACTAATACAGATGTGTCAAATGGTGTAAAAAGAAATGATGGAGTGATTATTTAGAGTAATTAGATCTCGTCTTTTTAAGACAAGAAGTTGAAGCTCCGCTTTAGTGACCAGCTTCCTTTAATAGTCCTACAAAATGATGTACAATTTCTGAAACTGTTGCCTCTCACATCAGTATAGTTTCTGACTTAAGGAAGAAATACCTGAACACCGATTCCATACTCTTGAGAGTAAACAGGCAATCCAAGTTCCACATTTGCTTCCATGGAATCATGCCCACCATCCTGCAGGTTATAGGCACGTAATATGTGCCTCGAACCTATTCCTCTCCTTTGTGCCCTCAGGGGTAGACCAGCACGGCCCTACCAGCCGCTTCTATCTGCTGCATCGCAAGTGCAAGCTGGTCGCAGTTGCATCTAGCAGATCCAAACATGTCTCCTGGGATGCATCCTGAGGATACCCTCACAAGGACATCTTGATCACCTCCAACGTCACTCTGTTCAGAAGTTATACAATAAAGTATGAATCACATGATGGGAAATATTGCTGTCTGAAGGGAGGACATAAAATACAAAAAGCTAGAGATACTGCTTTTCATCAAAATTACGGCATTCCTATATCAATTGCAGACACATACAGGCTCCTTATCAATCATTTCATAGACTATAAGAAAGAATTATTGTTCCCAGCAGTTCACTAAAATCCTAAGAATCATTTCTCCTGGTGTTAACTTTCCTGTCCAGACAAAATTTGTTATCCAACTAAGATAAATTCGGTACTCCAAATTATGATTGACACATGATTAGACATTTTTTTACAAGCTTCCAAAAACATTTAATGGAGTTCCACCCAAAAGATACCATCAATTTTTCAGTGGTGTGATTATTCAACTCTAAAGCTTGACAGCCTGCTCTAGTAAAATCATTGTCAAACAAAATCATGCAATGGAAATACATAAGATGAAGCACAAATTGAAGTTGTGCTGAAAAATTGGACTGCTACAAACAAGATCTTCTAAGTTTACAATTAATCAATTCAAAACTCTCTGTTCAATAGTTTCTGAATTCTTAAAACAGTTTTAGCAATTAACTCATAATCTATCTCAAATTGACCATTGCAATTTGCTCGATTCCATCTAATATCGACCTATAGCAATGGGCTGCAAAAGGCGCCACATTGTTGGTAATCTTGCAGCAGCAGCACGTTAAACTCATTTATCTCTTTTCCAGCTGTACCTATAAATTTATGCATCTAATGAGTAGTGAATCATTTCTCACTCACACAGTATAAAAAGCTTCTTGATATACGAGTCAGAATACAAGCTAGATGTTCTATCCCTATTTCCTGGTGATAATGCTGAGAATGCACCTCAAACTCTGCGTCAGTAAGACATGGATTTTGAAACGAGGTATATACAAGGAAATGTACATAAAGATAACTGGGACCACAGGCTCATTGACAAAATTTGACAAGAATCCTGGCCATTCATAACCATATACTAATCTAACGACACCATACACATAAAAAATTGTGAGAAACAACTCTTCAGAACCCCCAAAACCATTGATCTGCATGGTGTTGACGACCGGAATAACAATCACAAGCTTAAAGCATAAACTAAACTTGAGACATCAACAGACCAAAATAGCTTATGCTTCTCTCCCTTTTGCTATGCAAAACAACAGCCCAACAGTAGTAACCCATAAGAGACTCTATTTTCCCACCCCACCCAGGGTTCCAAGGTTTCTACTCTTAATTTATCCACTCCCAAAAAGGGGAGATGCTGCAGCGACAACATCTTGACCAAAAGAGCCAACACTTAAGAAGTGACGGTTGCAGCTGAAATTGGATTTGATTGTCCTTAAAAAGTATTTTGCATTGGATTGCTGGGAAGAGAATTTTTACCTGATTAGATCAGCAATAGATGCATTTTTCAAGTTCTCCCGATGTGCAAACCCATGAAGCTTAGGTAATCTTGCCATGGAGCCATCATCACCCACTACCTCACAAAGAGAACTGCCACAGGTTAGCAAACACAGCAAGATCGACAGAAGCCTCTGTATCCGCAGCTCTTTTTCAGGACACCGCCCTCCCTGTACTTCAATGGGAAAACATGTCCCGACCTGTTGAAATCTTCAGGTTTTGGAATCTCTAGACGCAAGAGCCAAAGCTGTTGCTGCCCTGTCACGCATTGATACGCCTGCAGTCGTCCCATGCTCTGCATCCTACAACAATATTGCTTAACTACCATCCATTACAAGGTAAGAGAAGATGTGGTTAAAGAAAATAACTAAGCGTCTTGCTCTCCGGAATCACCGCAGTGAGATCAGACGAATGACCATTTCGCGAAGAAGGGTCGGCCTGAAGCAGCAGAATTGGAGGATTACGAGTTTCGGCAGCCTCGGCATGAAACAAGGCCGCTCGGATCTTCGCCATGAAGGTCAAAACGATCGGGCACTGGCATTGTCAATCTGTGGGGAATCTTTCAGCAGAAATGCAAGCGTTTGATGAAGGTCACTTTTTGGAGAGTCAGTCTCCGATGGAGATTAGAATCTGACGAGACAAGAAAGAGCAATTCTCCACTAATATCAACTTGGACCATCTTCTCCCTTCAGATTTGAAGTGGTGATGGAAAGAAGATGGATGGAGGGAGGGAGGTGGGGGAAGAAGAGGAGGGAACGGGGTCCAGGCTTTGCGATGGCTGAGCTCACCACAACGGACGTTATAAAATAAGAAGTCTTTTTCTTCTCCCTTGACGACGTGGAAACAAGTCCTCATGGGGCGCAGTATCAGCTGAAAGCGCTCCAAGCGCTATTACATCGGGTTGCAATTCAATGCCGACTATTTCATCCCCGAGCAGAGTCTCGCTGACAGCAACATTGCCAAGGTAAGACAAAGTTTCACCACGGCCGATATCACCGCAGTTAGGTGGGCCCGAAGCAGCCAATTGGATGATTTTGAGATTTCTGCAGACTCCGCATGAGACAAGGCCTCTTCTTGCGTCAACAAAGGGCCCTAACTAAGAAGATCAGGCACTGCATTGTCAATTTCTGGGGAAATTCGAAGAGACGCACGTGGATGGCGATGCTCATGCTCTGTTTTATAATCAACAAATCTGATATCATGTTGACGTGCCTGCTCTGTTTTCACTGCTTTATAACCGAGAGGATGTAGTAGAGGCGATCAGTGTTCGTAACCCATGAAGCGTTACCATGGGAGTTCAAAAATAGTGTACGCTATTGTAGAGTTCGAGGACACAATATTGATGGCATTTTGGCTTCAAATTGCTGGATTGGGATCGAGGACTTTAGATTTTTATGCTAGAAAAAAGCAGCATAATGTATATTTAGTTGGCCTTTTCTTCTTTGGTGTTTGCTTCTATTTATCCAGTTTCTCATCGTATATTGGTTGCCATAATATCCACTTGGCATAGTGTTACTTGCGAATTCGTAAAGAGATGACATTAAGATGAATTGGTAAATTGAGACTTTTAGGTATTTAGACAAATTGTGGCCAAGCCAGCTCGGGACTAGGGGTGCTTGATTCCCACCCAGGAATAGTGAACTAGCGCATTTAGTCCTGAAACCGAACCAATATCCTAAGAAATCGTCCAAAACTGACTGGTTGGTAGGGTCCAACCAATTCTCGGTTCGGACAGTTCCTTTTGGTTTGTTAGAATATTTAAATAATAAAATAAACAACGCCTTCATCTAACAACTTAAACTTTTAGAACAACAGTAGTCCCATAAAATCCCACATAATATCAAAGTTGAAGATCTTGAGTTCAAATCTTACTGTGCTCCATTTGCCTCCTCAATTTCCACGCTTGATACTAGGTAGAAAACCAGACCAAGCATGAGGGGATCACTAAAATATTTAAATAATAAAATAAATCATGCCTTTCTCTAACAGTTTAAATTTTTAGAACAATCACCAGTAGTCTCACAAAATTTCACATGCTCACACCTACTCAGGACCTATCAACACAGTTTTGCAGCAAACATATCCAATGGTTGGCCCACGTTCATAAGAGATAAATCAAACAAGGAAACTATGTTGATGAGGACTTATTAACCCGGGGAATAGTGTGTTTAACTCGGTGAGGGTTGAACAATTGTGATTATACGGTTTGGCCATTTTGATGCAATGACCGGGAAAAAGAGTTACAAGATAGCTTTGTATTATTCTATCACCAATTAAAGTGTATTGAAAGAAGATTGATAACTTCGGATTTTTGACTACATTCATGTGCGTCTCTTACGATTAATCCTTTATGGCCTTATAAGAATGAAAAATAGTCGAAGCGGAGAGAAATTTTATTGGATGAATGTGAATTCTATACTCCACATATTCCTATCGTGGGTGTGTCCACGTACCGCAACCATTAATACAAGAATCATTTATATAACTTGCCAATTGATAATTGATTAATACACCAATAAAATTTCAAGGCAGAGGATCTCCATTTTCATTGGACATGTCAATAGTCTTTTCATCATATTCCTATATGATTTGGGTCTGCCTATGAGATTATGCACATGTGGTCTGGTTAACATTTCTTGTGTTAGTCATACTACCTAGTATGTTCTTACTCATAGATGATTTGTTGATCAAAAATCAACTTGGTGGATTTTCCCGGGCGGGGTTTTAAAGGTATGCATCAATGGAAGAATGCAAACCGCAAGTCTTAAATATTTGGACGGATCATGGCCAGTGAAACTCCTTTATTACCCTCAAAATGGCATGAAAAAAGCTCTTTGCCGGTTGGGCCGCATTTCAAGGAGGAACTTCTCTAAAGGAAGGAGATGTTCGCGTGTTCGAGCTCGTTGGCATTGATAATATTGAACTCAAAGTCTCCTTTTTTACTATTATTATTTTCGATATACCAATTACGTAAACTTTCACATGCTAATCAGTAATTTCAGAGTCTGTGGCAGCACAATTGAAACCATTGATAGATATATTAATGGAAAAAGAATAGAAAATGAGATCAAATGAGTGGTTAATTTGCTTCTTTTTCTCAAGGAACAATCAGGTGTATAAATAATCACATTATTGTCGCATTATCTAATGGTGGTCCATTCTTCAGATAACATATTTTTGGGGAATGTCCTTTTAAGATAAGATCGTAGATAAGCACCACTAAATTAGACCACCCAAAGATGCAGTTAATTAACCTTATGATTTATTTCTGTGACCATTAACTAATTACTAATAGAAAAAGGAGGATGCCCATCTAAGTTTGTGCCTAACTATGATTTCTGTGATCATTGACATGGGGTTGGGAAATTAGTATAGGCCATACCAAGTGATAATTACATGGTTTCATTGTTGAAAGGGTGGCGGAAATTCCCAAAGCAATACTCATTGGTCATGGTCATCTCATAATTTTCAATTACAAAGGGAACTCTATTTTTCACAAAATAATATCCAACAAGAGCAATTCGGAAATAGATTATTTGCCAATCAGCGGCAAACTATCAAACCTCGGGAGCGAATTTCTCTCAGCAAAAGCGGGAGATGTCGTGGAAGCAGAAGATATGAAGTGAAAAAAACAAAAAAAAAAAAAACTCTTTCTCGAGCTCCAGATAGATTTAATTTCAAGAGCAAGAGGCATTGGTGTGCTTCATTTGAAAGCTCATGCGATTGCACTTGCAGGTTGCAGCTCCTTGAAGCCCATCGTCTTTTGTCCTTGTCATAATTCCTTCAACATCATGGCTGGTCCTTGTCCTCATCCTCGTCCTCGCCGGAGAGAAGACGGAGTTGTTACTGAGCAGGAGACTCCTCCAAGTAGTAGCCTTCCCTTCTTCATACTCTCTGATACGCTGATTCGCTAGTTCAGTAGCTTTAATCAAATTAACAGGCTCATGAAAGTCATCGATCTTAATTAACCGGCAAATCAAAATCATTTTTTTAGGAAGCGACTGTCCATAAATAGCTATTTTCAGTTAAGTCACTGTGCAATTGCCACTCCTCATAAGCTGATGCACCGATCATCTCTCAAAAGCATCCAAATTCATGTCCTTAACACGACCTAAGGAAGGGCTTCCATGGGTGTCCTATTCTTGCCATAACCATGAATCATGGAATTTCAAGCAAATGCATTCTTCCCGGAAACTAACATTTGCTCATTCCATAGGCGAAACACGAAATCACAGTGTTCCAAGAGCAATCATCCCTGTACAGCATGTAACTAAGGGATCCAGAGACTCACCCACCGCTCCCATCCTCATGTATCCTTCGATCATCGTTTTCCGAGTGAAGTTATTCCTATGAGTTTCGACCAAAAAAAGAAAAAAAAGTTATTCCTATGAGGCATATCGTCAAACAGTCACCATGCATTATCCGTTTGACCGAACATGGTTTGCGAGCATGACGGTGCAGTTCGAGTCTTCGAGAGACTAATTACCTTCTCTTGAAAAAGCACGTAGGAACAAAGCATAAGGAGGCCTTCATAACCAACCGCAAATTAGGACAGACCATGGCAACTTAATTCTCGACGATGAGTGGCAGTGACAGAGGTGAAATCTAGAGCTGGAACAGCGAATACCGAACTGAAGAAGTGTTGGATCTCTCTCTCTCTCTCTCTCTCTCTCTCCGGCGTTTCGTCAAACGTGTGGTTACCCCAATGAGGACATAAGAACAGAGCAACCGCGCGGGACAGAGGTAGACCTTTATGGTCGAAGAAGAGATTCAAACTTCTCAATCAGAACAAACGGCGACGAGGATGCATTGATGAAGAAAACCCAGCAACGGATAGTCGGGATGACGACGAGATCATCGCAACGCCCAGGCGCCAAGTCACACAATAGGATCGGAACACGAGATTTCTGCCACCGCCATCACTTCGGAACCTCTGGCAAGCTTCTCAGGCTCCTAATCTTGAAACCATTTGCTTCGTCGATTCCTTGAATCCACTGAATGATGAGGACGCTAGGTAACCATGGAAATCCAGCGATGGAATCGCCCGGGATACTCAGATGCGACGCGAAAAGGATCCAAGATGCAACCAAGGATTAGTCACGTGGGCTGTGAAGATAGATCATCCCATAATCTGTTACAGTAAAATTTCCAGTAACGGGTTTTTCTTTTTACATGGTAAAAAAGTGGTTCGTATTAGCTAATAAAATTAGGCAAGTGGATAAATGAATTCTAACATGACTAACCCATTGCTAATTGATTGGCCATTGACGTGGCAATTAAGCACCGACCAAAAAAAAAAAAAAAAAAAATGTGGCAATTAAGCAAATCCTCTGTCATATGACAAAGATGACAAATAGGTAAATACATAATTTTCTCACAATTTGCCACCTCAGCATAACAACCTAAAACACACCATCCTCTAAGCATCTCCCATTTCCGTTCTTTTTTCTCATCCAAATATGTGAAACTGTCGTTTCATTCCATTTTTTTTTTTTATTTTTAATTTCAAGTTTCAAAATTGTATCTGACGTTGGAAATGATTCCTCCATCCACCATCTAGTTTCCATCCTCATAAAATTTAAAATCTTGGAATCTTAATCCACAAAGTTCATTTTTTGTCCAAGATTTTCTGGCACTGATATTACAAAGATGATGCTAGATGGTAGGAATTCAGTTCTACTCAATTAGATTTTCTCTCTCTACTTGCTTTTCCAGTTAAACTTGTGGAAATTGCACGAATTGCATATGCTTTGCTGTGTTTAAGCACATTGGATGAATATTGATCTCATTAGTAAATATGAAAGAACTCTTTCTTTCCTACATCTTACGGGTCTACATATGTAGACGTGCCATTTAGTATTCTACTTAAATAGAAGCTGGACTTCCGTCGGAAAGGTGGATCTTTAGGGATTGTAACGGTGTTTCTCCATTACTTGTAAAGGTTGTAATGGTTGTGGTTTCCCGAATTATACGAATATTTTAAATTGTTGAGACAACTGAAGTGACTTTGCAATTAGCATTTCTTGTGTTAGTCATCATTTGTTGATCAAGAATAAACTCTGCAGACTGTCCCTGGCGATTTTGAAGGGAACGCATCAAGGGAAGCATGCCAATCGTGGCTCTTAAATATTCGGACTGATCATAGCAAGTGAAGCTCCTGTACTACCCCACAACGTGGCTCGAGAAAGGTCTTTGCCTGTCAAGCTGCATCTCAGAGAGGAACTACTCTAAAGGAAGGAGATGTCTGTGTTTTCAATCTTGTTAGCATTGATACTATTGAACTTGAAGTATCCATTTTCAAAAGGAATGTCAAGACTTAGGCGTAAACTTTGGTATGCCTACAGAAAATTCTATCCTTCGCTATATTTTGTTTTGTTAATCAGGTCAAAGAAAGCAAAACTCTCTGCTGCAAGTAATTGAATGGTGATGTATTTCCTGATGATTTTCGGAAAGGGGTGGACGTTACAACTGGACATTGCATCTTCCAAAATACCAGGTACGTGTGTGACTAATTTCCAACCTCTTTGCGCATTGCGTGTTCATTCGACAAATAAAAGGTCATAAGCAATCCTTATCTAACGCCAATATGTAGAGTTGATCAATAACAAAGACTTTAGCATATTACTTGAACTTGAATTAAGGAAAACTCTCGCAAGCCATCGATTACATGAGGAAGTTTAGATAAGATGGTTAATCTTCACCTTTTCGCCTCACAAAATGGATGAATGACATCAATAGAACAATAATGAATCTTAGACTAATTTTAAAACTGGATCGCCATAAAATTTCCATAACTCATCGTCAGCAGGTATCCCAATGTTCTTTACCTTAGAGCATTTAAAATTAAGTAATAGCACCATCTGTCAGTGAACTTGCTTGTGACCCCCCGTGTAAACATTAGCAGTCGAACTACTTAGCAGGTTCTATGAGTCAGACACAGCTGGATCAAAAGAAACAGGGCTGCTCGCCTTGCTGTTTTTGCTGATGAGATTGCTGAAGAGTCCATTGTCTGCTCCATAGATGTGCCCATCTTGGAGCGTTTTGTCTCCAAGCATCTCTTGTTCTCCTCAGGTTCTATGAGTCAGACACAGCTGGATCGAAAGAAACAGGGCTGCTCGCCTTGCTGTTTTTGCTGATGAGATTGCTGAAGAGGCCATTGTCCGCTCCATAGATGTGCCCATCTTGGAGCGATTTGTCTCCAAGCATCTCTTGTTCTCCTTCGTTGCGGGAGTTACTAGAGGGATTCTCTCAACAATAATCAAGCCATAACCTTTAAGACCGATGTACTTCATCTGCTTCATAGTTCTGACTCCCAGGTCACGCAACATCTGCAGTATTAGTCAATATGTTAAGCACTAATACAAATGCTATAAAAAGATTAACGATGGAGTGGTTCTTTTAGAGTAATTTAGATCACGTCTTTCTAAGAGGAGAACTTGAAGCTCTGCTTTAGTCATCAGCTTCGTCTAGTAGTCCTATAAAATGTTTTACAATCTCTGAAACAGTTGCCTCTCACATTAGTATAGTTTCTGACTTAAGGAAAAAATACCCGAGCACCAATTCCATACTCTCTGTAGTCAATGGGCAAACCAAGCTCGGGAGATGAAGTGCATTTGCTTCCATGAAAAGAATCACGCCTATCATTACAAAATCATATCTTCCAACACTGTTATAGGCGCGTGTAATATGTGTTGTTTTTGACAAAGAGGTTTAGTAAATATATCCTTAAACCTTTTCTTGACAATCTTCCTTCGTGCCCTTCTATATGCTTCGTCCTCTCATTTAGTACAGGATTTGCTACAAGCTTAAATGCCGAATCATTATCACAGAAGAGTAAAGTTGGCCCTTTAACAGGAGCTTCGAAATCCAGAAGTAGACCCCTTAACCAGACTATCTCACATACAGTTTTGGCCATAGATCGGTATTCAGCTTCAGCCGATAATAAAGATACAGTAGATTGTTTCTTTGTCTTTCATGAGAGTAGTGATTCCCCAAATTTAATGCAGAAACCAGTAATAGACCTCCTACTCATAGGGCATGTGGCATAATCTGCATTGCAATAGGCTGTCATCTCCATGTTGCACTTTCGGGAAAGAAGTATTCCCAAACCTGGACAGGTCTTCAAGTATCTCACAATCTTGAGGGCTGCATTCATGTGAGATTGCTTCGGACTGTGCATAAACTGACTAAGAGTCTGTATTGCATAACAAATATCCGGCCTAGTCATGGTGAGATATATCAATTTTCCTACTAGTCTTTGATATCCTGAGGGATCTTGCAACATAGGATCATCAGAAGAAGAGGATACGCCAGTGTCATAGCCGACAAAAGTCAGTTTAGCATTTTGCTCAATAGGAATGACTGATGGTCTACAACCTAATAATCCTGCTTCTAATATTATTTCCATCACAAATTTCCGCTGACTTAATGAGATGCCCTGATCTGAGCGAGCTATTTCAATTCCAAGAAAATACTTAGGTGACCCTAAGTCTTTGATATGAAAATTCGAATGCGGATACTCTTTAAGTTTTTTAACAGCAGAATCATCATTCCCCATGATAAGGATATCATCAACATAGATCATCAAGTAGATGGATGACATACCTCTTGTCCAGGTGAATAAGGCATAGTCATACTTGGATTGCTTGAACCCAGCAGCCAAGAGTGCACTGGTGAATTTAGCGTACCATTGTCGGGAGGCTTGTTTCAAGCCATAAAGAGATTTACGGAGACGACATACCTTCGACTCCCCCTATCTCCGTAATCCTGGTGGAAGCTCCATATATATTTCTTCATCCAGATCACCATGTAAGAAGGCATTATGGACATCCATTTGATGTAATGGCCAGTCACGAAAAGTAGCAATAGACAAAAAAGTACAAACCATGACATCCTTTGCTACAAGAGAAAATGTTTCGTGATAGTTGAAACCTTCTCATTGAGTGAAGCCTTTTGCCACCAATTTGTATCTTTCCACAGAACCATCTACTCTGTATTTTATCTTATATACCCATTTACATTCAATAGGTTTGCGATGATCAAGCATTGACACAACATCCCAAGTGTGATTTTCTATTAATGCATGTAATTCAGATTCCATGGCCTTTTGCCAACGAGGATCATCTTTGGCTTCATTATAGCTAGAAGGTTCTTGATCTTCAGAAATACGGCTTATGCAACATAGATGTTCCGTTGACAATTTATCAAAGGAGACATAAGAAGAGATGGGGTATCGAGTACCTGATGATTTTGAAGAACCACATATATAATCTTTCGTCCAAGTTGGTGGTCGAGTGATTCGATGAGAACGCCTCTGTGACACCTGGGGTGTGGATAATTCTTCAGTAGTTATTGTTTCTGAAGTATCCTCCAACTGTGTTGGTTCTTCATGTAACAATTCTTCTATATATGACTGCTCAATGGAATTTTTAGTAGGATTCGCAAGAGGTATTGTAGGCAAGACATCAACTTCTCTTGGAGGAGTAGGAATAATAAATATTCCTTTAGGTGATGAATGGTCTTCCAATAAGAATTGGCGATTTGTCTGCTCTTCTTCAGGTAAAGATGTTAATGAAAAGGGAAAAACATCTTCATGAAATACAACATCCCTGCTGATAAAGAAATTTCCTGTAGAAGGTGCATAAAGCCTATATCCCTTTTGCAAAGTTGGATAGCCCATGAAAATGCATTGAGTAGCTCGTGGTGCCATCTTATCTCTATGGCCCACTGTAGCGACATAGCATAGACACCCAAAGACTCTGAGATGAGATAAATTTGGCTTTCTCCCATATAATAACTCAAAAGGTGTATTTCCCTTTAAGATGCGTGATGGCATGCGATTGATAAGGTATGCTGCAGTAATCACACAATCTCCCCAAAACTTTTCGGGAATAGAGGCTTGAAATTTAAGCGCACAAGCCACTTCTAAAAGATGGCGATGTTTTCTCTCAACAACTCCATTCTGTTGAGGTGTGTAAACATAAGAGCTCTCATGCAATATCACATTTATAGTGAACAAGGAAGTACATTCAACATTAAAAAATTCTTTTCCATTATCAGTACGTATCCTACGGATTGGTTTCTAGAATTGAGTTTTGGATAAGGAAAGAAATGTCTTTAAATGAGAAAAGACCTGGTTTTTGGATTGCATGAGGAAAATCCATGTGGCACGAGAGTAGTCATCCACAATTGTGAGAAAGAACCTTGAGCCATCATGATTTAAAGTATGATAAGGCCCCCAAACATCAGCATGAATAAGAGAAAAGATTTCTTCTGTTCGAGAAGTGCTATTCTGGAAAGGAGCACGTGTTTGCTTAGCCATGGGACAAATGGGACATTTAGGATAAGGAAATAACGCACTATGCCCAAAACGTTTATGATTAAGGAAATTAATGCCATTGGTAGTAGCATTACACAGAGATTTATTGAATTCAACAGGAGATAACTTTAAAAGGTGTGGAAAATCCAACCAAAAGTATAATCCATGGCTGACTCTACCCAAGCCCATCAGTGTCCCAGTCGAACGAGCTTGAAAGAAACATTTATCAGAATGGAAAAGAATGTGGCATGAATTTTCTTCATAGGCTCGAGCAACTGAGATCAGATTGAAATGGAAATCGGGTACGTAAAGCACGTTTTTAATAGTAATAAGAGAACTAAGCTTTACAGTCCCAGTCATTGTAACTTTGGTAGTATTTCCATTTGGAAGTTGTACTGGTATAGGAAAAGATAATTTAATAATATCTGAAAGTAAATTCCTGTCACAAACTATGTGATTACTAGAACCTGAATCAATAATCCATGCATCCTTTGAAATTGAGTTTATCAAATAATAGGATGTACCGTGAAGCTGCCCCCTTTATCCGAGGGATCCAATTTTTTCAAAGTTTCCATCAGCTCGTTATATTTTTCATGGGTAATTGATTTTCCCATTTGCTGACCTGACACCTAAAAAACTGAGGAAAATTTCCCTTTTTCTTTTTCTCTTGGCCTTCCATGCAATTTCCAGCAATTCTCAATTGTAAGGTGCGGGCGCTTACAATAATCACAGTAAATCTTACCTCTTCCTTTTGGCCCATTTTTTGCATTTGAATTGGGCCTAATGTTGGATTGAAAAGCTTGGGCCAAAATAGGCCCATATGGGCCATCGGATCCTCCAAGAAATGGGCCGTGTGAGCCATCCAGCCCATTGGTGCCAGGCGATCGTAAGCCGTCCAATCCGATTAAATAGCTGCTGCGGGAGCCGTCGGATGGGCTTAAGAAAACAGAACGTGAGCCGTTGGATGGAGCAAAGATGATGCTACGCGGGCCGTCCGATCCTATCGCCCCCTAGAACGATTGCAACCTGTCCGATTGATAGTGGAAATGATCTCCACCATCCGTGCTGCTCTTAAAAAGTGATCTAGGGTTTTCGTTTTCGAAGAACCCTAGATCCGCCTCTCTCCTTCCCGAGTCTCTCTGTGACGAGCGGAAATGGCTCTTTGCGGCCAGAGCAATTCTGTCTCCTCCTTTGCCGTGGTCCCCCGATCTTTGTTGGCTCTCCTCCTGTATGGAGAGTTGATAGATTTGGCCGAGACTTGACAGAGGCTCCATGGTAAGTATATGGGATCGGAATGGCTGGTATGCTTCGTTGAGGATGAGAAGGAGTCTGGTTGTTTTCTCCCTTTCTCGCATCTGCTTGTATTGTTGTTGGATATGATCAAGCCAATCGAATTTTTCCTCGGCTACCTCCAACTCATTCCACAGACTCGAAAGTTTGTTATATACTGTTGCGATGCTCATGTTCCCCAGTTTCAAATCTGAAATTTGCTGTGTTAGGTAAAAAAATTTCACTTGATCGAGTTTTCCATACATCTCCCTTATGCTTTCTCACATTTTCTTCGAATCCTCCGTTAGGGGAAGCCCAGCCGCGACCTCGGGCGCGATGCAGTTTCCAATCTAGATTCTTACCAATTGGTTGCATCTCCTCTAGATTCGTGCCATTCTCTCGTCGAACGGAATCGGGAACGATCCGTCGATGAAAACTTCCTTGTATTTTGTTATAAGTGCCCGCCGGAATTTGCGTGACCAACTTGAATAATTTTCTACACTTGTCAATTGCTAACTTATAATCTTCGCTTACGGGCCGTCGCCATTTGTTGTATACAATGGATCGCTAGGTTCTGGCTGGCCACTGGTATTAAGAAATTGATATGGGAAGAATCCCGATGCAGGAGTCGGGAAGGGATTTGTTCCCTAACCCGAACCCCCGAGGCCGAATCCGTAATCCGCATTTTGGAATCCCTGACCTGGTACAGTTGTTCCGCCCGTCTGCTCTGGGCTAATGCTAGGGTTTGCCCCGTCACTAGTTGATGGACCTGCTTCAACTCGCACGCTGCTGTGGTAGCCAGGCAATGATGTGTTGGGGATAGGCCCAGGATACCATGAATATGGCATCCATTGGTAAGGGTGACCTACGAATGGTTGCCCTGTAATTGCCTAAGCCTGTTGTTGCCACGGCACGTGCAGAGGTTGGCCCTGGATTTGTTGTTGCTGTTCTAATGCAAGGACTATAGCGGCTGGACCTCGGTATTCCAAGGCTCGTGTTGAAGCGTCTGATGCAGATTCATCGACGGGAGGTGAGGTAAGATCTGGTGGTGTTGTCATGTTGGAAAAAAAAAATTGATTCCTCTCGTTATCTCCTCTATGCATATCGGTTCCTTCCAGTGCAATCAAGGATTTTGATTCCTTTGGCAATACTGTTCGAAAGTCGAGGCTGGTGTATGAGGCAATCGGAAGTGGAAGCAAATCGCCTCAAAACCGAAATGGCTCGATACCATGTCGAAAAAGAAGATGAAGATAACGATGCTCGGGAGATGAAGTGAGAAGAAGCAATTGTCTTCAATTTCATTGATATTTTTCTGTACATGTAATTTTGTATTTAATTACAATGAAGAGAAATAATAAAGGAAATTCTATATTTGCCTATCTTTTTCTATCCTAAAGTATATTAGAATTCCTATCAAAAGAGATTACAAAATCATATCTTCCAACACAAGTGCAAGCTGGTTGCTGCAGTGGCATCTAGCAGATCCAGATATGTCTCCTGGGATGCATCCCGAGTGTACCCCAACAAGGACATCCCAATCATCTCCAATGTTGCCCTGTTCAGATGATAAACAATAAAGTAAGAATCACATGATGGGAAATATTGCTGTCTGTAAGAGGACCTAAAATAGGAAAAACTAAGATACTGCTTTTAATCAAAATCATGGCAGTCCAATATCAATTGCAGACATATACAGGAACTATAAGAAGGAATTATTGTTCCCAGCAGTTCACTAATATCCTAAAAATCATTTCTCCTAATGTTAATTTTCCTGTCCACAACATTGTTATCCAAGTAAGATAAATTTGGTACTCCAAATTATGATTGGCACATGATTAGACTTTTTTTTACAAGCTTCAAAATACATTTGGAGTTCCACCCAAAAGGTACCATCAATTTTTCAGTGGTGTAATTATTCAACTCTAGAGCTTGACAGCTTGTTCTACTAAGAGCACTGTCAAACAAAATCATGCGATGGAAGTACTTAAGATGAAGCGCAAATTGAAGTTGAGTTGAAAAATTGGACAGATACAAACAAGATCTTCAAAGTTTACAATTAATCCATTCAAAACTCTCTGTTTATCAGTTTCTGAATTCTTAAAACAGTTTTAGCAATTAACTCATAATTTATCCCAACTTGACCATTGCAATTTGCTCGATTCCATCAATATCGACCTATAGCAATGGGCTGTAAAAGGCCCGACATTGTTGGTAATCTTGCAGCAGCAGCACGTTTAACTCATTTATCTTTTTTCTGGCAGTACCCATAAATTTATATGAGCAGTGAAACTTTCTTAATCACACAGTATAAGAAGCTTCTCAATACAAGTCAGAAAACAATCTAGATCTTCTATCCCTATTTCCCGGTGATATCGCCGAGAATACACCTCAAAGTCTGCCTCGCTTAGCGGTCAACGACATTCGGACATGAGTTTTGAAAGAGGTAAATACAAGAAAATGTACATAAAAAGTAACTGCGGTCACAGGCTCATTGACATAATTTGGCAAGAATCCTGGCCATTTATAACCATATATTAATCTAACGACACCGCACAAAAAAAAAAAAATTGAGAGAAAACTCTTTTGAACCCAAAATCATTGATCCGCATGGTGTCGACGAGCGGGAATAACAACCACAAGCTTAAAGCATAAACTAAAGTTTTTTTTGGTAAAGAGCATAAACTAAAGTTGAGACATGAATAGACCAAAATAGCCTATGCTTCTCTCCTTTTGCTAAGTAATAGCCTATGCTTCTCTCCTTTTGCTAAGTAAAACAACAGCCCAACAGCCACCCATAAGAGACTCTTTTTTCCTACACCACCCGGGGTTCCAAGTTTTCTACTCTTCATTTATCCACTCCCAAAAAGGGGCGATGCCGCTGGGACAACATCTTGGCCAAAAAAGCCAATACTTAAGAAGTGAAAGTGCAGCTGAAATTGGATTCGATTGGGTACTACATGTCCTTAAAAAGTACTTGCATTGGATTGCTGGGAAGAGAATACATACCTGATTAGATCAGCAAGAAATACAATCTTCAAGCTCTCCTGCTGTGCAAGTTCGCGAAACTTTAGGTAATCTTGCCATGGAGCCATCATCATCCACTAACTCACGAGAACGCCACGAGCACCAATCCGGCAGATACGTAAAGGTCGACGAAAGCCTATGTACGCCCAAACTTTTCGGGATACCACCCTCCCCGTACTTCAATGTTGATGTAGGTCGGAAGCTGCACAATCCAGGAAAATGGTTTCCCTCATGGTACATATATATATATATATATATATATATATATATATATATATATATTCCGAAATAATTCACGATATTATTAAAAGATTCCATAAAAGTTGGAGAGGACGGCCCGCTCAAGAGGAAGGAGGAGTATTCGAAAGTTGGGCCAAGGAGATAAATTGAAATTGGGCCGAAGATGGTTGCGCTTCCTCAATTAAAGCTTGCACCTCCCACCTCACGTCTTCTTCAGCATTACGTCGACCCGAGCTCCAGCAAATTCTCTCTCCTCGACCGAAAACGTTTCCAATCTCCGACCACAGCCATGGCTTCCGTCTGAAACGCCGACAAAGCCGGAACCTTCGTAGCAAAGCCATCCAGTAGAGCTCCCATCTTGTCGCGAAGAATCTCCGAAATAGCTCCAACTGTTTTACCTCCAAAAAATGCTCCGTCGACATTGATTTTCAAGGTACGCAGCTTTGGTAGTGAAAGCTTTATTTATTTAAAGGGCTTAAGGCCCCGTCCGCCCAAGCCGGGCCCCTGAAAAAGCCCGGCCCATGGGAATAGGGGCCCGTGGAGAGAATGGGGTATAAAAGGGAGAGAGAGAGAGAGAAGACGTTGGTTGGAAATTAGAATTCACGTACGTCTTTTCTCTCCCGCGTGTTTTCTCTCTCAAAAGGAACAAGAGGGCATACGGCTTTCAATTCTTCCCTTCAAGGCTTCATCGGATCAAATTCGACCGGATTTTCTTCCTCCATTGGCGTCGGTGTTTAATCTGTGGCTAAAAGGTACGCTCGAATCCGTGGTGTGCTTTAGGATCGGTGATGCGTGTTGTTTTCCCGGGCTTCGTCTTCCGCTTGATTTAGGGGTTCGATTCGGTGTCGAATCCGGTTTTCGGGGATCCGTTATTCCCAACATTGGTGTCGAGCCTGTTTTACGTTTTTCCCAATCAATTCTGATATTTTTGATTGATTTTTTCGCGAAATCCCTTCGGCCGTATGGAACCGGGCGAAAATCCCGACACCCGAGACTTCTTCGGCCATTTTCATGAGTTTTCGAATGTCAAAAACAAATTCGAAAGAACTGGGAGAAAGGCGACGTCAAGACGGGTCCGGAGATGTCTCGAGCGGCCGGCGACGCTGCACGCGCCCACACGCGCGGCCGGAAGGCGCTGCGCGTGGGCGCGACGCGCCCGGAAGCGCTTGATCGCCAGGAGCGTGCGGCACACGCGCCGATCGGCAAATCGGCGCGTGCGCGCCGCCGGCCGGCGAACCGGCAAGCGCCGGTCCACGGACCGACGCGTGCTGACGTCAGCATGACGTCACCCAACGGTCAGTAACCGCTGGGCTGACGTCATCGATGACGTCGGTTGGCCGGGCGGCGACCCGACCCGCGAACCGACTCGACCCAACCCGCTGACGATGGCACGCGCGTGGCATGTGCCGCTGACGTCTGCGTGACGTCAACCCGCGCACGTGCGGCCGGTCCGCCCGAACGGTCTGACCGGCCCTTCCGGTCCGATCGGTCCTTCCGGTCCGACCAGTCCGACGACCGACGAGCGTTGACCGGCGACGAGCGTTGACCGTTGACTTGACCGTTGACTTTGACCGTTGACCCAAAAAAAAAAAAAAAGAGGAAAAGAATATGTTTCTTTTTCAATTAAGTATATGTGGATTATATGTAATCCCTTATTTGTTCTGCATTTGTTGCAGGAACAATGCCTCCCCGAGGTTGCGCACACCTATTCATGCAAAGACCGATGAACAAAAGGAAAGGGCATCTAAGTTGATAGCCGAAATGATCGATCATCGATGGGAGAGTGGTGACTTAATTGATCACATCCTTGAAGTCAACGGGAAAATTCAACAGGTCATATGGAATGGTCGTCCTATGTCACAAATGGTGCGATTTTTCATAAGCACTCTTCCACTTCGAATGGCAAGATGTGTTGAATCGCATATGGGATGTCAACGGAGCGCTTCCTATAAGAAAATTGTGATAGATTTTGTAAATGAATAATACTGCATTGTTACAAGGGAAAAGATCAAGAAATTGAACAAAAGAGGATATTTCCCAGTTCGTGTGCTGACTATGTGTTAGTTGTATTGGCCGATGTATGTTAAGTGTGCTTTGTGGACATATAATGTATTGTTTATTACCCGATTGTTATTGATGTAACAACTGATATGTTAGTTGTATTGATTGAAAGCATTATTGTTTTATTGGAATTCAATTATATGTTGCTTTCTCATTATTGTCAAGTTCTTTGTGGGTAATTAGCTATGGGTAGTTATAGAAGTTTTTGTAGCTTCATAGAATTGATTTTGCATATGACAATCATATTGATGATAGTTTTAAGTTAGGATTTTTGGAGGATGATTGGAAACGTAGTGACCTTTTGATTCTCAAGCCTTACTTGAAATTATTTATTAATATGATGGGTCTATGCAAATTGGGATGCATAAATGATAGGCATTAATAATTCGTGCATATTTTGTCTCGATTTGTTCGGATCAATGGCTTGACCACAAAGAGCATAGTTGTTGAGCTGAACAAAGGTGAAAAGCTCAATGGAGACAACTATGAGATTTGGCAAATGAAAATCCAGTATGTCTTTGGAAGAGCAAGAAGCACTTGAGGCTCTTGTCATGACCATGGAAGAACCCGAAGAGGGAACCACCGCACAAAGACAAAAGAAACAAAGAAGCTTTTTTAGCGTGGAAAAGAATCAACTCTCTAGCTCGCATCACGTTGTTGAGCAGCATGGAAAATGACGTCATGCGAGAGTTTCGGCGTTTTGATAATGCCAAGGAATTGTGGGAGGCATTGGCAGCTAGATATGGTCATACTTCGGTGACTAGATCGAGGCGGCTCACTATCGGGTTTGACTTTTATAAGAAGCCTCATGGTCGACCATGAAGCAACATCTTAGAAAGATGTCAAACATGATAACGAGCTGAAAGATGCTGGCCATGTCCTCACGATGAGCAACAAGTGCAAGCGATGATTCGTTCCTTGCCTCGAGTTGGGAGCATATGAAGGTGCACCGACTCATAATGAAAACATCAAAACCTTTGAGGATGCGATCGTCATCTTGAATCGGAAGAGGACCGCTTTGTTGGCGGCTAAGCCGGATCTTGAACTCTATTATGCTGGTTCTAGCTCAAATGGAGCTTCGAGCTCTAAGCGCAAGCGCCCTAACCGGTTTGATAAGGGGAAAGGCAAGGAAGAAGCGGGTCCTTCGGGGAAGAAACCCAAATTCAACCAACATGGAAGAGGGAAGCGTCCTCGCATGAAAAAGCTTGCAATGGTGAAATGCTACAACTGTGACAAGAAGGGTCACTATGCTCGCGACTGTCGTGAGCCAAAGAAGGTATGCACCCCTTGTACTTTTCAGAACTTTACTTATGTGTCGAGTTAAATGTTCCTAACTGAGTCTAATCCTTTGTGGATGTGGATTCGGGAGCGACAGACCATGTAGCGAAGGATAGAGGATCCTTCGTGGAATTCCGACGAGTACCAACTGGAACTAAGTGGATCTATGTGGGAAACAACTCCAGAGCTGAAGTGAAAGGAATTGGCACATGCCAATTGAATATGCGTGGTGGACGCAAGTTGTTACTTCATGATGTGTTGTATGCTCCGGAGATTCGTCGGAATTTAGTGTCTGTATTAATGTTGGTTAAATTAGGTTTTAATTTGAACTTCTATAGTAGAGGTGTGGATTTGTTTTTAGATACAAATTACTATGGTTGTGGTTATTTTCTGGATGGTTTTATTGTATTGGATATTGAGTATATTAATGCAAATGTTTGTTATTCCCTTATCACATCTTCTAATACCTATGATAATGATGTGAATGTGTGGTATGCTAGACTTGGTCACATTGGCCAACAACGTATGAATAGACTAGCCAAAGAGGGCTTGTTGGGTAACATTGAAAAAGTCGATTTACCCATATGTAAGCATTGCCTAGAAGGAAAAACAACACGGAAACCATTTGGGAAAGGGAAAAGAGCTGAATTTCCTTTGCATTTAATCTATTCTGATGTCTGTGGTCCAATGAATGTGAGAGGAAGGCATGGGGCTGTTTATTTCATCACCTTTATTGATGATTATACTCGATTCGGATATGTCTATTTGATTTCTCATAAGTCTGAAGCAATAAGTTGTTTCAAAAGGTTTATGAACCTGGTAGAAAATCAATTAGACAAGAAAATAAAAACATTGAGATCCGATCGAGGTCGAGAATATTTATCGATGAGTTCAGAAAATTATGTGATGAAAAAGGAATAGAAAGACAGTTGTCTATTCCGTATACTCCTCAACAAAATGGTGTTGCGAGAGAGAAGAAACAGAACCCTCTACTGGAAATGGTTAGGTCTATGATGGCGCATACTAACTTACCTATTACCTTTTGGAGTGATGCATTGTTAATCGCTGCCTATATACTTAACCGGGTGCCTTCCAAATCGTTTACTTCCACTCCATATGAGTTATGGACGGGTAGAAAACCGGACTTAAGTTTTCTTAAGCCATGGGGTTGTGCTGCCTACACACATGAGTCCTCTCACAAATTTGGGAAATTAGGTCCCCGAGAGGAAAGAAGAGTATTTTCATAAGATACTCGAACACTCAAAAGGGTATGTGTTCATTGGTGAGCAGGAAAGTGGGAGTGTAACTGAATATGAATCACAAGATGTCACATTCTTAGAGGATGAGTTTCCTAAGAAGGGCGAAATAGGGGAAGATCACTCCCTATTTGAGACTTTGGATCAAGATAATGATATTGGTGGAGTTCATCCAAGTGGGAGCGTAATAGGTGATATAGCTAGTATGAGAACCTAGAGGGGGGGTGAATAGGTATATAAAAAATTTCCTTGAAGATTGCACAATATTTAAACAGTTAAAGGATTTGCAACAGTTAAAAATCTATCGCAAGACTGAGTAAGGGAAAGAGAGGATTGAACACGCGGTTTATAGTGGTTCGGCTTGATTCAAGCCTACGTCCACTCTTCTGCACTGACAGCCAATTGACTGGATTCCACTATGATCAAAGAGATGTTACAGTGTTGATCTTCCTTGATTTCTAGGTGTGGATGATCTACCACACTCGCTCAAGGTGTCACCAAGTATAAACACTCTCTGTGTATACAATTTCGCTCAAGCTGTATCGACTAACAATCAAGGTTCTTCAGACTCTGGAATTTTTCTATCGATCACACACTTAAAAAAACTAGAACGTCTTCCTTTTATACTCCTTTATGCCATCATAGCCGTTGGCACTTACCAAAGGAATTCCTCCAATCTACCCGTTGGACGGAATCAATCAAGAAGATCATCCGAGCTATTTAAAGAATCGATGATAGCCCATCAATCCCGTTCGCCCATACAATCAGGATCTTGGTTTCCAAGAATAGAACATTCCAAGATTATTTCGTCGACCATCGGATCTTCAATCGATCTTAGATAAGAATCAAAGAATCCGAAATATTTATCCAACCAAAGAATCTTTTCCAGAGGATAGGATCGAATCCTCAACCATATACCTCGGCTTTGGATTTCCTACGTCACTGGATTAGAAAGACTGTCAGTGAGAATAGACTAAAGTCTTGAGTCTTGAGTCTTGAGTCTTGAGTCTTGAATCAAAGTCTTCAGACTTTAAACTGTCGGTCTCCGAACATCCAGACTTAGACTGAAAGAAACGTTTTGTCAGCTTCAAAATATTCTGGAAAGATTTCTCCAACAATCTCCCCCTTTTTGATGGTGACAAAACTTTCTTGTAGATTTGAACAACTTTGACCTGCAAAAACATTTCACAAGCAATATGGCTAACTCATAAAGATTAATAAAACAACCGACTCGCATCCACAGAAAATTGGTTAGTCTTTCATGAGTAATACCATATAACAACACTTGAAATAAATGCAACCAGTCAAGCATCAAAATCCACAACCAATTCAGTTAAATTCACACCCAAGTTCAAGTTCTCAAGTCATACTCAAACATAAACATAACCATTAAAGTCAAAAGATTTTAAAAGATATTGAAAGATGTTGGTTCAAATTGGTTCTCCCCCTTTTTGTCAGCATTAAAAAGGGTGAGAAAGGAGTCATGTCTGCTTGGGAATGCGCACGATCTGGAAATCCCCAATGGAATGGACTACTCCTTCGAGCTTCTTCATGTCTTCCCTCAGTTGAGCTACCTCTTCTCCCTTAGCATTGGCTTGAAGTTGCAGAGCGAGGTCTTTGAATTTATCCTCCAGAGAGACTGAAGATGCTTGTCCAACATTCTTCATGGCTTGGATTTCACGATCCGCATATATCTCGTCCACGCATTTCCGAAGAATATCCATGATACGACGAAAATCTGCGGAATCGTCCGTCTGTACTAGCATTGGCTTTCTCAGATGGTGTGTATGCAGACGATGGCGCTTCTGTTAAGTCTTGCAAATTTGGTTCTGACGTATCGTGACCTTCTTCAGGCAATTGAGAGGCCTGAACTTCTTCTGAGTCTTCTGGAAATTGTCTTAGATCTTGGTACTCGACAAAGCAAGCATGAGGTGTAGACCTCTCTTGCTCGCCAACTCCCCCTGTCTCTAGGACATCGAAAGGGGAAGAGTGATGATCATGCTCTTTATTTCCCTTCTCTCCGATTCATCGGAGACTTTTCTTTTTCTCCTTCTCATTCTCCTTCTTCTTCAGCTTCTTTCTCCTTCTCTCTCTGTTCTTCTGCTTCTCTGCTCTGCTGAAGTTCTGTCGGTTGAAACACAGAGCGTCTGGTTCTTGTCAGTGCATGGATAGTGGGATCTTCATCCTCTTCATCTTCATCTTCATCTTCCAAGATGAGAGTTCGTTTCTTCTTTTTCGATGGAGCACTAATGGCCTCTTTTCCTTTTCTCTTTGAGGCGGTCGAACTCGGAGATTTCACTATGAATTTCTCCATTGCCTTTGAAAGTTCTTGCGACGCATCTTCGTTAACATCTTCAAACCTACCACCATCTTATCACACGGTCGAACACAAAATGTTTGTGGCGGTTTAATATTCATGTGTCTGAAGATCTTGGTCACCGCAGACCGGATAAGGCAATTGTCCTTTGTCTTTCGACATTGCTCGTACATATGGAAGAGAATAGTGTGCGGGAGAGAAAACTTCCGTCCTGAGTTGATCGCGTACATCAACTTTGCTTTAAAAAGAGACACGAAGTCTTTGACGTAGACTTTGGTCTGAGACAGTTGATCACAATCTTATGAAGCACAATGTTGATGGCCTTCATCCTTGAGTAGGTAATTTTCTTCTCTGCGTCCATATCTTTGACAAGATTCAGAGTAGTACGAGCAGGTGAGACTTTGATTGGAAGATAACGTCCTCGTTCAACTCCAACTATGTCCGCCAACATATTCACATCTACCACGTAGATTTTGTCTCGAACACTGAATGAAATTCTATTCGCATCCAAAAATCTAAGATTTGAATAGAAATAAGCGGTCAGTTGAGCATACCCGTCCGTAGAGTCAGAGCAAAAAGTCTCAAGTTGAAGAAAATTCAACTTCTCTCTTAAGTTCATGTTGATGGCGTCCAGGAAGTCAAAATCAACACTTCTAGGGTTTATCACCCCTCTTTTCAACAACTGAAATACACTTTTTCCGATCCTTGGATTTAAACAAATCCATCCGATTTCCTTTCACCTTTGCTGCCACACCCATTTTAGGTTGAAATTCAAGGAACATTTTGTCATCATCATTCCCTTCAATCAGATTTTGTTCTGGCAAACGAGGGTCACTGGGAATGTTCGCAAGTGCCTCCTCTGCCCTTCCTTTAGGCGCAACTCCCAATTCCTCCATTTTCCGCAGAAAGAGATACTCATTTCCATAATTTTTTTCCTTAAGGAAGTCATCTATATATTTTAATGAAGAACCGGAGCTTTTCAACGCACGATAAAGCTTATAGATAAAGGAGGGTCTTTGGACTCTTACTGGGTCGGCTTCCTCAATTATCTCTTCTTCCAGATGTTGACTTGCATCTTGTGGGGTAGGAGGTGTTGAATGACGTGGAGGAGAGCGAATCGGACTTTGTCGCTAACTTGATAAGTCTTCTTCCTCAGTAAGATCGAAGTGAGTCGGTCCCTTCTCCATTCTTTGTGGTCCCCTGCTTGCGATTCTTGATGATTTCCTCGAAGACGACATCTTTCTTTGTCTATTGGAATATTCCTTCACTTGCTTTTCCCAAGAAAAATGACCACTTTCTCGACGACGAACAAGAAGTAGAAACAATATCGAGAGGAGAGTGCCTTTTAGGGTTTTGAAGATTGGGCAAAGAGAAACTGTATATATATATAACTCAGTTTTTGAAAAGGTAAGTTCAATCGGTACAAGGAAAGTGTACGAACACTTTTTTTCAAAAATCAATCACTGCCAAAATTAATCCCTTTTAAAAAGACAAGTTTTCGAATTTCTCATGGATTATAACTGAACAAAAGATCGTACCTTTTCGAGATTAGATAACTAGATGAGAATTCGTACCTTTTCGAATAGCAACTTACAGTCTTTAGCCATGAATGTTTGAGTCTCATGATTTAAAGTCTGAGAGATCAGAGTCTTAGAGTGGGTGAGTCTCTAGACTTTAACTTCTTCAAGCTTCAAAATGTTGAGTCTTGAACGGATAAAGTCGAATTGATTTTTCTCCAAAGGCTTTGTGAATATATCCGCTAGTTGACTCTTCGAATCAACAAATTGAATCGAGATTTCTCCATTTTGAATATGATCTCTAATGAAGTGATGTCGAATCTCAATATGCTTTGCTCTTGAATGAAGGATTGGATTTTTGGTGAGATTAATCGCGCTGGTGTTGTCACATCTGATTTACGTGCATGAGTCTTCAATGCCAAAGTCTTGTAGCTGTTGTTTTATCCATAGAATTTGCGAACAGCAGACTTCCAAGAGCTACATACTCGCCTCGTCGTTAAGAGAGCTACGAAAGCTTTGCTTCCTTGAAAACCAAGACACATCCCGTTTCCAAGCGATTGACAAGTTCCGAAGTGCTCTTTCTATCGACTCGCAACCGGCCGGATCTGCATCCGAGTATCCTAGAAGATTAAAGTCTCCCTCTTTGGATACCAAAGACCGATGCTTGAAGATGAAGCAACGTATTTGATAATACGTTTCACGGCAATGAGATGTGATTCTCTAGGATCGATTGAAACCTAGCACGAGATGCAAACACTCAACAAAATATCGGGTCTAGAAGCGTAAGATAAAGAAGTGAACCGATCATGCTCCCGTACAGCTTTTGATCTACTTTCTTCCCTTCTTCATCCTTGTCTATCTTCTCGAGAACATGACATTGGTATGTCGGTCTTTTTGCACTTTCCCAATCCAAACCTTTTGACAAGATCATTCGCATATTTTTCTTGATGAATGAAAGTTCCTTCCTTCATTTGTTTTACTTGGAGTCCAAGAAAGAATGTTAACTCTCCCATCATACTCATTTCAAACTCATCCTGCATAGACTTAGAAAATTTCTTGCATAGACTTTCATTAGATGATTCAAAAATAATATCGTCCACATATATTTGAACAAGTAAAAAGCTTTTGTTTTCCTTTTTGATAAACAAAGTAGTATCTACTTTACCTTTGACAAAACCATTCTGTAATAAAAACTTACTTAGTCCGTCGTACCAAGCTCGAGGTGCTTGCTTTAGACCATACAAGCCTTTTTCGGTCCCCAAGACGAGTCGGCTTCTTTGGGTCTTCAAACCCAGGTGGTTGTTCCACATAAACTTCCTCATGGATAAATCCATTTAGGAATGCACTTTTGACGTCCATTTGGAATAACCTAAAATTTTTATAACAAGCAAATGCAAGTAATAGACGAATAGCTTCTAACCTTGCTACAGGAGCGTAAGTCTCATCATAGTCTATTCCTTCTTCTTGCGTGTATCCCTTGGCCACGAGTCTTGCTTTATTTCGTACGACTTTTCCTTTTTCGTTCATCTTGTTTCGAACACCCATTTGGCTCCAATAACAGTTTTACCTTTTGGTTTAGATGTCAATTCCCGAGACATCATTGATGTTGAACTGTCTAAGTTCTTCTTGCATAGCTTCGATCCAACTTTCATCGAGATAAAGCTTCTTCTATGCTTTTTGGTTCAATTTCAGAAATGAGAGCCACAAAGACTAGATTCTTCACGCCTTTTTGATCTGGTGCGGATTCCTTCATTGATTTCGCCAATAATGAGATCTTTGGGATGACTAGGATTTGTGCTTCCGGTTACTAGTTGATTTGCCTGGTTGATAATCTCTTTCTTTATTTGAATCTTCATGAGTATCTTGATGTTGGACTTCCGAGTCGAGATGCTTCTTGAGTTGAAGACATTGGAAGGTCTAGAGCGAGTTCGACTCTTCATATTGAGTCTCGGCTAGATTCATCTTGCGTTGAGTCTTGGAATTTGACATTCATTGATTCCTCCACGGTCGGCTTTTCTTGTTATAGACTCGTAGGCTTTGCTTGATGTGGAATATCCAAGAAAGATGCCTTCATCGATCTTTCTTCAAACTTACCAACTCGATCATTTGCATTTTTCAAAATAAAGCATTTGCAACCAAACACATGAAAATATGAAACAATAGGCTTCTTACCTTTGAACAATTCATAGGGGTTTTTTCTAGACTAGGTCTTAGGAAGACTCTATTTATGATATAGCATGCGGTTGAAACGACTTCAGCCCAAAATCGTGAAGAAATTTTACTTTCAATTAAAAGTGTTCTAGCCATTTCTTGAAGAGATCTATTCTTTCTTTCCACAACTCCATTTTGCTGAGGAGTGTATGGAGAGGAGAATACGTGCTTAAAACCAGATTCATCACACAATTTTGTGAAATCTTGATTTTCAAATTCACTTCCATGATCTGTTTTTATACTAGAGATAACACATCCTTTTTCATTTTGAACCTTTTTAGCAAACTTCTCAAAGTACGAAAAGGTCTCGACTTACTTGCAAGAAAATACACCCGGTAAAGCGAGAGTAATCGTCTACAATTACTAGACAATACTTCTTACCTCCAATGCTCTGGGTTCTTGTTGGTCCGAAGAGATCCATATGAAGCAACTGTAGTGCATGATTAGTAGAGACATGATTTATTGACTTAAATGAATTTCTTACCTGCTTTCCCAGAATGCATGGAGTACATGAATCAAACTTTTGGTATGGCAATTTAGGTAGTCCTCGAACAAGCTGCTTTGATGAGATTTTGGCTAATTGCTTCATATTGACATGGCCAAGCTTTCGTGCCATAAGCTTGCTTCATCTTGGATTGAGATCGAGACATTGAGATTCATTTAATTTCATGTCTAAGAGATAGATGTTCCCATGTCTTCGACCCATGAAAGACGAGTAGAGTCTTTACTAATTCCATAGCAAATTCCTTCTTGAAAAGAGATCTTGAAACCGAGTATCACACAATTGGCTAATGCGAGAAGGTTATAGTTGAGTCCTTCTACTAGAGAAACATTGCTTATTGTGAGATTTCCAATTTTCACAGTTCCAAATCCCACAATGCTTCCTTTGCCGTTTCCTCCAAATGAAACATTTCCGCCGTTTACTTGAACTAGCTTTACAAAGCACTTTGAGTCTCCCGTCATATGTCTTGAACATCCGCTGTCAAGATACCATTTTATCTTTTTCTTGACGGAGACCTGCATTTAAAAAAGAGTCTCAAGTTTTCTTTGGTACCCAAATTTTCTTGGGTCCTTTGATGTTAGTAGGATAAGCATTATTAGGCCATACTTTCTTAACAGGCTTCCAAACCATAGGACACTCTTTTTCAAAGTGATCTTTACTGTTACACTTTGAACACCTTAAAGCATTTCGACCAACAGACTTTACAAAAACTTTCTTGAAATGATTTTTGTAATCTTCTCTCGATGGTCTTTTCTTTATTCTTTCTTTAACTTTAGGAAAATCAATCAAGGGAATTGTTTCCGCTGTCATGCCTAGACCAAACTTATTGAAGTAAGGTCTTTGAACTGAAAGAACTTTTTCAAGCTTTTCGGATCCTATCGAAAACTTTTTTGAAATATTTGATAAGTCAGTTTTTAAGAAAACATTTTCTTTCAAAAGATCATCTTCTTTTTCTTTAAGAGTAGTAACATTTAGGTCTAGACTTTTAACTCTTTCTTCTAAAGTGACTTCCTTTTATTTTAGAGCTGAGTTTTCCTTTTTAAGTTCGGAAATCCTTTTGAGAGAAGTCTTAAGACTGAAACACAGTTCATCAATATATTTAGAGACTTTGACAGGGATTTTAAAATCACTTACCTCAAATTCACTGTTTGAGTCTGATCCAGAATCTGAATCTGAGTCTGAATGTGCCATCAAGCATATGTTGGCATATTCATTATCACTCTCTTCACATTCTCAGTATCACTCCGTGTTTCGGCTTTGAGAGCCTTTCGAAACTTCTCAGCTTTTCCTCTTTTCTTCTTCAAGAGGACAGGTTAGGGTCGATGTGTCCCTTCTTCTTACATTCGAAGCAAACTACATCTTTGTTTGGTTCCTCATCATCAACAGACTTGGTCTGCTGTCTCTGAAAACTTTGTTTCTTTGAGTTGAACCTTCTGCCTTTTCTATTCAGTTTTCTGAATCTTCTTATCATGAGGGCGAGCTCCTCATCATCCATATCATCTTCAGAATCTGCATCATCAGAGTCATCATTTGATTTTAATGCAATAGATTTCTTACCTCTTGGATCTTCGTCCTCATTAATTCGTTCCACTTCATAAGACTGAAGAGTTCCAATCAGCTCGTCGACAGATAGAGGCATAATTCTTTGCGTCTCTCTTATTGAAGTCTTTATATGATTCCAATCCTTGGAGAGTCCACGCAGAAGCTTGTTCACCTTCATGGGATCAGAAATTTTCTGTCCTTGATTCTCAAGACCATTGACAATATCTGTAAAACGGCTAAACATGTCAGTTATAGATTCTCCTGGTTTCATTTTGAAGGCTTCATATTGACCAAGGAGAATGTTAATTCTGGTCTCCTTCACTCGGTCTGTCCCTTCATAAGTGATATGTAATCTATCCCAAACTTCTTTTGCTGTAACACAAGAAGATATTCTGTTATATTCAGTTGGTGACAAAGCACAATATAAAGAATAAATTGCTTTAGCATCGAGTGCTTGTCTCTTGTTTATCTCTTCTTGAGACATTCCGCTGGCTTCAACAGTTTCTTTCCCTCTTTCAGATATTGATGCAGCAGTAGGAGTGATTCCTTTTTCCACCACATCCCATTCCAGAGGATCCTTTGACCGTAGAAAAGCTTTCATCTTGTTTTTCCAGATGTTGTAATCTTTTCCATCAAAGTAGGGTGGTCTTGTATTGCTTTGCCCTTCCATCAGCCCTGGTGCTAGCATACTAGCCATGGATCTTTTACTCTGAAGTAAAACACTTCAAATAAAGTAATAACACGAGCTCTGATACCAATTGATATAGCTAGTATGAGAACCTAGAGGGGGGGTGAATAGGTATATAAAAAATTTCCTTGAAGATTGCACAATATTTAAACAGTTAAAGGATTTGCAACAGTTAAAAATCTATCGCAAGACTGAGTAAGGGAAAGAGAGGATTGAACACGCGGTTTATAGTGGTTCGGCTTGATTCAAGCCTACGTCCACTCTTCTGCACTGACAGCCAATTGGATGGATTCCACTATGATCAAAGAGATGTTACAGTGTTGATCTTCCTTGATTTCTAGGTGTAGATGATCTACCACACTCGCTCAAGGTGTCACCAAGTATAAACACTCTCTGTGTATACAATTTCGCTCAAGTCGTATCGACTAACAATCAAGGTTCTTCGACTCGGAATTTTTCTATCGATCACACACTTAAAAAAACTAGAACGTCTTCTTTTTATACTCCTTTATGCCATCATAGCCGTTGGCACTTACCAAAGGAATTCCTCCAATCTACCCGTTGGACGGAATCAATCAAGAAGATCATCCGAGCTATTTAAAGAATCTGATGATAGCCCATCAATCCTGTTCGCCCATACAATCAGGATCTTGGTTTCCAAGAATAGAACATTCCAAGATTATTTCGTCGACCATCGGATCTTCAATCGATCTTAGATAAGAATCAAAGAATCCGAAATATTTATCCAACCAAAGAATCTTTTCCGAGAGGATAGGATCGAATCCTCAACCATATACCTCGGCTTTGGATTTCCTACGTCACTTTGGATTAGAAAGACGTCGGTGAGAATAGACTAAAGTCTTGAGTCTTGAGTCTTGAGTCTTGAGTCTTGAATCAAAGTCTTCAGACTTTAAACTGTCGGTCTCCGAACATCCAGACTTAGACGAAAGAAACGTTTTGTCAGCTTCAAAATATTATGGAAAGATTTCTCCAACAATAGGGAATGATGTGCAAAGTGTACAATCTCCCGTAAGGCGAACAAGTCGCCAAAGTATTCCCCGTCGACGTTTTGACATTGAAGGGGAAACTTTTATGGTTGCTCCACAAGATGAGGATGAGCCAAGAAATATCAATGAGGCTCAAGTGCCCTAGTAAAGAAAAATGGATTCGTGCAATGGAATCGGAAATGGAGTCAATGGAATCAAACCAAGTCCGGAACCGGTTGATCTTCCAAAAGGACGCAGAGCTATTGGGAACAACTGAGTTCTCAAAATAAAGCGAAAGGCTGATGGCTCGATAGAAAGGCATAAGGCTCGCCTTGTGGCGAAAGGGTATAATCAACAAGAAGGAATTGATTATGAAGATACATTTTCTCCTGTAGTGAGATTTACCTCAATTCGCATTATTCTGGCAATAGTAGCTAGTCTGGATCTTGAGTTACATCAAATGGATGTAAAGACTGCTTTCCTCAATGGAGAATTAGAGGAAGAAATATATATGGAACAACCTACTGGTTTCATAGTGAAAGGCCAAGAAGAAAAAATATGTCGACTTTTGAGGTCGATATATGGTCTTAAGCGATCATCAAGACAATGGTATATACGTTTTCATAATGCCATAGTGGCATATGATTTTACAATGATTGATGAGGATCATTGTGTATATATCAAAAGATCCAAGGATCAATTTGTGATCATATCATTATTTGTTGATGATATACGATTGCCTAAGCAATATGGAGTTGGTTAATACTTGTCAAAAGATGGTTGTCTTCTAACTTTGAGATGAAGGATATGGGTGAGGCTGCATACATTCTTGGAGTTAAGATTTCGAGAGATCGTTCAAAGAGATCGTTGTCTCTTTCGCAAGAAACCTATATAAATAAGGTTCTTGAACGATTTCGTATGCAAGACTGTAAACCCATAGACACTCCTATTGCAAAAGGTGAAGGATTGAGCCATAGATCGTGTCCGTGGACTCCACAAGAGAAGGAACAAATGAAACATGTTCCTTATGCTAGTGCTGTTGGGAGTTTGATGTATGCTATGATGTATACAAGACCCGACATATGCTTTGCGTTGGAATGGTGAGTAGATACCAATCCAATCCGGTCCAAGACATTGGAAAGCTGTCAAGAGAATACTGAGGTATCTGAAGGGAACTGCTGATTTCAAGTTGAATTACCAAGGAAAAGATCTGCGACTTGAAGGCTATTCAGATGCTGATTGGGGAGGAGATTTAGATGAAAGAAAATCTACCTCTGGATTTGCTTTCTTACTGAACAATGGCGCCATATCATGGAGCAGTAAGAAGCAAACGTGCATAGTCTTGTCCACGATGGAAGCTGAGTTCGTGGCGTTATCAGCAGCGGTACAAGAAGCAGTTTGGCTTAAGAGATTTTTGGATCATTTAGGTGTTATTGAGAAAGCTGCAAATCCATTGTTGGTTAACCGTGATAGCCAAGCGGCTATAGCGTACACCAAAGATCCAAAGTATCATGGCAAGACCAAACATATAGATACCAAGTATAACTTTGTAAAAGATATGGTTGCACGAAAGGATGTGAACTTGCAGTACATATCTACGCATAGAATGGTAGCAGATCCTATGACAAAGCCAATACCTAGAGATGTGTTTTGTGGTTATGTAAAATCTCTAGGATTGCGTAGAGTCTGATGTACTTGAATTGTAATTTCCCCGAGTTGTTCACATTTATGAAATTTTGTTTTTTCATTGATTAATGCCTATGAATCTTAGTATAATCTTTATGCATCTTAATGCTCGGTGCATTATTTTAAGTTGAGAAGTATGTCGGACAGATATAAGATTAGCCCACTCACACGGGTAATCGCCTCTTTTTACTATGTGATAAATAGAGATGAGACTGTTTTTAAGCTTATTATCTAGGTGATAATCGAGAGCGCAAGCTTAAAATACGTATGTCGCCTTAACTGAATGTTAAGATGAGGACATAATACTAAAGATGTCTAAAAGTAAAATACCCCACACATTTTACTTTATCCGTCTAAGATGCCGATGTGAGTTCGATAAATTTTGTGAATAAGTAGATACGTGAACTCAAGTTTGACATTGAGTATGTCTGAATTATCATATGTACGGTATTGAAAGGTGTAGACATACGCTCCATGGGAAAGGAGTTAATACCGTAATACGTATTTCATACTACGTATGCATGAGACGACCAATAAGAGTGGCAAAAGGTTTGATCTCAACTTTTATGACGTGTGAGACTCTTGAGGAAAAGAGTTCCTCAATTTTGAAGTCCCCTCGGGACTCTTACTTATTCTCAAGATTTCTATTTAGTGTTTGCTATCTTAGTGTGTTGCTAATGGTCATGAGATGATTCGATCTAATGGGGCATTTCTAGAAAAGCAAGCTTGACTGAAATTGAGAGTTTGAAGGAAAGAGGAAGATCGATTTTGAAGAATCACATTATAGTTTTGTATTCACTGGTCGACCAATTATAACTGTCTTTGTGATAATTATAATTGTGAATACAATATATATATATATCATGTTTAAAAGAGATCAAGGGAGATATAAATGTGATCGATCGATCTAGAGTACTGCATACTAAATCTACTCGGAGTGTGACGCCCATTATGAGCTGCTATATATTCCTAACAGATGTATAGCAACGAGCTCTCAAAGTATGCTGGTCGCACGGATTATTCACCGGTATGAATGTTGAAGAGAGGTAAAGAGAATCCTGTTCGGCCCACCTTGTGCGAGTGGGAGATGAAAGCTTTATTTATTTAAAGGGCTTAAGGCCCTATCCGCCCAAGCTGGGCCTAGAAAGCCCGGCCCATGGGAATAGGGGCCCGTGGAGAGAATGGGGTATAAAAGGGAGAGAGAGAGAGAGAGAGAGAGAGAGAAGACGTTGGTTGGAAATTAGAATTCACGTACGTCTTTTCTCTCCCGCATGTTTTCTCTCTAAAAAGGAACAGAGGCATACGGCTTTCAATTCTTCCCTTTAAGGCTTCATCGGATCAAATTCAACCGGATTTTCTTCCTCCATTGGCGTCGGTGTTTAATCTATGGCTAAAAGGTACGCTCGAATCCGTGGTGTGCTTTAGGATCGGTGATGCGTGTTGTTTTCCCTGGCTTCGTCTTCCGCTTGATTTAGGGGTTCGATTCGGTGTCGAATCCAGTTTTCGGGGATCCGTTATTCCCAACAGGTAGGTTCCTATTCTTTGCCGATTGAGTCTTTTCTATGTAAAGTTTCAAACTTTGGTGATGCCGTTTCCTGAAATTACTGAGCATTGACACAACTAACCTCGTCTGCTCTCTCTCTCTCTCTTTCTATCACGCTATGTAAAGCAAACCTTTCGAATATTTAGATGGTGGTCCCTTCGCGGCGGAGGAAAGGACGTGGAATAGGTAGATCAAACCAAGAAACTATGCTGACAATAGCTTCCTGAATTGGTTGTTTAACAGTTATATTCTGCATTCCTTAGAAATATTTTTCATTACGACCACGGAAAGGAATGCTGGTTTTCTTCTAAAATTAGTCAGTCTTTGGAGTACCACAATCGAAATCACATTCTACATCGGCAGATTCGGCACTACCGAGAAAAAAAAAATTATGGCCTAAAAATAATTGTCATTTTAGGACTCAAGATCGACCATTCTTTTTAAGTCACGTTTCCACAATTTAAAAAAGAGAAACGAACTTTCACATGGATGGCAGAGACGCGTGCTCTGTCCGTTGAAACCACCGTTGGAAACTTGCATACGTGGCGGCTGACGTGTCACTATATATCTATTCAGCAGGCTGACCAACCAGGCAAAAGAAAACCATGTCGTCTTCTGCATCCTAAAAGCAAGCAAACATCTGACCAAAAAAAAAGAAGCAAGCAAACATCATTAAGTAGAAAAAGTAGACGACTTTTAAAAGAAGTGCCCAGAGGCGGGCGACAGCAGGGAAGCGAAACCAGGGGACAGCGCTTTGCTTTTTAGTGGAGGAGGGGCTGCGAGCAAGTCGAATTTGAAGATTGGCTGCTGTGAGAAGACGCTTTGACCGATTGGAGTTTCGATTTGGGGCTCTTTTTTTTTTTTTTTGTCCGTCGACAATGCCCTGAATTCGAAACGGTTCGGGCTCTGCATTGTTAATTTGTGGGGGGAAGTTGGAAGAGATGAGGCTTCCTAACTGTCGCGTTATTTTCACTGATCGAGTTACAAATAGATTCTTCATTTTTTGTTGGAACATAATAATTTTCTTTTAATCAATTTCTCTCCTGTTGCCCGATGGCGATGACTGAAAGTGTGAGTGAGGTTGGTTTTCAGTGGGGTTTTTAGTTTTTACCTCCATAGCTTATGGCAATGACTCAAAATGTCAGATTGTGGGGGATGCTTCGATTAACATAATTCAGATTCTCATACAACCGAGAGATTTTGCAATCACAATATTAAGACCTAACGATTGCTCGTACACTATCACGATGAACCCAAAAATCTGATATTTTGTTGATGCTTCTGTTTTGTTTCATGGACGTAGGATCTTGTTTGTTGTCAATGCATATTGTGAATCCTGCTATGAGATTTAGTAATTGCTTTTGATGCTTGGTTGTGTGTTGCTTTGCGGAATGAAATTTTCGAATGGTTTGATCTCCGAAAGTTCTATTTGCAACAATGAATTTATATAGATGTTATGGCATGAAAGGAGAAGTTGAAGTAGATGATTGGATAGAGGGTAGAGAGAATGTGAATCTCGAGTCAATAACAAATCCTGAAGAGAATATTAGTAAGTGCATGTCTGTCAATATTAAAAACAGAGGAGAGGAGTCATCTGCGTCGCTCGACGTGGTGTTCTAATTGAAAACAATGGCAGCTTCTTCCTTTGTTTTGATGTCGGCGTCTACTAATGAAACTTCGATCCTTTACTAATAAAACTCGATGCTTATTACTGTCTTATTTCGGTAACCGTTCCTCAACCTCATATGAAATTACACAGTGTACCTCAAGGAATGTTAACTCCCCATGCATACAGCACGTTGGCTCAAAAAATAGGCATACTCTGCCTCAGAAAGCAGAGCCTATCTTATGCCATGTAAAACTACTTTTATATGTATATTGCCTCAAAAAACATCCAAAGTATCTCATACTTTGCATATCTTTAGATACCCTATTTAAATTGAGATGCAGATTCAAATATCATTCCTATTTCAAAAATATGGTTTTCATGGCCACGCCTTAGATTATACAATGAGAACCTTTCTCAATTTTAACCCTCGTCAGCCTCATTATTTCTAGGAGTAACGGGTTCATCATCTCAGTTGTCATAGCTGCCATCTCCTCCTGTGGCATTAATCGGAAAAAGCAACGAAATCAAGCTCCATCGTTTTTATTCTTTCCCTAAGATCCTTTCTATTTGGCCTAGCTACCTTATATTCCTTCTTATATGAAGAGTATTTCCTCTTGAGACGCAAGATTACTGCCTTCCCTCTGGTCTTCTAGTCTATCCCCTTGTAAACAAATTTGTGATTTCATGTTTGGTTAGATCACACTAATAGTTAAGATTATGATGTAATGGCTGTTATGGTTATAACGTAACTAAGCTGTAAAACCTATTGTGCTGTTTGAAAGAGAGAGATAGGAGCAATGTAGATTGGTGATGCGTGACGTTGGCATGACGTGACAGTAACCGGAGGGAGAGGCCGTGCATTTGCTGCGCCCATCAATTGGATTTAAGGGTCTAAGTTACTGCAATTCTGCCGGTAAGTACCTCATATTCATGTTGATTGAGACGAAAACCAAAAGTGTCGCTTTAGGCTGCTTGCAGGGCTTAATTCGTCAAATTATCTCTAACCCACCTCCTTTAAATAGTAAGTCAATCGATGAAACATTCATGCTGGCGTCTTTACAATGATAAATTTTCTACTTTTCGAGTATGTAGCCAAGATCAAACAATCTAGATGCTGTCCTGCACGTTAGCCAGTAAATTTGAATTGGAGAACCCATTTTTCGAGGTGGCGATGTGGTGAACTTGTATTTGGAGAAGTATCGTAAGATCTTGGCCGTTAATTCACCACTGGACTATCTCAAATTCAACTATGAAGAAAGACTGAGTTAGCCTTCTGTATTTGTTAAGTTTTAATTTATTATCAGTACATAACCAAGTTGACAGCTATCCACGTCTAAATTGGCAGCTACTAAGCCAGAAGCTTTCATCTTGTGTGCTTCTCTCATAAGCACGTGCACGTGTAAATGATCCCGGTCTTCATCATACATGGCAGAGTGTTCCTCATGGATTCATCAACTAAGACATTATGGAAGACAAGACTCTCAGGTATCTGCACAGATCGTGGCCAGTGGGGTTCAGGCGCTATCGACATGTCCCCGTGGAGATTTTTTCTGCCGGAAGGGATTTTTTCTGCCGGCTGGTATCTATCTTCAAGAGAAACACGCTGTGAGTTGGAGACATCTGCATGTTTGAGCTCATTTGTCGTGGTTTTTCCATGTTCAAAGCCTCCATTTGCAGTGTTCAGTTCCAGAACTCATTTACGCCGACAGAGATGCACACCAAAAGTTTGTGCCTTTTGATGTATCAAATGAGAAGCGCAACACGTTTATGACATTCCTTCTCCGGGGAGTATCTCTCATGTTTGACGCTTCTTAAGGTTTCGCATGCATCATGGCTCCACTTCAACCTGCTCTTCAGGAAATAATTTGACGTAGTTTGGTTGTGGAAGAGGAACGATCCTGCTCGTCTCATCTATAGTTTGAAGAACAAACGTAGACTTCAAATAATGCCATCCCATCCTTGGAGGAAGTCTTCCAACCACACCTTTGATTGGTGAGTTACAAATATGAAAATCATTCACATGTCAATTTACTTGAAATAAATGTGCAAGATATTTATACTTATAACTTATCAATTTAAAAACCGGCTAGAGGAAGTTTCCACCAACTAGAGACGGAGGATGTCTTGTAAACGGACTCTACCCTACACAAGTGCATGAAACGGTTACCGTAGAGAATCCCCAGTTCATGGGAATCGGATGACGGAGGCTAAATTTTGATTAAAAAATATGACTTCATGGGCCCTCTTTAATATGTATCGACGTTTGGACTCTTTTCGTTTGTAGCACAGAATTTGTGCCTTTCTAGGATTTCATTAGACCTTATAAAATTATCCAAACAGTACACAATAAGTCAGAACATAAATATTATAAAGCTTTATCATATCATCTGTAAGAATCTTCTTTAAGAAGATTGCCTCTAGAACAGAGGCAAATTGCACAAACCACCTTTCTTCTCTTCTTCTTCTCCTTCTTGAGTGACTCCTGGGACACTACTTATATGGCCTGTGGTTGCCGTCGCCGGAGGGAAGGTGGAGGTGTCAAGCCAGAGATGGTGACGGGTCCCCATCTTGAGTGTCCTCACTTCTTCAGGATCATTCTCTCCGACACCCTTGAATCCAGCAAACTCGTAGGTTCCAAATTTTCGCAGTCCGCTTCTTGGGATTCAGCTCTCAAGTGTCGGCAGAGTTTCTCTCATGATTTATCTCAATCTGGAAAACTTTCTATGCGTTTGGCTTTGAATAAACCTTTTGATTCCAGATCAAAGCTATCAACATATCGATTCAGACATACATGATCACCACATCACCGAACCCACAGCGAATGAACAAGAAAGTTTGCGACGGTGAGAGGAATCAACTTTTGAACATATACTCGTAAAAATTATCGAGCACAACATCCAATCCATGCCAGGTTTAGATTGTGCTCCAAATGTGATTGAGAATAAGGCAGGAGGTCATGCCCATAAAATCAACTCTGTAACGTATTCGGACGCTCAAAAAGGTTCATAACAAAGACTAACTTCTATTGTTCAGATTATCATAAGCTGAAGCAGATACTCAAAAGCTAACGCTGATTAGTGAATACCGAGATTGGATCAAACTCACATATGATCAGCTGAAGGAATATTTTTTCCGTTATTCGCCCTCTCATGCGCCAGCTTGCCATTCTAGAAGGCTCTCGGATGAGCTGCCGTCTCACGTCGTTGCTTGTCCATCGCTCACGGGCACAGCCTTTTTTCGGTCACGGCCAAGACGCATCTTCTCTTCCTAGCGTCACGGGGGGCGGGCATGCCAGAGAAGAAAGGAAGACATAGGCTGGGCCCAGGATTCTCTCTCCTTTTGGGCTCAAATCGTGGGCTCAAAGAAATGATAAAAATTGGGCCGAAAGTTTAGTGGGGTCGAAAACTCATTGAAGGGGTGGGCCGCACACACCGGCCCATTCGACTCGGTTTTTTAATTACTTATTTATTTATCTATGTATATTTTTTCATTTTCGTTATCATTTTTTCTTCTCTTTTTTTTTTTTTTTTTTTTGTAACATAAATGGATACCTATAACGTCGACAAAAAATTGGGTGTTAACAGGCCCTTAACTTCACTCACATCTGTTTGTCCAGGCATAAGCAAGCATCTACATGCCCCATCCAAATGATTCTCTTGTGATTAAAATTAATAGAGATTACTTTAAGTTATTGGCACCTTAATTTTAATACACCCGTCAAAATAAATGATGAAAAGGAAAGGGGATTTTAAAATCGGCTTGGTCCATTGCACCTTCAACCCACGTCCAAATTCACTATATTTCTCTTTGGGAGAATGGTTCAAACGCTCAAGGGGGAGCATTCTTTTTGGGGTGAGAAATGATCTTTGATGGAGAAAAGGATCCTTAGGCATTGAGGATTTCTATAGGTTTTGAGGTTGCATCTGTCGTGATCGAAGGTATAGCCAATAGCATGGGTGACTGTCATGTATAAATGTTCGATATTTTGGTGATATCTGAATGATTGATCTCTAAATGATAAGCCTTGATTGTTGATGCGTTGGTATGGTGAGGTTTAATTTTGTTTTTGTGTATTTCTCGTGTGGTGGTGAGGAAGGCAATAGGAAGAAGACAATGGGAGAAATAAAAGTATTATTAGTTAGAAAATGGAAAATGAAGAAAAGAAATAATAAGATGAGCTTAATTAGGTTTAACAAACTTCGGGCTTGAATGGGTTTAATGAGCTTGGGCTTAGCTTGGTTTAATAAATTTGTTCGGTTCTTGAAAATTTGGGTTTGCTTTGTCTAGGTGAATATGGGCTGAGTTTGATCTACATGAGTTTGGGCTTAACTCGATTTTGACAGATTGGGCTTCCTTTACATTTGATTTTGAAAAGGCTGAGAAAATAGCCTGTGCTTGTCTTGGGCGAAGCCCGTAAGACCGGAGTTGGGCCATATTTGGATCCGGCCCAAGTGAGCCAATAAACATCGAATTTTTGGGGAAGTAGCACATTGTTCCAAATTCGGACTCTCATTTTATCATCCAACCTTTTCCAAGGTCATTCAAATGAGACCTCGAAATGTCCACTAGTTTATGTCATGAATATATATTGAAATAGTCACATTCACATATACATTACAATGCTGAATTTTTTAATTTTTTTTTTCATTTTTGATATACCATAAGTATGTTTTTAGATATTAATAAGTAATCCTAAGGCCTCCGGTGGCACAATCAATACATATAATGATTCTTTTTGTGAAGAAGCAATCAGGTATATTAGTAATCATGTTATTGTCCCATTATCTAATGATAATATGCTCTTAAGATGAGATAGCTTTCGGGGAATATCCCGTTAAGATAAGATTGGGGATAAGCACCACTAAAATTGACCAACCAAGGATGGAGTTAATTAGCAATATGATTTCTGAGACCTTTAATTAATTAATAACTACGATTTTTGTGATCATTAATATGGGGGTGGAATTAGTATGGGCCATAACAAGTGATAATTATATGGTTTTATCATTGAAAAGGTGGTGGGAATTCACGAAGCATTACTCATTGGTCACCTCATAATTTTCATAATACGAAGGGAACTCTACTTTTCATGTAATAATATCCAATAAGAGTGCTTTAGAGATAAATTATTCGCCAATCAACGGCAAACTATCAAACCTTGGGAGCTAATTTCTCTTAGCAAATGTGGAAGATGTTGTGGAAGCAGAAGATCTAAAGTAAAAAGAAAATCAATTTCTCGAGCTTCGGATCGATTCAATTTCAAGACCAAGAGGCATTAGTATGCTTCAATCGAAAGCTCATGTGATTGCATTTGCAGCTCCTTGAAGCCCGCCGTCTTTTGTCCTCATCATAATTCCTTCAACATCATGGCTCGTCCTCATCGTCATTCCCGTCCTTGCAAGACAGAAGACGGAGTTGCTGCCGAGCAGGAGACTCCTCCTCACAGTAGCCCTCCATTCTTCATGCTCTCCAACACGCTAATTCGCTAGCTCGGTAGCTTTAATCAAATTAAGAGGCTCATGTAAGTCATCAATCTTAATTAACCAGCAAATCAAAAGCAATTTTTTAGGAAGCGACTCTCATCCATCAATAGCTATTTTCAGTTGAGTCACTGTGCGATCGATTGCGATTCCTTATAAGCTGATGGATCAATGCCTCTTCTGTCTCAGAAATTTCAAGCAAATTCCTCCTTCCCGGAAACTAATATCCGCTCGTTTCATTGGCAAAACACGAAATCGCTACGTCCCAAGAGAAATCATCCCTGCACGGCATGTAACTAAGGGATACAGAGACTTACCCCCCTCATGTATCCTTCAATCATCGTTTGCCCAGTGATGTTATTCCTCTGGGGCATATCGTCAAAGAGTCACCACGCATTATCCATTTGACCACACACGACATAAAGCCGAAGGATGAAGAAGGTTTACGAACGTGAAACGCGAAGCAGAGCAGGACAGAGCATGGCAACTAGCTGAATGTCTTAACTCTCGACAATGAGTGGTAGTGATAGAGGTGAAATATAGAGCTGGAACAGCGAATACCGAACTGAAGACGTGTCAGATCTCTCTCTCTCTCTCTCTCTCTCTCTCTCTGGCACTTCGTTAAACGTGTGATTACCACGATGAGGACGTAAGAACAGAGCAACCGCGGGATAGAGGTAAGACCTTTATGATCGGAGAAGAGGTTCAAACTTCTCAATCAGAACAAATGGCGACGAGGATGCATCAATGGAGAAAACCCAGCAACGGAGCGTTGGTGCGATGACGAGATCGTCGCCACGCCTAGGCACCAAGTCACGCACAAGATTTTGCTACCGCCATCGCTTCGGAACATCTAGCAAGCTTCTCAGGCTCCTCCTAATCCTGAAACTATTTGCTTTGCCGATTGCTTTGAGTCCACTGAACTGCCAACAAAAGAAGATCAATGAAGGACTCGAGGATTTTGCGATGATGACGCTCGACAGCTATGGAAATCCAGCGGTGGAATCGCTCGACAGAGATACTCAGATGCGACCCAAAACAGATCCAAGTTGCAACTGCGGGGCTGAAGGCGGGGTGCAGAGAGCTCCGCCACGGGAGAAACCCGGAGATCACCGTCCGAAGGTCGGACGATGCGACGGCGAGGAGGTGGAGATCCCCTCCGGCGGAAATCCAGTCATCGAAAACGGGCTAACTACAAGGCTTATGTCTGGGCTGCGTTTGATGGGCCTAAAAGAGGAATTGACTCTGCTAATTGTCTAGCTGGCTGAAGACACGAACTTGGGCTGATGTAATGGATCAGAATTGATCTCTTTCTCTTCTTCTTCCTGTTTTTTTGGTCAATTTATTCAATATCTATTTTTCTTGAACTTTCCTGCTTTCTATTTTAATTCTTCATTTTTTTATTCTTTTAAACCAATGCTTCATTTGTCGATTAAAATTCAGGTTCCAACAACCCTTCTTATTTTCAAGAGTTTCTTTGAATGTATTCCCACACTGTTAGAAGTTAGAAATTAACTATTTGATCAATAATGTATTTTGAGGATGCTTTCGTGTTGCCTTAAAATATAGAGGAAAAATTTCCTAGGGCTCCACACCATGCCACCAAGTCATTAAATTGGTGTTTCTTTACAACTCAGTATCTATATGATAGACTTTGGTTTGAAATAGTCTCTATAAACATAATCATTTTTCTAACTTAATGAAGTAAACTAGCCTCCACTCCTAACTTGATGCCTCCTTTAATATAAAAATCATCCATCCACGCTAACAAGAAAGCAACATAATGACTATATAACTAAGCATGTTGGCCGACTCTTTTATTTTCTAATACTCGATTGTCTAAAAGTCGTCGTTCTTATCTTGATTGAGGTGGCCGACGGCGGTGGTCTTCTTTTATTTTTACATTGGATAATTTGGACTTGTAGTAGTGTGCTACCAAGTTTTCCCCTTTCCAAAGAATTGACCAGTACTTAATTAAGTCCTTAACTAAGGTTAGGCTACCGAGCACCATGGTCCTCACCTAGGGAAATCACTGGTATTTTTATTTGATCATTTTTAGTATATAGCATTTTGATTTTTCTCACTATATCCCTTCATACATAAAGTGAGTGTCTTTTTCCTAATATTAATTGAATCAATAAAATTGAAAATATAAATATAATTATTAGAACTCAATCTATTTATGGAGCTTATAAGTTGTGCCACAAGTCCTAGCATTCGTGCTCCTTGATGATCCAAAACAAAAATGTTGACTAAAAGATGCCATTTCCCTCCAAAGGAGGAGGGGGAGGGGTTACAAACGTGAACTTTATTTATCAGTTAAATTTTGGATATTGATCAAGCCCATATTTCTAACACACTAATCAAAGGCTTGAAAAGGATGGAAAAATATTAATGGGACTTAAATAAACTCTCATATTCTAAGCAAGCCATCAGATGGTATCTCAAATAGAGATGTAAATATTGCATCATTCCAAAGCACGAGAAGACAATGTGATCTTATCATTTGCCTCGTCAAATAATTTTGTTCATCTCTTTTTTCTTTCCCTAACCTGTCGCACTGAAAGAATCTAATATCCACCTACATTTATATTGCTTATATTATGTTTGTCTATATCTACACCGCATTATCATTAAGATATGACAAATACGTGATTGGCTCTATTTAAGGATATTGCAATGGGCTTCCCATCCACATCAATCATATGCAAATCAATCATCAACGGAAGCAAAACCATACCATTTAATTAGGGTTTATCTTTGCTTAAGAAATTATATTGAACGCGACATACACTTGTTCTTTATGATAAAATAATCATTTTTTTGTCAGAGTAAAATAATCATGTTCACTTAACATCATATCTTGCAATTATTGAACATCAATAATGTGATACTTAATCATTTTCATTTTATTAAAGAATGATAAATGATGGAAAATAGACTTATCTTTACAATAAGATATTATGCTTATTGAACCCTAGGATTGAGCCCTGGAAAATAGCAATGCACGTTGCTCAGAATATTCGATGCAATAATTTGACAAGACGTTATTTAATGAAGGGTCCCCACTCTCTCTATCTCTGATTGACCTTTAGCGTGTGGAGCATCCCGCCCAAGATATTTTTGCTACAATGCGGAAATAACCCAAGATGATAAACCAAGTTGATTTATAGTTGGGCCAAAATGGTAGTCTGTCGGCAATTTTCATTTTTGCTGTTGAAATGAAATTGCTTCTGTTTTGTTGTGTGCCTCTTTTGTGGTTAGTTCGTTTCTGTGTGCTTCTGTGGTAGTTTTTGTTTCGGAAGGGTCGAGCTGCTTGCTGGTGTGGGTGTTGCGGCTTTGCTTCTATTCGCTGCTATTTGGTAGATTTAGTCATGGATTCTCGATTTTGGACCTAGAGACTCTGTGTATCGTCAACCATTTTGTTTAAGTCAAGCCTTAGAGCTAGAGTTATGGTGATTTGGGGCTTCAGTTTAGCCGCTTGACTAAGCAAAGATGTCATTAATTTCAACAAAAACAGCGTCGTTTTATTGCAACCTTAGTCCACGTCACATCATTGCTGATAAGATTTGATTAATTAAATTAAAAATTTTGGAGCTCCAATACATTGTGTGTAATAAGTTTTAGACTGATTGTGCAATTTTCCAGTAGTAGTAAAAGTCCAACAGCTTGTGCTTTGATGAAATAGAAGATTCTTGTGTATGTCTACCCATTAATCACAATCAAATCTTAGTCTCGTACATTTCTTGACCACACGAGTAAAATGATAATTTGCACTTGTCAATTTTGATCCTCTAATTTTATGTCCTCCCCTACGAAACTTTAGTTCAACATATTAAAAACTCTACACTATTTAACTAATTAGATAGAGTCTGTTAAAAAAATGTATTAGATATAGTGGTAGTAGGCCGGTATTTAAGCTCAACTAGCATCATTTGGGTCTCAATTAAAAATGCTGTAATACAAATAATGAGATCATTTGGGCTCATGAGCATTGGGTTCATGCAATTACAAAACCGTTTTGTTTCTTCAAAATTTGGTTATGAAAGGCGACAAGGAACTTCGTTCACTCATGCGTGATGGAGTTTCCTAAGCCATGGTCGAAAGCTGATCTTTTATGTTCTTCTTATTTTTACAACCGTTTGAATCGAAAAAACTCATATTTTTTAAATACTCCAATTTTTAAAATTACAATGTCTTTTGGTGTTTAGAGTTCACTCGTGTCTAACCAAGCACCAATCAAGGTAAAAGTTTATAATTTATTACACACATATCGTTTAAATATTATAAAGCAAGAGATATATAACAACTAAAATAATTGACTTATAGAAGTGATGTGAACAAGCTGGGGTGAGACAATCGCATCATTTTGCCAATCATCTCTAAAAACATTATTCTTAGCAGGATTCACTTATCTAGCACATTTGAATCAGAGCATTCATTTTTCAAAGTGGTGATGTAGCCATCTTCTTTTAGAGATTCATGGAAAGATCCCAAGCTTAATTCATCAGTGGCATGTCTCCAAATTTCTAATCTTGCCTCGTATTATAGTTTGTTTTAGCTTCACTTTGCTTGATTTTATCCCTTGTACATGTGGTAAGACTTGAGATTATGTTATGCACCCTATGTATAGTCTAAGAGCACAAATGGTGATAGGTTAAGATTGATTATTACAAATTATGCACCCTATTATATAGTTCGGAATGCTAATTATAACTCTTGAAACTAGCAAATTCTACCAAGTACCGTGAATGCACATCTTGTATCTCTCATTTTGCATTTATATTACGGTATTTCATTCATATTCAAACATTCTTGTTCAAATAATTGTGCGGGCAAACAGTTCCCTTTAGATTCTTCAAGGTATATATTGAGAGAAATAATAATTTTGCAAGTTTTATTAATTCAGAAAAATCGTGGACGGTGAAGTTGATGATTCATCATATCTTGTCAAAAAATAAAGAACTAAATTGCGTGCGCCTTCTCCTCTCCCATGCCTGTCGTGGAACAGTCAAATAAGGGTCAATAATAAAGGAGTGACTAAAACGGGTCCTAATTTGACTAGACATTGCTGGCGAGGATGTCCCATCTATCTCTAAGCTAAAAGGACCAATGGACGCAAGTACTCGTGGACAATCAGTGTTTTTTTTTTTGGTAAAGGTAATAATAATATAAAAGAGATTGCCAATGTACAAAAGAACGGATCCATAACCTACACTCTTAGCCAAGGCAAAAGTGAAGGGGATCTGTTGTAAAAGGGACAAGGGAACAACCCACAAGAAAGATACAACCAGCACCAACTAGAGAACCGACTCCTAATCCTGCCAAACCTCCAGACTACAATGAGAATGCGGGAGCGAAAAGAAGACGGAACAAATCTTTCTAAGGAAGAGCATCACTATAGAAAATCCCAGGATCTAAACCCCACCTCTTTGAAGTCTTCTGTTCCTCGGTGAAGGGAAAACATTGCTATAAGTGACAGCTTTGTCTCTTACCACCTTAAGGAGGTGATTTTTGAGTGCAGGGACCACCAAGGATTCACCCCTGAATAGTATTGCATTTCTCTTCTTCCATATGAGGTGACAAAGGGCTCCAAATGAAAACCGAGCTATCTTGTGGTAGAAATCGTTACCCGTAAGGAACTTCAAAGCCCAAGGAAGCACCTCATTCCAGCACCGATTTTTCCATGGTAGGTTGCACCTGGCGGCCCAGAAAAAGGCCAGAGAAGCCGAGGTACGACAACCAAAGAAGAGATGGTCTATGGAATCGGGAACTTTTCTGTAGAATGCACAAACACTATAGTCAATTCGTCCATAGGATAGAAGCATAACTGGGTGGGGAGACGCTTATTCACAATAAGCCAAAGAATGAACCGGTATCGGGCGCGCGTGGATCCATCCCATATAAGGGACGCCCATCTAACCGGATCTTTCCTTGGTCGATTAAATTCAAAACCGCCGCAACGAAAAGGAACCGGACGAGCCACACCAAATAAACTTATCAGCCTCAGAAGATAGCACAGGCAAAGGAATACCCCAACTGAGCAAAAATTCTTTAAGAGGCTGGCCCACCGGAGTGCTTAGATCCGCAACCACAGCATGATCCGGGATACAAAGGCTGCTTCTAAATGAAGGAGGCACAAATGCATCGAGAGGGCCGCAAGGCAGCCAATAGTCATGCCAAAGTGACACAGATAAACCATTCCCAACTTGCCATCTAAAGGAGGTTCGAAAGTTACCTCTGAGCTGGAGAATTTGCTTCCAGGACCAAGAACACATTCGGGTTGGGACACAATCCGAGAAGTTCCTTTTAGTTAAATAGATAGAATGTATCCAGCGACACCAAAGTGATTCCTTGTCAGAGAAGAGGAACCATATGAATTTTAGAATAGAAGCTCTATTGCAAACTTTAAGATTCCTAATTCCCGCCTCCTTGATTTCGGTAGGCAAATGTCTTCCCACGCCACCCTAGCTCCCCCTCGTCCTAGAGATGTTCCTTTCCAAAGGAACTGCCTCATAATTCTTTCAACATTCGCCAATACGGAGGAGGGAAGGGTAAATACACTAGTCCAAAAGGATTGGATAGAGTGAAGCACTGACCGGATTAGTTGTAGTCTTCCGGCGAATGATAGGAACCGATGTGCCCATGATTGGATTCTAGACGTTAACCGATCCGTCAATGCAATACAATCCGCTTTACCCAACCTGGAGGAAATAATAGGCACAGCCAAGTAGCGGACAGGAAGTTTCCCTTCCGGAAACCCGAAAGCCCAACATATTCTATTTCGGATAGAGAGATTACCACCAGAGATAAAGATCTCACTCTTACTTTTATTCGGAAATAACCCACTCCATGAAGAGAAGATATCAAGCCCTCTTTTAAGCATAGAAACCGAAGACCAATTCGCTTGTGAAAAGAGGAAAACGTCATCAGCAAAAAACAAATGGGATAGCCGAACTTGTTTACACCTCCAGAAATATTTAAAGTCTCTATTCGCCGTGCGGGAAGCCAGCAAACCAGAAAAAATTTCCATGACCAATGTAAACAAATAAGGGGACATTGGATCTCCTTGCCTGAGACCCCGCCTACCCTGGAAAAAGCCGTGGATATCTTCGTTTATAGCTATGGAGAAGGACGGAGTGGTAACACAGGCCATTACTAACTTGATGAAGCTGACCGAAAATCGAAAGGCAAGAAGAACTCTTTCCAAGAAGTCCCAATCAACAGTATCATAGGCCTTATGGAAATCAACCTTAACCGCACACTTAGGGAGATATGGGTGAAGATGGAAGCCCGCAAAAAGTTCTTGGGCAAGGAGAATGTTGTCTCTAATTCTCCTACCTTTGACAAACGCATTTTGGGACTGATCAACAATGTCATTTAACACAGCTGCTAAGCGATTAGCTAAGATCTTTGTGATGACCTTGTAAATGGTGTTACAGCAAGCAATTGGTCTAAAATCCGATACAACACTAGCATTAGGGACTTTAGGCACCAGTGCAAGGATCGTCGCATTTACCTCTTTGAGAAGACGCCCGGATTGAAAGAAATCCCGAACAGCCAGCAAAACGGAGGAACCAACGATGTCCCAATTAGATTTGAAAAATTCAACAGAGAACCCGTCAGGTCCCGGGGCCTTCCCCTTTGCAAGTGAGAAGAGAGTGGATTTAATCACTTCATCAGAGACCGGCTCTTCGAAGGCTCGAAGCTGGTGATCAAGTAGCGGCCGACGGATAACACTCCTCAACTCTTCCACAGCCGGCTTTGTCAAGGCCTCTTGAGGAGACAATAAAGATGAGAAGAAATCAATGAACACCTGAGGAATCGTCAAAGGGTCGAAATAACGGTTCCGCGAATCCTTGATGGATAGGATTCTATTAGAGAGCTGTCTCCTTTTCACCGAATGATGAAAAAACTTGGTGTTTTTATCCCCCTCTTTTAACCACCGGATTCTGGACTTTTGTCTGTAAAAGGACTCCTCTTGATTCCGTAATTGAATAAACTCACGACGACATTGCCTTTCCATATCAGCAAGATCGAGAATTCTCCGGATCGGATTGGAGATTAGGCGAACGGTAGATAGAGATGCTCTCGCTTCCGCATTGTTCTAACGGAGATTTCCGAAAACACTTCACGATTAAGAGTCTTAAGACGGGCCTTCAACATCTTGAGCTTAAAAACTAATTGGAATATGGGAACCCCTCTCACCGGAGTATCCCAAACCCGCCTAACAATGGACTTGAAATCCGGATGGTCCTCCCGAAATGAAAATATTTGAAAGGCTTCCTTGTACGAGGCGGATGAGCAACTCTAACCACCATCGGAGTGTGGTCGGATATACCGGGCTAAGGAAAGCTGCCTCGAGAGAAGGAAAAGTCTAGATTCCACTTGTTGTTAACTAACACTCTGTCTATCTTCCTCATCTTCCTAGAATTACCGGACGATGTGGACCAAGTGTACCGAAAACCGACAAATCTAAGGTCCGTCAATTCGATCGATCCGGACATTGAGCAAATTCGTCAAAATAGGGAATCCAATTAGTAGAACTTCCGACACGGTCCGAGGGATCTTTAATTGCATTAAAATCGCCCCCAACCACCTAGGCCACTTCCTGAAATATCTCATCATAGTGCTGGAGATCGACCCACGAGGCCTACGCCGAACAAAAGAATGCTCTCCGTATACAAAGCATAAACAAAACAACCAAGCCCGACAGCTTACACTTGAGACAGCCATGAATCACTTGGTCGAAAATGGAAATAGGACAATAGGAGACAATATCAAGATTCCAACCAACCCAAATCCTCCCCGAGGGGAGCAATCATAATTAGCAACCCAACTCCAACCCCTAATAAGGGTGGACGAGATAGAATCAAAAAGATCTTCGGGGACTTTCGTTTCGATCAAACCGATATAACATAACTTGTTAGCCGCAACAAAACGCCTAAGCTCCGCACGCCTCAGCGGATCATTAATACCCCTTATATTCCAAAAACCAAAAAACATCCAAAAAACCGAGGCAGAGAAGACTTACCTCCTCTTGGAGGACTTCGAGCCTTTAATAGGCTTCTTCGGGACAGCCAAAATGGGCGAGTCCTCCAACTGCTTGGCGAGCTGTTCCTGAAGAGTAGCAGCTAACTGAATAGGCTTTTTCTTGATTGCAACATCATCAATAGCCGGAAGGTCCTCATTAGACGAATCCTCATTTGAGCTTGAGTTGCAAATATCTTCCGAGCTGTCTTGGACAGCTACAGAGGTGTCTAGAACACGTGGATCATCCTTGACATGGGGAACAGCAGGAGACTGATCCTGACCGTGGAGGTATTTTTGGGCCTGGCCCTCTTCTAAGATAGGAGATAAGCTAACGGACGCTACATTAGCCCTTTGAGCAGCATCCGAAGCAAAAGCAACAGCGACGGCCCGACGGCAAGCGACTTCTCTGGCCGCCTGCTTCTTTCTTAGCTTTTTATTCTTCCGCTTCACCTGTTTCCATCCCTGATTAGTAATATCGGCGAGCCTGAAAAGACCTCGGGTGAGGGAGGGCCATTTGCCGAGAGCTAGGCTCTCCAATGTGCGCGGTCTATCTACATTTGCATCAGCAACGGGTTCCGCATAGGAAAGGCCACAAGAGGACTCCATAGAACTGACATCCTTTTGAGCTCCTGAATGTGGAAGAGCAACTCCTTTTCCTTTTGCAGACATCGAATTAGGATTCTCCTTAGAGATAGATTCGCCCGACCCCATTCACAGTTTGCATTAGCGAAACATCGAGAACGTGTTCTTGCAAAGCAATGATCGAACATTCCACATTTGGTACAAGATAACGGTTTCCATTCGTACTCTACCTCGACCACATCGGTTTTCCGTCGGTAACCACATCCGAGAGATTCATATAAGGTTTGCTGGACAGTTATCTCAACACACACGCGAGCAAAGGAGAGCATAGACATTTGCTCTGTTCTTTGATCCACATAGAGAGGTTTCCCCAGCCCACTTGCAACTTTACTGATAGACTGGGCAGACCAGTACGCAAAAGGAAGATTTCTTAATCTTACCCAGATCGGAACCGCCATATGAACATCTCTCTTGAGCTCAACACCGGGATACCATTGCTGCAAAATGAATGGAATTCGAGCCACAGTGATAGGGCCTCCCTCTAGGAGTTTCCTTCTGAATTCCTTATCAGAAATTCGCAGGAGAAATAGTCCCCTTCCATTGGACAGAACTTCAATCAAAGGCGGCCCCCAAGCTCTCTTAAGGGCCTCTTCCACAACTTTAAATGGAAGCTTTTTACCTATGAAATAGCCAACAAGACAGTCATAAAGTTTCGGATCTGCTGCTTGTAAATCAGACTCGTCCATGAGAATTACCGGTCTGTTGTTAACAAACTGAGGAGGAGAGAACTCGAGATCATATCCCTTATTAGCTCCACTCGCAGCCGACGCCCAAGAGCGGACATCAGGAGCCTTAGAGCCACCTCTTGAGCGGGGTCGACCAGACTTAGACCTTCCCCTTTGGTCCGGTCGACCTCTGCGAACTGCAGACATTGCTCACGGAATTGCACTACCAGACGGAGCAGAGACAGAGCTATGATTAACCACGTCCAACAAGGAACCAACCGAAATAGGTCGGTTAGTTCTAGGGGACGAGGGGTTATGGAGACTCCGTTCTCCTTCATTCAATCGGGTCTGCATTGATTCGCCCATTACAGAGAAAATCGCAGAACAAAGCACAAACCCTAAACCATCGGCCTCAGATTATTCGACAATCAGGAGACGTACCGGGAGTGGAAGGTAAGGGTTTGTAGAGCAACAAGAGGCGCCACTTCGGGCCAAAAATCGGGTCCACCCGCCGGCTAAATCAATTGGAACCAGCAGCTGCAGAAATCGCAGGAACAGAGCACAAACCCGACTTGCACTTATCACTTCCCTTTTTTCTATTTTTGTCCATTAGCAGTGGATGATAGGATGGAAACCACGCTGAAAAATTACCAAAAAAGTCATAAATTTATTGTAATTGTGCCAATTCAATTCTAAACCTATTTTTTTTATTAATTGAGTCATAAACATTTTACAATTATTTCGATCGGTCCATCCGACCAAAAATGGCCAGCCGGTGTTGATGTGGTAGTCTACGGCACCGGGGACTTTTTTTAATAATATTTTATTTTTTGAAATATTTTATTAATTTTTTTAATAAAATTTTCCTCTTTCTTTCTCTTTTCTCCTCCTCTCCTCCTTCTTCCCTTGGCTCCGGCGACCGGCGGGGGAGGGCCGGCCGGTCGCCGGACTAAGGCGGCCGGCAGGCGAGCCCTCACAAGATCCGGCAAGGGGGTCCTCACAGTCGCTGGGCCTGGCGAGGGTGAGCCCCCACCGGATTTGGCGAGGGCTCGCCTTGCAGTCGCTAGGCGAGGCGAGCCCTCGCCAGATCCAATGAGGGGGGCTCGCCCCAGCCTGGCCAATGATGCGAGACAAATGGAGCTTGCAAGAGCCACGGAAATCTAATTATCGTGGGCTTTCAATCGTCATTGGAGATCATGCCTCAACTGGACAGCCAAAACATCGTGGGGTCTCCGGACAGAAGGGCGAGACGACTCGATCATGTTGGCTTGACGCGACGCGGAACATGGATAGAAACAGCTCGTCAATGGGCGGGACTTAATCGTTACTTGGTTGTTGAAAGGGATCGTGGCAAGGTTGATCGTCGGTGGTGCGGTGGACAACGGGGAAGCGGCGGTGGACGACGGCTAGGTCACGGACCGGCAAAGGGCATCATCGATGAAGGGGCTAGGCCAAGCGACGGCGAGGCCCCCTCGCCGGATCTAGGGAGGGCTTGCCCCGCCAGTGCCTCGGTTGGCGGCCGGCCGGCCCTCACCTCTAGCGGGTCGCCGGAGCCAAGGAAGAAGGAGGAGAGGAGGAGGAAGGAGGGAGAGGGGAAAAAAAAAAGAGGAAAAAAAGATAAAAAAAATTAATAAAATATTTCAAAAAATAAAATATTATTAAAAAATGTCGTTGGCGTCGGTTGGTTGCCATGTCGGCGCTAGCCAGCCATTTTTGGCCAGATGGACTAATCGAGAATAATTGTAAAAGATTTATGACTTAATTGGTCAAAAAACTAAATTTAAAAGTTAAAATTCAATTTGATTCATTCTTTTTTGATAGCTTAGGAAATATCCCAAATATCTCTAAACAATATGTACTAGTCTCCTCTTTCTTCCCGGTGGTTTGTGTATTTGTTAAGGTTCTCAATCGTTGGATCTCTACTATTGAATCTTGGCCGTTGATAATAAAATATTTTAGAAAAAAGTTGCTGTGTTTGCATCATCAAAATCTAAAGATTACCATGTCAATAACCAAAATCTGGCTTGCTACAAAATAAAAAATGTAATGCTCAATTATAAATACTCATCACATATTTTTCTCATTATCACCTCGAACTAAAACAACAGATATTAATGTAGCCCATTTATTTAAATAAATCTGGAGCTTGACCCTTCAGTTAAAAAGTCTAGCTGTTCTGAAAAGAAATCATTACAGTCCCACCATTAATATTCACCAGAGAGGAAGGGTGTGAAAACGACATCAAGTTAACACTAATACAACTGGCAATCTGACGCCAAGGACCATGTTGCAATACTCATCATGTCCATCTTCACAAATTCAGTACCGAAGTCTCTAAAAATTGATACGAGAGATTAAAGCTGTGGGTGAACAAAAAATTAAACTTTTTATCTTGCAAAAACGGTAAACGTCCAAGAAAATCACTATACTATATTCCACTTATATTTCTATCCGCATTTTCTTATCAGGGGGTGATGTTTCACAATAAATATGTTTCAAAACAAGTACTCGGTCCTGCTCTGTTAATATCTTCCTAGTCATTTTTTTCATAGATATATATTCATTTTGATAACGTTGTTCAAAATGATTGTCATGAATTAGGCATATAGAAGACTCCATACAACATTCCATCATCATTTTTGTTGACTTCTATGGCTTTTTTATTTGGTCAGATGACTTCTATGGTTAACTTGTTCTATTTGTTTATACTTTCCAAGTACCATCTTCTGTGTTTTGCTTTCGCTCAAAAAATTTGAAAATGAAAATAATTAGGTTGTATAAATTACTAAAAAAACCAATAAATCTACTTGTCAATAATTGTATAGTTTTGAAGGCTTTGAAAATCAATTTGAGATAACTGTAATATTTGTGATAACAGACCCAAGCCTTTATGATAATTAGAATAAGAATGAGGGGCCACGAAGCATGTCAGTTGTTGCTCACTATGGTTTCTATATTTATTTTGTCAGGTACGGAGTAGCAGTATTCAAGAAACAAGGACAGAAAAAGTTCAATTTTCTTAGGAGTTCTAATCCAACAATTTTTACTTGAAGTTACTTCTAATGTAAAAATTACAATTGACATTCTAATTTGCTTAATTATAATGTTAATTTTATATTTTAAATATGATTTCATTGATCTGCGTATGGACCGAGATTTAAGACTAGTACCTAATAAGCGCTTGTCCATAAATGGTGGCAGAAAGGATGACAGGATGGATCGGGACTAGTACATTGGCGGTAAAAAAGGACGACAGGACCATTTGTAGTGGCAAATGATGAAAGGATGGATACTTACCCAATGTCTGTCCACTAGGGCTGAGGAAAGGGTGAGAGCTCCGTAGCACGTACCAATCGCCTCTTTTTTCGTCGTGGTTTGAAACATTGTTAATGTTTTAAATTGATGGATACATAGTACTAAATCCCAGCCGTTAATAAAATGTTCCAGCAAAAAGTTGTCGTGTTTCTATCACAAAAATCTGATGATTTTCGACATGTCAAGAACCAAAATTTGACTTACTGGGAAAAGAAAAAATAATGCTTAGGCATTAAGACCCGTCCATGCATTTCTTTCCATCACTCTTTATTTAAAATGACACGTCATTAGAGCTTCAATATTCCAATATATCTGGAGCTGGCTGGAGCTAGACCCTCCAGTAAAAAGGCTTCTTGTTCATAAGAAAATTCATCGTACGATCCCGCATTATTATACACTGCAAGTGCAGAGCAGGAGTGTAAAAAAGAACTTCACGTGACAGATAAGACAACTGACATCTGAGACCAAAGGCCATGTTGTACTACTCATCAGTGCGTCCATCTTCACTTACCATTACCAAACACACTATATGATAAAATGATACAAGTAAAGGAGCAATTACCCTGGTAGTGGGGGAAAGGGAGAGAGATTAAAGCTGTCGGCAAAAATGAGATAAACTTTTTATCGTGCAAAAAAGGTAACCGTCGAAGAAAATTGCCACATTTATTTTACTTATATTTCCATCCACATTTTCTTATTAGGGGTGATGTTTCAGTATAAATATGTTTCGTAACTGTGGAACTTACCCTATCAAAGCCATTATCCTTTAGTTGAAATCAGGATATGAACTCCTTGACCCTAGAAGCAGTCTAGAACCGCATCAACAAGTCCCAAGGTCGACCCATAAGTTGGCCTACCTTTTTTTTTTTTTTTTTTTTTTCATTTTTTATTAAATTGCTCTTTCATATTCAATATTTTTGCAAAAGTTCTCAATTGGAACACCAATGAATATCAACAATATGATAAATTTATGTTAGCGTCGTCATTTAAAAAAAAAAAATACAGAATGCAAAATACACATTATTTACAATAAAAATATTATGCTTACTTAACCAAAAAAATTAGCATAGTTGATTGTGATGTTAGGAATTTCTAGATTATGAACATCCCCTTGAATCCTACAAAATTCGTGAAAACTGTTTTGATTTAGAGCCACCTTCGCTAGCCAAAAGCCCCATCTCAATTGGTTCATGGGTTTGTGCGATATTTCATAAGTTACTAGCAACTTTCCATGTATCATTGGATTATAAAAAAATAGGCCTACTTTATGTGGTGAACTTTTTATATGCATTATTCATTATAAACTAATTAGTTATTATGCAGAAGGTCTTTATCAACTTAATCACAAATGGAAAGTACCTCATGACTTTAATTAGATATAACATTTTTGGTTAGAAATTTATGACATACGGAGCTAGGAGTAATTTCACATTCTAATCTAACAAATGTGGCTGGCAAATTTAAAAAAAAAAAAAAACAACTCGGTTTTCCTTATGAACTGAGTTTTTTTTTCTCTATTTTAACTAATCGGGATATTTTGAGGGGCTTTTTTGTCAACAAATCTGTGAAAGTTTGAAAGATAATACTTATTTCAATTACCGGTAAAAACATTAATTATATAAACGGAGCTAAGCTAGCCCAAGTCTATTATATCAATAAATAGAAAATTATGAAAAAATTACTATTCAATATATAAAACAATAACGTGGCTATATTACATTTTGAAACTATTTCAATCTGCATATCATTTTGACCTTTGAACTTTCAAATTTTTTTCCTATAGCTTAATCCTAATGTTACTTCTATATTTGTAACATGATTTCATTGACCAGAAGAAGGAGTGGTTTTAGCACCTGTACCTAATCAATGTTTGTCAATTGACGGTGGAGGAAAGCATGAAGGGATGGATTAGGACTAGTACATTGGCGGTGGGAAAGTATGGAAACCCCCATCAATGTCTATCCAATAGCGGTGGAGGAAAGAATGGAGACATGGACATTGGTGATGGTGACCGGTCCGGTAAAGGAACAATAAGGAAGAGAATCATCTTTTTCTATAACCAAGCAGTTGACTGGTGTTTATTTAAAGCCTAAACTAAGGTTAGGTTAGCATCTATGTCTTATAGTTATCAAATTAGGAGCTCCGTTAATGTAAGTCTGCCATACAGTGAGGGAGAGAGAGAGAGACCTGATGGCCGCTTTTGTATGATGGTCGTCATAGTGGTGGTGGCTGAGTTTGATCTTGACAATGGTGGTCAAGTTGTTTGTGATGGAGGTGGCGGCAGCGACAATGGCGGCAACATCTTCTAGGAACAACAAAAAGTTGGGGCTTCCAGGGAAGAAGATGAAGAGCTACTTAAGAACATTTTAAGGAATAGAAAAGATAATTGAAAAAGAGAAAATGAGTGAGAAAAAAAAAAAAACATGTCGCTTTAAATAGAGTTCATACATATCTTGCCGTCGATAGAGGATGGCTAACAATTATAGACGCTACATCAAAAATTTTCAGGTTCTATTAATAAGAAGAATTACAAAGAATTTTGTGTAGAGATTTATGATTAAATTAATAAAATTGAAGATTTTGAAATTAAATTAAAATTTATATAATAAAATTAAGATCAATTAGATAATTTCTCCATTAAAATTGAGTTAAGAAATTGGTTTACATCCCAAATTGTTACTTCTGGACAAAGCTACATGTCACGTGGGCGAGGATTTAAGTCGGATCTTTATTTTTTATTTTTTAATATTGACAGCTGGTCTTTTGTTACAATGCGGACCTAGCTTTCGTTGCTTTTGCAATTTTCTCATGCGTAATCAATCTGAGCATTCGAACGAAAAGAAAATTCAATTTGTGCATTACCGGGGGAGGCTCAGACATGGGTGACGGTGACCGGTCAACTAAAAAAAATAATAAAATGCAGAAAATCATCCATTTCTGTTACCTCGACTGTTCATAAGTCCACCATCCTATTCATGTCCTGATTGAGGTCTTACTTAATTTTTATCTTTTGCCAGATTCCGCTTGGAGCAATATGCTATCAAGTTTTCAGCTACCCAAAGAATTAACTGATGTCTAGTTAAGGCCTTGACCAAGGTTAAGTTACCGAGCTCTTTCGTTCTTAAATAGAAGCTCTTCCCTCCCCTTCCTTCATCCTTCCTTGCACTCAAATCTCTCAGCCTTCTTCATCTCTCATCGTTCTTACTCTGTTTCCCTCTTTCTTCACCTCGGCACAACCTTTCTTCTTCCTCCTCTTCTTCTTCAGTATCTGCTTCTCCTTTTCATCATATTCTCTCTCTCTCTCTCTCTCTCTCTGCTCGCTCTTTGTTTCTCCAACAAAAAGAAAAAAAAAATGTCAATTGATTCTGTCATTTCTATTGCACGGGATGCCTTCAAGTGTGCGGTTGCGCCCATCGAGCGTCAATTCGGATACGTTACCTCCTCCAAGAGCTACGCCCAAGATCTTCAGAAAGAAGTCGACGAGCTGGCATACAAGGCTGAGATGGTCCAAGATGCCGTGGAAGTGGCCAGAAACAATAGTCGGAATGTCTACAGTTATGTCACGCAGTGGCACTCAGATGCTGAGAAGGCCTTGAATGAGGCGCGAGGCTTACTGGACGACTTCGACAAGGCAACCAAGACTTGCTGCTATGGGAGTCTTCCCGAACCCAGTTGTCGCTATCAGTTCAGCAGGACGGCCAAGAACAAGATCGAGGGCATTCAACGACTCACTCAAGAATATAGTCAAATCAAGGATATCTCCTCCAGCGGTCCTGCTCCAGGGAATGTTGCTGCTTCGACTTCAGCCAGGAGAGAGGACAAATATGTCGTCCAGTCTACCACTGCGACGGCCTCTGCTTCTTTTGCCTCGATGTCGATTAAGCTTAACGACGATCACATCGTCACATCCAGAGAATTGATCGTGCAAGGGATCATGGCTGCTCTTGTCGATAACAACAATAGTGTCGTCGGTATTTATGGGATGGGTGGAGTCGGCAAGTCTACCCTATTGGACAATGCCGAAAGGAGAATAAGGAAAGAGAAGTGGTTTGATTGGGTCGCTAAGGCTGATGTGTCAGAAAATCAAGACATAAAGAGGATTCAAGGAGAGATTGCGCATGCGTTGGACCTGGACATAAAGGATGTCGAGTATGTCAATCCTCGAGCGGAGCGTCTGCGCACGAGGTTGGAAGATGAGATGAGGGCGAAAAAGAAGGTCCTCATAATACTGGACAACCTATGGAAAGGGCTTGACTTGAAATCAGTCGGCATTCCTTGCGGACATGACAACAAAGTCATAGGATGCAAGTTGTTGCTGACATCAAGATTTCAAGATGTTTTGCAAAGGGAAATGGGCTCCGACAGGGACTTCCGCCTTGACGAGCTGGAGGAGGAAGAGGCAAAAAGATTGTTTGAGAGGACGGTGGGAGACAAAGTTCGTGTTGACCCGTTCAAATCGTTGGTGGATGAAGCACTCCGCAAGTGTGCAGGTTTGCCTTTTCTAATTATCACAATGGCGAAACTTTTCAAATACACTAATTTTTCTCAATGGGAGGATGCTTTGAAACAAATCGAGATGTCTACAAATAAAGGAATCAGTGAGAGGATAAATGAGATGTTGCAGTTGAGTTATAATCATTTCAAAGGGGAGGATGGCAAGGAGGCGAAGTCATTGTTACGACTCTGTGTTGTTTATGGTGTCTCTAAACCTTCTCTTGAATATTTGGTGAGGTACGGTGTGGGTTTGAAGTTATTTGGAGAAAATAGCAGCTTGAAAGAAGCTAGAAATAGGTTGAGCTCACTAATCCAGACTCTACAAGCATCCTCCCTTTTGTTAGACGATGAAGATGCTGATGGTTTCAAGATACATGACTTGGTTCGTGGATTTGTTACATCGGTCGCTTCAAGAGATGACCCTCTTCTTGTGTTGAAAGATAATGATAAGTCATTGACAGAGCTGCCAAAGGACAAGCTCAAAAATTGCACAGCGGTATGCTTTCCCTACGTTGACATGAAGGAGCTTCTTGAAGAGTTAGATTGTCCCAAAATGCAAATCTTTTTGTTGTTCACAAACAATGAATCTCTTAAGATCCCAAATTCATATTTCAACTCCATGAGAAAACTCAGGGTCTTACATCTTTCTCAGGTATGTATCACTCATTCACCTTCACCATTTAAGTTCTTGAAGGACTTACACACTCTGTGTCTTGATGGCTGCTTGTTAGAGGATGTAGCCATAATTGGCGAGCTAAAAGGGCTGCATATTCTTAGCTTTGTGAACTCCAAAATTCAACAATTGCCAAGAGAAATTGGACAATTGGCAGAGTTGAGGTTGTTAGAATTGAACCATTGCTCACGACTTAAGATAATTGAACCGGGTGTGCTTGGAAGCTTGATGAAATTGGAGGAGTTGTATATGGAGAATAGCTTTGATCGATGGAATGCCGTGGAGCAAACTCCACCAACTAATGCTAGGCTTATTGAGTTGAATAACTTGAAGCATCTCTGCACTTTGCATGTGTCCATTCTCGATCCGAGTGCGCTCCCAAAGGATCTAAATGTCAACAAATTAACCAAGTACAAAATCCAGATAGGTGATGTGCAGGGTTGGCCAATTCACAAAGGATCAAGCACATTGCAGCTTCAGTTGGATCCAAGAAGTGATATTCTTCAGAAAGGATGCATACAAACTTTATTAGGCAAAATAGATGAATTATTTTTAGATGGATCAGACGGAATTGAGCAAAGTATTTGCATCTTATCCCAAGAAGGCTTTCCAAAATTAAAGCATCTACATGTGAAGAATAGTCCCGTGCATTACATCCTGCAATCACCATCCCATGCAAATTTTATGACGTTTGAGTCATTAATTATCCATAATCTCATTAACTTGGAGAAGATATGCAACAACCATATCTCCTCTGAGTCCTTTAGTGCATTAAAAGTAGTACGAATTGAAAGTTGCAACAAGATGGAAGTTTTGTTTCCTCTTTCATTATTGAGAGAACTTCCATGGCTTGAAGAGATCGAGCTATCAAGTGCCCCTTAATGCGGGAGATTGTAGAAGTTGATGATTGTGGCAAAGTTGAGTTGCATAATTTGCATGCATTGGAATTGTGCGACTTGCCAAATATGAGGAACTTTCTCACCGCCGAGACGGCTCCTTCAAGCAGTACATCAAACAATCAAGTTAGCACTCAAGTTGCATTCTTCAACGAGCAACAGGTAACTTTCTATCAAAAGAATATACTATTTATTAATCTTTTGTTCATTTGCTAATTAGATGTAGTGGAGAATATAATCCTTATTCATTTTTTTTTTTTTTTAAATTTTCAGTTCATTTTCTTCCTAATTACCTTATCCAATCATGCCTAATTAGCTAAAGTAATCTTATGTTTCTCTTCATTGTGTAGAAGTCCAACTAATAGAATGAAATCCATGTAAATTTATTTTGTGATGGGACCTGAGTTATTTTGAACTTATATGCTGCAAGTATAACTATATTAATAGGGTTTTATAAAGCAACATTGAGGGGAATTTTGGCATTACAATAATTCCATAATAAGGTCATTTTATAACCTCATAAACTGGATTCACTGAATTTAGTTATCTAACTTCGTTATAATATCTATGTGACTTAGGTAAAATTCAATACGAAGAATGGGCAAGGGGATTGGGTTTTCAAATTGTAGCAACGATGCTAATTTAATTGATGCCCGTCTTTTCCATACTGTCTATTTCAATAAGCACTTAGTCATTGCATAGGTCCTATAAGTATTAAAATACAAAATTTCATGCATGTTCATGCTTGCAAGCATACAAAATTGTGTAAAAGATATAGATATATTTATAAGCACTTTTGGCATAACTAAAATAAATCTCCAACTTGTGCTAATATCTTCTAGTCTTACGCATTAGTGAGCGACTTTTAGGAATAACTACACGAAATCCCCCATGAAGATTTAAAGCGGTACACATTTACTGCCAAAATTTGGTTATATATATTATGGAGTATTGAGCATAGCTGAGTGATGTTACCATCTAATGGTCCTTTCAAATAGCTGACTAGGGAGGCTATAGGCATAATGAAATAAAAAATTTAGCCTTTCCAGTGATTGTTTTATATGCTTGGACATATTTGGAAGCCTACCAGATGTTTAGCTCTTTTCATGAATTCAACCAAATCATTAGTAATTTTTGTCTAAATCTCAGTTAAGATTATTGCTTTTTTTTTTCCCTCATTTTTCTTTATTTAGTTTGGAAATTTTCAACTCATTTTAGTGCATTCGGAGGTCAAAGGATGAGGTAACTAAAACAGATACAAAAGAATTGCAACTTTATCGTAAAAAATTGCATGTGACATGCAAATGGTAAAATGCACAAAGGTTTGACATCCGCAATAAAATCAAAGTTGAACAAACTGAATGTAATAATTAAAAGTTTAGGAGTAAAGTTGTGTCCCCTTCAAAGTTCATAATTGGGATTGGTAATTTCCCCGTAATCTTTATGTTCTTTTTTAGGTAAATGAATGTTATATTGATGTAAATTACCATCATTCGAGAATGAGAAAAAATATGTGTTATAATTAGATAGTGAGATTATGGAGAAAGAGAGGAGGGGAAAGCAATAAAATAATGAGTAGCTTGTTGAGAGAGTTTTAAGATTGTCGTACAGGCAATTTGGCCTAAGGTAGCATTATATGTATTGATGTAGTCAATGTGGAGGATAAAGAGAAATATGTTAGGGGGGAAAGTGTCAAAGGAGTCTCAATATTTCAGTCGCGAGTCAAATGAGCCCTAAATATTTTATTTGAACGAGTCCTCGATATTTTGAAATACATGCAAATGTTAGTGTTGTTGACAAATTTCATTGACAGAAATGACAGCAATTTATTTTTCATGAAGTTAAGTATTATTTTGATCTAAATCAAGGGAATGTGCATAGATTTGGTCCCTAATAGAGTGGAACCTCGATTATCATAATTAACTGAAAAATAACTCGCCAATTCTATGTTAAGTGGTGAAAAATCATTGTCATTTCCCTGCTTTGTTTACTCAAAATTTGGGCTTGATTTTATTATTAATTCTTGTACTTAAGTTTTTTGCTCATTTCTAAACTACTTCATGCGCTTTTTCCTTCATTATGGTCAAAATAATGGTCTTAATTGGTGAAAAATTAAGATGAAACGATTTTCAAGTGAATACTTGGTTTGAAGCATTATTCTAAGGTGTAGTCGAGACTCAAGCATATGAAATAACAATCGAGATATGGTAGACCATGACATTCATAATAATTTTGTATAATAAACTTTTATCACCTAGAAATCCGGCTTAGAAAATTGTCTCAAGCACTATGAAATTGAGAAATCATGAATATGAAGTTGATAATTTAGATCATAACAACAGCAATTAATGGCATTTAATTGAAATTGAGGCCATTTATGTATAGTTGATTAAATTGATTATTTTTAATATGAGAAGTAAACTATGGATAAGCAGTGGTCCAATTAAGGAAAACACACGGCCATTTTGTACAACAAAAATTTATTAAAGTCTTTCGGTTGACTAGACATGACTGTCCTATTATAATGACGTAATAAAGATTCGTGGAAATTTTAGTTGCCATGGTAGATTTACGAAGTATAAAAAGGACGTTTGAGTATGGGCGTTTGCGGCCTACTGTGCTACGACACGTATCGATAGCCAGTACGTGTCATCATGCTTTTCTCCTTTTTATGCCCCCTCCTCCCTTTTCTCTCCATCTGAAAGTTGTTCGGCATCGCGAGAGGGACTGCGTCTTCTCTCACTCCTACTCACCACGCGCTGAAGGGCTGAGAACCAGCTTGGCTTACCGCCACCGTGGACACGCTCATCGCGCTCCGTCATCTCCCCCCTTGCAGACCACGTGCAAGTTCTACCTCTCTCTGTTTCTCTCACGAACTCAGCGTGACAAACAAGCTTGACGCTGCTACGAGCCTTAATCGTGCCTTTCTGAAGTTAATTTTCCGGTGGTGTGAAGAGAGAGAACGAGGATTTGGTAAAATGAAAAAAAGAGAGGAGAGAATAAGGTGCTGTGTGTTTAAGTATTGGTGCGAGCCATAGATGGTAAGTGTAAGGATCGCAGTAGACTATCCACACCCAGATACTTAATATTAAGGATTGAAGGTACTATGTTCATGAGAAGATACAAATGATAGGACAATTATTAAAGAGAAACTCCTCCTGTAAATTTTATTGAATTCTATTTAATAAATTATAATTTTCACGCATAAATTGATTAGGTTTGGATAAGCACAAGTGGGCTCAAGTAAGTGGCCCAGGAAAAAAGAAGAAGGAAGTTACTTGCAGAGACTAACCTTTTATAATAGTAATTTTCCCTTGTGAAATAATAAATTACTTTTTAAAAATTGCTAAATTTATTTAGGTAGGTAGTAAATTAAACCTTCCATAATTAAGGTCTTATAGCATAGTAATTTACTTCTTGTGATTGCAATCTCGCTTTTTTGATCACTCATTGAAATGATATATTTTCCTTTGTCAGTAAATTGCCTATGTCTATCATAATCACAGACATTCTATAGTTTCTTTATTTTTTATTTTTTCATTGTAGTAATCTCCATTGTGAGATAGTAGCAATCCTCCGATAAAATAAGTAATATATTGTCAAAATAGTAACATAACCTAAGTAGTTTGTCTTATAGGAAGTAATTCACCTTGAATGTAATTCCTTTTCCTCAATGGATCGCAAATTTTCATCGTCGTTAGCAAAATGAATGACTGCTATCTCTTGATGACCATAATTTCCCTTATTGTTAGTAAATTGCAAAGAAAATCTAATAGTAATAACACCCACAAGTATATTGTAAATAAAATTTGAAGTTTGTTAGTTGTCTTTTGGGGTTGTAAAATACCTTTCCGGATTGTAAACCAACTTTTATCTATCACAGATTTTTGTAAATGAATTATCCCAAAATTCGTGAAGTTTCTTTAGCAACCATTTGAATAACCTGCTATAGCATGTAAGTTTTCTGCATGCATTTTGTAATTGTAAATATTATTGCTGAGGGGTCTATCCACTAGGTTTCAATCCCATCCTTGGAGTCCTTGAAGATGGATGGACTTCCCAATCTGGAAAATATATGGAGCGATGAATCTCTATTAGAGTTGAGCAATCTCCAATTTCTTGAGGTCTCTTTGTGCAAATCTCTCTCAAAAGTTATCAATTCCAAGTCACTAGTAAAACTACACAAGTTACACACTTTAAGGGTAGAAGGTTGCATTTCAGTGCAAGAAATTTTTGACCTTGACGGACTAAGCGCCAATGCAAATATCGAGACTCTCACTGAGCTAAGCATCATCCATATAATGGGATTGCTAGGCTTGAGGCGCATATGGAACAAGAATCCTCATGGAATTGTGAGACTCCACAATTTGAAGGAAGTACGAGTGCATGGTTGTGACAATCTTAGGTTTTTGTTTTTCCCATCCATGGTTCAATATCTTGCACAATTGAGAGAACTAGAGGTACATGATTGCAAGAAGATGGAGGCGATCATTATGGAGGAAGAAGGGTTGAGCATAGAAATATCGGAAACTCTAGTATTCCCGATGTTGACCATTTTAAAATTTGTACGTTTGGAAAGTTTGACGTGCTTCTCTCGCAGAACGTGTAAGATCAGTTCTTTTAGTTTCATCATTGAAGACCTTCTTAGATCACTTGATCCCTGCCATGCAAAAGATGCCACTCTTTTACATCTAATGAAAAATTGATGATAGGTACATCAAAAGCTCAAGGTGAGGACTGCGTCAAATCGCGCTCTACTATCCTCTTCAATCAAGAGGTATGTGATTAATGCTATGTCATAATCTTAAGTATAACAAAAATTTAATAGAGTAAAATGCTTGGCATCAATTTTATGTGTTAAAGCAATTTAGAAGTTTACATGCTGTGCATTTCAGGTTGCCATATGGCACTACAAATAATTGGCAAATTTCAATACACACTAATAAGAGTTGGATCAATCATATCAAATTATCAAGAAATTAGAAAAAAAATATTTATGCATATAAATAAGAATCATGCTAGCCAACTAAATAATTAAAATTAACTCATAAATAGTTATACCGGAGACAAAGCATAATCGCGGAAGACCCCTTTGGTTAAAATTGATTCCATTTCACATAATCATGGCACCATAAAACCTGGATAAGTCAAAGTAGAGTCACTGTTCAAATTGTGATTTTAAATTGAAATGAAGAATTTAAAGTAGAGTCACCATATATACAAAAGTCAGATAATTAATCTTCAATGAGCTCAATTGTTAACTCTCAAAATTATGGGGTAACTATATAGTAAAAAATATTGTAATATAGTCATTAAACTTTTATTTGATCACCTAAGATGATAAATTTCATTTCTTTATAATTTATGCACTTTGACAAAAAAATCCGAAATTTTCCGGTGAACTATCGATGTGCAAGACACGTGGCTAATTTTCTAAATGGGCTACTATTTCCACTTCACTACCGAATCATCACCTCACTGGAAAATCTACTATAAATATTTAATAGAGTCACTAAAAACTTGCAAGATGATCATTCTCCTTTTCTTGTACTTTCCACTCATCTTGCTTCCAATGAGAATTCCTCTTTCTCATATGTGATTGCCTTTTTCGAGGCCATGGGTCTTGATGAATTTTAGCATTGCAATTTAGCAAGATAATACTTTCTATTATATATTTCTTTTGATGAGTTTTGTAATTTGTTAATATATCACACTATGTCATATAACATTGGCAATTAGGAAGTTTTAAATGTTATCAAATCCCTATATTTTCCTTTGTTAGTAAATTGTCTACGTCTTTCGTCATCACTGTCATTCTATAGTTTCTTTATGTTTTTTTTTTTTTCCATTGTAGTAATCTCCATTGTGAGATTGCAGCAATAATCTGATAAAATGAGTAATATATTGTCAAAATAGTAACATAACCTAAGAGGAATTAGTTTATCTTATAGGAAGTGATTTGCCTTGAAGGTACTTCCTTTTCCTCAATGGATCACTAATTTTCGTAGTCATTAGCAAATGAATGATTGCTATTTCTTGATGACCATAATTTCCCTTATTGTTAGTAAATTGCAAAGAAAATCTAATCGTAATAACACCCATGAGTACATTGTAAATAAAAAATGTTAGTTGTCTTTTGGGGTTGTAAAATACCTTTCCGGATTGTAAACCAACTTTTATTTATCACAGATTTTTGTAAATGAATTATCCCAAAATTCGTGAAGTTTCTTTAGCAACCATTTGAATAACCTGCTATAGCATGTAAGTTTTCTGCCTGCATTTTGTAATTGTAAATATTATTGCTGAGGGGTCTATTCACTAGGTTTCAATCCCATCCTTGGAGTCCTTGAAGATGGACGGACTTCCCAATCTGGAAAATATATGGAGTGATGAATCTCTATTAGGGTTGAGCAATCTCCAATTTCTTGAGGTCTCTTCGTGCAAATCTCTCTCAAAAGTTATCAATTCCAAGTCACTAGTAAAACTACACAAGTTACACACTTTAAGGGTAGAAGGTTGCATTTTGGTGCAAGAAATTTTTGACCTTGACGGACTAAGCGCCAATGCAAATATCGGGGCTCTCGCTGAGCTAAACACCATCCATATAATGGGATTACTAGGCTTGAGGTGCATATGGAACAAGAATCCTCGTGGAATCATGACACTCCATAATTTGAAGGAAGTACGAGTGGATGGTTGTGACAATCTTAGGTTTATGTTTTTCCCATCCATGGTTAAATCTCTTGCACAATTGAGAGATCTAAGGGTACAGGATTGCAAGAAGATGGAGGCAATCATTATGGAGGAAGAAGGGTTGAGCATAGAAACATCGGAAACTCTAGTATTCCCGATGTTGACCATTCTAAAATTTGTACATTTGGAAAGTTTGACGTGCTTCTCTCTCACAAAGTGTAAGATTAGTTCTTTTAGTTTCACCATTGAAGACCTTCTTAGATCACTTGATCCCTGCCATGCAAAAGATGCCACTCTTTTACATCTAATGAAAAATTGATGACAGGTACATCAGAAGCTCAAGGTGAGGACTATGTCAAATCGCGCTCTACTATCCTCTTCAATCAAGAGGTATGTGATTAACGCTGCGTCATAATCTTAAGTATAACAAAAATTTGATAGAGTAAAATGCTTGGCATCAATTTTATGTGTTACAGCAATTTAGAAGTTTACATGCTGTGCATTTCAAGTTGCCATATGGCACTACAAATAATTGGCAAATTTGAATTCACACTAGTAAGAGTTGGATCAATCATATCAAATTATTAAGAAATTAGAAAAAAAGATATATGCGTATAAATAATTATCATGCCACCCAAGTAGATAATTAAAATTAACTCATAAATAGTTATACTCATAAATGGTTAAAATTGATTCCGTTTCACATAATCATGGCACCATAAAATCTGGATTAGTCAAAGTAGAGTTACTGTTCAAATTGTGATTTTAAATTGAAATGAAGAATTTGAAGTAGAGTTACCATATAAACAAGAGTTGGATAATTAATCTTCAATGAGCTCAATTGTTAACTCTCAAAATTATTGGGTAAGTATATATTAAAAAAATTGTAATATAGTCATTGAACTTTTATTTGATCACCTAAGACAATAAATTTTCATTTCTTTATAATTTATGCAATTTGACAAAAAAATCCAAAATTTTTCGGCGAACTATTGATGTGCAAGACATGTGGCTAATTTTCTAAATGGGCTACTATTTCCACTTCACTACTGAATCGTCACCCCACCGGAAAATCCTACTATAAATATTTAATAGTCACTAAAAACTTGCAAGATGATCATTCTCCTTTTCTTGTACTTTCCACTCATCTTGCTTCCAACGAGAATTCCTCTTTCTCATATGTGATTGCCTTGTTTGAGGCCATGGGTCTTAATGAGTTTTAGCATTGCAATTTAGCAAGGTAACACTTCCTATTATATATTTCTTTTGATGAGTTTTGTAATTTTCTCTCAATATTACAACAATGTTATATATATATAATCACACTATGTCATATAACATTGACAATTATGAAGTTTTAAATGTTATCAAATCCCTATGTTTTACATAATACAAGTTATGAATTTAGCCTTTTTTCTTCAAAAAAGGTAGATTCATATGAAATGAGATACAATTTAATTAATTACTTATATTAAAAAATATTCCGATTTTACATAAATGAAAGATTCCACGTCTGCACAAACGCGTGAGAATGTTGCTAATTACCTAGTAATTGAAGAAAGAGGAATCATGCAAAGGAGTCTCTCAGCTTCTGCTTATTGGGTAGGCATATAGGTTATTGAGAGAAGTATTATGAGCATTCTGAAGCTTTCACGTTAGCATCTGTCTTCCAAATGTAACTAAATATAAGTACTTTCTATCAAAATAAAAATAAAAAATCGACTAGCTGGCAATTTATGTTCATCGGACAACACTATATTTTTGTTAATTTTGCTACAAATTTACGTATATTAAAGTTCATATCAATTCGTGTCATTTTCGAATTTGTCAAATAATCATTTACGAATATGTTAATTCGTATAACAAATTGTCAGCCCTTTCATATATATATATATATATAAAATTCTAATAGTTCTCATGGGCATGTACAAGCTTTTGGGTACTTTGAAACTCAATGGATGTATAAATTTCGTAATAAACACAAATAACATTACTCAAGTGACAAAAAAGAACATGCTACCATCTTGTTAATATGATAGAAATGTTTGTTACGTCATAAGGTAGATTATACACATCTCCAATATTCTCTTTTAGAGTCAACACTTTTGGAGTCGTTTCAAAAATCAATATATCGTCAAAGCGAGCTAAAAAGAAATTGTAAATATTGGACAGTTTTATCACAGCATAAACCCTCTTAAAATGTACTAAATCAGGAAATAAACGTAATCGCATTAAGAGATAAAAGGAAAAAAAAATGAGAGACTCCAATCACAAATGTTAGCATGTGGAAGGGCAACGTAAGAAGATAAAGGAAAACGCATTGGGACAAAAAGTTTCAACAAGTGTGCATGTTGATCAAACTCTATATCCGACGCCTAGAATGGGCTTTGAAAAAGCAATTCCTAGAATAGAAATTCTCTCCCTTTCTGTCTCTCTCTCTATATATAATCATTAAAATGAATGGGATTGTAATAGTAAAAGGGTGATGACTTAGGGCCTGTTTGGCAACTTGCCAAACAGTGCTTGTTTCTGTTCTTTTATTCTCGGGAGTAAATTTAGAACAAAAATGCGTTTGGTAAAATTTTTGTTCCGTTCCCGGGAACAAATTTCCATTCTTTTTTGTTCTCGCAAGTGAATTTGGAACAAAATCGAGAATAAAAAAAAAAAAGTTGATTCTTTCTTTTTGAAAACAATTCTAGAATCAAGTTAACCTATATTTTCTTTTTTTCTCTTCGTTCTTCTTGTTCTTTTTCCCTCTCCCTTGTTCTTCAAGTGCTACCGTCGCCGCCATTACCGTATGCCGCCGCCGTCTGTCATCGCTAGTCGTCGGAGGCTCGCCCGGCCACCGCCTCGCTTGGCCGGGGAGGCTCGGCCTAGCCATGGCTAGGCAAGGCCGAGCTAGCCTAGCCACCGCGCGAAGCTCAACCTCGCCGAGGCATCGCGAGGTTGGCGTCGCCCGACCAAGGCGAGGTCGAGCCCTGCTGGTGGCTGGGTGAGCTTGGCCTCAATAGAATTGGGCGAGGCCACTCGCCTAGCCGGGGCTCGGCCCGAGCCTCGCCCAACCGTTGGTGAGGCTTGGCCGACGCAGGCATGGCCTCGCCGAGGGCCGTGACGTTCCGGTGAGGTCGCCGGCCCTTCGGTCGTCGGTTATCCCAAGGCCGGCGACCGGTCACCTTGAAGAAGAAGAAGGGGAGAAAGATAGGAAAAAAATTTTAAAAAAAAGGAAAAAAATAAAATTATTTAAAAAATAAAAAAATGATTTGAAGTAGGAATTGAAATTTTGCTATATATGAAATATATATTTAATTTTGTATTTTAATTTATTATTTAGTATTTATAGTTTATATTATAGTTTATTATTCACTATTTAATAAAAAATTGATTAGTTAATATTTTTATTACTTAGTATAAATATAATTAATCAATAGAATTTCTATGATTTGATAGAATTTTAGAATGTAATATAATTCTAAATTCAAATTCTTTTGAAATTGAAAATATAATGATATGATATGATATGATATGTTCACTCATAAGAAGATAATTATATTGGTGAGTGGTCCATGAGAATTCAATTTCAAATTTACAGTCATCTAAAAAGGTAATTGAAAAAGAATTGGAATAGAAATTTTATGAAGTTACCAAACGCATTTATGTTTTTTTCTATTGTGCAGTTACCAAACTCTTTCTTTTGCTCATAAATTGTTCTCAAGAATATACTAAAAAAGAATCATTTCTGATTAGAAATTGTTCTATTACCAAACGTGCCCTTAGTCCAAAATTCGTTTAGGTGGAGAGTTGGTAGGTTAGTTCTTTTTTTCCCCTGTATATTATATGTAGGCACGCGCGCACACATATATATGTTTTGGTATTAGAGGTGATAGGTGATCTTTTAGACGAACTTTGTTTTCAAAAATATCCTTCCTCTATGTTGAAGAATAATCTTACTATTGTTCTTTACGTCAATTTCAGAATAAAAAAAAGTTTGACTCCTCATTTGGCCATTCAAAAAGAAATCTTCAAATATAATACATCCATGGATATCGTCCCGCCGAAATTACCTGGAGTTGGAAGTGGAGTTGGAAGTGACGATTTGCCAATTCAAATAAACTTGAAAATGATAATTATTATTTGGCATTCTCGACCCTCGAGTCTCATGTAATAAGTATCTATAACATCTTGTAATTGATCATTCACTTTAACTAAATACGGAAAATACATGTACGTATACATCTAATTAAAAACCAAAATACATAAATTGTTAAAAATTGAGTTTTTTGCTAACAAGTTTGAATTTTGTAATGAATTGCTTGATTAATAAAATATTTAAATATTAAATCACGCTTTCATCTAACAGTTTAAGCTTTTAAAAAATGAGAGTAATTCCACAAATCTCACATGTTATTAGGATTGGAAATCTCATTTGCTTTCCCAATTAAATATATCCAAACTTAGTACTAAGTACTAGGTTAAGCGTGAGGGGGAAGTGATAGAATATTTAAATATTAAATTACGTCTTTATCTAATAATTAGTAGTGATCTCACAAAATCTTACAAAGTATTAATTGGCTCAATAACGAAGAAACTCTCTCACAATAGTTAATATTTTGGCAGTTTAACTAACAATAGATTAACGTCCTTCTTCCCCATTATCATAAAAACCTTGAAGTTCTCAACAATATCACATGTACGGCTTGGACCTTTCGGGCATGTACTCAGGAAGCAATTGAAAAACTTTGAGAGGAAAGTGAGCAGTAGGGTTCAAGAGAACCCAAAAGAAGAAGAAGAAAGAAAGAAACGTTGGAGATGAAGGGCCTTTTATACGCTCACTTTACTTCATTTGCACTTATTGGATCTCATATATATTTTTGTCTGATGGGAAGGAAAAAAAAAAAAAAACTTGCTCTCAGATTAATCATCCCCAAAGCCCCAATTTTCTCTTAATTGCACCAGAAAAAGGTGTCTGAGCCCCATCTATTATCAAATTGGGCAAGATTTCTTCAGTGTGAGTTTCAGAAAACTGTTTGTTATTCAACGAAACAGTCAAAGAAATTAGAAACGAGGAGTATTATGGATATTTCTATACTCCTTTTAATTTCTCTTCTTTTTTCTTGTTGTGCAACTTAATAAAATATTCTATAGCAAGCGATCGCTTGACTCTCTTCTGCCGTTGTAGAGTTCTACGCTTGCACCACGATTTGGTTATCACCGACAAAAATTTGCATGCATCACAATTTTGCAACTTATCTATCTTGAGCAACCATATGGAAAAAATTATGAATCATGCTATAATCAATATCACCTCTAGTTCTCAGTGATTATTTAGGGTATACATTGAACACTTTTTAAGCCTTCAAGGTGTGATTTTATCTAATAGTGAATGCCTCATATATCTTCCATATTCTAGAAAAGTGAACTCAAAAGGTCATTTGACTAACTGGAAATGCTCACATAATTCTTTTAACATAAACTAATATAATAATCAGCCAAAACAACATGCCTTTTTTACTTGCTTGAAGACGCAGAAGTCATTGTTGAGCCATATTCTTTCTTTTTTGATTACAGGTTGTGTTTCCTAGCTTGGAGGCCTTACATATCTCTGGCATGGGTTACATCAAGATGTTATGGGATAATCATGTGGCATTTTCCTGTCCAAGATGTTTTCAACATCTAAAGACTCTAGATGTGTCATATTGTGATGAATTATCAAATATGTTCACGCCAATAACAGTTGGAAATTTGGTGGAACTCACAAAATTGAGGATAAGTAATTGTTACAAGTTGACAGAGGTCATCAGCGATGAGGGAGGTAAAGAGGGGCCTATAGTGGCTTTCAAACAATTAAAGTATATACAGCTTGAAGAATTGAGAGGGTTGACATGTTTCAGCTCAGGTAGACATATTTTGATGTTTCCTCTCTTGGAAGATATCATTGTGACCGGATGTCACAACATCAAGTTCTTCTCTGAGGCACCAATAGGGGCGCCAAAGCTGAAGAAACTACAAGGATTAACAGGAACGTTGTTTTGCAACGGAAATATAAAGAACATACAAAAAATGGTATGCATCAAATTCTGTGCAATTGGATAGTTTTAATTACCAACAAACTAATTGCTTTTTGCTAACCACAAGTATATGATTAATGATGCATTTTTTGACAGGCTATGGATGATGGAGTAGAGTTTATGCATCTCTGTCAGGCAAAAGGGCATAGCGATCTTATTTCCATCAAGCCATCTAGGCAACTAAAATCACTAGTGGTGGATGGCTATTCATTTTTCAACGCGATTCCATCCGGATTGATGGTTGAATTAGACAAACTTAACACATTGCAGGTGCAAAATTGCGAGCAGCTAGAAGAAATATTCGGCCTTGAAATTCTGGCGGCTAAGAAAATCACCCAAGGGCTGCCTCAACTATGTGCTCTGAACTTGGTCAATTTACCAAAATTGAGGCAACTATGGAACAAAGATTTTCAAGGAACGCTTTGCTTCAATTCTCTAAGTTGTCTAATCCTTTGTAAGTGCAACAACTTAAGATATGTTTTCACTCCATCAATGGCTCGATGCCTTCCCATGCTTCAATGGATGGAAATAAAGGAGTGTGATCAGATGGAAGAAGTGATCAAGAGAGGAAAAAGGGGAGAGAAGTGCAGTGGAGAAGATTACATTTCCGATTCTTCGTTGGATTGAGCTGGAATGCTTACCCAATATGACTGATTTTCCTTTTAGGATGAATCATGCGTTGGAATGCCCTGTACTACAAGAGCTGACTATTGCCCGCTGCCCCAAGATGATAACGTTCGCTTGGCAATCATTGAAAAAAATTGACCAAGGCATTCCTTCACCTTTCACTCCACAGGTCGGTCTTTTTTTTTACAGAGTTAATGCTTCCCTTTTTATCTTATTCCGATGCTTTTGACAAACATACATATCTAGCAGAAACATGACAAAATAATGAGTATTCGCTCGATTCTAATACCAAAAGTGTAATACTCTAAAATCCACGAAGCTGCTGCTGCGTAGTCTTATCCGAAGACCTGGATATTCTATCTCTCTGACCTAGACAATCCTATAATCGTTATCAGTGATTTAGCCTAAATACTGAGTTAGCACATCGCTGACTGAACAAGTAATCTGCTACCTCTTCCAGCGATCAGAAATTCTAATAATTAGTAAGTGCTTTGTACGGATTTGTGTACATAACCTTTTAATATCTAGTAAGATTTAAATTTTTTTATAATTCTTAAAAAATGTAATTATTATTTTCACATTTCCATATCTTTTTAGAAGTGTTATACTTGTGTCAGCTCAAAAAATCATATCATGTGTAGTACTTTAGAATTGATTAACTAGCTTCTTAGCAATGTTATCACAATAACCATATAAAAACATTTACCTTTTACAATTGAACCGTAGAGTCATAAAGATAGAATAGCATCTAAAGATGCAAAACGCTTTCCGTATGGCCAGTTCATATTTTCTTGCATAGAAGGAAACTTGCCGCATTCTATTGAACATGGATAGCATATCAAAAGGAACACATCCAAAGACTGAAAAAAAGGGGGAAAAGAAATTTAACAGAACAAAGTACCAAGGATAAGAAATTGTGAAGTATTTAAATACAATCTGCAAACTCACCTCACATTAACTTTAATTTAATTTAGGATAGGTTACCATTAAAGTACAAAATAAAAGAAATATACAGGTACACACCATCGACTAATTTTTTTTTTTTTTTTTGAGGAATAAATATCAATTTTCGAATTTATTTTGATTGAATTAAATGAACACAAATGTCTTTACCAAAGTTATGTAAATCTGCATCACATTTTTGAAATGGCAATTAGCACTTACCGACTGATCACGTCAGTCCCTTTTTCCTCTTCTCATGGCCTTTTCGGTTATATATTTTATATAGGTTTCAATTATTTCTCCTTTTTTTTGACGAGGAAAATGTTTGTGTTATTTTCTTATTCTAATGCTTTTGCCCTTTTTTAATCATTATTTATGATTAGGATGTTTAATCATGGTAAGTATCCACACATTTATTTGCTCTTTAATCATAAGAGTAAGCAATAGTTATCCATTTACTTTTAGTATAATTTTGTTTGTTATATATGAATTGTCACATAATAATAAGTATCTATGTCACAAATAGTAAAAGCATCAACCAATGCCTCCCTGCTTGAGGTCATAACTTGTTGTAATCATATTCATTGTGTCATTTTTCTCAACATGCCAGGTAATATTTCCTTGTCTTAAGTCGATGGTTCTCTCCCACATGGATAGCTCAAGCAAAATATGGGTCCATAGTAGTCAACATTCACGGAAAGTGGAGGCTCTCGATAAACTACAAGTGGAGTTTTGTGAGATCAAAGAAAGTGGCCTCCCTAATGTTACATCATATGCCACAACTCAAGACCTTCCTGCCCAACTTGCCATCCTCGAAGGAAATGTGAGTGACTCAATAAACTAAACTTGTTGCCCTTTGTGGCATTTATTAACAAGTGGGCCCAGAGACAATCAAGAAGACCTTTCATACCAAGAAGCATTCTCTTCATTTCAAAGTGCATGATTACAATTACTCTTATTCATTTTTACTGTGTTATTTAACACACTTAACAATCTCATATCCACTACATAGTCATGTCATATTATGGTATCTATAAGTTTGTCAACAGCATATGATATTTCTAATATCTTTGAGTATACTTTCCTTTATGAACACCCATAATATATTCCTACTTTCTTATTTCTCAAGACCTCTCCTTTGCCCAATTTCGTTTTCTTTTGCCCAGTCGAAGAAGTGCTCCAATATCTCTGTGTGATTCCTTAATTTCCATTTTTTAAGATTGCCAAAAACCGCAAGATAATGCCAACGGATGAATCAGTGGGAGATAAGGATCTGATGGGCTCTTTTCATTTTCTTATTTTTCTTTCCCTCCATAACCTCTCTCATTCGGCCGAGATTTCTGATTCATTACCAAACGTGTTCCCACTGGACATTCATCCGATATTTTCAGCCCATGATGCCTTTTGTTTCGCAGAAAATTCCTCAAACGCATAAGCGTATATTCTCATCGGAAATCTTTGCCGTGAACATGTCCAGAGAATCACGCGCCCTTAACTGAAGTTTGACTGGAAACTCTTTCCTCTATTTTTTAGTGATGGTCAAGTGAGGTCTTCAATGGGCTTGGAGGAATATTGTACTCTTGTGGGCTTAATCCAATCTAATTAAGCTTAAAATCTTTTTGCTTTGAGGGAGAATGATACTAGAAGCACTAAAAGTTGTGTATGGCGCTCACTTTAGTATCAAAATTTTTTTGGATCACTTAGGTGCCACTTTTTTAAAAAAAAAAAGATCACTAAAGTGCTAATTCCGATCTGTGTCACCCAAAATTTAATGTGGTCATATTATATTAATTTGTCAATTCTACATAGTTCACTGACGTGCTTAGTCAGCATATAACTCCTAAACGACATTGTGTAAATAAGTTGACGAATGATTATTTGAGTGTCAAAAATTGTAAATATGAATCTTTTAAGTGGCATCTTTAGTGCCAATCGTTAAAAAATGATCATTTTAGTGCCAGCCGTTATTAAAATGTAATCACTTTAGTGTCAATCTCAATTGAAAAGTGATTATTGTGCGACATTGTTTTGGACGTCCACGTGGATTAAATTACTTAAAAAATATGCCAAGTCACATTATAATTTTAATGATAAGTGTCATGTAATCGATTTGGCAAGAATTTCTTGCTTGAAGCACTTAAGTGATCATTTGTTCTCCAATTTAGCATTTAAGTGAGCTAGCAAAAACTTTTGGTACTAAAGTGAGTGTCATACACAATTTTTGGCACTTCTAATATCCTTCCTCTTGCCTTGACCCATTTGCCACCAATTATAATGCAGTGCATTTTATTATAAAATTGGGCTATCCAAATTATAGGATTGGGAGAGTGACTTATACATATAGAAACTTAGTCACAAAATCGAGCAGAAATTTTAATTCTACGCTAGCTTAGGAAAATAGGCATAACTTTGTCGATTCAAATCAAAATGACTTGATTCGAAAGCCGAAAGAATAGAAACTCTTGGGTTTACAACTTTGATGTTTTGAGTTTTCTCAGATAAGCACTATAGGCTTATCCATTTTGGAAGGAAGTGGACAAAATGGAATCGGACAAAATGAAGAAAATAATAGGAACTTCAAAGTTAGCTCTTCTAGGAAATTAAAATAGCATCAATTCTTCAAGATTGATGGTTGCAACCCTTCAAGGATGTAGGCTTTAAAAACTCCAACTCTTCAAGGATGGAGTGAAAACTCTTCTAAGTTTTCAAATGATTTGAATTCCTGAAGGTTCAAGGGGATGCACTAAGCAAATTTTCATTAGTCAAATTTTGTGTGTGTTTTGCAGAGACCTAATGACCTTTTTATGACAAAACAAAAGAAGAGCAAAAGACTACATACAAACCTAGTAACTAATAGTCATTTATGTACATAGAAAGTATAAACATTTAGAAACTAGGAGCTATTTAATGTACAATATTTTCAATACTTGTGACCATCCCGAAAGTGTTTTGATGCAAGTTTCGATGCACGGGAAATGACAAAGTCTTTATGACAAAGTCAAACATGAGGCTTTTCACTTATTGATGAGTCTTATCGATATTAAATTTATCGATAAGAAGGAAGTTTTAGTCTATATGCATTAGGATTGATGTGCTCAAGAACTTCAAGTGGACCAAGTTCTTGATCACTAAGCTTGTTTTAGCTTCTAATAGGATGATGCTATGGTGGCAAAAAAGGCCAAACAAAATCTCCAAGTTCAAAGAATTTTATGTTGATGCTTATCGACATCCTTTTTGTAGGACTTAGCTTTATTCTCCAACCTTTGATGCACCTCTTCATGAACTATCCTCATTTTAGGCACAATATCAGTTACCTTATTGATCAGCTTTGTAGCAAAAGGAATGGGTGCAAGATTGAGAGAAGTTTTTGGTTGACATCCCTACACAATCAAAAAGGGATTGTATCCAATGGTATAGTCCACTGAATAATTGTATGCAAATTCTCCAAGTGACAACCGAGTTTCCCAAGAATGGGGGTTATCATCGATCAAAGTGCCTAGTAGATTTCCCAAGGACCAATTGACAACTTCAGTTTGCCTATTTGCTTGGGGATGAAACACAATTCTATATTGTAGCTTAGTGCCAATATTCTTCCATAGTTGCCACCAAAAGTGACTAAGAAATTCAATGTCCCGATTAGAAGTGATAGTCTTAGGAAGGCCATGCAACTTAAAGATTTCTTTGAAAAATAACTCAGCAATTCGTGAGGCATTCATAGCTTTATGACAAGGAATGAAGCATGCCATTTTTGAAAACCTATCAACAGCCACAAAGATTGAATCCATACCTCCGAGTGTATGCGGTAGTCCAAGGACAAAGTCCATAGAGATATTTTCCCAAGGGGCTTCTGGTATCGACAAGGGCAAATAAAGACCAATATTTGTAACATGTCCCTTTCCTACTTGATAAAGTCGACACCTCAACACATGTTGGTATACATTATGTTTCAAATGAGGCAAAAAATATTTGGCTAAAACAAGTTGCATAGTCTTGTCACACCCAAAATATCTGTCATGGTGAATTTCATCGATCACCCTTTGTCGAAGAGAGCTATCTGGCCACATTGTTGGTTCCCTTTGAAAAGGAAACCATCACATAAAGTAAAATCAGCAAGCTTATTGTTTTACGCATTAGAAATGATCTTTGAAAAATAAGGATCTTCTTGATACAACTCCTGAAAAGAGTTTAATCCCAAAAACAGTAGAACACATTGTAAGAAGTAAATTCTTCTTTCGACTAAGAGCATTGGTAACCTAATTTTGAACTCTGGCCTTAGGCTTGATATTGAACATGAATTCTTGAATATATTCAATTCATTTTGCATGTTTGGAATAAGAACTGAACAGCAGAATAGAGGAAGGAATATGTCTGTATTTTTTCTGTCATGTTTTTGTACAATTACAGAGGCTCTATTTATAGACTTTCAAAAGAAGATCAATGTCTACAATTAAGGGGGTTTTGAAAGAAAACGTAATTCACTGATTGGGAATTGATGTAGTGATTTGTTGATGCTTGATTTGTGGGGATTTGATTATGTCAATTTGTTTCTTTCTTTGGTGGAGAGTGTCGTGGGTTTCTTCCTTTGCTTGATTCTTCCATTCTTCCTTCTTTGGTGTTACCATCTTTGGTGGAGCCAGAATATTGCTGATTGCTTTACCGTTATAAATTTCTTAATAGTTGCTGATTTCATGAATTTGGGCGATTGATTGATTCTCTTAACAGTCAATCTCCGTTTGGCAAAGGTCTTGTGCTCACTTCTCTTTGTGTTTAACTTCATGTTATTTTCACGAGTTTCTGTGATTCGTTTTGTCGTTGCTTGAAGTCTATCTCGCAGTTTGAGTTCTTGCTCAAATGACTCGAAGGGACTCCTCGATTAGAACATAAGGGACTAAACTTCTCTTTTCCTAGGAAGCCACCGGCATAGTTTGTTTCAAGTTATGCAAGCTTTATGTCGAGTTGTGACTGATGCAAACTTTATCTACTTGAAGTAGAGTAATCATGGTTATCCTGCATTTCTATTCAAATCACGTTGAAGTTGGTGTTATTTGTAAATTTCTCCATCTTTATAAATGAACTTTTGCCTTTTTTTCCCCAACTTCCAGCTTTGTTAGTATATAAAATGCTTGTATACTGAATTTCTCCATCTTTATAAATGAACTTTTGCCTTTTTTTCCCCAACTTCCAGCTTTTTTAGTGTATAAAATGCTTGTATACTGGATTTTGTATGCACATAGCCCATGATTTGATGTCATGCCTGAAGACCCTTTCTTTTTATAAATTAAAAGTCAATGTTCACTGTACTACTGATTATAAATTGAATTTAGGAGAGGTTGTCATCGAACTAGAATAATAAGGAAATATAGTTACACGCCACCATCTAATTTTTAATCAAGATCATGCTTTTTGGCTTAGACACTCCATATCATAATATTTTGACCATATTAGTGTTCTGTCGACAATCCTATTTCTCTCTATTCTTTCTTTTTCCTTTTTTTTGGCTTCAGACATGCCTTTGGTGTCTCATTCTCTCCCTTTTATCCTCAAAAAACATTCAAATGCTTCATGTGAGTCCTCGACAAAAGCTTAAAAGGAAGAGCAAAATATGACGGAAAATGTCAAATGAACTTGTTGGCGTTATTGTCTACTCTTCACCATTTGCAACTTCATTATCAGCTACATTTAATTAGGAAATAGAGAGGGACACTCTCTCTGCACAACCCCACAGCGTCTTCCCAACCCCATCCCCTCCTCCGCATCTAAGAACATGTGCTCATCAACATGACGTCTAACTCTCACCAATTCCCCTCCCTAACTTCTCCGATCCCCACATCACCCCTCTCACCTCCACTCATTCCCCTTAGCTATTTGCTTCCACGTTTCTTCCCAACCTGGGAGGATTAGCGTGACATCAGTGAGGATGACACAGTTGGCCTCGAGCCGAGCTGCAGTGAGCATAGGAACCTAGCCGAGCCCGATGACGTTCTTGTCGGTGAGAGGGAACGGGCACAAGTGAGCTTCGATAGAGAGCCACTTGGAGAGGATGAGGGTGGAGTCCTAGTGCCAGGATCTGGTAAGGGGACAACTTGTGACTGAATCGTAGACGTCCTTGTCTTGTTTGATGACGTGTATCAGTGTCCTGCGACTCCGATCTCCCTCGTGGTCATTAAACCCAGTGTTTGCAAGCTGCTTCAATGGGATACGTCAGTTATCTATTTATAGGAGCTAGCAAATGATAAATGTCGTGTGGTGGTCCTTTTTCTTTTGGTTCTATGAATGCGATTGCCAGCTTGACTTCTACGCATTCGTTACTTGGTGCTTCATCTTTTAATCAAAGTTGTAGGACTTTTGGCTTTCTACACATGCTTAGAAGGCTTGCTTGAAGTGAAAAATTGATAAAGAGGGAAGAGCAAGGGAAAGATAAGAAGAAGAAGAAAATTGAGACCCATGAAGAAAGAAAAGAAAAGGAAAAAAAAAAAGGAAATAAGAAAGAACAAGAATAATGCCGAAAGGTGAGTCACATAAGTGATGGTATAGTCAAACCACTATCATATGGAGTGTCTAAGCCAACTGAGGAGTGAAAAAAGTGCGCCCTTGAGCTATTACTTTTTTTTCCCCAACGGAAGAAATGCTTGAATTTTTCTTATTCTAATACTTTTTCCATTTTATTTATTTATTGTTATGTGTGAATAAAACATTGCAGCATCCACACTTTTTGTTTTTTACTCTTTAATGATAAAAGTTACTGCTAGTTATGCCATTAATATGTCGTTTATGAGTTGTCACATGTTGACATTGTTAGAACACTTCAAAAGGCCATCCTAATACTCATCCTAGAATAATAATAGATAGAGAAGTATGAAACTAGTCACCTGATTTTTTTATTCTAACAAGTTGAAATAACGTTATTTCATTTATTTATTGTTGATGCCTAAATTTCACTTTTTTAATTAATTAGGTTTTTTTATATTTATTTTTTCCTTTTTCGGATAATAAATAATAATAAAAATAAAAAAAAAAACAAAAAAAACAACAAAAAATTTCAAAACAAAACAAACCAAAGCAAAAGAAAGCAAAAATTGGCAGCCCCCCCATCTTTTCCCCTTTTCGCAGGCCCAAGCCCAGTTTTTCTTTTTGGCTCGGCCCCTCTTTTCCTTCTTCTTCCTTCTTCTTCTTCCTCGCGCCTTCCCTCTCCGCCTCTGTATTCCACGCGCATCAACATTGACGTGCGAAGGACGACCTACGGCCGAGGAGGGTAGGCCGACGTCGGCCGGAGAGGATAAGATCTCAGGCGCCATTAATGCTGAGCGGGCTTCGCTGGAAAGGTCGATGGGACACCAGTTCAGCCAAGGGGAACCGGTGGGCAAGCTAGAAGCCGGCGGCCAAAGCCCTCCGTTGACCAGATTTCCTTCGCCTATAAATAGGCGATCGCAAGCACCATCGGAGGCGTGGCGAACTTGGAGATCTTTCACTGAGAGACATCGGGAAAGATCGAAGAGCGAGCGTAGGGGAGAACTCGAGTCGCGAGCTCAGCCCACCCTCCACCGAGAGACTTTGGGGAAGGCCGGCGGCGAGCGAGTTCGAGAGGGTCGGATCTAGCCGGTGGAGGCTCGAATCTAGCCGGAGTGAGAGAGAACCAAGGCTGAGGAAGGTCCGACCGAGATCTGCGCCTCAGATCTCGGGTGACTGAGCCCCTCCGCGGCGCTGACACCGTGCCACCATCCCGACGCCCGCCGTTGCTTCTCCAGAAACCCTCGTCGTGCCTTGATCGTCGTCGCTAGGTGGGGAGGCTGTCCGTTGCCGTTTTTGTTAGAAGAAAGGTGAGAAACCCACTGCCGTCGCCTCTGCTATTCACGTCAATCACTCGTTTTCCATTGACCTAGCCACCGTCGCCGCCATCATCGCTGCCGTCGTAGCCGCTGAAGTCGCCGCGCCACCGTTGCCACCATAACGCCTTCGTTTGCCCCCTTCGGCGCTGCGGATTCGCAAACCCTAGGGTTTGCGATTTTCCGGGTCACGAAGTGGATCCGGGTCTCGAAAATTGGGTAGGGTTCGCGATTTTGGGGCAGCTGGAAGACGGGTTGCGAGCCGAAGCCGAGTCGGGTAGGGTTTCGCTAGAATTCGAGTCGGTGAATCCGGGTTGGCGAGTCGGGTAGGGTTTCTCCGGGTCATCGAGATTGGGCCGGCGTCCCCAAATGCCCGGCCGCGGCATCATTTTAAAAAAAAAAAAAGTCGGGCCCATCTGCGTTTTGGGCTGGCCCGGGTCGGACACAACCCGTGGATCCGACCGGGTCCGTTTTTATTTAAAATAATGTTTTAATAAATAATTTATTTTTAAAAAAAATCAAAAAAATGATAAAAAATGATTTATATTGGAAAAATATTAAAAATAGTAAAAATATTTTATTTTCCAAAAAATTTTACCAATAGCTATTATTGGTAGAAGAATAGAGGTGGAAACAAATAACTTTCGCGGCCCAAAATAAATAAAAAAATTATTTTCCAAAAAAAAAAAATCAAAAATAAAAAAAAAAATATTTCATATTTTTCAAAAAAATGTCAAAAAGCCAAAAAAAGCCAAAAATTCATGAAAAAGCCAAAAAGACTCATATTTTCCAAAAATGCCAAAAAAATAAAAAAAAAAATCCATTTTATGTCCAAAAAAATAGGAAAAGATCCAAAAATGTTTTTCCTTCCCATCAAATGCGTGGAAAATCCTCAAAAATCCAAAAACCTTAGGGTTTAAACAAGATTAGGTACCGAAAAGGCATTAGTGATTAACTAGTGTAATCAAGTCCCCGATCCTAATTTCTCTAGTTGCGCAGAGCAGTATTTCTCCCGATACTTTGCTTGGGTTTCTAATCGATCCACCCCAAACCGATTAGTGGCGACTCCATTTTAAAATTAATTTACAGGTTAAAAATTTAGACTATTAAAGTCGTGAATTGGTGGACTTGGGAGAGTCCGGGCATAACTAAATTCAGCCGAACCATTAGCTTCCTTTAGGCGCTTGCCCCCGATCGGGTGCCGAAAAAAAGAGGTCACGACAGCTTGGTGACTCCGCTGGAGACGATATTTTTGAGGACTTAGGCCATTTTGTCTTTGTTTAGATGCTTTGCTGACTTTGGTTTCTTTTCTTTTGTGCAGGGTAATAGCTTAGAGCTTTATATATATAATGTTTTGTGATTATAAACTGTTGTGCGTGCTTTACTGTTTTAACACTACACATGGCACACACAACCCGGCCGCCGGACCTGGGCCGCCATAGGATTTCTAGGATGGTGTTAAGAAAGATACGACCTTGAACGCGAGATTGCAATGTAGAGGTTGCCTTTCTTTTCCTCGAATTTCTTAGTCGAGGTTAGGAGGGTATACTGCTAACGCGAGACTGCAACGGGCGGATATCCTTTTAATTTCAACAAACATTTTCAGTTAGAAATCGAGCCGCACGTCCCATGCGCATGTCTTTGTGCTTGCCATTTTTCTTTAAAAGCAAAGTAATTTCTTTACTTCTACTCAGTCTTTTTTATTGGCCCATGGCAATTTAAAGTAAGCTTTTCGAGTCCCAGTTTATATGCGATGGGAAAAGACGATATCCAGTTTATTCCCGCTCCCAAAGCAAAGCTCTTCAGATGGTGGGGTCAATTAGACCAATATGCCCAAGAGCGCGTGAAAGCCAAAGTCGGTCATCTCCTATCGTTGATTCAAATCACTGTTCATCCTGAAGTCATACAAGCCATGGCGCATTTCTGGTGCCCGAAGACAATTACTTTTATGTTTGGTAGATTTGAGCTAACTCCAACTCTGGAAGAGTACAACATCATCACTGGAATGCCTCTCGAGAATAAGCTTATTAGGCCATCAACGGGCATCATCCCGTTGTGTGGGTTAGCGCGACTTTTAAGAACTAAAGTTCATATTATGAGCCAAATTCTTGAAAACAACCATATTACCTGCCCACTAGAATTTATGAATGCCTATTTTCAAAATCAGCCTATGACCCAAAAAAGTGAGATTTTCCTCATAGCCTTTTTTGGATTCATCATTTTCTCCCATCAAAGAAATGTCATAAGTCCTAAGATGGCATGGATAGTTGATCAGATCTTGAGGGAGCAAAATTATGTCAACATGATTTTAATTGAAACATTTTTGTCATTTAATCGTTTTAAAGAAAACACGGAAAAAATCATGCGGGTCTCTCCGGAAATTTTACAAGTCTAGTTCTTTTCTCACCTAAGCAAATTCTCAGACTTCATGCGATCGTCTAAAACAAATGATTTCGAAAACCCATTACAAAAATTTATGGTTTTAGGACCATACATTTCCAATCAAAGCTGTTTAAATTGGGTAAACTTCTTAAGAGACCCAGCTCCTGAGGCATTCCAATGGTGTGCTGGTTGGTTTCATGAAAAAAGAGCTCGCTTCGCTTACAAGCGCTGCCGCCCAATTCCATTGCTCGGCCTCACCGGTGCCATTCCCTATTACCTATATCGGGTGGCACGACAATATGGAGCTCTTCAGGAGATCCCACCACCTTTCAAGAGGATGATCCCTCTAGTTCTTTCCAACACAAGCCGTGACTACGCAATCGAAATTTATATTGTTGAGGAAACCTAGGACAAGTGCCATCATAAAAGGATCATGGTACCTGAAGGGCTTGAGGGAGAAGAAAAAGCCCACCACGCCTCCATGTCCTACATCCACAACCATCGTATCCCGACAAAATGGAAGCCATCGGTCCCTCACTCAATCAGCGAGAGCAGCCAGCACGAGCAAGTAGAGCTCATGGAGAAGGATTTGGGAATGGACTGGATACACACCTCAGAGCCGATCCAAGAAAGCAAGCATATGCGCAAGAGCAAGGCTCCCCGTCGCATATAAATTGGCAATCATATGCTGCTTAGTGTTAATATTGTGAAAGTTTTATCCCATTGTTTAGGGACTTTTGTTTAATATCTAGTATTTCATTCTGTTAGAAGTCTGTTTATAAAATCCTCTTTTGATAAATAAAAAGTAGTTAGGCCATTGCCATGGGTCAATCTTTGTTTACTTTCGTGCTCATTCATTATTTTCGCAACGACAGGTAATTATAAATCGCTGGCCACCAATCGCCCGTGAATGACCTCATGCAATAGGGCCCGATCGGAATGATGTACAAAATCGCCTCATTGACATTGAAGACGGCGTAGGACAGATGTCCATTGTTCTTCGACAACTCTCAAAGCAAATGGAATCCACTCAAGTCAAACCCAACTCTGTAGCTGCTTTAAGCACCGTCATGACACCCGCAAATTTGCCGGAGAAAAACTAACACCATAGACAGTTTGGAAAGATCATGAAAAAGTTAAACTAGCTGCAGGGGCAGTAATCCCATGGACCTGTCCAATTACGCCGACATTGTGATCCTTGAAAAACTCAAAGCACCTGAATGCGAAAGGTATGCTGATACCTCCTGCCCAGAGACCTACTTGCAGGCCTACCTAGTCCGAAGGATGATTCAATCGTATCAATCAAGCTTGACTGGCCCCGCCTTGCGATGGTACATTGTTAGGAAGATTAGTCCCCTTAAGACCTGAGGGAAACTAATTCATGTTTTCCACCAAGAATTTAATATTGACATTAGCCCTGACATCACCTTGCCCTAAGAAGAACCGATGGAGCATGAGGAGCTGTTAGTTGCTGAGATAGGAGAAGAAGATGCCAATGAAGCCTTGCATGATAAATGGGCGGCTGAGCAACATCCTGTTACTGAAAAATTTCCCACTAGGAAAAGCAAGGAGCCTTTGCACGGGATCATAGACTCAGAGCCTGTTCAAGAGCGGGGCACGACTGGACAACTCCCCAAGCTTACTCCAAGAGCTAGGGTCCAAAGAATACCAACCCCTATCAACCTGGAAAGTGAATGAGACAATGAAACTCTAATCGAGCTGGCAAAACGAAAGGCCTTACTCAAAAGATCTGGACCAGAAGCCAAGAAAAGAAAGCCTAAGCAGATCAATTTAGCATCTGTCGACGAGCCACCGCACCAAAGCTTCGAGCATTCCCAAGAATACAGCTTTGAAGGCTACCATCCCCTAGAGTACAACCCTGAAGACTTCCCGTCCTTAGAATACAATCCCAAGGACTTCCAGCGTTATTTCGATGAAATTGACGATTCATCGTATAACTGTTTCCTACTCTCACCTGGGGATGAAGGCCCGTCAGAAGAGGAAACGTACGTTTTTATCCGCTACGATCCTAATGAACTACTCAGCTCATTCTTTGACCATGAGGATATCTTCAATACTTCATCCTCATTCGGAAATTTTGATCCAGAAGAAATCAATGGGGTAATCTCGGTAGAGTCCAATTTCCCTGAAACAGAAAAATTCACCACTACAAAAAATATACAGTGGGAAAACCAGTGGCCTAACCAGGATCTATCAGGCCCGTCTCGCCCTCGTAGGATCTTCACCCCTGGAGAGATGTGGATACTTAATCTCCGCAGGTATAATGGCACAACTTGCCCCGTGGCTCATTTGCAATATCTCAACGCTGAAATGAGTCGGTACTATAACCCGATGTTATTCGCAACTCAAGCCTTCCAAGAAAATCTTACGGGGTCTGCATTACAATGGTTTATCACAACAGATATCTACCTCACGAGAGATTGGAATGAGCTGTCTTCTGCATTCCTGCTTCAGTATCTAAGCCAGATTGGGACTGAAGTGCCTTGTTAGAACTTGGTTCACTTCAGAAGAAGACCAATGGAGGATTTCCGAGCATATGCAAGAAGGTGGGAGGCTTTTATGATGCAAACTTATCCTCAACTGGCCAAAGAAGAAATGATAAAGATGTTCATAAGAGCTTTACCTCGCAAGCATCGTTGTTGGTTGCATGGGTTGCACTTCCATAGCTTCAATGAAGTGGTCCTCTCATGCGAATACTTCGAGTCTACTGGAGGCGAGGAACTCAAAGGCGCTTGATTTCGGAACCAACACTATCAAAGTGCTCCATTTTTATAGGAGTTTTCGTGAGTTTTACTTGTTTTTATAATTTCATGTTTCTCATCCTGTCTAGTGTGCTACTGTTATATTTTCCATTCCAGTAATCTAATGTATAGTTCTAATATTTTGTTTTGAGAGTATGAGACGGTATTCTAAACCAGCCCGATGATACTATCCAACCATGAAAAAATATCATCCAATGAGAATACTAAAGGCTGGGCTTCCTCATGCTTTTTCTCTCCCAAAGACATATTTTGAAAATAGAAAATATTTTATTATCAAAAGTTTTTGTCAAAACAAGATGATTAAATTTAATCATGTTTGTCTTTCTAACTCACTCACTTCATGTCTCAAAAGATCATTCCCATCCCCTTTGACTTAGTGTGACATGGGGGCATTTGAAACAAGTGCATCATGAAATGAAAGATAGGACATAATAGGTACATGCATACAGTTGAAATCAAGCCGCCCCTAGGAGCTTTGTACACTCTACTCGCTCCTGCCCAACTCCTTCTCAAGCCGGAGCAATATCTTTTCCCCACAACGTGCTTAAGCAATTAGATGATGTGGTTTCATCAACAGGACTTCCAGCTTCGACAAGCCAAGAAGCACAGAAAAGGAATTTCTTCTCTTCCTTTGAATTGGCTACTGTCAACAGAGAGGAAATCTAGACAGTTGAGATGGTCTCTAGTCCCATATTTCAGATGATGATGTTAGGGCCTAGAAACCTCACTTCTTGCTCTAGATGCATGCTCTTTCAAGAAGTGATTGCCATCAGAGAATTGGAAGTTTTGATTGTCCATCTCACATTCCATAGAAGCTTGAAGTACATGACTTTGCTCAATGCTGCCAATGTTCATATGGTCAAAAACAAAATTCTACAGAAGGAAGGCGTTGCAAATAATCAATCGTGTACACAAGGCCACAAATGAGGAGAGCCAATCGAAAAAAATGTTGAATTGTGTCAAAGACAAAGAGGCTGTCATCAGTATACATTAATCCTTAGGAATCAACAAATACAAACTCTGGGGAAGGGTAACTTTGTATCGTTTCCAATACCCCCACTATTTGAACCCACTTTTGACATATTTTTCCTATTGACAGGAAGCATTGGGATTTAAGAACCAAGCTTAATGGTTAATTTGGGCAAATCAAGAGACTCATATCAATTTACCTAACTTGGTATCAAAAGACGTGTCGTCCAGAAGCCAGTTCAGTTAAATGAAAAATAAAACGCCCTACGAAAATCATCGGCGCCTTAACCTAATGAACTTCATATCCTCCTGATGTATCAGGATCACTTGACTGTCAAAAACAAGGATAACAAATCAATGAGAGGCATGACAAACTCTCCTAAACGAAATGGCGTCCTGAGTAATCGCCAAAGCAAATAACAAAAAATGTTCAAGCCTCAACTCACATTTGATTTTGGCCAGACTAATTGATTTACTTGTACATCTTCTCTTCTACAGGGGCAAAAGCAAAGATGCCCGATCAAATTCCCAATCCTTGGCTGATCATTCATGTGTCATATCCATAATCAATAGGGACAACCATTGACACCCCTTTGTGAATAACCCTTTTGATGTTCAAAATTTAACAATACTATTTTGTTGACCCTTAAAGCTACCAACAAGGTCTTTTTGAGCCAAAACCATTCATTTGTTTTGAGAGTACAAACTCCATCACATTTAAAATGCTGCATGCCTTTACCAAATGGATTTTGCATGATGATTTTGTCAATCTAAATCACTGATTCCATTGAGAATTATTAGAATAGACAGCTAAATAAAGAATACAAGATTAATCGAGCATGCTGGATGAGGCGCGTCAAAATGATGAAAGGCAAGCCATATCCTACACACAATCCCCACCATCTATTCCCCCCCATCTATTCACTTGTGAGATGAGTGCAGAAGATTCCATGGCTGCAGGGTAAAGAGTTCTCTCGCGAATGGTACGATAACCAAAATAGTGAGAGGCATTCCATCACTCACCCCATTGAGCCCCATACACTGGTGAAGCTTCTCTCATACCCCGTCAAGAACCACCCCACATTGGAGCAGAGCAGAGGCAAAGCAGCATCACAAGGTGAGAAGAGAGATAGAAATTTTCTTGCTCGCACTTGCATCAATCTTCAGGTGTCTTTATTGCATATGAACACTCGCGTTAATTTAAGTGCCCTAGAATGACGAAGAGCAATTCTTACGCACTTGTATTCATTTTACAACCCAATTGAGTTTGTAATTTCACTCTCACGTGGAGGCAAAACAGAAGTTATTACCATTTAAGCAGCATAGCTCAGAGCGCTAGCTGAAGACGAAGACTCAAGAGTCTAACAATAGTGTCATTATTGAACTTGCCTAGACTAGTTCCTCTAACGACAAGAATGAAAAAACAGGAGCATAAAAAAGCAGTGTACTTGATAAAAGTAAGGTCAATGCCCATAAATGAAAAGTTGGGATAAAAAATAGGGGCATAAAAAAGCAGTGTGCCTAGTAAAAGCAAGGCCAATACCCCCCCAGTCAAAAATATAGCCAAGAAAAAGTTGTTGTTGTGGTCCATGGAACCTCCATCTGATAAGAAAGACTAGTGACAAATGCCAAGACAGTCACCAACTCTCACCTTCTTACATGTGAGCCAAGTCTACGTTACATTCCCATTGTAAAAATTTCTTCGACTAGGGGCACTTCAATTAATGTAGGATTTCATATGTTCATAAGCATCGCTCGAAGAAGTACGAGCAAGATTACTCTATCTCTTTTCGTAGGATTCTTGACTTGCAAACTCGGAGATGATCGTGCGGCACTTCGTTCATAAGCCTTGACCTTGATGGTCCCCTTGATGAGCCGCTAACCAAGACTTTATCACAGTTTCAACGAAGACCTCTCACATTGGTAAAGTCGTACCGTTTGCGAGAATACTCAAACCCCTGCTGACATGATGACAGTGAGATAGTGTGGTCCTTATAAATCCTGCATTAATGGTCAGGATAGCCTTTTCCATGAGAGTGAACGAAAAGTCCTTTCAGACTGAAAGTTCCTCACTTGGCATGCTCAAGACATCTATATTCTAAATGAATGTTGTCTTTTAAAATCTTCCCCAGTGGAAATAAGATGATACAAAACTGACAAAATTGTCATGCATAAATCACATTTAAACTTATAAATTTACAGCATATACAATCATGTGTGCATATTGTACAAACAACAGACATACTCCCAGAGATCAGAGATATTGCTAGGTAAGCATATCCCTATCCCCATTGGTCTTAAAGTACCTACCACTGTCCAGGTACTCTCTTTTTGACACTCGACCTATTCGAGTCGTCCCTTGAGTTTGGATGCTTGCAACTGTCTTAGTATCCCATTGTCTTTGAGTACCCACCACTTGCCGGGTACTCCATTTTCCTGACACTCAACCTATTCGAGTTGTCCCTAGAGTATTGATACTTGTGACTGACCAAGTATCCTTTTATATTTGAATACCTACTGCTGTCTAGGTATCCCTATTGTCTTTGAGTACCGGCCACCGTTCGGATACTCCTTTTTCCTAACACTTGACCTGTTCGAGTTGTCCCCAGAGTATTGATACTTGTGACTGACCAAGTATCTCTTGGAATACCTACTGCTATCTAGGTATCCCCATATCATCAAGTACCCACCGTTGTCCAGGTACTTCCTTTTCATGAGGGACAACTTGCCCAAGTTGTCCCCAACTAATATAGCAGCTGTTCAAGCATTCCATTGCTTTGCTTGGTATCGCCGTCCAAGTATGCTTTCTAGCACTCAGACCAGCTTGAGTTGTCCCAGATCATATCATTAAATACTTATGTTTATCCAAGTATTCAAGTACCTTGTACACTTGCGATTACCCAGGTGTTTAAGCCCTTTTGAGTGCCTACGACCATTCAGGTAAGCCTTGTGCTATATTCAAGTTTATGTTGCCAAGAGGTGGGAGACCTTCACGAATATGCGAGGCGCATCCTCAATATTCCCATTACCAGGAGGTGAGAGACCTTCACGAATATCTCAGGTACGCCCTTGATATTCCCAATTACGAGGAGGTGAGAGACCTTCATGAATATCTCAGGTACGCCATCGATATTCCTAGTTACTAAGAGGTGAGAAACCTTCATGAATATCCAAGGTACGTCCTCGATATTCCCCTTGCCGGAGGTGAGAGACCTTCATGAATATGCAAGGCACGTCCTCGATATTCCCAATTACCAGGAGGTGAGAAACCTTCATAAATATCCAAGGTACGTCCCCGATATTCCCATTACTAGGAGGTGAGAGACCTTCACAAATATCTCAGGTATGCCCTTGACATTCCAAATTACCAGGAGGTGAGAGACTTTCATGAATATCTCAGGTACGCCCTCGATATTCCCAGTTACCAGGAGGTGAGAGACCTTCATGAATATGCGAGGCATGTCCTCAATATTCCCAATTACCAAGAGGTGAGAGACCTTCATGAATATCCAAGGTACGTCCTCGATATTCCCAATTACCAGGAGGTGAGAGACCTTCATGAATATCCAAGGTACGTCCTCGATATTCCCTTTTACCAGAAGGTGAGAGACCTTTATGAATATGCGAGGCACGTCCTCGATATTCCCATTTACCAGGAGGTGAGAGACCTTCATGAATATCCAAGAGACATCCTCGATATTTCTATTACCAGGAGGTGAGAGACCTTCACAAATATCTTAGGTACGTCCTTGATATTTCCTTTTTACCAAGAGATGAGAGACCTTCACAAATATCCAAGATATGTCCTCAATATTCCCATTACCAAGAAATGAGACGCCTTCACAAATACCCAAGGTATGTCATCGATATTTCCAATTATCAGGTACCTCTTCGATGCTTGTGAACATCCAGATATCCTTCAAGAATTCGTACTTGTGATCATCCAAGTGCCCCTCTAATGCCTATGATTAGCCAAATGCCCCTTTTAACGCCTGCAAAGGCCCAAATATCATTCAGGTTAGTACTTGTGAATATCCAGGTACTCTTTGATATGCCTGTGACTGTCCGTATCTTCTAGAATCGATGCCCTGAGAAAGGTTAGCACATTCTCTCGAGAAAGGTCGGGTTCCAACTGGTGTCTTCGACAGAAGTCAGACACCCCACAAATCGATGCCTTGAGAAAGGTCGGCGCATCCTCCCGAGAATGGTCGGGTTCCTACCGATGTCTTTGACATAAGTCAGACACCCCAACAAATATGATGCCCTGAGAAAGGTCGGCGCATCTCCCGAGAAAGGTCGGGTACCAACTAGTGTCCTCGATACAGATCAAGCACCCACAATTAGATGCCTTGAGAAAGGTTGGTGCATCTCCTGTCACGGCAACCGAAGAAAGGTTCGGGTCCGAAACAAACCACTTACTACTCTGACAGGCGACCGAAGAATGGTTCGGGCCCTGGAAAAGCATTTTACCGTCACGGCAACCGAAGAAAGGTTCGGGTCCGAGGCAAATCACTTATTGCTCTAACAGGCGACCGAAGAATAGTTTGGGTCTTGGAAAGGCAATTTCCCGTTAAAGCGACCGAAGAAAAGTTCGGGTCCTAGACAAATTATTGATTGTTTTAACATGCGACCGAAGAATAGTTCGAGTCTTGGAAAAGCAACCTCCTCATATCACCAGATAAGATGACGTCTTGATACTTGCCAAACTCGGGGTTCACACCCTATCTCACTCACTCCCGGTAAGTAACTACATGTATCTTCTTATCTGTCTTAGTATATGTAAAGTTATATTGCTCTTTTTCCACATAGAATAATAAGTCCCAAATAAAATATAATCTACTACGCGTGCATGGATAAAATTTAGGCATCAGTTTGTCTTTGAATGCAACCTCTGCGAACTCACCTTCAAAGAGGGGCAGTTGTTGACGCCTAAATTTCATTTTTTTAATTAATTAGGTTTTTTATATTTATTTTTGCCTTTTTCGGATAATAAATAAAAAAATAAAAAAATAAAACAACAACAAAAGATTTCAAAACAAAACAAACCAAAGCAAAAGAAAGCAAAAATTGGTAGCCCCCCCCCCCATCTTTTCCCCTTTTCGCAGGCCCAGGCCCAAGCCCAGTTTTTCTTTCTGGCCTGGCCCCTCTCTTCCTTCTTCTTCCTTCTTCTTCTTCCTCGCGCCTTCCCTCTCCGCCTCTGTATTCCACGCGCATCAACACCGACGCGCGAAGGCCAACCTACGGCTGAGGAGGGTAGGCCGACATCGGCTGGAGAGGATAAGATCTCAGCCACCATTAATGCTAAGCAGGCTTCGTTGGAAAGCTCGATGGGACACTGGTTCAACCAAGGGGAACCGGTGGGCAAGCTGGAAGCCGGCGGTCGAAGCCCTCCGTCGACTGGATTTCCTTCGCCTATAAATAAGCGGTCGCAAGCACCGTCGGAGGCATGGTGAACTTGGAGATATTTCACTGAGAGACATCAGGAAAGATCGAAGAGCGAGTGCAGGGGAGAACTCAAGTCGCGAGCTCAGCCCACCCTCCACCAAGAGATTTCGGGGAAGGCCGGCGGCGAGCGAGTTCGAGAGGGTCGGATCTGGCCGGTGGAGGCTCGGATCTGTCCGTCGCCGTTCCTGTTCGAAGAAAGGTGAGAAACCCACTGCCGTCGCCTCTGCTATTCACCTCAATCACTCGTTTTCCATTGACCTAGCCGCCGTCATCACTGCCGTCGTAGCCACCGAAGTCGCCGCCGCCGCCGTTGCCGCCATAACGCCTCCATTTCCCCCCTTCAGCGCAGCAAATTCGCATACCCTAGGGTTTGTGATTTTCCGGGTCACGAAGCGGATCTAGGTCTTGAAAATTGGGTAGGGTTCGCGATTTTGGGGTGGCTGGAAGACGGGTCGCAAGCCGGAGCCGGGTCGGGTAGGGTTTCACCAGAATTCGAGTCAAATTTGGGCAGGGTTTCGCCGGGTCATCGGGTCGGGCCGGCGTCCCTAAACGCCCGGCCACAACGTCGTTTTTTAAATAAATAAATAAAAAGTCGGGCCGGATAGCGGGCCCATTTGCGTTTTGGGCTGGCTCGGGTCGGACACAACCCATGGATCCGACCCGGGTCGGTTTTTATTTAAAATAATGTTTTAATAAATAATTTATAAAAAAAAGAAGTCAAAAAATGATAAGAAATGATTTATTTTCGAAAATATTAAAAATATTAAAAAAAATTTCCAAAAAAATCAAGAAAAGATTTCCAAAAAATATTTTACCAATAGCTATTATTGGTAGAAGAATAGAGATGGAAACAAATAACTCTCACGGCCCAAAATCAAAAAAATAAGAGTTATTTTCCAAAAAAAAATCAAAAATCAAAAATATTTCATATTTTCCAAAAAATGCCAAAAAAATAAAAAAAAATCCCTTTTATGTCCAAAAAAATAGGAAAAGACCCAAAAATGTTTTTCCTCCCCATCAAATGCATGAAAAATCCCTCAAAAATCCAAAAAGCCTTAGGGTTTAAACAATATTAGGTACCGAAAGGGCATTAGTGATTAACTAGTGTAATCAAGTTCCCGATCTTAATTTCTCTGGTTGCGCAAGAGCAAGTATTTCTCTCGATACTTTGCTTGGGTTTCTAATTGACCCACCCCAAACGTATTAGTGGTGACTCCGTTTTAAAATTAATTTACAAGTTAAAAACTTAGACTATTAAAGTCGTGAATTGGTGGACTTGGGAGAGTCCAGGTATAACTAAATTCAGCCGAGCCATTAGCCTCCTTTAGGCACTCGCCCCCGATCTGGCGCCTAAAAAATGAGGTCGCGACATTTATCAAATGTAAGCTATCCCCCAAATTTTTTAAAAATATTTCAAAAAGTCATCATAATCCATAATTTAGAATATAGAGAAGTATGGAAATATTTATTTGATTTTTTGGTAGCAATAAGTCGTATTTGCGTTAATTTTATTGAAACCACAAAAAACATGTCAATACCTGCTTCTCAGTAGACAAGTCATAAGAGTTCATAACATCCTTAATTTTCTGCAAAGAAACATAATGTGCTTATAGGGATTATTTGACTAAGGCGAATATCTGGGTGGACCATTTGATATTTGTACGAGAAGTTTGTCTTCTTCCATGATCTGTGGACTTTCGGAACTGCGGAAATATGCATGTGTTAATTGAGATCATAGAATGTCACAATTTAATTATTTTTGTCATAATGAAATGAAAATTCCGTACAGGCTCTTAAATGAATAATTCATAGCACCTCATACGATGATCTCATTTTTTTTTTTATTTATCACAATCTATTTCATTTGTTCATGAAGACTAATTACATTTGCCTATAATCCTTGTTTGTGTTAGAAACTTGCCTTAAAATTTCACGTCATGTGAAATTTTTAAGAAATTGCAAAAAGTATTCATGTGGTATTTGAGGTCATCATTGCATTCTTTGGGTCGTAACCAATGAAAAATGTTTTCCTATCTTTTTTTATGCATGTGTATTAATAGGTGGTATGGATTGTAAGGTAATTTATTTTGTCACGCCCAATTTCATGCTTGTTCCAATGCAATACATTCAGCCTTAGTCACTAGTCAATTGAAATGAGAGCATCAAGCAACCCCTCCTTGATTGCATCAACTAACAAGTTCTAAAATGTCATGATTTGTGAAAGGAATGGAAGTTTGGAAATTCTTTATTTTAAGGTCAACACTCAATGTAAGTGAATTTATTGTATCATTTTTTTTCTTTTTTCATATGGCAGGTACAATTTCCTTAGCTTAAGCGAATGGTTCTCTCCCACATGGACAATTTAAGCAAAGTATGGACCGACAATCCTCAAGATACTCTCACTTTTGTACATTTACAAAAAGTGAACATTGAGAATTGTAAAAGCCTTGAAAATTTGTTTCCGCATTGGGTGGTTACAAGTCTAACCCAACTTACGGATCTTCAAGTGGAGTTGTGACATCCTGAATTTTGACCCTGTCTCGATTAAATGAAATGGGAATTTCGTTGACGCGCCCATGGTCTTTTTTCTCGGAGCTAATCACTCTTGAGTTAATTGATCTATCAAGTGAAGCCGTTAAGGGATATAAATGTGACAGACTTGAGAATTCGATCAAAAATCGACTGCTCGACTGTGATAATCGGCAAGAGTCAATACAGCACCGTTATAAGCGATTAGTGATTGGATATAGGTCGATTCGATGGAAGCACACAATTGAATTGTGGGTGATTCCACCTGATTGCAAATTCGCGTCGAACGGCACTAACCCAATTTTTTGTCGATTCGGTATTCGTAATTGAAATCTTGAGATTTTTACGACAACTGAGAGTCATCGACGAGTCGGAGATGCACAAACGTGGATCAAAATCATCGACCATAGGTCAAACGCGCTAAAATCCCTAAAAGCTACCCGGTAGGATGGGTCGCGCTAAAATAACGTCCAATCGATTTTAAACACGAAATTGAATTCGGTTTCAGGAATCGTACATTTGAGCATGTCACGATTCATTTTTAGGATCTCGTCTCATCTTTCAAAGAAATTCCGTTGAGTCCGGGATTTTTCGAAAAATCAATTTCGGACAATTCGGAAAAAGAAATGGAAATTCTGGTCAAGAGGGAAAATGGATTATTTGACCCCCAAATTATCTTTGTTTGTGGGAATTTATATTCAAGAAAGTATTGGGAGACAAAGGGATAATAGTTGAAGACTTTTGTCGCTTGTGGTGAGTGTTTAGGATTTTTCCCGTTGATTTTCATTACCCCCTCCTCTCTCTCTCTCTCTCTCTCTCTCTCTCTCTCTCTCTCAATTTCCCTTCCCCTTTCCTACGTACACACCCTCTACCGCCCACCTCCCTTCTCTCCTTCCTCTCTTTTTCTTTTTCTTCATTTCCTCGTTGCTGCATCTTCAGTTCATCTTCACCGCCCCACCCCCATTTTCCCTCCCGTCCCCTTCCACCCACCACCATCCCACTAACCTATTCCCCTTGGCTGCCGCACCATCCCTCACCCTTCCATCAACGCCATTCCCACCACCACCGTACGCCATCTTCACGCCCAGCCATCGCCACACAGCTCCAATGTCCAGCCGAGACCACCATCCAGCTCACCTTGCGGCCACCAGCTCCGCCCGGCTCCTTCATCACCTCAACGCCACCACCAAAGCTCAACGTCACCACCAGCTCAGCCCGCGAGCAACCCACACGCCTAGCAGCTTAGCCTCACAGAATCTCCTACCAGCCAAGCCGTGAGCCTTGTGTTAGAAGATGCCCTAAAGCTGCTAAGGATTATGTTATTTTAATTAATCCTTTATCCGTTTAATTAATTAATTAACTAATTTAAAAAAAATTAAATTAAAGCTTCATGCATGTGCACGAATTCGTGCACATGCACGAAGCGTAATGGTCAGCGATTGCTGACCATTATGCACGAAGCATGGATGGTCAGCAACTGCTGACCATCATGCCAAGATCGTGCATGAGCAACCGCTCATGCACGATCGTCTACTACGGACGATCAGCAACAGTTGCTGATCGTCCATCGATTAGCAACCGTTGCTGGTCAATTTTAATATAAAAACAATTGAGGGATGAGAGTTAAATGGGCTGTTGAAAAACAGAGAAAAGTGTCATTGTGTTTTGGTTTTGTTCGAGATAAACACAAGCGAGGAATCAGTGATGCTTTGCTGAAAATAGAGATAAAAGTGTGTGTGTGTTCTTGTGTCTTTTAGACGCAAGAAAGAAGAGCGTTATCTCATTCGGGCCGTGACTATTATACATCAAGAATACGACGAATTCTTTCCACGTGATTGCTAGCACAATCGAAGTGGTGAATATCCGAAAGTCCTCTCTTCCGTTCGACGTTCGTTGTTGGTGTGTTTGAACTAGAGGTCTGATGCTTGTGGGACTCGAACTGTAGAACATCCGAACCGACTTGTTTAAAGTACGCTTCGAGAGGTAATTCGTTTAACTCCCTTTTATGTTTAGATTTTTGATTAAAACGCACGAACAACGCCTAAGGAGAATCATGTGTAAAATATATCTTTATTTCCGCTGCGTTTATTTCGTTAATTTTTCTTATACATGATTCATGAAACCCCAACAGTGGTACCAAAGCCAGGTTTAGGCGTTTTTCATGCGTTTAATTGATTTGTAGTTAAAATATATTTTTGCGTTCTAATGGCCAATTTATTTTTTGTTAAGAGAATTGGTTCTCTTACTCTTATGTGGCCTATAGAAGTTGATTGATTTATATGATAAATTTAATCAACTAATTTGTGTTTATATCCTACAAATGATATGTAGAATTTTATGCATGCCTTCTAGAGCTTTAAATTTTGAATTTATGGCTCGTAAGGAAGGGTGGTGATCATGGAAAAATCCCTAAATATTGTGATTGTTGTATGGATGAATGTATGATGATTACAAGTATTCTTTTTGGGGATGTAATTATTAAATGGAGGCTGCGTCCTTCCTTTTATATTTATTTTTATGAAATGTAATTTTAGTATAGTTTAGTATTTCAATTATTGATGTAAATACTACAAGAGAGGAGGAGCCATTAAACCGGTGAGCTCTCTAGGCCCGGTCTTTGAAGAGTTCAAAGATTGAAGAAAAAGTGAAGAGCAGGTCCATATTATTAAAACATTAAAATGGCTAAATGGGTCTTTTTGGCTCGAGACCCATTGAACCATAATTCCATGATCACCACATAGGATAGATATTATGTGATATCTATTTATTTATTGTGTTTATGATATTGTGCATGTTAAACCGGTTAATGTACAAAGTGAGATCGTTAATAATGACCCAAATCTCCTTACAAAGAACATTAAGTCGAAACGGGTTTCGGACTCGTTGCCTTCCATCGTCGTGGTTTGATCCAATATTATAGTGGTTAACTAACCGGTTATGGATACATAGGGGTTAATTACCATTTATAATATTGGACCACTCCATTATGCATATGATGCTGTGGGGTTGGAGCCAAATGATTTCTAATAACTGTCAGGTGAGGGAATCATTTGTGTTCTTCAATACTTGCTTGAGACGATGGGCTAGACTTAACTATGACCATGATGCCAATAACTGTTAGGTGAGGCTTTCATGGTCTAGAGGCCGAAGTTATGATTGGGACTCGCATATGCTGCGTTGAACAAGCTGGTTCACTCACTAAGTTCATAGGACACCAATAACTGTTAGGTGAGGTGGACTTTGGGCTAGTGGGACTCCAATCCCCACTAGTAATCTTTACCCAACAAAGATTACCGCTTCCCATCTTAAGGAGTATGGGATTCGAAGATAAATATAGTGGGAGGATCTATTTCATTTAAAGACCAAAATAAAACAGTTACTTTGAAAGATACAACGGCTAACAATTTATTTTCTGCAACAGATATATATTATTACTCTGAAAATGGTGACCACAAACCCACTCGCTTCTATACTTGACAAGAATTGTTTGACTAGACCCAATTTTATTGACTGGGTGAGAAATTTGAGAATTGTTCTCAATTCAGAAAAAATTGAGTATGTGCTTGATGAAAAGATGCCAACCTCATTTCCTAAGGGTGGGACCCAAGAGGAGCGTGTCACTTATGATAAGTGGCGTGACGATGACCTAAAAGTTAGGTCATATATGCTTGCTTCTATGAATAATGAATTACAAAAGAAGTATGAATCTATGGAAGATGCTGCGTCGATCATTTTGCACTTAAAGGAATACTTTGATGAGAATGGTCGAACCTCTAGATATAAGATATCTAAGGCATTGTACCGTATGAGGATGGCTGAAGGATCATCTGTTAATGATCATGCTTTGAAAATGATCTGGCACGTTGAAGAATTGGCTAGGCTAAATCTCGTTATGGACAATGAGTTGGCTGTGGATTTGATCCTCCAATCTTTACTCGATTCCTTCTCTGGTTTTGTCCAAAACTTCCACATGCATAAGATGGAGAAAACTCTTGCTAAGTTACATAGCATGCTGGTAGTTTATGAGAAGGAAATGCAAAACACGAGGCCAAATGTAGTGGCTATGGCTAAGGCTTCTTCTTCAAAGGGTAACACTGTTTTAAAGAAGAATAAATGGTAGAGGCCTGCCAAACCTGTTGTGCAACCAAAACCCATGATGGATAAAGGGAAATGTCATTACTGTGGTGTCAAAGGGCATTGGAGGAGGAACTATAGGAGGTACCTCGCGAGCTTGAAGGTCAAGCCCAAGAACCAACCTTATGAAGGTATGGTGTCTATGCTTATTGAAACTAATATTATGGTTAGTGCTGAATCCAACTCATGGGTTCTAGATTCTGCTGCAACTTCACAGATTTGTATGTCTTTGCAGAATCTGGAAATAAGCAAGATGCTAGGGCGAAATGAGATTGTCCTAACGTTTGCCAATGGAGCAAGAGTTGCTGCATTAGCTATAGGGACTTTTCGTTTATGTTTGCTTTCTGGACATGTATTGGTTTTAAAGAACTGTTTGCATTATAAGAATGCTGTTAGGAACATCATCTCTATACTTCGTCTGGGTAAAGAGAATTATGAATTTTCTTTTGCTGATGATGTGTGTTCTATTTATCATAATAGAATATCTATTGGTTCTAGCTTATTAACCAACAATCTTTATACCATTACAATGTCCGGTAATGCGATTACCAATGCCAATAAGCAAAATAGAATTGATATAAATGCCATAACTAATAAACGCCCTAGAGACGGTCCAAATAAAAAGTATGTTTGGCATCTCCGATTAGGTCATATTGGAGAAGACAGAATTAACAAGTTGAGTAATGATGGATACATTGATCCTTCAAATTTTGAGTCATACTCGACTTGTGAGGCATGTCTTCTAGGAAAAATGACCAAAGCGCCTTTTATGGGACAAAGTGCATGAGCTGCTGACATGTTAGGATTAATACATACAGATGTATGTGGACCAACTAATGAAACTGCTAGAGGTGGTTATAATTACTTCATTACCTTCACCGATGATCAGTCACGTTATGTTTATTTATACCTCATGAAGTATAAATCTGAATCCTTTGAAAAGTTCAAGGAATTCAAGGCTGAAGTTGAGAAACAAACAGGAAAATGTATTAAGGCTCTTCGATCAGATTGATGAGGTGAATACCTTAGTACTGAATTCCTAGACTTTCTTAAAGAGAATGGCATTTTATCACAATGGACACCTCCTGAAACTCCAGAACATAATGGTGTATCTGAACGAAGAAATCGTACTTTATTAGATATGGTATGATCTATGATGAGTTACACCGATTTGCCAATATCCCTTTGGGGATATGCCTTTGAGACAGCTGTATATATACTGAATAGAGTACCGTCCAAATCTGTTCCAACTACACCCTATGAGATATGGCATAGTAGGAAACCTAGTCTTAATCATATTAAGATTTGGGGTTGTCCAGCTTTTATGAAAAAGCTGAAAGTGGAAAAATTGGAGGCAAGATCTGAACAAGGTCACTTCATTGGATATATAAAGGAAACTCTTGGATATTATTTCTATTTTCATTCAGACCAAAGAATTTGGGTATGCAAGCACGCTTCTTTTTTGGAGAATCAGTTCATCCAAGAAAGTGGTGCTGGGCGGAAAATAGTCTTACAAGAAGAAAATAATGAAGTATCAAACAACCGAGTTCAAATACCAATCTCTGATTCAGTGGGAGCTTCTGATACACAACCTCTTAGGAGAAGTGCGAGAACGTCTCGCCCACCTGCTTGTTATAGACACTCGGTTGATCATATTGAACCATTATTCATTGTGAATGATAGTGATCGACCCGGTGATCCTAAAACCTATGAGGAGGCGATGTTGGACATCGATTCTGGTAAATAGCTAGAAGCCATGAAATCCGAAATGGATTCAACGTATTCCAATGAGGTATGGACCTTGACTGACCTGCCTAATGGTATTGTACCAATTGGCTGTAAATGGATCTTCAAGAGGAAGATGAATGTTGAAGGTCAAATTGGAATTTACAAAGCACGGCTGGTGGCGAAAGGATATCGTCAAAAAGAAGGAATTGATTATGACGAAGCTTTCTCACCTGTGGCCATGCTAAAATCCATTCGGATTATGTTGGTTATAGCTGCACACCTTGATTATGAGATATTCCAAATGGATGTCAAAACGGCTTTTTTAAATGGTTTTCTCGATGAGGACATCTATATGGAACAGCCACAGGGTTTTGAATCCAGTAGTGAAAAACAGAAGATGTGTAAGCTTAAGAGATCCATTTATGGACTCAAACAAGCCTCCAAAAGTTGAAACATCCGTTTTGATGAGGTAGTCAAATCATTTGGCTTCATCAAAAATCCGGATGAACCTTGTGTATATAAGAAGATCAGTGGAAGTGCAATTGCATTTCTGGTTTTGTATGTTGATGATATACTTTTGATTGGAAATGATGTACCAATGATATCATCGATAAAACTATTCTTGTCACAGAAATTCTCCATGAAAGATTTAGGAGAGGCAACCTACATTTTAGGTATCAAGATCTATAGAGATAGATCAAGACGATTGATTGGCCTCTCACAGTCTACGTGCATAGACAAAGTGTTAACACGGTTTAACATGCAATGTTCCAAGAGAGGATTATTGCCTTTTAGGCTAGGGATCCGTCTTTCTAAGGAGATGTGTCCCAACACTCTTGAAGAAAGAGAGCGGATGGCAAAGATACCATATGCATCTGCTATTGGAAGCATAATGTATGCTATGTTATGTACTAGACCTGATATCGCGCATGCTGTAAGTATTACTAGCAGATATCAGTCTGATCCAGGCGAAGAGCACTAGATAGCAGTCAAGAATATTCTTAAGTATTTGCGAAGGACTAAAGATTTATTCTTAATATATGGAGAAGGAGAATTTGAAGTTGTAGCTTATACTGATTCTGATTTTCAATCGAATTCTAATGATTATAAGTTTACGTCTGGGTTTGTCTTCACATTCAATGGTGGTGCAGTTAGTTGGAAAAGTTTCAAACAAAGTATAACTGCCGATTCCACCATTGAGGCAGAGTATGTAGCTGCTTCTGAAGCAGCAAAGGAAGCCGCTTGGATGAAGAAGTTTATTTCTGAACTTGGAGTCGTTCCTTCAATTGAGCAACCGATCACATTGTTTTGTGACAACAATGGGGCGATAGCTCAAGCTAAGGAACCAAGGTCTCACCAAGAGTCTAAGCACATTAAGAGATGCTTCCATCTCATCAGAGAAATTGTTGGGAGAGGTGATATCGCCTTGCAGAAAATTGCCTCGGCAAAAAACGTGGCGAATCCCTTCACTAAGGCCTTACCTCGCCTTCTTTTGAAAGACATATTGACAAAATGGGTTTGAGGTATCGAGACAAGTTGGCTTTAGTGTAACTGGGAAATTGTTGGATGTATGCCCTAAAGCTACTATGTAATGGTTACATATTAGGGATTTCAGTTGTACTTTCATTATTATTATTTAATTAATGGCAATGACGTATTCATTCATTTGTCCAATTATTTTATATTGATGAATGATTCCATAAGGTCAGTTACAACTAGACCTATTCTTGAGACGTCAAGAATATATGTGACTGGTTTATAGTTAGACTGAATCTTTAAATTGTTCCTAGTCGATGGATTATTGAGTGGATATTAATAATCCTGTTGAGGCCGGTGTGTTCTTAATTCGCCATTAAGTATTGGATACTTAAGGGAATGATGAGTCACATGTCATTAGATATTATGATGCCTGAGTTAGAACACATGTGTTTGTATTAGGCAAATTCATTGAACGTGACACATATGGAACGATTAGCGACATGGAAGCTTTTAGCGTGGTCAATATCTAATTGTTCATGCTTTTGGTCTTGTGTAAATAATCCTTAGACCTGAGGCACATTGTTAACTTGTGTATTGAACAACTATGGTTCACAGGTGCACATAATGCCGGGTCGTTGATCCGTCTTTATACCTGATGGTCATAGTTTGTTCATATATGAAGTTACACGTGTGCGCAATATGGAATCTGTCTCCTTGTTATATGCAAGGTATGATGATGATGTCCTGTGCGATCTAATTGTGACACTGCATTGAAATCCTCGGCCGGGGTTGTAACCGAGAATAAATTGTTTATGTCTCAAATAAAAATGCATGTCAATTAGATTTGTGCATATGATCGAATTAATGACTTGACAAATATTCCATGGTCTTTGTTTGATCGGGACATAGTAAGACAAAGGATTGAATTACACTGTAGCCAAAGCTGACAGGTTCATTATGTTCTTAAAGTATTCACACTATCTGGATAGCCATGACATATTGCTAGATGTCAATTGTGGCTTGTAGGACCTAAAAGATTAATTGAGACAATTAATTTTTTTGGAAGTACTAATGTGTTAGTATAAGTCTTACTATCAGCTTAGTGATGAACCTAGGGATGTCACACACCATAAACAATTAGGATGACGTGGAACAAGAGAGAAATATCATTGCAAATATGTTTGCAATTACTGCAATCGAATTGAGTCGATTTGAAATTAAATTAAATGAGATTTAATTTAATTTGTATTATAGTCACGAGCCTACTTGCATGTGATGCACACGCATACCCAAAGTGGATATATGTTAACATACCAAACAAGTTGGCTTTAGTGCAAGTGGGAGATTGTTATAAGATGCCCTAAAGCTGCTAAGGATTATGTTATTTTAATTAATCCTTTATCCGTTTAATTAATTAATTAACTAATTTAAAAAAAAATAAATTAAAGCTTCATGCATGTGCACGAATTTGTGCGCATGCACGAAGCGTAATGGTCAGCAGTTGCTGACCATTATGCACGAAGCATGGATGGTCAGCAACCACTGACCATCATGCCAAGATCGTGCATGAGCGGTTGCTCATGCACAATGGTCGTGCATGAGCAACCGCTCATGCACAATCGTCTACTATGGACGATCAACAACGGTTGCTGATCGTCCATCGATTAGCAACCGTTGCTGGTCAATTTTAATATAAAAACAATTGACGGATGAGAGTTAAATGGGCTGTTGAAAAACAGAGAAAAGTGTCATTGTGTTTTGGTTTTGTTCGAGAGAAACACAAGCGAGGAATCAGTGATGCTTTGCTGAAAATAGAGATAAAAGTGTGTGTGTGTTCTTGTGCCTTTTAGACGCAAGAAAGAAGAGCGTTATCTCGTTCGGGCTGTGACTATTATACATCAAGAATACGACGGATTCTTTCCACGTGATTGCTAGCACAATCGAAGTGGTGAATATCCGAAAGTCCTCTCTTCCGTTCGACGTTCGTTGTTGGTGTGTTTGAACTAGAGGTCCGACGCTTGTGGGACTCGAACTGTAGAACATCTGAACCGACTTGTTTAAAGCACGCTTCGAGAGGTAATTCGTTTAACTCCCTTTTATGTTTAGATTTTTGATTAAAACGCACGAACAACGCCTAAGGAGAATCATGTGTAAAATATATCTTTGTTTCCACTGCGTTTATTTTGTTAATTTTTCTTATACATGATTCATGAAACCCCAACACCTTGAGGGCTGATTTCAGCCTCATTCGGGCCGTTGTAGGAGTCGCCATAGGCACGGGATCTCACCGCCATCACGCCGCCATCGCTGTGAATCTGTTTTGTCGCTAATTCGATGAGTTAACTCCCTAATCCTTGATTATGTTGTTAATTTCACTTAGGGAGTTAGATTAGTATTAATTAGCTTAATTATATTATTGTTAATTATTTGGTTAGATTAGTGTAAGCTGGATTAGCTTAATCTTCAGAGCCGGTTTACTGGACCCTCGCCATTTGCCATTTTTGTGGGGAAAAATGTGCTACGATTTTGAGGTTTCTTCCTTCTTGAAAAATATTCTAGACATTTTCAGTTATGATATATATTTTACTCAAGATTTTTAGGGATTTAAAAAAAAAAATGAGATTTCAGCTTCGTCATTTCAAAACAGAATCTCGGATTGTGTTGGAATCTATGACCTTTTGGGATTGCAATGATTTTTATCAACTCTTAGGGTTCCATTTTCAAAAGAGTTTCTTCATGAAAGTTGTTTTACACATCTTTTAGTTTAACATACTCAAATTTTAGATCAAACGGACATGATTTGGACCTCGAACCCAACTAGTTTTGGGAAAACAGACTTTCTGGAAATGGACACAATTTTTGTAACGGTTTGAGCGAATTACTTCTCTTAATCTAGAATGATCTGGGTTTTGGTGTCTCATGGAAAATGTTCGTTTAGTTATCTTTTATAACATATTCAAATTTGAGAATTTTTTGAACTTGTTTGATTAGGTTTCTTGATTAAAACTTGGAGACGCGCGAGTGACCCGGTTTCTACCAATTAGGACCGGTTATGATTTTGTGGTTATTCTTGATGTTGTGCTTGCTAAATAAAATGTATTTAGTGATGTGGTGGACTTGTGACATGCTGAGAAATTATGTGTGAGGTCATGAGGTGGATTACTCTTTGTTGGTTGTTTATTGTTATAGCAAAACATGACCTTTTGGACTATTAAATAGAAAATAAATGAGGTGTCGGGTCCGGATACCAAAACTTATTTGCCCAATGAAACAATGGGGTTTTAAACTAGGTATGTGCAAAGTTTGACAGATTAATTTTGAGTACATGAGTACCTATGAATTTATTTCTAAAAGTTTTGAACAAAAAAAAATAGGAGTTACTAAGGTTAGTTTCCAAAAGAGGATGGTTGGAAAAGAAATTAGAAAAGAAATATGGTGTCGGGTTTGGACGCCAGGTTTTATGGGCTTAATAAAACTGTGAGGTTTCAATCTAGGTGCGTGCAAAATTTGGCAGGTTAATTTCAAATACAGGACCCTGTACGAATTTATCTCGGAAGGTTTGAACAAAAAAATAAAAAAGAGTTACTAAGTTTAATTCTTAAAAGGAGATTTTGGTGTTTTGGCTATATGATGGAAGGTAAAAGGTTGACTTGATTGATGATGTGCCTACATGGTTAGGTTAATTAAGTGATTGTTTAATTAGTTGCAATTTATTTATTTAATTGCAATTTATTTAATTATTGATTAATTAGCGGAAATTATGCTGAGATAGCAGGTCATTAGAATTTTGTGCCGATTGTCGTGGTGTGGTTAGTTTGTGCAATTTAGTGTTAAATTGTGCAATTGGATGCTAATTGGTGATTTTGAGTTATTATTCCAAAATTATGGATTTTTGGTATTTAATTAGAAAAATACCAGGTGTCGATTTTTGACACCGAAAAAGGTTTTTAAGTACTATATCAAATAGTGAGATTTTTAAAAGAGAAGATATCACTTTTTATGGTTCAACCTGATCGTGTACCCACACACACTTATTTTACTCGGGTGTCTTTAATATGAAGAAAATATGCCGAGTATGTTATTTAAATTGAGACATTTGAGTGTAAAGCACAATATTCTTGGCCGATATTGGATATGCGTGTGATCGTTATGAGAACTTGTCGCAAGCGTTTACGCCGAGTGATGCTCCTATATGGAATGCCCCACGTCAACGGATGCCGGATCGCAGTAGAGGCCGAACCAAAACTCCTTCGGGAATGCTGTTTAGAAGTAGATGTTGCCGTGCTCAATGGAGTGAGACAATGCTTGGTTATCCGGAAGATCGTCGATTGTTGATGAGCTATAACTAATTGGAGCGCTTGATTGAGTGATTTGACCATACCTGATTATGGGACAAAATTGTATGGCATAGAATGAGACGTGTCATAATGATTTGAAAGTGAGGTGTTCCAATTGTTGAGTGTATTTACTATATGCATATATGTGATATGAACTGTACTGATGTGCAGGGAGGTGTTGAGGCGAGGTGAGTTCTGAGTGGTGCATGTTTAGGATGTCTCTGAGTGAATTCTCGTCCTAATTGGGGTTTAGGGTGTTGACTCGCTGAGACATTGTCTCACCCCATTTTGATCTAAATTTTTCAGGTCCCTAGTGTGGAGAACCTAGGGCTCGAGGCTAAAGGGTCCGGAGTGTAGGTGGCCTAGTAGTTTCCTTTTGAAGCAAACTTATGTGAATAGACCTGTAAGACTGGTTTGGTATGTGTATAAAGTGGGTTTGTGAAAAAGTGTTGGCATGTCTTTCTACTATCCCAGTGTTTGTTGGTTGTCAGGGTATATGTTTAATTTCGCTTCTGCATGTGCATAAAAAGAAAAAGGGTCGGCGACAAGTTCTGGAAAATCACAAAATTTTTAAGTTGACCGCAGAGGGATGTGCGTGCGCTCGGGGTTTGGGGCGTGACAGGAGTCATGTGGGCTTGAGGAAATATTTGCAAGTGGAGGTGACACTTCACATTCTAGTACTCCTCAATTTCTTTTCCCAAAACTAACTTCTCCGGCATTCCATGATATGCCACAACTCAAGAGCTTCTGCCCTAACTTGCCCACTTTGAACTGGCCATTCTTGGAGGAATTGCGTGTGACCCATTGTGACAAATTGAACTTGTTGTCCTTTGTGGCATCTATGAACAAGTGGGCTCAAAAAGGCGATCAAAATGAACTTTCCGACCATGAAGCAGCCTTCTCGCTTGAGAGGGTATGATTGCAAGTGCTTTTCCTCTCTTTCTTCTTCATTCTTTTATTCACCCAATACATCTTATATGCACAACATACTCTTGTCACATTATGATAATATAGTAAACATGAACCCCTTAACTATCAGTTTGTTGACAACATAAGATATTTCTAACGTCTTTAAGGACACTTTTCATTTGTGGACACCCAATATGTTTTGAGTAATACTATGAGCACATCTTGTCACTGAAATTTCAAGGACCTACATATTTTTGTTGACAAAATAAGAAATTTCTAATAGAAGACTAATTTGGTCAAGGTGTTTACCATACTGAACTCCACTTAAAAATTCTCTTAAAAATTTTCAATGCAAATAAAAAATGTGAATTTCCTGTGGACTAAATTGAGAATCGGGCATTGACATTTAGCAATTTCTTTTCAAATCGCAGCAGGATGGCCATCTTTCTTTTGATGTTTTCTGGGTAAAATGAATTTTCATTCGTTTGTTCGATCATTCATATTTCAACGCATTTCTTTCCCTTTCTATCTAATCATTATAATATGGGTGCACAGCCAACCCTAGTTGGCGAATGGCCATAGTCGAGCATTTGTTTACAATTTGCATTTTGTATCTCGACTTTAGAAGCTTAAGACTTGTATGTAGGGCTCTAGAAATTAATGAAATGTAAGAACAAGGCCCCCTTCCATGGGAGTTAACTGCCTTAGGTTACCTCTAAGAGCCCATGATTTATTGTCAAACCTTGTTGAATTTATTTCTCTCAATATATTTGCAATTTTGTAGGGCATTCCCACCTTAAAGAGACATTTATTAGTCAACCAGGATATTCAGATAATACAAAATGGAAAATTTTCCGATGACTTCTTTGGCAAGTCAAAAGACTAACATTGGCATGCTTTCATGATGAAAATGACGTATTTCCTAGCATATTCCTCCTACAAAGATTTCAAAATCTACAAAGCCTTGAGATCTTTTGTAGTTCTTTTGAAGATATATCCCTTGGTGAAAGGCTTGTTGACTAGGGAAAACATCCAATGCTTGAAAATTTGAAAGAACTTAAGTTAAGCAAGCTACACAACCTAAAGCATGTATGGAGAGAAGGCTATTTGGTGGCGAAAATTCTTCAGAGTACTAGCAAATTTGAGGTTTGGGATTGTCCCAATATGACAACATTATTTCCTGCTCTGACGTCATTCCAGAATTTTGACGGAGTTAGTGGTGAAGAATTCTTCTGGATTGGTACATCTAGTGACAATTTCAACAATCACAAATTTTGGTGCATCTCACTAACATGACTATAATTGGATGTGAAAGAATGAAAGAAGTAGTAGCAAACAATGAAAATGGAGAATGAAAAGTGATTTCTCTTGGGAAGCTAGGAAGTTTGACCCTCCAACATCTGCCAAGCCTAGAATGCTTCTCCACCACAAGTTGCATATTCAAGTTTCCATCCATGCATTCAATAGTAGTGGAAGAGTGCCTGAAAATGAAGATCTTTTGTAAGGGTATGATGAGCACACTAGAACTATATAGGGTGACACTATTCAGATACTCCTGGGATTGGTACTGGGATGGTGATCTCGAACACAACCATACAAAAGTTAACAGCATAAAGAAGTGCACATAAAATTAGTAAGATCCAATCGAGGTATTCTCATCCATTTGTTTCTCTCTTGCCCCTACTTCTCAAATTGTCTGACACCTGGAGCACCCCAAGTTCTAAACTTTTCATGTTGTTAACTTGTCTAGTTACTGATAAAGGTAAGGGCAGATGTTGCAAGTGGTACGAAGATCTGGAAGTTACTGAGGCACAGTTAAAAGTTGAGATGATGAAAATTTCTATTGAGGTATTGATTCTATTTCCAATTCCTCTCTTTCTCGCTAATAGAAAAGCAATTTTGGAAAAGAAGGGGAGGTAGTCGTTGGTGATGGATAAATAGGTAACGACATGTTGCTCTCACCATTTGCCACCTCAGCATAACTGCCTAGATCACCCTCTCCTCGCTTTTCATAACTTAATGAAGCATCCCATTTCCTTTCTTTTTCCTTCAACTCTCTCCTCATTCAAACGAATGAACATGTTGATTCGTTCTTTTCTTATTTTTTAGGAACTTGCATAAAAAGACCTTCAACATTTTGCTTAATGTACAATCAAGTTCTAAATTTTAAAAAGTGTGATTAAGTGATAAGCATTTTGAATTAAATGCAGTGAAGTCCTTCCTGGTGTCCCACTCAACCAAATTTGCTGACGTGGCGTGTTGGAATCCGACTTCAATTTTCCAATAGGTATTGCTCTCTAGTGATCAATACACAAGTAGGTTCAGATTAAAGTCTATCAATCACTTACTGAAATAATTAAGGATGAATATTAAAAGCCAGCATTGACATTGAAGGAGGAAGTTCCATAAGAGGACTAGTCGATCACCTTTTCAACTTAGAAAAAAATGAATGAAATCGAACAAAATGATCATGAACTTTACCTAAATATTAGCTGGAAAAACTTATATTTCATCGCCTTAAAAGTACAGGACTCACGGCTAAGGAATTTCAACAAGCTAAAGATCTTCTGTTTGTGTGTAGGTACCCAGTGTTTTACCTTCAATTCTTACTTACAGGAATTGCCAGTGAGACTCTCCCAGCGATAATATAAATTAAATGCTAATCTGGACTGAACAAAGGAAATAAAGATTGACTAGCTTAAACATGATGGATAGAACCAGTTGAGCTTAGTGGATATGTTTGGCCTCACGGCATAGTCGGCCAAGGTCCGCCAAGCCGCAGGTGCAAATAAGCAGGCCAGCACAAGCTATTTACTGATTTAGCACACAGAGCTAGACCCGCCCAGACCGCATTAGTTTTTTGAGAAAACTTTTTTAGCTATTTTAAATCATCGGGCAAGCCTTTGCAAGAGTTTTTATGCCTAATTCCTATATCATCCCGCTCGTTGGTCAAGCCTTCTAACTAGTGGGCTGAATATCTAATGGCGATGGTCATACTTATTGCATTATCACTTTGTAAATCAATTCTATTCATTTCAGCCTCAGTACCTCTGACATTACTCTTGATACAATTTCGATCAAGTAACATATTATCCATCGTTCATCCATTCAATTCTGTGTTCTTCTTATTGAGCTTCCTCCAGCATTCATCTGTAATTTCAACTTTTCTTCTTAGAAATGAATATCTTCTCCAATTAAATGCTTCATTTAATTAAGTTGGCTTATATAAAGCCACAAAACTAGTTTAGGTACAAAACTAGTTTAGGTTCAGACGTCACAACTTACTACACAAATTGTGCTCAGGCTATGACTTCTGGTCGCCGGAGAGAAGATGAAGCGCCGGCAAAGTTCTGCACTGGAGGCACCTCATTGCTCCCAGATCATACTCTCTAAAGGAAGGAGATGTCTATGTCTTCGAGCTTGTTAGAATTGATAATATTGAACTCAAATTCTCCATGTCAAGACGTAGGCGTAAACTCTTTGGTACGCCTACAGAAAATCTCTGCTTCTTTTATGTTTTGTTTAGTTAATCAGGTCAAAGAAAGCGCAACTTTCTGCTGCAAGCAACTGAATGGTGATGTATTTCCTGATGTTTATTGGAGAGTAGCAAACATTACAACTGGATATTGTATCTGCCAAAATTCCAAGACATTGCATATTGCGTCCTTTGTTTGACAAAGTATAAATCGTACTCGTGCAGAGCATGGGATCGATAAAATAAAACGTCAAAGGCAATCCTTATCTGTTGTCCATATGAAGAGTTGATCTATAACAGAGACTTGTAAGTATATTCCTTCAAGTACTATCTGTCACAATTGAGGTCGTCCCAGAAAAAGAAAGAAAGAATGTCCAGCACCAACTCTGTTTTCATGAAATATGCAATGGTCTCTGGAGATCAATACATATAGATTCAAGGAAAGGTGAGTAAAGGATAAATCTTGCCGTCCATCAATGACACGAAAGGAAGTTCCAATAAGGGGCTAGTCTTCCTCCTTTTCGCCCTACAAAATGGATGAATGACATCAATAGAACAATAATGAGCCTTACGATAATTATAAAACTGAATAGCCATAAAATTTCCATTACTCGTGATCAGCTGGTATCCCAATGCTCTTGACCACGGTACTTTGAAAAATAAAGTAATAGCACCGTCTGTCAGTGAACTTGCTTGCATCCCCGCGGATAAATCATTAGCAGTCAAAATATCCAGCGGTTTCTAAGAGTCGAACACAGCCAGATCAGAAGAAGCGGCACTGCTTGGCTTGCCGTTTGTTCTGATGAGATTGCTGAAGCGCCTGTCGATTTCCCCGCCATAGATGTGTCCCATCTTGGAGCGTTTCATCTCCAAGCATCTCTCGTCCTCCTTTGTCATGGGAGTTACTTGAGGGACTTGACGGGCTGTTCATCATCAGCGTCATTGTTCTGACTCCCAGGTCAATCAGCATCTGCCGTATAAGTCAATATGTCAAGCACTAATACAAAGGCATCAAATGCTATGAAAAGTTTGGAGTGATTCTTTATACTAATTAGATCTGACCTTTTTAAGATTAGGATTTGAAGCTCCGGTTTAGTCGCCCGCTTCCTCTGGCAGTCCTACAAATTATGTACAATATCTGAAATAGTCACTGAAATTCAACTACCTTCAATTTCAGATTAACCATATTAGTTTACAGATCCTTCTCGATTCCATAGAGCATAGTGACAATGACTATGAATCAACCTCATTCAGAAGCCATATTATGCAGAAACTCTCACATCAGTAGAATTATTGACTCGAGGAAGAGAGACCTGAGCACCAATTCCGCACACGTGGACACTGCATCTTCTAAAATTCCGGGTACGTGTGTGCCTCATTCTCAACCTCTTAGCATATTGCGTCTTTATTCGACAAAGTATAAATCGAACTCATGTGAAGCATGGGATCGATAAAATTAAAGGTCAAAGGGAATCCTCATCCATTGCCATTATAAGATCACTACCATCTGGAACTCACTTCCAACAATGACATAGAAATTAATGGACGAACAATTGAAATGCGCTCGATAACGTAATGCAGAAAAGCATACCAACCTTTCCTTAGGGGATGTCCCAAATCGCTTCTGGAGTAGAATCAGATCCAGCTCTGGGTTGATCCAAGTCAAATCCATCATCTGCAATGAGGAAGAAGGGTGGGCCTGAAGCAGCAAATTGGACGATTTCGATTTGCGGCAGACTCTGCATGAAACAAGGCCGCTTTTTTACCCATGATGATTTCGAGTTATGATTTGGGGCTTTTTTTTATCTTTTTCCGTGGGCAAAAGTCCTAAATTTCAAAATGATCGGGCACTGTAATTGTCAATTTGTGGGGAAATTCGAAGAGGCGAGGCTTCCTAACTAAATTTATGCACGTTGTCAATCTTAATTCATGGAGAGATCATGTGTGATTTTGAAATTTCATTTTCTTTAATTTAAGTGCCCATCAGATTATCAATTTTAACATCATCATTTTTTCTTTTTCTTTCTTTTTAAAAACTAATTGGGTGTGTATCAAAAAAAGATAACTATTATTTATAAATCAAGAGGTTGCGATCAGGGGTGTCTCATTTAACTGAACCGTCTAGGTGTGCAACAAATTCGAACGGAACTGCAACTCGAACTGAGTTCATTTCTGATTAGTTTAGTTTTACAATTTTCTTTTTGAAATATTAAAAGAGATTTAGGGGAAAATGAGAGAGATTGTGTGAATTTTATATTGAGAAGAGATTGTGTGAATTTTATATTAAGAAAAGATTGTGTGAAATGTTAACCATCTCCGATTCACCCAAACTATGTAGAAAATTCACAAAAATTTGGTTCAGTTCAAGTTTCGCATTGGTTTTCCGGTTTGGTTTTGACACCCCTAATCATGATAGAGATGATTAGTGTGTTAGTAACCCATGAAGCATTGTGTATGCTATCATAGAGTCCAAGAGCACAATATTAGTGGCATTTAGGCATCGAATTGCCGGGTTGGGATTGAGTACTTCAAATTTTTATGCTAGAAATTACTAGCATAAATGGACATCTTGTTTGCCTTTTTCTCTAGGGTTTGCTCGTATTTATTATTTTTCTCATCATAAGTTGGTTTGCAGAACTTCTACTTGAGAGAGTGTTACTTGCAAATTCGTGAAGAGATATGTTCAAAAGAACTGAGGCATTGCAACTTTTATGTATTTAGACGGATTGTGGCTAGGGCAGCTCAGGACTATCAACACAGTTGGCCCGCGTTCGCGATAGAAGGTTGTTTGCATCAAGTGTCTGCATGCGTTGAGCTCACACCGGTAGGGATGATCTTGTGTTTAAAGCCCGATCTTCAGCAATATTGGTAACCTTGCGGACGTGTCCCTAACTCTGATACACATGAAACAATAATTTGCATGTGATAATTGTCATTTTGGGACCCAAGGTCGACCCTTCTTTGAAAAGGAGTAGCAGAGAAAGCTTCTCCTGTGAGCGCGAGAGCGTGAGCGAAATCAGGAGATAGGGCTTTGCTTTTGAGTAGATGAGGGCCTGCCAGCAAGTCCAAATTGAAAATTGGTAGATCGATTAGAGTTTCGATTTGGGGCCTCTTCCGTGGACGAATTCCTTAAATTCGAAGTGCTCGGGCCTACATTGTTAATTTGTGATGGAAATTAAAAGGGATCAGGAGCATGCGGAGCATGGGATCAATAAAATAAAAGGTCAAAAGCAATCATTATCTGTTGCCCATATGGAGAGTTGATCCATAGCAGAGACTTTTTAAGTATATTCCTTCATGTAGTATCTGTCACAGTCGAGGTGGTCACAGAAGAGGAAAGAAAGAATGTCCTGCATCGACTCTGCTTTTATGAAATATGGGGAGGTCTCTGGAGATCAATACACATAGATTCACGGAAAGTGAATTAAGCATAATTCTTGCCATCCATCAATAACACAAAAGGAAGTTTCAATAAGAGGGCTAGTCTTTCACCTTTTCACCTTACAAAATAGATGGACATCAATAGAACAATAATCAGCAGGTATCCCAATGCTATTGACCTTAGTGCTTTGAAAAATAAAGCAATAGCACCTTATGTCAGTGAACTTGCTTGCATCCCCACGAATAAATCATTAGCAGCAGACTATACTGCAGTTTCTATGAGTCAGACATAGCCGGATCAGGAGAAACAGTTCTGCTCGGCTTGCTGTTATTGGAGTTACTAGAGGGAGTCATAACCTTTAAGCCCCACGTACTTAGATGGGTTGTTCGTCATCAGCTTCATCATCCTAACTCTTAGGTCTCGCAACGTTTGCAGTATTAGCCAATATGTTAAGCACTAAAACAAATGCGTCAAATACCTTGAAAAGTTTGATAATGGAGTGATTCTATAAACTAATTAGATCTTGTCTTTTTGAAATGAGGATTTGAAGCTCTGCTTTGGTCACCAGCTTCCTCCTACTGATGATATACAACCTCCGCAACAGTTACTGAAATTCAACTACCTTCAATTTCAGATTAATGATACCAGTTTACTAATCCTTCTCAATTCCATTAAGCATAATGACAATGGCCATGACTGGGAAGCCTTATGTAGGACCTCCCACATTAGCATGTGTTGGGAATAACGGATCCCCGAAAACCGGATTCGACACCGAATCGAACCCCTAAATCAATGCGGAAGACGAAGCCCGGGAAAACACGCATCACCGATCGTAAAGCACACCACGGATTCGAGCGTACCTTGTTAGCCACAGATTAAACACCAACGCTGAAGAAGAGGAAGAGATTCTAGCCCGATGATGTCAATTCGCCTTGAAAAGGGAAACGGCGTCGCCTTGAGCGTTTGGGAGAAAAAGAGAGCGTTGGAAGAAGAGGGAGACGTACGTACGTTTGTTTTTCCAACAGATGTAATCTCCCTCTCTCTCTCCCTTTTATACCTTTCTCCTTCCACGGGCCCTATTCCCGTGGGCCGAGCCTTTTGGGCCCAACTTGAGCGGATGGGCTTTAAGCCCATCTCATAAATCCATCATCTCCCACTCGCACATGGTGGTCCAAAACCAACATGGGCGGATAGGCCCTACTCAGTCCCATCGAGAAAAATCCATCATAGACTCTCACTTAACATGGTGGGCCGAGCATAATCCTCTTTTCCTCTCTTCAACATTCATACCGGTGAATAATCCGTGCGACCAGCATACTTTGAGAGCTCGTTGCCATACATCCGTTAGGAATATATAGCAGCTCATAATGGGCATCATATCCCGAGTAGATTTAGTATGCAGACCCTAGATCGATCGATCACATTTATATCTCTCTTGATCTCTTTCAAATAATGATATATATATATATATATATATATATATATATATATATTATATTCACAATTATGATTATCACAAAGACAGTCATAATTGGTTAACCGGTGAATACAAAACTACAATGTGATTCTGCAAAAACGATCTTCCTCTTCCATCAAACTCTCAATTTCAGTCCAGCTTGCTTTTCTAAAAATGCCCCATTAGATCGAATCAAACTCATGACCATTGGCAACATCCTAAGATAGCAAACACTAAATAGAAATCTTGAGAATAAGTAAGAGTCATGAGGGGACTAAGAAATTGAGGAACTCTCTTCCTCAAGAGTCTCACACGACATAAAAGTTGAGATCAAACTTTTGCCACTCTTATTGGTCGTCTCATGCATACGTAGTATGAAATACGTATTACGGTATTAACTCCTTTCCCATGGAGCGTATGTCTACACCTTTCAATACCGTACAGATGATAGTTCAGACATACCCAATGTCTAACTTGAGTTCACTTATCTACTCAATCACAAAATTCATCAGAACTCACATCTGGCATCATAGACAGATAAAGTAAAATGTGTGGGGTATTTTACTTTCGGACATCACAAGTATTATGTCCTCATCTTAACACTTAGTTAAGGCGACATGCGTATTTTGAGCTTGAGCTCTCGATTATCACCTAGATAATAAGCTTAAATACTGTCTCATCTCTATTTATCACACAGTAAACAGAGGTGATTACCCGTGTGAGTGGGCTAATCTTATATCTGTCCGACATACTTCTCAACTTAAAGTAATGCACTAAGCATTAAGATGCATAAAGATTAAACAAAGATTCATAGGCATTAATGATGAAAACACAAATTCATCAAATTGTGAACACTTAGGGAAAATACTTATTCAGTACATCAGTCTCTACGCAATCCTAGAGATTTCATATGACCACAAAACACATCTCTAGGTATTGGCTTTGTCATAGGATCTACTACCATTCCATGCGTAGTATGTACTCTAAGTTCACATCTTTTCGTGCAACCATATCATTGACAAGATTATACTTGGTATCTATATGTTCGGTCTTGCCATGATATTTTGGATCTTTAGTATACGCTTTTGCTGCTTGGCTATCACAGTTAACCAACAATGAATCTGCAGCACTTCCAATAACACCTAAATGATCCAAAAAATCTCTTAAGCCATACACTCTCTTACACTGCTGCTGATAATGCCACGAACTCAACTTACATCGTGGACAAGGCTATACACTTCTGTTTCTTACTGCTCCAACATATGGTGCTATTATTCGGTAAGAAAACAAACCCAGAGGTAGATTTTCTTTCATTTAAATCTCCTCTCCAATCAGTATTAGAATAGCCTTTGAGTTGCAGATCCTTTTCCTTAATAACTCAACGTATAATCAGCAGTTCCCTTTAGATACCTCGCATATTCTCTTAACGGCTTTCCAATGTGCTTGACCTGGATTGGATTGGTATCTGCTCACCATTCCAACTGTAAAGCATATGTCGGGTGTTATACACATCATAGCATACATTAAGCTCCCAACAGCACTAGCATAAGGAACATGTTTCATTTGTTCATTCTCTTGTGGAGTCCTTGGACACAGACTATGGCTCAATCCTTCACCTTTTTGCAATAGGAGTGTCTATGGGTTTACAGTCTTGCATACTAAATCGTTCAAGAACCTTATTTTTTATAGGTTTCTTGCGAAAGAGACAACGATCTCTTCAAAACGATCTCTTGAAGTCTTAACTCCAAGAATGTATGCAGCCTCACCCATATCATTCATCTCAAAGTTAGAAGATAACTATCTCTTGACAGTATTAACCAACTCCATATTGCTTCCAGCAATTAGTATATCATTAACATATAATGATATGATCACAAATTGATCATTGGATCTATTGATATATACACAATGATCCTCGCCAATCATTGTAAAATCATATGCCACTATGGCATTATGAAAATGTATATACCTTTGTCTCGATGACGCTAAGGCCATATATCGACCCCCGAAGTCGACATACATTTTCTTCTTGGCCTTTCACTATGAAACCAGCAGGTAGTTTCATATATGTTCCTTCCTCTAATTCTCCATTGAGGAAAGCAGTCTTTACATCCATTTGATGTAACTCAAGATCCATACTAGTCACTATTGCCAGAATAATGCGAATCAAGGTAAATCTCACAACAGAAAAAAATGCATTTTCATAATCAATTTCTTCCTGTTGATTATACCCATTCGCCACAAGACGAGCCTTATGCCTTTCTATTGAGTCATCAGCCTTTCGCTTTATTTAGAGAACCTACTTGTTCCTATAGCTCACGTCCTTTTTGGAAGATCAACCAGTTCCCGACTTGGTTTAATTTCATTGACTCCATTTCCTCTTTCATTGCATGAATCCATTTTTCCTTATTAGGGCAGTTCAGAGCCTCATTAATATTTCTTGGCTCATCCTCATCTTGTGGAGCAACCATAAAAGTTTCCCCTTCAATGTCAAAACATCGACGGGGAATACTTTGGCGACTTGTTCACCGTATGGGAGATTGTACACTTAACACATCATTCCCCATCATGCTCCCACTTGGATTAGGTAATGATGATGTCGTCACATCAGGTGGTTGCAATTAAGAATGAGTTGAATTCAATTCATTACATCTCATATTACTCCCACTTGAACGAACTCCACTGACATCATTATCTTGATCCAAGGCTTCAAATAGGGAGTTATTTTCCCTTATTTCGCCCCTCTTAGAAAATTCATCCACTAAGGATGTGACATCCCGTGATTCAAATTCAGTTATACTCCAACTTTCCTGCTCACTTATGAACACATACATTTTTGAGTGTTCGCAGTATCTCATGAAAATACTCTTATTTTCTTTGGGACCTAATTTCCCAAACTTGTGAGAGGACTCATGAATATATGCAGCACAACCCCATGGCTTAAGAAAACTTAAGTCCGGTTTTCTAACTGTCCATAACTCATAGGAAGTGGAAATAATCGATTTGGAAGGCACCCGGTTAAGTATATAGGCAGCAGTTAACAACACATCACTCCAAAAAAAGTAATGGGTAAGTTAGCATGCGCCATCATGGACCTAACCATTCCAGTAGGGTTCTATTTATTCTCTCTGCAACACTATTTTGTTGAGGAGTATATGGAATAGATAACTATCTTTCTATTCCTTTTTCATCACATAATTTTCTGAACTTATCAGATAAATATTTTTAACCTCGATCGGATCTAAATACCTTTATTTTCCTGTCTAATTGATTTTCTACCAGGTTCATAAACCTTCTAAAACAACTTATGCTTCAGATTTATGAGAAATCAAATAGACATATCCGAATCAAGTAGAATCATCTATAAAAGTGATGAAACAAACAGCCATTGCCTTCCTCTCACATTCATTGAACCACAGACGTCCAAATGGATTAAATGCCGAGGAAATTCAGCTCTTTAACTTTTTCCAAATGGTCTCCTTGTCATTTTCCCTACTAGGCAATGCTTACATATGGACAAATCAACTTTTTCAATATTGCCCAACAAGCCCTTTTTGGCTAGTCTTTTCATATGTTGTTGGCCCATATGACCAAGTCTAGCATGCCATCATATTCACATCATTATCATATAAGATAGGAGACGTGAAACAAGGGGATAACATATTGACATCATCACAGTCAACATTTAGTACAATAAAACCATCTAGAAAGTGACCACAACCATAGCAGTTTGTATCTAAACACAAATCTACACATTTATTATGGAAGTTCATACCAAAACCAAACTTAACCAACACTAAGACAGACATTTAAATTTCGACGAATCTCCAGAGCATATAGAACATCAAGATGCGTCCACCATGCATGTTCAATTGGCAGGTGCCAATTCCTTTACATCAGCTCTAGAGTTGTTTCCAATATAGATCCACTTAGTTCCAATTGGTATCGTCGGAATTCCACGAAGGATCCTCTATCCTTTGCTACATGGTCTGTCGCTCTTGAATCTACATTCCACAAAGATTTGGATTCAGCCTATAATGCAGAACTTGACACATAAGCAAAGTTCTCAAATGTACAAGAGGTGTATAGCTTCTTTGGCTCACGACAGTCGCGAGCATAGTGACCTCTCTTGTCACAATTGTAACACATCACTCTTGACATTTTCTTCACTTGAGGACGTTTTCCTCTCTTGTGTTGGTTAACTCTTGATTTCTTGCAATAAGGACTTGATCCTTTGCATTCCCACATATTGAACGAATCAATACGCTTGTGCTTAAAGCACAAAGCCCTTTCTGAGCTAGAACCAGCATAGCAAATGTCTATTTACGGCTCAAATACCGTTAGGCGGTCCTCTACTAGCTCACGGTGGTGCACGACACCCTCAATATCTTCCATAATATGGTCAAGAGCTTCTAGTGCTTCTTGCTTTTCCAGCACATATTGAATCTTCATATTCAATATTTCACAATTATTGCCGTTCATATCAAGCAATTACATTCTTAGTTGCTTTGAACCATCGTTCAACACATCGTACATACATGCACGAATAATTAATGCCTATCATTTATGCATCCCTATTTGCATAGACCCATCATATTAATAAATAATTTCAAGTAAGGCTTCGAATCAAAAGGTCACTATGTTTCCAATCATCCTCCAAAAATCCTAACTTAAAATTATTATTAATATAATTATCTTATGCAAATAAATTCTATGAAGTTACAAAAACTTCTATTACTACCCACAACTAATTACCCACAAAGAACCAGCAATAACAGAAAGCAACAGATAATTGACATACAATTAAAAACAATAATGCTTTCAATTAACACAATTAGGTAGTAATCATTACACAATTAATCAAAGAAATAAATAGGGAATGTCCCTTCTAATCTATCAGTCAAAACATCTGAGAAATTTGAAGGCACATTTGCCAACCATGGAAAAATTTTTGGAGAGCATTCATGTCGCCACCAAGGCGCATTCACTCGGCGCCATGTGGCGCTCAATCTAAGGGTTGAAGTTTTGGCCAACTCAATCCTATAGTACTCTCTTACAAAAGCTTCCACCAACCTCCTATAATCCGGGACCACGTTGATCTCCCATAACCGATCCAACACTGCTTGCCATTCAGGTGGAAGAGTGTTCATCAAAGCCGGCACCTTCTCAAAATCCGGCATAAGATAACCATTCCATATGATTTCCTGTATCATCTGATTGACCCTGACCACATGTGATACTAAATCACCGTCATGCCACCGATAATCAGCTAACTCTGTCATCAGCCTCTTAAGTCTTGCAATTCCCTCGTGCGTTCTCGGGATTGCAGGTATCCTTGCATAACGCATCATAGTTCCTGAACAAATGCAGAATTAAAAATGGATCACTTATAATCCATAATTAATATAAGAGAAAATACATAATTTTCCAAAATTCATGCAACAAATGCAGAATTAAAAATGAATTACTTATAATCCACATAGGCATGACTGAAAAAAAAAACAAAAAAAAAAACAAATTCCTTTTTTTTTTCGGGTCAACGGTCGAAGTCAACGGTCAACGGTCGTCGGTCAACGGTCAACATTCGGTCAACGGTCAACGGGTCGGGTCAACGGGGGCGCGGGTCGGACCGGTCGGGCGAACCGACCGCACGCGCCGCGCGCGTGCGGTGGCTGACGTCACGCAGACGTCAGCCGGCACGTGCCTCGCGTGTGAGCGTGCTGACGTCACGCAGACGTCAACCGCACGTGCGCGGCACGCGCCAAGCTGATCGGGTCGGGTCGGGTCGCCGGCCGGCGAACCGTCGTCGGTGCTGACGTCATCCCCGACGGTTATCGACCGTTGGTGACGTCACGATGACGTCATCACATGACGCCGACGCTGTCGGTCCGTGGACCGGCGCGTGCCGGCTCGGGCCGGCCGCCGGCGCGCACGTGCGTGCGGGTTCGCCACGGCGCGTGTGGCGCACGCGCCGGCGGCCAACGCTTCCAGCGCTGCGCGCGCCCACGCGCAGCGCCTTCCGGCCGCCCGTGTGGGCGCGTGCGGCGTCTCTCGGCGGCGGTCGACACATCGCCGGACTCGTCTCGACGTCGCGCTTCTCCAAAGGTTTTCAAAATTTGATTTCGACTTACGAAAACTCAGAAAAAAGGCCGAAAAGCGCTCGGGTGTCGGGATTTTCGCCCGGTTCCGTACGGCCGAAGTAATTTTGCGAAAAATCAATCAAAAACATCAGAATTGATCGGGAAAAACGTGAACTAGGGCTCTGATACCAATGTTGGGAATAACGGATCCCCGAAACCGGATTCGACACCGAATCGAACCCCTAAATCAATGCGGAAGACGAAGCCGGGAAAACACGCATCACCGATCGTAAAGCACACCACGGATTCGAGCGTACCTTGTTAGCCACAGATTAAACACCAACACTGAAGAAGAGGAAGAGATTCTAGCCCCGATGATGTCAATTCGCCTTGAAAAGGGAAACGGCATCGCCTTGAGCCTTTGGGAGAAAAAGAGAGCGTTGGAAGGAGAGGGAGACGTACGTACGTTTGTTTTTCCAACAGGTGTAATCTCCCTCTCTCTCCTCCCTTTTATACCTTTCTCCTTCCACGGGCCCTATTCCCGTGGGCCGAGCCTTTTGGGCCCAACTTGAGCGGATGGGCCTTAAGCCCATCTCATAAATCCATCAAAGCATGGTTTCTGACTTAAAGAAGAAATACCGAAGCACCAATTCCATACTCTCTAGGGACAATGGCCAATCCGAGCTCCACATTGATTCTGTGGTGTCACACTTATCGTCCTGCAGGTTACAGGCACATAGTTTGTACCCCAAACCTATGCCTCTTCCTTCGTCCCCTTGGAGGTACACCAGCGGGCCCCTACCAGCCGCTTCTATCTGCTGCGGCGCAAGTGCAAGCTGGTTGCGTAACACCAAGAAGTTTTTGTTCAGCATACCAAGCGCAAGAATCGTCCTTGTTTTAGGGCATTGTTCGTTGTTTGGCTGGTTAGTATCACAATCTATTCAGCCTCGAGAACCAGAATCAGATCCTTCTTAGAACCTAAAAAGCTGACAATAATTGTTTTATCCACTCAGCTAACCACAAAGTCATGTTCTCGATTGCACTTTTCCCATCGAATCGCTACACAAGATTGAAGAAAAGAGAGCAAAAGGAGCAAATGCTTTAGGGCAGCTTAGTCTCTACCAAAGATCGAGTCCATCCATATATCTAATCGCTTTCACCAATTTCTCTTCTTCCAAGCATTGGTCCAAGGATGACTTGCCATCGCCAGAGAGAAGATCGACGTCACCGGCGTAGCTTTGCGCCAGAGACGCCTCATCAAGATCATCTAGTGTCACACACTCTTACATAATCACAAAGCACTCCTGTTTTCTGCACCTATTGTGGATTTCACCAAACGTTCTTGTTGTTCAGTGGATCAGACCCTTAAAATTACTGTCTCATTCTTTATCCACAGGGAATGTCAGAAAAGCTCTTGAGAAGGTATTGTAAGAATCTAGCAAAAAGGGTGCTTCCGAGGGTTCCAAATGGTGGGATTTGGCCAGTGGGGAATTGGAAGCATGGGATGACATGGTTTGGTTATGAAAGGGTTAGAGCAAATTTGTAGAGCATTACTCCGTTTGTGACGGCCACTTTTTGGTCTTCAAATATGAAGGCGACTCGTTTTTCCATGTAGAATATCTGTTGTCGAATGCCAGTGGTGGAAAATTAGCCTCAAAATTAAAGATAGTAAATTCATCTTGCCTGAAATGGAAGTTCTTGATGATGACGATTTTTGCACGAGCGTACACTTTAAAATACATTATCATCAAGTTTGATTGGTGCAACTAAGACTACGTTTTACATGGTTTCCTTGGATAGACTAGTCTAAGATGATAAGAGCAGTTGACATCAAATATATATCAAAGTTACCACTATTGAAAAAAACTTGCAAAACCAGTATGCTTACGTATTTGTTATTGAGCATCGCATAATTGTCTGTTGCATCATTTACACACGTTTTGTTATGTTTTTTCTTCTTTTTGATGGTAATACATCTCAAGTTCAATAATCGCTGAACCATTCAATTCTTTTAAAAGGGGCATATGTCGACATAAGAAAATGATTAAGTTTTGATTATTATCGACAAATAACAAACCAAGTCGATCAACAGTTTGGTCAAAATAATCGACAACTCTATAATATAATCATCAACACCGAACATTAGTTGTCTATGAGAACCTTCACCATTCGATGAAATCAGCAATAGTCTTTGCAGCTTTTACTAAGTGTCGTAACTTGAAGGCGATAATGATGAATTGACACTAGAACATAATTGCTAGATGGTTATTTTATAACTTCTTATAGATAATTGTTGCTTACTCTAGGAGATTGCAGTATAATTTCTTGTAACTGCAAATAAGATTTGTTTATTCAAATTCAATAATCATTGTGTGTAAATGTCTGTTTTTTTTTTTTTTTTTGGTGAAGGTAATAATATTAATGAGAAAGGACAAAGTACAAAAGATCGGATCCAAACAAGCACTCTTCACAAAGGAGCAAGAGTGACGGGGATCCGATAAATAAAAAAACACAGGGCGCAAACAATAAACACAGAAGCTAAAAAGCCAACAACCAAAACGAACCAACCAGAACCCTACCCTCCCCACCCTCTAGCCCTCAAAAGCTGAAGGTGAAGAACGGAGATGGAAGGACCCTGCAACTACAAGAACAAGAGCAAACTGAAACAACAGCACGGTAAGGAGAATCAGCTACAGAGGAGAAGATCATGGGGTCGAATCCCCACCCCCTTTGCAGTCTTTTGTTCCTCGGAGAAGGAAGAACTTCCGTGAATGTGAACGCTTTGTCCTTAACCACCTTGATTAGGTGATTTTTAAGGGCAGGGACCACCAAGGATTCACCCCTGAAGATAATCGCATTCCTCTTCTTCCAAATGAGATGGCACAAAGTACCGAAAGAGAATCGAACTATCCTGTGGTAGAAATCCTTCCCCATAAGGAATTTCCTGGCCCAATTGAGCACCTCTCTCCAACATCTATTCCTCCATGGCAAGTTACTTCTGGCAGCCCAAAAGAAGGTCAGTGAGGCGGAGATGCGACATCGGAAGAATAGGTGTTCGACTGAGTCCGGTACTTCACTACAAAAGGGACATAGATTAAAATCAATTTGGCCCTGATTAATCAACATTACCTGAGTGGGAAGACGGGTTTTAGATATAAGCCACAGAATAAACTGATGGCGAGGGACTATATCGATATCCCAAATCAAAGGAGCCCAGTCCACCCGATCTCTCTTGACTCTAATGGCATTCCATGCGGATGCGACCGAGAAGGAGGCTGATGGATCGCCACACCAAATAAACTTGTCATTGTGAGACTCCAGAGTTGGTAAAGCTACGCCCCATCTGATTAATATCCGAGAGAATGAGTCGCCTAACGTGGTGTATAAGTTAGCAACTACTGCATTATCAAGGAGCCGCATATTGTCCCTAAACGAGGGCGGAACGAATCCATCAAGAGGGCCACATGGAAGCCAGAATCGTGCCATAGAGATACCGACATCCCATTTCCAATTTTCCACTTAAACGAAGTTCGAAGTGCTTTCTAAGCTGAAGGATTTTCTTCCATGCCCGTGAACAAGTCCCAGGTTGTGATGAAGCCCAGAAATTCTTCTTTGCCAAGAAAATGGAATGAATCCACCGGCACCACATCGATTCCTTATCGAGAAGAGGATCCATATGAATTTGAGCATAGAGGCTTTGTTACAGTCTCTCAAATTCCTAATGCCAAGACCCCCTTCATGTTTCGGAAGACATACCTCCTCCCACGCTACTTTTGCTCCTCCACGGCCAAGAGCCGTTCCCTTCCATAAAAATTTCCTCATGATTCGCTCGATGTCCGACAAAACTGAAGCGGGAAGCATAAAGACACTTGCCCAGAATGATTGAATTGAATGAAGAACCGGCCGAATCAGCTGCAATCTCCTTGCAAAAAGACAGGAAACGATGCGCCCAGGATTGAATCCTAGCCGTAATACGCTCTATCAATGCAATACAATCCCCCTTATTCAATCTGGAAGATATGATAGGTACCCCAAGGTAACGAACAGGGAGTTTCCCTTCCTTAAAACCAAATGCTCTCCGGATTCTATTTCGAATAGAAGGGTCACCACCTGCAATAAAAATCTCGCTCTTGTTTTTGTTAGGTACTAGACCACTCCAGGATGAGAATATATCTAATCCTCCTTTGAGCATGGATACGACGGCCGCTTAGTTTGACGAAAAAGGAATACATCATCAGCAAAGAATAGATGCGATAGTTGGATCGGCTTACACCTCCAATAATACCTGAATTCATGATTTGAAGTTTGAGACACCAATAAACCGGAAAACACTTCCATAACTAAAGTGAAAATGTAAGGTGACATAGGATCTCCCTGCCTCAAACCACAACCTCTCGAGAAAAAACCATGGAAATCGCCATTTATAGAAATGGAGTATTTAGGAGTCCGAACACAAGCCATCACTAGCTTAATAAAATTCTCCGGGAAGTGGAAGGCTGCAAGAACAAGTTCAAGGAACTCCCAATCTACCGTATCATATGCCTTATGGAAATCAACCTTAACCCCACATTTAGGCAAGTATGGATGGAGATGAAACCCTACAAACAACTACTGAGCCAAGAGGATGCTATTCCTAATTCTCCTTCCTTTAGCAAACGCATTCTGTGACGGACTTATCAAACCATTTCAAAACTGCCGCTATACGATTTGCCATGATCTTGGTAATCACCTTATATATAGTATTACAACAAGCAATCGGCCTAAAGTCCGAAACAGCACTAGCATTAGGAACTTTAGGGACGAGAGCAAGGATAGTTGCATTTACCTCTCTCAGCAGCCGGCCGGTGTGGAAGAAGTCGTGAATCGCTTCCAATACCAATGGACCAACGATCTCCCAATTGGACTTGAAGAATTCAGCCGAGAATCCATCAGGTCCAGGGGCCTTACCTTTGGCTAAGGAGAACAGCGTAGACTTGATCTCCGCATCAGAAACCGGATTAGAGAGAAAGCACATCTGATCAGCAGTTAAAGGCTGTCGAATAACCCGCTCCACCTCTTGGACGGATGGCCTAATTAACGTGTGATATCCAGATTTTTTGAGTTCTAATTTCCACTGGATAATTATGGCCGTTTTCGTTCAGTTGAAGCCCAAAAGAAAATAGAAAGGGAAAGAGAAAAGAAAAGAAAAGAAAATAATACCATGTGGTATTATATTAGTATTTCTTTTCTCTCCCTATCTCTTCTTTTCTTTCTTTTTCTTTTTCTCTCTTTCTCTCTCTCTTCTCTCCCCTTTTCTTCCGTGCGGACAGCCCCCTCCCCACGCCGACTCTCTCTTTCCTTGTCCCCCTTGCCGTTTCCTACTTTGCTTTCTCTTCCCTCTTTGACTAGTCAAAACTTCTCTCTCTTATCTCTTCTTCTCTCTCCTCTCTCTTCTCCCTCATCCCACGTGACCTTCTTCTTCTTCTTCGTTCTTCCTTGTGCGGACCAGACCAAAACCAAGAAAGAAGAGCAGCAGCTCGCCGAGGACCCCCGTCGCCGTCCCGCCGCCGCACCGGAGCCGAACCGCCCGCGACGCCCGCCCGCACAACGCCGCGCGTTCCGCCGGTCATCCCTCGCGCCCAGGCGTGCTCCCCCGTGCGATGCAGCTGCTGCCCATCCTCTGTCCAGCTCCGTTCGGCCACCTCCGGCCACCGTGGGCCACCGCTCGGCCTCGCCAAGCCACCACCCGCTCTCCCGACCTCTTGCCGCCCCCAACCCTCTCTCTTTCTTGCTGTTTTGCGGTCGAACCAGCAAACCCACAGAGTGGGTATCCAGCCGTTCGTGGGCCATTTTGGGCCGTTTCCCGGCCCCGAACCCGAGCCGTGCTTTGGGGACAATCGTTCCTCGCGTCACCGCCGTCGGATTGATCCGATTTGCGCACGATTTGGTGAGTAATCTCACTAATCTCGGATTAGTTGGCTAATTATGCTTTAGGTTGGTTTAGTTTTAATTAATTATGTTTAGGTTGTTAGATTAGAATTAATTAGCAATTATTAGTTAATTGCGATGCGATTTAGATAAATTGATTGCGCAATTAACAAGTAGACGTGGTCTACTATTTATTGGGAGTGTCTCGGGAATTTTCGGACCCCTAATTGAGCTTCAATTTGATGATTCGGGCCTAAGTGAGATTTTTGGCATTTAAATATTAATTTTCGGAATTAAATTAATTAATTAATTATTTTCCGAAAATTCAAGGGAGATGGTCAGGAACCGGAATATTATGCTGATGATCGTGGCGAAGTCCGTTTATTTAATCGGACTTTATTTTAAGCTAAATTGAATTTTTAATATTAATTGATTTTCGAAATTAATTAAATAATTATTTATTTCCTGAAAATTCAACCGGGATGGCCCGTGACCGGAAAATTATGCTGATGACCGTGGTGAAGTCTATTTATTTAATTGGACCTTATTTTGAGCTAAACAGAATTTTTAATATTAAACAATTAATTTTCGAAATTAATTAATTATTTATTTATTTTTCAGAAATTAAGTTTGAGAGGGTCGACGACCGAAATCTCGTGCCGATTGTCATGGCGCAGTTCGTTTATTTAATCGAGTTGTAGTTTGTGCTGAATTGAATTATTTATGAAATTGAGAATTATCCTTTAATGGAATAATCTTTGATTATTGATTGGAAAATAACCGGGTGTCGGTTGACAAAGACCAAAAGTGTTTTGGTGGGCTGTAGAGAATGGTGGGAATTATGAGAAAGGAAATTATAATATTTTGGCTAAAGCCGATCGTGTATCTACACGACTATTTTATCGGGTACGATAAAAATAATGAGAATATTGACGGTGGAGATGGTATACTATATCGGCCTTGGGCGATATGTCGCCTTTGGGTGAGCAGATATCTTTGGTATACTATATCGACCTACGGGCGATATGTCACTTTGGGTGAGCAAAGATACCTTATTATCAGCTTTAGGCGAGCAATATATTATCGCTTTGGGTGAGCATATGGTATACTATATCGGCCTTCGGGCAATATGTCAACTTTGGGTGAGTTATCAAGATATACCGGTATACTATATTGGCCTTCGGGCAATATACCAGCTTTGGGTGAGCAGTATACCTTATTATCAGCTTTGGGTGAGCTATGCTATCTATTTATCAGCTTTGGGTGAGCAGTTCTGATTTGATAGGACTTCATAGATAGTATTGAATATGCCGACCAAGCATGGGTCGTGATGGCATGTAATCGACTAGGTCGATTGATCATTGCCTGATATGATGTTGTGAATTGACCGATTGATTGGAAATGACCATGAGATGGTATGATTGACTTGTAATCGACTATGTCGATTGATTGATGATTCGATCTGAGTGTGACTTGATGTGATTCATTGCTTTGATTTGATGTCGTGGATTGATTGACTGATTAGAAATGACCGTGAGTGGTCTTGTTGGCATTTAATCGACTAGGTCGATTTGATCGATGCTTCGATCAGTGATATGATTGCTTGGGTGCCTATTATGAATTGTACTGACTTGCAGGTGGGATATGAGGCCAAGGTACGTCTTCTGTCCTATACGTGTATAGGCAGCCTATAGTATAATGGTTTACTAATCGGGCTTAATGGGGTAGAACTCGCTGAGACGTAGTCTCATCCCAGTTTGGGGAAAAACATTTCAGGACCCCGATGAGGAGCTGAGGAGGAGTCTAAGAAGGAGAACTCGGAGGTGAAACTTAAATAGAAGGGTTTTTGGAAGAAGAAGATAATCCTGAGAGGGGCCTTGGGTATGGCCTGGATAAGTTGAGAGTCTATCTTCTTTTGAGAATTTCTTTTGAAGTGAATAGTTATGAATTGGTTTGTGTTTTGTATAAAAGTTTGGTTATAAATTTCAATATAAAAAATATGGCCCTGCTTTTCTATCCCATCGTTTTATTGTCTAGGGATTTTAACTGCTTCCGCATGTGCTTAAAAATGAAAGGGTCGGCGATACATTGTCCTGGGATATCGCATTATAAAATCGACCAAGTGAAACGGATGTGTGCGTGCTTGAGGATCGGGGCGTGACATAACGCATCTTGGGGGGAGTACAACGAAGAGAAGTAATTAATGAACACCTGCGGAACCAGCTCCCGGTCAATAATCAGTGAACCGGTGGGATCCTTCACCGAAAGGATTCTGTTAAATAGTTGTCTCCTCTTCACGGATTGGTGGAAGAAATTCGTATTTCGGTCACCCTGCTTTAACCACCTAATTCTGGACTTCTGTCTATAATAAGATTCCTCTTGATTCCTCAAATCAACAAACTGCCGGCGATGACTCCTTTCTTGATCAGCAAGAGCGAGGTTGGTCGGGTTTGATTCAAGTTGCACTTGAGTAACGTTAAGAGCTTCTCTTGCCTCAGCAGTTCTAAGCGAAATGTTGGAAAAAGCATCCTGGTTGAGGGTCTTGAGCTGAGCTTTCAAAATCTTCAATTTAGAAACCAGTTTAAACATAAGGACACCTGTAACCGGAGTAATCCAGACACGCTGCACGATCGCCTTAAACTCTGGGTGATCTGTCCAAAAATCAAAGAATTTAAAGGGTTTCCTCCTCGGGGTCGGGTGGACAACTCTTACAACCATCGGAATGTGGTCAAATATGCCAGGGTTCAAAAAAGACGCCTCCGAATATGAGAAGTCAAGGTTCCACTTGCTATTAACCAATACACGATCTATCTTTCTCATTTTCCTCCCGGTCCCAGATGAGGTGGACCAAGTGTAATGGAGCCCGACATATCTGAGGTCCGAAAGATCCGTTTGCTCCAAGCATTGGCGGAATTCATCAAAATACGGAATCCAATTAGTGGCACCCCCAACTCGATCCGATGGATCTCTGATAGCATTGAAATCACCAGCAACTAGCCATGGTGAATCGAGGAAGAGTTCAGTGCAAAGCTGGAGATTTTCCCATAAAGGGTCACGACGGGTAAATGTATGTTCCCCATATACGGCCGATATATAGAAACTTCTTCCAGATAGATTACATTTTAAATTGCCATGCAACACTTGGTCATTAATAGAGATGGTAGAAAAGGTGACGAGATCCGGGTTCCATCCAACCCAAATCCTCCCACGCGGAGCATAATCATAGTTAGCACGCCAATTCCACCCTCTAATGAGAATGGCCGAAATAGACTCAAAAAGCTCTAAAGGAACTTTAGTTTCAATCAAGCCAATAAAGCAAAGCTTATTTACCTCGACAAAACGTCTAATTTCGGCACGCCTAAGAGGATTTAAGATACCTCTAATATTCCAAAAACCAACAATCATCAAAAAACAAGGAACAAAATTACCTCTTTTTAGAGGCCTTTGAAGCAGCAACTTCCTTCTTCAGATCTTCTGGACCATCAGATAGGAGCATACGAAGCTTTTTCTGGAAGTTTGCCATTAATGGTGAGGTGAGCCTTTTGGGGTCAGGAATAACCCCAACTTGAGAATCTTCTCCAATCGGGTCTTCTTGGATACTAGAATTACTGATTTCGTCGGAGCTATCAATTAAAGCCAGGGAGTCATCCTGAGTAGGAGGGTCCGCTACAAAATGGGAAACCGATCTTTCGGGGATATGAATCACTGGATCAAGAGATTTTGAATGGTCGTTTGGATTCAGCATAGACATATCTGCAACTTCCGCTTGAATAATATTAGTAGCTACTATTGTGTTTGCAGTAGCGGCATCCACAGCAGCAGCAACATCAGCAGCAGCAACATCAGCATCAGCAACAGCAGCAGCCGCCGCCTTCCTTGCTGCCTGCTTCATCTTTTTTTTCTTATTTTTCCGATTAACTTGCTTCCACCCTACCTCCTCATCAATTGGTTGCGGGTCAGCTAGAGCAGAGAAGATAGGACATGGAACCTTTGGAACATCCGGTCCCTGAGGAGCCGCCTTTACCAAGCTTGATTCACCGACATAGGAAGTCTTGTTAATAGACACACCAGATGCGAGTTCTGCAACACCCACTTTAGAACTATGGGTGACTTGAATATTTACATCTTCCGCAAACTGTTACTGCATGGCCACCTCATTTCCCTTAGAGGAGCGGGCCTCTACTAACAGATTAACCTGGATACTTTCTGTAGCTCCCTCAGATCATCCAACAAAAGGATCAGGAGTATCATTTTTACAGGTGTGACCAAACATTTCACATTTTGAACAAACCATCGGTTTCCATTCATACTCAACTTCCACCACGACCTTTGATCCATTGGTAGTTAAATCAAGGGTCTCATATCGAGGTTGCTGAGTTGTCATTTCCACACATACACGGGCAAAAGTCAACATGGACATCTGCTCAGTTTTCTTATCAACATAAAGCGGCTTACCCAAGGCACTAGCCACCTTTCCGATAGCCTGAGTAGACCAAAAGGCAAACGAAAGATTCCTTAGTCTTACCCAAACTGGAACAGACCTATGAGTATCTTTGTTCAACTCAACACCCGGTTTCCATTGTTGAAGGATCATAGGCTTTCTTGCAACAGTAACGGGACCGCCCTCAAGGATACGCCTTCTGAACTCACGATCTATGATGCGCAGAAGAAACACACCACGCCCATTGGACATTACTTCTAACAAATTCGGTCCCCAAGCTCTCCTCAAGGACGTCTCAATCAGCTTAAACGGAAGTTGCTTTCCAATTAAGTGTCCGACAAGGCAATCATACAACTTAGGGTCCGCAGATCAATATCGAGATGTCAATTTGGATAACCGGCTTGTTATTCACAATTATCCGGGGGTCAACTCAAGGTCATATCCCTTATTCGCACCACTTGCGATGACGGCCCCAGATCGGTCTCGGGCTTCTTCGATCGACCCCTAGACTGAGGTCTTTTCGACTTAGAACGCTCTCTATTAACAGGACGGCTTCTTATAGATGTCATTGGGGGATTCAAAGCCCCGACTCCAGCAAAAGGGGGATTCATTTGGTTACCCACATTCAACACAGGAGCATTCGTCAAAGGATGATCATTCCTATGGGAGAAGGGGCCGGACGAGCTCATTCCTTCATCATTCAGGTGAGTTCGAGCAGATTGGGGTTTCATCTCAGCGTAGAACCCTAATCCATCGGAACAAGAACAGCCCAAAAAGGAGATGCAAACAAGCTAACCTTTAGGGGTTTTGAGGCTGATGGAAGGCGCCTCTTTTCACTGAAATCCGGCTCTGATTTTTACGAGTCTACTCCCGCGCCGCTGCCGCCCAATCTTGCCTCCGCAGCCGCCCGCAACCCAGACCCCGACCGTCGCCGATGGTTCGGCCGCACGCGGACCAGATGCGGCTCACACGGACCAATGCGGCTCCACCCTCTTCGATCTCGCCGAGACTAGTGCCGTCGACTCCGCCTCAGCCGAGCTGGGTTCCCCTGCGAGAGAGAAGGAATGAGAAAGCGAACCCACGCGCCAGAGAAGGAGCAAGCGAGCAAGCGAGCGAACCCACGCGGACTAGATGCGGCTCCACCCTCTTCGATTTCGCCGAGACTGGTGCCGTCGTCTCCTGAACCCCCGAGCTGGGTTCCCTTGCGAGAGAGAAGGAGCGAGCTTTTTTCCCTCTTTCTCAATTTATGAGTTACTTATTGTGTGTAAATGTCTGTTGATAGTAATAAATACCACAAATATATTTGTTGTAAACCCCCCTCAATCAATCGCAGAAATCAACTTCTTTTTTTTTTTTTTTTTTTTTATCTTCACTTTCCCGCAATTTATATTTCCTTACATTTACATGGCTAAAGCCATGATTGCCTCTGGTCTTTGTACCTTTAAATTTCTTGTCAATTATTTTCTATCCAAAATATTTATTGATACCTAAATTTTGGCTAAACATTTAAGATTAAATTGCATAGAAAATTAAAGACTAATGTAGCCCTTACAAAAAAGGATTTTTACATCACATGGATACTAATATTATTTGCATTAATTAAGTTTTTTTTCATTTTATTTTCCCTTATTTTACTGCATTTCGGATAAATAAAAATTTAATTTAAAAAATTAAAAAATTAGATATTAAAAAAAAAAAGTAGAAGAAGAGGAGGGGGCTCGGGGCTGGGCTGTCTCCCCAGCCCCCCTTCTCTTTGCTACTCCCTCGCGTGGGCCCAGAGCCCATCTCGCCCCTAGCCCGCTCCCCACCCCCCGGCGGCCCGGCCCTCTCTCTCCTCCTCCCTCCTCCTTCCTTCCTTCCTTCCTTCCTCCCTCCCTCCTCCTGCAACTCACGCACGCGAAGGACGGGAGCAGCGCGGAGGCCGCCCAGAAACCCCGACGGATGGGACGCGACTTCAATGCGCTGAGGAGCTCGACGCGGTAGACCTGGCCAACGTAGAGAGGTCTGCGAGCAGAAGACGGGATGGGACGCCGGTTCGGCCAAGGGGGAGGGAGGCCGGTCGGCGCGCCATGGACCAGCGGCCGAAGCTCTCCGTCCTCAACCTATAAATAAGGGAGCAAGGTCAGAGAGAAACGGGCGAGGAAATCCAAGAGAACGATATCTGAGAGAGTCAGACTGAGAACAGAGAGAGTTTGAGAGTGACGAGTCTCGGCCGGTGCCCTCAATCTCGCGGCTCCCGTTTCCTCCGGCCCGAAGCCTCCGGTGGGTTTCCGATTTTTGCCTTGGTCTAAGTCTGCCTTTCCCGAGGGCCCTAGCTCGACGACACAAAGGCGGCTGGGCATAGCCCGACTCGTCTCGGGCTCGCCTTTTGGTCGCCGTCGTCGAGCCGGGTAGGGACCCACTGCCGACGCTTCTCTTAGTAACTTGTTTGCCCTGCCTTCTCCAGTTGCCTTAACGCCCATCTGCCCATCCGTGTTGTTTTGGTTGGTATATAGCCGAGCCTCAATAAGCCCAGCTTTGCTTCCATTTCAGTAGCGTGTGCCAAGTCTTCGATGAAATGCCCAAGTTAGATGCGCATTGATGTCCTTCGTTTATGGCTTTAGACTTGTTGGGTTTCCTGCTCGTACTGATTTCGTTTGCTCATTGTACGCGGATTTCGGTCTGAGCATGGGTCATGGGTATGCCTACATTCTCCTCATTTCACGCTCACTACATGCTCGGCGAAATGCTTCGATCAAGCTCGCTTGAACTTGTCTCTGTGCTGCGGATACGAACTGACTGCCGTGTGTTTGTGATAATGTCTAAATAGAACCTGTGTTCTTGTTTGAGGGAAACGTTTTGAATCGACACACTGAGATAGTCGTTTCATTAAAAAAAAAATTATCTTAAAATCTGTCTTTGGCTCATTAGCTCACGTTCATTTTTCTATGATTCGAGTCTTGGCTGTGGACGTGTGGGTTCTCTTCTCAGCTGTAAACTTGTGTTCTCGTTTGCATGTTCAATGAATACAGTTAGAACAAAAGAATCGTGAATGTTACCTATATTTTAGCCGAAGAAAATTAAATATAATCGCCATAAAAAATGTGGACTCACGGCCAAGGAATTTCCAAAGGCTAAAGTTCTTCAATTTGTAGCAGGCACCCAATGTCTAATTTCCATTTCTTAGTTATAGTAATTACCAATAAGACGTTCCCAGCAATAATATTATTAAATGCCTAGATTAATCTGGACTTAATACAGGAAATAATAGGTCGACTACCTTAAACGTGAGGGATACACGTCTGACTTTCAGTGAATTATCTTTGCTTTTACCCTAATCATCTCTAACACCTAGAGGTGATGTTGGGCCTCACGGCATAGTGCCGAATTCTGCCGAGCTGCGGTCACAACCGAGCAGCCCAGGCCAAGCAATTCCCTTCTTTAGCTCAGCATGCAAAGCTAGACGCACTTAGACCCCATCAAAGTTAATTGATTATTTGATCATTGGCGGGTCTTTGAAATAGTGTTCGCCTAATACCTAAATCGACCCTCTCATTACTTAAGTCTTTGGTCTGAATATCAAGGGGGCAACGGTCATACTGGTTACTTATTAATATAAGTGTAATTTATCAGAGATACCACAAGAATTTGATACATAAATAAAAGTCACATTTAATTTTACACGTTTCGTTAATTAATTCTCGTTAATTAATTCTATCGATTTCGGTCTTTGTAATTTGTATCTCTAAGCATCATACAAGTCTTAGCATCCCTGCCATTATTCTTGAAATAATTTCCATCTACTACAACATTGGGGTACCAAAAAAGTCCTAGGCGAACGATTTTTTAATAATTTTTTGAATTTTTTGAATTTTTTTCTCTTTTTTTTTTCTTATCTTCTTCTTCCTCTGGCAGGCGCCCTCCAGCCGACCAGAGGTGAGGGACGGTGAGGCCGCCGTCGCCCAGCCAATGTGAGGCTGTTATTCTCCCACCGCATTGGACCACTTATAATGTGTTCATTCCCAAGGTGTTACTCTTAAAGAGCTTTCCTAAAGTATTCACTTGTTCATCAACCTTTCTTCATCGTACTCTAAGCTAAGCTAGCAGTTGTCACCCATCGAAATCTATGGAGGAGATGAACAGCTTCCTAAAGCTTAACTCCCACAGAACTACATTAGATTCATTTGTTACAACCCATTACTCAGCTTGCGATCAGGGGATGATTTTTTGTCACCGCAGAGGAGATGTAGAAAACTGGCAAAGTTTTGTGTCGGAGAAATCTCATTTCTTCAAGATCATACTATCTCCTGGAAGGCACATACTCGCCTTTTCTTTCAAGTCAATTAATGTTAAAATATATCAGGCACTGCTAGTTTACTGTTATGATGATTTTATATGTTATGAAACTAGGGTATTCCAAAGAGGTTTGTGAGGAAGTATAGCAAAAATCTTCCCAAAACATTGACAGCCAGTTCTAGTAAAATTATACTCAAACAAAATCATGTACTGGAAGCATATAAGATGACATACAAATTGAAGTTGTGTTGAAAAATGCACTGTCGCAAACTTCATTCTCAAAGTTTACAACTAATCCATTCGAAACTCTCTGTTTACTAGTTTCTGAATTCTTCAAATAGTTTTAGCAATTCACTCATAATCTATCTCACCTTGACCATTGCATATGCGCATTCCAACTAATATGATCTAATAATAGTAGGCTGTGAATGGCCCCCACATTGTTGGTAATCTTGTAGAAGCAGCACATTCAATTAATTTATCTCTTTTCCGGCGGTACTTGTAAATTTATGCATTTAATGAGTCATGAAATCATTTCTCGATCACACAGTATAGGAAGCTTCTCAACATATAAATCAGGATACATCAGACAACTTTAAGCACTCTTTTGTCAATCAAAGATGTTCTATCCTTATTTCCTGGTGATAATGTTGAGAATCACCTCAAACTCCGCCCCAATTAATGGTCAACTAACATTCAGATATAGGCTCTGAAACAAGGTAAATACAAGAAAATGTACACAGAGATAATGGCAGTCATGAGCTCATGGACATGACTCAACAAGAATCCTGGCCAATCATAACCAATTTCTAAAGTTAAACGTCGGGTAATAGATGAACTGTAAACACTAATCTAACAACAACATGCACATAAAAAATTGTGAGAAACAACTCTTCAGAACCCCCAAAACCATTGATCTGCATGGTGTTGACGAGTGGAATAACAACCACAAGCTTAAAGCATAAACTAAACTTGAGACATCAATAGACCAAAATAGCTTATGCTTCTCTCCCTTTTGCTATGCAAAACAACAGCCCAACAGTAACCCATAAGCTACTCTTTTTTCCCACCCCACCTAGGGTTCCAAGGTTTCTACTCTTCATTTATCCACTCCCAAAAAGGGGAGATGCCGCAGCGACAACATCTTGACCAAAAGAGCCAACACTTAAGAAGTGACGGTTGCAGCTGAAATTGGATTTGATTGTCCTTAAAAAGTATTTTGCATTGGATTGCTGGGAAGAGAATATTTACCTGATTAGATCAGCAATAGATGCATTTTTCAAGTTCTCCCGCCGTGCAAACCCATGAAGCTTAGGTAATCTTGCCATGGAGCCATCATCACCCACTACCTCACAAAGAGAACTGCCACAGGTTAGCGAACACAGCAAGGTCGACAGAAGCCTCTGTATGCCCAGCTCTTTTCAGGACACCGCCCTCCCTGTACTTCAATGGGAAAACATGTCCCGGCCTGTTGAAATCTTCAGGTTTTGGAATCTCTAGACGCAAGAGCCAAAGCTGTCGCTGCCCTGTCACGCATTGATACGCCTGCAGTCGTCCCATGCTCTGCATCCTATAACAATATTGCTTAACTACCATCCATTACAAGGTAAGAGAAGAGATGATTAAAGAAAATAACTAAGCTGATCGAAGGCTATTAGGAAATCAAGAATCTGAGAAAACAAAATAGTTCTACTGAACTATAAAAGTGGGCGTTATCTATCATTACTTATATATTCTAAAATGTAAATAGAGATGCGAGGATTACTCCACCCGCGAGACATACCGAATAATAATCCCCAAGACTTTCCATCCGGTCTCTTCTGCTGTTCCATTTTTTTTTCAAAGGTGTCATTTTTATTTTTCTTGACTGCGCATCGCCCCCTTCTTCCGAAGAAGGTCCGCGAAAGGGCAGTGCCCAGCTGAACCGGACCATCCAAAGAGCACATCTTTTTCTCCCTCCTCTCTCTCTCTCTCTCGCTGTGAAAAGATCACCACCCTCTTCTTCAGAATTTTCCCAGCTCTCGTCTCGAAATGCGCGATCATCACTGAGAGAAGGAATGGAGGCGCCCACGTAGGCGAGGCGGGAGCTGCGCGCGGTTCTCGAGCAGTGTTCTTGAGGTGCGCGTCTGTGCGTTGGCGTTTGGTCGGGTGGGGATATAATTTTAGACGAGGCAGGGGAGTGATTGCCGGGAGTGTTTTTTTTTTTTTTTTTTTTTTTTTTTGGCTTTTTTTTCCATCTGGGTGTACTCAGATTTTCTCGTTGCATCAGTTTCGATAGTGAAAAGAGGAGAAAGGAGGAATTTTTGAGAATTTTTGCGGACAATCTTGGTAGAACAAGGAAAAAGCTCGCTCCTTTTGATCATGGCGGTACCTGAGAATGCTGGAGTGAAGATCGGGTCGTCGGCTCAAAATCCGGACACGAGTACCAGTCAATCATCTTCAACTAAGTTTTGATTAAAAAAAATAAAAAATAAAAAAACTCAAGGATTGAAAAATAGATTTAGGGGAATAAAAGCACATACCGCGATCACGGTGAATGCAGTCCGAAGCTTATCTTCCTTCTACCTCTGATGGTGCATCAGAGGAAGTTGCAAACGCTCCAAATCTTCCCTCTTTCATGCTCGCACAACCAATCCCAAAGCGCCATACTTCACAACGAAATGCCATAGCCTAAGGTGCTGCCATTATAAGATCACCCTCAATTCCGTCCGTCCTCATCGCCGACCGCCACTCCAGATCCGTAATCCGAAGCGTCTTGCTCTCCGGAATCACCGCAGTCAGATCAGACAAAAGACCAATTCCCGAAGAAGGGTCGGCCTAAAGCAGCATAATTGGAGGATTACGAGTTTCGGCAGCCTCGGCATGAAACAAGGCCGCTCGGGTCTTCGCCATGAAGGTCGAACGCCGATTGGACTTTGGATTTGGGGCCTTTCGGGCGTCGACAAAAGCCCTAAATTCGAAACGATCGGGCACTGGCATTGTCAATTTGTGGGGAATCTTTTAGCAGAAATGCAAGTGTTTTACAATCCCAGCATCAAAGCTGCATGTTTATGCAGGTTAGAAGCTGCACAATCCAGGAAAATGGTTTCCCTCAGTGTACATTTTTTTTTTCCGAAATAATTCACGATATTATTAAAAGATTCCACAAAAGTTGGAGAGGACGGCCCCGCTCAAGAGGAAGGAGGAGTATTCGAACGTTGGGCCAGGGAGATAAATCGAAATTGGGCCGAAGATGATTGCGCTTCCTCAATTAAAGCTTTGCACCTCCCACCTCGCGTCTTCTTCAGCATTACGTCGACCCGAGCTCCAGCAAATTCTCTCTCCTCGACTGAAAACGTTTCGAATCTCCGAGCAGGGCCATGGCTTCCGTATGAAACGCCGACGAAGCTGGAACCTTCGTAGCAAGGCCATCCAGTAGAGCTCCCGTCTCATCGAGAAGAATCTCTGAAGTAGCTCCAACTGTTTTACCTTCAAAAGAAGCTCCGTTGATATTGATTTTCAAGGTACGCAGCTTCGGCGTGTTCCGATTCTTTGCCGATTGAGTCTTTTCTATGCAAAGTTTCAAACTTTGGTGATTCCGTTTCCTGAAATTACTGAGCATTGCCCTCGCCAATTCAATTAGGGTTTTCGGATTTGGTGGTTGTCTTCGGAGCAGGCCATCTCAGCTCCCACAACGAACCTCGTCTGCTCTCTCTCTCTCAATCACCCTATGTAGAGCAACCCTTTCGAATATTTAGATGGTGGTCCCTTCGCGGTGGAGGAAAGGACGTGGAATAGGTCGATCAGACCAGGAAACTATGGTGACAATAGCTTCCTGAATTGGTTGTTTAACGGTGTTATTCTGCATTCCTTGGAAATATTTTTCACTAAAGAAAAAATTATTACGACCACGGAAATGAATTCTCGTTTTCTTCTTAAATTAGTCAGTCTTTAGAGTACTAGAATCGAAATCAGATTCTACATCGGCAAATTCGGCACTACCGAGAAAAAGGAAAAATTTAATGGCCTAAAAATAATTGTCATTTTGGGACTCAAGATCGACCATTCTTTTTAAGCCACATTTCCTGAATTTAAAAAAGAGAAAAACAAACGAACTTTAACATGGATCGCAGAGACGCGTGCTCTGTCCGTTGAAACCACCGTTGGAAACTTGCATACGTGGCGGCTGACGTGTCACTATAGATCTATTCAGCAGGCTGACCAACCAGGCAAAAGAAAAATCTGTTGTCTTCTGCATCCTAAAAGCGAGCAGATATCATTAAATAGAAAAAGTAGACGACTTTTAAAAGGAGCACCAGAGGAGGGCGACAGCGGGGAAGCGAAACCAGGGGACAGGGCTTTGCATTTCAGTGGAGGAGGGGCTGCGAGCAAGTCGAATTTGAAGATTGGCAGCTGCGAGAAGACGCTTTGACCGATTGGAATTTCGACTTGGGGCTCTCTTTTTTTTCCATCGACAGTGCCCTGAATTCGAAATGGTTCGGGCTCTGCATTGTTAATTTGTGAGGGAAGTTCGAAGAGATGAGGCTTCCTAACTATCTCACTGTTTCCACTGGTCGAGTTACCAATAGATTCTCCATTTTTTGTTGGAATGTAATAATTTATTTTTATCAATTTCTCTCCTGATGGCGACGGTTGAAAGTGTGAGTGAGGTTGGTTTTCAACGGGGGTTTTTAGTTTTTACCTCCATAGCTGATGACAACGACTCAAAATGTTAGATTGTGGGGGATGCTTTGATTAACATAATTCATATTCGCAAGCAATCGAGAGGTTTTGCAATTGCAATATTGGACCTAACGATCACTTGTACACTATCATGATGAACCCAAAAATTTAATAATTTGTTGATGCTTATGTTTTGTTTCATGGACGTTGCATCCTGTTTGTTGTCAATGCGTATTGTGAATCCTGCTATGAGATTTAGTAATTGCTTTTGATGCTTGGTTGTGCGTTGCTTTGCGGAACAGAATTTTCAAATGGTTTGATCTCTGAAGGTTCTATTCACAACAATGAAGTTATATAGATGTTGATGGCATGAAAGGAGAAGTCGAAGCAGAAGATTTGACTGATAGAGGGTAGAGAGAACGTGAATTTCTAGTCAATAACGAATCATGTCCCAGTAGGGTTCTCTTCTGCTGGCTGGTATCTATTTACGAGAGGAACACGCCTGCGAGTAAGAGACATCCGCATGTTAGAGCTCATCAGTCGTGGTTTTTCCATGTTCAAAGCCTCCATTCGCAGTGTTTAGTTCAGAACTCATTTTTCGCTGACGGAGATGCACACTGGAAGTTTTTGCCTTTTGATGGATCAAATGAGAAGCTCAACACGTTTATGACATTCCTTCTCTGGGGAGTATCTCTCATATTTGATGCTTCTTAAGGTTTCAAATCCATCATGACTCAACTTCAACCTGCTCTTCAGGAAATAATTTGACATAGTTTGGTTGTGGAAGAGGGTTGCTATTACTATGGAGCAATACTGAAATGATCCTGCTCATCTCATCTACAGTTTGAAGAACAAGGCCACACTTCAAATAATGCCATCCCATCTTTGAGGTTATATTTTAATCCATTTCTAGTTGGAGGAAGTCTTCCAACCATGCCTTTAATTGGTGAGTTACAAATATGGATATCATTCGCATGTCAATTTACTTGTAAATAAATGTGCATGATATTTATATTTATAACTTATCGATTCAATAAAACTGGCTGGAGGATGTTAAGAGTCGGAAGACGTGGCCTATGATCTTGTAAATGGACTCTACCCGACACGTGCATGAAACGATGATCATAGAGATTCCCCAGTTCACGGGAATCGGATAATGGAGGCTAAGCTTTGATTAAAAGATAACTTCATATGCCCTTTTTAATATGTACTGATGTTTGGACTCTTTTCGTTTGTCGTACAGAATTTGTGCCTTTCTAGGATTTCATTAGACCTTATAAATTATCCAAGTAGTACACAATCAGTCAGAGCATAAATACTATAAAGCTTTATCATATCGTCAGTAAGAGTCTTCCTTAACAAGATTGCCTCCAGAACAGAGGCAAATTGCACAAACCACTTTTCTTGAAGTGACTCCTGGACATGAATGTATATGGCTTGTGGTCGCCGTAGCCGGAGGCAAGGTGGAGGTGTCGAGCCAGAGATGGTGACTGGTCCCCATCTTGACAGTCCTCACTTCTTCAAGATCATTCTCCCCGACACCCTTGAATCTGGAAAGCTCGTAAGTTCCACATTTTCGCAGTCTGCTTCTTAGGATTCAGCTTTCAAGTGTCAGTGGAGTTTCTCTCATGATTTATCTCAATCTGGAAAATTTTCAATGCGTTTGGCTTTGAATAAACCTTTTGATTCCAGCGAAAAGGAAGAAAAGCCCAAAACCTTGAACAAAAAGTGTTTATATTCAATTATTCCAAGTGAAAATCTTTTTTTTTTCCTTTAGTACTTTGAATTGAGGATTGGTTGGCTAAGGATAGTGTTAGACAAAGGCGTTGGGTCTCTCTAGCTTTACTCTCGTCCAATGAAGCGACTATAACTAAAACTCAATTCGCGGGTTCCCGCTGACAGCCTGCTCGTGCGCAAACCGATCTTACATTGCCATGTTACAGAGTGCAAAATTTGCTCAGTGTTTTTCCTTTTGTTCCCTGCACTTACGATCTAATTTTGATGAATTCGAGTCATGGACCTATAACTTTTGAGTTTTTCTTAATAGGGAATTCCGAAAAAAATATTAGGAAGATATGGAAAGGATCTCTCAAGCCTGGTGCTACTCAAGGCTTCGGGCAATTCAACCAGGACTGTAGAAATAGAAAAGGGTAACAACGGCTCGGTTTGGTTGTGGAACGGGTGGCGAGAATTTATGCAGCAATACTCCATTGGTCATGGGTCACCTCGTAGTTTTCAAATATAAAGGGAACTCCACTTTTCGCGTTTAATATTCAATAAGAGTGCTTCAGAGATTGATTATTCGTCGAGCAGCATATCGAACCTCAGAAGTGGATTTATTTCACCGAAGAGGGAGGATGTCGTTGAAGTTGAAGAGTCGGAGGATTTCGCTCCTCGTCAAAAAATGAGGGTCGAACCACATTCACCACATTCTCAGCCGAGTCCAAGCTGCACATCGCAAGATCTCGAGAGTGTGACTTATCTTTTTAGAAGTCATGTATCTTCTTACATCACTCTCTCCTTCGTGAGTTTCTTTTGGTAAGCTTGTTTATGTTGACTGATAGCACAATGATTTTGTTAATGCTTGTTGTGATTTAAGTGGTCACAGCTTCTAAGGTGAAGCGAAGCAAAATTTTCATTTGGTCAACTTATCTAAATCTTGATTTCCATCACTGTATTAGTTTCCATTCTGTGCTAAATCTTTATGGTGAGTAAATCAACTAATGAAAAGTCCAAACTGGCGTCATCTAATCATTTCAATTTTTGGAAGAACAGAAGAGATCAGACAGTCTAGATTAAAAGCGAGCCATACTCTGAGCAGGTTTTTGTTGGTCCTACAAGTTCGTGGCCTCTCCCTAGTTTTGAACTGGCCAGTGAATTTGACTCGGAGTATCCTTTTGTCAAGGTGGTGATTTGGCCATCTTATATCAAACAAGATATAGCGGTAAGATTTTGATTGGATTTCTGTACGAGACTATCGTTTACCTTGGATCTGTTCATTCCTATTTGTTTAAATGGGCAAAGATCCTCTCTACACTCATGCTAGTTCTAAGAGCAGAGATTTGACATTTTGACTTTTGGCTGTTAAGACTATTGATTAGAGTTACTAAAACTACCATATGAATCTACATTTTGCTCGCTTGCTTGAATAAGGGAATGCTTCCCCAGCCTTTCTTTACCAAGCACGGGTTGTTCAAACATGTGTGGGCAGAATGTTCCTCGTAGGTTCATAATGCAACACATTTTATAAATCAAGGAAATCGCTACTCTCAAACATTCAGACAGATCATGGCCGGTGAAGCTTAGGAGCTATCCACGTGGGCTGATGCTCTCTTCTGGTTGGATCGCATTTGTGAGAGGAACTCACTTGCATGTAGGAAATGTCTGCGTGTTTGAGCTAATTGATAGGGATGATATTGTGCTCAAAGTCTACATTTTCAGCAGAGCAGGTAGAAACTTCATTTACGTTGTTTGAGTGAAACTTTAGGCTGGTTATGGCATGACATGAGTTCTATGCGAAAGATCTTCATAGTCAATTAAAGAAACATTTGCACCGATGATGTCTCTTAAAGTTCTCATTTTAACTCCAAGCAGAACAAACAGTCTAAATGCGGAATGAACCATTCTGAGCCGGTATTTCGTGATCCTACTCCTTCAATGCCTCTCACTACTCCTGAGCCAGAAAATTTGATTCGGAGCATCCCTTCTTCAAAGTGGTGATACAACAGTCTCATTTTAAGAAAATGGTACAATCTCGAGCCTAATCCACCACTGCCATATCTCAAGTTCGATTACGATCCCTATCTAATCTTGCCTCAATATCGTGTTTTCCCAGGTTGATTTGGTTTGTATTGGGAACCATATGATGTGCTCGTTTTCCTGAAGTGATTGTGGGGCATCCCCATGGTGGAGTAACGTGGAATCAGGGAAAAAAAAAAGAAGAAGAAGAAAAAACAGTAGTACATACTGTAATGAGGTCCGGACTATCCATTCTTTTGGATATCCTCGACAAGCTGCTCCATCACCATCTGAGTGAAAGGATAGACAGTCACTTGAATTGCGCACTAACCTAAAATGGCAATTGATGGCAGTAATTTGTTTGAAAATGCATTTTTACATTGCGGGTTAAGATCGATTGCTTTCATGAGCCTCTTCAGACTGTTGACTTAAGCTGGCCTTGTGTGCTTTCTTCCCAAGAGCGCATGCCTACATTATTGTCCTTCTTTCACCATACATTGGTTGTTCAAACATCTGCCCATGCGCAGCATGTTCCCAGTCAATTCACTAGGCAACGTATTCAAGAAAACATGAAAAAGGGAACTCTTAGGTATTCAGACAGGTCGTGGCTAGTGAAGCTCTCAAGATATATGCGGGAAATCCGAGTGTTCTTCTCTGCTGGTTGGCCTGCATTTGCAAGAGAAACTCATTTGTGTTTGGTTAATGCCTACGTTTTTGAGCTCATTGATAGGGAAGATGTTGTGTTCAAAGTCTACATCTTCAGTAAAGGTGGTAAGGACCTAATTCACATTGATTGAGGTGATCATGGGACATGTTACTCTAGGCCGTTCATAGAACTGATATGAAGCCAGGAGACCTAATTTTGATTATGTATTTCCATTTTGGCGAGAATCCCTCAGATTTGGCGCTTCTCTAAGGATTCTGGGTGCCCAACTGATCTAAAAGGTTCTTTTGTATTTTCTTAACATCTTAAAGTTATGTCTTAAACATCAAAGCTTTTTGTAAGAAAGTAACAATTCAAGAAAGCAGTTCATTCGTTAGCTTTTTGCATTCCTTGCCTTTTAGCCTATCAACAACATGTTTATATCGTTTTATGGCTAAATAATATAAAATATCAACATTTAGAGAAAATTGCATGGGTAAGTGCTTAGTTGTACATAACAAATTCCTATATCAGATTATGTGTCCAATTCAAAGTAATCTCAAATTGAAGGTCACGCCCACCACTCTATTGAAGAAGCCTTCTTCAAATCTACATGAATGTACCGGTTAATGTGCATTCAGGTCTATTTGTCTTCAGGGAAAAAAAAAGTCTATTGGTCAAAATTGAGAAATCAACGCGGAGAATTTAAGAACTGACAGTCTTAAATGCTAATATAGAAAGGAGAAGTTGTTTGACAATCACTAAATATCTATAATTTCTTTCCAAACAAAGAATTGCAACCATAATGGGTAGGTCCTAATCATATAGTTGAGAAGATTCTAATAACCATCAATTATCTTCTACTGAATTAACTAACTCTTTTCAATGAGTTAATTGAATATTTTAAGACAACTCTAATGAGAGTTATCTAACAAGCTTAATTTCATTAAGTGCCAAATTTTTACCACTGGGGCTATCACACGTAAAAAGTTTTGATATTGACGTGTTGTTGAATTTATTTTTTAAATCACTGCGAGGGGGCGCGGTTTCTTAAGGAAGGTTTTGTGTTGATTGTTTACTGGTTAGGTACTGGGCCGGGCCGTACTTGGCCCAAGTTGTAGTGGCCCATCTACCGTCCCTACTTTCATGGTTATGTCCTTTAGTCCATTTATAAGTCTGGATATGATCTGACCAAAAATGTCACGGGATACTTACTTTGCCCAACAAACGAAAAGGTATAATATAATGTACAAGAACTCCTATGTACTTGTATGTAATCCTTTGTTATCTTAGCTATTGATGCTTGAGCATTTTAAGAAAATAGTTTTATAATAGCTCTTACACTAAGTTGAACGATACAAATAGATTTAATCACCAGAACTCATCCATGAAATATATACTAATTCAGCATAAACTTGGATATACTACACATGCAAATCTAAATAATCGATTCAATGCTAAAAAATTTTACCCCCACCCCTGACCCGCCCCACACAAATTCCAAATAATTTTAGTTATTATGGGCACCACATAAACACTAGGTGTTTCGTCAATTTCAACCATCATAAAATAAATTTAAAAAGGCCACGTTGAATTTTGGTCACAATTCAATATAGTTTGTCGTTACGAATGAATTAATTCCACATTGTTTTACAGATTTTTATGACAGCGAATCCAACTTCATATTTTTGGATTGTTGTCGATATAATTATAAAAAACTATTTTTCAGGAAATTTAGACCAAGTTTCACTTTCCTCCGGGGGCACATTGTCAAGCATCTTTGCCTCGGTTACTGAACAGTCCATCTTTGTCCTAAATCAATTGAGATGAAGTGAACGATGCCATGGTTCAGGTTTCCACAACATCCTTTGAACATTACTATTCCGCAGTTCGGTTTGACTGTGATGAGTTATCGTCATGGACTTGTAGCTTTTAATTTTTTATGATAGAGAATCAATTCCAAAGAGTCTATTGAGAAAATGTGGAAAGGATCACTCAAGTTCGGTGTTTCTCAACGTTCAAGGCAGTTTAACCTAGACTATAGAACTAGAAATAAGTAATAATGGCATTATTTCGCTGTTGAAGTGGGAATTCACGAAGCCTTACTCCATTGATCATATTCACCTCATAGTTTTTAAATATAAAGGGGAATGCTTTTTTTCGCCTAATATTATTAAATCGAAGTGCTTCAAAGATATTATGATGGCGTACAATTGTACAAAAATGTAATCACTAATTAAACTAAGCAAGCAAATCTATTAAATTGTGTACATTCCAAAGGACACTCAATATGTGCATGAAGTCAATTGACCATCGGCGTGGTGCCAATGTTTTATTAAATGAGATTAGGCTAGACTGACATGGAGATGCAAAATTACCGCACCACATCATTCAATCTCACTCCCCTGAAAGGGCAATTTAGTATATTAAAAAAATAGCTAAATGGACTAGTCACATGATGATATGAGAAAACGTAATTGAGATATGAGGAACAGAAAAGTGTGTAACAATTAATAGAGGAGAGGGGAGTAAAGAAAGTTCCGCTCATGGATCAAGTCAGGCCTAGTTGTGAATAGGGTCGCATGCATGTTAACAACAGATTATGGCACGTCTCGATAATGCATTAGGCCTCGTCCTAGTCATGAATCATAAGCTCTGTCTAGTTGTGGCTTGATTCATTCTTTTCCTTTTTCAATTGCGTGAAACTTATCCCTTTTCTTTGTTAATCTCAGCATCCCCACCTTCCACAAATGTCTTGACTCGAACTTTTGCTTAAGGTGATCCAAGGAGTCATGCCCGAGTCCATGCCATTACGGTTGGAAGGAGGGAGGGGCCAGGCTTCAAAAGGGCTTTCAGACTTGACCTTCAAAATCGAAATGGGCCAAGGCTTTGCGTGCATGCTAGGAGGGTCTTATTGAGAACCACATTAATCCATACCGTGAGGACTTCAAATACTTGCATGAAAATTTTCAATAAGGTCGATCTGGTCAACAAAATTCTGTGACTTCATCTATAAAAAAATTCTGCTGCTCCTAAATATGGAAGAATGCTGTTAAAGGATGAGAACATGAGAATAACTTCTTTTTTGTTAGAAATTAGTCGTAAACTTTTAAATAGTCATAATATATATATATATATATATATATATATATATATATATATATATATATATATATGTATTTTGGAGACATTCTAACTAACCATTTTGTGGTCAAGGCCTATTCTCAACTAATGGTCAACGTTAATTGGAAATAAAGGTTTGAGTTAGCCCAAGTCTAATATGTCAGTTTGTAGAAGATTATCAGAAACTGCTCTATATATGTATGTAAATGTATCACATGACAATTTTATATTTTACTCAGTGTTTTCTTAATTTTTAATTTGGAATTTTATGTTATCCTGAAATTTAAAGTAGATAAAGGGGGAAGTTTCCAATTGATTATTGCCTTAGAAGAAGAAAATGGAACATTTTCTAATTTATGACATTAGTTAAATCTCTGTATGATAAAAAGGAACACTTACACCACCGTCTGCGGTGGCTTAGATAAGCTCCAGGTGAAGTTTAACGAGGATAGAAGAGTTCGAATCCTAGCGACGTCGAAGTGGTGGCCATCATCACTCCAGGGTTTACCAGCTGCCTACCGGTTGTACGGGTCCCTGAGCATCATAAAAAGAAAAAAAAAAAAAAAGAACACTTACCGACAGTGGAATCAAAAGGTAGGGCCTACAAAAAAGCATTCAAATGAATAGAAATATATGGACTTGATAAATACTTCTTCCTTACACAACTCAATGCATAAAGGTAAAACATTTAGACCTCTTAGTCTATACTTTCGTTTTTTATGACATTTTTATTAAAGTCATTATTTTCAAAATAGTAGCCATGCATTATTATTACAAAAGTCGAAGGATTGAATCATTCATGCAAAAATAGGGCTCACATGTACTCTTTTGTCGAATAAAGCTCTGTCACCGGAAAAAAAAAGCTATGCAGGGCCAAAAAATGCAATAATTGAGTAGACATTTGATAGTGGGGTGTCCCATCCATCACCTTCTCAATTCAACTTTTAATAAAGACGCTTTATAAAAAAACGAAAAAGTTGAAAGCGTTCATAATTCCTAAATATCTTAGCATAAGCAGCATTGCACACAAAATATTATCGCTACAATGTGGAAATAAACCAATAGATTAATGATATGCCAAGTTGGTAATTGTTGGGAAAAAATGGGTTTGTAGGCAATTTTCATTTTTTGCAATTGAAATCGCTTCTGTTTTGTTTTGTCCCTCTTTTGTGGTGAGTTTGTTTTGGCATACTTATGTAATAGTCTTGTTTCATATAGGTCATGTCGCTTGTTGGTAGGGGTGTTGGGGCTTACTTCTATTCACTACTGTATACCATCAACCCTTTTCTTTAAGTCGAACATTTGAGCTAAAGATTTGGTGATTTGGGGCTTTAGCTGTTCGACCAACCACCAACACCATTTATCTAAGAACAACCAACGTTGTTTTATGTAATTTTAGTCCATGTCACACCATCGCCATTACATGTAAGATATGATTGAATTGTCACACGAGACAAATTAAACAAAATGTAATTGAGAGGACTTGATTACACTTTTCCTCAATTGTTAGAACAAAATTTATTCAATTAAAAAGGTTAGGGCTTCATTACATTCTATATAATAGGTTTTAGACTAATTGTGCAATTTTCCAGTAATAGTTAAACTCCAGCAGCCCATACTTGGATGAAAATAGAAGATTCTTGCGTATATTTCTCATATATTTCTTAATTACAGGAATAAAATGATAATTTGCACTTGTCAATTTTGATCCTCTAATTTTGTCCCCCTTTCAATGTGAAACTCTATTTCCACATGTTAAAAACTCCACTCTATTATAATAATTAGATAGAGTGGTATTAGGGAAATATTTAAGTTAAACATGCATCATTTGGGTCTCAAGTGAAAATGATATAATATAAAGAGTGAGATCATTTGGGCTCATGAGGACTGGATTCATGCAATTGAAAAACCGTTTTGTTTCTTCAAAATTTGGTTCTGAAAGGCAACAAGGAACATCATTCACTCATGCGTGATGGAGTTTCCTAAGCCATGGTTATGGTCGAGGTGAAGCTGATATTTTCTATTCTTCTTACTTTTACAACCATATGGGTCAAAATAACTCATATTTGTCGAGTACTCCTACTTTTTGAATTGTAATGTATTCTCAGTCTAGAGTTTAGAGTACATTTGTGTCCGGCCAAGCACCAATCAAGGTAAAAGTTTATAATTTTTTACACACATATCATTTGAATATTATCAAGAAAGAGTTACATTACAACTAAGAGAAATAATTTATAAAAGTGGCTATAGCTAAATTTATCAAGCATTTCCAAATGCACTATTTGTAGCAGGATTCAATTAGCCTTAGAGTGTCCAATTTTTTAAGTGGTGATGTAGCAATATTTTTTGAGAGATTCATGGAAAGATCCCAAGCTTAATTCATCAGTGACATGTCTCCAAATTTGATATCTTGCCTCATATTTTAGTTTTTTTTACCTCGAGTTTTCACTTTGTTCACTTTACTTGAGATTACATTATCTACCCCATGTATGATCTAAGAGCACAAATTTTGATAGGTTAAGAATGATTATTTACCAATTATGCAATTTATTGTACTCATGAAACTAGTAAATACTGTCAGGGGCCGTGAGCATACATACATCTTATGTCTTCTTTCATTCCGTATGTCTATAGTATGATATTTTATTCATATTCATATATTGCTCGTTGAAATATGTATGCAGGCAGACAATTCTCTTTGAATTGTTCAAGGTATATATTGGGTAAAATAATAATTTTGCACCTCCTATTAATTCCGACAGATCGTGGAGGGCGAAGTCAAGGATTCAATCACCGACCAAAAAAAAAGTCAAGGATTCCATCACATCTTGTCAAGAAAATAGAGGACTAAAATGCATTTAGCCATGGCTAAGGTTGTCTCCTCATGAAAGGGTCAATAATAAAAGAGCGACGAAAACAGGCCGAGGAGATACAATAATTTGAACAGACATTCGACAGTGGGGAGTTCCATCTATCTACTTCTCGTGACCACCTTTAATAAAGGTACTTTTTGAAAAAGCTGAAGAGACCAGATGATGGGAGTACTCGTGGACGATCAATGTTTTGTCCATTAGCTATGGAGGAAAGGAGGAGGCCAGAAATTCTCGATGGCACTATTTAAGCAAAGGAACAATAATGCAGAAAGTCACTCACTTCTACACTAAGAAATCAATTGGTGTTTAGTTTAGTCCTAAACTAAGGTTAAGACGCCGAGCTCCATTAGTATTGAGTAAAATAATAATTTTGCACCTCCTATTAATTCCGACAGATCGTGGAGGGCGAAGTCAAGGATTCCATCACATCTTGTCAAAAAAATAGAGGACTAAAATGCATTTGGCTTGTTCTCTGCCATGGCTAACGTTGTCCGCTCATGTAAGGGTCAATAATAAAAGAGCGACTAAAACAGGTCGGGAAGATACAATAATTTGAATAGACATTCGACAGTGGGGAGTCCCATCTATCCACCTCTCGTGACCACCTTTAATAAAGGTCCTTTTTGAAAAAGCTGAAGAGACCAAGATGGAAGTGCTCGTGGACAATCAATGTTTGTCCATTAGCTACGGAGGAAAGGATGGAGGCCAGAAATTCTCGATGACCACTATTTAAGCAAAGGAACAATAATGCAGAAAGTCACTCACTTCTAGACTAAGAAATGGTGTTTAGTTTAGTCCTAAACTAAGGTTAAGACGCCGAGCTCCATTAATATTTGGATAGCTTTTGGAAATATTTAGAATGTTTCCTCCGAAGATTAAATGACCAGAGATGATCTTGACAAAATCTAGAAGCTACTGAAAATGAGATGACTAAAGATGGCTGCATAAAGGAACCAAAAAGGCTAGATTTTAATTTGATTCATTTTCTCTTGATGGCTTAGGAAACATCCTAAATATGTCTAACAGTTTGCATCAATCTCCTCTTACTCTCTTGTGGTTTGTGTCTTTATTAAAGTTCTAAATTGTAGGATCTCTGCTATTGAATCTCACCCGTTGATAATCAAAAATTTCAAAAAAAGTTGCTATGTTTCATAACCAAAATTTAAACATCGTCATGTCAAGGACCAAAATCAAATGAAAATGTAATGCTCGGTTATAAAGACTCATCACATATTTCTCTTTATCACCCTCAAATAAAAATAACAAAGACATTATTGTAGCCCATTTATTTAAATAAATCCAGAGTTTAACCCTTCAGTAAAGAGTATTGCTATTCTGAAAAGAAATCATAATACTGTCCTGCCATTAATTTTCACCAAAGAGGAAAAATGTAAAGATGACTTCAAGTCACTGCTAATTAAAGTGGCATCTGGCACCATGGACCATGTTGTACTACTTATCAACGTGTCTAGCTTCACCTATCCAGTGCTGAACTTTAACTCTAAAAAAATGATACAAGACATTAAAGTTGTCGACGAAAATAAAATTGCACTTTTTATCTTGCAAAAAATCATGAATTGAAGTGGTCGACCCTATTATAGCTTAGAATCGCATTGGCTAGTTCTAGGGTTGACTTGAGAATTGGCCTATATATTTTTTTCCGTTTCATTTTTTATTTAATTGCTTTATCATATTCATTAATTAGATATAAGGGTCTAAGTTAGCCCAGGTCTACTATGTTAATTGGTAGAACATTATCAAAAATTATTCACACAAACATATATACATATGGTCATTTTACATTTTATTGAGTGTTTTCTTAATTTATAATTTATAATTTGATGGTATTCTAAAATTTAAAGTCAGTAGAGATAGAATTTTTCAATTGATTGTGGCATTAGAAAAAGAATATCAACCAGTGTATAATTTATGACCTGAACAAAGTTTTCAAACGGTAATTAGGAAATTTACTGGCAAACTTAAGTAGGGAATGATTCGACAAATAATGTTCAGAGCTCTTGGCCTATACTTTCGCTTTCCATCACATCCTCAAGAAAGTTATTATTTCCCAAAAAGCAGCCATGAATTATTATTACCAAAAGCCCAAAATTGAACCATTCATGCAAAAAATGGGGTCCACATGTATTCTCGTCTGAAAGAGTTCTATCATTGGAAAAAGGCAATGTACGCTGCTCAGGCCACAAGAGGCAATAATTTGACAAGACATCATTTAATAGAGTGTCCTCACTCTCTCTATCTATAATTGCCCTTTAGCATGTGGAGCATCACGCCCAAGATATTTTTGCTACAATGTGGAAATAAACCAATGATTGATGATAAAACAAGTTTCATTTTTGCTGTTGAAATGAAATTTGCTTCTGTTTTGTTGTGTGCCTCTTTCGTGGTGAGTTCGTTTTTGTGTATTTCTGTGGTAGTTTTTTGTTCTAAAAGGGTCGCGTTGCTTGCTGGTCTGGGTGTTGCGGCTTTGCTTCTATTCGCTACTTTTTGGCAAATTCAGTTCAGTCATGGATTCTCGATTTTGGACCTCGAGACTCTACGTACTGTTGGACCCTTTTGTTTAAGTCGAACATTAGAGCTAAAGATTTGGTGATTTGGGGCTTTAGCTTAGCTGCTCAGCCAAGCAAAGTCGCCATTTATATCAACAAAAACAGCATTGTTCCTCAGTCCACGTCACATCTTCATCTTTGCTGTTACATGTAGGATGATTATTTACTATTGGATTGACGCGTTAGATAAATTAAGTGAAACTTGTTCGGAAAGACTTTATTACAATTTTCCTCGAATGATTAAGATTAAATTGATTCAATTAAAAAATTTAAGGCTCCATTACATTATGTATACTAAGTTTTAGACTGATTGTGCAATTTTTCCAGCAGCCTGTACTTTGATGAAAATAGAACATTCTTGTGTATGTCTCCCCATTAATCATGATAGAATCTTAATCTCGTATATTTCTTGATTACACCAGTAAAATGATGATTTGTGCTTGTCAATTTTGATCATCTAATTTTTATGCCCTCCCCTTATCTCGAAACTTTAGCGGTATAAGGGTAATATTTAAGTTCAACATGCATCATTTGGGTCTCAAGTGAAAAGGACGTAATACAAAGAGCGAGATCATTTCGGTTCATGAGGATTGGATTCATGCAATTACAAAACCTTTTTGTTTCTTCAAATTTTGGTTCTGAAAAGCAACAAGTAACTTCATTCGCTCAAGCTGATGGAGTTTCCTAAGCCATGGTTATGGTCAAAGGTGAAGTCCATCTTTTCTATTCTTCTTATTTTAACAACCGTTTGAGTCGAAATAACTCATCTTTTTCAAGTACTCCTATTTTTTAAATTGTAATGCCTTCTTAGCCTGGAGTTTAGACTACATTTGTGTCTAGCCAAGCACCAATCAAAGTAAAAGTTTATAATTTAATACCGACATATCATTTGGACATTATCAAGCAAGAGATACACAACAACTAAAAGAATTGATTTATAAAAGTGATGTGAATAAGCATACAATCGCATTATTTAGTCAATCATCTCCAAATGCATTATTCTTAGCAGGATTCACTTAGCCAGCACATTTGAATCAAAGCATTTATTTTTCAAAGTGGTGATGTAGCCATCTTTTTTTAGAGATTCATGGATAGATCCCAAGCTCAACATGCCAAATTTGAAAGCTTGCCTCGTATTATAGTTTGCTTTTAGCGTGAGTTTTCACTTTGTTTGCTTTTATCCATTTTACACGTGGCTAAGACTTGAGATTATGTTATGTACCCTGTGTATGGTCTAAGAGCACAAATTTTGATAGGTTAAGATTAATTACTTACATATTATGCACCCTATTGTATAGTTCGGGGCGCTGATTGTAACTTTCGAAACTAACAAATATTGCCAAGTGCCGTGAATAATTACGCGGGCAGATAGTTCCCTTTGGATTCTTCATAGTATATATTGAGGGAAATAATAATTTCGCAACTTTTATTTATTTAGAAAAGTCGTGGAGGGCCAAGTTAAGGATTCATAGCATCTTGTTAAAAAAAATAAAAAATAGATGACTAAATTGCTTGTACCTTCTTCTCTCCCATGCTTGACGTCGTCAACTCATATAAGGGTCAATAATAAGGGAGAGACTAAAATAGGTCCAGAAGATGCAATAATTTGAATACATATTTGCTATCGGGGTGTCCCACTAATATTCCTCTCGAGTTCCGACCAAAGGATGCAGGTACTCGTGGACAATCAATGTTTGTCCATTAGCGGTGGAGGAAAAAGGATGGAGACCAGAAATTGTCGGTGGTCACTGTTCAAGCAAAGGAATAATAATGCAGAGAACCATCCCTGCACTAAAGAAACCGACTGGTGCTTAGTTTAGGCCTAAACTAAGGTTAAGACGCCGAGCTCCATTTTCTGTATTAGAGATATTTATATATTTTCTAGAGATATTTAGAATATTTTTCTGAAAATAAAATGATTAGAGACAGTATTGACAAAATCGAGAAGTTATTGAAAATGAGATAACTGAATATGGCGGCATTAAGGAATAGAAGGTTGGGTCAAATTTGATTCATTTTCTCTTGATTGGTTAAAAAAAATCCTAAATATCTCTAATGGTATGTAAACCAATCTCTCTTTCTTTCTCAGGGTCTGTGTCTTTGTTAAAGTTCTAAATCATTGGATCTCTACTATTGAATCTCATAATATTTCACAAAAAAGTTGCTATGTTTCTTTCACCAAAATTTAAAGATCGTCATGTCAAGAACCAAAATCAAGCATAAATGTAATGCTCAGTTATAAAGACTCATCACATATTTCTCTTTATCATCCTCAAATTAAAACAACAGAGACATTATTATAGCACATTTCTTTAAATAAATTTGGAGTTGACCCCTCACTAATAAGTCTTGCCGTTTTGAAAAGAAATCATGATACTGTCCTGCCATTAATATTACCCAGAGAGGAATTCTTTTCATAATACTATCCTGCCATTAATATTCCTCGGAGAGGAATTGTGTGAAAATAACTTCAACTCGCCACTAATGCAACTGGCATTTGACACCACGGACTATGTTGTACTACTTATTTGTGGGTCCATCTTCACTTTCCTGTACCAAACTTTGGCTCGAAAAAAATGATACGAGAGATTAAAGCTGTGGGTGAACTTAAAATTGAATTTTTTATCTTGCAAGAATGGTAGCTGTCAAAAAAAAAAAAACCATATTATATTTCACTTACATTTTTGTCCACATCTTATTAGGGGGTGACGTTTCACAATAGATATGTTTCAAAACAACAACTTGGGACTTACTCTGTCATTATCTTCCTAGTCATTTTTTTCCATAGATCTATATTCATTTTGATCACCTTGTTCAAAATGATTGTCACGAATTAGGAATATGCAAGAGGGATTCCGAAAAGACTCCATACAACATTCCATCATCATTTTTTTTTTTTTTGTGACTTCTATAGTTAACTTGCTCTACTTGTTTAAACTTTTTGAGTACCACTTTCTGCGTTTTGCTTTCGCTCAAAAAATTAAAAATGATAATAATTAGGTTTTATAAATTATGAACAACAAATAACTCTATTTGTCAATAATTTTATAGTTTTGAAGGCTTTGAAAATCAATTTGTGATAACTACAATATTTGGATAATAGATGTTAGAGGTAAAAAAAACTCCAAACAGACCCAAGCATTTGTGATAATTAGAATCAGAATGAGAGGCCACGAAGCAACATCAGTTGTTGCTCACAGTCATTCCCATATTTATTTTTGTCATGTATGGAGTAGCAGTATCCAAGAAGCAAGAACAGAAAAAGTTTAATTTTCTTAGGAGTTCTGATCCTGCAATTTTTACTTGAAGTTACGTCTAATGTAACAATTAAAATTGACATTCTAATACAACAATTTGCTTAATTATAATGTTAATTATATATTTTAAATATGAATTCATTGATCTGCGCATGGACCGGGTTTAAAACTAGTGCCTAATTAGCGTTTGTCCATTAATGGCGGTAGAAAGGATGACAGGATGGATCGGGACTAGTACATTGGCGGTGAAAACGGACGAAAGGACCATTTGCAGTGGCAAATGATGAAAGGATGGATACCTACCCAATGTCTGTCCACTAGGGCGGAGGAAAGGATGAGAGCTCCATAGCATAGCATGTACCATTCTCCTATTTCTTCGTCGTGGTTTGAAACTTTGTTAATGTTTTAAAATGATGGATGTATAGTACTAAATCCCAGCCGCTAATAATATGTTCCAGCAAAAAGTTGTTGTGTTTCTACCACAAAAATCTGAAGATTCTCGACATGTCAAGAACCAAAATCTGACTTACTGGGAAAAGAAAAAATAATGCTTAGGCATTAAGACCCGTCCATGCATCTCTTTTCATCACTCTTTATTTTAAATGACGCACGTCATTGGAGCTTCATTATTTCAATATATCTGGAGCTAGACCACTTAGAAAAAAGGCTTCATGTTCATAAGAAAAATCATTGTACTGTCCCGCCATTATTATCCGCTGCAAGTGCAGAGGAAGAGTGTAAAAAAGGACTCACGTGACGGATAAGACGACTGCCATCCGAGACCAAAGGCTACGTTATACTATACTTTAGTGCGTCCATACCATTACCAAACTTTGACTATGATAAAATGATACAAGTAAAGGAGCAATTACCCTACTAGTAGGGGAAGGGGAGAGAGATTAAAGCTGTCGGTAAAATGAGAGAAACTTTTTATCACGCAAAAAAGGTAACAGTCAAAGAAAATTGTCACTTTTGTTTCACTTATATTTCTATCTGCATCTTCTTATTAGGGTTGATGTTCCAAGAAAAATATGTTTCGTAACAAGAACGCAGAAGTTACCCTATCAAAGCCTTTATCCTTGAAAAAAAGAAGAAGCCTTTATCCTTAACTTGAAATTAGGATATGAACTCGTTGATCCTAGAACCATTCTCGAGCCGCATCAATGAGTCCCAAGGTCGACCCATAAACAGGCCTACCTTTTTTCTTCTATTTCAATTTTTATTAAATTGCTCTTTCATATTCAATATTTTTGCAAAAGTTCTCAATTGGAACACCATAAAAGACTTATTATTGAACATCAACAATATGATAAATTATGTTAGCATTGTCATTTAAAAAAAATAATACATAATGTAAAATACACATTATATACAATAAAAACATAGTTGCGTCTTAAAACTTTCAAAAAATATAATCAAATTTTAAAACTTGTTGAATTGGTCTAATTAAGTCTTTTTGTTGACTGGGATAGCTGGTATCTATGTCAGCAATTTCCGATCAAAATTGGTTAGATTGACTAAATTAGTACCAATGTGAAACGTTTATGATCAAATTAGTCCAATTGAAAGGTTTATGACTGAATTGGTACTAATATAATATGTTTAATATTTTTTTAGTATTTTTCCACACTATGAAAGGAGATCTCCCCATGATAGTAGTAATAATTTATTTGCTCATTTTACTAGGCTTACATCAAGTTGAATATGAGTCTGGTGCAAACCCACATAAATTCAAATGGAGTTGGCTTTGATTTTTTAATCTCATTTCGACTGGCTTTTAAAATTTTAAGATATGAAACCTGTTGCGCAAAAATTGAGTTCAAAAAAAGATTTGGGACACATATTGTCATCTCTAGATAGAACTCCCTGTCACGTGGGTCCAACTTGTCTCTGCCCGTTTATTCTCTTTGTTAATTACATTTGTTATATGGATATTGACAAATTGTAGACGAGCGGTGATTGAAAGTCGAATCATCTTATCAATTATATTTTGATTGAATGTGTCATATACATTTGAAAGTGTGATCGCCTCCATGTTGATTCCCACAACACCCCACATACAAACACTGATGAAAATGTTGTCATTATGAAAACACTAAAGATGCTACTTGTCTCGTGCATGTAGGTGTGATTTGTGCTTGTCCATTTCTTCTCTTAATTACATTTTGTTATATTGGCAAAGACAGGCTATACAAAGTACTTATTAGACAAGCGATGATCCAAGGCGAATCATTTTCTTACTTTAATAGCCTGTAATAATTTGTTCTTGATTTTTTTAGGCCACTCGATGGAACCGCAATTTAAAATTTATTAAAAAGTAATCATTCTTTATTTTTTATCTTTGGACAATGACTTGGACTAGTGTGCCACTAAGTTTTCAACTTCTCAAGCAATTGACTGATGCTTAGTTAAGGGTGAAATTTACCGAGCTACATAATTCATACCCATCTCCTTTCTTTCTCGTGGTTTCGATCTTTGTTAAGGTTGTAAATCATTTGATCGCTAGTTCTAAAGAGTAAGATTATAATGATTTGAGATTGTAGAAATCCAAGAATAAATCTATCCTTTTGAAAGTCAACATCCTCTTCTAATATGTGTTGTCAATGGGTATTACTCTTGCAATCTATCGAATTATATTATATACTATATGGATGGAATCCAATCAGGATTTTCCTTAGGAGGTATCAGGAAGGAATTGGAATGGAATAATATCGATTCATATAGATACAGAAGAAAAGGTATAGCTCACCAAGTGGACATCAACAGCTGATGTGATCATGGCATGCAGGTGCTGACAATTATAATTGAACTCTAGGTATATTGGAGATGCTGCAGCCCCAGATCAAGAAGGTGGTCCAGCAATAGTATCCGATCAAGGCCCTCTCAAAAAAAAAAAAAAACTTTTATTGTAAGGCTTGCGGCAGCATATATTTCGATTTGTGATGTCACGCGAGTATTCCCTGATTGGATTACTTGTTATAATCTTTACATTAAATATAAACGTGTCGTGTCAGGAAAATTAAAATAAAATAAAATTGAAGAATCTCTTCGTAGTGGCGATAAAACAAGAGATGGGCCATTTGCTGGTTTTGCCTCGTTTTAGTTTTGTCAATGTTGGATTGGAATAAAGACAACCTACGAGTCTTTACTTAAAATGGAAAACCATTCTTCTTGGCACATTTGCCTAATGTCACCGCGAGTTTTGGTCCTGATTTTGGTTTCGCTGTTTTATTCAGATAGGCCATATCTAGGGATGATTTGTTCTCTTCTGTAGGTTTGTCATCTTTTTGGCACTATGGATGAGAATGACTCATTTAAATAGCAAGGTTAGGTAATGGCATCTCATTATTGGAATGAGTAGTTCTTTGTCAATAGGAAGATATAGGGGTCCAAGTTAAGTCCAAGACTAACTTGTCAATAAGTAGAATATTTTCCAAAATTGCTGTTGAATATCTAAATCAATGACACGGCCATTATACGTTTTAAAATTATTTGATACCATTTTGAAAAAAAGGCGTCAATCTTTTTCTTGTTCAACTAGCTTAATTATAGCATTATTTCTATATTTTTTTATGGGCTTCTTGATAGATGGATGTTCACATTTGTGCCCTAGGTTACAAAAAAATGCTAACTTTATATAGTAAATTTTTTGTGTGCACTTCTTCCTCATAAACTTTATATCAACTTTATTGCAAAGAGAACATTACTCATAACTTTTGTTAGTCACAGAATTTTCTTTGTTAGAAATTTGTCATAACCTTTTTAAATGGTTAGAATAAATATAAGGATTTAGCAGTAATTTGACATTCTAATCAAACAACTATCGCAGAGTTTGAGAAAAGGAGTGAGGAAGCTGTGGCGGCACCCAGTGTTCCAGTTGAGCAAGCCGGCAAAGAAGACGCCAAGTTCATGAGATGTAATTGTTGGAACGTTTTTCAGTTCATTGCCTTTTGTTCTTGCGTAAGTAATATGTCGGAATGCACTCATTAGAGAAGCTGTATGTAACTATGAGTGTTATGTATGGGTTACCATACCACATCATAAAGCCTCAAATCATTGCGATGTTGTAATTTGTAAATTGTCCACTTCTAATGAGATTCACGTGGCACAGTGGCAATAGGCATCAGATGGACAACTTTTATCAATATGATTGTCATGAAATAGGAATATGCAAGAGTGATTCTAAAAGATTCCACACTACGTTCTATCATTACTTTTGTCAACTTCTCATTTTATTTGCTTACCCTTATATTAAGTATATTTTTTCTGCCTTTTGATTTCTCTCAAAAAATTAAAAATTTAAAAAAAAAACTTAGGTTTGTAGATTATGAAAACCACATAACTCTCTTTACCCAAAAAAAAAAAAAAAACCATATAACTCTCCTTGCCAATAACTGCGTATTAAAATTTTTTTAGAAATCAATTATTGGTAACTGCAATTTTTGAAAAAAATGTCAAAAATTAAAGAATCCAAACAGATCCAAGCAATTAAAAAAGGGGAAACTACAATTACAATGAGAGACCACGAAATAGTGTTAGTTGGGGCTCGCAATCGTTTCTAATATCAATTTTGTCACGTAAAGGGTAGCACTATTCAATAGAATAAACTAATTTAAAATGTTAATGAATAACGACAAAGGATTAACTTCTGTAGAAGTTCTAATCTAATTTTTATAATTGAAGTTACTTCTAACCTAACAATCATAATTGACATTCTAATCTAGTAATTAGCTTAACTGCAATGCTACTTCTATGCTTTCAGTGGGATTTCAAGGACCAACGCAACAGAATTAGGACCTGTACCTAATCAATGTCTGTCCATTGGCCATAATCAATTTTTGTCCGTTAAACTTAGACATTGGTCCACATTGTTGTCATGATTAAGGCTACCGACAACGGTCTTTCTTTATTTTTCCTTTTGGGTAGTGGAAGACTTGGAGTCTCCTACCAAATTTATTGATTGATGTTTAGTTAAAGTCTTAACTAAGGTTAGGTTGCAAATAGGAAATCAAACATGCACATTTTTTAAAGCTAAATTTGCATATTGACCATATTTTTAACCCACCAATCAAAGGCTTGATAATGATGGAAATAAATAAATTATTGCTTAAAATAAACTAAGCCATTAGACGATGTCTCAATTAATGAAGAAATCCCATGAAATGTGAATATTGAATCATTCCAAAGCATGAGAAGACCATGTGACCTTACTAATTACTACATTAGATAATTTTGCCCTGTGTCTCTCTATACTTTTCTCTAACCCATTACAAATGAAACAAGTAATCTAATATTCACATGCATCGATATCACTCATCTTATACTTGTGTGCATCCACATGTCACTATCATTACAATATAGCAAATATGCCACTAGCTCTATATAAAAGCATTGCAATGGCGTTCCCATCCGCGTTGATTATATGCCAATCAATCACCAAAAGAAGCAAACCCAGACCATTTAACTAAAGTCTATCTTTCTTTGAAAAGTCGTGCAAAATGCATAATACAATTATTCTCTAAACAAAAAAAGAAAAAAATAAAATTATACTCGCTTGACATATTTCTTTTACAAATAATTGAATATTAATAAAATGATAATTTTCTGTTAACATTGTCATTTTCTTAAAGAATGATAAACAATGCAAAATAAACTTATTTGTACAATAAAAAGATATGGTTACTTAAACCAAGTAGTGTTGTTACTGGTTGGGGCATTGAAGGATTTCCAAATTTGAAACTAGAGATCGCACATTTGAGTCCCACAATGTTTTATGCCACCGACACATGCTAACGTCATGAGTTTAGTTTATAAGGTTTGCAAGATATATTATGAGCATCTAGGTAGATGGATCTGCACATTTGTGCCCCTATATATAAAGGAATACATTTTCCGTAATTCTTTTAAATGCATTTACTCCTAATAAACTAGTTAGTTGTTATGCAAAAGGTCCTTATCAATTTAATTAGAAAGAGAACGTCCCTCATAACTTTAATTAGTCAAAACATTTTTTTATTAGAAATTAGTCATGACCTTTTCGAATAGTCATAAACAATATACGAGATTCAATTATTTGACATTCTAATCTAACAATTATGATTGTAAAAAATTTAAATAACTTCAATTTTTCCTTATAAACTGAGTTTTTTATTGATGATTTTAAGGGCTTTCTATCGGCAAATCTGTGAATCCAAGTCTAATATGTCGATGAGTGGAGCTTTATCAACAAACTGCTAGGCAACGTATAAATCAATAATATGACAATGTAATGGATGTTTGTCCTCTAGTAGTGGACGAAATGATGGAGACTCATCCAATGTTTGCCCATTAGCATGGCTGGGCAGATAAGGATGGAGACTAAACTATTGGTGATGGTAATTGGTCAATAAAATAAAATATAGAATGTCATCCTTTTCTATCAATTGGTCACAAGTCCATCATTCTGGTCTCCACAAGGGTCGCCGACAACGGTCTTTATATATATATATATATATAGAGTGACGACTTACGGGGTCTACCACTAAGTTTTTGGCTTCTCAAGGAATAGATTGGCGTACGGTTAAGGCCTTAACTAAGGTTAGATTAGTAAGCTCCACAGTTCGTACCCATCTCCTCTTTCTTCCTTATGATTTAGGTCTTTTCTAAGGTTCTATTCGATGGATAGCTGGTATTAAATCTCGGCTATTGATAATCAAATTTCCTAGCAAAAGTTTGCTGTGGACGTCCGCTTTGTTTATTTTTCTATCTGCCTAATGACAATTTAGAGCAATTTTCAGTCTAACACTTTTCAATTTTGCTATTTTAATCTTAAACCATTTGAAAATTTTATAATATGTTTCTATCTAATTTTGGCAAAAATATGTCAATGCGAAGGTCGAGTTAGTGACTCCGGTTATTTTACGTGATATAGCGAGCATATGACATTAAAAAATTGCAGTAAAATAAATTGGTATTGTAGATATTTCAGAATTTTTTTTTATTTTTCCTTTAATTTTTCGTTTCTTTCCTTTTTCTCGCTACTGTTTGTTTCTTCCTTGTCATCTTCAGCCGCCCTGCAAGTATTTTCTCACTGCCACCACAAGCCTCCGCCGCCATTACCATGACTATATTCAAGAACTTAAATTGTGGAGCGAATCTCGTTATAAGAATTTGTTTGGGAATGAGAGGGTACTCTCAACTAGGATTGACGGTTGGTGAGATCGCCTGGCTCGATCTTGGTGTGCCGCTTGGCAAAGTCTTGTACCTCAATTAGTAGTACTATTGTCATCGCTGGACAAGACTACATGTCATGGGCGTGACCTGTCCTTCTCCATTTGTACTTTCCACACGGGCGAGGATTCAAGTCGAATCATCTTGTTATTTGGACAACTGGTCATTACATTTACGATTTTCTCATAACAATTCAATTTGCTCATTAGCGGTGGAGGCTCCGTCGTGTTGGTGACGGGTCAATTAAGGAAATAGTAAAATGCGGAAAATCAGCCCTTTTTGTTACCCTGATTGTCTATAAGTCCGCCATCCTATTATTGTCCTGATTAAGGCTTGTTCATTTTTAATTTTAGCTACGCAAAGGTATTAATTGATATTTAGTTAAGGCCTTAACTAAGGTTAGGTTACCGAGTTCTTTCATACTTAAATTGCTTGCTCTTGGCTCCCCTTCCTTCATCCTTGTTTGCACTCAAGTCTCTCCGCCTTCTTCATTTCTCATCATTCTTGCTCTGTTTCCCTCTTTCTTCTCCTCGGCACAACCATTCTTCTTCCTCCTCTTCTTCCTATTCAGTATCTGCTTCTCTTTTTTCATCATCCTCTCTCCCTGTCTCCCTATTGTCTCGCCCCTTTCTTTCTCAAAAAAAAAAAAAAAAAAAAAAAAATCAAAAATATCAAAGAGAAATGTCGATTGATTCTGCTATTTCTATTGCGTGGGATGTCTTGAAGTCCGTAGCTGCTCCCATCAAGCGTCAATTTGGATACGTGATCTACTCCAAGAGGCACGCCCAAGATCTTCAAAACGAAGTTAAGAAGCTTGCGCACGAGGTTGATAGGGTCCACAATCTCGCTGAAGAGGCCAGAAACAATGTTCGGAATGTCTACGATCACGTCACGGAGTCGCATGCAAGTGCTGAGAAGGCCTTGAAGGAGGCGCAAGACCTGTTGGGCGACTTCCAAGAGGCGAGCAAGACTTGCTGCTATGAGACTCTTCCTGATCCCAAGTGTCGCTATCAATTCAGCAGGAAGGCCAAGGACAAGATCGAGGTCATTCAGCGACTCACTCAAAAATGCAGTGGATTCAAGGAATTGAACGACATCTGCTCCAGCAATCCTGCTCCGGGGAACGTTGCTGCTCTGACTTCGGCCAAGAGGGAGGGCAAAGATGTCGTCCAGTCGGCCACTGTGACGGCCTCTGCTTCTTTTGCCTCGACGTCGAAGAAGGTTAGGGACAATTGTGTCTTCGAATCCAGAGCTTCTATCATGCGGGACATCATGGACGCTCTTGCCGATGACAGCAATCGCGTGGTCGGGGTTCACGGGATGGGCGGGGTCGGCAAGTCCACCCTCTTGGCGGATGTTGAAAGGACAATAATGGAAAAGAAGTCGTTCGATTGGGTCACTAAGGCCGACGTGTCGGAAAATCCTGACATCGCGAAGATTCAAGGAGAGATTGCGGATGCCTTGGGCCTTACTGAGATAAAGAACAAAGAGACCGTCAGCGGGCGAGCAAAACTTCTGCACGGGAGGTTGAAAGACGAGGAGAGGAGAAAAAAAAGGTTCTCATAATACTGGACAACCTGTGGAAGGGGCTAGACTTGAAATCAGTGGGCATTCCTTGCGGACATGACAACAAAGTCATAGGATGCAAGTTGCTGCTGACGTCAAGATTTCAAGATGTTCTGCGAAGGGAAATGGGCTGCGACAGGGACTTCCGCCTTGAAGAGCTGAAGGATGAAGAGGCAAAAAGATTGTTTGAGAGCACGGTGGGAGACAAAGTTCATGATGACCCGTTCAAATCCTTGGTGGATGAAGCAATCCACAAATGTGCAGGTTTGCCTTTCCTAATTATTGCGATGGCGAATATTTTTAGAGACGCCGATTTTCCTGAATGGAATGATGTTTTGAGACAAATCGAGATGTCTACGAACAAAGGAATCAGTGAGAGGATAAATGAGATGCTGCAGTTGAGTTATAATCGTTTCAAAGGGGAGGATGGCAAGGAGGTGAAGTCGTTGTTACGACTTTGTGTTGTTTATGGTGTCTCTAAGCCCTCTCTTGAAAACTTGGTGAGGTACGGTGTGGGTTCAAGGTTATTTCGAGAAGATAGTAGCATGGAAGAAGTTAGAGATAGGATGAGCTCACTTGTCCAAACCCTAAAAGCCTCCTCTCTTTTGCTAAAAGACGATGAAGATGTTGATGGTTTCAAGATACATGACTTGGTTCGTGGATTTGTTGCCTCAGTTGCTTCAAGAGATGACCCTCTTTTTGTGTTGAAAGATAATAATAAGTCAGTAACAGAGTTGCCGAAGGACAAGCTCAAAAGTTGTACGGCGGTATGCTTTCCCTATGTTAACACGAAGGAGCTTCCCAGAGAGTTAGATTGCCCTGAAATGCGGATCTTTTTGTTGTTCACAAACAATGAATCTCTTAAGATCCCAGATTCATATTTCAACTCTATGAAAAAACTCATGGTCTTACATCTTTCTCATGTACATCTCACTCATTCACCTTCGCCATTTCAGTTCTTGGAGAATTTACACACTCTATGTCTTGATGGTTGTTCGTTAGACAATGTAGCCGTGATTGGTGAGCTAAAAGGGCTACATATTCTTAGCTTTATGGACTCTAAAATTCGATGATTGCCAAAAGAAATTGGACAATTGGTAGAGTTGAGGTTGTTAGACTTAAACCGTTGCTCACAACTTAAGATAATTGAACCAGGTGTGCTTGGAAGCTTGATGAAATTGGAGGAGTTGTATATGGAGAATAGCTTTGATCGATGGAATGCTGTGGAGCAAAATCCACCAACTAATGCCAAGCTTATTGAGTTAAATAACTTGAAGAATCTCTGCACTTTGCATGTGTCCATTCTCGATCCAAGTGGGCTCCCTGAGGATTTAAACATCGAGAAATTAACCAAGTACAAAATCCAGATAGGTGATAAGATGTGGTGGCGAAGTCGCAAAGGATCAAGCATATTGGAGCTTAAGTTGTATCCAATAAGCAATATTCTTCAGAAAGGATTCATGCAGACTTTCTTAGGCAAAACTGATGATCTATTTTTAGATGGATTAAATGGAATTGAGCAAAGTATTTGCGAGTTATCCCAAGAAGGCTTTCCAAAATTAAAGCATTTGCACGTCGAGAATAGTCCCTCTATCCATTATATCCTCCAATCGCCATCCCGTACAAATTTTAGGAAGTTGGAGTCATTACTTCTCAAGAATCTCATCAACTTCAAGAAGATATGTAACTACTCTATTTCCTCCAAGTCCTTCAATGCATTAAAAGTGATACAAGTCGAAAGTTGCGACAAGATGGAAATTTTGTTTCCTCTTTCATTATTGAGAGAACTTCCACAGCTTGAAGAGATCCGAGCTGCCAATTGCCACTTAGTGCAGGAGATCATGGAAGTTGATGACCATGGCAAAGTTGAGTTGCGTAATTTGCATGTATTGGAATTGCGTGACTTGCCAAATATCAAGAACTTTTTCACCACTGGGACAGCTCCTTCAAGTAGTACATCAAACGTCCAAGTTGGCACTCAAGTTGCATTCTTCAATGGGCAACAGGTAACTTTCTATCAAAGGAATATACTATTTATTAATCTTTTGCTCATTTGCTATTTAGATGTAACATAGATTTTAATCCTTATTCTTTTTTTTTTTTTTTTTTAAAAATTTAGTTCATTTTCTTCCTAATTAACTTATCCAATCATGCCTTCTCTGCAATTAGATAAAGCAATTGTTTCTCTTCATTGTGTAGAAGTGCAACTAATTGAATGAAATAAATTTAAATTTAGTTTGTAATAGGATTTGAGTAATTTTCAACTTACATGCTGCAAGTACACCTATCTTAATAAGGTTTTATAGGAAAACATTGCAGATAACATGATTTCATAATCTTGTGAAATGGATTCACTGAATTTAGTTATCTAACTTTACTATTATCTATAAAATATAATGTTTAGGTGACTTAGGTAAAAATCAATAAGAAGAATGGGCAAGGGGATTGAATTTTCAAATAGTAGCAACGATGCTAATCTAAATGATGCATTTCTTTTCCATATCATGTATTTCAATAAGCACTTTGTCATTGCATAGGTCCTATTACTATAAAAGTACACAATTTCATGCATGTTCATGCTTGCAAGCATATGAAATTGTGTAAAAGATATAAATATATTTGTAAGCACTTCTGGCATAACAAACATAAATCTTCAACTCATGCTAATATCTCATAGTCGTAGGCATTAGTGAGTGGCTTTTAGGAAAAACAACATGAAATCCCCATGAAGATTTAAAGCGGTACATTCACTTCCAAAATATGTTTTATATATATTATGACGTTTGGAGCATAGCTATGTGATGTTGTCATCCATTGGTCCTTTTAAAATAGCTGACTAGGGAGGCTATCTACATAATGAAATAAAATAAAAATAAAAGAAGAAGAAAATTTAGCGTTTTCTATGATTGTTTTATATGCTTGGGATATATTTCAAAGCCCACTAGACGTTTTGCTTTTTTCATGAAGTCAACCGTATTATTACTAATTTATGTCTTAATCTCTGTTAAGATCATTGCGTCTTTTTCCTTATTTTTCTTTATTTATTTTGGAACTTTTCAACTCGTTTTAGTGCATTCAAAGGCCAAAGGATGGTTTAACTAAAATAGATACACAAGAATTGCAACTTTATCGTAAAAATCACGTGTAACAAGCAATTGAGTCCTAAATATGTCTAGGGGGAAAGTGTCATAGGAGTCTTAACATTTTAGTAACGAGTCAATTGAGTCCTAAAAATATTAATTGGAATAGTCCTCACATTTTCAAAAATAATGAAAATCAAGTTCCAATGTTAGTGTTGTTGATAAATTTCATCAGCAGAAATTATAGCATTTTATTTTTCGGGAAGTTAAGTATGATTTTGAATAAATCAAAGGGAATGTACATAGGTCTGGTCCATAATGGAGTGGAACCTTGGTTATCATAGTTTACTGAAAAATAACTCACAAATTCTATGTGAAGCAGTGAAAAATCATTGTCATTTTCCCAATTTGTTTAATCAAAATTTGGGCTTAAAATTATTAATGAATTCACGTAATTGAGTTTTTTTTTTTGCTCATTTCTAAACTACTTCATGTGCTTTATTCCTTCAGTATGGTCAAAATCATGGTCTTAATTGGTGATTAAAACGAAATGATTTTCAATCAAATACTTGGTTGAAGCATAATTCCAAGGTATGATTTTGTATAGTAGACCGTAACATTCAAAATAAAAATAATTAAATGATTTTATATAATAAACGTTTATCACCTAAAAATCCAATTTAGAAAATTGTCTCAAGCACTATGTAATTAAGAATTTATGAATATGAAGCCGATAATTTAGATCATTACAACAACAGTTAATGGCATTTAATTGAAATTGAGGCTGTTTATGTATAGTTGATTAAATTGGTTATTGTTAGTAAGAGAAGTAAGTAAAGCAAGGATAAGCAGTGGTCCAATTAAGGAAAACGCATGGCCGTTTTGTACAACAAAAATTGCTTAGAGCCTTTTAGTTGATTAGACATGATTGCTCTATTATAATTACGTAATAAAGATTCCTGCAATTTTAATTTGCCCTATTACGAAGTATAAAAGGAAGTGTGAGTATGGATGTTTGCGGCCAACCATGCACCCATTGTCTACGACACGCAAGGCTGGCCGACACGTGTCATCTTGGTTTTCTTTATTTTTGGGCTTTCTCTCTCTCCCCAAAAATTCTGCATCTCGAGAGGGTCTGCGGCTTCTCTCGCTCCTTCTCACCACGTGCTGAAGGGCTGAGAGCCAGATCTGCTTGCCCCACCGTCGCCACGCTCATCCGCCACCACCATGACCAGCCACAACTCACCTCCGTCAAACTTGCGCTCGGTCATCTCCTTTACGGACCAAGCGCAAATTCTATCTCTATCTATTTATCTCACGAACTCAGTGGGACCAACAAACTCGACGCAAGCACCAGCCTTGGTCGTGCTTTCCTGAATTCTTCAGTGATGTAAAGAGAGTGAACAAGAATTTGGTAAAATGAAAAAAAAAAAACAAAGAGAGAAAATAATGCGTGCATGTTTAAGTATTCGTGTTGCAGACAATAGATGTAAGGATTACGGTAGACTATCCACGCCCAGGTAGTTAATATCAAGGATAGAAGGTACTGCCATTCATGAGAAGATATAGGACAACTATGAAAGACAAACTCATCATGTCATTAGATAAAAATACAATGCTTTATTGGATCTTATTATATAAATTATAATACTTCACGCATTAATTGATTGGTTCTAAATAAGCCCAAGCGGGTTAAGTGCGTGGCATTGGCATAGGAAGTTATCAATAACAAAACTATCGTGACAGTAATCCTCCCTTCTGAAGTAGCAAATTACTTTTTGAAATTGCTAAGTTAATTTTTTTTGCCAGAGCTAAGATTCATTAGGTAGGTAGTAATTAAGGTCTTACAACATAATAATTTATTTCTCATGATTGCAATCTCGCCTTATTGATCAATTATTGCAATGAGATATTTTCCTTTATAAGTAAATTGCCTATATCTTTCGTAATCACAATCATTCCATAGTTTCTTTATTCTTGTTTCACTGTAGTAATCTCCGTTGTGAGATAGTACATTACTTTCTCACAATCATCCGATAAAATGAGTCATATATTGTCACAACAGTAACATAACCTAAGAGGGAGTGGTTTATCTTATAGGAAGTAATTTACCTTGAATGCACTTTCTTTTGCTATATGGATCGCGAATTTTCATAGTCATTAGCAAAATGAATGACTGTTATTTCTTGATGCCTGTAATTTCCCTTATTATTAGTAAATTGCAAAGAAAATTAATTATAGTAACATCCATGAGTATATTGTAAATAAAAAATGAAGTTTATTAGTTGTCTTTTGATACCTTTCCGGATTGCAAATCAGCTTCCCTATCATAGATATATGTAAATGCAAAAATTATCTTAAGTTTGTAAATTTTCTTCTGCAACCATTTGTAATACCTACTATAGTGCAAGTTTCTTGGTTGCTCTTTGCTAATGGGTTTATTCGTCAGGTTTTAATCCCATCCTTGGAGTCCTTGACAATGGCTGGACTTCCCAATCTAGAAGATTTATGGACTGATGAATCTCCATTGGAGCTGAGCAATCTCCAATTTCTTAAGCTGTCTTCATGCAAATCTCTCTCAAAAGTTATCAACTCTAGGTCACTAATAAAACTACACAAGTTACACACTTTAACGGTAGAAGTTTGCATTTCGGTGCAAGAAATTTTTGACCTTGACGGACTTGGCGCCGGTGCAAATATTGAGACTCTCTCTGAGCTAAACACCATATGTATAACTCAATTACCAAGCTTGAGGCGCATATGGAACAAGAATCCTTGTGGAATTGTGAGATTCCATAATTTGAAGAAATTACAGGTGAATGGCTGTGACAACCTCAGGTTTCTATTTTTGCCATCCATGGTTCAGTCTCTTGCACAATTGAGAGAACTGCAAGTAAAGTATTGCAAGAACATGGAGGCGATCATTATGGAGGAAGAAGAGTTGAGAATAGAAACATCAAAAACTCTAATATTCCCAATGTTAACCTTGTTAGATTTGATAATGTTGGAAAGCTTGACGTGCTTCTCTCATAGAAAGTGTAAGATTGGTTTTTTTTTTTTTAGTTTCATCATTGAAGATCTTCTTGGATTAATTCATCCTTGCAATGCAAAAGATGACATTCTTTTCATCTGATGAAAAATTGATCACAGGTACACCAAAAGCTTGGGATGAGGATCGCGTCAAATCATGCTCTATTGTCCTCTTCAATCAAGAGGTAAGTGATTAACCTTATGTCAAAATATTAAATATAATAAAAATCTGATGGAGTAAAGGCATCAATTTTATGTGTTATAACATTTTAGAAGTTTACATGCTGTGCATTTCAAGTTGCCAAATGCCGCTACAAATAATTGGCAAGAGTTGGATCAATCACATCAAATTGTTAAAATTAGAATAAAGATATATGCATATAAATAATTATTATGCCATCCAGCTAATTAATTAAAATTAACCAATAAATAGTTATACTGGAGACTAAGCATAATCGGCAAAGCCCCCTTTGGTTAAAATTGATTGTGTTCCACATAATCACTGCACCATTAAAGCTCAATTGTTAACTCTCAAAATTGGGGTAACTATATAGTAAAAGATGTTGTAATATAGTCATTGAACTTTTATTTAATCATCTAAGGCAATAAATTTTCATTTCATTATAATTTATGCACTTTGACACAAAATCCGAAATTTTCCAGCGAATTATTGATGTGCAAGACACGTGGCTAATTTTTTAAATGTGCTGTAGTTTCCACTTCATCACCGAATCAGCACTTCACTGGAAAATCTATATAAATATTTAATATAATCACCAAAACTTTTAATTTGCAAGATGATTGTTCTCCTTCTCTTGTACTTTCCACTCATCTTGCTTCCAATAAGAATTCCTCATTCTCATAGGTAGTTTCCTTGTTCGATGCCATTGGTTTTAATGAGTTTTAGCGTTGTAAATTAGCAATGTAAGTCTTCCTATTATATAAATATATATAGATGATTTTTGTAATTTGCTGTGAATATTACAATAATGTTATATTTTTTTTATATAAAATCACAATGTCATATAACAATGACAATTAGGAATTTTTAAATATTATCAAATCCCTATGTTTTACATGATACAAGTTATGAATTTAGCCTATTTTCTTCAATAAAGGTATTCATATGAAATGAGATACAATTTCATTACTTGTATTAAAAACATATTCCGATTTTACATAAATGAAAGATTCCATGTCTACACAAACGCGTGAGAATGCTACTAATTATCTATTAATTGAAGAAAGAGGAATCATGCAAAGGAGTCTCTTAGCTTTTGCTTGTTGGGTAGGCGTATAGGTTATTGAGAGAACTAGTTTGAACATTCTGAAGCTTCCACGTTAGCATCTTTCTTCCAAATATAACTAAATATAAGTACTTTCTATCAAAATAAAAATAAAAAATCGACTAGCTGGCAATTTATGTTCATTGGACAACACTATATTTTTGTTAATTTTGCTACAAATTTACATATATTATGTTCATATCAATTCGTGTCATTTTCAAATTTGTCAAATACTCATTTACAAATATGTTAATTTGTATCACAAATTGTCAGTTCTTTCAATTCTTATATTTTTTTATGTATAAAATTATAATAGTATCCTCTTTTAGAGTCAACACTTTTGGAGTCGTTTCAAAAATCAAGATCTCATCAAAAGCTAGCTAAAAAGAAATTGTAAATATTGGACAGTTTTATTACAACATAGACTTTATTAAGAAGTAGACAATCGGGAAGTAAGCAAAATCGCATTAAGAGAACATATGAAAAGAACCAAAAAAGAAAAGATAGAAATTCCAATCATAAATGCACGCTTGTGGAAGGAAAAGTAATAAAAGAAAAAAGAAAGAAAGAAAAACATGAGGAGAGAGAAGATCACATAAGTTTGACATATGTGAATTTAAGGCGACCTGGGGTACTGTTCCGCTGCTCCGCGAGCCTACGTGATCACGCCCGTCCGGGTCCGCCACGTGCGTGCACCACGGTCGAATCGTGAGCACCGGGTAACTCGCAAGCCACAGACGCAACCTCAGCCGTTACGCCACACAACTGCCCTAGCGCGCTTGACGACGCTAATCAACTGGTCGCAAGTGCTTTTCCCATGGGTGCACGGGATTGTTTGCTCACGTAAAGGGGGGGGTTTGGGAACTCTTTGAGGTACTGTTTTGAAAGTAGGGGGATTTTTATGACGTGGTGGGAGACCATTGGCGGAAAGGGAGAATGGGCGAGTGGGCCCTGGCAGGGCTTTGCATTGCATTTGGTTTTTTCTTATAGAAAGTCTTGCTGTGTGGGACTGTAAGGATGTTTTTCATGCCATGTTGGGGTTAGGTCTTTCTTCTCAATGTGGTGGTCCACAAAGGGGAAAGAGAGGTGCTAGATGGCTCGAAACATTGGTTTGAAACTTAGGTTAAACTGTTCATCCGCCACCACATAAAATTGATGGTGGTGGTGGAGCTTTGTGTGAGTTCTAGATGATGATCCATCAAATTCGATCGATCTATGAACTTTGATTTGTGCAAAGTGCCCCTCGTTTGAGGTAATACTTTCGCCCGTATCATTGAGCCGATCGAGCTATCAATAATGAAAGCGAGCGATCCATTTGTTGATAACTTGGAAAGCATAATAACGATTTTTAATTTCGTCAGATGTTCGTTAAGTTTTCTTGATGTAACTATTTTAGTTGACTCATCTAACTTCTTGAGTAGATGGTGGAAGGACGTTTCAATGGAAAATGAAATAGAAAAATTTACAAGCGGATCCACTTTGACTTAACTAAATGGGCCCTTTAATAGGACTGATATGATGACTTTAATCTTCTTTAATGAGATATTTAGGACTATTTTTGACAGTTGGACTTAATTATTGGTATGAACTACAATATTGAGTTCTTTCGAGTGTAAAATGATATAAGGAAGATTTGTTCATTTTGACCCAAACAATCCTGTTTTTCATTGTTTTGTTTTAGCCTGACTTTTTAATTGTTCTAGAGTGATATAATTTCGAATAAAAATGATTGATATTGACTTTAACCGGAAGTGATGATGTCCTTTGACAAAAAATACGAAATTTTCCGGCAAACTATTGATGTGGTAGACACATGGCTAATTTTCTAAATGTGCTATTGTTTCCACTTCATCGCCGAATCAGCACCTCACTTGAAAATTTATATAAATATTTAATACAGAGTATTCTTCATTAATATCCATAATGAGCATCACTTAAACTTTTAATTTGCAAGAAGATTGTTCTCCTTGGAATTGAAACTCTCCTTGTACTTTCCACTCATCTTGCTTCCAACGCGAAGTCCTCATTCTCATAGGTGGTTGCCTTGTTTGAGACCATTGGTTTTAATGAGTTTTAGCATTGCAAATTAGCAATGTAACTCTTCCTATGTTTCTTTTGATGAGTTTTGTAATTTTCTCTCATTATTACAATAATGTTATATTTTATATAAAAAATCACACTATATCATATAACAATGACAATTAAGAACTTTTAAATGTTATCAAATCCCTATGTTTTACATAATACAAGTTAAGAATTTAGACTTTTTTCTTCAAAAAAAAAAAAAAGGAGATTCATAAGAAATGAGATACAATTTAGTTAATTATTTGTATTAAAACATATTCTGATTTTACAAAAATGAAAAATTCCATGCCCGTGCAAACGCATGAGAATGCTGCTAATTACCTAGTAATTAAAGAAAGAGGAATCATGTAAAGGAGTCTGTCAGCTTCTGCTTGTTGGGTAGGTGTATAGGTTATTGAGAGAAGTATTTTGAGCATTCTAAAGCTTCCACATTAGCATCTTTCTTCCAAACGTAACTAAATATAAGTACTTTCTATCAAAATAAAAATAAAAAATCGACTGCTTGGCAATTCATGTTCATTGGACAACACCATATTTTTGTTGATTTTGTCACAAACTTACGTATATCATGTTCATATTAAGTCATGTCATTTTTGAATTTGTCAGATAATCATTTACGAATATATTAATTTGTATTACAAATTGTCAGCCCTTTCAATTCTTATATTTTTTATATATAAAATTTTAATAGTTCTCATGGGCATGTATAATTACACTCACTTGACTTCATTTACACTTACTTGATCTATTTTTTACAATTTTTTTTTTTTTGATGGAAGGGAGCTCTTGCTTCCAGATTAACCATACCCCCAAAGCCCCGATTCTATCTTAAATGCCAAACTACGCAATTTAGTTTTTGCTCATCGCTCGACCATTTTTATGGATGCGGGCGGGGGGGGTTTTGACTGCGGGCACCGTGTTGGGCTCCGATTTGTTGACCTAGTTGGTGGGGGTGGTCGACACGCCAACGTTAGTGAATTTAAGGCGACCCATGGGCTATTGTTCCACTGCTCTGCGAGACTACGTGATCCCAGGTAGCTCGCGAGCCACAGACGCAATCTCAGCCGTTGCGTCGTGCAGGCCCTAGTGCGCTTTGATGGCACTAATCGACTGGTGTCAATTGCTTCGCTTTGCGGGATTGTCGCTCACGTAGGGGGGACTCCTTGAGGTACTGTTTTGAAAATTGGGGGGTTGTGTGACGTGGCAGGAGGCCATTGGCAGAAAGGTAGAATGGGCGGTGGGCTCCGGTAAGGCTTTGTGTTGCATTTGGTTTTTTCTTATAGAAAGCTTTTGCTGTGTGGCAATGTAAGGATGCTTTTCATGCCATGTTGGGGTTAGGTCTTTCTTCTTGATGTGGTGGTCCACAGAGGGGAAAGAGAGGCGTTAGATGGCTCGTGACATTGATTTGAAACTTAGGTTAAAATTGTTCATCGGCCACCACATAGAATTGATGGTGGTGGTAGAGCTTTATTTGAGTTCTAGATGATGATCCGTCGAATTCGATCGATTTATGAACTTTAATTCGTTCAAAGTGCCCCTCGTTCAAGGTAACGCTTTTGCACGTATCATCAAACCAATCGAGCTATCAATAATGAAACCGAGTGATCCATTGATAATCCGGAAACCATAATAATGATTTTCAATTTTGTCAGAGACGTTCATTAAGTTTTTGTGGTATAACTATTTTAGTCAACTCATGTAACTTCTTGAGTGGACGGTGGAAGGACATTTTAATGGAAAATGAAATAGAGAAGTTTATGGGCAGATCCACTTTGACTTAACTAAATGGGCCATTCAATAGGATTGATATGATGACTTTAATCTTCTTTAATGAGATATTTAGGACTATTTTTGACAATTGGACTTAATTATTTGTATGAACTACAATATTGAGTTCTTTCGACAGTAAAATGATATAAGGAAGATTTGTTCATTTTGACCCAAGCAATCCCATTTTTCATTGTTTTGTTTTAGCCTAACTTTTTAATTGCTTTAGAGTGATATAGTATTGAATAAAAATAATTGATATTGACTTTAACCAGAAGTGATGATGTCCTTGATATATTTCACTTATATTTTAGAGATATTAAAGATTATAAATAGTAATATTATTTGTATCACACATGTTTAATTTTAGCAAATTAGTAAAATCAATAGAAACCTAACGGGCTAACAAAGATAGTATGGAGATTAATACACTAATTTTGAAGCTAGACTTGTCCAAAATGAAACATGAAACTACTTTTAGTAAAATGAAAAAAGGAAAATTGCTAATATGGACAAATCAACCGCGATTACTTTATTGAAGTAGAATAGTTATTGTGGAGAAACAACACAACCAACCATGCCAAAATTAAGGCCCACCACGAATAAGGAATATCGTCCTTTTTGTTTTCAAAAATTTCATATTGCCTTTTGAATTGTCCTTAAAAAAATGGGAAGACTTGTGCAGCCTGTCAAATCTCTCATATGACCTTTACAAGATGAGGATGCGTTCATCTAATAAGACGACTATAATCGATAGACCAAGATTGTTGGGACCATCGATTCTTCCATGTGTTTCCTTGCATCTTGTAATTTTTCTTTACGACAATTAAGAAACTCATGATTTGATTTCAAGGATAGTGCAAGCAGCTACTTCTGTAGTGCACCTTTTGATGAATGATTAGTCGCCTTTTTAATCTCAATCTCTCCATCGTTTTCTTTCTAATGCTAACACTCTTCCTCAAGCAAGCTCTTCTATATGTAATGGAACTTCATGAACTTTTAATCTAATAGAATCACTAATTTCATCAGTGAATATTGCAGGTTGCATTTCCTAGCTTGGAGACATTAGAAATCTGGGACATGAATAATATTGAGATAATATGGGACAACCAAGTTGCTGCAGATTCTTTCCACAAACTAAAATCGCTTGAGGTGTGGGGATGCAATAAGCTATTGAACATTGTTCCTTCTTGCATTCTTGGACGGCTCAAGAGCTTGGAAAGTTTGGAGGTAAAATTTTGTGATTTGCTTGAAGTTGTTTTCAAACTTCAGCCACTGAATCCTCTAGATGGACATCCTGTTGCTCATTTGCCATTAAAAAGGCTAAAGTTAGATGGATTACCAAAGCTAAAGTGTGTATGGGATAAGGAACTCCATAGTCAAGTCAAATTCCAGTGTCTCCATTTTGTTACCGTTTCTAGATGCAAGAGCCTCACCTCTCTATTTCCAGCCTCAATAGCAATACATCTAACCCAACTTGAGGAGTTGGAGATCAATGAATGTGGCATTGTGGAACTCATCGAGAAGGAAGACGGACAAGTTCCCAGGTTTGTGTTTCCAAAGTTAACCTCCCTCAAGCTTGAGCATCTAATAGAGTTGAAGTGCATCTACATCGGAAAACATGCTTCACATTGGCCAGCATTGAAGACCCTAGAGGTGCTTGACTGTGACAAAGTGGAGATACTTGCATTGCAACCTGAGAATGAGATGCCACTTGATAAACAACCTCTTTTCATGATAGAAAAGGTATGACCCAACATTATATGTTTTGCTTCAATGGTGAATATTGAAAGTGATGATTAAGGTCACAACCAAACATCTCATGCAAGTAGCTATACATATTAAGATTCAAGCTACATGACTCTCCTCGAATCAATAGAACTATTACAACATGGAAACATCGTATATTCTTCAAATATTGAATGAAAATTCTTGTCAATGTTTGATGTAATGCACAACCATTAATTTAAAAAAAAAGGTTTAATTTAATTCCGATGGTTCAGCTCTCTCTTAAGTATCATGAAGATTTAAAATACATGACATGGGGTGTGATATCATAGAGTTGCAAGTGTGTTATCTAAATTGGACTATGTAAAGATGATTGATTTTATGCTAAAAATGGAAAGATGTGATGTTTTTGTTGACATTAATCTCTGAAATTTGTGCAATTATGGTTATAATTGATGGAGAAGTTATTTTCACAAGGTATGTATCTATAGAAAGGGAATATAGGGATTTACTTGAGTTCAAATATGGGTATAAAGTCAAATATAAAAGATTGGTGATGATGTCTATTCCATGAGCCTGCATGTCCTTCCATTGAATCACATGAGACTCAACATCTTAAGAAGCAGGTATTGTGCATGATATGTAGGGCATATACCATAATACACGAATACTTTTTTAATTAAGATGGTTTTAGATCATAATTTGACTAATTTCTCAGGGTGCATTCCCAAATCTGCAAGAGTTAAAATTGGATTTATCCGGATGGATGGAGATATGGCATGGGCATTTTGATGATGGAGAATTCTTCAGCAAGCTTAGAGTTCTTGAGCTTCATCATTTCTCAAAGGAACTCGCAATATCCACATGTTATTTTGTTCAGAGTTTAGCCAACTTGGAAAAACTCGTCGTGTGCAAATCTTACCGAGAAGAGCTGAACATCAGTATAGAAGCCATAGCAGGTCCAAGTCATGAGCTAGAAGTAATATTACCCTTTTCATTTCAACATTTGAAGACCCTAAAAGTGTTATATTGTGATGGATTATCTCCATATGAAATATTACCCTTTTCAAAAAAATTTCGACACCTTGAGACTCTAGATATGTCATTTTGTGATGGATTGTCCAATATATTCACTCCGACAATAGCTAGAAATTTGGTGGAACTCACAAAATTGAGGATAAGTAATTGTAAAATGTTGACAGAAGTCATTTGTGATGAGGAAGGTGAAGAGGGGCTTATGGTGGCTTTCAATCAATTGAAGTATATTGAGCTTGATGGGTTGACAAGGTTGAGATGTTTCAGCTCAATTAAATACACTTTAATGTTCCCTCTCTTGGAAGATGTCATAGTGAGTGGATGTCCTAGCATGAAGTTCTTCTCCTGGGGACCAATAGAGGCGCCAAAGTTGGATAGAGTACAAGTATCAACAAAAACGTGGTTTTGGAAGGAAAACCTCAACATCACCATCCAAAATATGTTTGAAGAAATGGTATGCATCGATTACCAAATTCTGTGCAATTCACCAATAGAGTAATTTCTATTTGCTAACTAGAAGTTTACATTAATGATGCTTTTTCTAACAGGAAATGGTTGCTACAGTAAAGTTTATGCAGCTATCTGAGTTCCCCGAGCTGATTGGAAAGTGGCACAGCGAACTCAATCCCATCAAGTTATCTTGGCAATTAGAATCATTGATGGTGGATAAATGTCCATCATTTATTAATGCTATTTCATCCAAATTGATGCTTCTTTTAGTCAATATGAGAAGGTTGCAAGTTTGCGATTGCAAGTCTCTAGAAGAAATATTCGATCTTGAAGGCTTGGTGGGTTTGGGAAGCACTCGGATGCTACCTTCCTCCATGACTTTGGACTTGGTGAATCTACCAAAGTTGAGGCGACTATGGAACAAAGATCTTCAAGGATCGCTTGCCCTACAATTTTCTATATTATATAACCCTTTATAATTGCAGCAACTTGAGACATGCTTTCAATCCATCAATGGCTCAATGTCTTGCCAATCTAAGTGTGGTGGAAATAAAGGAGTGTGATCGGATGGAAGGAGTGATCGAAGAGGAAGAAGGGCAGCGAAGCACATTGGAGAAGATTACATTCCCAAATCTTAAGAGGATGAAGCTAGAATGCTTGCCCAATTTGACTAGCTTCCTTTCGGGAAGAATCAAATACTGGAATGCCCCAACTTAATAGAGTTGACCATTGCCCATTGCCCCAAGATGAGTAGTTTGACCGGACAATCCTTGCTGGAGATTGACCATTGTAGTCCTTCACTTTTCAGCCCACAGGTCAGTCTTTTATTCTTAATCCATTGCTTTTGATTTTTAGATTAGTTATCTTGTCAAATGGAAGTACCAATGGAACACCGGTGCTTTGCATGAAACAATTTTAGTTCTAGTGCAGTGCAACATCCGCTTTTTTTCTTTCATTTGTTTTTGCCTCCAAATCTTGGACACACGGTATCAATCAAGGATAAGAAATTGATTACCTATTACAGGCTAAAAGATATTGTAGTTAGGTGTCAACAACACCCACTAAAACTTAATAACTATAAACCCATTCACAAATCAATTAAACTGAAATCTTCCCAATAACTGAAATCACAAATCAAGAATTAGTTTTCTCTACTAAGGTAAATTGAAAACCGATTGCATGTTCAACTTGAAGCAAATAAATCAAAGAATTGTTACCTTATAAATTAATTGCAAGCAACGTTTTGTCTTTTGATATTCAAACTGAGGGAACTTTCCAAGAAGTCATCATGGCAACTTTCCAAAAATTAGAGGGAGAAGGCGTTGCCAGTATTTAATGTCAAATAAGCCAATTAAAAGTCAATGTTCACTGTACTATTGATTATAAATTGAATTTAGGAGAGGTTGTCATCAAAGTAGAATAATAAGGAAATACATGTACACGCCACCATCTAATTTTTTGAAGAATAAAAGTCAATTTTCAAATTTATTTTCATTGAATTCAGTGAACACAAGCTAATATCTTTACCAAATTTGTTTTGATTTCCATCATTTCTTAAAAAGGCAACAAACACATACCAACTATTCAGGTTAGTTTTTTTTTTTTTCCATCACTCCTTTTTTGTTACAAATACTTTACAAGTTTTAATTAGGGTCGTGTTTTTTCCACTCCTTATTTGGCTTAGACACTCCCTATCATAATATTTTGACCATATTGTCCCTTATATGGCCTACCTTTTAGCATTATTTGCTTCTCTTTTTTCTCTACTTCTCTTTTTTCACTGGTCCCACTTTCCTCCCCCTTCTTATCTTTCCATGCCTTTAGTGTTCTGTCGACAATACCGTTTCTCTCTATTCCCTTTTTTTTTTTCTTTTTTTTTTGGCTTCAGACATGCCTTTGGTGTCTCATTCTCTCCCATTTTTTTTTTCTCAAAAAACATTCAAATGCTTCATGTGAGTCCCCGACAAAAGCTCAAAAGGAAGAGCAAAATATGATGGAAAATGTCAACTGAACTTGTTGGCGTTATTGTCTGCTCTTCACCATTCGCAACTTCATTATTAGCTACATTTAAGCAATTTGGAAATAGAGAGGGACACTCTCTCTGCACAACCCCGCAGCATCTTCCCAACCCCATCCCCTCCTCCGCGTCTAAGAACATGTGCTCATCAACATGACGTCCAACTCTCCCCGATTCCCCTTGCTAACTCCTCCGATCCCCACACCACCCCCCTCACCTCCACTCATTCCCCTTTGCCGTTCGCTTCCACGTTCCTCCTCAACTGGGGAGGATTAGCACGACATCGTGAGGACGACACGGCTAGCCCCAAGCCGAGCCGTCATGAGCCTAGGAGCCCAGCCGAGCTCGATGACGTTCTTGCCGGTGAGAGGGAATGGGTGGAAGTGAGCTTCGATAGAGAGCCACTTGGAGAGGATGAGGGTGGAGTCCCAGTGCCAGGATCTAGTAAGGGGCCGACTTGTGACCAAATCGTAGACGTCCTCGTCTTGTTCGATGACGTGTATTGGTGTCCTACGACTCCGATCTCCCTCATGGTCATTAAACCCAGTGTTTGCAAGCTGCTTCAATGGGATTCGTCAGTTATCTGTTTATAGGAGCTAGCAAATGATAAATGTCGTGTGGTGGTCCTTTTCCTTTTGGTTCTATGAATGCGATTGCCAGCTTGAGTTCTATGCATTCACTACTCGGTGCTTTGTCTTTTAATCAAAATTCTGGGACTTTTGGCTTAATCTTTCTTCCATCAATCCTCCTTCTAGAGTCTATGCATGCTCAGAAGGCTTGTCTAAAGCGAAAAATGGAAAAAGAGGGAATAGCAAGGAAAGATAAGAAGAAGAAGAAAAAATTGAGACCCATGAGGAAAGAAAAGAAAAGGAAAAGGAAAAGAAAAGAAATAATAAAAAGAAAGGAGAATAATGCCAAAAGGTGGGCCACATAAGGGATAATATAGTCAAAACACTATAATATGAAGTGTCTAAGCCAAATGAGGAGCAAAAAAAAGTGTGGCCCTTTAACTATTGCTTTCTTTTTTAATGGAGGAAATGCTTGAGTTTTTTCTTATTCTAATACTTTCTCCATTTTTTTATTTATTTTTATTGTTATTTGTGAGTAAAACATTTCATCATAATAAGCATCCACACTTTTTCTTTACTTTTTAATGATAAAAGTTACTACTAGTTATGCATTTACTTCTAATGCCGTTAATATGTTGTTTATGAGTTGTCATATGCCCACATTGTTAGAATACTTCAAAAGGCCATCATGATACTCATTTTAGAATACTAATAGATAGAGAAGTATGAAACTAGTCAACTGATTTTTGTTACTCACAAGTTGCAATGACGTTATTTCGTTTATTTGTCAAATATGAGGTATCCACCACATTTTTTAAATAATTCAAAAACTCATCATACTCCTCAATTTAGAATATTAATAGATTTAGGGAAGTATGGAAATAATCATTCTTGTTTTTTGGTAGTGAGAAGTCGTAGTTTTGTTAATTTTATTGAAACCAAATAAAAAATGTCAATACCCGCTTCTTAGTGGACAAGTTATAGGAGCTCATAACATCATTGTTTTTCTGTAAACAAACATAATGTGCTCATAGGGATCATTTGAATAAGGCGGATATCCTGGTGGACCATTCGATACTTGTATGACAAACTTGTCTTTTTCCATGGTCCATGGACTTAGGGAACTAGTGCAAATATGCATTTTGTCATTGAGATATTATAGCATGTCATAATTTAATTAATTTTATCATAATGAAATGAAAATTCCATACGGGCTATTAGATGAACAATTCACAGCAGCTCATACAATGGTTTCATTTTTTCGTATCACAATCTATTTTGGCATAACATGTTTCATTTGTTCATGAAGACTAATTGCATTTGCCTAGGAATTCTTGTTTGTGTAAGAAACTTGCCTTAAAATTTCATCTCACGTGACATGAAACTTTTAGGAAATTGCAAAAGTTTTCATGTGGTATTTGAGATCATCATTGCGTTCTTTGGGTCGTAACCCAATGAAAAATATTTTCCTATCTTTTTTGTGCTTGAGTGTTAACAGGTGGTATGGACCGTAAGGTAATTTATTTTGTCGCACCCACTTTCATGTGATGTTCCAATGCAATACACTTGGCATTAGTCATCAATCAATTGAAATGAAAGCATCAAGCACTCCTTAATTGTGTCACTAACAAGTTCTAGAATGTTATGATTTGTGAGAGGAAGGGAAGTTTGGAAATTCCTTCTTTGAGGTCATCACTCAATGTAATCAAATTTATTGTGCCATTTTTCCAATATGGCAGGTACAATTTCCTCAGCTTTGGTCAATGGTTCTCTCCCACATGGACAATTTAAGCAAAATATGGACCGACGGTCCTCAAGATACTCTCACTTTTGAACATTTACGGAAATGTGAATGTTGAGAATTGTAAGAGCCTTGAAAATCTATTTCCGCATTGGGTGGCTACAAGTCTAACCCAACTTGAGGAACTTCAAGTGGAGTCATGTGGGCTTGAGGAAATAGTTGCAAGTGGAGATGACATTTCACACTCTACTACTGCTCAATTTCTTTTTCCAAAACTAACTTCTCTGGTATTCCATGATATGCCACAACTCAAGAGCTTCTGCCCTAACTTGCCCACTTTGAATTGGCCATTCTTGGAGGAATTGCGAGTGACCCACTGTGACAAATTGAACATTGTTGTCCTTTGTGGCATCCATGAACAAGTGGGCTCAAAAAGGTGATCAACACGACCTTTCTAACCATGAAGCAGACTTCTGGTTTGAGAGGGTATGATTGCAACTGCTTTTCCTCTCTTTCTTCTTCACTCTTTTATTCACCCAATATATCTTATGTGCACAGCATAATCTTGTCACATTATGATAATATAGTAAACATGAACCCCTTACCTATCAGTTCATTGACAACATAAGATATTTCTAACATCTTTAAGCACACTTTTCATTTGTGGACACCCAAAATGTTTTTAGTAACACTATGAGCGCATCTTGTCACCTGAAATTTCAAGGACCTACATATTTTTGTTGACAGGATAAGATATTTCTCATAGAAGACTAATTTGGTCAAGGTGATTACCATACTCACCTCTACTTAAAAATTCTCTTAAAATTTTTTAATGCGAATCAAAAATGTGAATTTCCTATGGACTAAATTGAGAATCAAGCACTAACATTTAGCAATTTCTTTTCAAATCGCAGCGGGATGACCATCTTTCTTTTGATGTTTTCTGGGTAAAATGAATTTTCATTTGTTTGTTTGATCATTCATATGCCAATACATTCTTTCCCTTTCTATCTAATCATTATAATATGGGTGCACAGCCAACCTTGGTTGGCGAATGGCCATAGTGGAGCATTTGTTTACAATTTGCATTTTGTAGCTCAACTTTAGAAGCTTGAGACTCGTATGTAGGGCTCTAGAAATTAATGAAATGTAAGAACAAGGCCCCTTTCCATGGGAGTTAACCGACTTAAGTTTACCTCTAAGAGCCCATGATTTATTGTCAAACCTTGTTGAATTTATTTCTCTCATTGTATTTGCAATTTTGTAGGGCATTCCCACCTTAGAGAGACTTTTATTAGTCGACAAGGATATTCAGATGATACAAAGCAGAAAATTTTCCGATGACTTCTTCGGCAAGCCAAAAGCACTAACATTGGCATGCTTTCATGATGAAAATGCCGTCTTTCCTACCATATTCCTCCTACAAAGATTTCAAAATCTACAAAGCCTTGAGATCTTTTGTAGTTATTTTGAAGATATATTCTTTGATGAAGGGCTTGTTGACCAGGGAAAACATCTGGTGCTTGAAAATTTGAAAGAACTTAAGTTAAGCAAGCTACACAACCTAAAGCATGTTTGGAGAGAAGGCTATTTGGTGGCGAAAATTCTTCAGAGTATTGGCAAATTTGAGGTTTGGGATTGTCCCAATTTGACAACATTATTTCCAGCCGTGACATCCTTCCAGAATTTGACAAAGTTAGTGGTGAAGAATTCTTCTGGATTGGTACATCTAGTGACAATTTCAGCAATCACAAATTTGGTGCATCTCACTACATGACTATAATTGGATGTGAAAGAATGAAAGAAGTAGTGGCAAACGATGAAAATGGAGAAGAAAAAGTGATTTCTCTTGGGAAGCTAAGAAGATTGATATTCCAAAATCTGCCAAGCCTAGAATGCTTCTCCTCCACCACAAGTTGCATCTTCAAGTTTCCATCCATGTATTCAATAGAAAGTGGAAGAGTGCCCAAAATGAAGATCTTTTGTAAGGGTATGATAAGCACACCAAATCTAAGTTTGGCGACACTATTCAAATACTATTGGGATTGGAATTGGGAGGGTGATCTCAACACAACCATACAAAAGTTAACCGCATAAACAAATGCACATAAAATTGGTAAGATCCAATTGATGTCATTCTCATCCATTTGTTTCTCTCTTGCCTCTGCTTCTCAAATTGTCCGACATTTGAAGCATCGTAGGTTCTAAACTTTTCATCTTTTTAACTTGTCTAGTCAGTGATAAAGGGAAGGGCATATGGTGCAAGTGGTCTGGAGATCTGGAAGTTATTGAGGTGCAGTTCAAAGTTGAGATGACGAAAATCTCTATTCAGGTAATGATTCTATTTCCAATTTCTTTCTCAATATAGAATCACAGTTCTGCAAAAGAAGGAAGGTAGCTGCTGGTAATGGATAAATAAGTAAGGACTTCATGCTCTCACCATTTGCCACCTTAGCATAACCGCCTGGATCACACCCTCCTCATTTTTCTTAACTTAACTAAGCATCTCATTTCCTTTTTTTTTTCTTCAACTCTCTTCTCATTCAAACGAATGAACATGTTGATATGTTCTTTTCTTTGTTTTTTTAGGAACTTCCATGAAAAGATCTTAAACATTTTGCTTAACGTACAATCAAGTTCTAAATTTTAAAAAGTGCGATTGAGTCATAAGGGTTTTAAATTAAATACAATGAAGTACTTCCTAGTGAGCCCCAACCAAATTTGCTAACGTGGCGTGTTAGAATCCAACATCAATTTTCTAATAGGTTTTGCTTTCTAGTCAGTAGGTTCAGATTAAAGTCTATTAATCACTTACTGAGATAATTAAGGATGAACATTAAAAGCCAGCATTGACATTGAAGGAGGAAGTTCCATAAGAGGACTAGTCGATCAACTTTTCAACTTAGAAAAAAATGAATGAAATTGAACAAAATAATCATGAACCTTGCCTAAATATTAGCTGAAAAAACTTTAATTTAGTCGCCTTAAAAGTACAGGACTCACGGCTAAAGAATTTCCAAAGGCTAAAAATCTTCAGTTTGTAGCAGGTACCAGTGTTTTTATTTCAATCCTTAGTTACGGGAGTTGCTAGTAAGACTCCCAGCGATAACATAAATTAAATGCTAATCTGGACTGAACAAGGGAAATAAAAATTGACTAGCTTAAACATGATAGATGAAACCAGTTGAGCTTAGTGAATTATTTTTTTGTTTTACCCTAATTATCTATAACAACTAGAGGTGGGTTTGGCCTCACGGCATCGTCTGCCGAGGTCCGCCCAAGGTGCAAATAAGGTGCAATAAAACAATTTTCTTCTTTAGGGCCAAGACAAACAATTTTGAGAAAAGTTCATTAGCTATTTTAAATCATCGGCAAGTCTTTGCAAGAAATTTTATGCCCGATTCCTATACCAACCCGCTCATTGGTCAAGCCTTCTAACTTGTGGGCTGAATATCTAATGGTGATGGTCGCGTATCACTTTATAAATCAATTCTATCGATTTCAGCCTGAATACCTCTAGCATTATTCTCGATACAATTTCGATCAACTAACAAATTGTCCATCTCTTCATCCATTTGATTCCCTTTACGTTCTTCTTAATAAGCTTCCTCCAGCATTCATTTGTTTTTCGAACTTTTCGTCCAGAAATGAATATCTTCTTAAATTAGATGCTTCATTCACAAAACTAGTTTAGGTTCAGACGTTACAACTTACTACACATTGTGCTCAGGGGAAGACTTGCCGTTGGAGAGAAGATGAACAGTGGCTGGCAATTTTGCATAAGGAGACACTTCATTTCTTCAAGATCATACTCTTTTTGAAGGAAGGAGATGTTTGTGTGTTCGAGCTTGTTAGAATTGATAATATTCAACTCAAAGTCTCCATTTTCAGAAGAAATGTCAAGACTTAGGGGTAAATTTGGTATGCCCACAGAAAAATCTCGGCTTCACTATGTTTTGTTTTATTAATCAGATCAAATAAAGCAAAACTTTCTGCTGCAAGTAATTGAATGGTGATGCATTTCCTGATGTTTTTTGGAGAGTAGCGAACATTACACCTGGTCATTGCATCTTCCAAAATTCCGGGTACGTGTGTGCCTCATTCTCAACCTCTTAGCATATTGCGTCCTTTGTTCGACAAAGTATAAATCGAACTCATGCGGAGCATGGGATCAATAAAATAAAAGGTCATAAGCAATCCTTATTTAATATGGAGAGTTGATCTAGACTTTTAAGTACATTCCTTCAAGTAATATCTGTCGCCATTTGAGGTCGTCATAAAAAAGGAAAGAAAGAATATCCTGCACCAACTCTGTTTTCATGAGACATGCAATAGTCTCCAGATTCTAAGGAAGGTTGTATTGAGGATAAATCTTGCAAAACATCAATAGCACAAAAGGAAGTTTCAATAAGAGGGCTAGTCTTTCACCTTTTCCCCGTACAAAAGGGATGAATAACATCAGCATAGTAATAATGAAAATTAAAATAATTATAAACCTGAATCGCCATAAAATTTCCAGAACTCATGGTCAGCAGGTATCCCAATGTTCCTGACCTTGGGGCTTTAAAGATGAAGCACCGTCTGTCAGTGAACTTGCTTGTATCCCCCCAAATAAACCATTAGCAGTCAAACTATCCAGCAGCTCCTAGGAGTCAGACACAGCTGGATCAGAAGAAACAGTACTGCTCGGCTTGCCTTTTGGCTGATGAGATTGCTGAAGCGGCCATTGACTTCCGATCCATAGATGTGCCCCATCTTGGAGTTTCATCTCCCAAGTATCTGTTGTTCTCCTTTGTTATAAGAGTTACTAGAGGGACTCTCCCAGCAATAGTCGAGCCATAACTTTTAAGCCCCACATACTTCAATGGGTTGTTTGTCATCAGCATCATCGTTCTGATTCCCAGGTCACACAAGCAGCATCTGCAGTATTAGTCAATATGGCAAGCACTAACACAAAGGCCGTCAAATGCACTGGAAAGTTTGATGGAGTGATTTTTTATACTAATTAGATATCATCTTTTTAAGATTAGAATTTGAAGCTCTGCCTTAGTCACCAGCTTCCTCTAGCAGTCCTATGACTGATGTACAATCTCTGAAACAGTCACTGAAATTCAACTACCTTTAATTTCAAATTAATGATATTAGCTTACAAATCCTTCTTGATTCGATAGAGCATAAAGACAGTGACTATGAATCAACCTCATTCAGAAGCTAAATTATACTGGACCTCTCACATCAGTACAGCTTTTGACTTGAGGAAGAAATACCTGAGCACCAATTCCATACTCCCTAGGTTCAATGAGCAGTCTGGGCTCCGTTTTTGCTTCATGGTGTCTTGCCTGTCATCCTGCAGGTTTTAGGCACGTAATTCTTCCTTCGTGCCCTCGTGGGTACAACAACACGCCCAGACCAACCCCCTCTAGCTGCTGCATCGAAGTGCAAGCTGGTTGCTGCAGTTGCATCTAGCAAATCCAAATATGTCTCCTGTGAGGCATTTTGAGGGTACCATCACAAGAACATCTTGACCATCTCCAAAATTACGACATTCCTATATCAATTGCAGACACATATAGGCCCCTTGTCAATCATTTTATAAAATATAATTATGGTAAGACGCAGCCCATCAATTCACCAATAACCTAACAATTATTTCTCCTCATGTCAAACATTCCTGTCCAGACAGCATTCTTCTCCAAATAACATGAATTTGGTACTCCAATTTATGATTGACACATGATTATATGTTTTTTTACAAACTTTAAGATAAATTTAATGGTGTTCCACCTAAAAGATACCACCAACTTCTCACTGGTGTAACTATAAACCTCTAAAGCTCGACAGCCAGTTCCAGTAAAATTATTCTCAAATAAAATCATGTACTGGAAGTATATAAGATGAAGTACAAATTGAAGCTGTGTTGATAAATGCACTGCCACAAACTTGATTCTCAAAGTTTACAACTAATCCATTCAAAACTCTCTGTTTACTAATTTCTGAATTCTTTGAATAGTTTTAATAATCTATCTCACCTTGACCATTGCATATGTGCATTCCAACTAATATTGATGATCTATAGTAGTAGGCTGTGAATGGCCCCCACGTTGTTGGTAATCTTGCAGTAGCAGCACATTCAATTAATTTATCCCTTTTCCGGCAGTACCTGTAAATTTATGCATTTGATGGGTCATGAAATCATTTCTAGATCACACAGTATAAGAAGCTTCTCAATATACAAGTCAGAATACATCAGACAACTTTAAGCACTCTTTTGTCAATCAAGATGTTCTATCCTTATTTCCTGGTGATAATGCTGAGAATCACCTCAAGCTCCACCTCAGTTAATGGTCAACTGACATTCAGACATAGGTTTTGAAACAAGGTAAATACAAGAAAATGTACACAGAGATAACGGCAGTCATGGGCTTATTGACATAACAAAAATCCTGGCCAGTCATAACCAATTTCTAAAGTTAAACATCGGGTAATAGATGAACTGCAAACACTAATGTTACAACACCATACACATAAAAAATTGTGAGAAACAACTCTTCAGAACCCAAAATTATTGATCTCCATGGAGTCTCGATCATTGGAATAACAACCACAAACTTAAAGCATAAACTAAACTTGAGACACAAATAGACCAAGATAGCTTATGCTTCTCTCGTTTTTTGCTATGTAAAACAACAGCGCATCAGCCCCCCATGAAAGACTCTTTTTCCCACCCCACCCAGGAATCCAAAGTTTCAACTCTTGGCTTATCCACTCCAAAAAGGGAAGATGCAGCTGGGACAACATCTTGGCAAAAAAAGCCAATACTTAAGAATTGAAAGTTGAAGCCGACATTTGGATCCGATTGGGAACTACGTCTCCTAAGATATATTTGCATTGGATTGCTGGGAAGAGATACTCACCTGATTAGATCAGCAATAAATGCAATTTTCAATTTCTCCCGATGTACAAACTCGCGAAGCCCAGGTAATCTTGCCATGGAGCCATCATCATCCACTACCTTGCAATGAGAACTGTCACGGGTTCCAATCCAGCTAACACAGCAAGGTCGACAGAAGCCTCTGCATGCCCAGCTCTTTTCAGGACACCACCCTCCCTTTACTTCAATGGGAAAACATGTCCTGGCCTCTCGAAATCTTCAGGCTTTGGAATCTCTAGATGCAAGAACCAAAACTGTGGTTGCCCTAGTCGTCCCATGCTCTGCATCCTATAACAATATTGCTTAACTACCATCCATTACAAGGTAAGAGGAGATGATTAAAGAAAATAACTAAGCTGATCGAAGGCTATTAGGAAATCAAGATTTCAAGAAAACAATATTGTTCTACTGAACTATAAAAGTGCGCATTTTCTATCATTACTTTCGAAAATTGATTATCCCTACCTGAAGGAACCAGTACCAGTCAATTATCTTCAACTAAGTTTTGATAAAAAAAAAAAAACTCAAGGATTGAAAAATAGATTTAGGGGAATAAAAGCACATACCGCACGGTGAATGCAGTCCGAAGCTTGTCTTCATTCTCCCTTTGTCAGAGGAAGTTGCAAGAGCTTCAAATCTTCCCTCTTTCATGCTCGCACAAACAATCCCAAGGCGCCATACTTCACAACGAAATGCCATAAGCCTAAGGTGCTGCCATTATAAGATCACCCTCAATTGTGTCCGTCCTCATCGCCAACCGCCACTACAAATCTGGAATCCGAAGCATCTCACTCTCCGGTATCACCATCGTTAGATCGCGACCAATTCGCGAAGGGTCGGCGGAAGTAGCAGAATTGGAGGATTACGAGTCTCGGCAACCTCGGCATGAAACAAGGCCGCTCGGATCTTCGCCATAAAAGTCGAACACCGACTGGAGTTTGGATTTGGGGCTTTTCCAGCCGTCGACAAAAGCCCTGAATTCAAAACGATCGGGCACTGGCATTGTCAATTTGTGGGGAATCTTTCAGCAGAAAATGCAAGCGTTTGATGAAGGTCGCTTTTTGGAGAGTCTTTCTCCGATGGAGATTAGAATCTGACGAGACAATAAAAGAGCAATTCTCTAGTGATATCAACTTGGACCATCTTTCTCCCTTCAGATTTGAAGTGGTGATGGAAAGAAGATGGATGGAGGGAGGAGGGGGAAGAGGAGGAGGAAACGGGGTCTAGGCTTTGCGATGAAACCCATTACTATGTACAAGAAAAGATGATTGAAGAATAATTACTAAGCATCTTATGACACATATTACAGTCATGGTGAAGCTTCTCGTCATTCTCCCTCTAATTCACCATCAAAGGAAGTTGCAAGCGCTTCAAATCTTTCGCCTTTCATGTCCACACAAACAATCCCAGTGCTGTACCCCACGATAAATGCCAATAGCCTAAGGTGCTGCAATTACAAGATCACCCTGAATTCTCTCTTCCCTCATTGTCTACCTTCACTACAATTTGGAATTCAGTTCCGACTATGACAGGGTCAGTTATGGATGAACAATTAAAATGCACTTGATAATGTAAATGTAATGCAAAAAGCACACCAACCTTTCCTTGGCGGATATCCTTGATCGCTCCTAGAATAGAAGCAAAGCCTGCCTTGGGTCGGTCCAAGTCAAATTTATTATCTTGGACGTGGAAACAAGTCCTCATGGGGCGCAGTATCACCTGAAAGCGCTCCAAGCGCTATTGCATCGGGTTGCAATTCAATGCCGACTAATTCATCCCCGAGCAGAGTCTCACTGACAGCAACATTGCCAGGGTAAGACAAAGTTTCACCACCGGCCGTTATCACCGCAATTAGGTGGGCCTGAAGCAGCCAATTGGATGATTTTGGGATTTCTGTAGACTCTGCATGAGACAAGGCCTCTTTTTGCGTCAACAAAGGGCCCTAACTAAGAAGATCAGGCACTGCATTGTCAATTTCTGGGGAAATTCGAAGAGACGCACGTGGATGGCGATGCTCATGCTCTGTTTTATAATCGACAAATCTAATATCACGTTGACGTGCCTGCTCTGTTTTCACTGCGTTATAACCAAGAGGATGTAGTAGAGGTGATCAGTGTTTGTAACCCATGAAGCGTTACCATGGGAGTTCAAAAATAGTGTACGCTATTGTAGAGTTCGAGGACACAATATTGATGGCATTTTGGCTTCAAATTGCTGGATTGGGATTGAGGACTTTAGATTTTTATGCTAGAAAAAAGCAGCATAATGTACATTTAGTTGGCCTTTCCTTCTTTGGTGTTTGCTTCTATTATCCAGTTTCTCATCGTATATTGGTTGCCATAATATCCACTTGGCAAAGTGTTACTTGCGAATTCGTAAAGAGATGACATTCAGATGAATTGGTAAATTGAGTCTTTTAGGTATTTAGACAAATTGTGGCCAGGCCAGCTCGGGACTAGGGGTGCTCGATTCCCACCCAAGAACAGTGAACTAGTGCATTTAGTCCTGAAACCGAACCAATATCCTAAGGAATCGTCCAAAACTGACTGGTTGGTAGGGTCCAACCAATTCTCGATTCGGTTTAAATTTTTAGAACAATCACCAGTAGTCTCACAAAATTTCACATGCTCACACCTACTCAGGACCTATCAACACATTTTTGCAGCAAACATATCCAATGGTTGGCCCACGTTCATAAGAGATAAATCAAACAAGGAAACTATGTTGATGAGGACTTATTAACCCGGGGAACAGTGTGTTTAACTCGGTGAGGGTTGAACAATTGTGATTATACGGTTTGGCCATTTTGATGCAATGACCGGGAAAAGTTCAAGTTTTGAAGAGTTACAAGATAGATTTGTATTATTCTATCACCAATTAAAGTGTATTGAAAGAAGATTGATAACTTCGGATTTTTGACTACATTCATGTGCGTCTCTTATGATTAATCCTTTATGGCCTTATAAGAATGAAAAATAGTCGAAGTGGAGAGAAATTTTATTGGATGAATGTGAATTCTATACTCCACATATTCCTATCGTGGGTGTGTCCATGTACCGCGACCATTAATACAAGAATCATTTATATAACTTGCCAATTGATAATTGATTAATACACCAATAAAATTTCAAGGCAGAGGATCTCCATTTTCATTGGACATGTCAATAGTCTTTTCATCATATTCCTATATGATTTGGGTCTGCCTATGAGATTATGCACATGTGGTCTGGTTAACATTTCTTGTGTTAGTCATACTACCTAGTATGTTCTTACTCATAGATCATTTGTTGATCAAAAATCAACTTCGTGGATTTTCCCGGCGGGGTTTTAAAGGTATGCATCAATGGAAGAATGCAAACCGCAAGTCTTAAATATCTGGACGGATCATGGCCAATGAAACTCCTTTATTACCCTCAAAATGGCATGAAAAAAGCTCTTTGCCAATTGGGCCGCATTTCAAGGAGGAACTTCTCTAAAGGAAGGAGATGTTCGTGTGTTCGAGCTCGTTGGCATTGATAATATTGAACTCAAAGTCTCCTTTTTTACCATTATTATTTTCGATATACCAATTACGTAAACTTTCACATGCTAATCAGTAATTTCAGAGTCTGTGGCAGCACAGTTGAAACCATTGATAGATATATTAATGGAAAAAGAATAGAAAATGAGATCAAATGAGTGGTTAATTCGCTTCTTTTTCTCGAGGAACAATTAGGTGTATAAATAATCACATTATTGTCACATTATCTAATGGTGGTCCATTCTTCAGATAACATATTTTTGGGGAATGTCCTTTTAAGATAAGATCGTAGATAAGCACCACTAAATTAGACCACCCAAAGATGCAGTTAATTAACCTTATGATTTATTTATGTGACCATTAACTAATTATTAATAGAAAAAGGAGGATGCCCGTCTAAATTTGTGCCTAACTATGATTTCTGTGATCATTGACATGGGGTTGGGAAATTAGTATATAGGCCATACCAAGTGATAATTACATGGTTTCATTGTTGAAAGGGTGGCGGAAATTCTCGAAGCAATACTCATTGGTCATGGTCATCTCATAATTTTCAATTACAAAGGGAACTCTATTTTTCGCAAAATAATATCCAACAAGAGCGATTCGGAAATAGATTATTTGCCAATCAGCGGCAAACTATCAAACCTCGGGAGCGAATTTCTCTCAGCAAAAGCGGAAGATGTCGTGGAAGCAGAAGATATGAAGTGAAAAAAATAAAAATAAAATCTCTTTCTCGAGCTCCAGATATATTTAATTTCAAGAGCAAGAGGCATTGGTGTGCTTCATTTGAAAGCTCATGTGATTGCACTTGCAGGTTGCAGCTCCTTGAAGCCCATCGTCTTTTGTCCTTGTCATAATTCCTTCAACGTCATGGCTCGTCCTTGTCCTCATCCTCGTCCTCGCCGGAGAGAAGACGGAGTTGTTACTGAGCAGGAGACTCCTCCAAGTAGTAGCCTTCCCTTCGTCATACTCTCTGATACGCTGATTCGCTAGTTCAGTAGCTTTAATCAAATTAACAAGCTCATGAAAAGTCATCGATCTTAATTAACTGGCAAATCAAAATCATATTTTTAGGAAGCGACTGTCCATAAATAGCTATTTTCAGTTAAGTCACCGTGCAATTGCCACTCCTCATAAGCTGATGCACCAATCATCTCTCAAAAGCATCCAAATTCATGTCCTTAACACGACCTAAGGAAGGGCTTCCATGGGTGTCCTATTCTTGCCATAACCATGAATCATGGAATTTCAAGCAAATGCATTCTTCCCGGAAACTAACATTTGCTCATTCCATAGGCGAAACACGAAATCGCAGTGTTCCAAGAGCAATCATCCCTGTACGGCATGTAACTAAGGGATCCAGAGACTCACCCACCGCTCCCATCCTCATGTATCCTTCGATCATCGTTTTCCGAGTGAAGTTATTCCTATGAGGCATATCGTCAAACAGTCACCATGCATTATCCGTTTGACCGAACATGGTGTAAAGGCGAAGGAAGAAAAGGTTTGCGAGCATGACGGTGCAGTTCGAGTCTTCGAGAGACTAATTACCTTCTCTTGAAAAAGCACGTAGGAACAAAGCATAAGGAGGCCTTCATAACCAACCGCAAATTAGGACAGACCATGGCAACTTAATTCTCGACGATGAGTGGCAGTGACAGAGGTGAAATCTAGAGCTGGAACAGCCAATACCGAACTGAAGAAGTGTTGGATCTCTCTCTCTCTCTCTCTCTCTCTCTCTTCGCCGTTTCGTCAAACGTGTGGTTACCCCAATGAGGACATAAGAACAGAGCAACCGCGCGGGACAGAGGTAGACCTTTATGGTCGAAGAAGAGACTCAAACTTCTCAATCAGAACAAACGGCGACGAGGATGCATTGATGAAGAAAACCCAGCAACGGATAGTCGGCATGACGACGAGATCATCGCAACGCCCAGGCGCCAAGTCACACAATAGGATCGGAACACGAGGTTTCTGCCACCGCCATCACTTCGGAACCTCTGGCAAGCTTCTCAGGCTCCTCATCTTGAAACCATTTTGCTTCGTCGATTCCTTGAATCCACTGAATGATGACGACGCTAGGTAACGATGGAAATCCAGCGATGGAATCGCCCGGGATACTCAGATGCGACGCGAAAAGGATCCAAGATGCAACCAAGGATTAGTCACGTGGGCTGTGAAGATAGATCATCCCATAATCTGTTACAGTAAAATTTCCAGTAACGGGTTTTTCTTTTTACATGGTAAAAAAGTGGTTCGTATTAGCTAATTAAATTAGGCAAGTGGATAAATGAATTCTAACATGATTAACCCATTGCTAATTGATTGGCCATTGATGTGGCAATTAAGCAAATCCTCTGTCATATGACGAAGATGACAAATAGGTAAATACATAATTTTCTCACAATTTGCCACCTCAGCATAACTACCTAAAACACACCATCCTCTAAGCATTAGGGGTGTGCATGGTCCGGGCGGGCGGTTCCCGACCTAGAACCGGGAACCGCCCGCTAAGGACCGGTTCCAAAAAATCGGAACCGGGATCCACCCGTTTATTGCATGGATCCACCCGGGAACCGGATCCGGTCCGGTTCCCGGGTGGATCCATGGAACCAATTTTGATGCCAAAAATTCTGGTTTCGCGAGGAGAAACCCACCGAGAACCCAATTCAATTGTCGTGAGAGAAGAGAGACAAGGTGACGGGGATGGACAAAAGAAGGCAGCGAAGGCGAGCGGAGAACTGTTGGACCCTTGTACACAGTGATTACTAATGCACCAAGAATTGATGCAACGGTTCCCACAATGGAGCAAACGAACAAGTCAAGAACTTAAAACCCTTCTCCCCCCCTTTCGCTTGCCATCAATGGAGCTAGTGAGTGACAGGCATGAGCAGAGCACGAACTTGCGAGAGATGATGAAGGGGCAAGGAAGGAGGACGAGAGAGGAGAGGGCATTACAGTAGAAGGCAAAGGTGTACTTGTTGAGCCCGTCGGACATTGGCCATTTTCGCCACCACCATGCTGCTCGCTTGAACCAGAACCACCATTATCATCCCCACGAACGGCAGCGAACCCCCGGCCCTCCCCTCCATCTCCATCTCTCTCTCTCTCTAGCTCTCTAGCTCTCTTCTCAGTTCGTGGGTGAAATAATTGGAGGACCCCGAGAAGCTTTCCTCCGTTTTACGGGATCGCCATCGATTGGATGATTTTGTTTGACTTTAAAACTGACGGAAGACAAAGATCTCTCCCTCCAACGGAAGACAGTGGCGGAGGAGGAGCAGCGGCGGCGTGGATACTCGGGGATGAATCGAAGACGAAGAGAAGAAACAGAGAGAATCGAAGGCTGAGGAAGAAACAGAGAGAGAAGAGACGCGAATTAGGGTTTCGCGAATTAGGGCTCCGCGAGTCGCGACTTTTGTTTTGTTTAGTATTTTTTTTAATTATAAATAGGTACCGGTCCGGTCCGGGTGGGCGGGCGGGCGGATCCGCCCACGGAACCGGGAACCGGACCGGTTCCCACCGGTTCTCAACAATTGGACCCGGGAACCGGACCGGTTCCCTCAAGAACCGCCGGTTCCGGGCGGTTCCGGTCCGTTCCGGGCGGTCCGGGCGGTTCCCGGGTATTTTGCACACCCCTACTAAGCATCTCCTATTTCCATTATTTTTTCTCATCCAAATATGTGAAACTGTCATTTCATTCCTTTTTTCTTTTTTTTTTTCTTTTTTTTTAATTTCAAGTTTCAAAATTGTATCTGACGTTGGAAATGATTCCTCCATCCACCATTTAATTTCCATCTTCATAAAATTTAAAATCTTGGAATCTTAATCCACAAAGTTGATTTTTTGTCCAAGATTTTCTGGCACTGATACTACAAAGATGATGCTAGATAGTAGGAATTCAGTTCTACTAAATTAGATTTTCTCTCTCTACTTGCTTTTCCAGTTAAACTTGTGGAAATTGCACGAGTTGCATCTGCTTTGCTGTGTTTAAGCACATTGGATGAATATTGATTTCATTAGTAAATCTGAAAGAATTTTTTCTTTCCTACATCTTACGGGTCTGCATATGTAGATGTGCCATTTAGTATTCTACTTAAATAGAAGCTGGACTTCCGTCGGAAAGGTGGATCTTTAGGGATTGTAACGGTGTTTCTCCATTACTTGTAAAGGTTGTAATGGTTGTGATTTCCCGAATTATACGAATATTTTAAATTGTTGAGACAACTGAAGTGACTTTGCAATTGGCATTTCTTGTGTTAGTCATCATTTGTTGATCAAGAATAAACTCTGCAGACTGTCCCTGGCGATTTTGAAGGGAACGCATCAAGGGAAGCATGCCAATCGTGGCTCTTAAATATTCGGACTGATCACAGCCAGCGAAGCTCCTGTACTACCCCACAACGTGGCTCGAGAAAGGTCTTTGCCTGTCAAGCTGCATCTCAGAGAGGAACTACTCTAAAGGAAGGAGATGTCTGTGTTTTCGATCTTGTTAGCATTGATACTATTGAACTTGAAGTATCCATTTTCAAAAGGAATGTCAAGACTTAGGCGTAAACTTTGGTATGCCTACAGAAAATTCTATCCTTCGCTATATTTTGTTTTGTTAATCAGGTCAAAGAAAGCAAAACTCTCTGCTGCAAGTAATTGAATGGTGATGTATTTCCTGATGATTTTCAGAAAGGGGTGGACGTTACACCTGGACATTGCATCTTCCAAAATACCAGGTACGTGTGTGACTAATTTCCAACCTCTTTGCGCATTGCGTGTTCATTCAACAAATAAAAGGTCTAAGCAATCCTTATCTAACGCCAATATGGAGAGTTGATCAATAACAAAGACTTTAGCATATTACTTGAACTTGAATTAAGGATAACTCTCGCAAGCCATCGATTACATGAAGAATTTTAGATAAGATGGTTAATCTTCACCTTTTCGCCTCACAAAATGGATGAATGACATCAATAGAACAATAATGAATCTTAGACTAATTTTAAAACTGGATCGCCATGAAATTTCCATAACTCATCGTCAGCAGGTATCCCAATGTTCTTTACCTTAGTGCATTTAAAATTAAGTAATAGCACCATCTGTCAGTGAACTTGCTTGTGACCCCCCGTGTAAATCATTAGCAGTTGAACTACTTAGCAGGTTCTATGAGTCAGACACAGCTGGATCGAAAGAAACAGGGCTGCTCGCCTTGCCCTTTTTGCTGATGAGATTGCTGAAGAGGCCATTGTCCGCTCCATAGATGTGCCCATCTTGGACTGTTTTGTCTCCAACCATCTCTTGTTCTCCTCAGGTTCTATGAGTCAGACACAGCTGGATCGAAAGAGACAGGGCTGCTCGCCTTGCCGTTTTTGCTGATGAGATTTCTGAAGAGGCCATTGTCCGCTCCATAGATGTGCCCATCTGGGAGCGTTTTGTCTCCAAGCATCTCTTGTTCTCCTTTGTTGCGGGAGTTACTAGAGGGACTCTCTCAGCAATAATCAAGCCATAAGACCGATGTACTTCATCTGCTCCATAGTTCTGACTCCCAGGTCACGCAACATCTGCAGTATTAGTCAATATGTTAAACACTAATACAAATGCTATAAAAAGATTAACGATGGAGTGGTTCTTTAGATTAATTTAGATCATGTCTTTCTAAGACGGGAACTTGAAGCTCTGCTTTAGTCACCAGCTTCGTCTAGTAGTCCTATAAAATGTTTTACAATCTCTGGAGCAGTTGCCTCTCACATTAGTATAGTTTCTGACTTAAGGGAAAAATGCCCAAGCGCCAATTCCATACTACCTGTAGTCAACGGGTAAACCAAGCTCTACATTTGCTTCCAAGGCATCACGCCTATCTTCCTGCATGTTATAGGCACGTAATATGTGCCTTAAACCTATTCCTCTTCCTTCGTGCCCTCGGAGGTGGACCACATGCCCCTGCCGCCGCTTCTATCTGTTACATCACAAGTGCAAGCTGGTTGCTGCAGTGGCATCTAGCAGATCCAGATATGTCTCCTGGGATGCATCCCGAGTGTACCCCAACAAGGACATCCCAATCATCTCCAATGTTGCCCTGTTCAGATGATCAAGAAAGTATGAATCACGTGATGGGAAATATTGCTATCTGTAAGAGGACTTAAAATAGGGAAAACTAAGATACTGCTTTTAATCAAAATCACGGCAGTCCAATATCAATTGCAGACATATACAGGAACTATAAGAAGGAATTATTGTTCCCAGCAGTTCACTAATATCCTAAAAATCATTTCTCCTGATGTTAATTTTCCTGTCCAGACAACATTGTTATCCAAGTAAAGATAAATTTGATACTCCAAATTATGATTGGCACATGATTAGACATTTTTTTTACACGCTTCAAAATACATTTGACGGAGTTCCACCCAAAAGATATCATCAATTTTTCAGTGGTGTGATTATTCAACTCTAGAGCTTGACGGCCTGTTCTAGCAAAATCATTGTCAAACAAAATCATGCGATGGAAGTACATGAGATGAAGTGCAAATGTAAGTTGAGTTGAAAAATTGGACTGCTACAAACAAGATCTTCAAAGTTTACAATTAATCCATACAAAACTCTCTGCTCATCAGTTTCTGAATTCTTAAAGCAGTTTTAGCAATTAACTCATAATTTATCTCAACTTGACCATTGCAATTTGCTCGATTCCATCTAATATCATCCTATAGCAATGGGCTGTAAAAGGCTCGACATTGTTGGTAATCTTGCAGCAGCAACATGTTTAACTCATTTATCTCTTTTCTGGCAGTACCCATAAATTTATATGAGCAATGAAACTTTCTTAATCACACAGTATAAGAAGCTTCTCAATATACAAGTCAGAAAACAATCTAGATGTTCTATCCCTATTTCCTGGTGATATTGCTGAGAATACACCTCAAAGTCTGCCTCAGTTAGCGGTCAATTGACATTCAGACATGAGTTTTGAAAGAGGTTAATACAAGAAAATGTACATAAAAGTAACTGCGGTCACAGGCTCATTGACATAATTTGGCAAGAATCCTGGCCATTTATAACCATATACTAATCTAACGACACCGCTGAAAAAGAATTAAGAGAAAACTCGTCAGAATCCAAAATCATTGATCCGCATGGTGTCGACGAGCGGGAATAACAACCACAAGCTTAAAGCATAAAATAAAGTCGAGACATGAATAGACCAATATAGCTACGCTTCTCTCCTTTTGCCAAGTAAAACAACAGCCCAACAGCCACCCATAAGAGACTCTTTTTTCCTACACCACCCAGGGTTCCAAGTTTTCTACTCTTCGTTTATCCACTCCCAAAAAGGGGCGATGCTGCTGGGACAACATCTTGGCCAAAAAAGCCAATACTTAAGAAGTGAAAGTTGCAGCTGAAATTGGATTCGATTGGGGACTACATGTCCTTAAAAAGTACTTGCATTGGATTGCTGGGAAGAGAATACATACCTGATTAGATCAGCAATAAATACAATCTTCAAGCTCTCCTGCTGTGCAAGCTCACGAAACTTTAGGTAATCTTGCCATGGAGCCATCATCATCCACTAACTCACAAAGAACTGCCACAGGCACCAATCCGGCAGATACAGCAAGGTCGACAGAAGCCTCTGTACGCCCAGCTCTTTTCAGGATACCACCCTCCCTGTACTTCAATGGGAAAATATGTCCCGGCTTGTTGAAATCTCCAGGTTTTGGAATCTCTAGACGCAAGAGCCAAAGTTGTCATTGGCCTGTCACGCGCTATTACGCTCGTAGTTGTCCATACTCTGCATCCTATAACAACTTTGCTTAACTACCATCCATTACAAGGTAAGAGATGATTAAAGATAATAACTAAGCTGATCGAAGGCCATTAGGAAATCAAGAATTCAAGAAAACAATGTTGTTCTACTGAACTAAGAAAGAAAGTGCACCTTATCCATCATTGGTCTCGAAAATTGATTATCTACCGACTGTGGACAAGTAACAATCCGAAGTGTCTTCCTCTCCAAAGGGCCATTTCTTAAGAACATGAACGTCTAAGAGACCAAAGCAGAATAACAACAAATACACACCATAAGAAACAAAAAGTTCAAATTATCCCTACCTGAAGGAACCAGTACCAGTCAATTATCTTCAACTATGTTTTGAGAGAAAAACTCAAGGATTGAAATAGATTTAGGGGGATAAAAGCACATACTGCAGGAGTGCAGTCCAAAGCTTGTCTTCATTCTCCTTCTGATGCACCATCAGAGGAAGTTGCAAGCGCTCCAAATCTTCCCTCTTTCATGCTCGCACGACCAATCCCAAAGTGCCATACTTCACAACGAAATGCCATAGCCTAAGGTTGCTGCCATTATAAGATCACCCTCAATTCTGTCCGTCCTCATCGCCGACCGCCACTCCAAATCCGTAATCCGAGGAAAACTAATTTGAGGAAAATTTATTTAGATTCATTTTGCATGGCATGCATGAAATTTGGTACGTACTAGAGCATTCTCAGTGGGTGCACATTTACCCACCTCTGCCCTTTGTTCTCAATGAAGGAAACGGTAAGGCCGCAAGAAGAAAGGAGGCATTTATGCATATTCATATATTTCCATTTTCTCCTAAAATGAACAATAGTTTTTTCAAGTGCTGATAAATTAGAACCTATACCGCAATTTAGTATTTCGGTAGCAACTAAAAATCTTTTTTTTTTTTTTTTTCATATAGTGGAACGCGAGGCGTCCACCAATAGGTTAATGATTTTGTGGAAAATGATAGTTTGCCATTTTGCCTTTTAAATGTGCAAGAGATTTATGGAATCTCAAAAAATGGAAATAAAACGAACTTACTTATATGGTTATTAGTAAGTCATATGACTTGAAGGTGTTAGCAAATATAGGGTGCCCAGGATTATGTATTTCGGATGTATTAATTTTTTGCCTGTCAAAATATCATAGCGAGCCCTCGAAAAGTTGGACTAGTTTGATTTCTCATTATTATATAGTAATATAAGAGTGCACGTTTTGTTTATAAATAGAATTTCATAAAATAAAATAAAAATAAAAAAGAGGAGGATTTTGTCAGGTACTTGTCCACTATCCAAAATAAAATGAATTCATTATTTTTAAAGCATGGCATTTCTCGTGATGCATAATTAATGCATTGGAAATAAAACCAATTATGTATCAGGTATAATTAACGAATGTCATAAGGCGCTCGTGCTCATGAGCAGGAACCTTAAAGAGTTAAGTATTTCGAGGATATAACGAGTCTTTTCTCTTGAGAGGGAGAGAAAAAAGAGTTGTTTAACCATAGATAAAGAAGAGCTATTGCATTATGTTCTATTTAAGATGATTTCATGATATGGTTTCTAAGACAAAAAGGGTATCTTCGACTTGTAGTTGATGGTGGATTATTAAGCGTTTTGTTCCTCCTTTTTTTCTCTTAAAGGGTCCTGGTACATAGATGATTATCAAGAGCTGGTTGACTATGACTTGGCTGAAGGTACAGACTTGCCCACCTCAGATGCATACACTATCAATGGCCAGCCAGGGGACTTTTGCCCCTGCTCCAATGGTATGTTGCAGTCCAAAACGAGGTTGCCAAATTGGAACATGCCTAGATCCATTACCTATGTTACAAATTCTTGTATTCTTTTCCTTTTTGTCACTTGCATGGTTGCAGAATCGACTTACCGTTGGTATGTCGACTACGGGAAGACCTACCAAGTTCGGATACTCAACGCGGACATGAACGCGGAGCTCTTCCTAGCCATCGCAAGCCACAACCTCGTGGTTGTCAGCATGGACGGAGGGTACGTGAAGCCCTTCGTCACCGACTACATCATGATCTCTCCGGGGCAGACTATCGACGTGCTGCTTGTGGCCAATCAGTCGCTCAGCCACTACTACATCGTCGCTCGGCAGTACTACTCCGGGAAACTGCTATTCACCGATTTCGACAAGACAAACGCGTCCGCCATCCTCCAGTACCGCGGGAGTTATGCCCCTCCCGAGGAACCCTAGCTCCCCGTTCACCTCCCATCCTACTATGACATCGATGCTCAAATCCAATTTACTCGGAAACTTCGAAGCTTAGCCAGCGTGGACCACCCCGTTGATGTTTCGCTAGACATGAGTACCAGAATGTACGTCACGGCGTCGATAAACATCTTTTGGTATGCCAGTGAACGGATGGGTGTGAGCTTGAATAATATTTCTTGGGTCAACCCGCACACTGATGTACTCTCAGCCTACTACAGGTAACTCATCCATTTCGAGGGGGTGAAAATTCTCTATTCCACACTATATAATTCTTTTGGTGTCTTAACTAATCTCGACTGTCGATGAGAATTTCATGTTCACAAATCAATGATTGAAATTTAATGAGGCGCAGAAGGTGGAGAACCCATGTGCCCACTATATATATAATGTGGTCATATACAAGCAATATAAACAGGATCGACAGTGTCTCATTGCCTATAAAAATGAGATTTTTTTGTATTTTGATATTGCTATAACATCGACCGCGCGATTGTTAAAGAAACACGAGTGGATTCTACACGACTGACTTCCCTGACCAGCCACCGACGTTCTTCAATTTCACGGCGGACGATCTTCCAGTCAACAGGACGGAGCCGATCCAGGGGACCAAAGTGAAGGTGCTGAACTATGGCGAAGAGGTGGAGATGGTGTTTCAAGGGACCAACATTCTGAACGCCTCGATAGCTCACCCGATGCACCTGCACGGCTACACCTTCTACGTGGTCGGGGTCGGGGAGGAAACTACGACACGGAGACCGACCCGGAGACGTTCGACCTGATCGAGCCCCCTCGGCTGAACACTATTTCGATCTCGAGGAACGGATGGGTTGCCGTCAGATTCAAAGCAACTAATCCCGGTACGCACGATCGCAAGTAGATGGTAATCTAATCTTATCAATATCCGGGTGATTGATCATCCCTCTCTCCTCCTCCTCCTTTTCTCCCTCTAGGTGTCTGGTTATGGCACTGTCATCTGGAACGACATTTCACTTGGGGCATGAACACGGTCTTGATAGTGAAGGACGGCAGCATGCCGGAGACGAGCCTAAAGGCCCCTCCACCGTACATGCCCGCTTGTGAACCTGCTGCGCTCACCCTTGAGCTACGAGGATTGAACAACCACTCAGGGACCGATGGAGACTAAGTATGTACTGCTGTGCTCGCTTTGCTGTTTGCTTGTCGAATAAAACGGTCTCCATCCATGGACTTGGCAGGATGATCTACCAGCTTTTATGAATCATGGGATGTAATGCGAATTCTTACGTTTGCTTTTCTTATGCTTCTGTTCTGGGGCAATCTCTACATGCATTATCCCTTCGATTCCTCTCCTCCATAATTCAAGGTTTATTAGGGCAGGCTCTATTGTGTCCGCAAAATTATGTGATTGGTTTCTTTCTTCTTTATCATCTTCTTTTCCATATTTTGTTTGTAATGAAACCATCCTCGAGTTACTTCGAGCCGTGCGCAATCTTTTGTTTTGGAAAGATATTGCTGAGGCAAGTCTTAAGAATTAGAATCCAAGTCCTCTTATATGGAGAAACTTGACAATGTTATTCGATGCTGTAAATTTAGATTATATATGTAAATCATCACAAAAGGAGACTAGTTGATAAGGACAAGCAAATTGCAAAGAATGTCGCTACCTCCGTGACTAAAGGGAAAGACTTGAAAGATAAGGAGGTGGCTAGCTATGATTCTGAAATTTCATCGTGGATCTGATGACGTATATTTTAATGTCAAATAGGAGATACTGTCTTATTTTGTGACATTAATCTGATATTTGAAGGGGAAAAAAAAGATGAGTTTACTTTGTCAAATTGAATCATTAGTTTGATAAAATTTGAGCCGCGCTTGAAAGAATTGAACATATTACATTAAAAGTTTCACTTCCATCCGTGTTCTGGTCATTGATGTCTTCGCCTTTTACATTAAAAGTTTCAACTCCTAGAACGGGTATCCTTGGAAAGAGAGTCCAGCTTCGTCATTCCATCAAACACCTTCCTTGCAAACTCCAGATTTTTCTCCGACCATATTTTTTTTCACATCTCTCTCTCTCTCTCTCTCTCTCTCTCTCTCTGGCTCTGGATTCCTCTGATTCATCTCCAGCAATTCAGATCATCCCCACAATGAACGACACCATCAGATTCCACACTCGAGTCGCAGCCACTCTGATTCAAGTCGTTGCTTTCCTGTCCTTATCCATGTCTGGATCAGATTTATCTGTGGCCGGGCCATCTCCGGCTCACGCCGCCATCGCCACTGAACCATTGTCAGGCCCGTTTCATTTCCAAGACAAATTTCAATTCATTCAATCCAGGATATGTGCTGTCGATTCTTGCTTCGTTCTGTTGGCTCCCACTTCACCACCGTCTTTCGGATTCCATTATTTCGCCCATCCACGCCGCACGCAAATGGGGATGCCCGGTGGTGTTAACTGTTTACAAGAGCTTTATCCGATTGCCAAGGCTAAGGTTGGATGGATCATCATCATCATCATCATCTGGATACGATCCGCCAAATCGAAGGATGAGATTCTTCAGTTCCACTCTCGGCACTCCCGCCGGTCCGGCATTGCTTCGTCAACCGCGGCAGCCGAGGCCAATCTGAGCCTGTCATCATCATCCGAGACGATACGCCGAGCGTGAAGATTGGCGGCGGCGAGCATGAAGAGAAAAAACAAACGAGAATGAAAAAGGAGCGAAGCGGGGATGGAGATGATTCGGATGTTGTGTGGGAAAACGGCGCAAACGGGAGAAGCCTGGGGTTGTTCTGGATGAGAAAGGAATTGAGTTTGAAAATAAAAAAAATAAAAAAAAAAAGGTAAAAAAAGAACCCACCGTCGTTTTCGAAAAAAGCCGGTAAAAAACTCCAAATTATATTCATATTTATCCTAATTTTTTTTCTTATGACATAAAAAATTTCCTAAAATTTCGTTTGATACCAAGTTGTTCTTATGACATTCACCTTTAATTAAGAAATTTTTTAACCATAATTATTGATAATAAATGTAAAAAAATAAGGTTTTTTTTGCAATTTTTGATGGTTTTTCTTTTTTTCTTTGAAATTATTCTTATTTTATTGATTTCTCTTATGCCACTCCATCAGCTTGTCGCTTATTGGCCACCGCTAGGCTCCCATCGCCCTTTCCCTCCTCGATGTCCTTGGTAGTGATTATGTTAGTTGTTCTTGTCCCTTTTAGTATTAGGAAAGCGCTTTCGTCTCTAGATTGCTCGGATGTTGAATTTGTGGCTTGAAATTTGCTTTCATAGATAATGTAAATCTGTCACCTATGACTCGTTTTTATTTGAATGAACGGTGTTTTGATGTCATTTGTGAAAGGAAAATTCTACTTTTATCCCTCGCAACTTCAATTCCGTAGAAATATTTTTAATTTCCACATGTCTTTCGACTTCATATTTCTATTTAAATTTCCTCTTATTGGAAAATTGACCCAATATCATTTCCGGCTAATGGCGTAAGACGACAAATGGCGTCGAAAATGAGGGATTCCAAGATTTCAAGCGATCTTCAGCTGGGAATGGGTCGGGGCTTTATTAGCATGTAGGGTGGGCTATAGAGGGGCTGCAGCCGATTAGGCTTGATGGACTTAAAGACGAAATTTCATCTTGTCAGAGCTATGTGAATTGGGCCACGAACCAGAAAAGCCCCCCTTTTGAACACCCATCATTTTCTAAACGTTTTTTTTTTTTAATTAGTTTAGTATTTGTTTGTTTATCTATTCTTTTTCGCTCTGTTTTGTTGTTTTTGCTATTTTCTATTTTTTACTTTCATAGAGACGGACACTTGAATTGTTGATAAAAATTCAGGTGTCGACAACATACGTGATAACACTAAAATTAGTGCTATGGGAAGCCCAATACTTTTGTGAATTGGTTGGTTAACAAGTGCATTCTGCATTAACTAACACATTCCCTAAAAATATTTTCCACAAAATCAAAAATCATAATGAATACACTAGCCAATTTTTTTGGTGACATGCAAAGAAGGTTTCTTGATGATTATAAACTTTGTAACTTATCCTGCGTTGCTTGCTCATTTGCATTCCCTTTGTTCATCAGAGAATTTCAGGGATGGGATTCTCTTTGGAATCCCTCAAATGGGCTGGAAGCTGTTTCAAGATGAAAATCTCTATTGCAAGGACATGAATGTCTTAATATATGGGATTTGGGTATACCCAGTTGGTTCTAGAAGTTGTCTTGCTTGCCGTGAGAATATCAAGCATTAACACTTTTTGCGAGCATTTGGACCACTGACCCACTGGAAATTTGGAAGACAACAAGAGAATTGGAGAAAAACAAAATGAAATAGATATCAACGGACAAAGTCGGAACGTATCGAAATTAATTCTAGAGTCAAATCGGAGATGAAAATGACCCGGTGGTAAGTACGACTATCGATCAACGGACATCATCATCGTCTGAATGTCATGAGGAACCAGCTGTTTGTGAAAATTTCTTATGGCACGATCTTCCTTCCTCCACCTAATGTTTCAGAATCGTCTCGCTCTCTATTTCTCTCTAGCGCAATTCATCGAACACCTTTGCTCAGAGGAATGCAGCACGTTCTATCTTTGGCCAAGCATCGTTTTCTCTCTGTTCATCTTCCATTTTTCACCAAGTCTTCCCCCATCAGGGTCATTTCATATTTGATTCAACTTCCAAGTCAAATTTCGATTCGTTCCAAATACGTTCCGTCGATTCTTGCCTTGTTATGATCTCTCCCACTTCATTGCTACCTTTTAAATTCCAATGCCGTCACTCACATCCTTCATTTCGGGGATGTCAAGGTGGTTGTTTGACAAGAGCTTTATCCAATCGCCAAGTTGAGGTCGGACAGATCATCATCATCTAGACAGGATCTGCCTATTTGAAGGATGAGATTTTTCGGTTCCACTCTTGGATTTCCCGCCGGTCCAAGAAGCCCCTCCAAAGGAAGACTTGCTCAAAAGATGGAATTCATTGAGAGGAAGATTCATCCAATATCTCGCGATCATTTCCTTTTAATTTTTCTTATTCTTGAAAGAGCCATCAAAAACTCAAAGTAGATTTATTGGGATATATTTATAGTGAAATTTTATTTGTGATGTTGAAATCTCAAAATTAAATTTTTCTAAATTTGTATTATTCTTCATCAGATAATTTTGCACCAAAAAATTAAGTCACTTTCCAGCAAAAAATTAGGTCGTTTAGAATGTCTATCTTCTTGCCATCTACTAGCTGCCATCAAGCCACCACTAGGGTCCCATCCCTATCCCTCCTAAATGTCCTTGGCGTGGAGCCTGGCCTAAGGTACCATTCCTAGTCCTTGTAGGAGTGGGATTATTTTTAATTGATACACGAGATTGGATGAGATAAACCGCACCTTCTAATGTCATGCTTAGCTATTCCCAAACACCTTCATGAAATTCTCTCGTGCTAAACTCGTTCCCCTCGCTGTGCTCTCCGCTCGGCGTATCTTGCGATTCCCCCTCGGCTTCCGTGCGCACCTCCAGTCTTCGGAGAGGGCAGGGAAAAGAAGAAGGGAACGCCTACTTGGTGGATGAAATGGGCTGGAGCCGATTTATATAATTAGTTCATTATTTATTTATTTATCTATTCTTTTTTCGCCCTTCTTTTCTTTTGTGTTTTTTCTTACTATTTTCTTCTTCTTTTTTTGATACTTTTACAACCACATAAGCTTGAATTGTTGACAAAGCTCGAGTGCCAACAACATACATGATAACATTAAAATTAATGCTATCGAAAGCTCGACACATTCGTAATTTGGTTGTTTGACAAGCGCATTTTGCATTGATTACAGCACTCCTTGGAAATATTTTTCCAAAAGAGCAAAAAATGATGACAAGGGCGGAAAGAAAAGGCTCTTCCCTTTCTAAAATTAATCAAATTTTAGAGTCTAAAATTCCAATTTAAATTCTATGTTGGCATTACCAACAAAAATGTGTTAAATTGGCACTCTCCCTTCTCCTTGCGAATTCTAATATATATGAAGCAGTTTGAATATAATAATTCTCATTTTGGAACGCAAGCGTGCATCTTTTTCGCCATTGAAAGTCCAGATCTTCTTCTTCATCATTGAAGGTCTAGCTCTTCTTCAATGATGCTCAACACGGTTCTAGGTTCTTTTGCTTTTTCTGAGGTATACTGTTTCCTCTCCCTTCGCTTTTTCGCTTGCCCTTCTTCTTTGGCTCTTCTTCACCGACACTAATCTTTTTTTTTTGTGATCGAGGATCCACCGAAGCCGCCCTTTTCAGCTTACGCCGATTTGGGGTCTCACGGGCCTCCGCGGTGGAGGCCCAACAACGACTATACCTCGGGAAAAACTGGCCCAGCAACCCACCGCCGGGCCCCCCCGCTTTAATCGCTAACAACGCAGGGTTTCGAACCCTTAACCTCCGTCGCTGGAGGAGGGATCTCAACCAATTACGCTGCCCATAGATGGGTTCCACCAACGCTAATCTTCTTCACCATTGAAGGTCCAAATCTTCTTCTTTGTCCTTCAAGATCTAGCTCTTCTTCAACAATGCTCAACATAGATCCAAGTTCTCTCTCCTCTTTGATTTGAGAATAATGTCTGATTTTTTTTTTTTTATCGATGCTTTACATCGTTGAGTTGATGTTGATTCTCTGCGTTTCAGTTGTTTGATTCACGTTTCCATTCATCTTCTTCAAGCAATTGAAGTGAAACGCCCCTCAAAGCCTCTCTCTCGATCCTTTGCGTATTCTAGAAGCTTCTGCCTTGCTGATCGGCGCCGGAATCCGCCGCTTACCTTGCCACATCCAGTGCTCTTCGGATCACGATGTTCTCGCGCGCTTGAGCTTCAAATCTGTGTGCTTCATCAATGGACTCAAGTTTATTGAACCAATAGATTCCTTCAAACCTTTGACAACTTGGAGCCTTGGAGCTTTCAGTTTTCATTGAGCGTGGAAGTTCAGTACATTCTTCCATTACGCATTTGTTGTTGTTAGCATGAACATTGGTCACGCCTGAGATTATATTAGTAACTTTCGATTTAGTCTTGATGATCTCATACTAATTGGGTTGCGGTTCTCACTATCTTGTTGTTTCCTTGTGTCGTTTAATCGAATGCACATCAAGTGTTTGGTGAAATGCCCAAGCAGATTAGTGCGGCTATGTTATTTGTACCCTATTGTCTCCAAATTTGTGGCGGTCTTATATAGATTGCAGCCGGGAGAGTCATGTCGAATTGATAAATGACATAAGATATTTGTAAAGATACTTGAAGGATCGGGTTAAATCTTAGTTATTATAGATATAAGTACATCTACATGGGACAAAGCAATTAAGTTCGTCCTGGGTCTTTTCTAGAGACAATGTTATTTGGTATCAATCAAACAGTTTCGGCAATCAGCTACAAACAAATAGGTTTCTGTAAATGGATTTTCCTTTTGTTCTAATGCTGATAAATCTCCTCTTATGAGATGCTATCCATTTATTTTGAATGATCCGTTTTTCATGCTTGATAATGCCACTCTAGGAGTCTGTAGCTTCCTTTTGCGATTGTCCCTTCTTCCGGCTTTAATTTTTCTTTCATGTTATCTTTTCTGCTGTGTATCTTCTCCAGGTTTTGATCTTAAGAAGGAGCAGTTGACATACATCATCAAAGCACGGCTGTTAAGCCAACTAAATATGGCGAGCAATAATTTTTTATGTTAGGCACGCAAGATTGATAGAGAAATTGTGTGTTAAAGTGATGTGATCAAAGGTAGACATAAGTGGACATTCAAATAACATAAACCTGTCCCATCATCTTAAAATTTAGTGTACCTAGCTTTATTTTCCATACAATCAACTTTGTTCTCTTCATTTCTCTTTTCAATTGCTTGGAGCTCAACATAGAGCGGATGGATCCTAAGCTCAAGCAACACCTACTAACTTCATCAATCAAGTAAGACATAAGACGAAATTCGGATCAATGGCCTAAAATGGTTATTCTCGTCCCAATAGAACATCATATAAATGGGATCGATTCTTTTTATCCCCGTGTATAATCCCACATGTATAAGAATAAAATACAGATTTTCCCCTCCTAACCTCACAGGAATGTTTCCCTGTTTACTTCTTCGAGTTCAGGGCTGTAGAAGCTGCTGCTTTCATTTCGAGTAAAGCATCCTCAAAGCACTTGGCCAGAAAATCAGGGTCGGGGATGATGTCCTTGGCCACCAGAAATTGCATGTCCGCCCTCCCCGCGTAGCTCACCATGTGCATCGTGAGTGCCTGCATGCATCGCCTCTCAAACACCCCACATCAGTCCTGATCAAGATTTCATTCTAGATACCGCAGAAAAAGAAGGAAAAGAGAAAAACGATGAGGCGTGAGTATTTTGGAGCCTTACGTGGGGTAAACTCGAGACGTTCACCCTTATGTACGTGATGGGGTTCCCCCCAAACGTGATCTCCTCTTGCGGCCCAAACATGTTTGAGATGCCGAACGTGGTGTTGCAGAAGATTCTGTAGTTGAGCAGGCTTGCGACCTGCATCAGCAAAAACAGAGACAGATTGCGCATTTGTCAGCTTATTGTCGTTCTGTTTTCCGAATTGCAGAAGCGCGAACTGATCCTTACATGTGCTCCTGGATAAGTCATGGCCATATCCACGATTTTGTAGGAGAAGTGAGCCTCCAGGGATTTCTTCTTCCGGTCCATCATCGACTTAGCTTTTCTCAGGTATTTGAGAGGGTCGCCACAGCTTCTGCTGTAGTGAACGGGGAGGAGGATAGTCCCGAACTTGTTGCCCCACCTCAGTCCCGGGTTGCCTTCCATCAAATTGGATAGTTCCTGGTTAATACCACATCACACTTGATTCAGTCAACTTCAGTTAAAAGGCGAAAAAGGAAGTGAGATCATGAAAGAAAAGAGAAACGAGGAACAGCAGCGAGACCCGCCTGCAATCCCTGTTGTTCTCGCAAGTTCACAATCGCCACTCCCGTTATTCGAGTCCCTTCTTGCACGGCTGACAAAGGCAAATGAGCATTTTTAGTCGTCTGAGATTCGTCATCTTTGAAACGACAAAAATCAGAGTGTATGTGCGGAAATGCTGTTCGTTTTTTACCATTGGGAGACTGGTGGTCCATGTACTTGAACAAGCCAACTGATATGATCCCCAAGAGAACATCGTTAATGGTCTGCATTTGGAGCAGTGAATGAGATTCATCATCATTTGGTATCAGCATGGACTATTCATCATTTGGAGCAGTGAACAAAATGCATTGGTAGTCATGAAATACAAGAAAAGCATGTAGTATTCTTCCTCAAAAGATAAATGACCAATGAATGGAGTATAGGTCGTGCTCGAGAGAGTCGTGCAAAACCCTGGCGAGCACTTGTCAAGATCAGTCGACCCCGGCGGTCAATCGGGCGAACCCAGCCAGCCCCCGAAATTGGCAACAGCGCCTGTTAGGGATCTGCGGTTTCTGTTGCTCTTTCTTTATAAGCTTCAACTTTTCTTATTTTTTGCATTTTAAATGGGGTTGATACCACGAAAAACCTTAAACTTGTACATCTATAACAAATTTACTACAAATTAATTTTTTGACAACCAAAAATCCTAAACTAATCGGCCATGACAAATTTATCTTTATTAATTTCCGTTAAATTTTACTATCAAATTACTAAGTTGAATGATAAGTAACAATTAATGAATGTACCAATTTATGATTTTATCCTCCGTTTGTCACAGATGTATTGATTTATAAATTTATTACAAATGTGTCAATTTAGGAGTTTTGGTGGTTAAATTACTTAGGGGTAATTTTCTCATAGTTTAAAGTTTTAGTTTTTTAGTAAATTTATCATAGTTATACCGTTTAAAATTTTTCGTAATAGTAACCTTTTTAAATATGGTTGTTTTTATGTTACTAAAAAAAATTATAAATACGCAATGGCTCCATTACATCATCATTCAACTGCTTGCCATACCTTTTTTTAAATGAAAAGTTCAATTTGAACAAAAATATTAATAGGGATCACATTGGAAAAAAAAAAAATTGTGTATAAAGTGAAGATTGAACAAATTAGGAAAGTATTGAATCAGCGGTGCTATTTTTCTTTTTGGGTGATAAACACATGGAGCTTACCGCATTAGCGACTGCTGACTTGACCACCTTCATATCCTCCAGCGAAAACCTCGCCGTGGCCAGCTTCCTCGGCCAGAGTTCCACCCCTGCGCCACCACTCAGCGGCGTCGTCCGATCGCTCACCCACATGATCCTCAGCACAAACTCCACTACGAAAACCACCGTGAACCACACCACCTCCAACACCCTCACTACTGCCTTCCACCACTCGCCCCCACCGTCGCTCCTCCTCCTCGTCGTTGATGATGGAGGACCGATCGTCGGTAGTGCCTCAGGGTCGTCCACCCGCCGGGACCCTGCCAGGAACGAGGAAATCAGTGAGATCCCGTCACCAAGTGCATGGTGAATCCGTAACACCATGCACTGGTGGGCCATCAGGAGGTGGACGTCCCATAGGGGCTTGTCGTCGCCCATGAGCCCCGGCGAGTCAGTGGACAGGTCGGCGAGGTACTTGTTGACCGCCGCCTCGTCAGAGAGGCCTTCGGCGATGGGGCCGTGGACCGGGATGACATGGCGGTCAATGTCCACGCAGGTCCTCCTCCAGTGCTCTCGACCTGCGGAGTCCCGCACCAAGAGGCTGCAGAACCTGGGGTGCATAAACATGGGGCAGCTCTGGATCGCCAACTTGAGGGCGTCCACATCGAGGGGTTGCCTCATGCCAAAGGCGCAGTAGATCACCTGGTTCATCTCCTTCTGGAGGAACAGGCGCCCCACCGGTGTCAGGGGCTCGTCGGAGCCGTTCTCCAGGGACCCCATGCCTGCGTGAAGATCGAAAAGGAGGGAATTTTCAGTACGGATGGAATGGCGGGAGAATCACGACAGTGCCGGATCGTACGAAGTCAGTACATCTTGAATGGATAAAAACACGAATCAGAATCTAAAGGAGTAGTCTAAAAATCGAAGCTTTTGTTTGCATGGTGGGGAAGGGGGAGGAGTGCGAGAGTGTCCGATTTATAATTTTCAGGCGAGATTGCGCGAGGCTCTGGCATATATGGATCTTAGCCTGTGCAAGCATCTTTTCGCCAAGCATTTCTTCATTTGATGGTTCTTAAAAACGACAGCTAAAAGAGGCTCTAACACTTGCATGAAAAGGTCGATTACATTGTCGGCGTGCGAAGAAGTCAGTTTCATGAACCTTTTCGGGGTAATCAAAGATCAAACCATTCGAAAGTCAACTTGTTTCGTATCTCTTATGCCATTCTCTTTGCATCTCGAATTTTGTATCCAATGGACCACCTGGATATCAGCAATCTTTCGTGTTCCTACTTTAGTTAGGCATATTTACACGCTATAAGATGAACGGTACCGCGTGCTTGATTGTAAATAGTCCAAATGAAGATCGGACCACCTTGTCCTTTCGTCCCTTAGGATTTTCTTTTGCTTTCAAGACTCAAATTTGCATTGAATGCATGGGACGTTAGGTAACAACTAACTTCTCAAATTAATAGAATCAAGCCAACTCAAACTCAACCATAGCCATCATTAAAGCTGCATTTTGCCATTTCAAGTTTCAGTCAAAATAGGACCATATAGACTAGGATATAAAATATTTTGCTATATCTTATCCACTATTTGATTAATAGCAGTAATAAAATTAAATACTTTCTTATCGTATTATATCCATTATTTGGTGCAAACCTGAAAAAACACAAATGGAGATGGTAAGAATCTTTCACGATTCACAGCTAAAAAAACACAAATGTACATACGAAGATAACTTCCATTAATTATCGTGATTATTGTACTATCTAAATCTTAAATTGTAAATGAGCTTTATCAATCAATCCATGATTATTGCACTATCTAAATATGAAATAGCAAAAGAGCTCATTGCAACATTCTAGATCCACACATTCAACTATAACAAGAAATGAACAAACTCTAGTAACATCAATGCGGTAGATCTGCCAGCGAATGCCAAATCTAGTAAGGAAGCAAATATGATTATTCAACTTCGCAACACTCAAAAGTATAGTGCTTCGACTCTCTCGCTACTTTTGTGCACCTTTAACTTGAACCATAGAGTTATGGAGTAGAATGAGTTTCGAGTCTCTTGCTGCTTTCGTTGACTTTTGACGTAAACCAGAGAGCTATTGAGGAAAATGAGCTTCAACTCTCTCGTCGTCCTCATGAAGTTTTAACGTGATCCAAAAAACTATGAAGGAATCGTGAAGTTTCAACAAAATTGAGAGATACGGAAGAGAAGGAGATATTCAACTTCGCAACACTCAAAAGTATAGTGCTTTGACTCTCTCGCTACTTTTGTGCACCTTTAACTTGGACCATAGAGTTATGGAGTAGAATGAGTTTCGAGTCTCTTGCTGCTTTCGTTGACTTTTGATGTAAACTAGAGAGCTATTGAGGAAAATGAGCTTCAACTCTCTCATCGTCCTCATGAAGTTTTAACGTGATCCAAAAAACTATGAAGGAATCGTGAAGTTTCAACAAAATTGAGAGATACGGAAGAGAAGGAGATGAAGAGTGTAATTTTTTTTTAATTAATCTCATTGCCCCTTTTTTTTTCATCTAATTGGATGATCGACAAAATATCTTTCACCGAAATTCATCTTTGATTTTTATTAAGTGGAGACAAGTTTTGTGGTGATTCCAGAAAAAATGTTGCATCAATGGAACACAAGAGCGTAAGCAAAAACATGAGATAGGGTTTCACTTTTGAGCCAAAAGCGAGTAAGTCCAAATGGAAGATTGGTAGCACAAGGAAGACACTTTAACCCATTAGAGTTTGGGATTTGGGGCTTTTTCCATTGACAAAGCCCTAAATTCGAAATGGGCACTACACTGTCAATTTGTGTGGGAAATTTGAAGAGATTTGGCTTCCTAACTATTCTATGCATGTTGTTTCGATTGATTAAGTGTAAATAGATTCCTTGTTTTTTCTTCAAACAAAGGATTTTATCAATCTTCTCTTTCTGGTGGAAAAGGTGTTAGTGATGTTGGTTTTCATTGGGTTTGTTTTATATGCATATTGTAAATCCTGCTATGAGAATGAGTAATTTGCTTTTGATGACCTCATTGTGTATTGCTTCGCATTTAGCAAAGACCTACTCTAAGGATACTTAACGTTGCATGGGAAGATGATTATTGATTTATTCGAACGGTATGATCTTGAAAGTCCCATTATGATGATGTACAATTGCACAAAAATGCAATCAAGCGTTGAATACTTCTCTCACACTCATCTCTTTCGCCATAGCACCATAATTCTGCAACCCGCATCTCTGCAGCACGACTCTTCCGCAACCTCTCTCTCAACAACAGAGCATTCAAGCCTTTGGCAGTGGCTTTTCGCCTTACAATCGACCACATCTTGTGCTCTCGAACTCGAACTTGCTCTCACCGCCAGATAAAGCTCACTAATTCTCCCTCTTGAAAAAGGTATTCTTCGAAACGAAGCCCAGCTTTGTCATTCCACAGAACACCTTCCTAGCAGACTCGGTTCCCTCCTCCACATTGCAACCGATGTTTTTTAATCTGGATGAATAGCTAGTGGGAGCTCCATTCGTGGATGCAGGGAAGCGTCCGCTGTAGAGAGATTCCAATTGACAGCTTCACTCCCTTTTGGTTTCGTAGAGAGAGAAGGAGACTCTTCTCTGCTCAATGCGCAACCCTGGAGTGGAGATTAGATCAGAGAGAGAGAGAGAGAGAGAGAGAGAGAGAGAGAGAGAGAGAGAGAGAATCGAGACGGAGCAATCGGGAGAGAGAGACCGACGAAGGAACTGAGAATTTTTATTATTTTCTCCTCTATTTTCTTTTCTTTCATCTGTATTTTTTGTTACTTAATTATTTATTGCCAGTAAAAATCCACGTGCCAACGAGGATGAAACTCTAAACCCGTCCTTTACTTACATATCAGTGAATCTTATGTGCCCTCATTTATTCATTAATTGTCAGCTTTTGTAATCTTAAAGCTTCGCGGCCTCTTTCCTCCTTATTGAACCAACAACGCAAGGGAGGAAAAACGCATGGAGACCCTTTATCCTTAAAAATGGACTTGCAACCTCGTCTGAAATTTAAATGAACTGATTGATCGTTTAGTGAATTCGTATTGCATTGAAGCCGTGATCCGACGCTGGACGGGCTTAACTCTTTAATTTGAGCATAAGCGAAAAGTCATATCTGTAACACATTCTGATTGTACCAACTCAATAATGCATGCTCTACAATCAAAGCATTGGGCGTCACCATAAGAAGCACCGGCATAGTTGTCTCAGATTGCGGTGTTGGACCTTAGATCAGCTAGTACTTGATTCGAAGCTCATACCTAATCTTCCAATTCACAATATTGATCGCCAATTGCACACCTTGTACACAAACATCGCGTCTAGGTCACTTCTCATGAGAATCGGACCCTATAGAATTCTCATGAACATAAGTGTGATTCTGTGTGATGCATGCTTCTGTCATCCTATAGTCCTTTGGTCCTCCCTTTTGATTCTTATTTGGTTTACTGTAAAAAAAAATAATAATAATAACACCCAATTGAATTTGGCTTATAAATAGGGTCCTTTCTACGGTGCACTTCGTCATTCATTTTTTGTTTTTAGGCTAAGTAAATCTTGCTCTTGGTCCTATATCATGTCATATAGATGTTTTTTAAATCAATTTTTGCATGAAATCTCTCTCTACATATATATATGTATGTATGTATGTATGTATGTATGTATGTATGTATGTATGAAAAATTTAGTCGAAAAGTGGGATCCTCTAATTTTAGGAAATAAATTCACATGATAAATGACCCACTGCAAATTTTTGGCCTCTTTCCCCTCCTACTTTAAACTTACGTTTCTCCCTCACGAGAAAGTACTCGGTAGTTAGAATGCACCATGTCATAGGCGGACGTGGCATTTTTGTTGAAGTCCAATCAAAAAAATGCCACGTGTCGATGATGTGGACATAAATAAAAAAAATTAGAACTCTCACTTTCTCTCTCTCTCTCTCTCTCTCTCTCTCTCTCTTCTCCCTCCGCCGTTCATAGCCAGCTCCTCCATCTGCAGTCATCAGCAGAGTCGCCGGATCCACATCCAGGGCGACCGTCTATGGTCGAGCCACCCGCTCTGTCATCGCGCCGGCTCGCATTCGTTGCCCGTTCATGGCCGAGCCAGCAACCCGCAATAACTTGCAGCTAGTCCATTTGCTTCCCCACGGGGTCAACCAAAAGTAGAGACTTTCATGTCAATCTCACTTTGAGACCATCAATGGCGTAGCCATTGAAGCACACGACACTGGAGTGAAGGTCCATCATATTAAAAAGACTCAAGGTTGATATCTTTAAAAGGCCATCAAATATGTCTCTGTACAAATCTGGAAATTGGCGCTACTCCAAATCTGTCTAACAACTCTTTATATGATTATACGAAACCAGCAAGCGATGTCAACGCTCGTCCATGGCCATCGTTGATGTCGTTCATCCAGATCTGGAATTCTGGGCGCTCGCAAAAACATGAAAATCCAAGGTCCACGGTCGCCGGAGGAAACTTGGAAATCCAAGGTCCATGGCCACCGGCGGGAGTCATCAGAGCTCACGGTGGAAACACGAGGTCTCTGGCCACCAGCGGAGTTGCCGACGCTCGCAGAGATCTGGAAATCAGAGGATCATGGCTGCGGATGGCTGGGGACAGCGTAGAACGGAGAGAGCAAAAAAAAAACAGAGAGAGTGAGATTTTTAATTTTTAATTTATTCCACACGTGGCATTTTATGATTGGACCTCCAAAATGCATACCACGTCAGCATAAGATGTGTGGTACATTCTAACTACTCAATACTTTCTCTATATCCATTTTTATAATGCAATATTGTAAACTTGAGTCATATAATCGTCACAACACTATACCACTACTATTAATATTACAACCAGGGGTGTGCCCAAAAAAAAAAAACATGGGCCGGAAAATCAAGGGCCAACTTTTTTTGGGCTAAAATAGTCCCAAGCCAGGCCACCATGCCTCGAAAAAAACTTTTGGTTCGGCCTAATATAAGCAATTTGGATTTTAATTAAAGCTCCCATAAACTAGAAATAACGTCTCATTTCCCTTCTCCCCAAGGCTCCGCCATCTTACCTTTTCATGAATACATTGGCCTCAACCTCTGTCATTCTCTCCTCTTATGCTCATTGAGTCATCCAATCCCCGTTAAGCAGCCACCACGGCACCGTTGAGCCCCACCACTCACTATATGCTCGCTTGTGCCATGGTCTCCCTCACACTCCCCCACTCTCCAGTAAGTAGCAAAATAGGTCCTTACTAGCCTGTTCTGATATCTTCAAGGTTTTTGGTTTTAGGACGTGCCATCTGAATTTCTGATGGAAAGTAAAAGGAAAAACGAAAACAAAAAACAAACACACATTTTTCAGATTTCGGGCTGTGCCACAATCGTATTGGGTCTGGGCCAAATGGCTTGGCTTCAATCTAGGCCAGGTCCTCGAGCTAGAATATCCCAAGCCACGTATGTTTTGACGGGCCAAAGAATTGGCAAGAGCCCGCTAGATTCGCATTTTAACCCATTCATGAGACACTTGCTAATTCAATATAAATTTCGATACATTGCACTTGCGAATCCAAATAACTAATACAATGCTAAAAATTAGATGCGATAACATGGATGCATTAAATTACTTCATTTGGGAGCACAAGATTTGCTAAAGTTACACTAAGTGTTTCATAAAAAATTCATGTCATTTTTAAATTTAATACTACATACTTTTTAAATATATATATTTATGCTAGCTCTTTCAAAGAGAATCGATAAAGAAAATGGGATTATATATTCCGGATGAAAACCGGCCTAAAGTTATCCTGTGAAGCAACCTTCACTTATCGCTTCATTCAACTAAACTAGTCACGGGTCGGTCTATCGATACAGAGCATTCATCATGTAACCTTGTGAGTGTCTTACTATTTCTCGAACCCCTCGTCGCTCCTTTTCTCACGTCGCTTCAATGTCTTACCATCAAACATCTCAGTCTTGGTCATAGAGCAATTAATTTGTCCTTTTTGGATTGTAATGAATATAAATATCTTCATAGGATCTCCAATCGTAAATCAATCGCGATAAAGTGTACTACGCATAATTCATATTTCCACAACATCTTTATAACAATTATTTACTATTCTGACAAGAAGAGCAGGTTCGGATTCACAGATATTCTGCAGTCCCCTGCTTCTTTAGGCGCAAAGTTACACGCACGATCTCAGCCGTCGAATAAAAGAAAATTGATGTCAACAGTTGGATTTGGCAAAGACCATTTTATCCTACCGAACTCCACTGTCCCACAACTCGCGCCAAAAATAAATAAGGTGCCCCGTATCATTATTTGCACTGATCAGTGTGTAGGCTATAGTTTGGATTCTCCAGCTTTATACTTTTGAAATGAAGCAATTATCGCTAAAATTCAATGCGGATCCATACTGAAGCACATTGCCTATGGAAACTGATCTTGCATCCATGTTGCAGAATTTGAAACTTCTAAGTTTTCTTCTTTCCTTTTTGCACTTCGGTTTGACTATGATGACTTATTGTCGTGGACTTGTGGCTTTAATTTTTTTATAATAGAGAATTAATTCCGAGAAGTTCCTTGAGAAGATGTGGAAAGGATCTCTAGAACTCGGTGTTTCTCAAGGCTCTAGCCCGTTCAGCCTCGACTATAGAACTAGAAATGCAAAACAATGACACAGTTTTGCCACGGAAAGGGTAGTGGGAAATCACAGAGCATTAGTCCATTTGTCATGTTCACATCATAATTTTTAAATATCAAGAGAACTCCTCTTGATATTATTCAATGAGAGTGCTTAAGACATATTATGATTATGCACAGTTATACAAAAAGCCGATCACTAAAATAAACATAGCATGCAATTTAGGAGGTCTTGTCAAAATGGACTCACGTTTAATGGGCGAATCAATATATTAGTTATTTATGTTTAGAAAATAGATCAGAAATAGGTTTAGAATGTCAAAGTCCAAAATATATGAGTATTAAATGAGATCGCGGTTTACCTAAACCTAATCAACTTTTGTGACTCTCTCTTTACCTTTTTTGATAAAATAGTGGATTCCTCAAACTATTCCAAATTCAAAGAAGTCTAGATATGCCTCACTTCACTCTTATTAAAAATATCAAGACGACGTTGTTTTTCCTTAGTATTTTTTTTATTAGTTTTATAAGTTTATATAGGATTATGCTAACATGTCCCGGCCTGTTGAAATCTTCAGGTTTTGGAATCTCTAGATGCAAGAGCCAAAGCTGTTGCTGCCCTATCATGCATTGATACGCCTGTAGTCGTCTCATGCTCTGCATCCTATAACAATATTGCTTAACTACCATCCATTACAAAGCAAGATACGAGATGATTAAAGAAAATAACTAAGCTGATCGAAGGCTATTAGGAAACCAAGAATTCGAGAAAACAATATTGTTCTACTGAACTATAAAAGTGCGCGTTATCTATCATTACTTTCGAAAATTGATTATCCCTACCTGAAGGAACCAGTACCAGTCAATTATCTTCACCTAAGTTTTGATTATAAAAAAAAAAATCACGGATTGAAAAATAGATTTAGGGGGATAAAAGCAGATACCGCGGTCACGGTGAATGCAGTCCGAAGCTTGTCTTCATCCTCCATCAGAGGAAGTTGCAAACGCTCCAAATCTCCCCCCTTTCATGCTCGCACAAATAATCCCAAAGCGCCATACTTCACAACGAAATGCCATAGCCTAAGGTGCTGCCAATTATAAGATCACCCTCAATTCCGTCCGTCCTCATTGCCGACCGCCACTACAAATCTGGAATCCGAAGCGTCTTACTCTCCGGTATCGCCACGCTTAGATCGACGAAAGACCAATTCGCGAAGAAGGGTCGGCTGAAGCGCAGAACGGAGGATTACGAGTTTCGGCAGCCTCGGCAAGAAACAAGGCCGCTCGCGGGTCTTCACCATGAAGGTCGACTGGAGTTTGGATTTGGGGCTTTTCCGGCCGTCGACAAAAGCCCTAAATTCGGAACGATCGGGCACTGGCATTGTCAATTTGCGGGGAATCTTTCAGCAGAAAATGCAAGCATTTGATGAAGGTCGCTTTTTGGAGTCTTTATCCGATGGAGATTAGGATCTGACGATACAATAAAAGAGCGATTCTCCAGTGATATCAACTTGGACCATCTTCTCCTCTTCAGATTTGAAGTGGTGATGGAAAGAAGATGGCTTTGCGATGGCTGAGCTCACCGCAACGGACGTTACAAAATAAGAAGAGTCTTTCTCTTCTCCCTTGACGACGAGAGTCTCCACTTTAGAATTATTATTTTTTTTTTCAAAGATTAATGATTAAAAGAAAAATTCTACTGGGCCCCAAAAAATTAACAGAAAATACAAAAGGAGGTGGCACGAAATGATCTGGGTCGTACTGGGCCCGACTGAACCGCCCTTCCGCCATCCCTACTTTCCTGCACTCATCTATACACACTCGCCTGGAGACGCTGCTCCGAGAAGACGTGTGGCATTAAAAAAAAGAAAAAAGCATGAATATAATGTACAAGAACTCATGTGTACTCATACGTATTCCTTCACTGTACTAGCTATTATATAGTTTTTGAACATTTTAAAATAATAGTTTTGTGATAGTTATTACATTAAGTTATTAGACTAGACAAATCAATCATATTTAGATATACACATGTTTAAACGATACATATAAATTTAATCATTGAAAATTCTCGATCAATTTACAGTTGTACTCACTCTGCATCAAGATGATGGCAACACCAAAATTTCTCCCTTGCCCCTTTTCTATGAATCTCCTAAAACGTGTCATGAGAGGCAATGCCTTGCCCAAACAAATTAGTCATGCAAATCCATCCTATCAAACCAAAGCCTGCGAAAGCAAGCACATAACAAACTACTCATGGTAATCATATTCACCCCCACACACTAAAACAACTGAAAGAACCCAAAATCAACTTGAATCAGCACCTCCTTCCACTTCGATTTGAGAATCAAAAGGCGAGAGACGACACTTACCTTGGCTTTCCCAGGGATTATGCAACACCACACCATCAGATTGATTGTACCATCGGGCAAAGTCTCTGGCTTCGCCGATGAAACCCATTACAAGGTACGAGAAAAGATGATTGAAGAATAATTACTAAGCATCTTATGACACATACCACAGTCACAATGAAGCTTCTCGTCATTCTCCCTCTGATTCACCATCAAAGGAAGTTGCAAGCGCTTCAAATCTTTCACCTTTCATGTTCACACAAACAATCCCAGTGTTGTACCCCACGATAAATGCCATAGCCTAAGGTGCTGCGATTATAAGATCACCCTCGATTCTCTCTTCCCTTGTCATCTACCTCCATTACAATTTGGAATTCACTTCCGACTATGACATGGTCAGTTATGGATGAACAATTAAAATGCACTTGATAATGTAGATGTAATGCAAAAAGCACACCAACCTTTCCTTGGTGGATATCCTTGATCGCTCCTCGAATAGAAGCAAAGCCTGCCTTGGGTCGGTCCAAGTCAAATTTATTATCTTGGACGTGGAAACAAGTCTCATGAGGCGTAGTATCAGCTGAAAGCGCTCCAAGCGCTATTGCATCGGGTTGCAATTCAATGTTGACTCAACATTGCCAGGGTAAGACAAAGTTTCACCACCGGCCGTTATCACCGCAATTAGGTGGGCCTGAAGCAGCCAATGGGATGATTTTGAGATCTCTGCAGACTCTGCATGAGAGAAGGCCTCTTTTTGCGTCAACAAAGGCCCCTAACTAAGAAGATCAAGCACTGCGTTGTCAATTTCTGGGGAAATTCGAAGAGACGCACGTGGATGGCGATGCTCATGCTCTGTTTTCATCGACAAATCTGATATCATGTTGACGTGCCTGCTCTGTTTTCACTGCGTTATAAATGAGAGGATGTAGTAGAGGGGATCAGTGTTCGTAACCCATGAAGCGTTACCATAGGAGTTCAAAAATAGTGTACGCTATTGTGGAGTCCGGGGACACAATATTAATGGCATTTTGGCTTCAAATTGCCAGGTTGGGATTGAGGACTTTACATTTTTATGCCAGAAAATAGTAGCATAAATGTACATTTAGTTGCCCTTTTCTTCTTTAGTGTTTGCTTGTATTTATCCTGTTTCTCATCGTATATTGGTTCGCAGAATATCCACTTGGCATAGTGTTACTTGTGAATTTGTAAAGAGATAACATTTAGATGAACCGGTAAATTGCGACTCTTAGGTATTTAGACAAATCGTGGCCGGGCCAGCTCAGGATTAGGGGTGCTCGATTCCCACCCAGGAATTGTGAACTAGCACACTTGGTCTTGAAACCGGATCCATCAACATAGTTTTGCAACAAACATGTCCAATGGTTGGCCCACGTTCGTAAGAGGTATATCAAACAAGGAAACTATGTTGATTAGGACTTATTAACACGGCGAACAGTATGTCTAACTCAGTGAGGGTTGACCAATTGTGATTATACGGTTTGGCCATTTTGATGCTATGAACAGGAAAAGTTCAAGTTCTGAAGAGTTACAAGATAGCTTTGTATTATTCTATGACCAATTAAAGTGTATGAAAAGAAGATTGATAACTTCAGTTTTTGACTACATTCATGCGTCTCTTACGATTAATCCTTCATGGCCCTGTAGGAATGAAAAATAGTCGAACCGGAGTGAAATTTTATTGGCCGATTGAATTCTCTACTCCATCAATTTCTATTGCGGGTGTGTCCACGTACCGCAACCATTGATACAAGAATCATCTATATACCTCTCTAGTTGATAATTGATTGATACACCAATAAAATTTCAACGTAGAGGACTTCTATTCTCATTGGACATGTCAATAGTCTTTTTATCTCATGCTTCAAAGTAGAAACCTCTCAAATCAAATATATAAGTTGTGCTACATAACAGTCCGAGCAAAAGAAATTAGTAGCGTTGCTATTTGTATCATGAACGTGTTGACTAGTGCACTGCTCCCAACGCATTTATATTAAACATGCTTAATTTAAAATAATTTAAATTACAATGCAATAATTAGACATACATGAGAACACTAAAAGTTAGTACATTCAAAGCTCGACTGTCTCCTATAGTGGTAGTTTAATAAGTGTATTCTGCAATGATTGATAGGTTCTTTGGAAATATTTCTTCACTAAATCAAATACCATGGTCACACCTTGGATTATACAAGGAGAACCTTTTTCTATTCCAATCCTCGTCAGCCTCACTGTTTCTTTGTCATCTCAGTTGTCATAGATGTTATCTCCTCTTGTGGCATTAACCGGAAAAAGCAACGAAATCAAGCTCCATCATTCTAATTCTTTCCCTGGGCTCCTTTCGATTTTGCCTAGCCTCTTTATATTCCTCCTTATATGAAGAGTATTCCTCTTGAACTAAGCTACTATCAGACTCCCTGTCACTTTGATCCACATATTTGCAGTTCATGGAGGTTGCCATAGTAATCTTGAGAAGCAAGATTACTACTTTCCCTCTGGCCCACTACTCTATCCCATTGTAAATCAATTTGTGATTGCATGTTTGGTGAAATCACACTACTGTTAAGATTATGATGTAATAGCTATTACGATTATAACGTAACTGAGCTATAAACCTATTGCGCTGTTTGAAAGAGAGAGATAGGAGCAATGTGATAGGCGAAGCGATGGGTGTGGAGGTTAGGCAAGCGCAACACACACAAAGAGGGAGGCCACGCCTTTGCCGTGCCCATCAATCAGATTTAAGTTACCACAATTCTGCTGGTAAGTTCCTCATATTCATGTTAATTTAGAAGAAGACCGAAAGGGTCACTTTAGGCTGCTTGCAATGCTGATATGGAATTTGATTAGTCAAAATAGTTTTAGTTTCCCACCTACTTTAAATAGTAAGTCAATCAATGAAAGTAGGTGGGAAGCTAAAACAATCTAGATGCCGTCCGGCACGTTAGCTAGTATATTTGAATTGGAGAACCCATTTTTCGAGGTAATGATGCGGCCAACTTATATAAGGAGAAGCATGGTAAGGTCTTGGCTGTTAATTCACCACTAGATCATCTCAAATTTAATTATGAATTCTAACTATATATCTTGCCTAATATTACATTAATCTAATGATGAACAGTAGTTTCTTTATCAGATTGTATTTTGGTCACTTTATTTGGACCCGATCAGATGTATAAAAAGAAGATTCTTGTGTGTGTGTATGTAGTATTGACCCTTTTTAATTAGATGGTTGAAATGAAACGAAAGAAAGCCGGGTTATGCTCTGTATTTGTCAAGTTTTAATTTTTGATCGGTACATATTCAAGGTGACACTTATACATGTCTTCATTAGCAATTACTAAGCCATGAACCTTCATCTTGTGTGCTTCTCTCATAAGCGCGTGCACGTATAAATGATTTTTGTCTTCATCATACATGGCGGAGTATTCCTCATGGATTCATCAACTAAGACATTATGGAAGGAAGACAAGTAAACTGTGACTCTCAGGCACCTGGACAGATCGTAGCCGGTGGAGTTCAGGTTCTACCGACATGTCCCACTGGGGATCTTTTCTGCCGGCTGGTATCTATCTACGAGAGAAACATGCTGCGAGTAAGAGACATTTGCATGTTTGAGCTCATCCGTCGTGGTTTTTCCATTTTCAAAGCCTCCATTTGCGGTGTTTAGTTCCAGAACTCATTTATGCCGACGGAAATGCACACTGGAAGTATTTGCCTTTTGATGTATCAATTAGAAGTGCAGCACGTTTATGACATTCCTTCTCTGGGGAGTATCTCTCATGTTTGATGCTTCAAGGTTTCACATGCATCGTGGCTCAACTTCAACCTGCTCTTCAGGAAATAATTTGACATGGTTTGATTGTGGATGAGGGTTGCTATTACTATGGAGCAATACTGAAATGATCCTGCTCATCTCATCTATAGTTTAAGAACGAAGGTAGACTTCAAATACTGCCATCCCAGCCTCAATGTCATGTTTCACTCCATTTCTAGTTGGAGGAAATCTTGTGACCATGGCTTTAATTGGTGAGTTACAAATATGGAACTCATTTACATGCCAATTTACTTGTAAATAAATGTCAATGATATTTATATTTATTAATGATTAATTCAATAAAACCGGCTAGAGGAAGTTTCCACCAACTAGAAGGAGGATGTGGCCTATGATCTTGCAAATGGACTCTACCCGACACACGTGCGTGAAACGGTTAATGTAGAGAATTCCTGGTTCATAGGAATCGGATAATGGAGGCTACATTTTGATTTATAAAAATAAATAAATTCAAATGCCTCTTTAATTTGTATCGATTTCCGGACTTTTTCCTTTTGTAGTACAGAATTGGTGCCTTTCTAGGATTTCATTAGACCTTATAAAAATAACAGTACACAATAAGTCAGAACATAAATATTATAAAGCTTAATCATATCGTCTGTAAGAATCTTCTTTAAGAAGATTGCCTACGGAACAGAGGCGAATTTCACAAACCACCTTTCTTCTCCTTCTCCTTGAGAGACACCTGGGAGAAGGTGGAGGTGTCGAGCCAGATATGGCGACTGGTCCTCGTCTTGAGAGTCCTCACTTCTTCAAGATCATTCTCTCCGACACCCTTGAATCCGGAAAGCTCGTAAGTTCCACGTTTTCGCTGTCTGCTTCTTATGATTTAGCACTCTTAAGTGTCAGCAGAGTTTCTCTCATGATTTATTATTGTCGCCCTCTTGCTGTGTACATCAATCTGGATAACTTTCTATGCGCTTGGCTTTGAATAAACCCTTTTTCCAGCGAAAGGAAGACAAGCCCAAAACCCTGAAGAAAAAGTTTTTTTTTTTTCCAATTATACCCAGTAAAAATCATTTTTTTCCCTTTTTTACTTTGAATTGAAGATTGGTTGGCTAAGGATGGTGTTAGACAAAGGCCTTGGGTCTCTCTAGCTTTACTCTAGTCAAATGAAGCGACCATAACTAAAACTCAATTTGCAATTGCCCGCTGACACCCTGCTTGTGTGCAAACCGATCTTTCATCGCCATGTCACAGAATTCAAAATTTGCTCAGTGTTATTCCTTTTGTTCCCTGCACTTTCGGTTTAACTTCGACCAATTAGAGTCCTGGACCTATAAATTTTGAGTTCTTTTTAATAGGGAATTCTGAAAAAATTCTTTGGAAGATATGGAAAGGATCTCTTAAGCTTGGTGCTACTCAAGGCTCCGGGCAATTCAACCTGGACTATATGAATAGAAAAGGGTAACAACGGCACAGTTTGGTTGTGGAACGGGTGGCGAGAATTTATGCAGCATTACTCCATTGGTCATGGTCACCTTGTAGTTTTCAAATATAAAGGGAACTCCACTTTTCACGTGATAATATTCAATAAGAGTGCTTCGGAGATCAGTTTTGAGCAGCATATTGAACCTCGGGAGTGGATTTATTTCACCGAAGAGTGAGGATGTCATTGAAGTTGAAGAGTCAGAGGATTTCGTTCCTCATCAAAAAATGACAGTCAAACCACATTCACCATGTTCTCAGCTGAGTCCAAGCTGCACATTGCAAGATCTCGAAGGTGTGACTTATCTTTTCAGAAGTCATGTTTCTTCTTACATCGCTCTCTTCTTTGTTAGTGCCTTTTCAAGTACTTGAGGAACTTTTCGATAAGCTTGTTTATGTTAACTGATAGCATAATGATTTCGGTAATGCTTACTGTGATTAACTAGTTACAACTTCTAAGGTGAAGCGAATTTTTCATTTGGTGAACTTATCTAAATCTTGATCTCCATCACTGTATTAACTTCCATTCTGCGCTAAATCTTTTTGTACACCTAAATTTTGGCGGTCCGGTTATTTATTTATTATATGGAAATTATGGGATGATTTTATCCCTAAAAAAAATTAATTAATTGCATAGCATATAAATTTAATTGCATTTATTTTTAATTTGCATTTTGTGCATTTATTTATTGGACCGCGCGCCGGATGGGTCGAATTAGTGGTTTTGAGTTTTAAATCAACAGTGGACTAAGTCCATGAAACGAGCAAATTGGCCTGAGCCCGTGTTTTGCTTAATGACAAAAATTATCTAAATGGAGATTTGATGCGGTATTATGGTGAATTTTTGGAAATTGCGAAAATTGTATTGCAATCTTATCTTTAGTAATAGAGTATGAAATCATAAGAGAATATTCATTTTTTTGTGATCACGAGGTTATAGATAATCTTCGTGAAGAGATGAAATATTCAAAAAAAGATTGCATTTGTTTTGCCTATATAAGAGTTAAACACATAGATTTTTTCGAAACATTTACAGAGGAAATTGAAGTAAAGAAGTTTTCCTTCGAGAGAGGAAAAATCAAAAAGTTTTCTGCTGAAAATACGTTAGAAAGAGAGAGCACGGAGACAGAGGGGAAAACGTAAAAGGAGAAGCGGCAGTGGAGGGGATTGATTGGACATTTACTGTTCATTCTCTTCCTCACGTTCGCATCTGCAACCGACCGCCGGCTCCTCCTCGTCCGCACCACCAGTCACCACCGTTGTTCCGCCAGTCCCCTGATCGCGTCGTCCACCGCCGATTCACCTCCCAGCCGCGACGAAGCTTCTGTTTCTGCAGTTCCGCCCTTGCTCCGACGATCTGAGCGTCCCTTTTGCCGCTGGTTGTTGTTACCGCCGACCCGCGACGTCACCGGTGGTCGAGCTGCTGCACGCTCGAGCACTGCCGCTGCCCCTGCTCACTCACGAGATCTGCAGCCGAGCTCCTGCTTCTACCCCGCTCGCCATCTCCGAGCATCACCGCTGCTGCGATCGGACGCCGGAAGCCGCAGCACCCGCCGAAGTTCCGCTCCTCGCCGAGCCCCCTGCTGCCGATTGCCTCGCTCGCCGACTCCCTGCCCTCACCACGCGACGACCCCGACGCTGCTCCTGGTCCGCTCGTCGCCCACTGCCTCTGCCGTCGCCGATCTGCAGCGCCAGAAGCGCCCGACGCTCCTGCTCCGACGCCCAGCAGATCTGCCCCGACGCCAGTAGATCCCGAGCCAGCCTAGCTCCTCCCCTGTTCTGCTACCAGCTCCGCTGGATCACCCTTGCCGGAGCTTCCTTTGCCGAACCAGTGACCCACCATCACGTTGCTGCTCCATTTGGGAAGAAGAAGCAAAGGAAAAAAAAAAAAAAATCCAATTAGGTAGTTCAGTTTTTACTATTTATTATTATTTATTTTGTTTTATTTGATAGCATTCTTTAAGTTATTTAAATTGTAATATCGAATGTCGATATTTATTTTCAAAAATCTTGTAGGCATTATCCGTAGAGATTTTGTTCAAAATTAATGTAATTATTAATTTGATTCGCAAGACGCAGATCAACTTTTTAATTAGATTAATTTTTGGGGTTTGTTGATAGTATTTTAATTGTTAAATCAATATAATTATTAGTTTGATCCATAAGATTTCGGATTAGAATTTTAATTATTTTGAACTCTTTGTCGTGATGTTTAGGGTTAGAGTAATCGTTAATTTGACCGTTATTTTTTTGATTATTTTGATCCTTTATTTGATTAACGTCTTTATTATTTTAGATATAATATTGCTTGTTTTGGAAAAAACATAAAAACACTAAAAAAGTCACACAAAAAAAATCAAAATCTTGCATCAACATGTAGGTTTAGTAAGTTAGACATGTAGGTTTAGTAAGTTAGATTTTTTTTAAGATTACATTTTTAGGGTTGAATTTTTGGAAATAGGTTAGGGTTAGACCTAAATAATTTTTTTTATCCCATTTTTCTTTAAAAAATAATTTTCTAAGATAGGATAGGGTTTAAGTCAAATTAATCCCTAAAATAAATTAGAAAATTATTCATTTTTTAGATAATTTAATTAGGATTTTTATTAATTCCGAATTTCAAATAAAAAATACAAAAATATTAGATACATGTTAATTAGTTTGCATGTCGGGATCATTTAATTAAAAATAGTTTGTTAGTAAAATTAGGTTATGTAGCCAAAATGCATGTTTAATTTCGAGATAAATGAAAACCCAAAAAATTGTTTGCTTGCACATTTAATTATTTTGATGCCATTTGTTTTATTCATTGGGTGTTTAATAATGATTGAGCATCTGTGTGTTCACCTCATTACATGATAGTAATTTAGGTTAAAATAAATTCAAGTTGCCTGCAAAAACATTTTTAAAAATTAAAAAGAAATGGTACCGAAAAGGGCATTAAATAAATCGAAATCTAGTTACCAAATTTTTGTACCCTTAGTCTCTGGTTCGTAGGAGTAAAATAATTCTCTCATTATTTTACTTAGGTGTCTAATCGACTTACCATAAACCAATTGTGGCGACTCCTAGATAATAATCATTTGCATATTAAATATTTGAATCTTAAGTCGCAAATTTATTAGGATTGGAAGAGCTCGAGCTAAGTTTAAAGACTTAGTAGTCCATTACACCCGAATTTTAGGTCACGACATTTTTTTTTTTTTGGTGAAGGTAATAATATTAATGATAATGGACAAAAGTACAAAAGATCGAGATCCAAACAAGCACTCTTAACAAAGGAGCAAGAGTGACGAGGATCCGATATAAAAGCCCGAGGGCGGCAACAAGAAGCAAAAGCTAGGAAGCCAACAAACAAAACGAACAACAGGAATCCCTACCCTCCCCAACTCTCTAGCCCTCAAGAGCTGAAGGCGAAGAACGGAGATGGAAGGAACCCGCAACTACAAGAACAAGAGCAAACTGAAACAACAACAAGCTAAGGAGAATCAGCTACAGAGAAGAAGATCATGGGGTCGAATCCCCACCCCCTTTGCATTCTTCTGTTCCTCGGAGAAGGAAGAACTTTTGTGAATGTGAGCGCTTTGTCCTTAACCACCTTGATTAGGTGATTTTTAAAGGCAGGGACCACCAAGGATTCACCCCTGAAGATAATCGCATTCCTCTTCTTCCAAATGAGATGGCACAAAGCACCGAAAGAGAATCGAACTATCCTGTGGTAAAAATCCTTCCCCATAAGAAATTTCCTGGCCCAAGTGAGCACCTCTCTTCAACATCTATTCCTCCATGGCAAGTTACATCTGGCAGCCCAAAAGAAGGCCAGCGAGGCCGAGATGCGACACTGGAAGAATAGTTGTTCGATTGAGTCCGGTACTTCACTACAAAAGGCACATAGATTAAAATCAATTTGGCCATGATTTAACAACATCACATGAGTGGGGAGACGGTTTTTAGATATATGCCACATAATAAACTGATGGCGAGGGACTATATCGATATCCCAAATCAAAGGAGCCCAGTCCACCCGAACTCTCTTGGCTCTAATGGCATTCCATGCGGATGCGACCGAGAAGGAGGCTGATGGATCGCCACACCAAATAAACTTGTCATTATAAGACTCTAGAGTCGGTAAAGCTACGCCCCATCTGATTAATATCCGAGAGAATGAGTCGCCTAACGAGGTGTATAAGTCAGCAACTACAACATAATCAGGTAGCCGCGTATTGTCCCTAAACGAGGGCGGGACAAATCCATCAAAAGGGCCACATGGAAGTCAGTAATCATGCCATAAAGATACCGACAGCCCATTTCCAATTTTCCACCTAAACGAAGTTCTGAAGTGCTTTCTAAGTTGAAGGATTTTCTTTCACGCCCAGGAACAAGTCCCAGGTTGAGAAGAAATCCAAAAATTCTTCTTTTTCAAGAAAATGGAATGAATCCACCGGCACCACATCGATTCCTTATCTGAGAAGAGGATCCATATGAATTTGAGCATAGAGGCTTTGTTGCAATCTCTCAAATTCCTAATGCCAAGACCCCCTTCAAGTTTCGGAAGACATACATCCACCCACACTACTTTTGCTCCTCCACGGCCAAGAGCCGTTCCCTTCCATAAAAATTGCCTCATAATTCACTCGATGTCCGACAAAACCGAAGCGGGAAGCGTAAATACACTTGCCCAGAATGATTGAATCGAATGAAGAACCGACCGAATTAGCTACAATCTCCCCGCAAAAGACAGAAACGATGCGCCCGGATTGAATCCTAGCCGTAATACGCTTCGTCAATGCAATACAATCCCCCTTATTCAATCTAGAGGAGATAGGTACCCCAAGGTAACGAACAGGAGTTTCCCTTCCTTAAAACCAAATGCCCACCGGATTCTGTTTCAAATAGAAGGGTCACCACCTGCAATAAAAATCTCGCTCTTGTTTTTGTTAGGAACCAATCCACTCCAAGATGAGAATATATCTAAGCCTCTTTTCAGCATGGATACTGATGGCCAGTCAGCTTGACAGAATAGGAAAACATCATCAGTAAAGAATAGATGCGTTAGTTGGACCGGTTTACACCTCCAATAATACCTGAATTCATGATTTGAAGTTTGAGACACCAATAAACCGGAAAACACTTCCATAACTAGAGTGAAGAGGTAAGGTGACATAGGATCCCCCTGCCTCAAACCACGTCCTCCCGAAAAAAAACCATGGAGATCGCCATTTATAGAAATGGAGTATTTAGGAGTCCGAATACAAGCCATCACTAACTTAATGAAATTCTCCGGGAAGTGGAAGGCTACAAGAACAAGTTCAAGGAACTCCCAATCTACTGTGTCATATGCCTTATGGAAATCAACCTTAACCGCACATTTAGGCAAGTATGGATGGAGATGAAACCCCGCAAACAATTCCTGAGTCAAGAGGATGTTATCCCTAATTCTCCTTCCTTTAACAAACGCATTCTGAGACAGACTTATCAAATCATTTAAAACCGCTGCAATACGATTGGCCAAGATCTTGGTAATCACCTTATATATAGTATTACAACAAGCAATCGGCCTAAAATCCGAAACAACACCGGCATTAGGAACTTTGGGGACGAGAGCGAGGATGGTTGCATTTACCTCTCTCGGCCGGCCGATGTGGAAGAAGTCGTGAACCGCCTCCAATACCAATGGACCAATGGTGAGTAAATCAACTAATGCAAAGTTCAAAGTGGCATCATCTAAGCATTTCATTTTTTTAAGAGCAGAAGGGATTGGACAGCCTACATGCAAAGCGAGCCATTCTTAGCAGGCTTTTGGTGGTCCAAGCAATACGTGGCCTCTCCCTAGTCTTGAACTGGCCAGCAAATTTGACTTGGAGCATCCTTTTTTCAAGTTGGTGATCCAGCCATCTTATATTAAACAAAATATTGTGGTAACATTGAGAATTCATCACTATTTTGGCTTTTTTCTTAAGCTGATTGGATTTCTATAGGAAACTACCTACCGTTTTCCTTGGATCTGCTCGATCCCATTTGTTTGGAAAGGCAAAGATCCTCTCTACCCCTCATGCTAGTTCTAAGAGCAGAGACTTGACATTTTGACTTTTGTCCTGTAAAGACTGTTGATTGTGTTGAAGAAATCTTTCCAGAATATTTTGAAGCTGACAAAACGTTTCTATCAGTCTAGTCTGGATATTTGCAGACCGTCAGTTTAAAGTCTGAAGACTTTTTGATCACCGCAGACTCAAGACTCAAGACTCAAGACTTAAGACTCAAGACTTTTCTCTTTGATGATCTTTCGATCCAAAGAAACGAAGGAAATCCGAGCCAAAGTTTATGGTTAAGGATTTAATCCTATCCTCTGGAGAAGATCTCTTGGTTGGATAAATATATCGGATTCTTTTATTTGTAACTAGATCAATTGAAGATCCGGTGGTCGACGAAATATTCTTGGAATGTTCTATTCTTGGAAACCAAGATCCTGATTGTATGAGCGAACATGATTGATGGGCTATCGTCAGGTTCCTTTTATAGCTCGAATGATCTCCTTAATTGATTCCGTCCAACGGGTATATTGGAGGAATTCATTTGGTAAGTGCCAACGGTATGATAGCATAAAGGAGTATAAAAAGGAAGACGTTCTAGTTGTGAAAAAAATGTGATCGATAGAGAAATTCCAGAATCTGAAGCACCTTGATTAGTAGTCAATACAGTTTGAGCGAAATTGTACACACAGAGAGTGTTTATACTTGGTGATACCTTGAGTGAATGTGGTAGATCATCTACACCTAGAAATTAAGGAAGATCAACGCTGTAACATCTCTTTGTTCATAGTGGAATCCAGCCAATTGGCTGTCAGTGCAGAAGAGTGGACGTGGGCTTGAATCAAGCCGAACCACTATAAACCGCTTGTTCAATTCTCTCTTTCCTTTACTCAGTCTTACACTGATTATTATTTATTGCAAATCCCTCAACTGTCTAAGTATTGTGTAATCATCCGAAAAAAATATTTTATATACCTATTCACCCCCCTCTAGGTATTAATACTAGCTATATCAATTGGTATCAGAGCCCGTGTTCTTACTTTATTTGAAGTGTCTTACTTCAGAGTAAAAGATCCATGGCTAGTATGCTGACACCAGGGCTGGTGGAAGGGCAAAGCAATACCAGACCACCCTACTTTGATGGAAATGATTATAACATCTGGAAGAACAAGATGAAAGCTTTCCTACGATCAAAGGATCCTCTGGAATGGGACGTTGTGGAAAGAGGAATCACTCCAACCGCTGCATCGGTCTGCGAAAGAGGGAAAGAAGTTGAAACCAAATGGAATGACTCGGGAAGAGATAAACAAGAGACAAGCACTCGATGCAAAAGCAATTTACTCTTTATATTGTGCTTTATCGCCAACCGAATATAACAGAATATCTTCTTGTGTTACAACAAAAGAAGTATGGGACAGATTACATATCACCTATGAAGGAACGGATCGAGTGAAGGAGACAAGAATTAACATTCTCCTCGGTCAATATGAAGCCTTTAAAATGAAACCAGGAGAATTTATAACCGACATGTTTAGTCGTTTTACAGATATTGTCAATGGTCTTGAGAATCAAGGTCAAAAAATTTCTGATCCCATGAAGGTGAACAAGCTACTGCGTGGACTCTCCAAGGATTAGAATCATATAAAGACTTCAATAAGAGAGACGCAAAGAATTATGCCACTATCTCGTCGACGAGCGATTGGAACTCTTCATCTTATGAAGTGGAACGAATTAATGAAGACGAAGATCCAAGAGGTAAGAAATCCATTGCATTAAAATCAAATGATGATTCTGATGATACGATTCGGGAGATGATCCGGACGATGAGGAGCTTGCTCTCATGATAAGAAGATTCATAAAATTGAATAGAAAATGAAGAAGGTTCAACTCAAAGAAACAAAGTTTCTAAAGACAGCAGACCAAGTCTTTTGATGATGAGGAACCAAATAAAGATGTAGTTTGCTTCGAATGCAAGAAAAAGGGACACATCGAGACAACCAACAATTCCCTCTTCTCAAGAAGAAAAGAGGAAAAGCTGAAAAATTTCGAAAAGCTCTCAAAGCCGAAACACTGGAGTGATACGAGTGTGAAGAAAGTGATAATGAATATGCCAACATATGTTTGATGGCACACTCGCACTCGACTCGGTTCCGGATCGAACTCGGACAAAGCGATTCGAGGTCTCCGTCAAGAAAAAGTAAAGTGGTATCTTGACAAATGGATGTTCAAGACACATGACGGAGACTCAAATTGCTTCATAAAGCTTGTTCAAGTAAATGGTGGAAATGTTTCATTTGGAGGAAACGACAAAGGAAGCATTGTGGGATTTAGAACTGTGAAAATTAAAAATCTCACAATAAGCAATGTTTCTCTAGTGGAAGGACTCAACTATAACCTTCTCAGCATTAGCCAATTATGTGATACTGGCTTCAAGATCTCCTTTCAAGAAGGAATATGTTCTGGAATCAGTAAAGACTTTACTCAGTCTTTCATAGGTCGAAGACATGGAAATATCTACCTCTTAGACATGAATCTAAATGAATCGCAATGCCTAATCTCAATTCAAGATGAAGCAAGCTTATGGCACAGAAAGCTTGGCCATGTCAACATGAAGCAATTAGCCAAAATCTCATCAAAGCAGCTTGTTCGAGGTCTACCCAAATTACCATACCAAAAATCAAATCCATGCACACCATGTATTCTGGGAAAGTAGGTAAGAAATTCATTTAAGCCAATAAATCATGTCTCTACTAATCATGTACTACAGTTGCTGCATATGGATCTCTTCGGACCAACCAGAACCCAGAGTATCGGAGGTAAGAAATACTGCCTAGTAATTGTGGACGATTACTCCCGTTATACTTGGGTATATTTCCTTGAAAGTAAGTCAGAAATATTTTCGTATTTTGAAAAATTTGCTAAAAAGGTTCAAAATGAAAAAGGATGTGTTATCTCTAGTATAAGAACAGATCATGGAGGTGAATTTGAAAATCAAGATTTTACAAAATTGTGTGATGAATCTGGATTTAAGCATGTGTTCTCCTCAGCAAAATGGAGTTGTGGAAAGAAAGAATAGATCTCTTCAAGAAATGGGTAGAACTCTTTTAATTGAAAGTAAAATTTCTTCACGATTTTGGGCTGAAGCTGTTTCAACAGCATGCTATATCATCAATAAAGTCTTCCTAAGACCTATTCTAGAGAAAACCCCTTATGAATTATTCAAAGGTAAGAAGCCCATTGTTTCATACTTTCATGTATTCGGTTGCAAATGTTTTATATTGAAAAATGCAAAAGATCGAGTTGGTAAGTTTGAAGAAAGATTAGATGAAGGCATCTTCCTTGGATATTCTACATCAAGCAAAGCCTACAGAGTCTATAACAAGAAGAGCCGATCGTGGAGGAGTCAATGAATGTCAAATTTCAAGACTCTACACAAGATGAATCCAGTCAGAGTCGGTATGAAGAGTCTGAACCTGCTCCAAACCTTCCAAAGCTTACAACTCAAGAAGTATCTCAGACTTTGAAAGACCAGCTTCAAGATGTTCATGAAGATTCAAATAAAGAAAGAGATCATCATCCGACAAATCAACCAAGAACTCAAGCATAAGTCCAGTCATCCCAAAGATCTCATTATCGGCGAAATTAATGAAGGAATTTGCACCAGATCCAAAAGACGTGAAGAGTCTAGTGCTGTGGCTCTCATTTCTGAAATTAAACCAAAAAGCATAGAAGAAGCTTTATCTGATGAAAGCTGGATCGAAGCTATGCAAGAGGAGCTCAAACAGTTCAACATTAATGATGTCTGGGAATTGACATCTAAACCAAAAGGTAAAACTGTTATTGGAGCCAAATGGGTGTTCAGAAACAAGATGAATGAAAAAGGAAAAGTCGTACGAAACAAAGCAAGACTCGTGGCCAAATGATACATGCAAGAAGAAGGGATAGACTATGATGAGACTTACGCTCCTGTAGCAAGGTTAGAAGCTATCTGACTATTACTTGCGTTTGCTTGTTATAAAAATTTCAGGTTATTCCAAATGGACGTCAAAAGTGCTTTCCTAAATGGATTTATCCAAGAAGAAGTATATGTGGAACAACCACCAAAATTTGAAGACCCAAAGAAGCTAGACTCAGTCTTCAGACTGAAAAAGGCTTTGTATGGTTTAAAGCAAGCACCTCGAGCTTGGTACGACAGACTAAGTAAGTTCTTATTAAAGAATGGCTTTGTCAAAGGTAAAGTAGATACTACCTTATTTATCAAAAAGGAAAACAAAAGCTTTTTACTCGTTCAAATATATGTGGATGATATTATTTTTGGATCCTCTAATGAAAGTCTATGCAAGAAATTTTCTAAGTCTATGCAGGATGAGTTTGAAATGAGTATGATGGGAGAATTAACATTCTTTCTTGGTCTTCAAGTAAAGCAATTGAAGGAAGGAACTTTCATTTACCAAGAAAAATATGCTAATGATCTTGTCAAAAGATTTGGATTGGAAAATTGCAAGAAGACTGATATACCAATGTCAAGTTCTTTGAAGATAGACAAAGATGAAGAAGGGAAGAAAGTTGATCAAAAGCTGTACAGGAGCATCATCGGTTCACTTGTTTATCTAACTGCTTCTAGACTTGACATTTTGTTGAGTGTTTGCATCTCGTGCTAGGTTTCAATCGATCCTAGAGAATCCCATCTCGTCTGCAATACGTATCATTAAATACGTTGCTTCATCTTCAAGCATCGGTCTTTAGTATCCTAAGAAGGGAGACTTTAATCTTTTGGGATATTCGACGCCTTGAGATCTGGCCGGTACTGTAGAGTTGATAAAAGAGTACTTCAGAACTTGCCGCTTGCTTGGAAGTAGAACAATGTCTTGGTTTTCAAGGAAACAAAGCACCGTGGCTCTCTCAACAACGAAGCGGAGTATGTAGCTCTTAGAAGCTGTTGTTCGCAAATTCTATGGATAAAACAACAGCTACAAGACTTTGGGATTGAAGACTCATGCACGTAAATCAAATGTGACAACACCAAATAATCAATCTCACCAAAAATCCAATTCTTCATTCAAGAGCAAAGCATATAGAGATTCGACATCACTTCATTAGAGATCATATTCAAAATGGAGAAATCTCGATTCAATTTGTTGATTCAAAAAGTCAACTAGCGGATATATTCACAAAGCCTTTGGAGAAAAATCAATTCGATTTTATCCGTTCCAGACTTAACATTTTGAAGCTCGAAAAAGTTAAAGTCTAGAGACTCTCCAACCCTCAGACTCAGAAAGTTGATGATCATCAGACTCTAATCTCTCAGACTCTAAATCCTCAGACTCAGACATTGATGGCTATAGACTGTAAGTTGCTATTTTATCTAAACTCGAAAAGGTATGATCTTTCGTTCAGTTATTTTGTAGTCTCCATGAAAAACGAAAACTTGTCTTTTCAAAAGGATTAATTTTGGCAGTTATTGATTTCGAAAAGAGGAATTCGTACACTTTCCTTGTGCCGATTGAACTTCCCTTTTTCAAAACTGAGTTATATATATACAGTTTTCATTTTCCAATCTTCAAAACCCTAAAAAGCATTCTCCTCCCAATCCGATTTCTACTTCGTGTTCATCTTCGAGAAAGTTGTCATCTTTTCTTGGGAAAGCAAGTAAAGGAATCTTTCAGCGACAAGGAAGGATGTCTTCTTCGAGGAAGTCTTCAAGAATCGCGAACAGGGGACCACAGAGGATGAAGGAGGGACCTACCCATTTCGATCTCACCGAAGAGGAAGAATTGTCGAGTCAGCAACAGAGCCCGACTCACTCTCCACCACGTCACTCAACGCCATCTAGCCCACATGATGCGGGTCAACAACCGGAGGAAGAGATAATCGAGGACGCAGACCCGCAAGAGTCCAAAAACCCTCGTTTATTTACAAACTTTACTGTGCGTTGAAAAGTACTGGGACTCCGTTGAAATATGTGGATGATTTTCTCAAAGATAAGCGTTATGGGAATGAGTATATCTTTCTGAGAAAAATGGAGGATTTGGGAATTGCTCCCAAGGGTAAAGCAGAGGAAGCTCTTGCGAATATTCCTAGTGACCCTCGTATGTCGGGACCTAATTCGACTGAAGGAAACGACGATGATAAGATGTTCAGTGATTTTCAACCTAGAATGGGTATTGCTGCAAAGGTGAAGGGACAGATGATGGAGTTATTCAAATCAAAGGAACAGGAGAATTTGTTTTTCGATCTGCTAAACGAGGGGTGATAAACCCCAGGAGTGTCGATTTCGATTTCTTGGATGCCGTTAACGTGAACTTAAGGGAGAAATTCAAATTGCTTCAACTTGAGCAATTTTGCATTGATACAACAGACGGTTATGCACAAATGACTGCGTATTTCTATTCGAATCTCAGCTTCATAGATGCGAATAGAATATCATTCAGTGTTAGAGACCAGGATTATGTGGTAGACGTGGACATGTTGGCGGACATAATTGGAGTTGAACGAGGACGTTATCATTTATTCAAGGATGCGTGCCATCAATATTGTGCTGCACAAAATTGTTATCAATTGCATCAGGCCCAAGTCTACATCAAAGACTGATGTGTCTAATTCTGAAGCAAAACTGATGTACGCAATCAACTCAGGGAAGAAATTCTCTCTCCCTCACACTATTCTCTTTCACATGTACATGAGCAATGTCAAAGGACAATGGTCAATTGCCTTATCCAGTCCGGTGACCAAGATCTTCGAGACACATGAATATTGAACCGCCACATTCACTTTGTGTTCGACGTGCGATAAGATGGTGGTAGGTTTAAAGATGTTGACGAAGATGCGTCGAAAGAACTTTCCAAGGCAATGGAGAAATTCAGAGTGAAGATTCCAAAGACTGTCTGCTTCAAAGAGAAAAGGAAATGAGGCCATTGGTGCTCCATCCAAAAAGAAGAAAACACTCATCTTGGAGGATGAAGATGAGGAGGAAGATCTCACAATCACGCCTTGATAAGAACCGGACGTTACGTACCTCAATCGATTTAACTTCGGAAGAAACAGAGAGAAGAAGAGGAGCAAGCCAAGCTTAGAGAAGAAGCAGGGGGGCGAGAGAGAGAAGGAGAAAGAAGCTGAAGAAGAAGGTGAAGAAGAGAAAGAAAAGTCTGCAGCGAATGCGGAGAGAAGGATAATCAAGAAGAGCATGATCATCACTCTTCCCCTTTTGAGGTCCTAGAGACAGGGGGAGTTGGCGAGAAAGAAAGGTCCACATCTCATGCTGCCAATAGTGAATGTCTAAGACAATCTCCAGCAGACCCAGAAGAGTTTCAGGCTTCTCAATTGCCTGAAGAAGGACACGATACGTCAACTCCAAATCTACAAGATTATACAAAAGCACCATCATCTGCATTCACCCCATCTGAGAAAGCAAATGCGAGTACGCAGACGGACAATTCTGCAGATTTTCGTCGTATTCTTGATATTCTTTTGGAAATGCGTGGCCAAATCTATGCTCTGGACTGTGAAATTCAAGCCATAAAGAATGCTGGACAAGCATCTTCAGTTACCCTGGAGGACAAAATGAAAGACCTCGCTCTACAACTTCAAGCCAATGCCAAAGGAGAAGAGGTAGCTCATCTAAGGGAAGACTTGAAGAGGCTAGAAGGCATAGTCCATCAATGGGAGATTTCCGGATCGTGCACATTCCCAAGCAGACCTGACGATTTTCTCACCTTTTTTATGTTGACAAAAAGGGGGAGAATTGCAAATTTGAATGAACTTTAAACTTGACTTTAAATTTGTTTTTGTGGTTATGTTTGTTTTTGAGTATGACTTAACTTGAGTGATCTGAATTGGCTGTGGATTTTGATGCTTGACTATCTGCATTTATATCAAGTGTTTTGTCATATGGTATTACTCATGAAAGACTAACCAATTTTCTGTGGATGCAGAGTCTGGTTGTTCTATTAATCTTTATGAGATAGCCGTATTACTTGAGAAATATTTTTGCAGGTCAAAGTTGTTCAAATCTACAAGAAAGTTTTGTCACCATCAAAAAGGGGAGATTGTTGGAGAAATCTTTCCAGAGAATATTTTGAAGCCGACAAAATGTTTCTATCGATCTAGTCTGGATATTTGCAGACCGTCGCTTTAAAGTCCGAAGACTTTCGATCACCGAGACTCAAGCACTCAAGACTCAAGACTTAAGACTCAAGACTTTTCTCTTTGACGGTCTTTCGATCCAAGAACGAAGGAAATCCAGAGTCGAAGTTTATGGTTAAGGATTTAATCCTATCCTCTGGAGAAGATCTCTTGGTTGGATAAATATATCAGATTCTTTTATTTGTATCTAGATCAATTGAAGATCCGGTGGTCGACGAAATATTCTTGGAATGTTCTATTCTTGGAAACCAAGATCCTGATTGTATGGGCGAACATGATTGATGGGCTATTATCAGGTTCCTTTTATAGCTCGAATGATCTCCTTAATTGATTCCGTCCAACGGGTAGATTGGAGGAATTCCTTTGGTAAGTGCCAACGGTATGATGGCATAAAGGAGTATAAAAAGGAAGACGTTCTAGTTGTGAAAAAAGTGTGATCGATAGAGAAATTCCAGAGTCTGAAGCACCTTGATTATTAGTCGATACAGTTTGAGCGAAATTGTACACATAGAGAGTGTTTATACTTGGTGATACCTTGAGTGAGTGTGGTAGATCATCTACACCTAGAAATCAAGGAAGATCAACGCTGTAACATCTCTTTGTTCATAGTGGAATCCAGCCAATTGGCTCGTCGTCGCGAAGAGTGGACGTAGACTTGAATCAAGCCGAACCACTATAAACCGCGTGTTTAATTCTCTCTTTCCTTTACTCAGTCTTACGCTAATTATTATTTATTGCAAATCCCTCAACTGTCTAAGTATTGTGCAATCATCCGAAAAAATCTTTTATATACCTATTCACCCCCCTCTAGGTATTAATACTAGCTATATCAGATTGGAGTAACTAAAACTACCATATCAATCTACATTTTGCTTGCTTGCTTGAATAAGGAAATGCTTCCCCAGTCTTTCTTTACCAAGCATGGGTTGTTCAAACATGTGTGGGCAGATTATTCCTCGTTGGTTCATAGTGCAGCACATTTTGAAAATCAAGGAAATCGCAACTCTCAAGCATTCAGACGGATCATGGCCGATGAAGCCTAGGAGCTATCCATGTGGGGCAATGCTCTCTTCTGGTTGGATCGCACTTGTGAGAGGAACTCGCTTGCGCACGGGAAATGTCTACGTGTTCGCGCTAATTGATAGGGATGATAATGTGTTCAAAGTTCACATTTTCAGCAGAGCAGGTAGAAACTTGATTTACGTTCTTTGAGTGAAACTTTAGGCTGGTTATGGCATGACATGACTTCTATGCTAAAGATCTTTATAGTCAATTAAAGAAACATTTGCAACGATAATGTCTCTTAAAGTTCTCATTTTAACTCCAAGCGGGAACAAACAATCTAAGTCGTCAAGGATAAGGCGTTGACCTTCAACCATGTTGTCAGCACGCCGAGGAACAGGAGGATTCAACGAAGTTGGGGACTTGATCTCTCTATTCTTAAAGTTCTCATTTTAACTCCAAGTGGGAACAAACAATCTAAGTCGTCAAGGATAAGGCGTTGACCTTCAACCATGTTGTCAGCACGCCGAGGAACAGGAGGATTCAACGAAGTTGGGGACTTGATCTCTCTATTTTCTCTTCCGAGGTGTCAAATCTTTCCCTGTAATGTTTGCTTGAGGGTTGCTGCTGTTTTGGTTTTCCCCTCTCTCCTTTTACTCTCGACACCCTTCCACTCTTAATGACATGTTTGTCACCATGAGTGCAAGTTTTGTTGGTGCCCAGATTTCCTTACTGTAAAGTTCCCTTTGGTTAAAAGGCACTACTAATCTTACCTTACCAAAAAAAAAAAAAAAACAATCTAAATGCAGAAAAATCCATTCTGAGCAGGTATTTCGCAATCCTACTCCTTCAACGCCTCTCATTACTCTTGAGCCAACAAATTTGATTCAAAGTATCCCTTCTTCAAACTGGTAATACAATAGTTTCCTTTAAGAAAATGGTACAATCTCGAGCCTGATCCATCACTGCCATATCTCAAGTTCGATTATGATCTATATCTAATCTTGCCTCAATATTGTGTTTTCCCTGTTTGTTTTGGTTTGTATTGGGAACCATATGACGTGCTAGTTTTCCTAAAGTTATTGTGAGGCATCCCAATGGTGGAGCAACGCAGAATCAGGAAAAAAAGAAGAAGGAAAGACAGTAGTAAAGACTGTAATTAAGCCGGGACTATCCATTCACTTGGATATCCTCGACAAGCTGCTCCATCACTATCTGAGTCAAAAAATGGACGGTCACTTGAATTGAGTACTAACCTAAAATGGCAATTAATGGCAGTTATTTGTTTGAGAATGCTTTTCACATTGCAGGTTAACATTGATGGCTTTCGTGAGCCTCTTAAGACTGTCGACTAAAGCTGGCCTTTTGTGCTTTCTTTCCAAGATCACATGCTTACGTTGTTGTCCTACTTTTGACATACATTGGTTGTTCAAACGTCTCCCCATGTGCGGCATGTTCCTGGTCAATTCGCCAGGCAACATATTCAAAGCAACAAGAAAGAGAGAACTCTTAGGTATTCAGACAGGTCATGCCCAGTGAAGCTCTCAAGATATATGCTGGAAATCCGAGTGTTCTTCTTTGCTAGTTGGCCTGCATTTGCAAGAGAAACTCATTTGTGTGTAGGAAATGTTCGCGTGTTTGAGCTGATTGATATTGTGTTCAAAATCTCCATCTTTGGTAACGGTGCTAAGAGCCGGATTCACGTTGATTGAGGTGATCATGGGACGTGTTAATTTAGGCCGTTCACAGCATTGATATGAATCCAGGATTCCTAATTGTGCCTCCTTTATTCAGCTGGAAAATCAACGGAAAAGAAGACTCTAATTTGTTCATGATTTCTTGTTTTTTGGTGCTAGTTTCAATCCTGTGCTTCCATTTTGGCGAGAATCCCTCAGATTTGATGCTTTTTTGAGGATTTTGGTTGCTGATCTGACCTAAAGGGTTCATATGTATTTTCTTAACATCTTTTTATTAGGTGTTAAACCAAAGCTTTTTGTAAGAAAATAACAATACAAAGAAAGCAGTCCATGCGTTTGCTTTTTGCATTTTTGCCTTTTAGCCTATGAACATTATGTTTATGTTTTATGGCTAAATGAAAAAAATGCATAAATAAATGTTTTGAGAAAGTTGCATGGGTAAGGCTTGATTGTACATGATAAATTCTTAGGGAGAATTAATTCAGTTTTTTTTTTTATTATTATTATCAATTGAGTCTTAAAACTTTTATATTTGTGTCAATTCAATAGATTCGGTCAATTTTAACCGAAAATTGTTGATATGAATGCCAACTATCCTACATGGTGGGACATCCTACATGGCAAGACTGTTGTTGACATAGATAATTTTTAATAATATTTTAATATATTCTCATTTTTTTTTTCATTTTCTTTCTCTTTCTTTTTGTTTTTTCTTTTCCCTTCCCTTCTCCGTTGGGCAAGGGCAAGCCTTGCCAACTCGACAATAGTATGAATAAGAAGAAAAAAAGGAAAGAGGAAAAAAAGAATAAATAAAAATTCAAAAAATATTAAAATATTATTATAAATTATTTATGTTAGCACTAGCCGTGCCATGTAGGATTGTCGATGGCCATAGATTGAATTGACACAATTATAAAATGGTTATGACTTTATTGGTAAATAAAAAAATTTAAGATTAAATTGTTACAATTATAATAGATTTATAGCTGTTTTTCAAGTGGAAGTGATCTTTAATAGAAGGACACGCCCACCACTCTATTGGAGGAGCCTTATTCAATCTACATGAATGTAACATAAAACTGCATCAGGTTTATTGACAAAATTGAGAGATTAATGTTAAGAACCTATGAACTCATTTTTAAGTGTTAACAATCTTAAGTGCTAAAATAGAAAGAAAAAGATGTTTGGCAGTCACTAAATATCTATAATTTCTTTCCAAACATAGAATTGCAATCATAATGGGTAGGGTCTAACCATATAGTTGGCAAGATTCTAATTAGCATAAATTATTTCTTCCACTGAACAAATTAAGTAACCCTTTTTTAAGTTAATTGAATCTTTTAAGTCAACTCTATTTAGAGTTGTTTAACAAGCTTAATATAATAAAGTGCTAGATTTTTAATTTCAACACTGGCTACCAAGCAGGTTGACAAGTCAAAAGTTTGGCTATGACGTGTTCTTTTTCTTTTTTCTTTTTAAATTACTATTAGGCTATCAAGTGGGTTGACCGGTCAACTCTATTTAGAAAGGTTTTGTGTTGATGGTACTGGTTAGGTGCTGGGTCAAGCCGTACTTGGCCCAAGTTGACACAGCCCATATGTTGTCCCTACTTTTCCTAGTTATGTCCTTTAGTTTAGCCCATTTAGAAGTTTGGATATGATCTTAGAGTGCATTTGGTTCGATTTTCAAGAGACTTTCACCTTCAAAGTCCCTCGAGAAAATGCTTTAGACCGTTTGACAACAATTTTGAAATAGCTTTCAAGTGAAAGCTAGCATTGGAAAATTTGAAAGCCCAATACTAGTAGGAACTAACTTTGAGCTTTCAAGATTTGATCAAATACTGAAACTTATTTTTTTTTCCAAAACTATCTTCACTAATTTTCAAATTTATGATTTTGCCATCGTTATTATTTTTTTAAAATGCCAAAATAATGCTAAAAAAATCAAATACATTTTGGTCTTTTAAATATATATATATATATATATATATATATATTAGCATATATATTTGATTTTTTTGGCATTATTATCAAAATTTATTTTAAAAAAGTTATAAACATAATTTTTTTTCAATTTTAAACAAATAAAATTTAAAAATTCCGACAAAGGGTTTGGTCTTTTAAAAAAAATTATATATATATATATATATGTGTGTGTATTTTATTTTTTAGCATTATTTTCAAACTTATATTTAAAAATTTGCATACATTATTTTTTTCAATTTTAAACAAATAAAAATTAAAAAATTTCAACGAGGGATTTGGTCTTTTTAAAAAAAATTATATATGTATTTGATTTTTTTAGCATTATTGTCAAATTTTATATTTAAAAAGTTGCATGCATTATTTTTTTCAATTTTAAACAAATAAAAATAAAAAAATTATGATGAAGGGTTTGGTCTGTTTAAAATATATATGTATATATACATGTGTGTGTGTGTGTGTGTGTGTGTGTGTGTGTGTGTGTGTGTGTGTGTATTTGATTTTTTAGCATTATTTTCAAACTTATATTTAAAAAATTGCATACATTATTTTTTCGATTTTGAGCAAATAAAATTTAAAAAATTCCGATGATGAGTTTGGTCTTTTTTTTTTTAAAAAAAATTATATATGTATTTGATTTTTTTAGTATTATTGTCAAAATTTATATTTAAAAAGTTGCATACATTATTTTTTTCAATTTTAAACAAAAAAATTAAAAAAAAAAAAAAAAAAAAACTAATACTAATCACCAAGGGACTTTTCAAATGTGTTTTCTACCAAACGGCATTTCTTTCAAAGTTGTTTCTCAAAACATAGTTTACCAAACAATATTTGCATTTGCCTAAAGTCCTTAGGCTAAACTGTTTTACATTTTCCCAATGGCTTTTCAAAATACTGAACCAAATGCACCCTTACTCGCCCAACAAACGAAAAGTTATAATCTAATGTACAAGAACTCCTATGTACTTGTATGTATTCCTTTGTTATCTTAGCTATGTTAATGTTTGATCATTGTAAAGAAAATATTTTTATAATAGCTATTACACTAAGTTTAATATTACTGGAGAAATCATAATGTTTGGGTATGCACATAATTGGACCGTACAAATAGATGTTTAATTGCTAGAACTCAACCACGAATAATATGCTAACAAAAAATTAATTTATATACACCCACTTGCAAATAATAAAAAATTGATATTATATTGAAGGAAAAATCTAATATTGTTTTGGAGTACACAAGATTTGTCATATATTTAGACATATTAGTTACACCAATTGTTTCGTAAATACACATCAATTCATAATTTAACACTACACAATCTCTTTATGTCTTTACCTCATAAAGTAACTTGGACTATGTATCTTTTAATCACATGACATTTATCTCATAAGTTTCACAGCGCAACCAATTGTTGAGTTCATGAGATTTTATTGTCCGTAAATGAAAAGGATGCTATGATTTTTGAATCTACACATGGAATGATTTTATATGAAATAGAGATAAGTGCAAGAGAAACTACAATTTTTTTTTTTATTGTAAGTACAATCAAATCATAAAGTTTATTAAACAAGAATAACCAAGTGGTTTAGTTAGTTTCGTCAATTATGACTATAGAACAGACCACTTTTAAATATTTTCTGAATATGTAGTGTCAATATAACGCCAAGCAGGTGCAATATCAGCAAATAGCCCAGAAACTTGTAGTAAATATTGAGAGAGAGAGAGGTGATGGGGCCAACATTGCAGCCCCTCGTGCCTTGATCAAGCTGATGGCGAGGGTTAAAGGTAGCCGCCTCTTGCCTGCTCGTCACCACCGACGAGGGTTAGCCTTGCCAAGGTTGGCTACACAGAGTTGGTTGATCCTAGGTCGTGTTGACTGGTGTGCTGCATCAGTACTAACTTGGTGCCACATCAATCTCAACTTAAATGAAAAGTATTTGGAGAGGCCACATTGAATTATGGTAGCTCAAAATGGAGGAGAAAATGAGAATTAATTGATCATTTTTAAAATAACTTTTAGAGTTCGATTGCATTGGTTGAAATTTTCAATTAGTTTGTAATTACACATGGCTTGATAGCGCATTTTCTACAAATTTTATGTCAGTGATATAACTTCACTTGGTAGCGTGTTTTTTTTTTTTTTATTCCCGGTTTGATAGTGTGTTCATTTTTCCTTTTTCATAGAACCAATCCTGATAAAGTATACCGTGCGTGGTTTAGGTATTCACAACATCCTTTTGAACATCATTATTCTGAAAAGAAGAGTAATGCACAAATTTAATTAACAAAAATTGATATAACAAGGCAATGGGCTTTTTTAAGGCGCCGTGCTTGTTTGGGCGGCTAAGAAACGTGCATGATCTAAGCCGTCAGATAAAAGAAAACCGATGTCAATTGTTGAACGGCGAAAAATCTCGACCGCGGGATCAAGATGAATTGATGTCAACTGTTGAATTTGGTATGACAATTTCGTCTTGCCAAACCCCACATCATCATCATCTCACTAATCATAGTGGAAAGGACACATTTGATTCTCTAGCTTTATTCTTGTGAAATGTGATGGGAGAACAGTAACAACTTAAACAATATCATATTAAGGTAGCTGAATAGAATGATCTTCCCTCTTGTATAAACCTAATAGGAACCAATCGGTCCACCCAAAAATCTTCACTATCAATAAAATGGGGTGAGCAAAATTATTCTCTAGTAAATACAAGAGGTACATAGTAGCAATGACTTCAAGAATATCATTATTGGCAATATACATAAATTTCATAAGAAATTAACGATAAATATGACCAAAAAAGGCAAGTTTTGATCAACCCACAAAAAAATTGATATAGGGAGCTTCAAACGAAATTCAAATTGTTCAAATTAGAGAAGAGTTCATTACGAACATGCTGAGAAAATTTCAGCTCAATTGGATCAGCTTGATGTAAATCGGACTAATCCCAAAACCCCGGATTTTCCACTTTCTATTTGTGTTTTATTACTGCAATTTTGCTAACTTCTTTGCGGCTTGATTCAGTGATGGTTGTCCTTTGAAGGAAGTTCTCAATCTCTATCTAGTTGTGTTCAATGTTCGTGCTGCATGTATATCTACATGCAGTCCACATGTATATTTACGTGCAATCTACTTGTTTGACCTACATGCTGCATGGAGGAAAGGTATTCGTCCTTTCCCTTATTCAATTGCACAAAACTTACCCCTTTCCTTTGTCAATTTTGGCATCTCCACCTTCGCTGCCCTACTAAGGCAAATCTGGAAGACCCGCAACTCAGCGGTGTTCCAAGGGAAGAAGTCCGATCCACTTTGCACTCAAGCAGAAGCTCGAATCACAGCAAATCTCTACATGAAATGGTTCGCCAAGGGAAAGAAAGGAATCAACCGATAGCAAACAGACCCTAGCAACTCAGAAAATTGGAAACCACCTGACCCATAGATACTGAAGGTGAATGTTGATGCGTCCTGGTGCAGCTCGACATCAGAGGGCTCGGTCACGGGAGTCTGCCGGCCTGCTGCTGGGCTCCTTGTTGCTGGTTTCGCAAAGAAAATCTTGCTTCGACCGCCTGGGTTGCAGAAACCCTCGCCATGAGAGAAGCCCTCTTGTGGGTAAAGGAAGAACGGAAAGCACGAACTGATCTCCAACTTGAACTCCTTGCTGCAACTGATCTGCAAGTGCACGTATCTTCTGATAGCCTCTCTCTGGTTGAGTGCTTATTGGGTCGAGAAGAGCCCCTTGGCAGGCCCATTCGATTGTAGCTGATTGTACAGGTCTTCTGGCCGAGATGAGTGGCGTTTCTGTCTTCTATGAGTCAAGAAAGTTCAACAAGGCCGCGGATTGGGTCACTAAAGCTCACCAAGCCATTTCCCTTCCTAGCAATTGGGTTTATTGTCCTCCTCAAACCTTAATCTCCTTACTATGTTTAGACTTTTCAAGTAATGGTGCCCTTTTTAGGGGTTAGTAATGATATTCACTATCCTCCGACAAAAAAAAAAAAAGGTAGTCCAAGGTGCAAGCAATTTTGGCCAAGTATGGTATGACTCCATGCCATTACGATTGAAGGAGGGAGAAAGACTAGGCTTCAAAAGGGCTTTTAGACCTAACGTTTACAGCCGAAATGGGCCAAGGCTTCAAGTGCTTGCTAGGGTCTTATTAAAAAACCATCTAATTTGTATCACAATGACTAAAAATTCTTGTATAAATTGAGAGTCAGGTCACATATCGATGAGGTTCATAAAATTGCGTGGTTTTATCTAAAAGTTATCTCTAATTTTCAAATGGAAGAATGTGGTTGAAGAATAAGAACGTGGGATTATTCAATTTGGATGTTTTCATTTAGTCATGACATTTTTTTTTGTTAGAAAGTATTCATAACCTTTACAATAGCCATAACATTTATACAGATTAAGGAGTAATTTGATATTCTAATCTTACAATTATGGTTGGCAGAAAAAAAATCAAACAATTTCTAATTTTCCTTATGGACTGAGTTTTATCTTTCCATTTAGAGGGATGCTCTAAAGGGTTTTTTTATCAACAAATGTGTGAAAATTAGGAAGATGGTCCATGAAAAGTCAAGAGTTAATTTCAACTAATGGTCAACATTATTTGCAAATTTGTGTAATAGGCTAAGTCAAGTCTAATATATATATATATATATATATATATATATATATATATATATATATATATATATATATATGTATGTATGTATGTGTGTGTATATATATAACATTGCTGTTTTATTGAGTGTTTTTTTTTTTTTTTAATTTAGAATGTTACATTATTCTGAAATTTAAAGTGAATAGAGATAAAAAGTTTCTACTTGATTATGGCATTAAAAGAAGAATATCAAACAAGGTCTAATTTACGACATGAATGAAGTCTCTATTTGGCACATAAGAAAAACTTACCAACAAAGCAATGAGTCCGAATGCAGGGTCGTGCAAAAAAGCACAAAAGTGAATACTAAGATTGTTCCTTACGCAACTCAAAGCAAAAAGCACAAATAAGGAAAAGGTAAAGCGCCTTAACATGCAGAGATCTTAGTCTAAACTTTTGTTTTCCATGACACACTTATTAAAATTATCATTTCCAAGAAAGTAGCCACTCATTATCACCAAGATAACATGATTAAAAATGCAATAATGTGAATAGACTTTAGATAGTGGGGTGTTCCATCTCCTTTTTGAGTCCCACCTTTAATAATGATTCTCTATAAAAAAAAAAAGCTAAAGAGACGAAAGTGTTAAATATTCGTAAATGGCTTAACATAAGAAGCATCACGGGCAAGAGTTTTTGCTACAGTGTGGAAATAAACCAATAGATTAATGACAAGCCAAGTTGGTATTTTCAATTTTTGCAGTTGACATCGCTTCTGTTTTGTTCTATGCCTCTTTCGTGGTGAGTTTATCATTGGCAAATTTGTGTAGTAGTCTTGTTACAGACGGGTCGTGTTCGACCTACCAAGAATGAAAAGGACAATAATTAGACTCTGAACCTGTAATTTTTTTTCTCTAGATGTCCCAATGTACTAGAATCTCTGCCTTTTCTTCCTCAAAAGTCCCGGGTATCATCAACAATTGATGGAAAATCCGGATTCGATGAAGCCCCTTCCTTCCGCGAATCCTTGATTCTTATTTTGCTTAAGGTTGTCCGAGGTGGGAAGGAATCATGACCAAGCATGATATGATTCCATGCCTATTATGAGGAGGGGGGAGAGAGGCCAGGCTTCACCAGGGCATTCTGACCTAACCTTCAGAACCGAATTGGGCCAAGGCTTCGCATGCATCCTAGGGCCTTATTAACAATCACATTAATTCATACTGTGATGGCTCAAATTTCTTGAAATTTTGAGTCAGGATCCGGTTCACAAAATTCTGTGGTAGTATCGAAAAAATCCTTAATTCCTAATTGTGGAAGAATGCCTTTAAAGAATGAGAATGTGGGCCTATTCAGTTTGGATGTTTTTGTTTAGTCACAACATTTTTTTTTTGTTGAAAATTAGTCATAACCTTTACAAATAGTCATAATAAATATATAGATTTATGAGTAATTTGACACTCTAATGTTACAGTTATGGTTGGCAGAAAGATTAAATAATTTCAAATTTTCCTTTTGAACGGAGTTCTTTTTTTTTTTTTTTCACTTAAAGGGATGATTTGAAGGGCTTTTTTGTCAACAAATGTGTGCAAACTAATGGTCAACATGATTTAGATATAAGGCTCTAAGTTAGCCCAAGTCTAATATGTCAATAGGGAGGACATCGTCGAAAATTGTTGTTCAATAAACATATATAACACGGCCATTTCACATTTAATTGAGTGTTTTCTTTATTGCTGATTTACAAATTTACGTTACTCTAAAATTTAAAGTGAATACAGATACAAGTTTTCAATTGATTATGGCATTAGAAGAAGAATATCAAACAATATCTAATTTATAACATGAATGAAGTCTCTATATGGCAAATAGGAAAAACTTACCCGCAAAGCGGTGAGTCAAAGGGCAAGGCCTGCAAAAAAGCACAAAGCATTAAAGCACCTTAACATTTGCAGATCTTAGTCTATACTTTTGTTTTCCACGGCAGCCATGCATTATCTCCAAAATCCCATAATGAAAGATGCAATAATTTGAATAGACATTAGATAGTGGGTTGTTCCATCTCCCTCTTGAGTCCACCTTTAATAAAGGAAAAGGTAAAGTGCCTTAACATTAAGAGATGTTAATCTAATAGCACAAAATCCTTATTATAATTATTATTTTCAAGAAAGCAGCCATGCATTATAACCAGAATCTCATGATTAGATATGCAATAATTTGGATAGACATTAGAGAGTGGTGTCTCATCTCCCATCCTAGTCTACCTTTATTAAAGATGCTTTATAAAAAAGCTAAAAGGACACATTGACTATTTGTAAATGGCTTGGCCTAAGGAGCATCAAAAGCAAGCGATTTTTGTTACAACGTGGAACCAAACCAATAGATTAATTATTAAAAAGAAATGGATACCCGTCGGCAATTTTCATTTTTGCCGTTGAAATCGCTTCTGTTTTGTTTTGTGCCTCTTTTGTGGTGAGTTTGTTCTAGTGCACTTGTCTAATAGTCTTGTTTTAGATGGGTCCGTCACTTGCTAGTGTGGGTGTTGGGGCTTGCTTCTATTCACTGCTATTGGTAGATTCAGTCATGGATTCTTGATTTTGGATCTTGAGACTCCATCGTTGAACCTTGTTTAAGTCAAGCATTGAGCTGAAAAATTTGGTGATTTGGCGCTTTAGCCGCTCGAACAAGCAAGTATGATTGGACTACCATATCAAATTAATTAAGTGAAACTTGGCTGAAATGACTCAATCACAATTTTCCTTGAAGGATTAAGATTACATTAACACAATTAAAAGGTTTAGGACTCCTTGATGAAAATAGAAGATTCCTCTATATGTCTCGATCTTGATCATGAAATATCTTAACTTTGTATGTTTCTTATTTTCTTGAGTAAATTGGCAATTTGAGCTTGTCAATTTTGATTGTATATTTTATGTCCTCCCTTCGTCATGAACCTTTTATTTCCATATGTTAAAATCTCCACCACCAAAATAATTAGATAGAGTAGTATTTGCACAATATTTGGGTTCAACACATATAATTTAGGTCTCATGTGAAAATCACATAACACAAAGTTAGATCATTTGGGCTTATGAGGACTAGGCTCGTCCAACTAAAAAACCCTTTTTGTTTCTTCAAAATTTGGCTATGGCAACAAGGAACATCTTTTCTGTTCTTAGCTTTACAATTGCTCGAGTTGAAGAAGCTCATCTTTTTCGAATACTCCTATTTTTTAAATTGTATTGTCAGCTTAGTCTAAAGTTCTAAATAAGCTTGTGTCTGGTGAGGTGCCAATCAAGGTAAAAGTTTATAATTTTTACGCACATATCGTTTGAATGTAATCAAGAAAGAGATATATTACAGCTGAAAAAATTGATTCATAAAATTGGTTTATAAAAGTGATGTGAATTGGCTGATAAGACTATCACGTTGTTTTGTCAATCATTTCCAAATGCATTATTCTTAGTAGGGTTCAATTAGCAAGCAAATTTGAATAGGATCTTCCATTTTTCAAAGTGGTGATGGGGCCATCTTATATGAAGAGATTCATGGAAAGATCCCAAGCTTAATTCATTAGTGGCATGTCTTCAAATTTGAAAAGTGGCCTCTTGTTTTAGTTTGTTTTTAGCTCGAGTTTTCACTTTGTTTGCTTTTTCCCTTATACCTGTGGCTAAGACTTGAGATTATATTATGTACCCAATGCATAGTCTAAGAGCACAAATTTTCCCATGCCTGACGTCATCAACTTATATAAGGGTCGATAATGAAAGAGTGACTAAAACAGGTTCGGAAGATGCAATAATTCGAATAGACATTTGCTACCTTTAAAAAAGGTACTTTTTGAAAAAAGCTAAAAAGACCAAAGGATGCAAGTACTCGTGGACAATCAATGTTTGTCCATTAGCGACGGAGGAAAGGATGGAGACTAGAAATTGTCGGTGGTCACTGTTTAAGCAAAGGAGTAATATTGCAAAAAATCATCCATTTCATCACTGAAGAAACCTATCGGTGTTTAGCTGAGGCCTAAGCCAAGGATAAGTCACCGAGCTCCATTATCTGTGTTAGAAATATTTAAAATATTTCCTTTGAAGATGAAATGACTAAATATTGTGTTGACAAAGAAATTACTGAAAACTAAGATTTAATTTGATTCATATTTTCTTGATGACTTAGGAAATATCCTATATGTCTCTAAAATTTTATACCAATCTCCTCTTTCTTCCTCTTGGTTTGTCTCTTTGTTAAAGTTCTAAATGGTTGGATCTCTGAATCTCAGCCGTTGATAATCAAATATTTCATATAAAAGTTGCTGTATTTCCATCACCAAAATCTAAAGATCATCGTGTCAAGAACCAAAATCTAGCTTGCCACAAAACGAATATGTAATTCACAGTTATAAAGACTCATCACATATTTCTCTTTATCACCCTTGAATTAAAACAACATATACATTTTTTTAGATCCTCGGAACATACCCTTGTCGGCTTACATCGATTCGGGGTCTCATGGCTTCCGCAATGGAGGATCTACAACGTCCATATCTTGGTGAAAACTATTCTAGCAACTCACCGTCAAGGCCCACATTATTGTAGCCCATTTATTCCAATAAATCTGGAGTTAGACCCCTTGGTAAAAAGGCTTGCTGTTCTTAAAATAAATCATAATACTGTACTGCCATTAAAATTCACCGGAGAGGAAGAGTGTGAAAACGACTTCAAGTCACCGCTAATACAACTGGCATCTGACACCAAGGACCATGTTGTATTACTTATTAGTGTGTCCATCTTCACTTTCCCAGTACTAAACTTTGACTTTCAAACAATGATACGAGAGATTAAAGCTGTCGATGAAAATAAAATTGAACTTTTTGTCTTGCAAAAAGGGGTAGCTCTCAAAGAAGATCACAATAAATTTCACCTATATTTTTATCTGCATCTTCTTATTAGGAGTGATGTTTCCTAGTAGATATGTTTCAAAAAAAAAATTTGGAATCTGCTTTGTCAAAATCGATTTCCTATTTTTAAAATCATGAATTGAAGTGGTTGACCTATAATGGCTTGGAGCCACATTAGCTAATTCTAGGGTCGATCTAGGAATAGCCTCTCTCCTTTCTTTTTCTTTTTTTTTTTTATTTGATTGCTCTATCATATTTATTATTTTTGCAAAAGTTTTCAATTAGGAAATCGGCCTACTTGTGTTGGTTTGTCAACCTTATTATTTCTACAAAAGTTTTCAATTAAAAGACTTGTAGGGTTTGGTTTTGAGCCAATTCAAAACTAGTTCTACTCGATGACTGACCTTAAAATCGCTTCTACTCAAGAACCAACCTTGAAACCAATTCGAAACCGTTCTAGCTAGGAACCAGTCTTCCCAAGGAGAACCCATCAGTTCAAGGCCTAGAATTGGAAAGCAATTTGGTTAAGGCCAATCCCCAAATTTTACCCAAACACTAAATTGGTTCTCGTGTAAATCAACTTGAAATTAGTTGGTTAAGACCAATTAAGTTTGATTCTGTAGTTGAACTGACTCGGTTGCTCACCCCTACTCCTTATCATTAAAATGTCGAGAATATGTGATTGGCTCTATTCAAGAAAATTGTAGTGGGGTTCATCCTCGTCAATATTATGCAAATCAATCACCAAAAGAAGCAAAATCATACCATTTAACTAGAGACCATCTTTTCTTAAGAAATTATGCAAAATGAATAATACACTTATTTTTTACTTTAAAATGTTATACTTATTATACTTATTTAACATCTCTAAATTTGCAATTATCGAATATCAACAATTTTAATTATATGTTTACATTGTCATATTTTTAAAAATAATATAGAATGCATAAGACACTTATTATTTACAATAAAAAATTATGCTTACTTAACCCATTAAGTTGGCCCACCGAATTGGGGTGGTAGGGATTTCCACCTTAGGAAGTCCACGTGTAAATTATGTTGGGTTAAAGCCACCTTCACTAGCTAAAAGCCTAATCTTAACTAGTCAAGAGGTTCGCAGGATATATCATGAATTACTAGGGAGATGAGTCTCCATGCCTATATCCTTACATTATAAAAAAACACATGCTTACTTTATGTGGTAATTTTTTTGGGATTAATATCACGAAAAACCCAAATTGATACACATGTGACAAATCTATCACAAACTAAATTTTTTTACTATAAAAAAACCCCAAACTTGATATATATGTGACAATTTTGCCCCAAGCTAATTTTTTACCACTAAAAGTCTCAAATTGCAAATTCACCCCAAACTACACATATGATAAATTTATCATTCATTAGTTTTCGTTTAATTTTATTATCAAATTGTTGAGCTGCATGACATGTGGTAGTTGATGAGTATACTAATTTGGGGTTTTATCCTTTATTTGTTATATGTATACTAGTTAATCTACTGTAAAGGAGGTATATTTGTTTTGGCGGTCAAAATATTAGTTTGGAGTAAATTTGTCACAAGTGTATAATTTTGGGATTTTTGGTGATCAAATGTGTACCGGTTTAGGGTTTTTCATAATTAAAATATTAGTTTGGGGTAAATTTGTTATAGGTATACCAATTGGGATTTTTCATGATTAAAAATATTAATTTTTGGTAAATTTGTCACATATGTATCGATTTGAAGTTTTTCATAGTAAAAAAATTAGTTTATGGTAAATTTATTAAGTGTGTACAAGTTTGAAATTTTTCGTGGTATTAACCCCATTTTTATATGCATTATTCCGTGTAAACTAGGAAGTTATTATGCAAAAGGTCCTTATCAACTTAATTACAAAGAGGAAGTACCTCATTTTGGTTAGAAAATTATGGTAACCTTTTTAAATAGTCAGAATATATATGAGCAATTTGACATTCTAATCTAATGATTATAGTTGGTAAAAATTTAGAAGACTTCAAATTTTCCTTATGAATCGAGTTTTTTTTTTTTGTCTTTTTTCCACTTAGAGGGAGATGCAAGGAGCTTTTTGTCAATAATTTTGTGAAAAATTGAAAGATTGTACTTACTTTCAACTAACAATCAAAACATTAATTGGATATATGGATCTAGGTTAACCCCAACTCTATTACATCAATAAACAGAACATTATATAAAATTGCTATTCAGTATATAAAACAATAAAATTAAACTTCATTTTTTACTGTAGCTTAGTTGTAATGTCACTTCTATATTTTTCACATGATTTTATTGACTGCGTAAGAAGCGGGTTAATTGGCAGTTGTCCGTTACTGATGGTGAAAAGAACGGAAGGATGGATCAGGACCAGTGCATTAGCGGTGGAAAAAATGAATGGACTATTTGCGGTGACAAGGGATGAAAGGATGTATACCTACTAAGGCGAAGAAAAGGACATTGGTGATGGTGACTAGTCCAGCAAAAGTAACAAAAATTCAGATAATAACCTATTTTTAAACCCAATAAATTGACTGATTTTTAGTTAAGGCCTAAACTAAGATTTGGCTAACAAGCTCCATAGTCTGTACCCATCTTCTCTTTTTTCGTCATGGTTTGGATCTTCGCTAAGATTCTAAATTGTTGGATCTTTGCAGAAAATCAAATGTTCCGGTGAAAAGTTGTTGTGTTTCTATCGCCAAAATCTGAAGATTGTTGACATGTCAAGAACCAAAATTGGACTTACTGGGAAAAGAAAAATTAATGCTCAGGCATTAAGACCCGTCATGTATTTCTTTCCGTCACCCTTTATTATAAATGACACTCACCAATGGAGCCCCTTTATTCCAAGAGCTAGACCCCTCAGTAGATAGGCTTCAATGTTCAAAAGAAAAATTATTGTACTGTCCTAGTAAAAAAATCACCATAAACTACAGAGGAAGAGTGTAAAGAAGGACTTCACGTCGCGGCTAAGACAACTGCCATTTGACACCAAAGGCCATGTTGTACTACGCGTCAGTGTGTCCATCTTCACTTACCACTACTGAACTTTTACTATGAAAAAATGATACCAGAAAAGCAGCAATTTCCCTTGTAGTGGGGGATGGGGAGAGATTAAAGCTGTCGGTAAAAATGAGATGAACTTTTTATCCTGCGAAAAGGGTAGAATTGCCACATTTATTTCACTAGTCGATCCTTGAACCAGCTTAAACTGCCTGGAACTAACCTAGAACCGTATCAATGAGTTCAACGCTGGCTTAGGAATTGGCCTACTTTTTTTTTCTATTTCATTTTTTATTAAATTATTCTTTCATATTCAATATTTTTTCAAAAGTTCTCAATTAGGACGCCATGATGTATGTTTATGTTGGAATAGTCAACCTTATTTTTTTGCAAAAGTTCTCCGTTAAAAGACTTGTAGGGTTTGGTTTTGAATCAATTCAAAACTGGTTCTAACCAATGATTGGCCTTGAAATCGATTCTACTTGATAATTAGCCTTGAAACAAATTAAAAACCATTCTAGTTGGGAACTAGTCTTCCTAAGTAGAACTGACTAGTTCAAGGCTAAGAATAGGGAACCGAACTCAAATTTGTACGAGGAAATCAAATCAGTCTCAATGTGAATATACTTGAAATCGATTGAGTAAGATCGATTCAATTCGATTTTCCGTTGAACTGGCCCAGTTGTTCATCCTTACTCCCTAATCATTAAGATATTGTAAATATGCGATGTTTCTATTTAAGAACATTGCAGTCGATTTTCCATCCTTGTCAAATTTATGCAAATCAATCACCAAAAGAAGCAAAACCATATCATTTAACTAGATATTGTCTTTTCTTAAGAAATTATTCAAAATGCAAAATACAATTATTTTTTACAATAAAAGATTATAATTACTTAACATCTCTATCTTGCAATCATTGAATATCAACAACATGATATTACTATTAGCATTGTCATTTAAAAATTATAATACATAATGCAAAATACACATTATTTACAATAAAAATACTATGCTTAACCAAAAAAATTCAAAACATTAATTGATAAAGTCTGATCTTTGGTTAAAAATAACACAAGTCTACTATGTCAATAATAAAAACATTACAAAAAAAATTGCTTTATTTTTTCAATATATAAAAAATCGACAGACCGACCATAAAACATTATATAAACTGATATATAACAACAACAACATGGCTATATTACTTTTTAAAAGTATTTCGTTTTGTATATCATTTTGACCTTTAAACTTTCAAATTTGTTTCCTGTAGCTTAATTCTAATGTTGCTTCTATATTTTAACATGGTTTCAATGACCTGCACCGGGAGTGGGTTCAGCACCGGTACCTAATCAATGTTTGTCCGTTAACTGCGGAGGAAAGGATGAAAGGATGGATAAGGACCAGCACTTGGCGCTGGGAAAAGGAAGAAAAGGACCATTTGCAGTGGGAAAGGACAGAAGGATGTATACCTGATCAATATATGTCCATCAGCGGTGCAGGAAAGGATGGAGACATGGACATTGACGATGATGACTGGTCGTGTAAAACAGCAATAATGCAGAAAATCATCCATTTCTAATTTATGTACTCGAGAAATTGACTTGTGTTTTATTAATTCCTAATAAGCTCCATAGTCTATAACCGTCTCCTCTTTCTTCCTCGTGATTTGGTTCTTTGCTAAGGTTCTAAATTATGGAATAACTGGTACTAGATCTGATTATCAATAATTCCAGCAAAAAATTGTTGTGTTTTCTATCACCAAAATCTGACTTACTGGGAAAAAAAATAATGCTTAGGTATAAACACTCATCATATAATTCTTTCCATCACCCTTTATTAAAAATAATACACATTATTGGAGCCCCTTAATTCCAATAAATCTGGAGTTAGACCCCAAGGGCCAGCTTATCCTATTCGGATCAGATCTCGAGTTCAGTCACTTTTTCATTCTCTTCTAGGATTTAGAAAGTGGAGCATAGCGGGTTTTAGCAACGTTATGCCAAAGATGTAATTTTAAAAAGGGTTTGGAAGCTAATTTGACCTCATCATTTTATCAAATTATATTATGCTACACTAGATTAAGTCATGGTTTTTAGAGAAACTTGGACGTCGTAGTTATCCGAATGGCTCAGCATGCTGCACATTAATATCCAAATCTCTTTCTAGTCATATTAATTTTTTGCCGCAAGCTACCACCGCCATCAAAATCAGTTCATGCTCGCAGCAATCTTGCTCTTGAGAATGCACTTCCTGCTTGCCCTGACCGCATTCAAGAACGAGAATCGCGGAGCAAATCTCGTTATAAGAATTTGTTTGAAGAGCGAGAGGGTACTCTCCACTGAGATTGACGGTAGGCGAGACCACCTGGCTCAATCCTGGCGTGCCGCTTGGCAAAGTCGTTGCACCTCCAAGGTCGTTGATACATTGTCGCAAACACATTGAGCGCAAGGCGAACTCATTCTTCAAACAAGGAGTAGAAGAGACTTTTCCCCCACAGGCGAATTGGGTAGTGAAGATGAAGGGGGTTTGAAGGAGAGACGCGGCATCATTTGGCACGCATGGACGAGCTACGCCAGCTAAAACATTACCTTCCTAAATGCGCTAATTCGGTGCTTCATCATCATCCTCATCTGTCGGTCACCGTCAACCTCCATTAATGAAAGCACTCGAGCGACCTCAGATCTGCATTGCGCCATCTCATATGTGATGCGCGCAACCTTAAGTGAGGTGTCGCACCTCAATCTCAGGAGGCGAGCTCCATTAATGGAGGTAGACCACACAGAGAGAGAGAGAGAGAAGACGCGATGGCGGCTTCTGTATGATGGTGGTCGTAGTGGCGGTAGCGAAGTTTGATCTTGACGGCGGTGGTCGAGTTGTTTGTGATGGAGGTGGCAGCAGCGACAGTGGCTGCAACATCTTCTAAGAACAACAAAAGGCTAGGGCTTCCAGGGAAGAAGATGAACGGCGAATTAAGAACATTTTGAGAAATAGAAAAAATAATAGAAAAAGAGAGAATGAAAAAAAAAATGCAAAACATGTCATTTTGAATAAAGTTGAACAAATTATGTCACTCACCATCAACATAGGACGACTAATAATCACTAGGCGCTACATCAAAGATTTTCGGCCCCTATTAATCATAAGGATTACAAAAGAATTTATGTAGATATTTATGATTAAATTAGTAAATTAAAAATTTTAAGATAATTAAATAATTTCTCCATTAAAATTGAGTTAAGAAATTGATTTACATCCCAAATTGGTACTCAAAACTACATGTCACGTGGGCGAGGATTCAAGTCAGATCTTCTTTTCTTTTATTTTTTAATATTGACAGCTGGTCTTTTGTTATTATGCGGGCCTGGCTTTCCTTACTTTTGCAATTTTCTCATGCGTAATCAATTTGAGCATTCGAACAAAAAGAAAATTCAATTTGTGCATTACCGGAGGAGGCTCAGACATGGGTGATGGTGACCGGTCAACTAAAAAATAATAATATGCAGAAAATCATCCATTTCTGTTACCTCGACTGTTCATAAGTCCACCATCCTATTCATGTCCTGATTGAGGTCTTATTTAATTTTTATCTTCTGCCAGTTTCACTTGGAGCAATCCGTTATCAAGTTTTCAGCTACCCAAGGAATTAACTAATGTCTAGTTAAGGCCTTGACCATGGTTAAGTTACCGAGCTCTTTTATACTTAAATTGATTGCTCTTCCCTCTCCTTCCTCCATCCTTGTTTGCGCTCAAATCTCTCAGCCTTCTTTCATCTCTCATCGTTCTTGCTCTGTTTCCCTCTTTCTTCACCTCGGCACAACCGTTCTTCTTCCTTCTCTTCTTCTTCGGTATCTGCTTCTCTTTTCCATCGTCTTCTCTCTCTGTCTCCCTATTTTCTCGCCCTTTCTTTCTCAAAAAAGAAAAAAAAAAAAGAAAAAAGAAAAAGAAAAAAAAAAGAAATGTCGATCGATGCTGCTATTGCTATTGCGTGGGATGTCTTCAAGTCCGTAGTTGCTCCCATCAAGCGTCAATTCGGATACGTGATCTACTCCAAGAGGCACACCCAAGATCTTCAGACGGAAGTCGATGAGCTTGCATACGAGGTTGATAGGGTCCACAATCTCGTTGAAGCGGCCAGAAACAATCTCCGGAATGTCTACGATCGCGTCACGGACTGCAATGCAAGTTCTGAGAAGGCCTTGAAGGAGGCGCGAGACCTGTTGGGCGACTTCCAACAGGCGAGCAAGACTTGCTGCTATGGGACTCTTCCTGACCCCAAGTGTCGCTATCAATTCAGCAGGAAGGCCAAGGACAAGATCGAGGTCATTCAGCGACTCGCTCAAAAATGCAGTGGATTCAAGGAATTGAATGACATCTCCTTCAGCAATCCTGCTTCAGGAATCTCCTCCAGCAATCCTGCTCCAGGGAACGTTGTTGCTGCTCTGACTCTTTCCAAGAGAGAGGGCAAAGATGTCGTTCAGTCGACCACTGTGACGGCCTCCGTTCTTTGGCCTTGACGTCGAATAAGGTTAGGGACAATGATGTCTTCGAATCCAGAGCTTCTATCATTCGGGACATCATGGACGCTCTTGCCGATGACAGCAATAGCGTGGTCGGGGTTTACGGGATGGGCGGGGTCGGCAAGTCCACCCTCTTGGCGGATGTTGAAAGGAGAATAATGGAAAAGAAGTCGTTCGATTGGGTCACTAAGGCCGACGTGTCGGAAAATCCAGACATCAAGAAGATTCAAGGAGAGATTGCGGATGCCTTGGGCCTTAGTGACATAAAGAACAAAGAGTCCGTTAGCGGGCGAGCAGAACTTCTGCACAGGAGGTTGGAATGTGAGGAGAGGGAGAAAAAGAAGGTCCTCATAATACTGGACAACCTGTGGAAGGGGCTGGACTTGAAATCAGTGGGCATTCCTTGCGGACATGACAACAAAGTCATAGGATGCAAGTTGTTGCTGACGTCAAGATTTCAAGATGTTTTGCGAAGGGAAATGGGCTGCAACAGGGACTTCCACCTTGAAGGGCTGAAGGATGAAGAGGCAAAAAGATTGTTTGAGAGCACGGTGGGAGACAAAGTTCATGATGACCCGTTCAAATCCTTGGTGGATGAAGCAATCCACAAATGTGCAGGTTTGCCTTTCCTAATTATTGCAATGGCGAATATTTTTAGAGACGCCGATTTTCCTGAATGGAAGGATGTTTTGAGACAAATCGAGATGTCTACGAACAAAGGAATCAGTGAGAGGATAAATGAGATGCTGCAGTTGAGTTATGATCGTTTCAAAGGGGAGGACGGCGAGGAGGTAAAGTCATTGTTACGACTCTGTGTTGTTTATGGTGTCTCTAAGCCCTCTCTTGAAAACTTGGTGAGGTACTGCATGGGTTTGAGGTTATTTCGAGAAGATAGTAGCATGGAAGAAGTTAGAGATAGGATGAGCTCACTTGTCCAAACCCTAAAAGCCTCCTCTCTTTTGCTAAAAGACGATGAAAATGTTGATGGTTTCAAGATACATGACTTGGTTCGGGGATTTGTTGCCTTGGTTGCTTCAAGAGATGACCCTCTTCTTGTGTTGAAAGATAATAATAAGTCGGTGATAGAGTTGCCAAAGGACAAGCTCAAAAGTTGTACAGCAGTATGCTTTCCCTATGTTAACATGAAGGAGCTTCCCGAAGAGTTAGATTGCCCTGAAATGCGGATCTTTTTGTTGTTCACAAACAATGAATCTCTTAAGATCCCAGATTCATATTTCAACTCTATGAAAAAACTCATGGTCTTACATCTTTCTCGGGTATGTCTCAGTCATTCACCTTTGCCGTTTCAGTTCTTGGAGAATTTACATACTTTGTGTCTTGATGGTTGTTCTTTAGACAATGTAGCCATGATTGGCAAGCTAAAAGGGCTACATATTCTTAGCTTTGTGAACTCTAAAATTCGACGATTGCCAAAAGAAATTGGACAATTGGTAGAGCTGAGGTTGTTAGACTTAAACCGTTGCTCACAACTTAAGATAATTGAACCGGGTGTGCTTGGAAGCTTGATGAAATTGGAGGAGTTGTATATGGAGAATAGCTTTGATCGATGGAATGCTGTGGAGCAAAATCCACCAACTAATGCCAAGCTTATTGAGTTAAATAACTTGAAGAATCTCTGCACTTTGCATGTGTCCATTCCCGATCCAAGTGGGCTCCCTGAGGATTTAAACGTCAAGAAATTAACCAAGTACAAAATCCAGATAGGTGATGTGACGCGTTGGAGAAGTCGCAAAGGATCAAGCATATTGGAGCTTAAGTTGTATCCAATAAGCAATATTCTTCAAAAAGGATTCATGCAGACTTTCTTAGGCAAAACTGATGATCTATTTTTAGATGGATTAAATGGAATTGAGCAAAGTATTTGCGAGTTATCCCAAGAAGGCTTTCCAAAATTAAAGCATCTACACGTCGAGAATAGTCCCTCCATCCATTATGTCCTCCAATCGCCATCCCTTACAAATTTTAGGAAGTTGGAGTCGTTACTTCTCAAGAATCTCATCAACTTCGAGAAGATATGTAACTACTCTATTTCCTCCAAGTCCTTTAGTGCATTAAAAGTGATACAAGTCAAAAGTTGCGACAAGATGGAAATTTTGTTTCCTCTTTCATTATTGAGAGAACTTCCACAGCTTGAAGAGATCCAAGCTGCCATTGCCATTTAATGCGGGAGATTGTAGAAGTTGATGATTGTGGCAAAGTTGAGTTGCATAATTTGCATGTATTGGAATTGCATGACTTGCCAAATATCAAGAACTTTTTCACCACTGGGACAGCTCCTTCAAGTAGTACATCAAACGTCCAAGTTGGCACTCAAGTTGCATTCTTCAACGGGCAACAGGTAACTTTCTATTAAAGGAATATACTATTTATTAATCTTTCGCTCATTTGCTATTTAGATGTAACATAGATTTTAATCCTTATTCTTTTTTTTTTTCAGTTCATTTTCTTCCTAATTAACTTATCCAATCATGCCTTCTCTGCAATTAGATAAAGCAATTGTTTCTCGTCATTGTGTAGAAGTGCAACTAATTGAATGAAATCCATTTAAATTTAGTTTGTGATAGGATTTGAGTAATTTTCAACTTACATGCTGCAAGTACACCTATCTTAATAAGGTTTTATAGGCAAACATTGCAGGGAATTTTGGCATTAGAATAATCCATAATAACGTGATTTCATAATCTTGTGAAATGGATTCACTGAATTTAGTTATCTAACTTTGTTATTATCTATAAAATATAATGTCTAGGTGACTTAGGTAAAAATCAATAAGAAGAATGGGCAAGGGGATTGAATTTTCAAATAGTAGCAACGATGCTAATCTAAATGATGCATTTCTTTTCCATATCATGTATTTCAATAAGCACTTTGTCATTGCATAGGTCCTACTACTATAAACGTACACAATTTCATGCATGTTCATGCTTGCAAGCATATGAAATTGTGTAAAAGATATAAATATATTTGTAAGCACTTTTGGCATAACAAACATAAATCTTCAACTCATGCTAATATCTCATAGTCGTAGGCATTAGTGAGTGGCTTTTAGGAAAAACAACATGAAATCCCCCATGAAGATTTAAAGCGGTACACATTCACTTACAAAATATGTTATATATATTATGACGTTTGGAGCATAGCTATGTGATGTTGTCATCCATTGGTCCTTTTAAAATAGCTGACTAGGGAGGCTATCTGCATAATGAAATAAAAAAAAAAAAAAAATTAGCGTTTTCTATGATTGTTTTATATGCTTGGGATATATTTGAAAGCCCACTAGACGTTTTGCTTTTTTCATGAAGTCAACCGTATTATTACTAATTTATGTCTTAATCTCTGTTAAGATCATTGCGTCTTTTTCCTTATTTTTCTTTATTTATTTTGGAAATTTTTAACTCGTTTTAGTGCATTCGAAGGCCAAAGGATGGTTTAACTAAAACAGATACACAAGAATTGCAACTTTATCATAAAAATCACATGTAACAAGCAATTGAGTCCCAAATATGTCTAGGGGGAAAGTGTCATAGGAGTCTTAACATTTTAGTAACGAGTCAATTGAGTCCTAAAAATATTAATTGGAATAGTCCTCACATTTTCAAAAATAATGAAAATCAAGTTCCAATGTTAGTGTTGTTGATAAATTTCATCAACAGAAATGATAGCATTTTATTTTTCATGAAGTTAAGTATGATTTTGAATAAATCAAGGGAATGTACATAGGTCTGATCCATAATGGAGTGGAACCTTGATTATCATAATTTACCGAAAAATAACTCACAAATTCTATGTGAAGCGGTGAAAAATCATTGTCATTTTCCCAATTTGTTTAATCAAAATTTGGGCTTAAAATTATTAATGAATTCACGTAATTGAGTTTTTTTTTTTTTTTTTTGCTCATTTCTAAACTACTTCATGTGCTTTATTCCTTTAGTATGGTCAAAATCATGGTCTTAGTTGGTGATTAAAACGAAATGATTTTCAATTGAATACTTGGTTGAAGCATAATTCCAAGGTATGATTTTGTATAGTAGACCGTAACATTCAAAATAAAAATAATTAAATGATTTTATATAATAAACCTTTATCACCTAGAAATCCGATTTAGAAAATTGTCTCAAGCACTATGTAATTAAGAATTCATGAATATGAAGCCGATAATTTAGATCATCACAACAACAATTAATGGCATTTAATTGAAATTGAGGCTGTTTATGTATAGTTGATTAAATTGGTTATTGTTAGTCAGAGAAGTAAGTAAAGCAAGGATAAGCAGTGGTCCAATTAAGGAAAACGCCTGGCCGTTTTGTACGACAAAAATTGCTTAGAGCCTTTTAGTTGATTAGACATGATTGCTCTATTATAATTACGTAATAAAGATTCCTGCAATTTTAATTTGCCCTATTACGAAATATAAAAGGAAGTGTGAGTATGGATGTTTGCGGCCAACCATGCACCCATTGTCTACGACACGCAGGGCTGGCCGAAACGTGTCATCTTGCTTTTCTTTATTTTTGGCTCTCTCTCTCTCCCCCCAAAAATTCTGCACCGCGAGAGGATCTGCATCTTCTCTCGCTCCTTCTCACCACGCGCTGAAGGGCTGATAGCCAGATCTGCTTGCCCCCACCGTCGCCATGCTCACCCGCCACCACCATGACCAGCCACAACTCACCTCCGTCAATGTCACCACCGACAGCTCACGGATTCTACACTTGCGCTCGGTCATCTCCTTTGCGGATCAAGCGCAAATTCTATCTCTATCTATTTCTCTCACGAACTCAGCGTGACCAACAAGCTCGGTGCTAGCATGAGCCTTGGTCGTGCTTTCCTGATGTTGATTCTTCGGTGATGTAAAGAGAGTGAATAAGAATTTGGTAAAATGAAAAAAAAAAAAAAAAAAAAAAGAGAAAATAAGGTGCCATGTGTTTAATATTTTTGACTAGATGTAAGGATTGCATGACTATCCATGCCCAGATGATTAATATTAAGGATAGAAGGTACTGCCATTCGTGAGAAGATACAATTTATACGACAACTATGAAAGACAAACTCGTCATGTCATTAGATAAAAATACAATACTTTATTGGATCTTATTATATAAATTATAATATTTCACGCATTAATTGATTGGTTCTAGATAAGCCCAAGTGGGCTAGGTGCGTGGCCTAGGCATAGGAAGTTACTTGCTGTAACAAAACTTTCGTGACAGTAATCCTCCCTTGTGAAGTAGCAAATTACTTTTTGAAATTGCTAAGTTTCATCTTTTTTGCTAGAGCTAAGTTTCCTTAGGTAGGTAGTAATTGAGGTCTTATAGAATAAGAATTTACTTCTCATGGTTGCAATCTTGCCTTGTTGATCAATTATTGCATAAGATATTTTCCTTTATAAGTAAATTGTCTATATCTTTCATAATCACAATCATTTTATAGTTTCTTTATTTTTTTTTATAGTAATCTCCATTTTGAGAAAGTACAGTACTTTCTAGCAATCATTCAATAAAATGAGTCATATCGTCACAATAGTAACATAACCTAGAGGGAGTAGTTTATCTTATAGGAAGTAATTTACCTTGAATGTACTTTCTTTCGCCATATGGATCACTAATTTTCGTAGTCATTATCAAAATGAATGACTGCTATTTCTTTATGACCATAATTTCCCTTATTGTTGGTAAATTGCAAACAAAATATAATCACGATAACATCCATGATTATATTGTAAATAAAAAATGAAGTTTATCTGTTGTCTTTTGATACCTTTTCGAATTGCAAATCAGCTCCCCTATCATAGATATATGTAAATGCAAAAATTATCCTAAATTTGTAAATTTCCTTCCGCAACCATTTGTAATAACCTGCTATAGTGTGCAAGTATAGTTTCTTGGTTGCTCTTTGCAATTGTAAATGCTATTGCTGATGGGTTTATCCATTAGGTTTCAATCCCATCCTTGGAGTCCCTGACAATGGTTGGACTTCCCAATCTAGAAGACTTATGGACCGATGAATCTCCACTGGGGCTGAGCAATCTCCAATTTCTTGAGGTGTCTTCATGCAAATCTCTCTCAAAAGTTATCAACTCCAAGTCATTGATAAAGCTACATAAGTTACACACTTTAAAGGTAAAAGCTTGCATTTCGTTGCAAGAAATTTTTGACCTTGACAGCGTTGGTATAAATATAGAGACTCTCTCTGAGCTAAATACCATCTATATAAATGGATTACCAAGCTTGAGATGTGTATGGAACAAGAATCCTTGCGGAATTGTGAGATTCCATAATTTGAGGGAATTAGAGGTGTTTGATTGTGACAACCTCGGGTTTCTGTTTTTCCCATCCATGGTTCAGTCTCTTGCACAATTGAGAGAACTAATAGTATTGAGGTGCAAGAACATGGAGGCGATCATTATGGAGGAAGAAGGGTTGAGAGTAGAAACATTGGAAACTCTAGTATTCCCAATGTTAACCGAATTACATTTGGGAATGTTGGAAAGTTTGACGTGCTTCTCTCATAGAAAGTGTAAGATTGATTTTTTTGGTTTCATTATTGAAGATCTTCTTAGATTAATTCATCCTTGCAATGCAAAAGATGACGTTCTTTTCATCTAATGAAAAATTGATGATAGGTACACCAAAAGCTCAAGGTGAGGACAGCGTCAAATTGCACTCTCCTATCCTCTTCAATCAAGAGGTATGTGATTAACGCTATGTCAAAATCTTAAATATAACAAAAACATGATGGAGTAAAATGCTTGGCATCAATTTATGTGTTACAGCACTTTAGAATTTTACATGTTGTGCATTTCAAGTTGCCACATGCCACTCCAAATAATTGGAAGTTTCAATTCATACCAACAAGAGTTGGATCAATCACATCAAATTATTAAGAAATTAGAAAAAAAAAAAAGATATATGCATGCCAGCCAGCTAAATAATTAAAATTAATAAATAAATAGTTATTTTGGAGACAAAGCCTAATAGCCAAAGCCCCCTTTGGTTAAAATTAATTGTGTTCCACATAATCACGGCACCATAAAATCTGGATAAGTCAAAGTAGAGTTACTATTCTAATTGTGATTTTAAATTGAAATAAAGAATTTAAAGTAGAGTCACTATATGAACAAAAGTTGGATAATTAATCTTCAATGAGCTCATTTGTTAACTCTCAAAAATAGGGGGTAACTATATAGCAAATGATTTTGTAATATAGTCATTGAACTTTTATTTAATCACCCAAGGCAATAAATTTTCATTTCTTTAAAAATTTAAGCACTTCGACAAAAAATCCAAAATTTTCTAATGAACTATTGATGTGGCTGACACATCGCTAATTTTCTAAAAGTGCTATTTTTTCCACTTCATCACCGAAGAAGCAACTCACTGGAAAATCTATATTAATATTTAATACGGAGTACTCTTCATTAATATCCTTAATGACCATCACTTAAACTTTAATTTGCAATTTAATTAATTACTTGTATTAAAACATATTCTGATTTTACATGAACGAAAGATTCCATGCCCATACAAACACGTGAGAATGCTGCTAATTACCTAGTAATTGAAGAAAGAGGAATCATGCAAAGAAGTCTCTTAGCTTCTACTTGTTCGGTAGGTGCATAGGTTATCAAGAGAAGTATTTTGAGCAATCTGAAGCTTCCCCATTAGCATCTTTTTTTCCAAACATAACTAAATATAAGTACTTTTGGTCAAAATAAAAATATAAAATTGACTAGTTGGCAATTTATGTTTATTGGACAACAATATATTTTTGTTAATTTTGCTACAAATTTACGTATATTACAATCATATCAATTCGTATCATTTTCAAATGTGTCAGATAATCAATTACAAATATGTTAATTTGTATCACAAATAGTCAGCCCTTTCAATTTTTATATTTTTTATACATGGTATCCTCTTTTATAGTCAACACTTTTAGAGTCGTTTCAAAAATTAAGATATCATTAAAGCGAGCTAAAAAGAATTTGTAAATATTGGACAATTTTATTACAACATAGACCTTATTAAGAAGTGGACAACCGGGAAGTAAGCAAAATCGCATTAAGAGAACATATGAAAAGAACAAAAAAAAAAAAAAAGAGAGAAATTCCAATCATAAATGCATGCGTGTGGAAGGAAAGGTAATAAAAGAAAAAAGAAAGAAAAAAAATGAGGAGAGAGAAGATCACATAAGTTTGACATATGTGAATTTAAGGCTACGTGGGGTGCTGTTCCACTGCTCCACGAGCACACGTAATCGTACCCGTCCGGGTCCGCCACGTGCATGCGCCGCAGTCGAATCCTGGGCATTGGGTAACTCGAGAGCCACAGACGCAACCTCGGCGTTGCGCCACGTGGGCCCTAGCGCGCTTGACGACGCTGATCGACTGGTCACGAGTGCTCGGGTGCACGGGATTGTCGCTCACGTAAAGTGGGGGAGGTTGGGGAACTCTTTGGGGTACTGTTTTGAAAGTAGGGGCTTTTTATGATGTGGTGGGAGACCATGGGCGGAAAAGGGTGAATGGGCGGTGACTTTGCGTTGCATTTGGTTTTTCCTTATAGAAAGTCTTGCTGCGTGGGACTGTAAGGATGTTTTGCTTTTTTTCATGAAGTCAACCGTATTATTAGTAATTTCTGTCTTAATCTCTGTTAAGATCATTGCGTCTTTTTCCCTTTTTTTCTTTTTGGAAATTTTCAACTCGTTTTAGAGCATTCGGAGGCCAAAGGACGATTTAACTAAAACAGATACACAAGAATTGCAACTTTAGCGTAAAAAACACATGTAACAAGCAATTGAGTCCTAAATATGTTTGAGGGGAAAGTGTCCTAGGAGTCCTAACATTTTAGTCATGAGTCAATTGAGTACTAAATATATATTATTTGGAATAGTCCTCACATTTTGAAAAATAATGAAATCAAATTTTTCAACAGAAATGATAACATTTTGTTTTTCATGAAGTTCAGTATGGTTTTGACCTAAATCAAGGGAAGGTACATAGGTTTTGGTCCATACTGGAGTGGAACCTTGATTATCATAATTTACCAAAAATAACTCACAAATTCGTGAAGTGGTGAAAAATCATTGTCATTTTCCCGATTTGTTTACTGAAAATTTGGGCTTAATTTTATTAATTAATTCACGTAATTGATTTTTTTAGCTCATTTCTAAACTACCTCATGTGCATTATTATGGTAAAAAATCCTGGTCTTTATAGGTAAAAGAGTAAAATGAAACGATTTTCAAGTGAATACTTGGTTTGAAGCATAATTCCAAGGTGTAGTCAAGGCTTGAGCGTATGAAATGGCAATTGAGATATAGTAGACTGTAACATTCATAATGAAAATAATTAATGATTTTGTATAATAAACCTTTATCACCTAGAAATCTGACTTAGAACATGGTCTCAAGCACTATGTAATTGAGAATTTATGAATATAAAGTTGACAATTTAGATCATAACAACAACAATTAATGGTATTTAATTGAAATTGAAGCCGTTTATGTATAGTTGATTAGACTACTAAACTAGTAGGTGGAAATTATAGTTAATTATTTAGCTAGCTTTAGTGACAACATTTAAGAGGAGATCCTTTTCGTTTATGCACCCATTGTCTATGACACGTATGGATGGGCGACTTGTGTCATCTTGCTTTTCTTCCCTCCACGAACCCCCCTACCGCTCTCTCTCTCTCTCTCTCTCTCTCTCTCTCTCTCTATATATATATATATCCAAAAGTTAATCAGCATCGGGAGAGGGCCTGTATCTTCTCTCGCTGAAGGGGCTGAGAACCGGATCTGCTTGCCCCCACCGTAGCCATGCTCATTCGCCACCACCATGACCGGCCACAGCTCACCTCCCTCAACGTCACCAACAGCTGGTGGATTCTACCCTCATGCCCAGTCATGTCCCTTGTGGACCTGACGCAAATTCTATCTCTAACCGTTTTTCTTCTTCGCTTGTAATCACCGTCACGAATTCTGTCATGACCAACAAGCTCGACGCTAGCACAAGGCTTGGCCTCATCTTCCTGAGGTCGATTCTTCAGCGACGTGAAGAGGGAGAACAAGAAATTGGTAAAAAAAAAAAAAAAATGAAGAGAAGATAATGTGCCATGTGTCTAACTATTGGTGCAAGGAGTAGACAGTAGGTGTAAGGACCGCAACAGATAATCCACACCCAGGTAGTTAATACTAAAGATAGAAGGTAATAGCCATAATGAGCTACCAAATGTCATGTCGTTGGATAAAAATACAGTAATTTATTGGATCTTAATTGGATAAATTGTAATGCTTCACCCATAAATTGATTGGGTCTGGACAAGCCCAAGCGGGCTAAGATGGGTGGCCCAGGCGTCAGAAAGGAAGTTACTTGCAGTAACTGAACTTTTATGATAGTAATTTTCCCCTGTGAAGTAGTAAGTTACTTTTTGAAATAGCTAAGTTTCCTTGGGTAGGTAGTAAATTAGACATACCTTCCGTAATTAAGGTCTTATAGCGTTGTAATTTACTTCTCGTGATTGCAATCTCGCCTTGTTGATCACTTATTGCAATGAGATATTTTCCTTTTGTTAGCATATTGCCTATGTCTTTCGTAATCATGGTCATTCTATAGTTTCTTCATTTATTTTTTTCATGGTAGTAATCCTCATTGTGAGATAGTACAGTACTTTCTAGCAATCATATGATAAAATGAGTAATGTAAGTAGTAACATAACCTAAGAGGGAGTATGTTACCTTATAGGAAGTAATCTACCTTGAATGTACTTCCTTTTGCTTTATGGATTACTAATTTTTGTAGTCATTAGCAAACTGAATTGATGCTATTTCTTGATGATTGTAGTTTCCCTTATTGTTAATAGATTGCAAACAAAATCTAATCGTAATACCACCCACGAATCTAATTTGTAAATGCAAATATCTCGTAGTTGTAGGCATAAGTGAGAGGCTTTTAGGAAAAACTACACGAAATCCCCATGAAGATTTGAAGCGGTACACATTCACTTCCAAAATTTGTTTATATATATTATGAAGTATTGAGCACAGCTATGTGATGTTGTCATCCAAAGGTCCTTTTAAAATAGCTGACTAGGGAGGCTATATGCATAATGAAATAAAAAATTTAGCCTTTTCTATGATTGTTTTATATGCTTGGGATATATTTGAAAGCCTAGTACATGTTTAGCTCTTTTCATGAAGTCAACCGTATTATTAGTAATTTTTGTCTTAATCTCTGTTAAGATCATTGCATTTTTTTCCTCAATTTTTATTTATTTATTTTGGCAAGTTCCAACTCATTTGGGCGCATTCAAAGGCCAAAGGATGATTTAACTAAAGTAGATACAAAAGAATTGCAACTTTATTGTAAAAAATCACATGTAACATTTAAATGGTAAAATGCCCAAAGGGTTGACGTCCACAATAAAATCGAAGTTGAACAAATCTCATGTGATACTTAAAAGGTTAGGAGTAAAGGTGTGCTCCCCTCAAAGTTCATGAGTGCGTTGGGTAATTTCCCCGTGATTTTTGTGTTCTTTTGCAGGTAAATGAATGTTATATTTATAAATTAGCATTGTATAATAATGAGGAAAAATATAAGAGTGTTAAAATTAAATAGTGAAATTATGGAGAAAGGGAGGAGGAGAAAGCGATTAATAATTAGTGGCTTGTTGAGAGAGGAGTTCTAAGATTGTCGTACAGGCAATTTGAAATACATGCAAATCAAGTTCTAATGTTAGTGTTGTTGACAAACTTCATCGATAGAAATGATAGCAGTTTATTTTTCATGAAGTTAAGTATAATTTTGACCTAAATCAAGGGAATGTACATAGATTTGGTCCCTAATAAAGTGGAACCTTGATTATCATAATTAACTGAAAAATAACTCACGTATTCTATGTTAAGTGGTGAAAAATCATTGTCATTTTCCCACTTTATTTACTCAAAATTTGGGCTTAATTCTATTAATTAATTCTTGTAATTAAGTTTTTTTGCTCATTTCTAAACTACTTTATGTGCGTTGTTTCTTCATTATGGTCAAAATCATGGTCTTAATTGGTGAAAGATTAAAACAAAATGATTTTCAAGCGAATGATTGGTTTGAAGCACATTCCAACATATAGTCGAGGCTCGAGCGTATGAAATGGCAATTAATATATAGTAGGTATAATAAAATTAATTAAATTATAACATGCATAATAAAATTAATTAAATGATTTTGTATAATAAACCTTTTATCTCCTAGAAATTGGACCTAGAAAATTGTCCGAAGCACTATGTAATCGAGAATTTATGAATATAAAGTTGATAATTTAGATCATCACAACAACAATTAATGACATTTAATTGAAATTGAGGCCGTTTATGTATAGTTGATTAAATTGATTATTGTTAGTAAGAGAAGTAAACTATGGATAAGCAGTGGTCCAATTAAGGAAAACGCACGGCCGTTTTGTACAACAAAAATTTCTTAAAGCCTTTTAGTTGACTAGACATGATTGTCCTATTATAATGACGTAATAAAGATCTGTGGAAATTTAAGTTGTCATAGTAGATTTACGAAGTATAAAACGGAAGTTTGAGTATGGGCGTTTGCGGCCTATTGTGCTACGGCACGTATCGATGGCCGATACGTGTCATCATGCTCTTCTCCTTTTTGTGGGCCCCCCTTCTCTCTCTCTTCGTCTGAAAGTTGTTCAGCATCGCGAGAGGGACTGCGTCTTCTGTCACTCCTACTCACCCCGCGCTGAAGGGCTGAGAGCCAAATCGGCTTACTGACACCGTCGACACGCTCATCGCGATCCGTCATCTCCCTTGCGGACCAGGCGCAAATTCTATCTCTATTTGTTTCTCTCACGAATTCAGCGTGACAAGCAAGCTTGACGCTGCTATGACCCTTGGTTGTGCTTTTCTGAAGTTGATTTTTTGGTGATGTGAAGAGAGAGAATGAGGATTTGGTAAAATGAAGAGAGAGAGAGAGAGAAAAGAGAGGAAATAAGGTGCCGTGTGTTTAACTATTGGTGCGAGCCATAGACAATAAGTGTAAGGATCGCAGTAGACCATCCACACCCGGATAGTTAATATTAAGGATTGAAGGTACTACATTTGTGAGAAGATACAAATTATAGGATAATTGTTAAAGAGAAACCCCTCGTGTAAATTTTATCGAATCTTATTGAATAAATTATAATATTTCATGAATAAATTGATTAGGTTTGGATAAGCCCAAGTGGGCTTAGGTAAAAAAAGGTACTTGTAGAGACTAACCTTTTATAATAGTAATTTTCCCCTATGAAGTAATAAATTACTTTTCAAAATTGCCAAAGTTCTTTAGGTAGGTAGCAAATTAAACCTTCCACAATTAAGTCTTATAGCATAGTAATTTACTTCTTGTGATTGCAATCTCACTTGTTTGATCACTTATTGCAATGATATATTTTCCTTTGTTAGTAAATTGCCTATGTCTTTTGTAATCATGGTCATTCTATAGTTTCTTTATTTTTTTTTTTCATTGTAGTAATCTTCATTGTGAGATAGTAGCAATCATCCGATAAAATGAGTAATATATTCTTTTACAATTTTTTTTTTCCGATGGAAGGGAGCTCTTGCTTTTAGATTAATCATACCTCTAAAGCCCGATCCTATCTTAAATGCCAATCTATGCAATTTAGTTTTTGCTATTTGCTCGACCATTTTTATGGAGGAGGTGGTGATGATATTGTTTTTTTTTTTTTTTTTTTTTTGTGCCCGAGGGTTAGGAGGGGGGTGGGTTGAGTGTGTGCACTGTGCTAGGGTGGTCGACAAGTCAACGTTGTGAATTTAAGGCGACCTTGGGGGTTTTCATTCCCCTACTCCACGAGCCTACATGATTGCGCCCGTTTGGGTCAAATCCTGGGGATATCCAAGTTACTTGTGAGCCATAGACACAATCTCAACCATTGTGCCGCGCACGCCTTAGCGCTCTTTGACAGCGCTAATTGATTGCTCTCGAGTGCTTTGGGGTGCATAGGATTGTCACTCACGTGGGGGTGGGGGTGGGGGTGGGGGAGGCACACTTTGTGGTGCTGTTTGGAAAGTGGGGACTTTCCATGATGTGTGGGAGGCCATTGGCGGAAGGTAGAATGGGAAGTGGGAAAGTTGCTAATAGGGACAAATCAACCATGATTACTTTATTGAAGTAGCTTGATTATCGTAGAGAAACAACACAACCAAACTTGCCAAAATTAAGGCCCACTGCTATTAAGAAATATTGTCCTTTTTTGTTTTCAAATATTTTATATTGCCTTTTGAACTGTCCTTAGAAAATATGGGGAGACTAATATGTGTCAAAACATAAACAAAAGAGCTTTGTTCGTCTTATTGTTTTGTGTGGTCTTCCATCCTTTGGTATGACCTTTGCAATATGAGGAAGCATTCATCTAATAAGATGGCCACAATTGATAGATCAAGATTGATAGGACTATCGCTTCTTCCATGTGTTTCCTTGCATCTCGTAATTTTTCTTTACCGCAATTAAGAAACTCATAATTTGATTTCAAGGTTGAAGCGAGCAGCTACTTCTGTATTGTCACTTTTGATGGATGATTAGTTGCCTTTTTAATCTCAATCTCTTCATTGTTTACTTTCTAATGATGACACTCTTCCTCAAGCAAGCTCTTCTATATGTAATGGAACTTTATGAACTTTTAATCTATCAGAATCACTAATTTCGCAAGCAAATACCGCAGGTTGCATTTCCTAGCTTGGAGACATTAGACATTAATGGCATGGATAATATTGAGATAATATGGGACAATCAAGTTGCTGTGGATTCTTTCCACAAACTAAAATCGCTTGAGGTGTGGAGATGCAATAAGCTATTGAACATTGTTCCTTCTTGCATTCTTGGACAGCTCAAGAGCTTGGAAAGTTTGGAGGTACGATCATGTGATTTGCTTGAAGTTGTTTTCAAACTTCAGCCATCAAATCCTCTAGATGGACATCCTATTGCTCATTTGCCATTAAAAAGGCTAGAGTTATATGAATTACCAGAGCTAAAGTGTATATGGGATAAGGAACTCCACAATCAAGTCAAATTCCAGTGTCTTCGTTTTGTTACGGTTTACGGATGCGGACATCCTGTTTTTCATTTGCCATTAAAAAGGCTAGAGTTAGACGGATTACTAGAGCTAAAGTGTATATGGGATAAGGAACTTCACAATCAAGTCAAATTCCGATGTCTCCGTTTTATTACCATTTCTAGATGCAAGAGCCTCACCTCTCTATTTCCAGCCTCAGTAGCAATACATCTAACCCAACTTGAGGAGTTGGAGATCAGTGAATGTGGCATTGTGGAACTCATCGAGAAGGAAGGACCAGTTCCCAAGGTTGTGTTCCCAAGGTTAACCTCCCTCAAGCTTAAGGATCTAATAGAATTGAAGTGCATCTACACTGAGAACATGCTTTATGTTGGCCAGCATTGAAGAACTTGGAGGTGCAAGGCTGTAACAAAGTGGAGATACTTGCTTCGCAACCTGAGAATGAGATGCCTCTTCATAAACAACCCTTGTTCTTGATAGAAAAGGTATGACCCAAGATTATATCTTTTGCTTCAATGGTGAATATTGGAAGTGATGATTAAGGTCGCAACCAAGCATCTCATACAAGTAGCTATACATATTAAGATTTAAGCTACATGACTCTCCTCGAATCAATAGAACTATTACAACATGGAAACATTGTATGTTCTTCAAATATTGAATGAAAATTCTTGTCAATGTCTGATGTAATGCATAACCGTTAATTTAAAAAAAAAATGTTTGATTTAATTCTGATGGTTCAGTTCTCTCTTAACTATCATGAAGATTTAAAATATGTGACATGGGGTGTGATATTACGGAGTTGTAAGTGTGTTATCTAAATTGGACTATGTAAAGATGGCTGATTTTATGCTAAAAACGGAAAGATGTGATGTTTTTATTGACATTAATCTCTAAAATTTGTGCAATTATGGTTATAATTGATGGAGAAGTTATTTTCACAAGGTATGTATCTACAGAAATGGGAATATAGGGATTTACTTGAGTTCAAATATGGATATAAAGTCAAATATAAAAGATTGGTGATAATGTCTATTCCATGAACCTGCATGTCCTTCCATTAAGTCACATGAGACTCAACATCTTAAGAAGCAGTTATTGTGCATGATATGTAAGGCATATATCATAATACACATACTCTTTTAATTAAGATGGTTTTAGATCATAATTTGACTAATTTCTCAGGGCACATTCCCCAATCTGCAAGAGTTACAATTGGATTTATCTGGACGGATGGAGATATGGCATGGGCATTTTCATGATGGAGAATTCTTCAGCAAGCTTAGAGTTCTCAAGCTTCACCATTTTTCAAAGGAATTCGCAATATCCACATGTTGTTTTGTTCAAAGCTTAGCCAACTTGGAAAAACTTGTTGTGTGCGAATCTTACCAAGAAGAGCTGAGCATCAATATAGAAGCCATAGCAGGTCCAAGTCATGAGCTAGAAGTAATATTACCCTTTTCATTTCAACATTTGAAGACCCTAGAAATGTCAAATTGCAACGGATTATCTCCATACATAATATTACCCTTTTCAAGATTTTTTCAACACCTCAAGACTCTAGATATGTCATTTTGTGATGGGTTGTCCAATATATTCACTTTGACAATAGCTAGAAATTTGGTGGAACTCACAAAATTGAGGATAAGTAATTGTAAAATGTTGACAGAAGTCATTTGTGACGAGGAAGGTGAGGAGGGGCTTGTGGTGGCTTTCAATCAATTGAAGTATATTGAGCTTGATGGGTTGACAAGGTTGAGATGTTTTAGCTCAATTAAATACACTTTGATGTTCCCTCTCTTGGAAGATGTCATAGTGAGTGGATGTCCCAACATGAAGTTCTTCTCTAGGGGACCAATAAAGGCGCCAAAGTTGGAAAGAGTACAAGTATCAACAAAAACGTGGTTTTGGAAGGAAAACCTCAACAACACCATTCAAAATATGTTTGAAGAAATGGTATGCATTGATTACCAAATTCTGTGCAATTCACCAATAGAATAATTTCTATTTGCTAACTAGAAGTTTACATTAATGATGCTTTTTCTAACAGGAAATGGTTGCTAGAGTGACGTTTATATAGCTATCTGAGTTCCTTGAGCTGATTGGAAAATGGCATGGCGAACTTAATCCCTTCAAGTTATCTTGGCAATTAGAATCATTGATGGTGGATAAATGTCCATCATTTATTAGTGCTATTCCATCCAAATTGATGCTTCTTTTAGTCAATATGACAAGGTTGCAAATTTGCGATTGTGAGTCCCTAGAAGAAATATTTGATCTTGAAGGGCTGGTGGGTTTGGGAAGCACTCAGAAGATACCTTCCTCCATGATTTTGGACTTGGTGAATCTACCAAAGTTGAGGCGACTATGGAACAAAGATCTTCAAGGATCGCTGCCCTACAATTTTCTATATTATATAACCTTTTATAATTGTAGCAGCTTGATACATGCTTTCAATCCATCGATGGCTCAGTGTCTTGCCATTCTAAGTCGGGTGGAAATAAAGGAGTGTGATCGGATGGAAGGAGTGATCGAAGAGGAAGAAGGGCAGCAAAGCGCACTAAAGAAGATTACATTCCTGAATCTTAAGAAAATGAAGCTAGAATGCTTGCCCAATCTAACTAGCTTCCTTTTAGGGAAGAATCAAATACTGGAATGCCCCAACTTAATAGAGTTGACCATTGCCCATTGCCCCAAGATGAGTAGTTTGACCGGACAATCCTTGCTGGAGATTGACCACCATAGTCCTTCACTTTTCACCCCACAGGTCAGTCTTTTATTCTTAATCCATTGCTTTTGATTTTTAGATTAGTTGTCTTGTCAAATGGAAGTACTAATAGAATGCTAGTGCTTTGCATGAAACAATTTTAGTGCCAGTGCAGTGCAACGTCCGCTTTTTTTCTTTCATTTGTTTTTGCCTCTGAATCCTGGACACATGGTATCAATCAAGGATAAAAAATTGGTTACCCATTACAGGCTAAAAGATATTGTAGTTAAGTGTCAACAATACCCAATAAAACTTAATAACTGTAAACCCATTTACAAATTGATTAAACTGAAATCTTCCCAATCACTGAAATCACAAATCAAGAATTAGTTTTCTTGAATAAGGTAAAATGAAAACCAATTGCATGTTCAACTTGAAGCAAATAAATCGAAAAATTGTTACCTTATAAATTAATTGCAAGCAACGTTTTGTCTTTTGATATTCAAACTGAGGGAACTTTTCAAGAAGTCATCATGGCAACTTTCCAAAAATTAGAGGGAGAAGGCGTTGCTTGTATTTGATGTCAAATAAGCCAATCACAAGTCAATGTTCACTATACTATTGATTATAAATTGAATTTAGGAAAGGTTGTCATCAAAGTAGAATAATAAGGAAAACATTTACATGCCACCATCTAATTTTTTGAAGAATAAAAGTCAATTTTCAAATTTATTTTCATTGAATTTAGTGAACACAAGCTCATATCTTTACCAAATTTGTTTTGATTTCCATCATATCTTAAAAAGGCAACAAACACATACCAATTAATCAGGTTTTTTTTTTTTTTTTTCTATCACTCCTTTTTTATTACAAATACTTTACAAGTTTTAATCAATGTCGTGATTTTTCCACTCCTCATTTAGCTTAGACACTTCCTATCATAATATTTTGACCATATTGTCCCTTATATGGCCTACCTTTTGGCATTATTTGCTTCTCTTTTTTCACGGGTCCCACTTTCCTCCCCCTTCTTATCTTTCCATGCCTTTAGTGTTCTGTCGACAATCCTGTTTCTCTCTATTCCCTTTTTTTTTTTTTTTGCTTCAAACATGCCTTTGGTGTCTCATTCTCTTCTTCTTCTTCTTCTTCTTCTTCTTCTTCTTCTTTTTCCTCAAAAAACATTCAAATGCTTCATGTGAGTCCTCGACAAAAGTTCAAAAGGAACAGCAAAATATGACGGATGATGTCAACTGAATTTGTTGGCATTATTCTTTGCTCTTCACCATTCGCAACTTCATTATTAGCTACTTTTAAGGAATTTGGAAATAGACTCTGCACAACCCCCACAACATCTTCCCAACCCCATCCCCTCCTCCGCGTCTAAGAACATGTGCTCATCAACATGACATCCGACTCTCCCCAATTCCTCTCACTGACTCTTTTGATCCTTGCACCACCCCCCTCACCTCCACTCATTCCCCTTAGCTGTTTGCTTCCACGTTTCTCCTCAACCGGGGAGGATTAGCGGGACATCAGTGAGGACGACACGGTTGGCCTCGAGCCAAGCCGCAGTGAGCATAGGAGCCCAGCCGAGCTCAATGACGTTCTTGCCGGTGAGAGGGAACGGGCGGAAGTGAGCTTCAATAGAGAGCCAATTGGAGAGGATGGGGGTGGAGTCCCAGTGCCAGGATCTGGTAAGGGGACAACTGGTGACCAAATCGTAGACGTCCTCATCCTGTTCTATGACATGTATCGGTGTCCTACGACTCCGATCTCCCTTGTGGTTATTAAACCCAGTGTTTGCAAATTGCTTAAATGGGATACGTCAGTTACCTGTTTATAGGAGGTAGCAAATTATAAATGGCGTGTGGGGGTCCTTTTCCTTTTGTTTCTACGCATTCACTATTCTATGTTTTGTCTTTTGATCAAAGCTCTGGGACTTTTGGCTTAATCTCTCTTCCATCAATCCTCCTTCTAGAGTCTACACATGCTGAGAAGGCTTGTTTGAAGCGAAAAATGGAAAAAGAGGGAATAGCATGGGAAAGATGAGAAGAAGAAAATTGAGATCCATGAGGAAAGAAAAAGAAAAGAAAAAGAGAAAGAAATAAAGAAGAAAGAGAATAATGCCAAAAGGTGAGCCATATAAGAGACGATACAGTCAAAACACTCTAATATAGAGTGTCTAAGCAAAATGAGGAGTGGAAAAAACGCGGCCTCTTAGCTATTGCTTTCTTTTTTGATGGAGGAAATGCTTGAGTTATTTCTAATTTTAATACTTTTTAAAATTATTTATTTATTTATTGTTATGTGTGAATAAAACATTTCATCATAACTAGCATCCACACTTTTTTTACTCTTTAACGATAAAAGTTACTACTAGTTATGCATTTACTTCTAATGTCATATGCCCAGATGCCCACATTGTTAGAATTCTTCAAAAGACCATCATAATACTCATTTTAGAATACTAATAGAAAAAGAAGTATGAAACTAGTTGCCTGATTTTTTGGTAGTGACAAGTTACAATTTGTCAAATATAAGGTATCCCCCATATTTTTCAAAATATTCCAAAAACTCATCATAATCCTCAATTTAGAATATTAATAGATTTAGGGAAGTATGGGAATGGTCAGCCCCTTTTTTTCGTAGTGATGCATAGGTGCGTTAATTTTATTGAAACCAAATAAAAAATGTCAATACCCACTTCTCAATTGACGAGACATAAGAGCTCACAACATCTTTGATTTTCTGCAAAGAAACATAATGTGCTCATAGGGATGATTTGGCTAAGGCGGATATCCTAGTGGACTATTCAATATTTGTATGACAAGCTTGTCTTTTTCCATGGTTTGTGAACTTAGAGAACTGTGCAAATATGCATTTGGTAATTGAGATTGTAGCATGTCATAATTTAATTAGTTTTATCATTATGAAATGAAAATTTCATACAGGCTATTAAGTGAACAATTCAAGCAGTCCATACAATCGTTTCATTTTTTTGTATCACAATCTATTTGGGCATAACATGTTTGATTTGTTCATGAAGACTAATTGCATTTGCTTAGGAATCCTTGTTTGTGCAAGAAACTTGCCTTAAATTTCACGTCTTGTGAAATTTTCAGGAAATTGCAGAAGTATTCATGTGGTATTTGAGGTCGTCATTGTGTTCTTTGGGTAGTAACACAATGAAAAATGTTTTCCTATCTTTATGCATGAGTATGAACAGGTGGTACGGACCGCAGGGTAATTTATTTTGTCGCATTGCATTTCAGGCTTGTTCCAATGCAATATACTCTGCCTTAGTTATCAGTCAATTGAAATGAAAGCATCAAGCAACCCCTCCTTGATTGTGTCACTAACAAGTTCTAGAATGTTATGATTTGTGAGAGGAATAGAAGTTTGGAAATTCTTTTTTCAAGGTCATCACTCAATGAAATCAAATTTATTGTATCATTTTTTCAATATGGCAGATACAATTTCCTCGGCTTAAGTTGATGGTCCTGTCCCACATGGACGATTTAAGCCAAATATGGACCGACGATCCTAAAGATACTCTTACTTTTGAACATTTACAAGAAGTGAAGATGGATAATTGTAAGAGCCTTGAAAATATGTTTCCACATTGGGTGGCTACAAGTCTAACCCAACTTAAGGAACTTCAAGTGGAGTCATGTGGACTCAAGGAGATAGTCACAAGTGGAGATGACACTTCACACTCTACTACTGCTCAATTTCTTTTCCCGCAACTGACTTCTCTGGTGTTCCATGATATGTCACAACTCAAGAGCTTTTGCCCTAACTTGCTTACTTTGAACTGGCCACTCTTGATGGAATTGCGAGTGACCCACTGTGACAAATTAGACATGTCCTTTGTGGCATCCATGAACAAGTGGGCTCAAAGAGATGATCAACATGACCTTTCAGACCATGAAGCAGACTTCTCGCTTGAGAGGGTACGATTGCAATTGCTATTTCTTCTTCATTCTTTTATTCACCCATACAACTCATGTGCAAACCATAGTCATGTCACATTATGATAATATAGTAAACATGAACCCCTTACATATCAGTTCATAGACAATATAAGATATTTCTAACATTTTTAAGCAACTTTTCACATAATTGACAAGATAAGATATTCCTAATAGAAGATGATTTTGGTCAGGGTGATTACCATACCGACCTCTACTTAAAAATTCTCTTAAAAATTCTCGATTTAAATAAAAAATGTGAATTTCCTAAGGACTAAATTGAGAATCAGGCACTGACATATAGCTATTTCTTTTCAAATCGTAGTGGGATGGCCATCTTTCTGGGTAAAATGAATTTTCATTCGTTTGTTTGATCATTCATATGCCAAAACAATTCTTTCCCTTTCTATATAATCATTATAATATGGGTGCATAGCCTACCTTGGTTGGTGGATGGGCATAGTGGAGCATTTGTTTACAGTTTGAATTTTGTAGCTCGACTTTAGAAGCTTGAGAGTCGTATTCAAGGCTCTAGAAATTAATGAAACGTAAGAACAAAGACCCTTTCCATGGGAATTAACTGATTTAAGTTCACCTCTAAGAGCCCATGATTTATTGTCAAACTTTGTTGAATTTATTTCTCTCATTGTATTGGCAATTTTGTAGGGCATTCCCACCTTAGAGAGACTTCTATTAGTCGACAAGGATATTCAAAGGATACACGATGGAAAATTTTCTGACGACTTCTTTGGCAAGCCAAAAGCACTAACATTGGCATGCTTTCATGATGAAAATGTCGTATTTCCTCCCATATTCCTCCTACAAAGATTTCATAACCTACAAAGCCTTGAGATCTTTTGTAGTTCTTTTGAAGATATATTTCCTGATGAGGGGCTTGTTGACGAGGGAAAACATCCGGTGCTTGAAAATTTGAAAGAACTTAAGTTAAGACAACTACCCAACCTAAAGCATGTCTGGAGAGAAGGCTATTTGGTGGCAAAAATTCTTCAGCGTATTGGCAAATTTGAGGTTTGCGATTGTCCTAGTTTGACAACATTATTTCCAGCCATGACATCCTTCCAGAATATGACAAAGTTAGTGGTGAAGAATTCCTCTGGATTGATGCATCTATTGACAATTTCAGCGATCACAAATTTGGTGCATCTCTTTGACATGACTATAATAGGATGTGAAAGAATGAAAGAAGTAGTAGCAAACGATGGAAATGGAGAAGGAAAAGTGATTTCTCTTGGGAAGCTAAGATGGTTGACACTCCAAAATTTGTCAAGCCTAGAATGCTTCTCCTCCATCACAAGTTGCATATTCAAGTTTCCATCCATGTATTCAATCAAAATGGAAGAGTGCCCGAAAATGAAGATCTTTTGTGAGGGTGCTCTAAGCACACCAAAACTCCGTTCGGCGACATTGTTCAGATACACGTGGCAAGGGGACTGGGAGGGTGATCTCAACACAACCATTCAAAAGTTAACAACATAATTAGATGGACATAAAATTGGTAAGATCCATTTAATGTCATTCTTATCCAATTATTTTATCTTGCCTCTGCTTCTTAAATTGTCCGACACTGAAGCACCACAGGTTCTATAACTTTTCACACTGATGAAGGGAAGGGTACATGCTGCGAGTGGTACATAGATCTGGAAGTTACTGAGGCACAGTCAAATGTTGAGATGACGGAAAGTTCTATTAAGGTAGTGATTCTATTTCCAATTTCCTCTCATTCTCACTAATAAAAATCACAGTTTTGCATAAGAGGGAGGTTGCTACTGGGGATGGATAAATAGGTGACGACATTATTTTCTAACCATTTGCCATGTCTGCATAACTGCTAGGATCACACCCTTCTCATTTTTCATAACTAAATGAAGCATCCCATTTCCTTTCTTTTTCCTTCAACTCTCTTCTCATTCAGACAAATCAACATATTGGTTCGTTCTTTTCTTCTTCTCTTTTAGGAACCTGCATAAAAAAAATCTTAAAACGTTTTGCTTAATGCACAATCAAGTTTTAAATTTTCAAAAAGTGCAATTAAGTCAGAAACGTCTTGAATAAGATGTATTGAAGTCCTTCCTAATGACCACTCAACCAGTTTTGCTGACGTGGCATGTGAAAATCTGACTTCAATTTTCTAATGGGTATTGGTCTCTAGTGATCAATACACAAGTAGGTTCAGATAAAAGTCTGTTAATCACTTACTGAAATAATCGAGGATGAATATTAAAAGCCAGCATTGACATTGAAGGAGCAATTTCCACAAGAGGATTAGTCTTTCACCTTTTCAACTTAGAAAATTGAATAAAACTGAACAAAATAATCACGAACCTTACCTAAGTATTAGCTGGAAAACACTTGAACTTAATCGCCTTAAAAGTACAGGGCTCACGGCTGAGGAATTTCTAAAGGCTAAAGATCTTCGATTTGTAGTAGGTAGGCAGTGTTTACCTTCAATTCTTAGTTACAGAAATTGCTGGTGAGACTCCCAGTTAATATAATCTACATGCTAATCTGAACTCAACAAAGGAAATAAAGATTGACTAGCTTAAACATGATAGATACGATCAGTTGAGTTTGAGTGAATTATCTTTTCTTTTGCCCTTGTTATCTCTAACATTTAGACGAGGTGTTTGGCCTCACGGCATAGTTTGCCTAGGTCTGCCAAGCCGCAGGTGCAACTGAAAGGGCGAATATCTAATAAAGATAGTCATACTTAGTACACATTACTTTATAAATCAATTCTATCGATTTCAGTCTCAATACCTTTAGGATTATTCTTGATACAATTTCGATCAACCAACAGATTGTCCATCATTTCATCCATTCGATTCCCTATGTGTTCTTCTTAATGTCCTTCCTCCAGCATTCATATGTTTTTTTAACTTTTCGTCTCATAAATGAACTTCTTCTCCAATCAAATGCTTCTTTTAATTAAGTCGGCTCATATAAAGACACTAAAGTAGTTTAGGTTCAAACGTTACAGCTTACTACACAAATTGTGCTCAAGGAATGACTTCTCGTCGCAGGATAGAAGATGAACATCGCTGGCAAAGTTTTGCAAATGGAGACAGCTCATTTCTTCAAGGTCATTCTCTCTCTAAAGGAAGGAAATGTCTGTGTGTTCAAGCTCGTTAGAATTTATAATATTGGACTCAAAGTCTCCATTTTCAGAAGGAATGTCAAGACTCTGGCATAAGCTCTGGTATGCCTGCAAAAAAATCTCTGCTTCGCAATGTTTTGTTTAATTAATCAGATCGAAAAAAGCAAAACTTTCTGCTGCAACAGATTGAATGGTGATGCATTTCTTGATGTTTCTTTATAGAGTAGCGAACATCCTTACACCTAGACATTGCATCTTTCCAAAATTCCGGGTATGTTATAAGTCGAACTCATGCGGAGCGTGATATCAATAAAATAAAAGGCCGAAGGCAATTCTCATCTATTGCCATTATAAGATCACTACAATCTGGAACTCAGTTCCGACCATGACATAGAAGTTAATGGATGAACGATTGAAATGCGCTCGATAATGAATGCAATGCAGAGAGCATACCAACCTTTCCTTAGGGGATGTCCTCAATCGCCTCCGCAATAGAAGTGTTAAAATTTTTTAGATGTGTTGGTGTGGAAGTATGGTTTTGGTAGTGATGATAGTTTTTCATTAGTGATGTGTGCAAGTGTATGATATAGTTTGTAGAGGATGGACAAGGGACAATATATGATAATTGAAGGATATAGGACATGGGGAAAATAGTTTCATTAGTTGAACAAAATAGTTTAATGGAGGTACAATAGAGATCTTGACCTCTCATGGTGGAGGGTTCACCTCACACACAAGGTGGAGGGTTTACCTCTCACACCTATACATTTGTTGAACTTACATGCCTATTTATAGAGACTAAATACAACATTCTAGAATAATGGGAAATGTTATCCACTTAGGCTTATTCTAGGAAATTCTAGATTGTAGTTTTTCTAGAGACTTCTCTTACATGTTGGTCATTTCTTATTTCTTCTAGAAAATGTTTTCTTCTTTCTTCTAGAAAATTCATCTAGGGAATTCTAGAGAATTCTAGAAGTTTAGCAACTCTAGGAAATTCTAGAAAATGGATCACAATTTCCAACAAGAAGCAAAGCCTGCTCTAGGTCAATCCAAGTCGAATTCAGCATCTTCGATAAGGATAACTCACTACCCAACGGAACCGCACATAGATCGGACGAAAGGCCAATTTTGGGAAGAAGGGTTGGAGCCTGAAGCAGCAACATCGGATGATTTCGAGTTGGGGCAGACTCTGCATGAGACAAGGCCGCTCATATTTTTACACCTGATGATTTCGAGTTGTGATTTGGGGCGCTTTTTTATTCGTGGACAAAAGTCCTAAATGTGAGATGATTGGGCACTACAATTGTCAATTTGTCGGGAAATTCGAAGAGACGAGACATGCGAGTTGTGATTGGGAGGTAGAGCAGGCGAGTCGAGCGGCGAGTTGCGCCTGGGGCCGAGTGGTGAACCGAGACCGAGTGACAAAGCGACGGGAGCTGAAGTAAACGCCGGGTTGGGAAGCAGAGTGGGAAGCGGAGATCTGCGACCTCGACACAGAGCACTGGACCATCGACGCGCTGCTAGCTCGGGGATTCATGAAAACGACAGATCTGGAAATCGAGAAGCCGAAACACCTCAGATATGGATTCCACCGTTGGAAGGAGCTTATAAGATCAACATTGATGGAATGTACGTACCTGTTCACTGGAGAATTCCATAGCTTGCATCTGCAGAGATTCGAGTGGGAGGATGGTGGGAGGAATGGCTGAATCGGTCTGAGCCTCCTCTTCCTTGATGGCTGAAATCCTAGCTTTATGGAAAGCCCTCAACTACTTCTTTTCTAAAAGCTTATTATTGAGTCAGACAACTTGCAATTGGTTAAAGCTATGAATAGTTCATAAGAGTTGAGTTGGGAGGCTCAACCTTTTGTTAGTAAGTGCAAGGAAAAAATATGGGCCTTCTCAAATGTTCAAATAGTCCATTGCTTCAGAGAGGCCAATCTTGTTGCAGATTGGGTAGCCAAAGCCCACAAGAAAAATTAATTATCTCTGAATTGGGTCTTGTCCCCTCCTCAAACTTTGTTGGACCTTTTATGTAATGATGCCCATTCATAGGGCCTCTCATCTTTGCTTAGTAAATGAAATATTTCCATTTCTGACAAAAAAAAAAAAAAAAAAAAACTAAATTTATGCGCGTTGTCAATCTTAATTCATCGAGAGATTACGGGTGTGATTTTGAAATTACATTTTCTTTAATTTATGTACTCATCATATTACCAATTATAGTAGAGACAGCGTCCTTTTTCTTTTCTTTCATTTTTTAAACTAATTGGATGTGTACCGAAAGAAGATAACTACTATTTATAAATTGAGAGGTTGCAATCAAGGGCGTCGAATTAAACTGAATTGTTTGGGTGTGTAACATATTTGAACCAAACCATACCTCGAACCAAGTTCAGTTCTAATCGGTTCGGTTTTTCAGTTTTCTTGAAAATGAGAGAGATTGTGTGAATTTTATATTAAGAAGACATTGTGCAAATTGTTAATCATCTCCGATTCACTTGAATTGAGCAAACAGTACACACAAATTCGATTCAGGTTTCGATTTGATTTTCTAGTTTGGTTTTGACACCCCTAATCGCAATAAAGATGAAAATTGTGTTAGTAACCCTCGAAGCAACTATTGTAGAGAGTCCTACTCTACTCATACTCTAGTTTTTAGACTTTTGCCATGTTTTTTTGTAGGGCATGAGAATCAAAATCCACACTTGAAACTAAATCGTCCCCACTTCAACCCCCTTGAGAAGGTGGTGATTCGAACCCCTATCTCCCCCTTCCATGTTAGAAGGGTAGCCACTAAAGCAAACTCCAGTGATTTTATTGTTGAGTTTGAGGGCACAATATTATGGCATTTTGGCATAAAATTGCCGAGTTGGGATTAAGGACTTGAAATTTTTATGCTAGAAAATACTAGCATAAGTGGACATCTTGTTTGCCTTTTACTTTAGGGTTTGCTCGTATTTATTTATTTTTCTAATCATATATTGGTTAGCGGAACTTCTCCTTGGGAGAGTGCTACTTGTGAATTCGTAAAGAGATACATTCAAAAGAACCGAGAAATTGCAACTCTTATGTATTTAGACGGATCGTGGTTAGGGGCAGCTTAGGACCTATCAACACAATTGGCCCGCGTTCATGAGAGAAGCTTGTCTGCATCAAATGTCTGCATGCATTGAGGTCACACTAGTAGGGACGATCTTGTGTTCAAAGTCTCAATCTTCAGCAATGCTGGTAACTTGGTAAGGATCGATTGAGACAAACATCATTTAGGCCCGATTGAGACAAACATCGGAAGTGCCACTTGAGGCTGTATATCAGCCCTAGTGACAGAGGGTTGCAGACACAAGGTCCGAATGTTGAAAAAGGCAGTAAAAACCATAATTTAGGAATCTAATGATTTTCAGTTTAAGTATAAATGCCTCCCTAAAGTATCAGAATCTGATATAGACAATCTTTGTTCGGAAAATATTGGAGTCCGTTAGACAAGAAGGAGCAATTCTATCTTTGGAATATCTTCTCCCTCTAATCCTCGGGTTCTGGCTCTTTCAGGCTCTCTTATCCTCTCGCGTTCCGTTTTAGCATCGATGCACTTCAATTATTATAGTTGTGTAAGTATCATTTAAAGAAAATGAGATGTGTTGTTGCCTCTACTGTCATTTTGGAAGTTCTCCTTGTGGACGCATCCCTAAGTCTGGTACACGTGAAACAACAAGTTGCATGTGATAATTGTCATTTTGGGACTCAAGTCGACCCTTCTTTGAAAAGTAGTAGTAGAGAAGCTTCTCGTGTGAGCTTGAGAGCGGGAGCAAAATCAGGAGGTAGGGCTTTGCTTCTGAGTGAACGAGGGTCTGCCAGCAAGTCCAAATTGAAAATTGGTAGACCGATTGGAGTTTCGATTTGGGGCTTCTTCCATGGACAAATTCCTTAAATTCGAAGCCTTCGGGCCCTACATTGTTAATTGTGAGGGAAATTCGAAAAGATGAGGAGTTCGCCGAGCATGGGATCAATAAAATAAAAGGTCAAAAGCAATCCTTATCTGTTGCCCATATGAAGAGTTGATCTATAACAGAGACTTTCTAAGTATATTCCTTCAAGTAATATCTGTCACAATTGAGGTGGTCACAGAAGAGGAAGAAAGATTGTCCGGCATCGACTCTGTTTTCATGAAATATGGGGAGTTCTCTGGAGATCAATACACAAAGATTCACGGAAAGGTGAGTTAAGGATAATTCTTGCCATCCATCAATAACACAAGAGGAAATTTAAGAGGACTAGTCTTTCACCTTTTCGCCTTGCAAAATAGATGGAGGACATCAATAGAACAATAATCAGCAGGTATCCCAATGCTATTGACCTTAGTGCTTTGAAAAATAAAGTGATAGCACCATCTGTCTGTGAACTTACTTGCACCCCCGCGAATAAATCATTAGCAGCAGACTATCCTACGGTTTCTATGAGTCAGACGCAGCCGGATTAGGAGAAACAGTTCTGCTCGGCTTGCTGTTTTTCCTTATGAGATTGGTGAAGCGGCCTTTGACTTCCAAACCATAGATGTGCCCCATCTTTGGACCGTTTCGTCTCCAAGTATCTCTTGTTCTCCTTTGTTATTGGAGTTACTAGAGGGAGTCTCCCAGCAATAGTCAAGCCATAACCTTTAAGTCCCACGCATTTAGATGGGTTGTTCGTCATCAGCTTCATTGTCCTGACTCCTAGGTCACAACGTTTGCAGTATTAGCCAATATTTTAAGCACTAAAACAAATGTATCAAATACCATGAAAAGTTTGATAACGGAGTGACTATAAACTAATTAGATCTTGTCTTTTTGAAATGAGGATTTGAAGCTCTACTTTAGTCACCAGCTTCCTCCTACAGATGATATACAACCTCTGAAACAGTTACTGAAATTCAACTACCTTTAATTTCAGATTAAGTTTACTAATCCTTCTCAATTCCACAAAGCACAATGACGATGGCCATGATTGGGAAGCTTTATGTAGGACCTCCCACATCAGTACGGTTTCTGACTTAAGGAAGAAATACAGGAGCACCAATTCCGTACTCTCAAGGGAAGGGGCAATCCAAGCTCCACATTTGATTCTGTGGTGTCACACTCATCGACCTGCAGGTTATAGGCACATAGTTTGTGCCCCAAACCTATGCCTCTTCCTTCGTCCCCTCGGAGGTACACCAGCAGGCCCTCATCAGCCACTTCTATCTGCTGCAGCGCAAGTGCAAGCTGGTTGCGTATCACCAAGAAGTTTTTGTTTAGCATACCAAGCACAAGAATCGTCCCTGTTTTGGGGCATTGTTCGTTGTCTGGCTGATTTTCCACAACTGGCATTCAGCAGTGGATATCCTATCTCAGATGCGCTTTTGTAGAGTATGAGCACATGAAAAACGAGTCGCCTTCATATTGGAAGACTAAAAAGTGGCCATCACAAATGGAGCAATGCTCCACAAATTTGCTCCAGCCCTTTGACAACCAAACCATGTCATCCCATACTTCCAATTCCACACTGGCCAAATCCCACAATCGGTACCCTCAGAAGCATCCTTTTTGCACTATTCTCCCAAAATTTCTCAAGAACCTTTTTGGCATTCCCTGTGGATAAAGAACGAGACAACAATTCTTAAGGATCTGATCCGTTGGGGCAACAAGAATGTTCGATGAAATCCACAATAGGTGCAAAAAACAGTAGTGCTTTGTGACTGACGATGATGTTTGCACGAGCATACACTTCAAAATACATTATCATCAAGTCTAATTGGTGCAGCCAAGACTATGTTATGTGATTGTTTCCTTGGATAGACTAGTCTAAGATCATAAGAGCATTTGACATTAGATATATATCTAAGTCACTGCTATCGAAAGAAACTTGCAAAACTAGTGAATGCTTATATATTTGTTATTGAACGTCACATAAATGTCTGTTGTATCATTTACACACATTCTGTTATATTTTTTCTTCTTTTTGATGGTAATACATCTCAAGTTGAATAATCAATGAATCATTCAATTCTTCTAAAAATGGGCATATGTTGACATAAAAAAAAAGGCTAAGTTTTGATTATTATCAACAAATAACAAACCAAGTTGTTAAACAGTTTGGTCAAAACAATCGATAACTCTATAACATAATTATTAACACCAAACATTAGTTGTCTATGAGAACCTTCACTAGTCGATGAAATCATCAATAGTCATTACACATTTTACTAAGTGTTGGAACTCGAAGGCAGTAATGATGAATTGATGCTAGAATATAATGGTCAGATGGTTAATTTATAACTTCTTATAGATAATTGTTGATTAATCTAGGAGATTGGGGTATAATTTCTTGTAACTGCATATAAGATTTGTTTATTCAAATTCAATAATTGTTTCATGTAAATGTCTGTAGATAGTTATAAATACCACAAATGTATTTATTGTAAACCCCCTCAATCAATCGTGAAACTCAACTTTTTTATTTATTTATATTTACTTTCTCACAATTTATATTTCCTTACATTTACATGGCTAAAGTCATGATTGCCTGGTCTCTATACCTTTAAATTTCTTATCAATTATTTTCTATCAAAAATCAATAAAAGACCTGTTGATACATAAATTTTGACTAAATATTTAGAATTAAATTACATAGAAAATTAAGAACTAATTTGGCCCTAACAAAAAGGATTTTCACATGACATGGGTACTAATATTATTTTTGCACTAATTAATTTTATTTTTTATTTTTTATTTTTTCCCTTATTTTACTGCATTTCGGATAAATAAAAAATGAATTTAAAAAAATTTTTTAAAAAAAGAAAAGGAGAAGAAGAGGGGGCTCGGGGGCTAGGCTTTCGCCCCAGCCCCCTTCTCTTTGCTTCCCCCTCGCGTGGGCCTAGGGCCCATCTCGCCCCTAGCCCGCTCCCCCCTCCGCGGCCCGGCCCTCTCTCTTCTCCTCCTTGCTGCCTCCTTCCTTCCTCCCTCCCTCCCTCCTTCCTCTGCAACTCACGCACGCGCGCCATGGACCGGCGGAAGAAGCTCTCCGTCGACCTTTTCCTCAGGCGCGAAGCCTCCGGTGGGTTTCCAACTTTTGCCTTGGTCTAAGTCTGCCTTTCCCAAGGACCCTGGCTTGACGACACAAAGGCAGTAGGCCATGGCCTGGCTCGTTTCGGGCTAGCCTTTTTTGCCTTGTCGCCGTCGTCGAGACACAAAGGCGGCTGGCCATGGCCTGGTAGGGACCCGCGGCCGACGCTTCTTTTAGTAACTTGTTTGCACTGCCTTCCCCAGTTGCCTTAACGCCCATCTGCCCATCCGTGTTGTTTTGGTTGGTATGCAGCCGAGCTTTAATCAGCCCGGCTTTGCTTCCATTTCAGTAGCATGTGCCAAAAGTTCGATAAAATGCCCAAGTTAGACGCGCGTTAATGTCCTTCGTTAATGGGTGAGACTTGTTGGTTTTCATGCTCGTTCTGATTTCGTTTGCTCATTGTAACTGGATTCCGGTCTTAGTATGAGTCACGGGTATGCCTACCTTCTCCTCATGTCACGCTCACTACGTGCTCGACGAAATGCTTCGACCAAGCTCGCTTGAACTTGTCTCTGTGCTGCGTATCCGAACTGTCGTGTTTGTGATAATGTCTATAAATAGAACTTGTGTTCTCGTTCGAGGGAAACGTTTTGAATAGAAACACTGAGATAGTCGTTTGAGTATATATATATATATATATATATATATATAACATTCGTCTTTGGTTCATTCGGCTGGCGTTCATTTTTCTATGATTCGAGTCTCGGCTGTGGACGTGTGTGGGTTATCCTCTTGGCTGTAAACTTGTGTTCTCGTTTGCGTGTTCAGTGAATGCAGTTAGAACAAAAGAATCATGAATGTTACCTATATATTAGCTGAAGAAAATTAAATATTTTTTTATCAGAAAAAAGAAAATTAAATATAATCGCCATAAAAATGCGGACTCACGGCTAAGGAATTTCCAAAGGCGAAAGTTCTTCAATTTGTAGCAGATACCCAATATCTAATTTCCATTTCTTATTTATAGTAATTACTAATAAGACGTTCCCAGCAATAATATTATTAAATGCCTAGATTAATCTGGACTTAACACAGGAAATAGTAGGTTGACTACCTAACGCGGAGGATGCCGATCTGACTTTCATTGAATTATCGTTGCTTTTACCCTAATCATTGAGCTGGCGCTCGGGCTCACGGCACAGTCTGCCGAGATCCGCTGAGCCACGGTTTCAACTGAGTGGGCCAAGAAAAGCGATTCCCTTCTTTAGCTCGGCATGCAAAGCTGGACCACTTAGACCCCATCAAGGTTAATTAATTATTTGATCATTGACGAGTCTCGGAAAGAGTTTTTACGCCTAATACCTAAATTGATTCACTCGTTGGTTAAGTTTGGCGTTGGTTAAATTTGGCGTGCTTTCTGGACATAGTATTGAACAGTAATTTTGGGCTTGAATTTTAGCTATTTTTGGTAAGTTCTTGGCGCAGTTGAGTTGGAATTATTGTAATACATCAAAAGAGCTTTATAGGAACTCTAAGCAGCCTTGAAATAGAATTTTATGGATGAAATTATGGCACGATGAGGCTTAACGTGCGAGCCACACCTAGCGGACAATAATAGGTTTATGCTAGAGGTGAGCTTTTTGTTGGCATATAGGTATTGTTTTATTGACAAATGACAAACAGGCGTAGTATAGTCGAGTCATTCATTAAAATATCATTTTATTTGATCTTTTGATATTGTTTTTTAGCCATTTATTAGGAATTCGAGTGCGTCAACTTGAGTAATCACCCTAGTTAACTTTCGACTTTTCCCAGGATACTATTTCTTCTATGAGTTTGTAAATGCATGTCTTAAAAGTTATGGAGATTTGATGTATAAAGCATGTTTTGTTGCATAAAATCTATATTGAGCATTTACTACAATTTGGTATTTGTGAATGGTTTGCAAGTTATTGCGATTCGTGAACTTGATCTATGAAATGTGTTGTATAAAGATATGTGAAATTTCTTCAGCTTTAAAAAACAAGTTTTGAAATAATATGAGAAATACTTTATGAAAATTATTTTTGGTGAATGAGCCGAATTGCAGAAAGATTAAATATTTTGATCTGTGAAACTTAGATTTTGGTTTGGCTTTGTAAATAATGGAGGTTGTTATGGATTGGTGTTGATACTAATGTCGCTATGAACCTATGGGTATGCACATAGTAGTCTATGATATCCTTATAGAGAAAGCCGTCGGCTAATAATAGATGAAGACCTAACCAATGGGGGAATGTTGATCGCTTTGTCACGGGCATTATATGTGATCATCGTTTGATACTTGAGCAAAATATTGATTGATAGATGGACCATCGACGTGTAGTTTCAAATGAGATGGATCAATGAGGCAAACCATTTATGTGTAGAATAAAATTAACTGATGGAATGGACTATTGATGTATGTTTTACGAGATTGGTAAATGGAATTGATCATTGACGTGTGTTTTTATGAGATTGACCAATGGGTTGGATCATTGGTATTTGCTTGTTATTATCTTGAATATTTCTGCTTTGAACATATTATGTTAAAGTAAGAAATATTGCATTTTTAGACTTGAAGCTTTGTTCAATTCCTTTTCTTTCTTCTTTTTTTTTTTTTTTTGTGTGAAAGTGGGTTATATTTGTGTTTAAAGTGCATAGTGATTGCTCGATTGGCTTAGAATAAATATATTACTCATTGGACTGTGGTAGCTCATTTCTTTTTCTTATCATGTTTTTCAGATGCCTCAGTTAGTGATCGATAGAGCAAGAGTATCATCACGGAAACTATTGGGAGCTGGATATTTGGATAATAGTGTGAGGCCACGTCCTCTAGGGAAAGGATAATCGTATTACCCCCTCATCCCTATAGTATTAGGGCTGTCACAGCTTGGGTAAGCTCTCTGCCGATTGGGGTGCATTTCAAAGAGGAACTTCTCTAAAGGATGGAGAAGTCTATGTGTTCGAGCTCGTTGGAATTGGTAACATTGAATTCAAAGTCTCCATTTTTAGAAGGAATGTCAAGACATGAGCATGATCTTTGGTATGCCTAGAAAAATCTCTGCTTCACGGTGTTTTGTTTAGTTAATCAGATCAAAGAAAGCAAACCTCTCTGCTGCTAGTGACCGAATGGTGATGTGTTTCCTGAACATTACACGGGAATTGCATCGTCAAAAATTCCGGGTACATGTGTCTTTCTTCGACAAAGTATAAATCCAACTCAAACGTAGCTTGGAGAGTTGATCTAACAGTATTATATTCCTCCAAGTAAATATGTCACCAATGTGGTGGCCACCGAAAAGGAAGGAAAGAAGCACTAGCTCTGTCTTCATGAAATATGCAATGGTCTCTAGAGATCAATACAAACAGATTCAAGGAAAGGTGAATAAAGGATAAATCTTGCTATCCAGCAATAACACAAACGGAAATTCCAATAAAAGGGCTAGTCTTTCTCCTTTTTGCCTTACAAAATGGATGAACGACATCAATAGAACAACACTGAACCTTATTATAATTATAAATTTGAATAGGCATAAATTTCCAGAATTCATGGTCAGCAGTTATCCGAATGTTCTTGTGTCCCCCCAAATAAATCATTAGCAGTCGAACATTCAGCTGCTCCTTTTAGTCAGACACAGCCAGATCAGAAGAAACATCACTGCTCGGCTTGCTGTTTTTTATGAGATTGCTGAAGCGGCCTTTGATTTCCGAACCATAGATGTGCCCCATCTTGGAGCGTTTCGTCTCCAGGTATCTCTTGTTCTCCTCTGTTATTGGAGTTACCAGAGGGACTCTCCCAGAAATAGTCAGGCCATAACCTTGAAGCCCCACAAACTTTGACGGGTTGTTCGTCATCAGCTTCATTGTCCTGACTCCCAAATCATGCAATATCTGCAGTATTACTCAACATGTTAAGCACCAATACAAAGGCGTCAAATGCTATGAAAAGTTTGATGATAGAGTGATTCTTTCTACTAATCAAATCTCATCTTTTTAAGATGAGAATTTTAAGCCCTGCTTTAGTCATCAGCTTCCTCTACTAACCCTACAAATTATGTTCAATTTCTGAAACAGTCACCGATATTCAACTACCTTATTTTCAGATTGACGATATTAGTTTATTAATCTTCTCAATTCCATAAAGCATAATGACAATGACCATGAACAAACTACGTTCAGAAGCTAAATTATGCAGTACTTCTCACAATAGTTTCTCACTTAAGTAAGAAGTACCTGAGCACCAATTCCGTACTCTCTAGAGTCGACGGGCAATCCAAGCTCCACGTTTGCTTCCACGGTGTCACGCCCATCGTCCTGCAGGTTATAGGCACGTAGTTTGTGTCCCAAACCTATGCCTCTTCCTTCATGCCCTCGGAGGTACGCCACCACGCCCCTACCAGCCGCTTCTATCTTCTGCATCGCAAGTGCAAGCTGGTTGCCACAGTCGCATCTAGCAGATCCAAAAATGTCTCCTGTGAGGCATTCCGAGTGCACCCTCACGAGGACATCTTGTCCATCTCCAATGTCACCCTGTTCAGATGATAAACTACAAAGTCTGAATCACATGAGGAGAGATATGGCTGTTTGAAGGGAGGATACAAAACATAAAATAAGAAAAATTAAGGACACTATTTTTAATCAAAATCACGGCATTCCTATATCAATTGCGCACACATACAGCCCCATTTTCAATCATTTCATAAACTGTTAGTGAAAAATAAATTATTGTTCTCGTCAATTTAGGAATATCCTAACAATCATTCCTCTTGATATCAAACATTCCAATCCAAACAACGTTGTTAGCCAACATAAATTTCATTCTCCAAATTATGATTGACACATATTAGACATTTTTTTAACAAACTTGAATATAAATTTCATGGCGTTCCACCTAAAAGATACCATCAATTTCTCAATACAGCTAGTTTTGGTAAAAATAATGTCAAACAAATCATGCACTGGAAGTACATAAGATGAAGCACAAATTGAAGTTATGTTAAAAAAAAAAAAAAAAACACTGCTATGAACATGATTCTCAAAGTTTACAATTACTTTATTCGAAACTATGCTATTATTGGTTTCTGAATTTTTTGAACAGTTTTAGCAATTAATTCATAATTTATCACACCTTGACCATTGCAATGTGCTCATTTCCGTCTACCAACGATCTATAGCAATGGGCTGTGAATGACCCCCACATTGTTGGTAATCTGGCAGCAGCAACGTGTTCAGCTAATTTATCATTTTTCCGGCGGTACCTGTAAATTTATGCATCTAATGAGAAGCGAAATCATTTCTCGCTCATACAATATAAGAAGCTTCTCAATAGATACAATTTCAAGTCCTCCCGCTGTGCAAACTTGCGAAGCTTTGGTATTATTGCCATGGGGCCACCGTCACCCACTACCTCACAAAGATCTGCCACAGGTTCCAATCCAGATAACACAGCGAGGTCAACAGAAGTCTCTGTATGCCCAGCTCTTTCAGGACTCCACCCTCCCTGTACTTCCATGGGAAAATATGTCTCGGCCTATCGAAATCTTCAAGCTTTGGAATCTCTAGATGCAAGAGCCAAAACTGTTGTTGCCCTGTCACGCGCTGATACGCCTGTAGTTGTCCCATGCTTGGCGTCCTACAACAATATCTCTTAATTACCATCCATTACAAGGTACGAGGAGTTGATTGACGAAACTATTTAAACATCTTACAACATTATACCATAGTCACGGTGATTGCAGTGGGAAGCCTGTCTTCATTTTCCCCGTGATGCACCATCAGAGGAAGTTGCAAGCGCTCCAAATCCCGAAGTGCCGTATTTCACAATAGAATCCATAGCCTCAGGCGGTGCCATCATAAGATCACCCTCAATTCTCACTGTCCTCATCGTCTACCACCGCTACAATCTGGAGAACTCAGTTCCAACGATGACATAGACAGTTATGGCTGAACAATTGAAATAAGCTGGATGATGAAATGCAGAAAGCATGCCAACCTTTCCTTAGGGGAGATCCCAAATCGCTTCTGGAATAAATTTATCATCTTCGATGAGGATAACTCACTATCCAACGGAACCGCATTTGGATCGGACGAAGGACCGATTATGGGAAGAAGGGGTGGGGCCTAAAGCAGCAAAATTGGATGATTTTGAGTTGGGCAGACTCTGCATGAGACAAGGCCGCTCATATTTTTACACATGATGATTTCGAGTTGTGATTTGGGGTTTCTTTCTTTTTTTTTTTTTTTTTGGTGGACAAAAGTCCTAAATGCAAGATGATCGGGCGCTGCAATTGTCAATTTGTTGGGAAATTTGAAGAGACGAGGCTTCCTAACTAAATTAATGCTCGTTGTCAATCTTTATTCAACGAGAGATTACGATCGCATCTATCATGACCGAAGGTAATAGCCAATAGCATAGATCTTGTGAGATCGACTGTCATGTATATACGTTCGATATTTTTGGTGATCTTTGAATGATAAGCCCTGACCGTTGATGCGTTGGTATGGTGAGGTTTGATTTTGTTTGTGTATTTCTCGTGTGGTGGTGAGGAAGGCGACAGGAAGAAGACGATGGGAGAGATGAAAGTATTATTAGGTAGCAAATGGAAAATGAAGAAAAGAAATAATAAGATGAGCTTAATTTGGTTTAATAAACTTCAGGCTTGAATGGGTTTAATGAGCTTGGGCTTAGCTTGGTTTAATAAATTTGTTCGGTTCTAGAAAATTTGGGTTTGCTTTGTCTAGGTGAAAATGGGCTGAGTTTGATCTACATGAGTTTGGGCTTAACTCGATTTTGACAAATTGGGCTTCCTTTACATCTGATTTTGAAAAGGCTGAGATAAGAGCCTATGCTTGTCTTGGGCGAAGCCCGTAAGACTGGAGTTGGCCCATTTTTGGATCCGGCCCAAGTGAGTCAATAAACATCGAATCCTTGTGAAAGTAGCACATTGTTCCAAATTCGGACTTTCATTTTGTCATCCAATCATTTCCAAGGTCATTCAATTGAGACCTCGAAATGTCCACTAGTTTAGTCATGAATATAAATATATTGAAATGGTCACATTCACATATACATTACAATGCTGATTTTTTTTTTCTTTTTAAATCATTTTTGATATACCATAGGTATGTTTTAGATATTAATAAGTAATCCTAGAGCCTCCCGCAGCACATTCAATACATATAATGATTCTTTTTGTCAAGAAGCAATCAGGTATATTATTAATCACGTTATTGTCCCATTATCTAATGATGATGTGCTCTTAAGATGAGATAGCTTTTGGGGAATGTCCCGTTAAGATAAGATTAGGGATAAGCACCACTAAAATAGACCAACCAAGGATGGAGTTAATTAACAATATGATTTTAGTGACCTTTAATTAGTTAATAACTATGATTTTTGTGATCATTAATATTGGGGTGGGATTAGTATGGGCCATAACAAGCAATAATTATATGGTTTTATCGTCAAAAGGGTAGTGGGAATTCACGAAGCATTACTCATTGGTCACCTCATAATTTTCATAATACGCAGGGAACTCTACTTTTCATGTCATAATATCCAATAAGAGTGCTTTAGAGATAAATTATTTGCCAATTAGTGGCAAACTGTCAAACCTCGGGAGCTAATTTCTCTTGGCAAATGCATAAGATGTTGTGGAAGTAGAAGATCCGGCGTAAAAAGAAACGCTTCGTGAATTCCCATCCTCATCCTTACCCTCGGCAAAGAGAAGATGAAGTTGTCGCCGAGCTAATTTCTCTTAGCAAACCTCGGGAGCTAATTTCTCTCACCCTCATCCTCATCCTCATCCTCGCCCTTGCCGTAGAGACAACAAAGTCGTTGCCGAGTGGGAGACTCCTCTACGTAGTAGCCCTCCCTTCTTCATGCTCTCTGACGCGCTAATTTGCCAGTTCAATAGCTTTAATCAAATCAAGAGGCTCATGTAAGTCATCCATCTTCGTAAACCAGCAATCGAGAGCAAATTTTTTGAGAAGTGACTGTCCATTAGTAGCTATTTTTTCAGTTAAGTCACTCTGCAATTGCCACTCCTTATAAGCTGATGGACCAATGACTCCTGTCCAATTCCTTCTTCATGCGTTTGTCCCAGAAATTTCAAGCAAATGCATTCTTCCCAGAAACTAACATTTGCTCATTTCATTGGCAAAACACGAAATGGCCGCATTCCAAGAGAAATCATCCTGCACGGCATCTAACTAATGGATCCAGAGACTTACCCGCCTCTCCCATCCTCATGTATCCTTCGATCATCATTTTCCCAGCGAAGCTATTCCCAGTGAGGCATATCGTCAAACAGTCACCGTGCATTACCCATTTGACCGAACATGGCGTAAAGCCGAAGGAAGAAGAAGGTTTGCGAGCTTGATGGCGCATTTTGAGAAACCAACTACCTTCTCTTGAAAAAGCGCGCAGGAACAAAGCATAAGGAGGCCTTCATAACCGACCGCAAAGCAGGACAGACCATGGCAACTAGCCGAATGTCTAAATCTCGACGATGAGGGGTAGTGACAGAGGAGAAATCTAGAGATGGAGCAGCGAATGCCGAACTGTGTCGGATCTCTCTCTCTAGAGCATCACCTTTGTGATCGGAGAAGAGATTCAAACTTCTTAATCAAAACGAATGGCGATGAGGATGCATCAATGGAGAAAACCCAGCAACGGAGCGTCGGCGCGATCACGAGATTGTCGCAACGCCAGGCACCAAGTCACAACCGACGACCGGAGGACGAAACGAGATTTCTCCTAATCCCGACACGTCGCCTTCGCAAACCTTATTGAACCGCCGCCCGATCTCATAGATGCCAGTGGGAACTTCCTTGCTCCGTCGATTGCTTGAATCCGCTGAACTGTAATAAAAGAAGATCAACGAAGGACTTCAAGGATTTCGCGATGATGGCGCTCGGCAACGAAGGAAACGCAGCAATGGAATGCTCGACAAAAGACACTCAGATGCGACACGAAACGGACCGAAGTCGCAGCCGCGGGGCTGAAGGCGCGATGTAGAGAGCTCCACCACGGGAGAGACACCGGAGATCACCGTCCGACGGTCGGAAGAAGGGACGCCGAGGCGGCGGAGATCCCCTCCGGCTAAACTCCGGTGGGCGAGAACGGGATAACTACTAGGCTATTGTCTGGGGCTGCGTTTGATGGGGCTTAAAACAAGGAAATTGAGTTTGCTAAATTGTCTAGCGGGCTGAAGACAAGAACTTGGGCTGATGTGATGGATCCGAATTGGTCTCTTTCTCTTCTTCTTTTTTCTTTTTGTCAATTTATTTAATATCTATTTTTCTTGAACTTTCCTGCTTTCTATTTTAATTCTTCATTTTTTATTCTTTTAAACCAATGCTTCATTTGTCGATTAAAATTCAGGTTCCAACAACCCTTCTTATTTTCAAGAGTTTCTTTGAATGTATTCCCACACTATTAGAAGTTAGAAATTAACTATTTGATCAATAATGTATTTTGAGGATGCTTTCGTGTTGCCCTAAAATATAGAGGAGAAATTTCCTAGGGCTCCACACCATGCCACCAAGTCATTGAATCGGTGTTTCTTTACAACTCGGTATCTATATGATAGACTTCGGTTTGAAATAGTCTCTGTAAACATAATCATTTTTCTAACTCAATGAAGTAAACTAGCCTCCACTCCTAACTTGATGCCTCCTTTAATATAAAAATCATCCATCCACGTTAACAAGAAAGCAATAGAATGACTATATAACTAAGCATGTTGGCCGACTCTTTTATTTTCTAATGCTCGATTGTCTAAAAGTCGCCGTTCTTATCTCGATTGAGGTGGCCGATGGTGGTGGACTTCTTTTGTTTTTACATTGGATAATTTGGACTTGTAGTAGTGTGCTACCAAGTTTTCCCCTTTCCAAAGAATTGACCGGTACTTAATTAAGTCCTTACCTAAGGTTAGGTTACCGAGCACCATGGTCCACACCCAGGGAAATCACTGGTATTTTTATTTGATTATTTTTCAGTCTATAGCACTTTTTAATTTTTCTCACTATATCCCTTCATACATAAAGTGAGTGTCTTTTTTCTAATATTAATTAAATCAATAAAAATTGAAAATATAAATAAAATTATTAGAACTTAATCGATTTATGGAGCTTATAAGTTGTGCCACAGGTCCTAGCATTCGTGCTCCTTGATGATCCAAAACAAAAATGTGGACTAAAAGACGCCATTTCCCTCCAAAGGAGGAGGGGGAGGGGTTACAAACGTGAACTTTATTTTTTAGTTAAATTTTGGATACTGATCAAGCCCATATTTCTAACACACTAATCAAAGGCTTGATAAGGATGGAAAAATGTTAATGGAACTTAAATAAACTCTCATATACTAAGCGAGTCATAAGATGGTATCTCAAATAGAGATGTAAATATTGAATCATTTCAAAGCATGAGAAGACAATGTGATCTTATCATTTGCCGCGTCAAATAATTTTGTCTGTCTCCTTTTTCTTTCCCTAACCCGTCACAATGAAAGAATCTAATATCCGCCTACATTTATATTGCTTACATTATGTTTGTGTATATCTACACCGCATTATCATTAAGATATGATAAATATGTGATTGGTTCTATTTAAGGATATTGCAATGGGCTTCCCATCCACATCAATCATATGCAAATCAATCATCAAAGGAAGCAAACCATACCATTTAACTAGGATTTATCTTTACTTAAGAAATTATATTGAATGCAACGTACACTTTTTCTTTATGATAACACAATCGTTTTTTTTATCAAAGTAAAATAATCATGTTCACGTAACATCATATCTTGCAATTATTGAACATCAATAATGTGATATTAATCATTTTCGAAAAGATAAATGATGGAAAATAAAAATTTATCTTTACAATAAAATATTATGCTTACTGAACCCTAGGATTGACGTAGTTGGTTGGGGAATTAAGGAATTCTAGCTTAAGAATTGGAGATTGCTGGTTAGGACCACACACATTGCGTGCAAACTACTTTGGATTTGAGTCACCTACACAACCCGAAGGCTTGAGCTTAACCGATTCATTGGGCTTGCAGGATATTTCATAGGCTTGTTAGTAGACAGGTTTCCAAGCCTATGCCCCTAGATTATACACACAAAAAAAAAAAAAGAAAAAAAGATGCTTACTTTAGGAGAATCCTAATTTTATATCATTGTTATTTTAGTATGCATTTATTCCTCATAATCTAGATAGTTATTAAACAACAAACCCTTATCAACTTAATTACAAAGAGAATTCATACCCAAAAAAAAAAAAAAAAAAAAAAATTACAAAGAGAATGTCACCCGTGACTTTAATTAGTATAACATATTTTTCGTTAGAAATTAGTCATAACCTTTGCAAATAGTCATAATAAATATATAGATTTAGGATTGATTTGACATTCTAGTGGAACAATTATGGTTGGTAAATAAACAACTTCAAATTTTCCATTTTTCCCCTCAAAGGGATGATTTGGGGCACTATCTATCAACAAATATGTGAAAATTGAATGATAATACATGAAAAGTCAACATGTATTTTCATGTAATTGTCCATATTAATTAGATATGATGGTCTAAGTTAGCCCAAGTCCAATATGTCAATAAGTAGAAAAATGTTCATAAAATTGGATCAATAACATCCAACCAACAAAATATATAAATCAATAACATGGCCATTGAATCAATGTTTTTTTTTTTTTTTGGTAAAGACCATTGAATCAGTGTTTGTCCATTGGCGGTGCAGAAAAGGAGGGAAACTTATTATGGTTACATGAAAAATCAAATTATGACTTGCTAAGACATTAAGTTACATGAAAACCAAAAATTCAAAAAAATTGATGGACAAAACATGACTGCTCTTCATATCAAAAAAGAAAAACTAACTAGATTTCCCACCTAAATCATTATTTTTTCCAAACGACGCACTATTACTAAACCAATTCTAGCATGTTTCAAACTAACAAAGAAAAGAAAGTTCTTGTCAGTGAAGGAGCACAACCAAATAAGGGGGGCATAATTGTAAACCTAAAACTCAAGTCACTCTAGCCTAAAGTGACACTTTGAGAACTCATTTCAAATGGCATAAATAAAGTCCTAACCAAACCGCTCAAAATGGTGACTTTGAAAAACAATGTCAATCGCTATCAATTAGATCGAACACACAGACATTTGTGCGCATGGATGAGTTTCTCTCATGAATGCATGCCAACCAGGGATAGAGACATAGCCTCTCTAACTCATCCATAGCTCCTAATGAGCTTCACTGGCCATTATTTGTAACAAGCTCCACTGGTTATAATCTGTTGAAATACCTAAGAGTCGCTCTTTGCTTTTCCAGAACATGTTGCTTGATGAATTCACTTGGAATTGTTTGCACATGTTCATGTTGGAACAACCAAGATATGAAATTGCTTAAGTGAAATGATAAATCCAAGGAAAAATTGGAGGGCAAGGAGCAAGATGGTATTGATTTGAGGTCGTGGAAATCCAAGGATAAATCTATCCATTTGAAAGTGTTCAAGGATGAAATAAAGTGCAAGATACCGTGGAAGCAGAAAGTTTGGAGTAAAAAGAAAATCAACTTCGTGAGCTCGAGATCAATTCAATTTCAAGAGAAAGAGGCAAGCAGTGCATGCTTCACTTGAAAACTCATGTGAATGCATTTGCAGCTCCTCGAAGCCTGTTGTTTTTTTTTTTTTTTTGGTCCTTTCCATAAAACCTTCAACATCATGGCTCCTCCTCATCCTCGTCCTTGCCGGAGAGAAGATGGAGTTGTTGTCGAGCAGGAGACTCCTCCAAGTAGTAGCCCTCCCTTCTTCATACTCTTCGATATGCTAGTTCGCTAGTTCAGTAACTTTAATCAAATTAAGAGGCTCATGAAAGTCATCGGTCTTAATTAACCAGCATTCAAAAGCAAATTTTTTTGAGAAGTGGCTGTCCATTAATAGCTATTTTTCAGTTAAGTCACTGTGCAATTGCCACTCCTTACAAGCTGATGGACCAGTGACTCTTCTGTCCAATTCCTGCTTCATGTGTTCGTCCCAGGAATTTCAAGCAAATGCATTCTTCCCATAAACTAACATTTGCTCATTTCATTGGCAAAACAAGAAATTCCCGCGTTCCAAGAGAAATCATCCCTGCACGGCTTGTAACTAACACATCCAGAGACTTACGCGCCTCTCCCATCCTCATGTATCCTTCGATCATCGTTTTCCCAGTGAAGTTATTCCCAGTGAGGCATATCGTCAAACAGTCAACGTGCATTATCTATTTGACTGAACACGGCACAAAGCCGAAGGAAGAAGAAGGTTCGCAAGCGTGATGGCGCAGTTCAAGAGACTAATTACCTTCTCTTGAAAAAGCACGCAGACCGACCGCAAAGCAGGACAGACCATGGCAAAATCTAGAGCTGGAACAACGAATGCCGAACTGAAAACATGTCGGATCTCTCTCTCTCTCTCTCTCTCTCTCTCTCTCTGGCATTTCGTCGAGAAGAGATTCAAACTTCACAATCAGAACAAATGGCGACGAGGATGCATCAACGGAGAAAACCCTGCGACGGAGTGACGGCGCTATGACGAGATCGGCACAACTGAGGGTCGGAGGACGACACGAGATTTCTGCTACAGCCATCGCTTCGGAACCTCTCGCGAGCTTCTCAGGCTCCTAATCCCGAAACTATTTGTTTCGTCAATTGCTTGAATCCACTGAACTGCAAATAAAAGAAGATCAGTGAAGGGTTCCAAGGATCTTGCGATGATGACGCTTGGCGACGATGGAAATCCAACGATGGAAAATCGCCGTACATCACGGTCCGAAGGTCGGAAGAAGAGACGGCGACGCGGCGGAGATCGCCTCCAGCGAAACTCCGGTCGAGGAAAACGGGGTCATGTTTGATGGGCTTAAGAGAGGAATTGAGTCAGCTAATCGTCTAGCGGGCTGAAGACACGAACTTGGGCTGATGTATTGGATCTCAATTGGTCTCTCTTCTTCTTGTTTTTCTTTTTGTCAATTTATTTAATATCTATTTTTCTTGTACCTTCCTATTTTCTATTTTAATTCTTCATTTTTATTCATTTAAACCGATGTTTAATTTGTCAACTAAAATTCAGGTGCCAACAACCCTTCTTATTTTTAGGAGTTTCTTCAAGCGTACTTCCACACAATTAGGGGTCGCGCATGATAAAATTTCTGAAACAAAGTTTGATTTATGACAAGAAATCAATTTCTTAATTTCTATTCCTCGACAAGTTTCTAAGCAAATAAATCCGTAAAATTTCTTTTTTCTGAAATAAAAATCCGTTTAATAATAGAATAAAATTTCTATTTCTAGGAATAGAAATTGATTAGATAACAACATAGGAAATCCTCAAATACAAAATAATAATCGAAATAATACTAAAACAACATGGGAAATCCTTAAATACAAAATAATAATCGAAATAATACTAATACATTACAAAAGTTGAAAATACAATTTCATGGAATTTCCGGCATATTATTATCCCTTGCTGTTTTATTAGCAATTATTTTACTAAGCGTATTTATTTGGTTTCTCTCCTCGATCAATGTATCGTTTGCAAGCTCATCTTGCGTAGATTCAGACAAGTACTGCGGAAGCATGAATATGTGTGCCATCAATGGCGCCTATACAGCCTTGTCATTTTATCAAAAACTAGTATTATACAAGATTATCAACAAAATAAAATTAATGGTGTAAATGAATATATGAGAATTCTACCTAATGTTTATGGTTAGGAACGAATCGGGGGAAGGTCGGTTTATTTTGATTCTCTAATTGAATCAGTCCAGTTGCTTATCCCTAATTTCTTTATTGTTGCTCAATGAACCTTTAATGGCCCTTACATAGCAAAGAGAGAGATTCTCTTGAATCTCTTGCCTTTGAATTAAAATTCAAGATTGTGTAACAATCTAATTATTTTGATTTTGCAAAAATTTTGAATCCGTAAAAAAATAAGGTTAAATTTCTAGACACGTTTTTTATTTATCTATTACGTAAGAACTTTTTCTTCAACGGCCATGCGCGTGCCTTTTCTAAGAGGAAATAGCCCCATTATTTTTAAGTAAGCATTTAAGAACTTTGGTCGTTTTTGAAAATTAGGGACCCATTCAATTGCTTTTCATCATAGAAAGGAAGTTATAAAAAAATGCAAAAAAAAAAAAAAAAAACGAGCAAAATAAGAAAAAGAAAAATTAGCAATAATTTGTGAAGTTGTGTTTATGAGTGAATTAAGTTAGCAAGAAAGTGCAAGGTTCTTTTATATGGTTTGATTTCAGTTTCTGATTTTTATTTCAAACGAGAAGTTAAAAATTTTAGCTTCTGATTTCTTCAATTTCTCTATTTCTGGAATAAAAATCTGTTTTAAAAATAGAGAAATCAAATTGCGTTACCAAACGGATTTCTGTTCCAAACCTGTTCCGGGGAAAAACAAAGAAATCGATAAACAGAAATTTTGTCATGCGCACCCTTAAAAGTTAGAAATTAACCATTTGATCATCAAAACTTTTTTGAAATACTTTCGTGTTACTATAAAGTATTGAGGAGAAATTTCCTAAGACTCATGCACCGTGCCACCAAGTCATGGAATGAGTGCTTCTTTGCAACTCGGTTCCTATATAATCGAGTTAGGTTTGAAATAGCCTCTGTAAATATAATCATATTTGAAAGAAAAGAAAAAAACATAATCATTTTTCTAACTTAATGAAGTACACTAACCTTCACTTCTAACTTGATGCCTCCTTCAATATAAAAAATCATCCATCCACGTTAGCATGAAAGCAATTGAATGACAATATAACCAAGCAAGTTGGCCGACTCTTTTTATTTTTTTTTCCTAATACTCGATTGTCTAAAAGTCATCATTCTTATCTTGGCTGAGGCGGCCGTATATACATATATTGGATAGTTTGGACTTGTAGCAATAACAAGTTGTAGCTTCTCAAGGAATTGACAGGTGTTTAGTTAAGGTCTTAACTAAGGTTAGACTACCGAGGTCCATTGTCCACTCCCAAGAAATTCACCAGTATCTTTATTTGATTATTATTCGGTCTATGACATTTTAATTTTTCTCACTATATCTCTTCATACACAAAGTGCATGCTCTTTTCCTAATATTAATTAAACAAAAAATTGAATATATAAATAAAATCTCTGAAGTTTGATAGGCCATGTTCTGCTCCATGGGGGTTACAAACATGAAAATCAGACATGCACTCTATTTTTTTTTTTTTTTTTTTTGTTAAATTTGCATATTGGTCAAGTCCATATTTCTAGCACCCCAATCAAAGGAAAATACTAAATCATACTTCATGTAACCCATCGGATAGGGTCTCAATTAGCGAATAAATCCAATGAGATGTAAATATTGAATCATTCCGAAGCTCGAGAAGATAATTTAACCTTATCACTTGCCGCCTCAAATAATTTTGTCCTTGTCTCTTTCTCCTTTACCTAACCTATAAGGCTATAACAAATGAAACGGGTAATTTAATATGTGCCCGCCTTTATATGACTTATATTATATTCGTGTGTATTTGCACTGCACCATCATTAAGATATAGCAAATACGGGATTGGCTCTATTTAAAAATATTGTAATGAGGTTCCTATCCACATCAATCAAATATTAAATCAATCATCAAAAGAAGCAAAACCATACCATTTAACTGGGGGTTATCTTTTCTTAGGAAATTCTGTCGAATGCGACGTGCACTTGTTCTTTCTGATCAAATAATCATGCTTACTTAACATCCCATCTTGCAATTATTGAATGTCAATAATATGACAATTTTTTGTTTGTCGTTTCTTAAAGAATGATAAATGATACAAAATATACTTATCTTTGTAATAAAAAATTTATGGTTACTTAGGGCGCGTTTGGTAACGATTCTGTTCCCGGGAGCTGATTCTGAGCAGAACTGATTCTTTTTGATTCTGTTCCCGGAACTGATTCTAAGCATTTTAAGCCGTTTGGTAACTGTCCAAAATTTCTGATTCTGGAATAGAATTGCGTTTGGTACCGTATTTATTAATTGTTCCAAATCAATTTCTTTTAATTTTTAAATAATTTTTTTTACTTTTTTCCTTTTTTTCTTTTCATTTTTTTCTTTTCATTTTCCTTTTTTTCTTTTCTTTTTCTTTTTTTTTTTCCTTTTTCTTTTCTTTTTCTCACCTTCTTCTTCTTCTTCTTCCGTCGGCCGCCGGACCGGCGGACCGGCCAGATGAGGGCCGGTGACCTCACCGGAGCGTCGTCGGCCCTCGGCGAGGCCGGCCCTCGTCGGCCGAGCCTCCGACCGCAGCCCTCGCGGCCGACGGGCGAGGCTCGCCTAGCCCCGTCGAGGCTCGGCCGAGCCGGATCTGGCGAGGCCGAGCCCCGCCGGTGGCCGAGCCGACCTCGTCGGGGTTGGGCGAGGCCCGCTGTGCCACCGGTGGGGTTGGGCGTCGCGAGGCTCGCCCGGCCCGCCCGATCCGGCGAGGCTCGGCCTCGCCGGTGGCTGCGGGCCTCGCCGGCCCCGGCGAGGGCCTCGCCCGGCCCCGGCGAGGCCCGGCCTGCCACCGGCGAGGCTCGGCCTCGCCAGATCCGGGAGGCCGAGCCCTCGCCGGTGGCCGGGCAAGCCTCCGCGAGCTCGCGGGACCGGGCGGCCGGCGGGCGGCGGCGGCGGCGGCGGACGCGGTGGCGGATGGCGGACGGTGGCGGGCGGCGGCGGGCGGCGATGGACGGCGGTCGTGAGATGGCCGAAGGGAAGAAGAAAATTTTGATTCTCAAATTGATTCTCGGAACAAGAATCAACTTTTTTTTGATTCTTGATTCTCGTTCCCAACTGCTCCGGGAACAAATTTGTTTCCGGAACAAAAATTTTACCAAACGCGATTCTAGGCCGAAACCGATTCCGGAACAAAGAATCAGAATTTGGCACCGTTTGGATGGTTACCAAACAGGCCCTTAATCTCGAATAGATGCAATTGGTTACGGAGTTGGGGATTTCCAACTTAAAAATTGGAGGTTGCCAGCTAGAATCGTAGAACCGCATGCAAACTGCCTTTGATTATAGCCGCCTATAGTCTGAAAACTTGAGCTTAGTTGATTAATGAGGCTTGCAAGATATTTCATAGGCTTTTAGGTAGACAAGTATCCATGTCTATGCCCTTAGATTATACAAAAAAAATGCTTACTTTAGGAGAATCCTAATTTTATGTAACAATTATTTTAATATGCACTTATTCCTTGTAAACTAGGTAGTTATTAAGCAACAGATACTTATCTACTTAATTACAAAAGAGAACGTCCCCGTGACTTTATTTAGTGATTACATTTTTTCCGTTGTAAATTAGTCATAACCTTTATAAATAGTCATAATAAATATATGGACTTAGGACTAATTTGACATTCTAGCCTAACAATTATGGTTGGTAAAAGAACCACTTCAAAATTTCCCTTCTGAAATGGCTTTGTTTTTTCCCTTAAAGGGATGATTTGAGGAATATCAATCGACAAACCTGTGAAAATTTGATAGATAATACATGAAAAGTTGAGAGTTATTTTCATCTAATGGTCAACATTAATTAGATATGAGTGTCTAAGTTAACCCAAGTCCAATATGTCAATAAATTGAAAAATGTCCAAAAATTGCTATTCAATATAAATCGATAACATGACCAGTGAATCAATGTTTGTCCATTAGCAGTTAGAGAAAAGGATGGAGACTTAATTAATGTTAAATCATGATTAGAATGAAAATTATGATTATCATGAAAATCAAAATTATGACTTGCTAAAACATTATGATTACCATGAAAAGAAAGTGTACTTGTCAGTGATGTAGCACAACCAAATAAGGGAGGCATAATTGTAAACCCAAAACTCAAATCATGCTATAATCAGCCTAAAGTGACACTTCGAGTACTCATTTCAAATAATATAAATCAAGTCCTGACCGGCACCCCTCAAAATGGAGACTTTGAACACAATATCTGTGACATCCAGTTTTCGGGTTTTAATTTTTACTTGATAATATGGCCGTTTTCGTTCAGTTGAAGCCGAGGATTGTGAAATTGGGAATCGTGAGAGATCTTTGGATGAGGAAAGTAATCAATTTGATGAGAGAGACATCAATTGATTTTATGAAAGTCTTTCGAGAGAAATTCAAGAGGGAAATTGGATGCAGAAATGAAAAAGGGGAAATCAAGAACTCTAGTTGGAATTTCCTTTCGGATTAATTGAGCTTATTCAAAAGAAATTGGATCAAGAATTTTCTATTTGAGAAAATTCTTTCTTTTGAAATTATTCTCATTTTCCTTTCCCTATTTGGCCAAACACCTTTTCCCCTATTTTTCCCACAAGTTTCTCTTTCCTTCTTTCTTTCTTTCTTTTTCTTTTTCTCTCTCTCTCCCTCTCTTTTCCCTCGTGCGAATTGCCCCCGAGGCCACACTCTCTCCTTTTGTTCCTTGCCGTTTTCTATTTTGCTTTCTTCTCTCCCTTTGACCATTCAACCTTATCTCTTCTCTCTCTTCTTGCCTCCTCCACCACGTTACCTTCTTCTCCTTCTTCGTTCTTTTTGCGAACGGAACCAGGAGCAGAAGAAGAAGTCGTGCAAGAGCAGCTCGCCGCACGCCGCCGTCCGCACCACCCGCGCACGCCGCGCGCTCCGCCACCGCCCCTTCGCGTTTGCCGTCTCCGCCGTGCGCAGTCCAGCTCCCAACCGCCTCTGTTCAGCTCCGTCTTGGCCAGCACCGGCCACGATCCGGCCACCTCCGGCCACCGTGGGCCACCGCTCGGCCTCGCCAAGCCACCACCCACTCTCCCGACCTCTTGCCGCCCCCAACCCTCTCTCTTTCTTGCTGTTTTGCGGCCGAACCAGTAAACCCGCGAGTGGGTTTCCAGCCGGTTCGTGGGCCGTTTTGGGCCGTTTCCGGGCCCCGAACCCGAGGCCCGCTTTGGAGTTTGTTGTTCCTCGCGTCGCCCCCGTCAGATTGATCCGATTTGCGCGCGATTTGGTGAGTAATCTCACTAATCCCGGATTAGTTGGCTAATTATGCTTTAGGTTGGTTTAGTTTTAATTAATTATGTTTAGGTTGTTAGATTAGAATTAATTAGCAATTATTAGTCAATTGTGATGCGATTTAGATAAATTGATTGTGCAATTAACAAGTAGACGTGGTCTACTATTTATTGGGAGTGTCTCGGGAATTTTCGGACCCCTAATTGAGCTTCAATTTGATGATTCGGGCCTAAGTGAGATTTTTGGCATTTAAATATTAATTTTCGGAATTAAATTAAATAATTATTTATTTTCCGAAAATTCAAGGGAGATGGTCTGGAACCGGAATATTATGCGGATGACTGTGGTGAAGTCCGTTTATTTAATCGGGCTTTATTTTAAGCTAAATTGAATTTTTAATATTAATTAATTTTCGAAATTAATTAATTAATTATTTATTTCCTGAAAATTCAACTGGGATGGCCCGTGACCGGAAAATTATGTTGATGACCGTGGTGAAGTCCGTTTATTTAATTAGACCTTATTTTGAGCTAAACGGAATTTTTAATATTTAATAATTAATTTTCGAAATTAATTAATTATTTATTTATTTTTCGGAAATTAAGTTTGAGATGGCTGACGACTGAAATCTCGTGCTGATCCTCGTGGTGCAGTCCGTTTATTTAATTAAGCTTTAAATTGTACTGAATTGATTTAATTGTGGATAATTACTTTAGAAATGGGATGAATCATCATGAAAGGCACGGGGCTTGATGATTAGATATATCAGCTCGGAGAATGAACATGGCTCAGTGATGAAGTATGTCGCCTTGGAGAATGCATGTGGCTCGGTGATTGGTTCTATCAGTTATGACTGAATAACAATATATTATCAGCTTTTGGTGAGCATATGGTATACTATATCGGCCTTCGGGCGATATGTCAACTTTGGGTGAGCAGTATACCGGTATACTATATCGACCTACGGGCGATATGTCAGCTTTGGGTGAGCAGTATACCTTATTATCAGCTTTGGGCGAGCAATATATTATCAGCTTTGGGTGAGCATATGGTATACTATATCGGCCTTCGGGCGATATGTCAGCTTTGGGTGAGCAAGATATCTTTGGTATATTATATCGGCCTTCGGGCGATATGCCAGCTTTGGGTGAGCAGTATACCTTATTATCAGCTTTGGGCGAGCTATGCTATCTATTTATTAGCTTTGGGTGAGTAGTCCTGATTTGATAGGACTTTATAGATAGTATTGAATATGTTGACCGAGCATGGGTCGTGATGACATGTAATCGACTAGGTCGATTGATCATTGCTTTGATTTGACGTCGTGAATTGATTGACTGATTGGAAATGACCGTGAGTGGTCTTGTTGGCATTTAATCGACTAGGTCGATTTGATCGATGCTTCAATCAGTAATATGATTGCTTGGGTGCCTATTATGAATTGTACTGACTTGCAGGTGGGATATGAGGCCAAGGTGCGTCTTCTGCCCTATGCGTGTATAGGTAGCCTATAGTATAATAGTTTACTAATTGGGCTTAGTGGGGTAGAACTCGTTGAGACGTAGTCTCATCCCAGTTTGGGGAAAAACATTTCAGGACCCCGATGAGGAGCTGAGGAGGAGTCTAAGAAGGAGAACTCGGAGGTGAAACTTAAAGAGAAGGATTTTTGGAAGAAGAAGATAATCTTGAGAGGGGCCTTGAGTATGGCATGGATGGGCTGAGAATCTATCTTCTTTTGAGATCTCCTTTTGATGTGAATAGTTATGAAGTGATTTGTGGTTTGTATAAAAGTTTGGTTATAAAATTTCAATATGAAAAATATGGCCCTGCTTTTCTATCCCATCATTTTATTGTTTGGGGATTTTAACTGCTTCCGCATGTGCTTAAAAATGAAAGGGTCGGTGATACATTGTCCTGGGATATCGCATTATAAAATCGACCAAGTCAGACGGATATGTGCGTGCCTGAGAATCGGGGCGTGACAATATCCTCCCTGTCACTTAGCTCGAGCATGTAGACATTTCGTACATGCATATGAGATTCTCTCACGAATTCATGCCAACAACCAGAAAACAAAGCCACTCTAACGTGTCTCTAGCTTCGGATGAGCTTCACCGGCGATGATCTATCGAAATACCTAAGAGTTGCTCTTTATTTTTCCAGTATGTTGCTAGATGAATCACCCCGGAATAATAAGTACATGTACATGTTTGAACAACCAAGATATGAAATTGCTTAAATGGAATGAGAAATCCTAGGATAACTTGGAGGCAACGAGCAAGATGGTCATGATTTGAGGCCGTAGAAATCCAAGGATAAATTTTTTATCCTTTTGAAAGTGCTCGAAGATGAAAGATATTGCTAGCTAACATCCTTTTCTAATACATGTTGTCAATGTCTATTACTCTCCTAATCTATCGAATTATTTTATAAATACAATATGGATGAAAAAAATATATTCACCAAGTGGACATCAACAGCTGATGTGATCATGGCATTGTAGGTGCTAGCAATCATAATTGAAGTCTAGGTATACTGGAGATGCAGCAGAAGAAGGTGGTCCAGCAATATCATCCGATCAAGGCCCTCTCAAACAAAATAAATAAATAAACTTTTATTGTAAGGCTTGCGGCAACTTATGTTTCGATCTGTGATGTCACGTGAGTGTTCCCTGATTGGATTGCTTGTCATAATCTTCACATTAAATATAAATGTGTCGTGTCAGGAAAATGAAAATAAAAATAAAAATTGAAGAATCTCTTCCTAGTGGCGATAAAACGAGAGATGGGCCAGTTGCTGGTTTTGTCGCGTTTTATTTTTGTCAATGTTGGATTGGAATAAAGACAACCTAGGAGTCCTAATTTAAATGGAAAACCGTTCTTCTTGGCACATTTGCCGAATGTTACCGCGAGTTTTGGTCGTGATTTCTGTTTCGGTGTTTTATTGACATAGGCCATATCTAGGGATGGGTTGCTCTCTTCCGTAGGTTTGTCATCTTGATGGCACTATAGATGAGTATGACCCATTTAAATAGCAAGGTTAGATAATGGCATCTCATTATTGGAATGAGTACATCTTTGTCAATAAAAAGATATAAGGGTCCAAGTTAAGCCCAGGACGAACATGTCAACAAGTAGAATATTTTCCAAAATTGTTATTGAATATTTAAATCAATGACACGGTCACTATACGCTTTAGAATTATTCAATCTGCATACCATCTTGAAAATAAAACTTCAATCTTTTCTTTTTTTGTTCAAATAGCTTAATTATAGTATTATTTCTATAATATTCATGGACTTCTAAATAGACGGATGTCCATGTTTGTGCTGCTAGGTTAAAAAAAATGCTAACTTTATGTAGTAAAAATTTCTGTATAAACTTCTTCGTCATAAACTAGGTAGTGATTATGCAAAAGATCCTTATCAACTTAATTACAAAGAGAACATCACTCATACCTTTCATTAGTCCTAGACCTTTCTTTGTAAGAAATTATTCATAACGTTACCAAATAGTCAGAATAAATGTAAGGATTTAGCAATAATTGGACATACCAATCAAACAATTATGGCAGAGTTGGTAAAAAGGAGTGAGGAAGCTGTCGAGGCACCCAGTGTTCCAGTTGAGCAAGCCGGCGAAGAAGACGCGAAGTTTTGGGTTGGCAAAAAATTCAAATAACTTAATTTTCCTTAAAAACTGAGTTTATTTTTTATTTTTTATTTTTTCTCACTTAAAAGGATGATTTCAGTGGTTCTTGTCAACACATCTGTGAAATTTTTCACCTAAAGGTCAAAACATTAATTGGATAAACTGATCTAATTTAACCCAAGTCTATTATGTCAATAGATAAAACATTGCAAAAAATTGCTATTTAATTTATAAAACAATAAGATGGCTATATTAAACTATTTCGATCTATATATCATTTTGACCTTTAAACATTCACATTTTTTTCCTTGTAGCTTCATTGTAACGTTACTTCTATATTTTAATACGGTTTCATTGACCTGCACAGGGAGCTGGTTTTGCACGGGTACCTAATCAATGTTCGTCCATTAACCGTGGAGGATAGGATGAAAGGACGGATTAGGACGAGCACATTGGCGGTGGGAGCATGAAAGCACCATTTGCGGTGGGAAAGGAGAAAAGTATGTACACCTCATGCATGTCTGTCCATCAGCGTGGAGGAAGGGACTTAGACATGGATATTGGCGATGGTGAATAGTCCTGTAAAGGAGCAATAATGCAGAAAATCATCCAATTCTAATTTCTATGCTCTAGAAATTGGCTGGAGTTTAATTAAGGCCTAAACTAAGTTCCATAGTCTAACTCATCTGTTCTCTCTTCCTTGTGGTGTGGGCCTTTGCTAAGGTATAAATTATGGATTCTCTGGTATCAAATCTCAGCCTTTGATTATCATTTGTTCCAGCAAAAAGTTGTGTTTCTATCACCCAAAATCTGAAGATTATGGACATGTCAAGAACTAAAATCTGACTTATTGGTAGAAAAAATAATGCTTAGGTATAAAGACTCATCAAATATCTCTTCCCATCACCCTTTATTAAAAATAACACAAATTATTGGAGTCCCTTTATTCCAATAAATCCGGAGTTAGACCCCTTAGTGAAGGCTTGATGTTTAGCGAAAAGTCAATAATACTGTCCCACCATTAATATAAACTGCAGACGAAGAGAGCGAAAAAGACTTCAATTCGCTGCTGATACAACTGGCATCTAACACCAAGGGCCAGGTTAAGCTTTGTATCATTGTGTCCATCTTCACCTACCATTGTCGAACTCTGTAAGAAAGATGATTCAAGAAAGCCAGCATTTCCTTCCGAAGAGAGAGAGAGAGAGAGAGATCAAAGCTGTCCATAAAAATGAAATCAACTTTTTGTCTTGCAAAAAGGGCAGCTGTCAAAGAAAATCACTGCATCCAAGTTTCGAAGAAGAGACCTTGCGTAGAGCTCGAAAGAGTAAATAGATTTGCTAATTTAAACCATAATATTGGGTAGAGATAGATCTCGGGACAGGGGCCAGTTCCAAGTTACACCCGGGAATCGGCCCACCCCTTTTTTCTCCGTTTCATTTTTTATTAAATTGCTCTTTCATATTCATTGTTTTTGCCAAAGTTCTCAATTAGGTCATCATAATGGCCTCCTTATGTTGGAATGTTCAATCTTATTATTTTTGCAAAAGTTCACAATAAAAAGACTTGTAGAGTTTGATTTTGAACCAAATTCAAAACTAGTTCTACTCGATGACCGACCTTGAAATTGGTTCTACCTGAAACTAGCCTTGAAACCGTTAAAAACCATTCTAGCAGGGAACTAGTCTTCCTAGGTAGAACCAACCAGTTCAAGGCCAAGAATAGGGAATCAAATTGGTCAAGGCCAGTCCCCAAATTTTTACTAGAGAATTGAATTGGTCGTGAATAGACTTGAAACCAATTGGGGTAAGGTTGATTCAAATTAGTTCTCTATTGAACTGGCCTCATTGCTTACCTTTACTCCCTCTCATTAAGATATCGTAAATATGTGATTGGTCCTATCTGAGAACATCACGATGGGATTTCCATCCGCGTCATATTTGTGCAAATCAATCACAAAAGAAGTAAAACCATACTATTTAACTAGGGACAATCTTTTCTTAAGAAATTATGCAGAATGCAAAAATATACTTATTTTTAACAATAAAATAAATACTTACTTAACATCTCTTTCTCGCAATTATTGAATATCAACAATATGTGAAATTTATGTTAGCATTGTCATTTTAAAAGAAATAATACAGAGTGCAAAATACACATTATTTACAATAAAAATATTATGCTTACTTAACCAAAATCATACAATTTGATGGAATATGTTAGAAGTGTTCTTCATATCGGAAGAGATGAATTAACTAGAATTCCCGTCTAAATTATTACTTTACCAATCGACACACTAAAGTCTTATTAAACCACTTTTTAATATTTATTAAAATAACAAACAACAGAAATTGTACTAGTCAATGATGCAGCACAACCAAACAAGGGAGGCAAATGTGAACACAAAACTCAAGTCAGACTATAAACAGCCTAAAGTGACACTGCTAGTACTCATTTCAAACAATATAAATCAAGTCCTTACTTGTACCCCTCAAAATGGAGACTTTGAACACAACACCATCCCAATCAATTAGCTTGAACACGTAGACATTTCGTACCCAGATGAGTTTCTATCAGAAATGCATGCCAACTAGGGACAAAGACAGAACCCCTCTAACACATCTGTTGCTCCTAATGAGCTTCACTAGCTATGATTTGTCATAATACCTAACAGTTGTTCTTCACCTTTTATGAATATGTTGCTTGATGAATCCACCCAGAATAATTTGCACATGAATATGTTTGAACAACCAAGATATGAAATTGCTTAAGTGGAATGAGAAATCCAAAGATATATTGGAGGGCAAAGACCAAGATGGTAATGATTTGAGGTCAAAGCAAATCAAAGGATAAATCTATTCTTTTGAAAGTGCTCGAGGATGAAAGAAATTGCTAGCTAACATCCTTTTCTAATTCATGTTATCAATGAGTATTGCTCTTGTAATCAATTGAATAACATATAAACGATATATGGATGAAAAAAAGAAATTCACCCCGTGGACATCAGTAGCTAATATGATCATAGCATTGGATTTGCTAGCAATCATATTAGAACTCTAGGTATACTGGAGATGCTGCAGCGCCAGTTCAAGCAGGTGGTCCAGTAGCATCCGATCAAGGCCCTCTAAAAAAGAGAGAGAGAGAAAGAAAGAAAACTTCAGATGTAAAGCTCGCGGCAACATAGGTTTCGATTCGTGATATCACGTGAATATACCCTGATTAAATTGCTTGTCATAATCTTCACATTAAATAGTTAAAAGTGGCGTGTCACGGAATATGAAAATTGAAGAATCTCTTCGTTGTGGTGAGAAAACGACAGATGGGGTTATTTGCTGCTTTTGTCTCGTTTTGTTTGTGTCCCTGTTGGATTGGAACAAGGACAACGTAGGAATTTCAAAGGAAAGCCGTTCTTCTTGGCACGCCGGATGTTACCGCGAGTTTTGGTCGTGAATTTGGTTTCGGTGTTTCATTCAGATAGGCTATAAGCCGTTCTTCTTTGGGTTTGTCTTCTTTTTGCCACTGTGGATGAGATTGACTTATTTAAATAGCAACCTTAGGTAATGGCATCTCATTATTGGAATGAGTAGTGCTTTGTCAATAAGAAGATATAAGGGTCCAAGTTAAGCCCAAGACTAATATGTCACTAAGTAGAATATTATCCAAAATTGCTGTTGGAGATATAAATCAATGACCTGACCATTTTATGTTTTAGAATTATTCGGTCTGGATACCATATTGAAATTAGAACTTCAATCTTTTTCTTGTTCAACTAACTTAATTATAGTATTATTTCTATATTTTGCATGGGCTTCTAGGGCAGCACATGGTAACGCTCCCCATTTCTCCTAATTTTTGTTCTTTTGTTCCCGAACAAAAAAAGAACAAAACCTGTTTGGTAAAACATTTGTTCCCGAACAATTTCTCTAATTTTTTGTTCTCGGGAACAGTTTTGAGAAGCAAAAAAAGTTGCTTCTTGTTCCCGAGAACAATTTCTAGAAATAAGCCAATTTTCTTTTTTTTTTTCTTTTGTTTCTCTCTCTTGCCGTGGCCACCTCCAATCGCCCGGAGCCACCACCGACCGTCGCCACGCCGCCCGCCGCCGCTTTGTCGCCGCCGCCGCCGCTGCACACGGCCGCTGCCGACCATCATTGACGGCGGGCAATCGACGGCAGCTGATGGGCTCTATGGCGGTAGTCGGTCGTGCAAAGAGCGACGGCGGGCGGCAAATGACAAATGGCGATCCGTGAGCAAGAATAAAAAATGAATAAATACAAAAAAGAAATTGTTGCGTTACCAAACGCATTTCTATTCTTTTTCTATTCTAAGAGTAGAAATTTTGTGTAGTTATCAAACAGGTTTTTTTACTCAGAAATTATTCCCCGAAATAGAAATAGAAAAGAACTATTTCTGAAAAAAATAAAAAATAAAAACTCTTCTCCGAACGAAGCGTTGTCATGCGCAGCCTAGATAGACAGATGCCCACGTTTGTGCCCCCATATTAAAAAAAAAAAAAAAAAATACTAACTTTATATAGTAAATTTTTTTGTATGCACTTCTTCCTCATAAATTACGTAGTTGTTATGCGAAAGTTTATCATAAACTTTATTGCGAAGAGAACATCACTCAATTTTCTTCGTTAGAAATTAGTCAAACCTTTTCAAACAGTCAGAATAAATATAAGGATTAGTAGTGATGTGACATTCTAATCAAAATATTATGGTAGAGTTTGAGAAAAAGAAGTGAGGAAGCTGTGGAGGCACCTAGTGTTCTAGTGGAGCAAACCCGAGGGAAAGACGCAAAGTTTTGGGACAAGTAAGGGCGAGTTTGGTAACGTTTCTATTCCGAAGAACAATTTTTGCTAAGAAATGATTTTTTCTGTTTCTGTTCTCGGGAATAATTTCTGAGCAAAAGAATGCGTTTGGTCACTTCCCAAAAATTCTATTCCCGGATAAAAGTACGTTTGGAAATTTTTTTAGATTTTTTTAATTTCTTTTAATTTTTTAATTATTTTTCTTATTTTTTCCTTTTTCTTTTTCTCTTTGGCCGGTTGCCGGCCACCGCCGTGGTTGGCGACAAGCTAGGCGATGTTCGGCAAGCTTGCCGGAGCCTTGCTTGGCCCCCGCAAGGCTCGCCTAGCCACCGGCGAGGCTCGACCTTGCCTAGGCAGCGTGAGGTCGGCCTCGCCCCGGCTTGGCAAGGCTGAGGCTTGGCCTCGCCGGGCCACCGCTGGGTGACGCCGCGTGAGGTCGGCCTCGCCCTGGCTTGGCAAGGCTGAGGCTTGGCCTCGCCGGCCACCGCTGGGTGACGCTGACCTAGCAGTGGCCTGGTGAGGCCAAGCCTCGCCAGTAGCTAGGCAAGCTCGGCCTCACCAGATGTGGGCGAGGTCGACCTTGCCTAGCCTAAGCGAGGCCAAGCCTCGCCGTGCTTCCCCCAGCCACAGCGAGGCTCGAGTCGACGAGCCTCGTTGTGGCTTGGTGTCTCTGGGGGCCGGTGACGCTCCGGCGAGGTCGCCGGCCCTCGTCTGGCCGGTTGCCAGCGCCGGCCACAGCCAAGGCTGGTGACCGGCCAAAAGGAAGAAGAAGAAAAGAAAGAGAAGAAGAAAAAATAAGAGAGAAAAATATATTTTAAAAATTGTTTCATGGGAATAAGAAGCTGTTTTTTTCTAATTCTTGTTTCTATTCCAAATCTATTCCAAGGAATAAAAAAATAGATTTTTCGTTCACAAGAACAAAACTTTTACCAAACAAATTTCTATTCTTTTTTCGTTCCTCGAAACAAAAGAACAAAAAAAGTTCTTCCGGAGAATAGAAATAGATTTTAACAAACAGGCCCTAAGGCTCCGTTTGACAACGTTTATGTTTCTCCCAATCTCTGTTCTTTTGTTCCCTGGAACAAAAAAAATAAATATAAAAATCCATTTGACATATTCCCCAAAATAGAAAAATGGCCGGAGAATATATTTAGAGTAGAAACAAGAAGTAGAAAAAAAGTAACTTCTTGTTCTTGAAAAAACCGTTCTTCTTGGCACATTTACTGAATGTTACCGCTAGATATGGTCGTGATTTTGGTTTCGGTGTTTTGTTCAGATTGGCCATATCTAGAGACGGGTTGTCCTCTTCTGTAGGTTTGTCATCTTCTTGGCACTATGGATGAGAATGACTCATTTAAACAACAAGGTTAGGTAATGGCATCTCATTATTGGAATGAGTAGTTCTTTGTCAATAAGAAGATATAAGGGTCAAAGTTAAGTCCAAGACTAACTTGTCAATAACTAGAATATTTTCTAAAGTTGCTGTTGAATATTTAAATCAATGACACAGCCACTATACATTTTAGAATTATTTGATCTGGAAACCATTTTGAAAATAAAACGTTAATCTTTTTCTTGTTCAACTAGCTTAATTATAGTATTATTTCTATATTCTCTATGGGCTTTGGATGTTCATGTTTGTGCCCCTAGGTTACAAAAAAATGCTAACTTTATATAATAAATTTTTTGTATGCACTTCTTCCTCATAAACTTTATTATCAACTTTATTGTGAAGAGAACATCACTCATAACTTTCTTAGTCGTAGAATTTTCTTTGTTAGAAATTAGTCATAACCTTTTCAAATGGTCATAATAAATATAAGGATTTAGCAGTAATTTGACATTCTAATCAAACAACTATCGCAGAGTTTGAGAAAAGGAGTGAGGAAGCTGTGGCGGCACCCAGTGTTCCAGTTGAGCAAGCCGGCGAAGAAGACACCAAGTTCATGAGATGTAATTGTTGGAACGTTTTTCAGTTCATTGCCTTTTGTTCTCGCGTAAGTAATATGTCGGAATGCACTCATTAGAGAAGCTGTATGTAACTGTGAGTGTTCCGTATGGGTTACCATACCATATCATAAAGCCTCGAATCATTGCGGTTTTGTAATTTGTAAATTGTCCACTTCTAATGAGATTCACGTGGCACAGTGGCAATAGGCATAAGATGGACAACTTTTATCAAAATGATTGTCATGAAATAGGAATATGCAAGAGTGATTCTGAAAGATTCCACACTACGTTCTATCATTACTTTTGTCGACTTCTCATTCTATTTGCTTACCCTTATATTAAGTATATTTTTTCTGCCTTTTGATTTCCCTAAAAAAATTAAAAATGAAAAAAAAAAACTTAGGTTTGTAGATTTTGAAAAACCATATAACTCTCCTTGCCAATAACTGTGTATTAAGAAATTTTTAGAAATCAATTATTGATAACTGCAATTTTAAAAAAAAATGTTAAAAATTAAAGAATCCAAATAGATCCAAACATTTAAAAAAGGGGAAACTACAATCAGAATGAGAGACCACAAAATAGTGTTAGTTGGGGCTCACAATCATTTCTAATATCAATTTTGTCACGTAAAGGGTAGCAGTATTCAATAAAGTAAACTAATTTAAAATGTTAATGGAAAAAAAAAAGGATTAACTTCGTTAGAAGTTCTAATCTAATTTTTATAATTGAAGTTACTTCTAACCTAACAATCATAATTGACATTCTAATCTAGTAATTAGCTTAACTGTAATGCTACTTCTATGCTTTCAGTGGGATTTCAAGGACCAACACAAGGAACAGATTTAGGACCTGTACCTAATCAATGTTTGTCCATTAGCCATAATCAATTTTTGTCCGTTAGTAGGGGAGGAAGGGATAGGAACTTAGACATTGTCGACATTGTTGTCATGATAAAGGCTACCGACAATGGTCTTTCTTTATTTTTCCTTTTGGCTAGTGGAAGACTTGGAGTCTCCTACCAAATTTATTGATTGATGTTTAGTTAAAGTCTTAACAAAGGTTAGGTTGCAAATAGGAAATCAAACGTGCAAGTTTTTTAAAGCTAAATTTGCATATTGACCATATTTTTAACCCACCAATCAAAGGCTTAATAATGATGGAAATATATAAATTCTTGCTTAAAATAAACTTAGCCATTAGACGATGTCTCAATTAATGAAGAAATCCCATGAAATGTGAATATTGAATCATTCCAAAGCATGAGAAGACCATGTGACCTTACTAATTGCTACGTTAGATAATTTTGCCCCGTGTCTCTCTATACTTTTCTCTAACCCATTACAAATGAAACAAGTAATCTAATATTCACATGCATTGATATCACTCCTCTTATACTTGTGTGCATCCGCACGTCACTATCATTACAATATAGCAAATATGCCACTAGCTCTATATAAAAGCATTGCAACGGCGTTCCCATCTGCATTGATTATATGCCAATCAATCACCAAAAGAAGCAAACCCAGACCATTTAACTAAAGACTATCTTTCTTTGAAAAGTTGTGCAAAATGCATAATACAATTATTCTCTACACAAAAAAATTTATACTCGCTTGACATATTTCTTTTACAAATAATTGAATATTAATAACATGATAATTTTCTGTTAACATTGTCGTTTTCTTAAAGAATGATAAATGATGCAAAATAAACTTATTTGTACAATAAAAAGATATGGTTACTTAAACCAAGTAGTGTTGCGATTGGCCGGGGCATTGAAGGATTTCTAAATTTGAAACTAGAGATTGTGCATTTGAGTCCCACAATGTTTTATGGTTTTAGAGCCACCGACACATGCTAATGTCATGAGTTCAGTTTATAAGGTTTGCAGGATATATTATGAGCATCTAGGTAGATGGATCTCCACGTTTGTGCCCCTATATATAAAGGAATACATTTTCCGTAATTCTTTTAAATGCATTTAGTTCTGATAAACTAGTTAGTTGTTATGTAAAAGGTCCTTATCAATTTAATTAGAAAGAGAACGCCCCTCATAACTTTAATTAGTCAAAACATTTTTTTATTAGAAATTAGTCATGACCTTTTTGAATAGTCATAAACAATATACGAGATTCAGTTATTTGACATTCTAGTCTAACAATTACGGTTGTAAAAATTTAGACAACTTCAATTTTTCCTTATAAACTGAGTTTTTTATTGATGATTTTAAGGGCTTTCTATAGGCAAATCGGTGAATCCAAGTCTAGTATGTCAATGAATGGAGCTTTATCAAAAAACTGCTAGGGAACGTATAAATCAATAATATGACAACGTAATGGATGTTTGTCCTTTAGTAGTGGACGAAATGATGGAGACTCATCCAATGTTTGCCCATTAGCGTGGCTGGGCAGATAAGGACGGAAACTAAACTATTGGTGATGGTAATTTGTCAATAAAATAAAATATAGAATGTCATCCTTTTCTATCAATTGGTCACAAGTCCATCATTCTTGTCTCCATAAGGGTGGCCGACAACGGTCTTTATATATATATATAGATATAGAGTGACGACTTACAGGGGTCTACCATTAAGTTTTTGGCTTCTCAAGGAATAGATTGGCGTACGGTTAAGGCCTTAACTAAGGTTAGATTAGTAAGCTCCACAGTTCGTACCCATTTCCTCTTTCTTCCTTTTGATTTAGGTCTTTTCTAAGGTTCTATTCAATGGATAGCTGGTATTAAATCTCGGCTATTGATAATCAAATTTCATAGCAAAAGTTTGCTGTGGACGTCCACTTTGTTTATTTTTATATATGCCTAATGACAATTTGGAGCAATCTTCAGTCTAACAGTTTTCAATTTTGCTATTTTAATCTTAAACCATTTGATAATTTTAAAATATAATTTTTCTATCTAATTTTGGCAAAAATATGTCAACGCAAAGGTTGAGTTAGTGCCGGTTATTTTACGTGATATAGCGAGCATATGACATTAAAAAATTGCAGTAAAATAAATTGGTATTGTAGATATTTCAGAATTTTTTATTTTTTTCTTTTCTTTTTCGTTTATTTCCTTTTTCTCTTTACTGTTTGTCTTCTTCCTTGTCATCTTCAGCGGCCCTGCCAGTTTTTCGATCACTGTCACCGCAAGCTGCTGCCGTCATCACCATGACTATATTCAAGAACTTAAATTGCGGAGCGAATCTCGTTATGAGAATTTGTTTGGGAACAAGAGCGTACTCTCAAGTAAGATTGACGATTGGCGAGACCGCCTGGCTCGATCTTGGCGTTGCTGCTTGGCAAAGTCTTGCACCTCCAACTTATCCAATGCATACTCATTTACACATGAGCTTTAATGACTACTATTGTTATCGCTAGACAAAACTACATGTCACCAGGCGGAGAAAATATTCAGTCTCATATTCAGTGGTTAGCAACTGCCACATCATCGGCTGACCTGGCATATATGCTCCACTGAAAAAGCGACATCTGTCCGGTGACCTGAAATATGTAGGAATTGAAAAATTAAAACCGAAGGGGCTCGGACGCTCTTTTCTCTCTCCTCTGGCGAGCCACTGACACAAGAAATAATAAATGCATTGTCCCCGCTCAAAACCCTCTCTCTCATCTTTTCAATTTTTCAAGGGTTGTATACGAAAAAAAAAAAAAGGGTTGTATACGCGGGCGCTTTATCTTCCCCCCATTCCTCTTTCTCTCTCTCATCTTTTCAATTTTTCAAGCTATGGCTTCGTCACCAGCTCTCTCTCTCTCTTTTCAGAGAAAATGTTTGCTGGTTTCTCACAGATCAACAAGAAGACGACATTTTTCTTCGTCCATCTTCTCCAGAAAGGCGAACGTTGTAGCGATTTCCGTTAACGCAAATCAAGCAACAGGCGTAACCTCGGATGATCAGCGCCCGGAGAGTGGGAGATTATTCGCAGTCTCCAAAAAGAATTTGGTTGGAAGCTTTAGGTTGCTGACTTGAGCTGTCAAAGCCGGCATTCCTGGGATCACGGACGCAGCACGCGGAGGAGAAGCAGGCTTCTTCGGGCTCCCCTCAACGTCGGAGAGCGTTGCCCGCTGAGTGAGACCCCCAGGAAGGCTCGGAGGCGAGTTTCCTGGAGAAGCTGGTGCTGTACGCGGCCAGCGTGGTGCTCAGCTGCGTCGTCATATTCACCGGGCTCCATCACCTCGACCCGAACCGGGGGCCTCCAAGATGGCCCTCGAGCACAATTCAATTTGCTCATTAGCAGTGGAGGCTCTGTCGTGTTGGTGACCGGTCAATTAAAGAAATAATAAAATGCAGAAAATCATCCATTTTTGTTACCCTGATTGTCCATAAGTCCGCCATCCTATCATTGTCTTGATTAAGGCGACCGATAGCGGTCTTCTTCATTTTTAATTTTAGCTACCCAAGGTATTAATTGATATTTAGTTAAGGCCTTAACCAAGGTTAGGTTACCGAGTTCTTTTATACTTAAATTGATTGGCTCTTGGCTGCCCTTCCTTCATCCTTGTTTACACTCAAATCTCTCTGCCTTCTTCATTTCTCATCATTCTTGCTCTGTTTCCTTCTTTCTTCTCCGTAGCACAACCATTCTTCTTCCTCCTCTTCTTCTTCGGTATCTGCTTCTCTTTTCCATCATCCTCTCTCTGTCTCCCTATTGTCTCGCCCTTTCTTTCTCGAAAAAAAAAATCAAAGAGAAATGTCGATCGATTCTGCTATTGCTATTGCGTGGGATGTCTTGAGGTCCGTAGTTGTTCCCATCAGGCGTCAATTCGGATACGTGACCGACTCTAAGAGGCACGCCCAAGATCTTCAGAAGGAAGTCGAGGAACTTGCGGATGAGGTTGATAGGGTCCACAATCTCGCTGAAGAGGCCAGAAACAATCTTCGGAATGTCTACGGTCGCGTCACGGAGTGGCATGCGAGTGCTGAGAAGGCCTTGAAGGAGGCGCGAGACCTGTTGCGCGACTTCCAAGAGGCGAGCAAGACTTGCTGCTATGAAACTCTTCCTGATCCCAAGTGTCGCTATCAATTCAGCAGGAAGGCCAAGGACAGGATCGAGGTCATTCAGCAACTCACTCAAAGAAGCAGTGGATTCAAGGAATTGAACGACATCTCCTTCCGCAATCTTGCTCCAGGGAACGTTGCTGCTCTGCCTCCGTCCAAGAGAGAGGGCAAAGATGTCGTCCAGTTGGCCACTGTGACGGCCTCCGCTTCTTTTGCCTCGACATCGAATAAGGTTAGGGACAATGATGTCTTCGAATCCAGAGCTTCTATCATTCGGGACATCATGGCCGCTCTTGCTGATAACAACCATAGCGTGGTCGGGATTTATGGGATGGCCGGAGTCGGCAAGTCCACCCTGTTGGGGGAAGTGGAAAGGAGAATAAGGAAAGAGAAGTCGTTTGATTGGGTCGTTAAGGCCGATGTGTCGGAAAATGAAGACATCAAGAGGATTCAAGGAGAGATTGCGGACGGCTTGGGCCTTACTGAGATAAAGAACAAAGAGACTATCAGCGGGCGAGCGGGGCTTTTGCACAAGAGGATTCAAGGAGAGATTGCGGACAGGACTATCAGCGGCCGAGCGGGGCTTTTGCACAAGAGGTTGGAAAATGAAGAGCACAAGAGGTTGGAAAATGAAGAGAAGGCAAAAAAGAAGGTCCTCATAATACTGGACAACCTGTGGAAGGGGCTGGACTTGAAATCAGTGGGCATTCCTTGCGGACATGACAACAAAGTCATAGGATGCAAGTTGTTGCTGACGTCAAGATTTCAAGATGTTTTGCAAAGGGAAATGGGCTGCGACAGGGACTTCCGCCTTGAAGAGCTGAAGGATGAAGAGGCAAAAAGATTGTTTGAGAGGACGGTGGGAGACAAAGTCCATGATGACCCGTTCAAATCCATGGTGGATGAAGCAGTCCACAAATGTGCAGGTTTGCCTTTCCTCATAGTTGCAATGGCGAATATATTTAAAGACGCCGATTTTCCTGAATGGAAGGATGTTTTGAGACAAATCGAGAAGTCTACAAACAGAGGAATCAGTGAGAGGATAAATGAGATGCTGCAGTTGAGTTATGATCGTTTCAAAGGGGAGGATGGCAAGGAGGTGAAGTTGCTATTACGACTTTGTGTTGTTTATGGTGTCCCTAAGCCCTCTCTTGAAAACTTGGTGAGGTACAGTGTGGGTTTAAGGTTATTTCAAGAAGATAATAGCATGGAAGAAGTTAGAGATAGGATGAGCTCACTTGTCCAAACCCTGAAAGCCTCCTGTCTTTTGTTAAAAGATAATGAAGATGTTGATGGTTTCAAGATACATGATTTGGTTCGTGGATTTGTTGCCTCGGTCACTTCGAGAGATGACCCTCTTCTCGTGTTGAAAGATAATGATAAGTCAGTGATAGAGTTGCCAAAAGACAAGCTCAAAAGTTGTACAGCGGTATGCTTTCCCTATGTTAACATGAAGGAGCTTCCCGAAGAGTTAGATTGCCCTGAAATGCGGATCTTTTTATTGTTCACAAACAATGAATCTCTCAAGGTCCCAAATTCATATTTCAACTCTATGAAAAAACTCATGGTCTTACACCTTTCTCACGTATGTGTTAATCATTCACCTTCGCCGTTTCAGTTCTTGGAGAATTTACACACTTTGTGTCTTGATGGTTGTTCATTAGACGATGTAGCCATGATTGGCGAGCTAAAAGGGCTACATATTCTCAGCTTTGTGAACTAAAAAATTCGACGATTGCCAAAAGAAATTGGACAATTGGTAGAGCTAAGGTTATTAGACTTAAACCATTGCTCACGACTTGAGATAATTGAACCAGGTGTGCTTGGAAGCTTGATGAAATTGGAGGAGTTGTATATGGAGAATAGCTTTGATCGATGGAATGTTGTGAAGCAAACTCCACCAACTAATGCCAAGCTTATTGAGTTGAATAACTTGAAGAATCTCTACACTTTGCATGTGTCCATTCTCGATCCAAGTAGGCTCCCTGAGGATCTAAATGTCGAGAAATTAACCAAGTACAAAATCCAGATAGGTGATGCATGGAAGTGGCCAAAGCACAAAGGGTCGAGCACATTACAGGTTAAGTTGGATCCAATAAGCAATATTCTTCAGAAAGGATTCATGCAAACTTTCTTAGGCAAAACTAATGATCTATTTTTAGATGGATCAAATGGAATTGAGCAAAGTATTTGCAAGTTATCCCAAGAAGGCTTTCCAAAATTAAAGCATTTGCATGTCGAGAATAGTCCCTCCATCCATTATGTCCTCCAATCACCATCCCATACAGAATTTAAGACATTGGAGTCATTACTTCTCACGAATCTCATCAACTTAGAGAAGATATGCAACTACTCTATTTCCTCCAAGTCCTTCAATGCATTAAAAGTGATACGAGTCGAAAGTTGCGACAAGATGGAAATTTTGTTTCCTCTTTCATTATTGAGAGAACTTCCACAGCTTGAAGAGGTCCGAGCTGTCCAATGCGACTTAGTGCGGGAGATCATGGAAGTTGATGATTGTGGCAAAGTTGAGTTGCGTAATTTGCATGTATTGGAATTGCGTGACTTGCCAAATACCAAGAACTTTCTCACCACTAGGATAGCTCCTTCAAGTAGTACATCAAATGACCAAGTTCGCACTCAAGTTGCATTCTTCAATGGGCAACAGGTAACTTTCTATCAAAGGAATATACCATTTGTTAATCTTTTGCTCATTTGCTATTTAGATGTAACTTAGATTTTAATCCTTATTCTTTTTTCTTTTTCTTTTTTTAATTTTTAGATCATTTTCTTCCTAATTAACTCATCCAATCATGCCTTCTCTACAATTAGATAAAGCAATCTTTTTTTCTCTTCATTGTGTAGAAAGTCCAACTAATAGAATGAAATCCATTTAAATTTAGTTTGTGATAGGATCTGAGTAATTTTCAACTTACATGGTGCAAATACACGTATCTTAGAAGGGCTTTATAGGGAAACATTGAAGGGAATTTTGGCATTAGAATAATCCATAATAACGTGATTTTATAATCTTGTGAGATGGATTCATTGAATTTAGTTATCTAAGTTTGTTAATATCTATAACATATTATATCTAGGTGACTTAGGTAAAAATCAATAAGAAGAATGGGCAAGGGAATTGAATTTTCAAATAGTAGCAATAAATGATGCATTCCTTTTCCATATCATGTATTTCAATAAGCACTTTGTCATTGCATAGGTCCTATTACTATAAAAGTCCACAATGTCATGCATTTTCATGGTTGCAAGCATTCGGAATTGTGTAAAAGAAATAAATTTATTTGTAAGCACTTCTGGCATAACAGACATATATCTTCAACTCATGCTAATATCTCATAGTTGTAGGCATTAGTGAGTAGCTTTTAGGAAAAACAACACGAAATGCCCCAGGCAAATTTAAAGTGGTACCCATTTACTTCCGAAATATGTTTCTATATATTATGACGTTTGGAGCATAGCTATGTGATGTTGTCATCCATTGGTGCTTTTAAATAGCTGACCAGGGAGACTATCTGCATAAAGAAGTAAAAAAAATTAGCCTTTTCTGTGATTGTTTTATGTGCTTGGGATATATTTCAAAGCCCACTAGATGTTTTGCTTTTTTCATGAAGTCAACCGTATTATGAGTAATTTATGTCTTAATCTCCGTTAAGATCATCGCGTCTTTTTCCTCATTTTTCTTTATTTATTTTGGAACTTTTCAACTCGTTTTAGTGCACTCAAAGGCCAAAGGACGACTTAAGTAAGATACACAAGAATTGCAACTTTATCGTAAAAAATTCACATGTAGCAAGCAATTGAGTCCTAAATATATTTAGAGAGAAAGTGCCATAGGAGTCTTAACATTTTAGTCACGAGTCAATTGAGCCCTAAATATATTATTTGGAATAGTCCTCACATTTTGAAAAATAATGAAAATCAAGTTCCAATGTTAGTGTTGTTGACAAATTTCATTAACAGAAATGATAGCATTTTATTTTTCGTGAAGCTAAGTATGATTTTGAAGTAAATCAAGGGAATGTACGTAGGTTTGGTCCATAATGGAGTGGAACCTCGATTATTATAATTTACTGAAAAATAATTCACAAATTCTATGTGAAGCCCTGAAAAATCATTGTCATTTTCCTGATTTGTTTAATTAAAATTTGGGCTTAAAATTATTAATGAATTTACGTAATTGAGTTTTTTTTGCTCATTTCTAAACTACCTCATGTGCTTTATTCCTTAAGTATGGTCAAAATCATGGTCTTAATTAGTGATTAAAATGAAATGATTTTCAAGCGAATACGTGGTTGAAGCATAATTCCAAGGTATGATTTTGTATAGTAGACTATAACATTCACAAGAAAAATAATTAAATGATTTGTATAATAAACCTTTATCACCTAGAAATCTGACTTAGAAAATGTTCTAAAGCATTATGTAATTGAGAATTTATGAATATGAAGTTGATAATTTAGATCATCACAACAACAACTAATGGCATTTAATTGAAATTGAGGCCGTTTATGTATAATTGATTAAATTGGTTATTGTTAGTAAGAGAAATAAGTAAATTAATGACCGGCAGTGGTCTAATTAAGGAAAACGCATGGCCGTTTTGTACAACAAAAATTGCTTAGAGCCTTTTAGTTAATTAGACACGATTGCCCTAATATAATTACGTAATAAAGATTCCTGCAAATTTAAGTTGCCCCATTACAAAGTATAAAAGAAATTGTGAGTATGGACGTTCGCGGCCGACTATGCACCCATTGTCTACGACACGCGGGGTTGGCCGACATGTGTCATCTTGCTTTTCTTTATTTTTGGGCTCTCTCTCCCTCTCCCCCCAAAGGTTCTGCCTCACGAGAGGGTCTGCATCTTCTCTCGCTCCTTCTCACCACGCGCTGAAGGGCTGATAGCCAGATCTGCTTGCCCCCACCGTCGCCACGCTCACCCGCCACCACCATGACCAGCCACAACTCACCTCCGTCAACGTCGCCACCGAAAGCTCACGGATTCTACACTTGCGCTTGGTCATCTCCTTTGCGGACCAAGCACAAATTCTATCTCTATCTATTTCTCTCACGAACTCAGCGGGACCAACAAGCTCGATGCTAGCATGAGCCTTGGTCGTGATTTCCTGATGTTGATTCTTCGGTGATATAAAGAGATGAACAAGAATTTGGTAAAATGAAAAAAGAAAAAAAAAGAAAAAGAAAAATCGAAGAGAAAATAATAAATCGTGTGTCTAACTATTCGTGTTGCAGACAATAGGTGTCAGGATTACAGTATACTATCCACGCTCGGGTAGTTTGTATCAAGGATAGAAGGTACTGCCATTCATGAGAAGATATAGGACAACTATGAAAGACAAACTCATCATGTCATTAGATAAAAATACAATACTTTATTGGATCTTATTATATAAATTATAATACTTCACGCATTAATTGATTGGTTTTGAATAAGCCCAAGCGGGCTAAGTGCGTGGCATAGGCATAGGAAGTTACCTACAATAACAAAACTATCATGACAGTAATCTTCCCTTCTGAAGTAGCAAATTACTTTTTGAAATTGCTAAGTTTAATTTTTTTTGGCCAGAGCTAAGATTCCTTAGGTAGGTAGTAATTAAGGTCTTACAACATAATAATTTATTTCTCATGATTGCAGTCTCGCCTTATTGAATTATTGCAATGAGATATTTTCCTTTATAAGTAAATTGCCTATATCTTTCGTAATCACGGTCATTCTATAGTTTCTTTATTCTTGTTTCATTGTAGTAATCTCCATTGTGAGATAGTACATTACTTTCTTGCAATCATCCGATAAAATGAGTCATATATTGTCACAACAGTAACATAACCTAAGAGGGAGTGGTTTATCTTACAGGAAGTAATTTACCTTGAATGGACTTTCTTTTGCTATATGGATCACGAATTTTCATAGTCATTAGCAAAATGAATGACTGTTATTTCTTGACGACTGTAATTTCCCTTATTATTAGTAAATTGCAAAGAAAATTAATTATAGTAACATCCATGAGTATATTGTAAATAAAAAATGAAGTTTATTAGTTGTCTTTTAATACCTTTCCAGATTGCAAATCAGCTTCCCTATCATAGATATATGTAAATGCAAAAGTTATCTTAAGTTTGTAAATTTCCTTCTGCAACCATTTGTAATACCTGCTATAGTGCGCAAGTTTCTTGGTTGCTCTTTGCTAATGGGTTTATTCGTCAGGTTTTAATCACATCCTTAAAGTCCTTGACAATGGCTGGACTTCCCAATCTAGAAGATTTATGGACTGATGAATCTCCATTGGAGCTGAGCAATCTCCAATTTCTTAAGCTGTCTTCATGCAAATCTCTCTCAAAAGTTATCAACTCTAGGTCACTAATAAAACTACACAAGTTACACCTTTTAAAGGTAGAAGATTGCATTTCAATACAGGAAATTTTTGACCTTGACGGACTAGGTGCCGGTGCAAATATTGAGACTCTCTCTGAGCTAAACACCATAAATATAAATCAATTACCAAGCTTGAGGCACATATGGAACAAGAACCCTTGTGGAATTGTGAGATTCCATAATTTGAAGAAATTACGCGTGTGGTACTGTGATAACCTCCGGTTTCTATTTTTCCCATCTATGGTTCAGTCTCTTGCACAATTGAGAGAATTGCATGTACGGCGTTGCAAGAGCATGGAGGCGATCATTATGGAGGAAGAAGAGTTGAGAATAGAAACATCAAAAACTCTAGTATTCCCAATGTTAACCTCATTAAATTTGATAATGTTGGAAAGCTTGACGTGCTTCTCTCATAGAAAGTGTAAGATTGTCTTTTTTGGTTTCATCATTGAAGATCTTCTTGGATTAATTCATCCTTGCAATGCAAAAGATGACATTCTTTTCATCTGATGAAAAATGGATCATAGGTACACCAAAAGCTTGGGATGAGGATCGCGTCAAATCGTGCTCTATTGTCCTCTTCAATCAAGAGGTAAGTGATTAACCTTATGTCAAAATATTAAATATAATAAAAACCTTATGGAGTAAAGGCATCAATTTTATATGTTATAATATTTTAGAAGTTTACATGCTGTGCATTTGAAGTTGCCACATGCCACTACAAATAATCGGCAAGAGTTGGATCAATCACATCAAATTGTTAAGAAATTAGAATAAAGATATATGCATATAAATAATTATTATGCCATCCAGCTAATTAATTAAAATTAACCAATAAATAGTTATACTAGAGACTAAGCATAATCGGCAAAGCCCCCTTTGGTTAAAATTGATTGCGTTCCACATAATCATTACACCATTAAAGCTCAATTGTTAACTCTCAAAATTATGGGGTAACTACATAGTAAAAGATGTTGTAATATAATCATTGAACTTTTATTTAATCATCTAAGGCAATAAATTTTCATTTCATTATAATTTATGCACTTTGCCACAAAATCCGAAATTTTCCAGCGAATTACTGATGTGCAAGACACGTGGCTAATTTTTTAAACGTGCTGTAGCTTCCACTTCATCACCGAATCAGCACTTCACTGGAAAGTCTATATAAATATCTAATATAAGCACCATAATGTTTTATTTTTTATTTTTTATATAAAATCACAATATGTCATATAACAATGACAACTAGGAATTTTTAGATATTATCAAATCTCTATGTTTTACATAATACGAGTTAAGAATTTAGCCTTTTTTTCTTCAAAAAAGGGAGATTCATATGAAGTGAGATACAATTTAATTTACTTGTATTAGAAACATATTCCGATTTTACATAAATGAAAGATTCCATGCCGGTACAAATGAGTGAGAATGCTACTAATTACCTAGTAATTGAAGAAAGAGGAATCATGCAAAAGGAGTATCTTAGCTTTTGCTTGTTGGGTAGGTGTACAGGTTATTGAGAGAACTACTTTGAACATTCCGAAGCTTCCACGTTAGCATATTTCTTCCAAATATAACTAAATATAAGTATTTTCTATCAAAATAAAAATAAAAAATCGACTAGCTGGCAATTTATGTTCATTGGACAACACTATATTTTTGTTAATTTTGCTACAAATTTACATATATTATGTTCATATCAATTCGTGTCAATTTTTGAATTTGTCAGATACTCATTTACAAATATGTTAATTCGTATCACAAAATGTCAGCTCTTTCAATTCTTTTATTTTTTTTACGTGTAAAATTATAATAGTATCCCACTTTTGGAGTCGTTTCAAAAATCAAGTTCTCATCAAAAGCTAGCTAAAAAGAAATTGTAAATATTGGACAGTTTTATTACAACATAGACTTTATTAAGAAGTAGACGATCAGGAAGTAAGCAAAATCGCATTAAGAGAACATATGAAAAGAACCAAAAAAAGAAAAGATAGAAATTCCAATCATAAATACATGCGTGTGGAAGGAAAAGTAATAAAAGAAAAAAGAAAGAAGGAAAAACATGAGGAGAGAGAAGATCACATAAGTTTTGACATATCTGAATTTAAGGCAACCTGGGGTACTGTTTTGCTGCTTCGTGAGCCTATGTGATCATGCCCGTCTGGGTCCGCCACGTGCGTGTGCCACGGTCGAATCGCGGGCACCAGGTAACTCGTGAGCCACAGACGCAACCTTAGCCATTGCGCCACATGGGCCCTAGCGCGCTTGACGATGCTAATCAACTGCTCGTGAGTGCTGAGGTGCACGGGATTGTCGCTCACATAAAAAGGGGGGGGAGTTAACTAACCAGTTGCCTTCATTTCCCTGTAAGGCGTCTCAGTCTAGCTGAGCGGCCTCATCGCGGGGATCCGGCCCGGGGGACTTTTCCCATGTTTGGTTAAGTTAAACCCCGGCTGTTTATCATTACCTTATTTTACGTTTGGGGTTGACTCCGATAAACGGAACAGTTTAATGACTTGTTCGGGTCCAGTTTGGGAACTCTTTGAGGTACTATTTTGAAAGTAGGGGGATTGTTATGATGTAGTGGGAGACCATGGGCGGCAAGGGAAAATGGGTAGTGGGCCCTTGGCAAGGCTTTGCATTGCATTTGGTTTTTTCTTATAGAAAGTCTTGCTGTGTGGGACTGTAAAGATGCTTTTCATGCCATGTTGGGGTTAAGGCCTTTCTTCTCGATGTGGGGGTCCACAGAGGGGAAAGAGAGGTGCTAGATGGCTCGAAACATTGGTTTGAAAATTAGGTTAAACTAGTCTTCCGCCACCACATAAAATTGATGGTGGTGGTAGAGCTTTGTGTGAGTTCTAGATGATGATCCATCAAATTTGATCAATCTATGAACTTTGATTTGTGCAAAGTGCCCCTCGTTCGAGGTAATGCTTTCGCCCGTATCATCGAGCCAATCGAGCTATCAATAATGAAAGCAAGCGATCTGTTGATAACTTGGAAAGCATAATAACAATTTTTAATTTCGTTAGATGTTTGTTAAGTTTTCTTCATGTAGCTTTTTTAGTCAACCCATCTAACTTCTTGAGTAGACGGTGGGAGGACGTTTCAATGGAAAATAAAATAGAAAAGTTTTCAAGCGGATCCACTTTGACTTAACTAAATGGACCCTTTAATAGGACTGATATGATGACTTTAATCTTCTTTAATGAGATATTTAAGACTATTTTGACAGTTGGACTTAACCATTGGTATGAACTACAATATTGAGTTCTTTCGAGTGTAAAATGATATAAGGAAGATTTGTTCATTTTGACTGAAACAATCTTGTTTTTCATTGTTTTGTTTTAGCTTGACTTTTTAATTTTCTAGAGTGATATAATTTCGAATAAAAATGATTGATATTGACTTTAACCGGAAGTGATGATGTCCTTTGACAAAAAAATACGAATTTTTCCGGCAAACTATCGATGTGGCAGACACATGGCTATTTTCTAAACGTGCTATTATTTCCACTTCATCGCTGAATCAGCACCTCACTTGAAAATTTATATAAATATTTAATACAGAATATTCTTCATTAATATCCATAATGAGCATCACTTAAACTTTTAATTTGCGAGAAGATTGTTCTCCTTGGAATTGAAACTCTCCTTGTACTTTCCACTCATCTTGCTTCCAACACGAAGTCCTCATTCTCATAGATGGTTGCCTTGTTTGAGACCATTGGTTTTAATGAGTTTTAGCATTGTAAATTAGCAATGTAACTCTTCCTATGTTTCTTTTGATGAGTTTTGTAATTTTCTCTCATTATTACAACAATGTTATATTTTATATAAAAAATTTCACTATATCATATAACAATGACAATTAAGAACTTTTAAATGTTATCAAATCCCTATGTTTTACATAATACAAGTTAAGAATTTAGACTTTGTTTGTCAAAAAAAAAAAAAAGGGATATTCATAAGAAATGAGATACAATTTAGTTAATTATTTGTATTAAAACATATTCTAATTTTACAAAAATGAAAAATTCCACGCCCGTGCAAACGCATGAGAATGTTGCTAATTGCCTAGTAATTAAAGAAGGGTTAATACCCTGAAAAACCCCAAAATGGTACACCTATGACAAATTTACCCCAAACAATTTTTTTTACCATAAAAAACCCCATACTGGTATACCTGTGACAAATTTACCCCGACGACCATAAAAAACCCTAAACTAGTACATTTATGACAAATTTATCACAAACTAATCTATTCGATCGAAAAAAAATCCCAAACTGATAAATTTGTAACAAATATACCATCCGCTAAATTATATTAATACCACAAAAAAATTACAAAAATTGTAAACTATGACAAATGGAGCGTAAAATCCCAAATTGGTATATCATTCAACTGTCACGTGTCATTTAACTAAATAATTTGATAATAAAATTTAACGAAAATTAACAGAGGGTAAATTTGTCACAAGTGTACCAGTTTGGGGTAAATTTGTCAAAAGTATACCAGTTTTGGATTTTTGGTGGTAAAAAAAATAGTTTGGGGTAAATTTGTCACAGGTGTACTAGTTTGGAGTTTTTCAGGGTATTAACCCATTAAAGAAAGAGGAATCATGTAAAGGAGTCTGTCAGCTTCTGCTTGTTGGGTAGGTGTATAGGTTATTAAGAGAAGTATTTTGAGCATTCTAAAGCTTCCACGTTAGCATCTTTCTTCCAAATGTAACTTAATATAAGTATTTTCTATCAAAATAAAAATAAAAAGTGGACTGCCTGGCAATTCATGTTCATTGGACAACACCATATTTTTGTTGATTTTGTTACAAACTTACGTATATTATGTTTGTATCAAGTCGTGTCATTTTCGAATTTGTCATATAATCGTTTATGAATATGTTAATTTGTATTACAAATTGTCAGCCCTTTCAATTCTTATATATTTATATATAAAATTTTAATAGTTCTCATGGGCTTGTATAATTACACTCACTTGACTTCATTTACACTTACTTGATCTATTTTTTACAATTTTTTTTTTTCCGATGGGAGGGAGCTCTTGCTTCCAGATTAACCATACCCCCAAAGCCCAGATTCAATCTTAAATGCCAAACTGCGCAATTTAGCTTTTGCTCATCGCTCAACCATTTTAATGGATGTGGGCAGGGGGGTTGACTGCGGACACCGTGTTGGGCTCTGATCTGTTGACCTAGTTGGTGAAGGGCTGTCAACACGCCAATGTTAGTGAATTTAAGGCGACCCCTGGGCTACTGTTCCGCTGCTCTACGAGACTACGTGATCCCAGGTAGCTCGCGAGCCACAGATGCAATCTCAGTTGTTGCGTCGTGCGGGCCCTAGTGCGCTTTGATGGCGCTAATCGACTGGTGTCGATTGCTCCGCTTTGCGGGATTGTCGTTCACGCAAGGGGGACTCCTTGAGGTACTGTTTTGAAAGTTGGGGGTTTCTATGACGTGGTAGGAGGCCATTGGCGGAAAGGTAGAATGGGCGGTGGGCTCCGGTAAGGCTTCGTGTTGCATTTGGTTTTTTCTTCTAGAAAGCTCTTGTTGTGTGGCAATGTAAGGATGCTTTTCATGTCATGTCGGGGTTAGGTCTTTCTTGATGTGGTGGTCCACAGAGGGGAAAGAGAGGCATTAGATGGCTCGTGAAATTGGTTTAAAACTTAGGTTAAAACTATTCATCGGCCACCACATAGAATTGACGGTGGTGGTAGAGCTTTATTTGAGTTCTAGATGATGATTTGTCGAATTCGATCGATCTATGAACTTTAATTCGTTTAAAGCACCTCTCGTTCAAGGTAACGCTTTTGCCCGTATCATCAAACCGATTAAGCTATCAATAATGAAACCGAGCAATCCGTTGATAACCCGGAAATCATAATAACGATTTTCAATTTCGTCAGACGTTCGTTAACTTTTTGTGGTATAACTATTTTAGTCAACTCATGTAACTTCTTGAGTGGACCGTTGAAGGATGTTTTAATGGAAAATGAAATAGAGAAGTTTATGGGTTGATCCACTTTGACTTAACTAAATGGGCTCCGATAAGGCTTTGTGTTGCATTTGGTTTTTTCTTCTAGAAAGCTCTTGCTGTGTGGCAATGTAAGGATGCTTTTCATGTCATGTCGGGTTTAGGTCTTTCTTCTTGATGTGGTGGTCCACAGAGGGGAAAGAGAGGCATTAGATGGCTCATGACATTGGTTTGAAACTTAGGTTAAAACTGTTCATTGGCCACCACATAGAATTGACGATGGTGGTAGAGCTTTATTTGAGTTCTAGATGATGATCTGTAGAATTCGATCTATCTATGAACTTTAATTCGTTCAAAGCACCTCTCGTTCAAGGTAACGCTTTTGCCCGTATCATCAAACCGATTGAGCTATCAATAATGAAACCGAGCAATCCATTGATAACCCGGAAATCATAATAACTTTGTGGTATAACTATTTTAGTCAACTCATGTCACTTCTTGAGTGGACCGTAGAAGGATGTTTTAATGGAAAATGAAATAGAGAAGTTTATGGGCTGATCCACTTTGACTTAACTAAATGGGCCCTTCAATAGGATTAATATGATGACTTTAATCTTCTTAAATGAAATATTTAGGACTATTTTCGACAATTGGACTTAATTATTTGTATGAACTACAATATTGAGTTCTTTCGACAGTAAAATGATACAAGGAAGATTTGTTCATTTTGACCCAAGCAATCCCATTTTTCATTGTTTTGTTTTAGCCTAACTTTTTAATTGCTTTAGAGTGATATGGTATTGAATAAAAATAATTGATATTGACTTTAACCAGAAGTGATGATGTCCTTGATATATTTCACTTATATTTTAGGGATATTAAAGATTATAAATAGTAATATTATTTGTATCACACGTGTTTAATTTTAGCAAATTAGTAAAATCAATAGAAACCTAACGGGATAACAAAGACAGTATGGGCATTAATACACTAATTTTGAAGCTAGACTTGTCCAAAATGAAACGTGAAACTACTTTTAGTAAAATGAAAAAAGGAAAATTGCTAATATGGACAAATCAACCGCAATTACTTTATTGAAGTAGAATAGTTATTGTGTTGAAACAACACAACCAACCATGCCAAAATTAAGGCCCGCCTGAATAAGGAATATCGTCCTTTTTGTTTTCAAAAATTTCATATTGCCTTTTGAATTGTCCTTAAAAATAAAAGGGAAGACTTGTGCAATCTGTCAAATCTCTCATATGACCTTTACAAGATGAGGATGCGTTCATCTAATAAGACGACTATAATCAATAGACTAAGATTGTTGGGACTATCGATTCTTCCATGTGTTTCCTTGCATCTTGTAATTTTTCTTTACAACAATTAAGAAACTCATGATTTGATTTCAAGGATAGTGTAAGTAGCTACTTTTGTAGTGCACCTTTTGATGAATGATTAGTCGTTTTTTAATCTCAATCTCTCCATCGTTTTCTTTCTAGTGCTAACACTCTTCCTCAAGTGAGCTCTTCAATATGTAATGGAACTTCATGAACTATTAATCTAATAGAATCACTAATTTCATTGGTGAATATTGCAGGTTGCATTTCCTAGCTTGGAGACATTACAAATCTGGAACATGAATGATATTGACATAATATGGGACAACCAAGTTGCTGCAGATTCTTTACACAAACTAAAATCGCTTGAGGTGTGGATGTGCGATAAGCTATTGAGCATTGTTCCTTCTTGCATTCTTGGATGGCTCAGGAGCTTGAAAAGTTTGGAGGTAGAATTTTGTGATTCACTTGAAGTTGTTTTCAAACTTCAGCCATTGAATCCTCTAGATGGGCATCCGGTTGCTCATTTGCCATTAAAAAGGCTAAAGTTAGATAGATTACCAAAGCTAAAGTGTGTATGGGATAAGGAACTCCATAGTCAAGTCAAATTTCAATGTCTCCGTTTTGTTACTGTTTCAAGATGCGAGAACCTCACCTCTTTATTTCCAGCCTCAGTAGCAATACATCTAACCCAACTTGAGGAGTTGGAGATTAGTGAATGTGGCATTGTGGAACTCATCGAGAAGGAAGACGAACAAGTTCCTAGGTTTGTGTTTCCAAAGTTAACCTCCCTTAAGCTTGAGCATCTAATAGAGTTGAAGTGCATGTACATCGGAAAACATGCTTCACATTGGCCAGCATTGAAGACCCTAGTGGTGCTTGACTGTGACAAAGTGGAGATACTTGTAGTGCAACCAGAGAATGAGATGTCACTTGATAAACAGCCTCTTTTCATGATAGGAAATGTATGATCCAACATTATATGTTTTGCTTCAATGGTGAATATTGGAAGTGATGATTAAGGTCACAACCAAACATCTCATGCAAGTAGCTATACATTATTAAGATTCAAGCTACATGACTCTCCTCGAATCAATAGAACTATTACAACATCGAAACATCGTATATTCTTCAAATATTGAATGAAAATTCTTGTCAATGTTTGATGTAATGCACAACCATTAATTTTAAAAAAAGGTTTAATTTAATTCCGATGGTTCAGCTCTCTCTTAAGTATCATGAAGATTTAAAATACATGACATGGGGTGTGATATCACAGAGTTGCAATAGTGTCATTTAAATTGGACTATGTAAAGATGATTGATTTTATGCTAAAAACAGAAAGATGTGATGTTTTTGTTGACATTAAATCCCTGAAATTTGTGCAATTATGGTTATAACATCTTAAGAAGCAAGCATTGTGCATGATATGTAGGGCATATACCACTGTACACGAATGCTTTTTAATTAAGATGGTTTTAGATCATAATTTGACTAATTTCTCAGGGTGCATTCCCAAAACTGCAAGAGTTAAAATTGGATTTATCCAGATTGATGGAGATATGGCATGGGCATTTTGATGATGGAGAATTCTTCAGCAAGCTTAGAGTTCTTGAGCTTCATCATTTCTCGATGGAACTCGCAATATCCACATGTTTTTTCCAGAGCTTAGCCAACTTGGAAAAACTTGTTGTGTGTAAATCTTACCAAAAAGAACTGAACATTAGTATAGAAGCCATATCAGGTCCAAGTCATGAGCTAGAAGTAATATTACCACATTTGAAGACCCTAGAAGTGTTATATTGTGATGGATTATCTCCATACGAAATATTATCCTTTCCAAAAAAATTTCAACACCTTGAGACTCTAGATATGTCATTTTGTGATGGGTTGTCTATTATATTCACTCCGACAATAGCTAGAAATTTGGTGGAACTCACAAAATTGAGGATAAGTAACTGTAAAATGTTGACATAAGTCATTTGTGACGAGGAAGGTGAAGAGAAGCTTACGGTGGCTTTCAATCAATTGAAGTATATTGAGCTTGATGGGTTAACAAGGTTGAGATGTTTCAGCTCAATTAAATACACTTTAATGTTCCCTCTCTTGGAAGATGTCATAGTGAGTGGATGTCCTAGCATGAAGTTCTTCTCCTGGGGACCAATAGAGGCGCCAAAGTTGGATAGAGTACAAGTATCAACAAAATCGTGGTTTTGGAAGGAAAACCTCAACATCACTATCCAAAATATGTTTGAAGACATGGTATGCATCGATTACCAAATTCTGTGCAATTGGATGGTTTTTATCACCAATAGAGTAATTTCTATTTGCTAACTAGAAGTTTACATTAATGATGCTTTTTCTAACAGGAAATGGTTGCTAGAGTGAAGTTTATACAGCTATCTGAGTTCCCCGAGCTGATTGGAAAATGGCACGGCGAACTTAATCCTATTTCATCCAAATTGATGCTTCTTTTAGTCAATATGACAAGGTTGCAAATTTGTGACTGCGAGTCTCTAGAAGAAATATTCGATCTTGAAGGGTTGGTGGGTTTGGGAAGCACTCAGATGATGCCTTCCTCCATGACTTTGGACTTGGTGAATCTACCAAAGTTGAGGCGACTATGGAACAAAGATCTTCAAGGATCACTACCCTACAATTTTCTATATTATATAACCCTTTATAATTGCAGCAACTTAAGACATGCTTTCAATCCATCGATGGTTCAGTGTCTTGCCAATCTAAGTTGGGTGGAAATAAAGGAGTGTGATCAGATGGAAGGAGTGATCGAAGAGGAAGAAGGGCAGCGAAGCACACTGGAGAAGATTACATTCCCAAATCTTGAGAGGATGAAGTTAGAATGCTTGCCCAATTTGACTAGCTTCCTTTCGGGAAATAATCAAATACTAGAATGTCCCAACTTAATAGAGTTGACCATTGCCCATTGCCCCAAGATGAGTGGACAATCCTTGCTGGAGATTGACCATTGTAGTCCTTCACTTTTTAGCCCACAGGTCAGTCTTTTATTATTAATCCATTGCTTTTGATTTTAAGATTAGTTATCTTGTCAAATGGAAGTACCAATGGAACGCCGATGCTTTGCATGAAACAATTTTAGCTCCAGTGCAATGCAACATCCGCTTTTTTTTCTTTCATTTGTTTTTGCCTCCGAATCCTAGACACACGGTATCAATCAAGGATAAGAAATTAATTACCTATTACAAGCTAAAAGATATTGTAGTTAGGTGTCAACAACACCCACTAAAACTTAATAACTATAAACTCATTCACATATCGGTTAAACTGAAATCTTCCCAATAACTGAAATCACAAATCAAGAATTAGTTTTCTCGAATAAGGTAAACTGAAAACCATTTGCATGTTCAACTTGAAGCAAATAAATCAAAGAATTGTTACTTTGTAAATTAATTGCAAGCAACGTTTTGTCTTTTGATATTCAAACTGAGGGGACTTTCCAAGAAGTCATCACAGCAACTTTCCAAAAATTAGAGGGAGACCAGTATTTAATGTCGAATAAGCGAATAAAAGTCAATGTTCACTATACTATTGATTATAAATTGAATTTAGGAGAGGTTGTCGTCGAAGTAGAACAATACCATCTAATTTTTGGAACAATAAAAATCAATTTTCAAATTTATTTTCATTGAATTCAGTGAACACGAGCTAATATCTTTACCAAATTTGTTTTGATTTCCGTCATTTCTTAAAAAGGCAACAAAACCACCAACTCTTGACGTTAGTTTTTTTTTTTTTTCCATCACTCCTTTTTTGTTACAAATACTTTACAAGTTTTAACTAGAGTCGTGCTTTTTCCACTCCCCATTTGGCTTAAACACTCCCTATCATAATATTTTGACCTTATTGTCCCTTATATGGTCTACCTTTTAACATTATTTGCTTCTCTTTTTTCTATACTTCTCTTTTTTCAAGGGTCCCACTTTCCTCCCCCTTCTTATCTTTCCATGCCTTTAGTGTCTTGTCGACAATACTGTTTCTCTCTATTCCCTCGTTTTCCATGTTTTTGCTGCTTTAGACACTCCTTTGGTGACTTGTTCTCTCCCATTTTTTTCTCTCTAAAAACATTCAAATGCTTCACGTGAGTCCCCGACAAAAGCTCAAAAGGAAGAGCAAAATATGATGGAAAATGTCAACTGAACTTGTTGGCGTTATTGTTTGTTCTTCACTATTCACAACTTCATTATTAGCTACATTTAAGCAATTTGGAAATAGAGAGGGACACTCTCTCTGCACAACCCCGCAGCGTCTTCCCAACCCCATCCCCTCCTCCGCGTCTAAGAACATGTGCTCATCAACATGACGTCCAACTCTCCCCCATACCCCTCACTAACTCCTCTGATCCCCACACCACCCCCCTCACCTCCACTCATTCCCCTTAGCAGTTTGCTTCCACGTTTCTCCTGAACTTGGGAGGATTAGCACAACATCAGTGAGGACAACACGATTGGCCTCGAGCCGAGCCGCAGTGAGCCTAGGAGCCCAGCCGAGCTTGATGACGTTCTTGCCGGTGAGAGGGAACGTGCGGAAGTGAGCTTCGGTAGAGAGCCACTTGGAGAGGATGAGGGTGACTGAATCGTAGATGTCCTCGTCTTGTTCAATGACATGTATCGGTGTCCTGCAACTCCAATCTCCCTCATGGTCATTAAACCCAGTGTTTGCTAACTGCTTCAACGGGATTTGTCAGTTATCTATTTATAGGAGCTAGCAAATGGTAAATGTTGTGTGGTGGTCCTTTTTCTTTTGGTTCTATGAATGTGATTGCCAGCTTGAGTTCTACGCATTCGTTACTCGGTGCTTCGTCTTTTAATCAAAATTCTGGGACTTTTGGCTTAATCTTTCTTCCGGCAATCCTCCTTTTAGAATTTACACATGCTCAAAAACCTTGTCTAAAGCGAAAAATGGAAAAAGAGGGAATAGCAACGGAAAGATAAGAAGAAGAATAGAAAATTGAGACCCATGAGGAAAGAAAAGGAAAAGGAAAAGAAATAAAAATGAAGGAAAATAACCAAAAGGTGGGCCACATAATGGATAATATGGTCAAAATGTTGTAACATGGAGTATCTAAGCCAAATTAAAAGTGAAAAAAGCTTGTCCCTTTAACTATTGCTTTCTTTTCCGGTGGAGGAAATGCTTGAGTTTTTTCTTATTCTAATACTTTATCCAATTTTTTTATTTATTTATTGTCATGTGTGAGTAAGACGTTACATCATAATTAGCATCCGCACTTTTTTTTACTCTTTAACTATAGAAGTTACTACTAATTATGCATTTACTTCTAATGCCATTAATATGTCGTTTATGAGTTGTCATATGCCCATATTGTTAGAATACTTCAAAAGGCCATCATATTACTCATTTTAGAATATTAATAGATAAAGAAGTATGAAACTAGTAACCTGATTTTTGTTAGTGACAAATTGCAATGACGTTATTTCATTTATTTGTCAACTATAAGGTACCCATCACATCTTTTTAAATAATTCAAAAACTCATCATAATCCTCAACTTAGAATATTAATAGATTTAGGGAAGTATGGAAATAGTCATTCTGTTTTTTGCTAGTAATAAGTCGTAATTGTGTTAATTTTATTGAAACCAAATAAAAAATGTCAATACCCGCTTCTTATTGGGCAAGTTATAAGAGCTCATAACATTGTTGATTTTCTGTAAACAAACATGATGTGCTCAGAGGGATCATTTGAATAAGGCAGATGTCTTGGTAGACCATTCGATACTTGTATGACAAACTTGTCTTTGGTAATTGAGATTGTAGCATGTCGTAATTTAATTAATTTTATCATGATGAAATGAAAATTCCATACGGGCTATTAAAATGAACAATTCAGAGCAGCTCGTACAATGGTTTCTTTCTTTCATATCACAATCAATCTTGGCATAACATGTTTCATTTGTTCATGAAGGTTAATTGCATTTGCCCAGGAATCCTTGTTTGCGTAAGAAAGTCACCTTAAAATTTCACGTCACATGACATGAAATTTTTAGGAAATTGCAGAAGTATTCATGTTGTATTTGAGATCATAATTGCATTCTTTGGGTTGTGACACAACGGAAAATGTTTTCCTATCTTTTTCATGCATGAGTGTTAATAGGTGGTATGGACTGGAATGTAATTTATTTTGTCGCACCCATTTTGATGTTTGTTCCAATGCAATAGACTCAGCATTAGTCATCAATCAATTAAATGAAAGCATCAAGCAACCCCTCCTTGATCGTGTCACTAGCAAGTTCTAGAATGTGATGATTCGTGAGATACTCGCACTTTTGAACATTTATGGAATGTGAATGTGGAGAATTGTAAGAGCCTTGAAAATCTGTTTCCGCATTGGGTGGCTACAAGTCTAACCCAACTTCACATACTTCGAGTGGAGTCATGTGGGATCGAGCAAATAGTCGCGAGTGGAGATGACATTTCACACTTTACTACTGCTCAATTTCTTTTTCCACAACTGACTTCTCTGGTGTTCCATGACATGCCACAACTCAAGGGCTTTTGCCCTGACTTGCACACTTTGAAATGGCAATTCTTGGAGGAATTGCGAGTGACCCATTGTGACAAATTGAACATGTTATCCTTTGTGGCATCCATGAATAAGTGGGCTCAAAGAGACAATCAACGCGACCTTTCAGATCATGAAGCACACCTCTCATTCGAGAAGGTATGATTGCAACTGCTCTTCCTCTCTTTCTTCTTAATTCTTTTACTCGTCTGATATATCTCATGTCTACAGCATAGTCATGTCACATTATGATAATATAGTAAACATGAACCCCTTACCTATCAATTCATGGATAACATAAGATATTTCTAACATCTTTAAGCACGCTTTTCATCAGTGGACACCCAAAATGTTTTTAATATCTTGTCACCCGAAATTTCAAGGAAGTACAATTATATATATTAGATAAGATATTCCTAGAAGATGAATTTGGTCAGGGTGATTACTTTACTGGCCTCTACTTAAAAATTCTCTTAAAAATTTTCGATGTGAATAAAAAATGTGAATTTCCTATGGGCTAAATTAAGAATCAAGCACTGACATTTAGCAATTTTTTTTCAAATTGCAACAGGATGACCATCTTTCTTTTGATATTTTTTGGGTAAAATGAATTCTCATTCATTTATTTAATCATTCCTATGTCAATACAATTCTTTCTTTTCTATCTTATCATTATAATGTGGGTGTATAGCCTACCTTGGCTGGCGGATGGCCATACTGGAGAATTTGTTTACGATTTGCATTTTGTAGCTCGACTTTAGAAACTTGAGACTTGTATGCATGGCTCTAGAAATTAATGAAATGTAAGAACAGGGCCTCCTTTTATGGGAGTTGACCGACTTAAGTTTAACTCTAAGAGCCCATGATTTATTGTCAAACCTTGTTGAATTTATTTCTATCATTGTATTTGCAATTTTGTAGGGCATTCCCACCTTAGAAAGACTTTTATTAGTCGACAAGGATATTCAGACGATACATAATGGAAAATTTTCTGATGACTTCTTTGGCAAGCCAAAAGCACTTACATTGGCATGCTTTCATGATGAAAATGCCGTCTTTCCTGCCATATTCCTCCTACAAAGATTTCAAAATCTACAAAGCCTTGAGATCTTCTGTAGTTCTTTTAAAGATATATTCCTTGAAGAAGGACCTGTTGATGAGGGAAAACATCTGCTGCTTGAAAATTTGAAAGAACTTAAGTTAAGTAAGCTACACAACCTAAAGCGTGTTTGGAGAGAAGGCTATTTGGTGGCGAAAATTCTTCAGAGTATTAGCAAATTTGAGGTTTGGGATTGTCCCAATGTGACAACATTATTTCCAACCGCAACATCCTTCCAGAATTTGACGGAATTAGTGGTGAAGAATTCTTCTGGATTAGTACATTTAGTGACAGTTTCAGTAATCACCAATTTGGTGCATCTTATGGACATGACTATAATTGGATGTGAAAGAATGAAGGAAGTAGTGGCAAACGATGGAAACGGAGAAGAAAAAGTGATTTCTCTTGGGAAGCTAAAAAGATTGATATTGCAAAATTTGCCAAGCCTAGGATGCTTCTCCTCCACCACAAGTTGTATCTTCAAATTTCCATCCATGTATTCAATAGAAGTGGAAGAGTGCCCAAAAATGAAAATCTTTTGTAAGGGTAGGATAAGCACACCAAAACTAGAATTTGCGACGCTGTTCAAATACAAGTGGCCATGGAACTGGGAGGGTGATCTCAATACAACCATACAAAAGTTATCAGCATAACAAATGCACATAAAAGAGGTAAGATCCAATTAATGTCATTCTCGTCCATTTGTTTCTCTCTTGCCCCTGCTTCTCAAATTGTCCGACACCTAAAGCACCATAGGTTCTACACTTTCCATGTTTTTCAATTGTCTAGTCACTATAAAGGGAAGGGCAGATGCTGCAAGTGTTACGGAGATTTGGAAGTTACCGAGGCACAGTCAAGTATTGAGATGACGAAAATTTCTATTGAGGTAGTGATTCTATTTCCAATTTCCTCTCTCTCACTTATATAATCACAGTCTTGCAAAAGAAGGGGGTCGCTGTTGGTGATAGACATAGCTAACGACATGATTTTCTCACCATTTGCCACCTCAGCATAACTGCCTAGGTCACACCCTTCTCATTTTTTATAACTTAATTAAGCATCCCATTTCCTTTCTTTTTTCCTTCAACTCTCTTCTCATTCAAACGAATGAACATGTTGATTCGTTGTTTTTTTTTAGGAACTTGAAAAAAAAAAAAAAAAAAAAAGATCTTAAACATTTTGCTTAATGTACAATCAAGTTTAAAATTTTAAAAAGTGTGATTATGTCATAAGCGTTTTGAATTAAATGCAGTGAAGTCCTTCTTGGTGTCTTACTCAACCAACTTCACTGTCGTGGCGTGTCAGAATCCGACATCAATTTTCTAATAGCTGTTGATCAATACACAAGCAGGTTCAGATTAAAGTCTATTAATCCTTTACTGAAATAATCACGGATGAGTATTAAAAGATTGTCCATCTTTTCATCCATTCGATTCCGTATATGCTCTTCTTAATGAGCTTCTTCCAGAATTCTTTTTTTAACTTTTTGTCCCAGAAATGAATTGCTTCTCCAATTAGATGCTTCATTTAAGTAAGTCAGCTAATATAAAGCCATGAAACTAGTTTAAGTTCAGACGTTACAACTTACTACACAAATTATGCTCAGGGGATGACTTCTCATCTCCGGAGAGAAATGAACAGCACCAGAAAAGTTTTGCATTTGAGGCACCTCATTTCTTCAAGATCATACTCTATCTAAAGGAAGGAGATTGTCTGTGTGTTCGAGCTTGTTGGAATTGATAATATTGAACTCAAAGTCTCCATTTTCAGAAGGAATGTCAAGACTCGAGCATAAACTCTGGTATGCCTGCAAAAAAATCTCTGCTTCGCAATGTTTTGTTTAGTTAATCAGATCGAAAAAAGCAAAACTTTCTGCTGCAACAGATTGAATGGTGATGTATTTCTTGATTTTGTTTTTTGGAGAGTAGTGAACATCGTTACACCTGGACATTGCATCTTTCCAAAATTCCGGGTATGTTATAAGTCGAATTCATGCGGAGCGTGGGATCGATAAAATAAAAGGTTGAAGGCAATCCTCATCTATTGCCATTATAAGATCACTACAATCTGGAACTCAGTTCCAACCATGACATAGAAATTAATGGACGAACAATTGAAATGCGCTCGATGGCGCAATGCAGAAAGCATACCAAACCTTCCTTAGGGGATGTCCCAAATCGCTTCGATGAGGAAGAAGGATGGGCCTGAAGCAGCAAATTGGACGATTCCGAGTCGCGGCAGACTCTGCACGGAACAAGGCCGCTTGGCTTTTTACTCATGATGATTTCGAGTTGTGATTTGGGGCTTTTTTTTTTCGTCAGCAAAAGTCCTAACTTCCGAAACGATCGGGCATTGCAATTGTCAAGTAGTGGGGAAATTCGAAGAGGCGAGGCTTCGTAACTAAATTTACGCGCGTTGTCAATCTTAATTCATGAAGAGATCACAGGTGTGGTTTTGAAATTTCATTTTCTTAAATTTATGGGCTCATCAGATTACCAATTCTGATAGAAGACAGCGTCCTTTTTTTCTTTTTCTTTTTATTTTTAAACTAATTGGATGTGTATAGAAAGAAAATAACTATTATTTATAAACTGAGAGGTTGCGATCAGGGGTGTCTAAAGCCCTGTTTGTTAACGTTCTTTTTTTTTTTTTTTTTGTTTATGAACAAAAATCCTGTTTTTTTGTTCCAGGGAACAAAAAAAGAACAGAAACGCGTTTGTTTGCGTTTTTGTTCAAAATCTTTTTTTTTGTTCCCAAGAACACATTTGGAACAGAAACGAGAAACAAGAAAAACATGTTTCTTGTTTCGGAACAATTTTTAAGAACAAATTTTCTCTCTCCTCTCTTTTTCTTCTCTTTTTTTTCTTCTTTTCTTTTTCTTTTTTCTTTGGCCGGTCGCCGGCCTTGGCCATGGCCGGCGACCGGCCGTTGAGGGCCGACGACACCGTGGAGGTCCGGCGACCTCGCCAGAGCGTCGCCAAGCCCCGGCGCGGGGCAAGGCTGGGCGAGCTCGGGCTCACCGGATCTGGGCGAGCCCGAGCTCACCCAGCCAAGGCGAGGCCGCCGGCCATGGCCGAGGCCGGCGACCGGCCAAAAGAAGAAAAAAATAAATAATAAATAAATAAAAATATTAAAAAATTAAAAGAAACAAAAAAAGAACACAAATTTACCAAACGTGTTTCTGTTCATTTTTTATTCCCGGAACAAGTTTACCAAACGCCTTCTTCTGTTCAAAAATTGTTCCCCGGAGCAGAAATAGTTTTTTCTATTTCTGTTCCCTAGAACAATTTTTGAACAGAAACGTTACCAAACACGCCCTAACTTAACTGAATCGTTCGGGTGTGCAAGAAATTCGAACTGAACCATGCCTTGAAATGAGTTCGGTTCCAATCGATTCGATTTTTCGATTTTCTTTTTTGAAATATTAAAAGGAGGTTTACAAAAAAATGAGAGAGATTGAGTGAATTGTTAATCATCTCTGATTCACCTGAACTGAGAAGAAAATACGCAAAAATTTGGCTCAGTTCAAGCTTCGATTCGGTTTTCCAGTTCGGTTTTGACACCCTTAATCGCGATAAAGATGATTAGTGTGTTAGTAACCCATGAAGCATTGTGTATGCTATTGTAGAATCTGAGAGCACAATAGTAATAGCATGTAGGTATCAAATTGCCCGGTTGGGATTGAGAACTTCAAATTTTTAAGCTAGAAAATACTAGCATAAATGGACATCTTGTTTCCCTTTTTCTTTAGGGTTTGCTCGTATTTATTCTTTTTTTTCATCATGTATTGGTTTGCAGAACTTCTACTTGGGAGAGTGTTACTTGCGAATTCGTGAAGAGATACATTCAAAGGAACCGAGAAATTGTGACTCTTAAGTACTTAGATAGATTGTGGCTAGGGCAGCTCAGGACCTATCAACATGGTTGGCCCGCATTCACGAGAGAAGCTTGTCTGCATCAAATGTCTGTATGCGTTGAGCTCACACCGGTAGGGACGATCTTGTGTTCAAAGTCTCGATCTTCAGCAATGCTGGTAAGGACCGATTGAGACAAACATCATTTAGGCCCGATTGAGACGAACATCGGATGTGCCCCATCTTGAACGTTTTGTCTCCAAGCATCTCTTCTCCTTTGTATGGGAGTTACTAGAGGGACTGTCTCAGCAATCATCAGGCCATAATCTTTGAGCCCCACGTACTTCATCAGCTTTCATAGTTCTGACTCCCTGGTAGTCAATATGTTAAGCACTAATACAGATGCGTCAAATGCTGTAAAAAGAAATGATGGAGTGATTCTTTAGAGTAATTAGATCTCGTTTTTTTGAGACAAAGTTGAAGCTCCGCTTTAGTGACCGGCTTCCTCTAATAGTCCTACAAAATGATGTACAATTTCTGAAACTTTTGCCTCTCACATCAGTATAGTTTCTGACTTAAGGAAGAAATACCTGAACACCAATTCCATACTCTTGAGAGTAAGCAGGCAATCCGAGTTCCACCTTTGCTTCCATGGAATCACGCCCACCATCCTGCAGGTTATAGGCACATAATATGTGCCTCAAACCTATTCCTCTCCTTTGTGCCCTCAGGGGTAGACCAGCAGGGCCCTACCAGCCGCTTCTATCTGCTGCATCGCAAGTGCAAGCTGGTCACAGTCGCGTCTAGCAGATCCAAACATGTCTCCTGGGATGCATCCTGAGGATACCCTCACAAGGACATCTTGATCACCTCCAACGTCACTCTGTTCAGAAGTTAAACAATAAAGTATGAATCACATGATGGGACATATTGCTGTCTGAAGGGAGGACATAAAATACAAAAAACTAGAGATACTGCTTTTAATCAAAATTACGGCATTCCTATATCAATTGCAGACACATACAGGCCCCTTATCAATCATTTCATAGACTATAAGAAAGAATTATTGTTCCCAGCAGTTCACTAAAATCCTAACAATCATTTCTCCCAGTGTTAACTTTCCTGTCCAGACAAAATTTGTTATCCAACTAAGATAAATTTGGTACTCCAAATTATGATTGACACATGATTAGACATTTTTTTACAAGCTTCCAAAAACATTTTATGGAGTTCCACCCAAAAGATACCATCAATTTTTCAGTGGTGTGATTATTCAACTCTAAAGCTTGACAGCCTGCTCTAGTAAAATCATCGTCAAACAAAATCATGCAATGGGAATACATAAGATGAAGTGCAAATTGAAGTTGGGCTGAAAAATTGGACTGCTACAAACAAAGATCTTCTAAGTTTACAATTAATCAATTCAAAACTCTCTGTTCAATAGTTTCTGAATCCTTAAAACAGTTTTAACAATTAGCTCATAATCTATCTCAAATTGACCATTGCAATTTGCTCAATTCCATCTAATATCGACCTATAGCAATTGGCTGTAAAAGGCCCCACATTGTTGGTAATCTTGCAGCAGCAGCACGTTCAACTCATTTATCTCTATTCCAGCCGTACCTATAAATATATGCATCTAATGAGCAGTGAATCATTTCTCACTCACACAGTATAAGAAGCTTCTCAATATACAAGTCATAATACGATCTAGATGTTCTATGCCTATTTCCTGGTGATAATGCTGAGAATGCACCTCAAACTCTACCTCAGTAAGTGGTCAACTGACATTGGGTTTTGAAACGAGGTATATACAAGGAAATGTACATAAAGATAACTGCGGTCACAGGCTCATTGACAAAATTTGACAAGAATCCTGGCCATTCATAGCCATATATTAATCTAACGACACCATACACATAAAAAATTGTGAGAAACAACTCTTCAGAACCCCTAAAACCATTGATCTGCATGGTGTTGATGAGCGGAATGACAACCACAAGCTTAAAGCATAAACTAAACTTGAGACATCAACAGACCAAAATAGCTTATGCTTCTCTCCCTTTTGCTATGCAAAACAACAGCCCAACAGTAACCAATAAGAGACTCTTTTTTCCCACCCCACCCAGGGTTCCAAGGTTTCTACTCTTCATTTATCCACTCCCAAAAAGGGGAGATGCCACAGCGACAACATCTTGACCAAAAGAGCCAACACTTAAGAAGTGAAGGTTACAGCTGAAATAGGATTTGATTGTCCTTAAAAAGTATTTTGCATTGGATTGCTGGGAAGAGAATATTTACATGATTAGATCAGCAATAGATGCATTTTTCAAGTTCTCCCGCTGTGCAAACCCATGAAGCTTAGGTAATCTTGCCATGGAGCCATCATCACCCACTACCTCACAAAGAGAACTGCCACAGGTTAGCGAACACAGTAAGGTCGACAGACGCCTCTGTATGCCCAACTCTTTTCAGGACACCGCCCTCCCTGTACTTCAATGGGAAAACATGTCCCGGCCTGTTGAAATCTTCAGGTTTTGGAATCTCTAGACGCAAGAGCCAAAGCTATCGCTGCCCTGTCACGCATTGATACGCCTGCAGTCGTCCCATGCTCTGCATCCCATAACAATATTGCTTAACTACCATCCATTACAAGGTAAGAGAAGAGATGCTTAAAGAAAACAACCAAGCTGATCGAAGGTTATTAGGAAATCGAGAATTCGAGAAAACAATATTGTTCTACTGAACTATAAAGTGCACGTTATCTATCATTACTTTCAAAAATTGATTATCCCTACCTGAAGGAACCAGTACCAGTCAATTATCTTCAACAAAGTTTTGATAAAAAAAAAAAAAAAAAACTCAAGGATTGAAAAATAGATTTAGGTGAATAAAAGCACATATCGCGATCACGGTGAATGCAGTTCGGAGTTTGTCTTCCTTCTCCCTCGATGCACTATTAGAGGAAGTTGTTAAAATATGTCTCGAGTTTGAGTCCAATGTGAAATTCCGAATATTCCGAATTGGATATGTTGCGGATGTTCGAAATTGAACAAAGAATATCCGAAGATCAACTTCCCAAAGTTTGAATCTGCCTTGGAGAATTTGGCTGCTGAAATAGGAAAGTCCAACTTCGACTTGGACTTGGATTTTGTTTAAAACATACAGAGATATGTTTTGGATAAAATCATTTTAGATAGGAAACAGAATCCTATGAGAAGTTGGCAAAAGAATAAGGGTTTTACTTATATATAGACTTGTGGCTGTGGGTGGTAGAGGTGGATCACAAATTGTCTTGAAGCGCCGCGTGAGTGCTTGGTGTTTCACCGTTGATCATGAAGAGTTGGTCTTGAAGCGCCGTCTTGTCGTCGAGTACTTAGGAGGGATTTTCTTTGTTGTTATTGTTCATGAATTACATCCAAGAAGATTTAGTGTTCAAGCCAATTAAAGATTTGCGTGTAATTCCTTCGTGAGATTGAGAGATTATTTCTTGAAGAATTTCGGGGCTAAACACTGCGTACGTTATTGGGTGTAATTGAGACTTGGGAAACACCGAGAGAGTGTTTGAGTGACTTGAGTGTGTAATCTCCTTGTATTGCTTGATCTATAGTGAAATTTGTTGTTGCTCTCCCCGTGGACATAAGTCTTTATGACTGAACCACATAAATCTGGTGTCCGATTTATTTTCTTCTTCTGTCTATATTATTGTTCGATCGCTCGCCTTTTCGCAACAAGTGGTATCAGAGTCAGGCTTGGCTAAGTTGAAGCGAATCGATGGCGACAGAAGAAGTAAAAGTGAGAATTGACAGATTTGATGGGAAGGATTTTAGTTTCTGGAATATGCAGATTGAAGATTATCTTTATCAGATGAAACTACACTTGCCCTTATCTGGGGAGAAACCAGAGACGATGAAGTAAGCTGATTGGGATTTGCTGGATAGACGAGCTATGGGTGTTATTCGGCTGATGTTGGCTCGTAACGTCGCATTTAATATCTTGAAAGAGAAGACCACTGCTGATTTGATGCAAGCCCTGTCGATATGTACGAGAAGCCTTCTGCGATCAACAAGGTCTATTTGATGCGACATCTGTTTAATTTGAAGATGAGTGAAGGTGCGTCAGTTGCAGATCATATCAATGAATTCAATGTGATTGTTAGTCAATTGAGTTCAGTTGAGATTGACTTTAAAGATGAGGTACAAGCTTTGATTCTGTTATCCTCATTGCCTAATAATTGGAATACTACTGTTACTGCTGTTAGTAATTCCTCTGGGTCAACAAGTTTGACGTTTGATGGGGTTTGAGATTTGATTCTGAGTGAGGACATCCGTAGAAGAGAATCTGGTGAACCTGTATCTATTGCTTTAGTAGGTGAAAATAGAGGAAGATCTAGAACACATATGGGTAATAGTAGTACTAATATGAACAGGCGTAGTCAATCTAAGACTGCTAATGTTGTCTGTTGGAGCTGTGGCAAGAGGGGGCATCTTAGAAGTGATTGCCTTAAGCTGAAGAATGAGAAGGGTAAGGGAATTATAGTTGATTCTGCAGATAATGTTGCATCTGTAGCAGATAATGCCGATTATGTCTTATCTGTCACTGATTATTCATCGTTTGATGGATAGATTATGGATTCTAGTTGTTCTTTTCATGTCACACCAAATAGAAACTGATTTATCACTTATCAGTGCACGAGTAGTGGTAAAGTCTAGTTAGGGAACAACGCTGAGTGCGATGTTGTGGGTGTTGGTGATGTTAAAATCAGAATGCATGATAGTATTGTGAGAACATTGACCGAAGTAAGGCATGTTCCAGAGTTGAAAAAGAACTTAATTTCCTTGGGTGCCCTAGATTCAGCTGGTTGCAGGTATTCTTCAGAAGGTGGAATTTTGAAGGTTGTTCAAGGTGCCATGGTAATAATGAAAGGAATCAAGTACGGAGGCCTATATAAACTTCCAGGTAAAACAATGACAAATTTCGCTATGAAGACGTCGAATGCATCTGTTCGAGAGTCTATTGACTGCTCGAGGAAGACCTGGTGTTTGTGCCAATGCACAAGTTTGATGCTAGTGTCAGAATCACGCGGTCAAGAGCTTTGATTGAGACAGAGACTGATAAGTCAATCAAGCATGTGCGGACTAACAATAGCATGGAGTTCTGCTCGGAGCTGGCAAATAAATTCTGCATGAAAGAGGGTATAGTGAAACACCGCACTAGTGCTAGTAAATCACAACAATTTGAAGAATTGATGAACAGAATATTACTAGAGACGGCCCGTAAAATTATCTCTAGTGTTGGTATTGCTAGGAGAATCATAGCTGATGTGCTTAGTACGATGAGCCGCCTGATGAATAGATACCCATCAACTGTTATTGAATGGCGGACTCCTGAAGAAGTGTGGTCGGGTAGTATTGCTGGTTATTCTATCATTAGAATGTTTCGTTGCCCGTGTTATTTTCGAGTGAGTAATGGTAAGCTTGATGGGAGGGCAAGGTGCATATTCCATGGCTATGCACAAGGTGAGCAAGGTGATCAGTTGTGGTGCCTAGATATAAATTCACCTGTTAACAGCAAAGAAGTTATTTTTGACGAGTCTCCAGTACTTCTGGCTAGGAGTGATTATACCAGTGTTCAAACGGATCTTAACGATGTTTAGCTTGAGGTGGAGTTGCGACCAGAAACTCCTGAGGTAGCAAGTACGAGTACTAGCAAAGTAATCAACACGGATGGTGCTTGTAGCGAGGTGGAGCTTATAGAGCCAATGGTTGCTGTAACTGCTGATATTGACAAGGTACGTATTCGATCTCCTGACAGATATAGATGCAACAATAGTTTTCCTTTATATGTGGTTAAGGAGGTTGCGTTGGAAAATCCTTGCGGAGCAGTTAAAGGTGCATATGGAGTTGGTATTCTGATGAGGTCCGCAGTTATGGCAAAGTTCAAGTGAGACTTGGACTTGGATAATATCTATGACGGTTGAGCCCATTGGGGGCTATGGAAGAGTAGCAACAGAGTTTGAATTTTTGCGAAGCGATTGCAACTTGGCTCAAACGTCGAGCCAAGGTGGAGATTGTTAAAATATGTCTCGAGTTTGAGTCCAATGTGAAATTCCAAATATTCCGAATTGGATATGTTGCGGATGTTCGAAATTGAACAAAGAAGATCCGAAGATCAACTTCCCAAAGTTTGAATCTGCGTTGGAGAATTTGGCTATCGAAATAGGAAAGTCCAGCTTGGACTTGGACTTGGATTTTGTTTAAAACATACAGTGATATGTTTTGGATAAAATCGTTTTAGATAGGAAACAGAATCCTATGAGAAATTGGCAAAATAATAAGGGTTTTACTTATATATAGACTTGTGGCTGTGGGTGGCAGAGGTGGATCACAAATTGTCTTTAAGCGCCGCGTGAGTGCTTGGTGTTCCGCCGTTGATCATGAAGAGTTGGTCTTGAAGCGCCATCTTGTCGTCGAGTGCTTAGGAGGGATTTTCTTTATTGTTCTTGTTCGTGAATTACATCCAAGAAGATTTAGTGTTCAAGCCAATTAAATCTTGTGATAAGATTTGCGTGTAATTCCTTCGTGAGATTGAGAGATTATTTCTTGAGGAATTTCGGGGCTAAACACTACGTGCGTTATTGGGTGTAATTAGGACTTGGGAAACACCAAGAGAGTGTTTGAGTGACTTGAGTGTGTAATCTCCTTGTATCGCTTGGTCTATAGTGAAATTCATTGTTGCTCTCCCCATGGACGTAGGTCTTTACGACTGAACTACGTAAATCCGGTATCCGATTTATTTTCTTCTTCTATCTATATTATTGTTCGATCGCTCACCTTTTCGCAACAGAAGTTGCACATGCTCCAAATCTTCCCTCTTTCATGCTCGCACAAACAATCCCAAAGCGCCATACTTCACAACGAAATGCCATGAGCCTAAGGTGTTGCCATTATATGATCACCCTCAATTCCGTCTGTCCTCATCGCTAACCGCCACTACAAATCTGGAATCCGAAGTGTCTTGCTCTCTGGAATCACCGCAGTCAAATCAGATGAAAGACCAATTCGCGAACAAGGGTTAGCCTAAAGCAGCAAAATTGGGGGATTACGAGTTTCGGCAGCCTAGGCATGAAACAAGTCCGCTCGGGTCTTCGCCATGAAGGTCTAACACCGACTGGAGCTTGGATTTGGGGCTTTTCGAACGTCATCAAAAGCCCTAAATTCAAAACGATCGGGCACTGGCATTGTCAATTTGTGGGGAATCTCTTAGCAGAAATGCAAGTGTTTTACAATCCCAGCATCAAAGCTGCATTTTTATGCAGGTTAGAAGCTGCACAATCTCTCCAGTGGCCACCCTTCCAACTTGGAAGGGGGAGATGGGGGGTTCGAATCCCCACCTTCTCAGGGAGGGTTGAGGTGGGGACGAATTAGTTTCAGGAGTAGGTTTCGACTCCCACGCCCTGCAAGGAGGCAAGGCAAAAGTCTAAGAGTGAGAGTTAGAATAGGAGTAGAGTAGGACTGACCAAAAAAAAAAAAAAAAGCTGCACACTCCGGGAAAATGGTTTCCCTCAGGGTACATATTTTTTTTTTTTCCGAAATAATTCACGATATTATTAAAAGATTCCATAAAAGTTGGAGAGGATGGCCCGCTCAACAGGAAGGAAGAGTATTCGAACGTTGGGCCAAGGAGATAAATTGAAATTGGGCCGAAGATAGTTGCGCTTCCTCAATTAAAGCATTGCACCTCCCACCTCACGTCTTCTTTAGCATTACGTCGACTCGAGCTCCAGCAAATTCTCTCTCCCTCTTCGACTAAAAACGTTTCAAAGCTTCGAGCAGGACCATGGCTTCCGTTTGAAACGCCGACAAAGCTGGAACCTTCGTAGCAAAGCCATCCGGTAGAGCTCCCGTCTAGTCGCAAAGAATCTCCGAAATAGCTCCAACTGTTTTACTTTCAAAAGAAGCTTCGTCAACATTGATTTTCAAGGTACGCTACTGCGGCGGGTTCCGATTCTTTGCTGATTGAGTCTTTTCTATGTAAAGTTTCAGACTTTGGCGATTCCGTTTCCTGAAATTACTAAGCATTGGCCTCGCCAATTCAATTAGGGTTTTCGGATTTAGATGGTAGTCCCGTCGCGGTGGAGGAAAGGACGTGGAATAGGTAGATCAAACCAAGAAACTATGCTGACAATAGCTTCCTGAATTGGTTGTTTAACGGTTATATTTTGCATTCCTTAGAAATATTTTTCACTAAATAAAAAATTATTACGACCAGGGAAAGGAATGCTCGTTTTCTTCTAAAATTAATCAGTCTTTAGAGTATCAGAATCGAAATCAGATTCTGCATTGGCAGATTCGGACTACCGAGAAAAGAAAATTTAATAGCCTAAAAATAATTGTCATTTTGGGACTCAAGATCGACCATTCTTTTTAAGCCACGTTTCCTGAATTTAAAAGAGAGAAAAACAAACGAACTTTAACCACCGCCCTTAGCGGCACAGCTAGCTCGGGCTCTCTCCCCCTCACAAAGGGGAGAAGTTCGAATCCAGAGGCGTTGTTAGGGATTCTTACCTAGAGTACTATGGTGGGGATTTGCTCGCCGGCTGTCGGTTTACGGGGTTCCTTGGGTTACCAAAAAAAAAAAAAAACTTTAGCATGGATCGCAGAGACGCGTGCTCTGTCCGTTTGAAACCACCGTTGGAAACTTGCATACGTGGCGGCTGACGTGTCACTATATATCTATTCAGCAGGCTGACCAACCACGCAAAAATAAAACCTGTCGTCTCTGCATCCTAAAAGCAAGCAGAAGTGGACGACTTTTAAAAGGAGTACCAGAGGAGGGCGACAGCGGGGAAGCGAAACCAGGGGACAGGGCTTTGCATTTCAGTGGAGGAGAGGCTACGAGCAAGTCGAATTTGAAGATCGGCAGCTGCGAGAAGACGCTTTGACCGATTGGAGTTTCGATTTGGAGCTTCTTTTTTTTTTTTTTTTTTTTCCGTCTACAATGCCCTGAATTCGAAACGGTTCGGGCTCTGCATTGTTAATTTGTGGGGGAAGTTCAAAGAGAAGAGGCTTCCTAACTATCGCATTGTTCCCACTGATCGAGTTACAAGTAGATTCTCCATTTTTTGTTGGAACATGGTAATTTTTTTTTATCAATTTCTCTCCTGATGGCGACGATTGAAAATGGGAATGAGGTTGGTTTTCAATGGGATTTTTACTTTTTACCTCCATAGATTATGGCAATGACTCAAAATGTCAGATTGTGGGAGATGCTTCAATTAATATTGTGACGGCCCGAGCGGCAGTGCGCGGGGAGGAGGGATGGCGGTGCGTCCGCACCTCGGTCCCCGGACGTGCGCAAGGAAGGGGTCCTCTCCCTCTTGTCCCACATCGCTTAGGGGGGGGAGTCCAGGGCCAGTTTATAATGGCTTGGGCCTCTTAACTTGTGTGACGCGTTTTAAAGCCGTGAGGACTCAGTGTCCAAAGCGGACAATATCACACAGTGGGCCCGGGTCATTACAAATGGTATCAGAGCCGACTCCCGACAGCGTGTGGGGCCACAGCGAGGACGCTGTTCTACTAAGGGGGAGAGTGTGACGGCTCGAGCGGCGGTGCGCGGGGAGGAGGGATGGCGGTGCGTCCGCACCTCGGTCCCCTGACGTGCGCAAGGAAGGGGTCCTCTCCCTCTTGTCCCACATCGCTTAGGGGGGAGAGTCCAGGGCCAGTTTATAATGGCTTGGGCCTCTTAACTTGTGTGACGCGTTTTAAAGCCGTGAGGACTCAGTGTCCAAAGCGGACAATATCACACAGTGGGCCCAGGTCATTACAAAAGTGTGACGGCCCAAGCGGCGGTGCGCGGGGAGGAGGGATGGCGGTGCGTCCGCACCTCGGTCCCCGGACGTGCGCAAGGAAGGGGTCCTCTCCCTCTTTTCCCACATCGCTTAGGGGGGGGGGAGTTCAGGGCCAGTTTATAATGGCTTGGGCCCCTTAACTTGTGTGACGCGTTTTAAAACCGTGAGGACTCAGTGTCCAAAGCGGATAATATCACACAGTGGGCCCGGGTCGTTACAAATATAATTCGGATTTGCAAGCAATCGAGAGATTTTGCAATTGCGATATTAGGACCTAACGATTGCTTGTACACTATCATGATGAACCAAAAAATCTAATGTTTTGTTGATGCTTATGTTCTGTTTCATGGACGTCGGATCCTGTTTGTTGTCAATGGTATTGTAAATCCTGCTATGAGATTTAGTAACTGCTTTTGATGCTTGGTTGTACATTACTTTGCGGAATGAAATTTTCGAATTGTTTGATCTCTAAAAGTTCTATTCACAACAATGAAGTTATATAGATGTTGATGACATGAAAGGATAAATTGAAGCAGAAGATTCGATAGAGGGGAGAGAGAATGTGAATCTTGAGTCAATAACAAATCTTGAAGAGAAGATTAGTAAGTGCATATCTATCAATATCAAAAACAGAGGAGAGGAGTCATCTGCGTCGCTCGACGTAGTGTTGTTGGGTACATTAGAAGTTCTTTGTAGTTGAAAAAAATGGCAGCTTCTTCCTTTGTTTTGACGTCGGAGTCTACTAAGAAAACTTCGATCCTTTTACTAATAAAACTCAATGCTTATTACTGTCTTATTTCGTCAACCGTTCCTCAACATCAAGGAATGTTAACTTCCCATGCGTACAGCACGTTGGCTCAAAAAATAGGCACACTCTGTCTCAAAAAGCAGGGACTATCTTATGCCATGTAACACCACTTTTCTATGTATATTGCCTCAAAAAAAAAAACATCCAAAGTATCTCATACTTTGCATATCTTTAGATACCCTATTTAAATTGAGATGCAGATTCAAATATGATTCCTATTTCAAAAATATGGTTCTCAAGGCCACAACTTAGATTATACAAGGAGAACCTTTCGCAATTTAACCCTCGTCAGCCTCACTATTTCTGGGAGTAACGGGTTCATAATCTCAGTTGTCATAGCTGTTATCTCCTCTTGTGGCATTAATTGGAACAACCAACGAAATCAAGCGCCATCATTCTTTTTCTTTCCCTAAGATCCTTTCTATTTTGCCTATCTACCTTATATTCCTTCTTATATGAAGAGTATTCCTCTTGAGAAGCAAGATTACTGCTTTCCCTCTGGTCTTCTACTCTATCCCCTTGTAAACGAATTTGTGATTGCATGTTTGGTTAGATCACACTGATGGTTAAGATTATGATGTAATGGCTATTATGGTTATAATCTAACTGAGCTGTAAAACCTATTGCTGTTTGAAAGAGAGAGATAGGAGCAATGGAGATTGGTGAAGCGTGACGTTGGCATGATGTGACAGTAATCGGAGGGAGTGAGCGGCGATGTTGGTGTGAAGGTTAGACAAGTGCAACGCACACAAAGAGGGAGGCCGTGCATTTGCTGCGCCCATCAATTAGATTTAAGGGTCTAAGTTACTGCAATTCTGCTGGTAAGTATCTCATATTCATGTCGATTGAGATGAAAACCATAAGTGTCGCTTTAGGCTGCTTGCAAGGCTTAATTCGTCAAATTATCGTAAGTCAATCGATGAAACTTTCATGCTGGCGTCTTTAAAATGATAAATTTTCTACTTTCTGAGTTTACAGTCAAGATCAAACGATCTAGATGCTGTCCTGCACGTTAGCCAGTACATTTAAATCGGAGAACCCATTTTTTGAGGCGACGATGCAGCCAACTTATATTAAGAGAAGCATCGTAAGATCTTGGCTGTTAATTCACCACTACACTATCTCAAATTCAATTATGAATCCTAACTATATATCTTGCCTAATATTATTTTGGTCTAATGATGAACGGTAGGATCTTCATGAGATTATATTTTGGTCACTTTTATTTGGACTTGATCAGATTTATGAAAAGAAGATTACTGTGTGTGCATTTAAGTATGGACTCCTCTCATAAATAATTAAATAGAAAGGAAAAAGTATTGACCCTGCTCAATTAGATGGTAGAATTGAAAAATTAGCAATTTGAAATGAAACGAAAGAAAGCCTGAGTTACATGCTGCGTTTGTTAAGTTTTAAATTTTTTATCAGTACATATTCGAGTTGACAGTTATCCACGTCTGAATTAGCAATTACAAAGCCATGAGCCTTCATCTTGTGTGCTTCTCTCGTGAGCGCACGCAAGTATAGATGATTCTGGTCTTCATCATACATGGCAGAGTGTTCCTCATGGATTCATCAACTAAGACATTATGGAAGACGAGCAAACTGTGACTCATGTATCTGGACAGATTGTGGCCGGTGGAGCTCAGGTTCTATCGACATGCCCTGTTGGGCATCTTTTCTGCCGGCTGGTATCTATTTACAAGAGAAACGCGCTGCGAGTAAGAGACATCTGCATGTTTGAGCTCATCCGTCGTGGTTTTTCCATGTTTAAAGCCTCCATTCGCAGTGTTCAGTTCCAGAACTCATTTACACCGATGGAGATGCACACTAGAAGTTTTTGCCTCTTGATGTATCAAATGAGAAGTGCAACACCTTTATGACATTCCTTCTCTATGGAGTATCTCTCATGTTTGATGCTTCTTGAGGTTTCACATGCATCATGGTTCAACTTCAACCTGCTCTTCAGGAAATAATTTGACATAGTTTGGTTGGGGAAGAGGGTTGCTATTACCGTCGAGCAATACTGAAATGATCCTGCTCATCTCATCTATAGTTTGAAGAACAAAGGTAGACTTCAACTAAATGCCATCCCATCCTTGAGGTCATGTTTTGCTCCATCTCTAGTTGGAGTTAGTCTCCAAACTGTGCCTTTGATTGGTAAGTTGCAAATATAGAAATCATTCACATGTCAATTTACTCGTAAATATATGTGCATGATATTTATATTTATAATTGTGAAAGCTAGAATGTGCACCTAGAGGGGGGTGAATAGGTGCAGAAACAATTTTGCGAGATAAGTGCAGCACAAATCAACAGTAGATTATGAAAATGAAATTTCTCTCTTTTCAAATAAACAAGTTACGATCAAAGTAAAAGAGTGTAGGGAAGAGAATTTGAACACAGAGTTTATAGTGGTTCGGCTTAATCCAAGCCTACGTCCACTCTTCCGTACTGACAGCCCACCAGCTGGATTTCACTATGAACAAAAGAATTGTTATAGTAAAGCTCTCCCTTGATTCCACAGTGTAGAGACTCTACTACACTTCCTCAAGGTCTCTCAAAGATATAGACTCTCTTTTGCGTACAAAATTTCGCTCAACAAATGAATTGACTAAGAACAAGGAGTTTCAGACTTTGGAATTCTTCTATCGCGCACACACTCAAACAACTGGAACGTCTTCCTTATATACTCTTTTATGCCATCATACCCGTTGGCACTTACCAAAGGAATTCTTCCAATCTACCCGTTGGACATAATCAATTAGGAAGATCTTCGAGCTATTTAAGGAACATGACGATAGCCTATCAATCCTGCTCGCCCATACAATTAGGATCTTGGTTTCCATAAGTAGAATCTTCCAAGTATACTTCGCCAATCAACGAATCCACAATCCTTGAATCAATCTTGATTTGAATAAAGAATTCCGTCATGCTATATCCAGCCAAGAGATCTTTTCTAGTTGATAAAGTCAAATCCTTAACGAAACATCCAGTTCTGGATAAGTTTTTGCCTCTTGATGTATCAAATGAGAAGTGCAACACGTTTATGACATTCCTTCTCTATGGAGTATCTCTCATGTTTGATGCTTCTTGAGGTTTCACATGCATCATGGTTCAACTTCAACCTGCTCTTCAGGAAATAATTTGACATAGTTTGGTTGGGGAAGAGGGTTGCTATTACCATGGAGCAATACTGAAATGATCCTGCTCATCTCATCTATAGTTTGAAGAACAAGGGTAGACTTCAACTAAATGCCATCTCTAGTTGGAGGTAGTCTTTAAACTGTGCCTTTGATTGGTAAGTTGCAAATATAGAAATCATTCACATGTCAATTTACTCATAAATATATGTGCATGATATTTATATTTATAATTTATCAATTCAATAAAACTGGCTGGAGGAAGGTTCCACCAACTAGAGACGGAGGATGTGGCCTATGATCTTGTAAATGGACTCTACTCGACACACGTGCATGAAACGGTTACCGTAGAGAATTCCCAGTTCACGGGAATCGGATAATGGAGGCTAAATTTTGATTAAAAGATATCTTCATATGCCCTCTTTAATATGTATGGATGTCTGGACTCTTTTCGTTTGTAGTACAGAATTTGTGCCTCTCTAGGATTTCATTAGACCTTATAAAATTATCCAAACAGTACACAATCAGTCAGAACATAACTATTATAAAGCTTTATCACATCGTCTGTAAGAATCTTCTTTAAGAAGATTGCCTCCAGAACCGAGGCAAATTGCACAAACCACCTTTCTCGAGTGACTCCTGGACACTAGTGTATATGGCTTGTGGACGCCGTAGCCGGAGGGAAGGTGGAGGTGTCGAGCCAGAGATGGTGACTGGTCCCCATCTTGTGAGTCCTCACTTTTTCAAGATCATTCTCTCTGACACCCTTGAATCCGGAAAGCTCGTAAGTTCCACATTTTTGCTGTCTGCTTCTTAGGATTCAGCTCTCAAGTGTCAGCAGAGTTTCTCTCATGATTTATTTCAATCTGGAAGACTTTCTACGCGTTTGGCTTTGAATGAACCTTTTTTTTTTGTTCAGAACTTTGAATGAACCTTTTGATTCCAGCGAAAAGGAAGAAAAACCCATAACCTTGAACAAAAAGTGTTTATATTCAATTATTCCAAGTAAAAATCGTTTTTTTTTTCCTTTTTTACTTTGAATTGAAGATTGGCTGGCTAAGGATAGTGTTAGACAAAGGCGTTGGGTCTCTCTAGCTTTACTCTCGTCAAAGGAAGCGACTATAACTAAAACTCAATTCACAGTTGCCCGCTGACATCCTGCTTGTGTGCAAACCGATCTTTCATCACCATGTTACAGAATGCCAAATTTGCTCAGTGTTCAAATATAACTTTTGAGTTTTTCCCTGCACTTTCGGTCTAACTTCGACCAATTAGAGTCCTGGACCGATAACTTTTGAGTTTTTCTTAATAGGGAATTTTGAATAAAATTCTTAGGAAGATACGGAAAGGATCTCTCAAGCTTGGTACTACTCAAGGTTCCGGGCAGTTTGACCTGGGCTATAGGGGTAGAAAATCTTTAAAATGGCAAGGTTTGGTTGTGGAAAGGGTGGAAAGAATTTATACAGCATTACTCCATTGGTCACGGTCACCTCATAGTTTTCAAATGTAAAGGAACTCCACTTTTTGGGTGATAATATTCAATAAGAGTGCTTCGGAGATCGACTATTAGTGGAGCAGCATATCGAACCTTGAGAGTGGATTTATCTTGCCAAAGAGGGAGGATGTCGTTGAAGTTGAAGAGTCGGAGGATTTCGCTCCTCGTCAAAACTGAGGCGAACCACATTCACCATGTTCTCAGCCGAGTCCAAGCTGTTCATCACAAGATCTAGAAGGTGACTTATCTTTTCATAAGTCATGTATCTTCGTTAGTTACTTTTCGAGTGCTTGAGGAACTTTTTAATAAGCTTGTGTATGTTGACTGATAGCATAATGATTTCGGTAATGCTTATTGTGATTGAAGCTGTTACAGCTTCTAAGGTGAAGCGAAGCAAATTTTTCATTCGGTTAACTTATCTAAATCTTGATTTCCATCACTGTATTAGTTTCCGTTCTGTGTTAAATCTTTATGGTGAGTAAATCAACTAATGAAAAGTTCAAACTGGCATCATCTAAACATTTCATTTTTTTTGAAGAACAGAAGAGATCGGACAGTCTAGATCTAAAGCGAGCCATTCTGAGCAGGTTTTTGTTGGTCCTACGAGATCGTGGCCTCTCCCTAGTTTTGAACTGGCCAGTGAATTTGACTCGGAGTATCTTTTTTCAACGTGGTGATTTGGCCATCTTATATCAAACAAGATATAGCGGTAAGCTTTCCTAAGCTGATTGGATTTCTGTACGAAACTATCGTTTACCTGGCATCTGTTCAATCCTATTTGTTTAAATAGGCAAAGATCCTCTCTACCCTTATGCTAGTTCTAAGAGCAGAGATTTGACATTTTGACTTTTGCCTGTTAAAGACTGTCGATTAGAGGTACTAAAACTACCATATCAATCTACATTGTGCTCGCTTGCTTGAATAAGGGAATGCTTCCCCAGTCTTTTTTTACCAAGCACGGGTTGTTCAAACATGTGTGGGCAGCATGTTCCTCGTAGGTTCATAATGCAGCACATTCTGAAAATAAAGGAATATCACTACTCTCAAGCATTCCGACAGATCATAGCTGGTGAAGCTTAGGAGCTATCCACGTGAGGTGATGCTCTATTCTGGTTGGATCACATTAGTGTAGGAAATGTCTGCGTGTTTGAGCTAACTAATACGGATGATTTTGTGTTCAAAGCCTACATTTTCAGTAGAGCAGGTAGAAACTTCATTTACGTTGTTTGAGTGAAACTTTAGGCTAGTTATGACATGACATGAGTTCTATGCTAACGATCTTCATAGTCAATTAAAAAAACATTCGCACCGATACTGTCTCTTAAAGTTCTCATTTTAACTCCAGGCAGGAACAAAGAGTCTCAATGCAGAATGAACCATCCTGAGCCAGTATTTTGTGATCCTACTTCAATGCCTCTCACTACACCTGAGCCAGAGAATTTGATTCGGAGCTTCCCTTTTTCAAACTGGTGATACAACAGTCTCATTTTAAGAAAATTGTACAATCTCAAGCCTAATCCATCACTGCCATTTCTCAAGTTCGATTACGATCCCTATCTAATCTTGCCTCAATATTGTGTTTTGCCAGGTTGATTTGGTTTGTATTGGGAACCATATGACGTGCTAGTTTCCTGAAGTGATTGTGGGGCATCCCCATGGTGGAGTAACGCGGACTCAGGAAAAAAAGAAGAAAAAACAGTAACAAAGGCTGGACTATCCATTCACTTGGATATCCTCGACAAGCTGCTCCATCACCATCTGAGTGAAAGGATGGACAGTCACTTGAATTGAGTACTAACCTAAAATGGCAATTAATGACAGTAATTTGTTTGAAAATGCCTTTTTACATTGCGAGTTAAGATTGATGGCTTTCATGAGCCTCTTCAGACTGTTGACTTAAGTTAGCCTTGTGTGCTTTCTTCCCAAGAGCGCATCATTGTCCTTCTTTCACCATACATTGGTTGTTCAAACATCTGCCCATGCGCAGCATGTTCCTAGTCAATTCACCAGGCAACATATTCAAGAAAACAAGAAAAAGGGAACTCTTAGTCGTGGCTGGTGAAGCTCTCAAGATATACGCAGGAAATCCGAGTGTTCTTCTCTGCTGGTTGGCCTGCATTTGCAAGAGAAACTCATTTGTGTGTAGGAAATGCCTGCGTTTTTTAGCTCATTGATAGGGAAGATGCGTTCAAAGTCTACATCTTCGGTAATGGTGGTAAGGACCTGATTCACATTGATTGAGGTGATCATGGGACGTTACTCTGGGCCGTTCATAGAACTGATATGAATCCAGGAGACCTACTTTCGACTTTTTATTTCCATTTTGGCGAGAATCCCTCAGATTTGGCGCTTCTCTAAGGATTTTGGGTGCTCAACTGACCTAAAAGGTTCTTTTGTATTTTCTTAACATCTTAAAGTTATGTCTTAGACATCAAAGCTTTTTGTAAGAAAGTAATACTTCAAGAAAGCAGTTCATTCATTAGCTTTTTGCTTTCCTTGCCTTTTGGCCTAGCAACAATATATTTATACCGTTTTATGGCTGAATAATATAAAATATCAACATTTAGAGAAAGTTGCATGGGTAAGTGCTCAGTTGTACATGACAAATTCCTGTACCAGGTTATATCTCCAATTCAAAGTAATCTCAAATTGACGGCCACGGTCGCTCACCACTTTATGAAGAAGCCTTCTTCAAATCTACATGAATGTACCGGTTAATGTGCATTCAAGTTTATTTGTCTTCGACCAAAAAAAATAAAAATAAAAAGGTCTATTGGTCAAAATTGAGAAATCAGTGCTGAGAATTTAAGAACTGATTTTTAAGTGTTAACAATCTTAAATACTAATATAGAAAGGAGAAGATGTTTGACAATCACTAAATATCTATAATTTCTTTCCAAACAAAGAATTGCAACCATAATGGGTAGGTCCTACTCATATAGTTGGCAAGATTCTAATTACCACAAATGATATCTTCTACTGAATTAACTAAGCAACCCTTTTTAATGAGTTAATTGAATATTTTAAGACAACTCTAATTAGAGTTATCTAACAAGCATAATTTCATTAAGTGCCAAATTTTTACCACCGGGCTATCGTAAGTGAAAAGTTTTGACATGACGTGTTGTTTAATTTATTTTTTAAATCACTATGAGGGCACGCGGCTTCTTAAGGAAGGTTTTGTGTTGATTGTTTACTGGTTTAGGTACTGGGCCGGGCCGTAGTGGGCCCAAGCTGAAATGGCCCGTCTACCATCCCTACTTTCTTGGTTATGTCCTTTAGTCCATTTAGAAGTCTGGATATGATTTGACCAAAAATGTCGTGAGATCTTAGGGTGCGTTTGGTAATATTTTCGTTTAAAAATTGTTTCGCGAGTAAATAGAAAAAACTATTTTTGTTCCGAGGAACAATTTTTGAACAGAAGAAAACGTGTTTGGTAAGTTTATTCCTAGAATAGAAAAAGAACAGAAATATGTTTGGTAAACTTATATAATTTTTTTGTTTCTTTTAATTTTTTAATATTTTTATTTTATTTTTATTTTTTTTTTTTATTTTTTCTTCTTTTTGGCCAATCGCCAACCTCGGCCATGGCCAACGAGGGCCGGCAGCCTCGCCTTGGCTGGGCGAGCTTGGCCTCACCGGATCTGGGCGAGCTCGAGCTCACCCAGCCAAGGCGAGGCCGAGCCTCGCCGGTCGGTGTGAGGTCGGCCTTGCCTTGGCTAGGCGAGGTCAGCCTTACCGGATCTGGGCGAGCTCGAGCTTGCCGGGGGCCAACGACGCTCCGGCGAGGTTGCTGGCCCTCGACGGTTGGTCGCTGACCATGGTCGAGGCCGGTGACCGGCCAAAGAATAAAGAAGAAAAAAAGGAAGAGAAGAAAAAAAATAGGAGAGAGAAAAATTGTTTCTCATAAGTGTTCCAGAAACAAATTTTTCTTATTTCTTGTTTTTGTTCCAAATTTATTCTTGGCAACAAAAAAATAGATTTGGAACAAAAACACAAACAAATGTGTTTCTATTCTTTTTTTGTTCCCCGGAACAAAAAAACACAAATTGCATTCATGAATAGAAAGAAAGAACACAAACAAACAGGCCCTTACTTTGCCCAACAAACGAAAAGGTGTAATCTAATGTACAAGAACTCCTATGTACTTGTATGTACTCCTTTGTCATCTTAGCTATTGATGCTTAAGCATTTTAAGAAAATAGTTTTATAATAGTTCTTACACTAAGTTGAACAGTACAAATAGACTTAATCGCTGGAACTCATTCATGAAATATATACTAATTCACCATAAACTTGCCAACACTACACATGCAAATCTAAATCATTGATTGAATCCTAAAAAATTTTTACTCCCCCGGGACCGCCCCACACAAATTCCAAATAATTTTAGTTTTTATCAGCACCACATAAAAACTTACTTGATGCTTAGTCAATCTCAACCATCATAAAATAAATTTGAAAAGGTCATGTTGAATTTTGGTCACAATTCAATTTAGTTCATCGTTACGAATGACTTAATTCCACTTTTTTTTTACAGATTTTTATGACAGCAATAGAGCGATCCCAACTTCATATTGTCGGATTGTTACCGATATAACTATAAAAAGCTATTTTTCAGGAAATTTAGACCAAGTTTCACTTCCTTCCGGGGGAACACTGTCAAGCGTCTTTGCCTTGGTCACCGAACAGTCCATCTTTGTCCTGAACCAATTGAGATGAAGTAAACTGTGCCATGGTTTAGGTTTCCACAACATCCTTTGAACATTACTATTCTGCAGTTTGGTTTGACTATGATGAGTTATCGTCATGGACTCGTAGCTTTTATTTTTTTATGATAGAGAATCAATTCCAAAAAGTCTATTAAGAAAATATGGAAAGGATTTCTCAAGCTCGGTTTTTCTCTCAATGTTCAAGGCAGTTCAATATGGACTATAGAACTAGAAATGCGTGATAATGACAGTATTTTGCTGTTGAAAGGGTGGTGGGAATTCACGGAGCCTTACTCCATTGATCATATTCACCTCATAATTTTTTAATATAAAGGGGACTGCTTTTTTCTTCTAATATTATTAAATCAAAGTGCTTCAAAGATATTATGATGGTGTACAATTGTCGCTAATTAAACTGAGCAAGCAATTCTATTAAATTGTGTACATTCCAAAGGCCACTCAATATGTGCATGAAGTCAATTGAACATCGGCATGGCGGCAATGTTTTATTAAATGAGATTAGGCTAGACTGACATGGAGTTGCAAAATTACCGCACCACATCATTCAATTTCACTCACCTGCAGGGGCATTTTAGTATATTAAAAAAGAATAGCTATATGGACTAGTCGCATGATGATATGAAAAAAGGTAATTGAGATATGAGGAGTAGAAAAGTGTGTAACAATTAATAGAGAGGAGAGGGGAGTAAAAAAAGTTTTGCTCATGGATCAAGTTAGGACCAGTTGTGAATAAGGTTGCACGCATGCTGGCAACAGACTGTGGCACGTCTCGATAATGCATTAGGCCCCGTCCTGGTCAGGTCATGAATCACAAGCTTTGTCTAGTTGTGGATTGATTCATTCTTTCCTTCTTTTCAATTGCATGAAACTTATCCCTTTTCTTTGTCAATATCAGCATCCCCACCTTCCACAAATGTCTTGATTCGAACTTTTGCTTAAGGTGATCCAAGGAATCACGCCCAAGTCCTTGCCATTACGGTTGGAAGGAGGGAGGGGCCGGGCTTCAAAAGGGCCTTCAGACTTGACCTTCAAAATCGAAATGGGCCAAGGCTTTGCGTGCATGCTAGGAGGGTCTTATAGAGAACCACATTAAGCCATACCGCAAGGACTTGAAATACTTGCATGAAATTTTTCAATCAGGTCGAATATAGATCTGGTCAACAAAATTTCGTAATTTTATCTTTAAAAAATTCCACAATTCCTAAATATGGAAGAATGCTGTTAAAGGATGAGAACATGAGAATAACATTTTTTTAATAGAAATTAATCATAAAATTTTCAAATAGTCATAAAAAAATATATGGATTTTGGAGACATTCTAACTAACCGTTATAGTTGGCAAGAAAATAAAACAATTTCAAATGTTCGTTATGAACTGAGTTTTTCCCCTCATTTAAAGGGATGGTTTGAGGGACTTTTGGTCAACAAATCTGATGAAAACTTGAAAGATAATACATGAAAAGTTGAGGCTTGTTCTCAACTAATGGTTAACGTTAATTAGAAATAAAAGGTTGAGGTAGCCCAAGTCTAATATGTCAGTTTGCAGAAGATCAACAGAAATTGCTCTATATATGTATGTAAATGCATCACATGACCATTTTATATTATTCTGAAATTTAAAGTCAATAAAGAGAGAAGTTTCCAATTGATTATTGCATTAAAAAAAGAAAATGGAACATTTTCTAATTTCGGACATTAATTAAATCTCTGTATGATAAAAAGGAACACTTACCGAGTAAGCAGTTGAATCAAAGGGTAGGGCCTGCAAAAAAGCATTCAAGTGAACGGAAAGATGTGGACTTGATAAATACTTCTTCCTTACATAACTCAATGCATAAAGGTAAAACATTTAGAGCTCTTAGTCTATACTTTCATTTTCTATGACATTTTTATTAAAATTATTATTTCCAAAATAGCGGCCATGCATTAAAACAAAAGTTCAAGGATTGAATCATTCATGCAAAAATAGGGTCCACACGTATTCTTTTGTCGGATAGAGCTTTGTCACTAGAAAAAAAGAAATGTAATTTTCAGGCCAAAAAATGCAATAATGTGAATAGACATTAGATAGTGGGGTGTCCCATCTAGCTCCTCCTCGAGTCCACCTTAAATAAAGACGCTTTATAGAAAAAGCTAAAAAGTTGAAAGCATTGATAATCCCTACATAGCTTAGCATAAGCAGCATCACACTCAAAATATTTTTGCTACAATGTGGAAATAAACCAATAGATTAATGATAAGCCAAGTTGTTTATTGATGGGAAAAAATGGGGTTCGTAGGCAATTTTCATTTTTGCAATTGAAATCGCTTCTGTTTTGTTTTGTGCCTCTGTTGTGGTGAGTTTGTTTTGGCATACTCGTGTAATGGTCTTGTTTCATATGGGTCATGTCACTTGTTGGTAGGGGTGTTGGGGCTTGCTTCTACTCGCTGCTGTATCCCATCAACCCTTTTGTTTAAGTCGAACGTTTGAGCTAAAGATTTAGTGATTTGGGGCTTTAGCCGTTCGACCAAGCACCGATGCCATTTATCTAAGAACAAACAACGCCGTTTCATGTAATTTTAGTCCACATCACACCATCACCATTTTATGTAAGCTATGATTTGTCACGTGAGATAAATTAAACAAAACTTTGGTTGAGAGGACTTGATTACACTTTTCCTCAAAGTGTTAGGACAAAATTTATTTAATTAAAAATTTTAGGGCTTTGCTATATTCTATATAATAGGTTTTAGACTAATTGTGCTATTTTCCAGCAATAGTTAAACTCCAGCAGCCCGGACTTTGATGAAAATAGAAGATTCTTGCGTATGTTTACCCATTAAACACTACGAAATCTTAAATTCGTACATTTCTTAACTACACGGGTAAAATGATAATTTGCGCTTGTCAATTTTGATCCTCTAATTTAATGTCCTCCCTTCATGGCAAAACTCTATTTCCACATGTTAAAAACTCCACGCTATTAAAATAATTAGATAGAGTGGTATAAGGGCAATATTTAAGTTCAACATGCGTCATTTGGGTCTCAAGTGAAAATGACATAATACAAAGAGCGAGATCATTTCGGTTCATGTGGACTGGGTTCATCCAGTTACAAAACCGTTTTGTTTCTTCAAAATTTGGTTCTGGATGGCAACAAGGAACTTCATTCGCTCAAGCGTGTGATGGAGTTTCTTAAGTCATGGTTAATTGGTTATGGTCAAAGGTGAAGCTGATCTTTTCTATTCTTCTTATTTTTACAACCGTCTGAGTCGAAATAACTCATCTTCTTCAAGTACTCCTATTTTTCAAATTGTAATGTCTTCTCAGTCTGGAGTTTAGAGTACACTAGTGTCTAGCCAAGCACCAATCAAGGTAAAATTTTATAATTTATTACGCACATATTGTTTGAATATTATCGAGCATATATATATTGACAACTAAAAGAATTGATTTATAAAAGTGATGTGAATAAGCAGACAATCGCATCACTTTGTCAATCATCTCCAGATGCATTATTCTTACCAGGATTCACTTATCCAGCACATTTGAATAAAAGCATTCATTTTTCAAAGTGGTGATGTAGCCATCTTTTTTAAGATATTCATGGAAAGAGCCCAAGCTCAATTCATCAGTGGCATGCCTCCAAATTTGAAATCTTGCCTTGTATTATAGTTTGTTTTTAGCTTGAGTTTTCACTTTGTTTTCTTTTATCCCTTTTGCACGTGGCTAAGACTTCATATTACATTATGTATGGTCTAAGAGCACAAATTTTGATAGGTTAAGATTAATTACTTACAGATTATGCAACCTATTGTATAGTTTGGGGTGCTGATTATAACTTTTGAAACTAACAAATACCACCAAGAGCCGAGAATAATTACGTGGGCAGACAGTTCCCTTTGGAATCTTCATGGTATATAGTGAGGGAAATAATAATTTCGCAACTTTTATTAATTTAGAAAAATCGTGGAGGGCTAAGTTAAGGATCCATCACATCTTGTCAAAAACAAAAAATAGATGACTAAATTGCATGTATCTTCTTCTCTCCCATGCCTGACGTCGTCAACTCATATAAGGGTCGATAATGAAAGAGTGACTAAAAACTAGGGGTGAGCATCGGTCTAGGGTTGACCCTGGATTGACCACAGGACTGGCCCAACCCTACCGGTCCTGGTTTAGTTCCCAGGGAAACTGGGTTGGTCCTTGATCCTAGAATTCATGGACCAGCACTATGCGAATTGGTCTCGGTCCTGAGAGTTCCAGGTCGGTCCAACCTGGACCAACCCTAACTATATATATAATATTATTTATAATTTTTATATATAGAGAAAACCTTAAAATAAATGACGTCAACAACATTATACAGTTCTTTAGTGAGGAGTTCAATTAATTTTACATTGTTTTTTTAATAACTTAGGTTTTTAATGTCTTTTACGGCATCAATAGTCATAATTTACGAAGTAGAAAAATGTTTTTGTGAGGAGTCCTCACAGGTCCAAAAAGATACCTTGTGGTATCCTCCTCTAGTATTCTTCTTTTCTGTCTTATTTTTCCTCTTAGTCTTCAATTTGCTAAAATTGCAAAAAACAACTTCTTCACTCGCCACTCGACACTTGCCTTGCTCGCTTTAGGTCACTAGTGCCTCTTGCCACTCGATGCTCGCTTGGCTTGTTGCTCCCCGCTCGACATTCGATGTTCATTCTGTTCAACGCTTCGCCCACTTAACCCTCACCTCTTGCCTTTCTTAGCTGACTTTGCTCATCATCGAACCCATTGGGTCGATACGGTCCTTTGTTGCCCTTTCAAAGAGTACAAAAAATGAAATAAAAAAATTATTGGTTGGTCTTGGGTTGACCCTAGAACCAAACCGAACCCATTGGGTCGGTCTGATCCTCGGTCCCAAGCTCAATAGGGTCGGTCCTCGGTCCCAAAAATTGAGGACCAACACTGTGCGAGTTGGTCCTAAGGTTAGGGGTGGACTGGCCCAACCCGAACCATGCTCACCCCTAGTTAATACCTTGAAAAACCTTAAATTAGTACACATATGAAAAATTTACTAAAAACTAATTTTTTGATCTTGAAAAACTTTAAACCGGTATACATGTGACAAATGTACTCCAAATGATCATAAAAAACCTCAAATTGGTATATTTGTGACAATTTTACTCCAAATTAATTTGTTCGACTGCCAAAAATCCTAAAATGGTACATTTGTGATAAATATCTCATCCGTTAAATTAGATTAGTACTAAAAACCACAAAAATTGACAACTATAATATATTAAGAGTAAAATCACAAAATGGTAGATTAGTCAACTGTTACGTATCATGAAACTTAGTTATAAAATTTAATAAAAACTAACAAATGGTAAATTTATCAAAAGTATTTCAGTTTGAGGTAAATTTGTAAAAAATATACCAATTTAGAGTTTTGTGTGGTCAAAACATTAGTTCGAGGTAAATTTGTTACATGTGTATCGGTTTGGGGTTTTTCAGCATATTAACTTTAAAAGTTATTATGGAGGTATCATGTCCTCTCAACTTTCCATGTGCCTAAATCCATCCCATTTGATAAAAAGAGATAAAATCGCCCTTAATCATCTCACTAAAGTTTAAAGTGGTGGACCTAAAGTTATTCACTTTCCTTTTTTTCTTTATTTTTTCTATTTCGATGCTCGAAGAAGTTGCCAAAATTAAGAATATCACGTATATGTTTTCTTAAAAAAATTAAGTGGGTATTACAAAGCATATTTAAAAAGCACTAAATTTTTCTTTTTAAATTTTTCCACTGTACATATTAGCTTTTTTGAAGAGAGAATTTTCTAGAAAACCTTCTTCTTTTTCACATTGTTGAGCAAATTTATGAATTGATCGTGAAGAAAAATACAAATAAAAATTGAACATCAACAACTATTTAAGACAATTAATATTCATAAAGCTTTCATTTTTATTTTGCATATCATTGCCAAACTCTTTCTCATAAGTTATTTTTCATATTCACATGTGATGATTGGATAAAATAAATAGAAAGAAATTCTCTTAAAGACTCGACGTGATAAGATCACTGTTACATTCCCTAATACGGAAATTTAAAGAATGAAAATTAATAATAGAATACAATTGCATAAATAATTTAAATGATGGTTGAATTTAATTCGTTTTGAATTGACAAAAAGAAGAACAACAACGACAAGAAGACAGAGGAGGAAGTAATTCCACAGCCAATCAAAAAGTCCCAACACGTTACCCAACTTCTTGATTTTGATCATTCAAAAAGCAAAAAAGGAACTTACGACTCTTGTAATAATCGAGCGTGCTTGAATCAAACACGAGAAGCAGTGAAAGCATTGAAAGACAGAGAATTAGAATGGCATAGTAATAGTATCATGTTTTTTTTCCCCCTGAAAATTGGAGGAAATACATGAATTACGTTTAGCTAAAAAAATCAAACCAACGTAGAATTAATATTAAGTTCTTCATCTTCAGTTTAGCTTAAAAAATTATCTCAATAATCGAGCTGGATGAAGCTTTCCCAGCCATGGTTAAGCTCTGACGAAACTGGATTGGCTGTGATTGCGAGCTTGAAGAATTTTGGAAGCTAGAGTGCTCATGGCTGAGCTTGAAGAATTTGAGCACAGCTATGACCCATGGCCAGAAGCTAGACCAATCTCGAGCAGCCATGGTCGCAAGCTCGAATTGTGGGCTATGAGCTTAAACAAGCCTGGAAGATGAAGTGGCAATGGATGCAAGCTGACGAACTTAGAGCAACAACGGCCTAAATCGTGAGAAGCCTGGAAGTTGGTGGTCATGGTCAAGCTTGAAGAAACTCGTGAGGCAAGGTCTTGCCTCTCTCTCTTCTTCTTTTTTTTTCCACAAAAGTTTCTAGCTTTTTTATTTGTTTTAATGCTTGTACTTTTTCCTTTATCCTATTTTTCTTTTTTTAAAATAATCTTGTTATCCTTTTTTCTTTTTAAAATTTCAATTTTTTTCATGATTTGGCGCTTGGTGGACACTACATTTTCCTAGGAAAGTAATAGAAAAAAAATCACATCAATTACAAAATCAATGCACTTTTAATAAAATTTAAGATTTGATTGTATTTTTTGAAAGTGTAGGACTTAATTGCACTTTTGCAATAAATTCAAAACTCTTAGTGCACTCATTCCTATTTATGGATTAGATTTCCAATTACTTTTCACATGGATTCGGAACATGTAAAATCAATGCCTTTCAACTGATAAAACAAGTGACTACATAATGTAACATATCACATCCATTGAGTGCAATTGATCCACGGACCACGCAATAAACAAAATAGATTTCCACATACGCTTTTGCGTCCACCATTATTATTGAACATTTAATTTCCACGAAGAACTTGATTGGTTTTATGTCAAAGTTGTTGAATCAGCTGTGGTGCCCGCCTTTCTCTCCATCATTTCCATGTCTTCAATTCTCAACTAACTTGAAGAATGGTTTGCATACTTGGAAAAATTCTGGGTCATGACAAGATTTAATGACCGCGTGGGAGTAAAAGATGGGTCATTTCTTTGACTTTAAGAAGTCCCCAGCAGAAAATTAAGTGTCCTCCATTATTAGTACTGAACATGTGCGTGTGGACTAGGGCAGTGTCGATGTTGGAGGGAAGTGGAAGTTGTTTAAAAAGATTCTTATAACACTAACAAAGTATCCATGAATCGCACTAGTTGAAGCCTATATATATATATATATATATATATATATATATATATATATATTGGCTTTTTCATTTGTTTCAATGCTTGTACTTTTTTCCTTTATCCTATTTTATTTTATTTTTTAAAAATCTTATTATTACTTTTTCTTTTAAGATTTTTAAATTTTTTCCTGATGTGGCATTTGTTGGACTTTCTTAGGAAAATAATAGAAAAAAAAGTCAAGTCAGTATTTTTCGTTAGTGAAATGAGATGGACTGAATTGAGGATTTGATTACACTAATGCAACAAATTTTAAGATTTGATTGCATTTTTTTTGAAAAATTTAAAAACTCAATTGTACTTTTACAACAAGTTTAAGACTCTCAGTGTACTTATTCCTATGTGTGGATTGGATTTCCAATAACTTTTGCACATGGATCCATAACATACAAAATCAATGCCTTCCAATTGATGAAACAAATGGTTGAATATAGGACCCACACAATGTAATAGATCACATCCATTGAGCACAAGTGATCCGCGCCACATGCAATAAACTACATAGATTTCCAAATGCGCTATTGCATCCACCGACATTATTTGGACATTCAATTTCCACAAAGAACTTGATTGGTTTTATGTCAAAGTGGTCGAATCAAGTGTGGTGCCCGCCTTCTTCAATATCATTTCCATGTCCTCAATTCTCAGCTAACTTGAATGGTTTGCATACTTGGAAAATTTCTCCGTCATGACAAGATTTAGTGACCGCGTGGGAGGATAAGATATTTCGCGTCTTTGACTTGAAGAGGTTCCCGGCAAGAAATTTAAGTGTCCTCCATTAGTACTGAACATGTGCGTGTGGACTTGGGTGGCGTCATTGTTGGAGGGAAGTGGAAGTTGAAGTAAAAGTCGTTTAAAAAGATTCTTATAACACTAACAAAATATCTATGTATCGCACAAATTAAAGTCTATATTTTTTCATATTATTGTAAATAGTGATAGTTAACCGATTCTTTATTCATTGGTACTTTAAGTGAAATAGAAGATATATTCAATGTTGATCGGTATTGTGTGGATCAGCATTATCAAATTGAATGAAGTTGTCTTATTTTATCTTCAATGAGTCCAAACAAAATACCAATTTATGTGATATCTCTTGGCAAAACAACACCTATATTAAAACTTAATAATATCAAATCTTAGTTATTTATCTTATTTTTCTTGAGAACCGATACCTAGAACGGTTTTTTTTTCCCTTTATAACTTCGGTGAATCATTGATAACTTTTATTTTTTTTGGTCAATTTGCTAATACTAATTTTTTTAATCAATTTATAATATTCACCTTTCTCTTTAGGACAAAACTTGAGCAGCTACTGCCCATGGCCAGGAAGCTCAATGAAGCTTGGAAGCTAAAGTGGCAATGGCTGCAAGCTCAACGAAATTAGAGCAGCAATGGCCAAAATCTTGAAAAAGCCTCTTGGTGGCCATTAGGGGTGAGCATTAGTCCAGGGTCAACCACGAACTGACCCTGGACCGACCCAACACTGTCGGTCTTGGTCCTTTCTAGGAGATTGAGTCGGTACTTGGTCCTAAAATTCTTGGATCGACACTATGCGGGTGAGTCATTGGTCCCGAGAGTTTCGGATCGATCCAACCCGGACAAATATATATATGATATATTACTTATAATTTTTTTATATAAAGAAAAACTTAAAATAAACGGTGTCAATAATATTAAACAACTCATTAGTGAGGAATTCAAGTAATTTTACATTATTCTTTAATAATTTAGATTTTTAATGTCTTTTATGGCATCAATAGCCATAATTTATGAATGAAGAAAATGTTTTTGTGAAGAGTTCTCACAGGGTCCAAAAAGGCATAAATAGCCCCTTATGACATCATCCTCTAGTATTCGTTCTCTTCTGCCTTATTTGTTCTCTTAGTCTTCAATTTGCCAAAATTGAAATTCGCTCACGACTTGACACTTGCCTCGCACGCTTTGGGTCACTCGTGCCGCTTGATGCTCGCTTGACTTGTTACTTCCCGTTCGACATTCGGTACTCATTATGTTCGATGCTTACTTCACTTGACCCTCATCGCTTGCCTTTCTTAACGACCTCGCTCATTATTGAACCCATTGGGTCAAGTAGGGTTCTCGGTTGCCATTTTAAGAAGTACAAAAAATGAATGAAACAAAAAATTATTGGTTGGTCTTGGATTGATCAAAAATGAACCGAACCTATTGGGTCGGTTTGGTTTTCAATTACTTTTTTAAAGAGTACGAAAAATGAAATAAAAAATTATAGGTTACCGAACCAAACCCATTACGTCAGTTCGATCATCAATCGCTTTTTTAATGAGTACAAAAAATGAAATAAAAAATTATCGATTAGTCTTGGTTGTGCCACAACCGGACCAAACCATTGGGCGACCCTAACCCAACCAAACCCCATTGGGTTGGTCTAGTCCTTGGTCATAAACTCATAGGATTGAAATTGAGGATCGGCACTGTATGGATCAGTCAAGGTTAGGGGTGGACCAATCCAATTCGGACCATACTCACCCTTAATAAAAACAGGTTCGGAAGATGCGATAATTCGAATAGACATTTGCTGTCGGGGTGTCCCATCTATCTCCCTCTCGAGTCCACCTTTAATAAAGATACTTTTTGAAAAAAGCCAAAAAGACCAAAGGATGCAAGTACTCGTGGACAATCAATGTTTGTCCATTAGTGGTGAAGGAAAGGATGGAGACTCGAAATTGTCGGTGGTCACTGTTCAAGCAAAGGAATAATAATGCAGAAAATCATCCATTTCATCACTGAAGAAACCTATCGGTGTTCAGCTGAGGCCTAAACCAAGGATAAGTCACCGAGCTCCATTATCTGTGTTAGAAATATTTAAAATATTTCCTTTGAAGATGAAATGACTAAAGATGGTGTTGACAAAATTGAGAAATTACTGAAAATGAGATGACTAAAAATGACGGCATAAATAAATAAAAACTAAGATTTAATTTGATTCATTGTTTCTTGATGACTTAGGAAATATCCTATATGTCTCTAAAATTCTATACCAATCTCCTCTTTCTTCCTCGTGATTTGTCTCTTTGTTAAAGTTCTAAATGGTTGGATCTCTGAATCTCAGCCATTGATAATCAAATATTTCATAAAAAAGTTGTTGTGTTTCCATCACCAAAATCTAAAGATCATCGTGTCAAGAACCAAAATTTGGCTTGCCACAAAACGAATATGTAATTCACAGTTATAAAGACTCATCACATATTTCTCTTTATCACCCTCGAATTAAAACAACGATTACATTATTGTAGCCCATTTATTCCTATAAATCTGGAGTTAGACCCCTTGGTAAAAAGGCTTACTGTCACACTTATTAGTGTGTCCATCTTCACTTTCCTGGTACCAAACTTTGACTTTGAAACAATGATATGAGAGATTAAAGCTGTCGGTGAAAATAAAATTGAACTTTTTATCTTGCAAAAAGGGGTAGCTCTCAAAGAAGATCACAATATATTTCACTTATATTTCTATCCGCATCTTCTTATTAGGGGTGATGTTTCCCAATAGATATGTTTCAAAACAAAAATTTGGAATCTGCTTTGTCAAAATCGATTTCCTATTTTTAAAATCATGAATTGAAGTGGTCGACCCTATAATGGCTTGGAGCCACATTAGCCAGTTCTAGGGTCGATCTAGGAATTAGCCTCTCTCTTTTCTTTTTCTTTTTAATTTTTTTATTTGATTGCTCTATCATATTCATTATTTTTGCAAAAGTTTTCAATTAGGAAATTAGTCTACTTATGTTGGAATGTTCAACCTTATTATTTCTACAAAAGTTTTCAATTAAAAGACTTGTAGGGTTTGGTTTTGAGCCAATTCAAAACCGGTTCTACCTGATGATTGACCTTAAAATCGCTTCTACCCGAAACAGTTCTAGCTAGGAACCAGTCTTCCCAAGGAGAACCCATCAGTTCAAGGCCTAGAATTGGAAAGCAATTTGGTTAAGGCCAATCCCCAAATTTTACCCAAACACCGAATTGGTTCTCGTGTAAATCAACTTGAAATTAGTTGGTTAAGACCAATTAAGTTTGATTTTGGAGTTGAAGTGACTCGGTTGCTCTCCCCTACTCATTATCATTAAAATATCGAGAATATGTGATTGGCTCTATTCAAGAAAATTGTAGTGGAGTTCATCCTTGTCAATATTATGCAAATCAATCACCAAAAGAAGCAAAACCATACCATTTAACTAGAGACCATCTTTTCTTAAGAAATTATGCAAAATGAATAATACACTTATTTTTTACTTTAAAAGGTTATACTTATTTAACATCTCTAAATTTGCAATTATTGAATATCAACAATGATAATTATATGTTAACATTGTCATATTTTTAAAAATAACATAGAATGCATAAGACACTTATTATTTACAATTAAAAAAAATGCTTACTTAACCCAATAAGTTGACCTACCAAATTGGGGTGGTAGGGATTTCCATCTTAGGAAGTCCACGTGTAAATTATGTTGGGTTAAAACCACCTTCACTAGCCAAAACCCTAATCTTAACCAGTCATGAGGTTCGCAATCCTTACATTATAAAAAAACACATGCTTACTTTATGTGGTAATTTTTTTAGGGTTAATATCACAAAAACCTCAAAACTAATACACATGTGACAAATCTATCACAAACTAATTTTTTTACTACAAAAAACCCCAAATTGATATACATGTGACAATTTTACCCCAAGTTAATTTTTTACCACCAAAAGCCCCAAATTACAATTCACCCCAAATTACACATGTGGTAAATTTACCATCCGTTAGTTTCCGTTTAATTTTACTATCAAATTGTTGAGCTGGATGACATGTGGTAGTTGAAGGGTAGACTAATTTGGGGTTTTACTTATTACAACTTATAATCTTTATTTAATTATTACATTTTTTTGGTTAGAAATTATGGTTACCTTTTTAAATAGTCAGAATATATATGAGCAATTTGACATTCTAATCTAAGAATTATAGTTGGTAAAAAATTTAAAAGACTTCAAATTTTCCTTATGAATCGAGTTTTTTTTTTTTTTTCCACTTAGAGGGATGATGTGAGGGGCTTTTTGTCAACAATTTTGTGAAAATTTGAAAGATTGTACTTACTTTCAACTAACAATCAAAACATTAATTGGATATATGGATCTAGGTTAACCCCAACTCTATTACGTCAATAAACAAAACATTATATAAAATTGCTATTCAGTATATAAAACAATAAAATTAAACTTCATTTTTTACTGTAGCTTAGTTATAATGTCACTTCTATATTTTTCACATGATTTTATTGACTGCGCAAAAGAAGCGGGTTAATTGGCATTTGTCCGTTACCGATGGTGGAAAGAACGGAAGGATGGATCAGGACTAGTGCATTAGCGGTGGAAAAAAATGAAAGGATGGATACCTACTCAATGTTTGTCTATTTAGGCGGAGAAAATGACAATGGTGATGGTGACTAGTCCAGCAAAAGTAACAAAAATGCAGATAATCATCCATTTTTATGCCCAATAAATTGACTGATTTTTAGTTAAGGCCTAAACTAAGATTTGGCTAACAAGCTCCATAGTCTGTACCCATCTTCTCTTTTTTCATCATGGTTTGGATCTTAGCTAAGATTCTAAATTGTTGGATCTTTGCAGAAAATCAAATGTTCCGGTGAAAAGTTGTTGTGTTTCCATCGCCAAAATTTGAAGATTGTTGACATGTCAAGAACCAAAATTGGACTTACTGGGAAAAGAAAAATTAATGCTAAGGCATTAAGACCCGTCGTGTATTTCTTTCCGTCACCCTTTATTATAAATGACACTCACCAATGGAGCCCCTTTATTCCAAGAACTACACCCCTCAGTAGATAGGCTTCAATGTTCAAAAGAAAAATTATTGTACAGTCCTAGTAAAAAAATCATTATAAACTACAGAGGAAGAGTGTAAAAAAAGGACTTCACGTCGCGGCTAAGACAACTGCCATCTGACACCAAAGGCCATGTTGTACTACGTGTCAGTGTGTCCATCTTCACTTACCACTACTGAACTTTAACTATGAAAAAATGATACTAGAAAAGCAGCAATTTCCCTTGTAGTGGGGGATGGGGAGAGATTAAAGCTGTCGGTAAAAATGAGATGAACTTTTTATCCTGCGAAAAGGGTAAAATTGCCACATTTATTTCACTGGTCGATCCTGGAACCAGCTTGAACTGCCTGGAACCAACCTAGAACCGTATCAATGAGTTCCAAGGCTGGCTTAGGAATTGGCCTATTTTTTTTTTTCTATTTCATTTTTTATTAAATTATTCTTTCATATTCAATATTTTTTCAAAAGTTCTCAATTTGGACGGCATAATGTATGTTTATGTTGGAACGGTCAACCTTATTTTTTTTCGCAAAAGTTCTCCGTTGAAAGACTTGTAGGGTTTGGTTTTGAATCAATTCAAAATTGGTTCTAACCGATGATCGGCCTTGAAATTGATTTTACTTGATAATTAGCCTTGAAATAGATTAAAAACCATTCTAGTTGGGAACTAGTCTTCCTAAGTAGAACCGATTAGTTCAAGGCCAAGAATAGGGAATTGAACTCAAATTTGTACCAGGAAATCAAATCGGTCTCAATGTGAATATACTTGAAATTGATTGAGTAAGATAGTTTTAATTCGATTTTCTGTTGAACTGACCTAATTGTTCATCCTTACTCCCTAATCATTAAGATATTGTAAATATGCGATGTCTCTATTTAAGAACATTGCAGTGGATTTTCCATCCTTGTCAAATTTATGCAAATCAATCATCAAAAGAAGCAAAACCATATCATTTAACTAGCGATTGTCTTTTCTTAAGAAATTATTCTGAATGCAAAATAATAATAATAATAATACATAATGCAAAATACACATTATTTACAATAAAAATACTATGCTTAACCAAAAAAAATAGTGCAATTGATTGGGTTGTTAGGAATTTCTAGTTCAAGAACAAGATGTCACCCATTTGAATCCCACAAACTACTTGTAAACTGCTTCGTGATAGAGCCATTTTTCCTAGCCAAAAGCCCGAGATAGTCTCGATGTCTGTATCCTTGGATTATAGAAAAAATGCTTACTTTATGTGGTCATTTTTTAAAATGCTTTAACACTTGTAAATGCAAAAAGGTCTTAATCAACTTAATCACAGAGAGAAAGTACCTAATGACTTTAATTAGTCATAAGATTTTTGGATAAAAATTCAAGACACACAAAGTTAGGAGTAATTTGACTTTCTAATATAACAATTATGTTTGGCAAAAAATTTAAATAACTTCTTTTTCCTTAAGATCCGAGTTTATTTTTTCATTTTTCACTTAAAGGGATGATTTGAGGGGTTTCTATCAACAAATCTGTGAAAGTTTTCAACTAACAGTCAAAACATTAATTGGATAAACTGATCTAAGCTAACCCAAGTCTATTATGTCAATAAATAAAAACATTACAAAAAATTGCTATTCAATATATAAAACGACAACATGGCTATATTACTTTTTAAAACTATTTCGATTTGTATATCATTTTGACCTTTAAACTTTCAATTTTTTTTCCTGTAGCTTAATTCTAATGTTACTTCTATATTTTAACATGGTTTCAATGACCTGCATGGGAGTGGGTTCAACACTGGTACCTAATCAATGTTTGTCCGTTGAATGCGGAGGAAAGGATGAAAGGATCGATAAGGACCAGCACTTGGCGCTGGGAAAAGGAAGAAAAGGACCATTTGCAGTGGGAAAGGACAGAAGGATGTATACCTCATCAATATCTGTCCATCAGCGGTGCAGGAAAGGATGGAGACATGGACATTGGCGATGATGACTGGTCGTGTAAAACAGCAATACTGCAGAAAATCATCCATTTCTAATTTATGTACTCGAGAAATTGACTTGTGTCTTATTAATTCCTAATAAGCTCCATAGTCTATAACCGTCTCCTCTTTCTTCCTCGTGATTTGGTTTTTGCTAAGGTTCTAAATTATGGAATAACTGGTACTAGATCTGATTATCAATAATTCCAGCAAAACAATGTTGTGTTTTCCATCACCAAAATCTGACTTACTGGGAAAAAAAAATAATAACACTCATCATATAATTCTTTCCATCACCCTTTATTAAAAATTATACACATTATTGGAGCCCCTCAATTCCAAAAAATCTGGAGTTCGATCCCAAGAGCCAGCTTATCCTGTTCGGATCAGATCTCGAGTTCAGTCACTTTGTCATTCTCTTCTAGGATTTAGAAAGTGGAGCATAGCGGGTTTTAGCAACGTTATGCCAAAGATGTAATTTTTGGAACACGAGGAAAAAAGGGTTCGTAAGCTAATTTGACCCATCATTTTATCAAATTATATTATGCTACGCTGGATTAAGTCATGGTTTTTAGAGAAACTTGCACGTAGTAGTTATCCGAATGGCTCAGCATGCTGCACATTAGTATCCAAATCTCTTTCTAGTCATATTAATTATTTGCCGCAAGCTACCACCGCCATCAAAATCAGTTCATGCTCGCAGCAATCTTGCTCTTGAGAATGCACTTCCTGCTTGCCCTGACCGCATTCAAGAACGTGAATCGCGGAGCGAATCTCGTTATAAGAATTTGTTTGAGGAGCGAGAGTGTACTCTCGACTGAGATTGACGGTGGCCGAGACCGCCTGGCTCGATTCTGGCATGCCGCTTGGCAAAGTCGTTGCACCTCCAAGGTCGTTGATGCATTGTCGCAAACACATTGAGCGCAAGGTGAACTCATCCTTCAAACAAGGAGTAGAAGAGACTTTCCCAGCGAGGGCGGTGGATGGGAATCTAGGTCCTGCTCCACAGGCGAATTGGGTAGTGAAGATGAAGAGGGTTTGAAGGAGAGACGCGGCATCATTTGGCACGCATGGACGAGCTACGCCAGCTAAAACATTACCTTCCTAAATGCGCTAATTCGGTGCTTCATCATCAGCCTCATCTGTCAGTGCCCGTCAACCTCCATTAATGAAAGCACTCGAGCGACCTCAGATCTGCATTGCGCCATCTCATATGTGATGCGCGCAACCTTAAGTGAGGTGTCGCACCTCGATCTCAGGAGGCGAGCTCCATTAATGGAGGTCGACCACAGAGAGAGAGAGAGAGAGAGAGAGAGAGAAACGCGATGGCGGCTTCTGTATGATGGTGGTCGCAGTGGCGGTGGCCAAGTTTGATCTTGACGGTGGTGGTCGAGTTGTTTGTGATGGCGGTGGCAGCAGCGACGGTGGCTGCAACATCTTCTAAAAACAACAAAAAGCTAGGGCTTCCAGGGAAGAAGATGAACAGCGAATTAAGAACATTTTAAGAAATAGAAAAGATAATAGAAAAAGAGAAAATGAAAAAAAAAAAAGAAAAAAAAAGAAGAAGCAAAACATGTCATTTTGAATAAAGTTGAACAAATTATGTCACTCACCATCAACATAGGACGACTAATAATCACTAGGCGCTATATCAAAGATTTTCGGCCCCTATTAATCATAAGGATTACAAAAGAATTTATGTAGATATTTATGATTAAATTAGTAAAATTAAAAATTTTAAGATCAATTAGATAATTTCTCCATTAAAATTGAGTTAAGAAATTGATTTACATCCCAAATTGGTACTTCTAGACAAAACTACATGTCACGTGGGCGAGGATTCAAGTCAGATCTTTTTTTTTTTTAATATTGACAGCTGGTCTTTTGTTACTATGCGGGCCTGGCTTTCGTTACTTTTGCAATTTTCTCATGTGTAATCAATTTGAGCATTCGAACAAAATGAAAATTCAATTTGTGCATTATCAGGGAGGCTCAGACATGGGTGATGGTGACCGGTCAACTAAAAAAAATAATATAATGCAGAAAATCATCCATTTATGTTACCTCGACTGTTCATAAGTCCACCATCCTATTCATGTCCTGATTGAGGTCTTATTTAATTTTTATCTTCTGCCAGTTTCAATTGGAGCAATCCGTTATCAAGTTTTCAGCTACCCAAGGAATTAACTAATGTCTGGTTAAGGCCTTGACCATGGTTAAGTTACCGAGCTCTTTTATGCTTAAATTGATTGCTCTTCCCTCCCCTTCCTTCATCCTTCCTTGCACTCAAATCTCTCAGCCTTCTTCTTGCTCTGTTTCCCTCTTTCTTCACCTCGGCACAATCATTCGTCTTCCTCCTCTTCTTCTTCAGTATCTGCTTCCCCTTTTCATCACTCTCTCTCTCTCTCTCTCTCTCTCTCTCTCTCTCTCTCTCTATCACACATACACACACACACTCTGTTTCCCTCGTTCTTCACCTCGGCACTACCATTCTTCTTCCTCCTCTTCTTCTTCAGTATCTGCTTCTCCTTTTCATCATACTCTCTCTCTCTCTCTGTTTCCCTCTTTCTTCACCTCGGCACTACCATTCTTCTTCCTTCTCTCCTTCGTCAGTATCTGCTTCTCCTTTTCATCATATTCTCTCTCTCTCTCTCTCTCTCTCTCTCTCTCTCTCTCTCTCTCTCTCTTCGCTCTTTGTTTCTCCGACAAAAATAAAAATAAAAATGTCAATTGATCCTGTCATTTCTATTGCATGGGATGCCTTCAAGTGTGTAGTTGTTCCCATCAAGCGTCAATTCGGATACGTTACCTCCTCCAAGAGCTACGCCCAGGATCTTCAGAAAGAAGTCGGGAAGCTGGCATACGAGGCTGAGATGGTCCAAAATGCCATGGAAGTGGCCAGAAACAATAGTCGGAATGTCTACAGTTATGTCACGCAGTGGCAGGCAAATGCTGAGAAGGCCTTGAATGAGGCGCGAGACTTGCTGGACGACTTCGAAAAGGCAACCAAGACTTGCTGCTATGGGAATCTTCCCGAACCCAGTTGTCGCTATCAGTTCAGCAGGACGGCCAAGGACAAGATCGAGGGCATTCAACGACTCACTCAAGAATATAGTCAATTCAAGGATATCTCCTCCAGCGGTCCTGCTCCAGGGAATGTTGCTGCTTCGACTCCGGCCAGGAGAGAGGACAAAGATGTCGTCCAGTCGGCCACCACGACGGCCTCTGCTTCTTTTGCCTCGATGTCGATTAAGCTTAACGACGACCACATCGTCAAATCCAGAGAATTGATCATGCAAGAGATCATGGCCGCTCTTGTCGATAACAACAATAGCGTCGTCGGGATTCATGGGATGGGTGGAGTCGGCAAGTCTACCCTATTGGACAATGCCGAAAGGAGAATAAGGAAAGAGAAGTGGTTTGATTGGGTCGCTAAGGCTGATGTGTCAGAAAATCAAGACATAAAGAGGATTCAAGGAGAGATTGCGCATGCGCTGGACCTGGACATAAAGGATGTAGAGTATGTCAATCCGCGAGCAGAGCGTCTGCGTATGAGGTTGGAAGATGAGGTGAGGGAGAAAAAGAAGGTCCTTATAATACTGGACAACCTATGGAAGGGGCTTGACTTGAAGTCAGTGGGCATTCCTTGCGGACATGACAACAAAGTCATAGGATGCAAGTTGTTACTGACGTCAAGATTTCAAGATGTTTTACAAAGGGAAATGGGCTGCGACAGGGACTTCCGCCTTTATGAGCTGAAGGAGGAAGAGGCAAAAAGTTTGTTTGAGAGGACGGTGGGAGAGAAAATTCTTGATGACCCATTCAAATCCTTGGTGGATGAAGCACTCCGTAAGTGTGCAGGTTTGCCCTTTCTAATTATCGTGATGGCCAAACTTTTCAAATACACTGATTTTTCTCAATGGGAGGATGCTTTAAAACAAATTGAGATGTCTACGAATAAAGGAATCAGTGAGAGGATAAATGAGATGTTGCAGTTGAGTTATAATCATTTTGAAGGGGAGGACGGCAAGGAGGTGAAGTCATTGTTACGACTCTATGTTGTTTATGGTGTCTCTAAACCTTCTCTTGAATACTTGATGAGGTACGGTGTGGGTTTGAAGTTATTTGGAGAAAATAGTAGCATGAAAGAAGCGAGAAATAGGTTGAGCTCATTGATCCAAACTTTGCAAGCATCCTCCCTTTTGTTAGGTGATGAAGATGCTGATGGTTTCAAGATACATGACTTGGTTCGTGGATTTGTTGCATTGGTCGCTTCAAAAGATGACCCTCTTCTCGTGTTGAAAGATAATGATAAGTCACTGACAGAGTTGCCAAGGGACAAGCTTAAAAGTTGTACGGCGGTATGCTTTCCCTACGTTGACATGGAGGAGCTTCCTGAAGAGTTAGATTGCCCTGAATTGCGCATCTTTTTGCTTTTCACCAACAATGAATCTTTTAAGGTCCCAGATTCATATTTCAACTCTATGCAAAAACTCATGATCTTAAATCTTTCTCAAGTACGTCTCACTCGTTCACCTTCGCCATTTCAGTTCTTGGATAACTTGCACACTCTATGTCTTGATGGTTGTTCAATAGAGGATGTAGCCATTCTTGGTGAGCTAAAAGAGCTGCAAATTCTCAGCTTTGTGAAGTCCAAAATTCAACAATTGCCAAAAGAAATAGGGCAATTGGTAGAGCTGAGATTGTTGGACTTGAGCAATTGTTCACAACTTTAGATAATTGAACCAGGTGTGCTTGGAAGCTTGATCAAATTGGAGGAGTTGTATATGGAGAATAGCTTTGATCAATGGAATGTTGTGGAGCAAGCTCCGCCAATTAATGCCAGTCTAATTGAGTTGAATAACATGAAGAATCTTTGCACTTTGCACGTGTCTATTCTCGATCCAAGTGTGGTCCCTGAGGATCTAAATGTCGAGAAATTAACGAAGTACAAAATCCAGATAGGTGATGCGCAGGGCTGGCCAATTCACAAAGGATCAAGCACATTACAGTTTAAGTTGGATCCAAGAAGTGATATTCTTCAGAAAGGATGCATACAAACTTTACTAGGCAAAACCGACGATCTATTTTTAGATGGATCAAATAGAATTGAGCAAAGTATTTGCGTGTTATCTCAAGAAGGCTTTCCAAAATTAAAGCGTCTACATGTGAAGAATAGTCCCTCAGTCCATTACATCCTCCAATCACCATCCCTTACAGATTTTAAGACGTTGGAGTCATTAATTCTTGATAATTTCATCAACTTGGAGAAGATATGCAACAACCATATCTCCTCTAACTCCTTCAGTGCATTAAAAATAGTACGAGTTGAAAGTTGCGACAAGATGGAAGTTTTGTTTCCTCTTTCATTATTGAGAGAACTTCCACAGCTTGAAGAGATCCGAGCTATCAAGTGCCACTTAATGCGGGAGATTGTAGAAGTTGATGATTGTGGCAAAGTTGAATTGCATAGTTTGCGTGTATTGGAATTGTGTGACTTGCCAAATATCAAGAACTTTTTGACCCCTGGGACGGCTTCTTTGAGTAGTGCATCGAAAGACCAAGTTGGCACTCAAGTTGCTTTCTTCAACGGGCAGCAAGTAACTTTCTATCAAAAGAATCTACTATTTATTAATTTTTTGTTGATTTGCTAATTATATGTAACGTAGATTTTAAATCTTATTCTTTATTTTTTTCAGTTCATTTCCTTCTCAATCACCTCGTCCAATCATGCCTTCCCTATAATAGTTAAAGCAATCTTCTATTTCTCATCATTGTGTAGAAGTCCAACTAATAGATTGGAATCCATGTAAATTTAGTTTGGGATAGGATCTGAGTTATTTTCAACTTACATGCTGCAAGTATACCTATACTAATAGGGTTTTACAGAGCAACATTGAAGGGAATTTTGGCATTAGAATAATTCCACAATAATGTCATTTCATAATCTTGTAAAATGAATTCCCTAAACTTAGTTATCTAACTTTGTTATTATCTATAAAAGAGAATATCTAGGCAACTTAGGTAAAATTCAATACAAAAAATGAGCAAGGGGATTGGGTTTTCAAATAGTAGCAACGATGCTAACCTAATTGATGCACGTCATTTTCATATTGTGTATTTCAATAAGCACTTAGTCATTGCATAGATCCTATTAATATAAAAGTACACAATTTCATGCGTGTTCATATATTTGTAAGCACTTTGGGCATAACAAACATAAATATTCAACTTGTGCTAATATCTCGTAGTCGTAGGCTTTAGTTTAGCAAAAACTACATGAAATCCCCCATGAAGATTTTAAGTAGTACACATTTACTTCCAAAATTTGGTTATATAAATTATGGCATATGGAGCATAGCTATGTGATGTTATCATCCAGTGGTCCTTTTAAATAGCTGATTGGGGATGCTATTTGCAAAAAGAAATAAAAAATTTAGCCTTTCCTACGATTCTTTTATATGCTTGGGATATATCTGAAAGCCAACCAGATGTTTAGCTCTTTTCATGAAGAACCGTATTATTAGTAATTATTGTCTTAATCTCTGTTAAGATCATTGCGTCTTTTTCCTCATTTTTCTTTATTTATTTTGGAAATTTTCAACCCATTTTGGTGCATGGACGCATGGACGGCCAACGCGTATCATCTTGCTTTTCTTCTTTTTTGCCCCCCACCCCCACTCCCTTCTCTCTCTTTCTCCATCCGAAAGTCGTTCAATGAGAGGGCCGAGAACCAGATCTGCTTTTCCCCACCGTCCATCCGCCACCACCATGACCGGCCACAACTCATTCTCTCTCTATCCATCAACCGACAAGCTCGACGCTAGCACGAGCCTTGGTCACGTCTTCCTGAGGTTGATCCTTCGTTGACGTGAAGAGAGAAAGAACAATAATTTGGTAAAAAGCAAAAAAATAAAGAGAAAATAATGAGCCACGTGTCTAACTATTGGTGCGATCCGTAGACGATAGGTGTCAGGATTGTAGCATATGATCCGCATCCAGGTAGTTAGAATTAAGAATAGAAGGTACTAAGCCGAACTACCAATTCCTACCATTTGTGAGAAGACACAAAGTATAGGATAATTATTAAAGACAACCTCTTCATGTCATGTCATTAGATAAAAATACAGTAATTTATTGGATCTTAATTGGATAAATTATAATGCTTCACCCATAAATTGATTGGGTCTGGATAAGTCCAAGCAGGCTAAGGTGGCTGGCCTTGGCGTCAAAAGAAGTTACTTGCAGTAACTTAACTTTTAGGACAGTAATTTTCTCTTGTGAAGTAGTAAATTACTTTTTGAAATTGTTTAGTTTCCTTTGGCAGGTAGTAAATTAGACATACCTTCTGTAATTAAGGTCTTATAGCATAGTAATTTCCTTCTTGTGATTGCAGTCTCTCCTTGTTGATCACTTATTGCAACGAGATATTCTCCTTTGTTAGCAAATTACCAATATCTTTCGTAATCATGGTCATTTTATAGTTTCTTTATTTATTTTTCTCGGTAGTAATCTTCATTGTGAGATAGTACAATACTTTCTAGCAATCATCCGATTAAATGAGTAATGTATCGTCAAAGTAGTAACACAACCCAAGAGGGAGCACTTTAACTTATGGGAAGTAATTGACATTGAATGTACTTCCTTTTGCTTTATGGATCAATAATTTTCGTAGTCATTAGCAAATTGAATGAATGCTATTTCTTTATGACTGCAGTTTCCTTATTGTTAACAAATTGTTAACAAAATCTAATAGTAATACCATCCACGAATATACTATAAAAAAAAAAATAAAGTTCATTAGTTGTTTTTGGGGTCATGAAATACCTTTTCGGATTGTCAATTAGCTTTTGTTTATCATAGATATTTGTAAATGCAAAAATTATTCTAATAAATTTTCCTCCGCAACCATTAGTAATAACCTGTTATAGCACGTAATTTTCTCGCCTACTCTTTGTAAATGGAAATGCTATTGCTAATGGGTCTGTCCATCAGGTTTCAATCCCATCTTTGGAGTCCTTGACAATGGCTAGACTTCCCAATCTGGAAGATATATGGGCTGATGAATCCCCATTGGGGCTGAGTAATCTCCAATTTTTTAAGGTGTCTTCGTGCAAATCTCTCTCAAAGATTATCGATTCTAGGTCACTAGTAAAACTACATAAGTTACACACTTTAACGGTAGAAACTTGCGTTTCGGTGCAAGAAATTTTTTACCTTGACAGAATAGGCACCAACGCAAATATTGAGACTCTCTCGAGCTAAACACCATCTATGTAAGGGATTTACCAAGCTTGAGGCGCATATGGAACAAGAATCCTTGTGGAAATTTGAAGAAATTACTGGTGGATGGCTGTAACAACCTCGGATTTCTATTTTTCCCATCCATGGTTCAATCTCTTGCACAATTGAGAGAACTAAAGGTATGGGATTGCAAGAAGATGGAGGCGATCATTATGGAGGAAGAAGGGTTGAGAGTAGAAACATTAGAAACTCTAGTATTCCCTATGTTAACCAAATTATCTGTTGGAAATTTGGAAAGTTTGACGTGCTTCTCTAACAGAAAGTGTAAGATTGAATTTTTTTTTTTTTTTTTTTTTTTTTTTTTTTTTTTTTTTTTTTTTTTTTTGGGTTTCATCATTGAAGACCTTAGATTAATTCATCCTTGCAATGCAAAAAATGACATTCTTTTTATCTAATGAAAAATTGATGATAGGTACACTAGAAGCTAGGGGGTGAGGACGCGTCAAATCGCGCTCTACTGTTCTCTTCAATCAAGAGGTATGTGATTAATACTATGTCAAAATCTTAAATATTACAAAATCTGATGGAGTAAAATGCTAGGCATCAATTTTATGTGTTATATAGCACTTTAGAAGTTTGCCTGTTGTGCATTTCAAGTTGCTACATGCCACAACAAATAATTGGCAAGTTTCAATTCACACCAATAAGAGTTGGATCAATCACATCAAATTATTAAGAAATTAGAAAAAGGATATATGCATATAAGTAATTATTATGACAGCCATCTATTTAATTAAAATTAAGAAATAATACTTACACTGGAGACAAAGCATAATTGCCAAAGCCTCCCTTTGGTTAAAATTAATTGCATTCTGCATAATCACCGTACCGTGAAATCTAGATAAGTCAAAGTAGAGTTACTATTCAAATTGTGATTTAAAATTGAAATGAAAAAAATTTAAAGTAGAGTCATTATATATACAAAAGTTGGATAATCAATCTTCAATGAGCTCAATTGTTAACTTTCAAAATTATGGGCTAACTATATAGTAAAATATATTGTAATATAGTCATTGAACTTTTATTTGATCACCTAAGGCCATAAATTTTCATTTCTTTATAATTTATGCACTTTGACAAAAAATCCAAAATTTTCCAGCGAACTATCGATGTGGCAGACACATGGCTAATTTTCTAAATGTGCTACTGTTTCCACTTCATCACCGAATCAACACCTTACTGGAAAATCTACATAAATATTTAATACAGAGTATTCTTCATTAATATCCTTAATAATCATCACTTAAACTTTTAATTTGCAAGATGATCGTTCTCCTTTTCTTGTACTTTCTACTCACCTTGCTTCCAACGAGATTTGCTCATTCTCACAGGTGGTTGCCTTGTTTGACGCCATTGGTTTTAATGAGTTTTAGCATTACAAAATGTAACTCTTCCTATTATATATTTCTTTTGATGATTTTTATAATTTTCTCTCAATATTACAATAATGTTATATTTGCTATATAAAATCACACTATGTGATGTAACAATGACAATTAGGAATTTTTAAATATCATCAAATCGCTATGTTTAATATGAGTTAAGAATTTAGCCTTTTTCTTGAAAAAGGTAAGTTCAAATGCAATGAGATACAATTTTATTAATTACTCGTGTTAAAAACATATTTTGATTTTACATAAATGAAAGATTCCACGTCTGCACAAACGCATGAGAATCCTACTAATTACCTAGTAATTGAAGAAAGAGGAATCATGCAAAGGAGTCTCTCAGCCTACTGCTTGGTGGGTGGACATATAGGTTATTGAGAGAAGTATTTTAAGTATTCTGAAGCTTCCACATTAGCATCTTTCTTCCAAATGTAACTAAATATAAGTACTTTCTATCAAAATAAAAATGAAAAATCTACTAGCTAGCAATTTATGTTCATTGGACAAAACTATATTTGTGTTAATTATGCTGCAAATTTATGTATATTATGTTCACATCAATACGTGTCATTTTCGAATTTGTTAGATAATCATTTACAAATATGTTAATATGTATCACAAATTGTCAGCCCTTTCATTTCTTATATTATATTATATTATATATATATATATATATATATATATAATTCTAATAGTTCTCGTGGAAATATACAATTACGTCAACGTTTTTGAATTTAAGGCGATCCGGGGAGGTTTCGTTCCGTTGCTCCACGAGCCTATGTGCCCGCACTCGTCTAGGTCGAATCCTGGGAATATCCGAGTAACTCACGAGCCACAGACGCAATCTCAGCCGTTGCGCCGCGCCGGCCCTAGCAAGCTTCGATGGCGCTAATCGACTAGTCAATGCTAGATGGCTCAAAACGTTGGTTTGAAACTTAGGTTGACGATGGTGGTAGAGCTTTGTGTGAGTTCTAGATGATGATCTATCAAATTCGATCAATCTACAAACTTTGATTCGTGCAAAGCATCCCTCATTTGAGGTAAAGCTTTCGCCCGTATCATTGTGTTGATCGAGCTGTCAATAATGAAACCAAGCGATCCATTGACAACCCAAAAACCATAATAACAATTTTCAATTTCATCAAATGTTCGTTAAGTTTCGCAATGCCACTATTTTAGTCAGCTTATCTAACTTCTTGAGTGGATGGTGGAAAGACGTTTCAATATAAAATGAAATAGAGAAGTCTACTGGCGGATCCACTTTGACTTAATTAAATGGGCCCTTCAATAGGATTGATATGATGCCTTTATTAGATATTTTAAATCTTTTTTTATGAGATATTTAGGGCTATTTTCGACAATTCGACTTAATTATTTTTATGAACTACAATATTGAGTTCTTTCAAGTCTAAAATGATATAAGAAATACTCTTTCATTTTGACCCAGGCAATCCCGTGTTTCATTGTTTTGTTTTAGCCTAACTTTTTAATTGCTTTAGAGTGGTATAAGATTGAATAGAAGTAATTGATATTGACTTTAACCGGAAGTGATGATGTCCTTGATATGTTTCACTTATATTTTAGAGATATTAAAGATTATAAATTGTAAATTATTCATATCACACATGTTTAATTTTAGCAAATTAGTAAAATCAATAGAAATCTAACAGGCTAACAAAGACAGTCTGGGAATTAATACACTAATTCGGAAGTTAAACTTGTCCAAAATGAAACATGAAACTACTTTTAGTAATATGAAAAAGGAAAGTTGCTAATATGGATAAATCATCCGTGATTACTTTATTGAAGTAGCATAGTTAACGTAGAGAAATTTCGGCCAAAAAAAAAATGTAGAGAAACAACACGACCAACTGCCAAAATTAAGGCCCGCCACTATTAAGGAATATCGTCTTTTTTTGTTTTCAAATATTTCATATTGCTTTTTGAACTATCCTTAAAAAATATGGGGAAACTAATATATGTCAAGACATAACTAGAAATGCTTTGTTCATCTTATTGTTTTGTGTGGCCTGTCCAATCTTCGGTATGAACTTTGTGAGATGACGTGTTCATATGATAAGACAACCACAATCAATAGACCAAGATTGTTAGGACCATCGCTTCTTCCATGTGTTTCCCTGCATCTCGTAATTTTTCTTTACCGCAATTAAGAAACTCATAATTTGATCTCAAGATTAGTGTGAGCAGCTACTTCTGAATTGCACCTTTTGATGGATAATTTGTCACCTTTTTAATATCAATCTCTGCATCGTTTTCTTTGTAGTGCTAACACTCTTCCTCAAGCAAGCTCTTTTACATGTAATGGAACTTTATGAACTTTTAATCTAACAAAATTAGTAATTTCGTGAGGGAATACTGTAGGTTGCATTTCCTAGCTTGGAGACATTACACATCGATGGCATGGATAACATTGAGATAATATGGGACAATGAAATTGCTGCGGAGTCTTTTCACAATTTAAAATCACTTCAGGTGCGAAGATGCAATAAGCTAGCGAACATTGTTCCTTCTTGCATTCTTGGACGGCTCAAGAGCCTGGAAAGTTTGGACATACTAGCATGTGGCTCGCTCAAAGTTGTTTTCAAACTTCAGCCATTGAATCCTCTAGATAGACATCCCATTACTCGTTTGCCGATAAAAAAGCTGGAGTTATATGGATTACCGAGCTCAAGTGTGTATGGGAGAAGGAACTCCACAGTCAAGTCAAATTCCAGTGTCTCCGTTTTTTACCGTTTACGGATGCAAGAACCTTGCCTTTCTATTTCCAACCTCAATAGCGCTATATTTAACCCAACTTGAGGAGTTGGAGATCAATGCATGTGGTATCGTGGAACTCATTGAGAAGGAAGAAGGACTAGTTCCTAGGTTTGTGTTCCCAAAGTTAACCTCCCTCAAGCTTGAGCATCTAACAAAATTGAAGTGCATCTACACCGGAAAACATGCTTCATATTGGCCAGCATTGAAGACCCTAAAGGTGTGTGGCTGTGACAAAGTGGAGATACTTGCATCGCACCTTGAGAATGAGATGCCACTTCTTAAACAGCCTCTTTTCACAGTAGAAAAGGTACGGCCCAAGATTATTATTATTTTTTGCTTCGATGGTGAAAATTTGAAATGATGATTAAGGTCACAACCTAGCATCTCATACACGTAGCTCTGTATACAAAGATATGAACTGTATGGCTCTCCATAAATCCATAGAAATATTAAATATGTTCTTCAAGTATTGATTGAACATTCTTGTCAATGTCCGATGAATCAAATGCATACTTGTCAGTCCCCCTTAAAAAATGTAGGAGCTAATTTTGATGGTTTAGCTCTCTCTTGAGTAAACACGTGACATGTGGTGTGATCTTACAATAGCAGAAGTGTATTATGATATTACTTAAGTTCATATATGAATACAAGTCAAATGTAAAAGATCAGCGATAATATTTATTTGCTGAGGGCACATTTTCTTCCTCTGAATCACATGAGACTCAGTATCTTAAAATGCACTTATTATGCGTGGAATGCAATGCTTATACCAGGATACAAACATTCTCTTTTTACTAAGCTGGATTTTGATTTGGTTATTTTCCCAGGGTGCATTCTCAAATCTACAAGAGTTAAAATTGGAATCATCCAAATGGATGGAGATATGGAATGGGAATTATCTTAATAAACTCTTCTGCAAGCTTAGAGTTCTTAAGCTTTATAATATCTCAAAGGAATCTGCAAAGTCCGCACGTCGTTTTTTTCAAAATCTGACCAACTTAGAAGAGCTAGTTGTATGCGAATTATATCTAGAAGAGCTTAGCATCAATGTCGAAGCCGTAGGAGGCCAAAGTCATGAGCTGAAAGTATTATTACCATTTTCAAGATATAATCAACATCTAAAGACTCTAAATGTGTCACATTGTGATGTATCAAATATGTTCACATCGACAATAGCAAGAAATTTGGTGGAACTCACAAAATTGAGGATAAGTAATTGCCACATGTTGATAGAAGTCATCACAGAGGAGGGAGGTAAAGAGGGGCATGTAGTGGCCTTCAAAAAATTGAAGTATATGGAGCTTGATGGATTGAAAGGGTTGAGATGTTTCAGCTCAGGTGGACACATTCTGATGTTTCCTCTCTTGGAAGATGTCACTGTTACTAGATGTCCGAACATGAAGTTCTTCTCTAAGGGACCAATAGAGGCACCAAAGTTGGAGAGAGTACAAGTATCAAAAGTGGAGTGGTTTTGGAAGGAAAACCTCAATACCACCATCCAAAGTACGTTTAAACAAATGGTATGCGTCACTTACCAAATTCTATGTAATTGGATGGTTTTGATCAACAATTGAGTAATTTCTTTTTGCTAACTAGAAGTTTACATTTAATGATGAATTTCTGACAGGGTATAATTGCTGGAGTAAAGTTTATGCGACTGTCTGAGTTCTCAAAGCTGATGGAAAAATGGCACAACAAACTTATTCCCATAAATTCATATTGGCACTTAAAATATCTGGTGGTGTATAAATGTCCATCGTTTGTTAACGCTATTCCATCCAGATTGATGCTTGTTTTAGGCAAAAAGAAAGGATTGCAAGTGTGTGATTGCAAGTCACTAAAAGAAATATCCAGTCTTGAAGGAATGGAGGCTATGAAAAGCACTCAGGTGCTGCCTCAGTTAAATTTTTTGTACTTGGTCAATTTACCAAAGTTGAGGCGACTATGGAACAAAAATCTTCAAGGAGAGCTACACTTCAATTCTCTAACATACCTGGTCCTTTATAATTGTAGCAACTTAAGACATGCTTTTGCTCCATCAATGGCTCAATGCCTTGCCAATCTTCAACAAATGGTAATAAAGGAGTGTGGTCGATGGAAGGAGTAATCACGGAGGAAGAAGGATAGGGAAGTGCCATGGAGAAGATTACATTCATGAATTTTAGTGAGATGGAGTTGGAATGCTTGCCCCATTTTACTAGTTTCCTCTTGGGAAAGAATTATATGTTGTATTGTCCTGGATTACAAAAGTTGATCCTTACCCATTGCTCCAACATGAGAAGTTTCACTTAGCAATATTTGATGGAGATTGATCATGATGCCCCTTCACTTTTCAATCCATAGGTCAGTTATTATTATTATTATTATTATTATTATTATTATTATTATTATTATTATTATTATTATTATTATTATTATTATTATTATTATTATTATTATTATTATTATTATTATTATTATTATTATTATTATTATTATTATTATTATTATTATTATTATTATTATTATTATTATTATTATTATTATTATTATTATTATTATTATTATTATTATTATTATTATTATTATTATTATTATTATTATTATTATTATTATTATTATTATTATTATTATTATTATTATTATTATTATTATTATTATTATTATTATTATTATTATTATTATTATTATTATTATTATTATTATTATTATTATTATTATTATTATTATTATTATTATTATTATTATTATTATTATTATTATTATTATTATTATTATTATTATTATTATTATTATTATTATTATTATTATTATTATTATTTTATAGAGGAAATGTTATGTTTTTGTTATTACAATGCTTTTGTTTTTTTGTTTTAGATTATCATCTTGTCAAATCAAAATACGAATATCTCAAGTTCCTAATTTGTGAATCAAACGTCGAAGCAAATGAAATCGTGAGATTCAAAAATAAACAAAAATTAGTCTTCTTGATAAAGATGCATAGCAGGTAGGAAACAATAACAAGTTTTCACTTACCTTTGGTACAAAAAGTGTAACACTCATAAATCCACTTAAGGTGTATGGCAACTTGCTAAACGGTAACAATTTATATTCTTTTGTTATGGGAATAGATTTAGAATAGAAATTCATTTGGTAAATTTTTTGTTCCTAGGAACAAATTTGTTCCCATTAATAGATTTGTAGTAGAATCCAGAAGTAAAAAAAAAGTTGATTCTTTGTTCCTAAGAACAATTCCAAAATCAAGTCAACCCATTTTTTCTCTTTTTTCTTCTTTCTTTTTGTTCTTCTTCCACCGCCATAGCTACCGGTCGCCGGTGACTAGTTCGGCGGGTCCGGCGACCTCGCTAGAGGCTTGCCTAGCCATCGGTGAGGTGGGCCTCCCTTGGGCCTCCTTGGGCCTCCCTCAACCATCGGTGAGTCTCGCACTGGCTAGGCGAGGCTCAACTAAGCCATGGTTGGGTGAGGCTCGACTAAGCCATGGTTGGGTGAGGCTCAACCTCGCCCGGTTTGCTAGCAAGGCTTAGCCAACGAGGTACAGCCTCACCGAGGGCTAGTGATGCTCCGACGAGATCGTCAACCCTCATCTGGCTGGTCGTAGGTCATCCGAGGTTGATGATCAACCAAAGCTTGAAGAAGAAGAAGAAGGGAAAAAAAAGTGATAAAATTATTAAACAATTAAAAGAAAATGGTTTGGATTTTGAGAACAGTGTCAAACTCAATTCTATTGCGGGAATAGAAATTTTTGACAATTACCAAACGCCTTAAAATGCTTAGAAATTGTTCCTGAGAGCAGAATAAAAAATAATTATTTCTGATCAGAAATTATTTCCGGGAACAGAATGGTTACCAAACATGCCATTAGTTTCCCCTATGCAATTTTATTCCAAGACCCCGATCTTCAATCTCCCCAACCTACGCAATCCTGCAATAGCCCCAATGTCGAGTTGGCACATCACGAACTGAACGAGATTTCTTTTAGGGATAATATATATATATATATATATATATATATATATATATATATATATATATATATTATAACGATTAGTCGTATTGTCACGCCTCAAACCTTGAGCGTGTGCCCATCCGTTGGTAGTCGATAAAAATCGCGACATCCCAGGACGCGTCGTCGACCCATTCATTTTAATACACATACGAAAGCAAAACAATACCCCTGACAACGATCAACACGAGATAAAAAAGCAGGAAATATATTCACAGCCAAAACACTTATATAAACACCCTGGTTTATATACAGCACTAGTCTATAAATAGAAGTCTACAAAAGACTGACTCTCGAAAGAAGCTGTCCCAAGATCTACTAGTCAGACATATTCGTCGATCCTTCAATCTCCACAAGCTCTGGGGGCTTTGGGTCCTCCACAGCACCATTAGGATGGTCAACTGCACTCTCACCTAGAGTGGCGTCTACTACCACAGCGGGTCTCAAAACCCTAGAGGGGACCTTCCCTGTGTCCATTGAATCCGTGGCGAAACCATGCTCTGAATCGATGAGGTACCATCTGAGGTAAGCCCTCATCGATCCAGACGGTGGTCACCACAAGTTCATAGACTCAGTGACCCCCGGGAATAGGGTAGTCAAAACTTCGTTCGGTAACCCTCATGGGCTGACCAAAACGTCCCGAAAGAACCGCCATCTAAGGACTTGAAAAGATTGAGCCCACAACGGGGTGAGACAATGTCTCGGCAAGTTCATCACCTAAACTCCAACTAAGAAGGAAATACGCCTAAAGGCAGTCTATGCACACAAGACAGATGACTTACCTTGCCTCAGTTCCTTCCTACATGTTAGCATAATTTATAAACTCAATCAATTCAATTCGATACACTCAATTGATTCAATTCGATTATTTCTCGCACAAGCATGAACTATCGATACACATTGGTCCTCTGGCGTAGCCAAGGATTACTGCTCACCCAAGCTGATATGAACTGTTGCTCGCACAAGCTGACAGATGGTTGCTCACACAAGCTGAGATATACTATTGCTCACACAAGTTGATACTGAGATCATTGCTCACACAAGCGATAGATTGTTGCTCACGCAAGCTAGCACACCAACTCACATTGGGGATGGTTCTACTTAACCATCACACGATCAATTTGAACTAGAAAAATTGATATTCATACCTTTAAAATCTCACGATTCGATATAGTCCTTAAAACCATTTTTCAGTGTCAAAACCCGACCCGGGATTTTTCTAAGTAAATATCAATATTTCACAATTTTGGAATAAATAACCAAAATCACAATTATCACTCAATTTACACAATTTAACATTCAATTGCATGAACTAAACACATCATTGCAATCAGCACGAAATTCCGGTCACCCCGGCTATCCCAGTATAAATTTCGAAAAATAATAAATAATTAAATAAATACCAAAAATAATTAAATAAATGCAATTAAATACCAAAAATACCAACTTAGGCTGAAAATGCTAAATTAACTGCATTTCATGAACCTAATCTATTAGGTGAGGCCGTTAAGGGATATAAATGCGACAGACTAGAGAATTCGATCAGAAATCAACCGCTTGACCATAATAATCGGCAAGGGTCAATACAACACTACTATAAATCGATTAGCGAACGGATATAAGCCGATTCGATGGAAGTACGTAGTCGAATTGCTGGTGGTTCCGCACGATTGCGATATTCGCATCGAACGGCAATAAACCGATTTTCTATCGATATTATATTCAAGATACGTAATTGAATCCTCGCAATTTTATGACAACCGAGGGTCATCTACAATTCGAAAATGCACAAACGTGGATAAAAAATTATTGACCACGGGTCAAACGTGCTAAAACCCTAAAAGCTACCCGGTAGATTAGGTCGCACTAAAGTCGCGTCTGATCGATTTTAACAACGAAATTTAATTCGGTTCAAGAATCAGATGTTCGAGCGTATCACGATTTATTTATTAGACGTCATCTCATCTTTCGGAAAATTTTTGATGAGATTGAAGTTTTGCAGAAAAACAATTTTCAGACAAAAAGAAAATGGAAAAGGAAATTTAGATGGGTAGAGAAAATATGATTTTTCTACCCCAAAAAGGGCTTAATTGTGAGAAATTAGGGGAAAAATGGTGATTGGATGAGCTTAGAACTTTGAAGACTTTTGAGGCATAGGTGATGATGATGTAGATATTTTCCTAAGTTTGTGATTGGTTGTTTCTTTGACTTCTTAGTTCTCTCTTTCCCATGTGCACGTTCACTCCCTTTCAGCCGACCATCTTCTTTTCCTTCCCTTCTTCTTTCTTTTCCCCCACATTCTCTCCTTCCCCACGTCTCTCTCCACCCCCTTGATTTTCCTTCCATCCCATTTCTCCTCTCCAACGTCCAGCTTCTTCTTCTTCATGGCTACTGCACTATCCAACATCCTTCTTTCCGCTACCACCACATCACCACATCACCACATCCCACCAGCCCACCGTCCAACTCTAGCACCGCTAGCCTCATCCCCTTCAGTCCACCTCACACCAGCCTTCTTCCACCAGCTCACCATCTTCACGCCTGCAGCCCCACCAACGCCAACACAGCTACAGCTTCATCACGCGCAAATCCTCACCGCCCGTCCCGACCAACAACAGCCTCACGCCACCACCTCCACTAAGACTAGCCCCCAAGCAGCCGAGCCAAGCCCCCCATTGACTGAGAGCTTGGGAGGTCCGCCACCACCGCCATTGAACTCCATTCGAGCCGTGGTTGTTTCGTGTTTTCATCACCGTCGCATCGCCATCACCACGAGCCCACCGCCGTCAAAAACTGTGAGTTAACTCCCTAATCGTTGATTAGGCCATTAAGTACGCTTAGGGGTGGTTAGATTAGTCTTGATGAGGATTAGTTTAGTTAATGCTAGATTAGTGTTAATTAAGCATGGTTAGGTTAATTAAGTTGGTTTAGTTTAATTAATCATAATTTACTTAATTTAATCTTTATTTATTTAATTAATCGCAATTAGCGTAATTAGTGACGGATTAGATATTACGTAGAATTTTACGCTTGTTCTCTTGGATGGAATTATGCGTAATTTTGATAGTTTGTATGTACAATACTATTTGGTTGGTTGCTTGATGGTAGATACCGATTATTAGTATAAAACTCGATTTTATGGGCAATTAAATAGAAAGATGCGAGGTGTCGGGTTTGGACACCAACTTTTATGTACTAGATAAAACCGTGGAGTTTTAAAATAGGAATGTACTAAATTTCACGGTTTGATTTCGAATATGTGACCACGCACGATTATACCGGGAATTTTAATAAGAAGAAAAATTGGCTAAGTTCATTATTTGAAAATGAAGCATTTGAACGCAAGGCATGGTGTTCTTGGCTAAATATGTTTTTGTGTGGTCACTTAATGGAACCCGTCACCGGACGAGAGTTGGGGGCGATGCCCGATTAAGTTCGGATGCCCCCAAGTCAACGGGATGCCAAGTCGTGGTTAAGGCCTAACCAATACTCCTTTATGGAATGCCGTCTAGGCAGGGGGTGCTAGCCGTTGCTGTGCCCGATGGGGCAGGACGATGCCAGATTACGCTGAATGACCATTAACTTTTGTGTCAGCCATGGCTGAGGAGTCGTAAGGCGCGCATGATAAAATTTCTACTTCTTTATTTCTCCATTTCTCTGTTCCTCATAACAGGTTTGGAATAGAAATTCGTTTGGTAACGCAATTTGATTTTTCTATTTCTGGAACAGATTTTTATTCCAGAAATAGATTTGAAGTAGAAATCGAAGCTAAAATTTTTAACTTGAAATCAATTTCTGGCGTAAATCAATTTCTGTTCCAAAATTTTTATCATGCGCACCTGTAATAATCGGAACACGTGTGTATGATTGTGCTGTATTGCGATTGATTATGGAGTAAAATTGTTAGGTATGGTATGGGACGTGCCATAATGGTTTTGTCCTATAATTGAGACCCCTGTGAATGTTTGGAGGGTGATAATTATGTGTTCTGGTTATTAATTATGCTTGTTATATTTATAATAGCATATGTGATGTGCTAACCTGCAAGGATGTGCCGAGACAATGTGAGTTTGTTTGTGGTACCTGTTTAGGTTGCCTCTGAGATGAATTTGTGTCCTAATCGAGGCTTAGGGTTTGACTCGCTGAGATTTTATCTCACCCCGTTGTGGTTAAACATTTTCAGGGCCGTAGCATGGAGATCTGCTGAGTGCGGATGTGGTGGGCACGAGATGCGACACCTTTTGGCTGGCCCTGCCGTTAGTGGAGTTTAGGTTAACCCTAGTCCCTGAAGGTTTTTGAAAAGGGTTGATAGGAAGTGGCCGTAGAAAGGCTTGTAAGTATTAAACTCCTTGGGTTAACCAGTTGATAAGGAAATCGTTGTTTTTGGGGAAATTGTTCCTAGTGTTTACTATTCCTATAGTTTGTTTGTTGACCGGGGGTTTATTTAATTTGCTTCCACATGTGTTGAATCGAAAGATAAAAAGAACATGTCGGCGATGCGTCCTGAAACGTCGCATTTTTAATCGACCACCGAGGGATGTTCGCGTGCTCGAGGTTCGAGGCGTGACAGTTCCCACCTAGGAACCATGAACCAGTGCACCTAGTCCTAAAACTGTACCAATATCCCTAGGAACCGCCCAAAACCAACCGGTTGTATGGTCCAAGCGGTTCTAGGTTTGGACGGTTCCTTTTGCTCACCCATACTCAAGACCTATCAATACAGTTTTGCAGCAAACGTGTCCAGTGGTTGGCCCACGTTCGTAAGAGGTATGTCAAACGAGGAAATGTTGTTGATGATGACTTATTAACAAGGCGAACAGTGTGTCTAACTCAGTGAGGGTTGACCAATTGTGATTATACGGTTTGGCCATTTTGATGCAATGACCAGGAAAAGTTCAAGTTCTGAAGAGTTACAAGATAGCTTTGTATTATTCTATGACCAATTAAAGTGTATGAAAAGAAGATTGATAACTTCAGATTTTGATTACATTCATGTGCGTCTCTTACAATTAATCCTTCATGGCCTTGTAGGAATGAAAAATAGTTGAACCGAAGTGAAATTTTATTGGACGAATGTGAATTCTCTACTCCACATATTCCTCTTGTGGGTGTGTCCACATACCCCAACCATTGATACAAGAATCATTTGTATACCTTGCCAGTTGATAATTGATTGATACACCAATAAAATTTCAAGGCAGAGGATCTCCATTCTCATTGGACATGTCAATAGTCTTTTTATCTCATGCTTCAAAGTAGAAACTCACCCCTCTAATCAAATAAAGAATGTTTTGACAAGATTCAACTCATTTCGACAAAATTCCTTCATTCTCATTTCCAGTATACTCAAACTTCCCTTTTAATCCTCTAACTCTTGGCCAAATCTTTATCCATTTGCATTCAAGTAACAAACATACAAAGTCACTTATTCAGAGTCTATTGAACCATTCAAAACAGAATTCTCTCAACCATAAACAATGTTCCTTGAAAACCACTATAGCTTAACGTTTCAAGATAAAACAAATAGCATATGAGCATCCGTAGTCTACCCAAGATCAGCACATATGAATCTGATATACAGAATCACCTACACAGATCTTAAGCAGAGAACAATATATATACATTTTACCTCGACATTGATCACCTCTGACCACCCCCAGATCAAAGCGATCAACATATCGACTCCAATCGTCAATATACATGATCACCACATCACCAAACCCACAGCGAATGAACAAGAAAGTTTGCGACAGTGAGAGGAACCAACTTTTGAACATATAATCATAAAAATTATTGAGCACTACATCCAATCCATGTCACACGTGTTTAGATTGTGCTCCAAACTATAAATAAGGCAGGAGGTCATGATCATAAAATCAACTTTGTGACGTATTCGGACGCTCAAAATGATTCATAACAAAGACTAACTTCTATTGTTCAGATTATCATAAGCTGAAGCAAAGAGGTAGTCAAAAGCTAACGTTGATTAGCGAAGACCGAGATTGGATCGAACTCATGTGTGATGGTTTTCGATTAAGAAATAGTGAATCGGGGATCATAATAACGCTACATCATTTAACTTCAACTAATAGAAGATATATTCTTACCTCGATGAGACTGATTTTTTAACTTCAACTAATCGAGATCAATAAAATTCCGAGGATTCTCCCTTCGACTGAAATGAAACTCACAAATCTGCTTTAGACACCTTCACTCTCCTAAATATGCTTCCGCCCTCTCATGCGCCAGCTTGCCATTCTACAAGGCTCTCGGATCAGCTGTCGTCACACGCCGTTGCTTGTCCATCGCTCATGGGCACAGCCTTTTTTTCGGTCACGGCCAAGACGCATCTTCTCTTCCTCGCGTCACAGGTGGGCGGGCATGCCAGAGAAAGAAAGGAAGACATAGGGTGGGCCCAGGATTTTCTCTCCTTTGGGGCTCAAATCGTGGGCTCAAAGAAATGATGAAAATTGGGCTTTTTGGGGCGAAAACTCATTTATCTATATATTTTTTTTTAATTGCTTTTTTATTTATCTATATATATATTTTTTTCATTTTCGTTCTCATCTTTTATTCTTTTTTTAGGATTTCTTTTGCTTTTTATATACATATATTTTTATATTTTTGTAAAATAAACAGATATCTAAAACGTCGACAAAAATTTGGGTGTCAATGGGCCCTTAACTTCATTTCTATCTCTTTGTCAATGCATAAGCAATCATCTACATGTCCCATCCAAATGATTCTCTCGTGATGGCATTTAGTAGAGATTACTATAAGTTATTGACACCTTAATTTTAATCCACGCATCAAAATAAATGATGAAAAGGAAGGGGATTTTTAAATTGGCTTGGTCCAATGCACCTTCAGCCCATGTCCAAATTCACTATTTTTCTCTTTGGGACGTTAGTTCAAACGCTCAAGGGGGAGCATTCTTTTTGGGGTGAGAAAACGATCTTTGTTGTAGAAGAGGATTCTTAGGCATTGAAAGTTTCTCTAAGCTTTAAAGTTGTGTCTGTCATGACCGAATGTAATAGCCAGTAGCATGAGTCTTGTGATATAGGAGATTGACTGTAATGTATATACATTCAATATTTGGTTATCTTTGTGTGATAAGCCCCGACTGTTAATGCATTGGTATGGTGATCCTTGATTTTGTTTTTGTGTATTTCTCGGGTGGTGATGAGGAAGGCGACAGGAAGAAGACGATGGGAGAAAGAAAAGTATTATTAGTTAGCAAATGGAAAATGAAGAAAATAGTTAGGTTTAATGAACTTCAGGCTTGAATAGGTTTAATGAGCTTGGGCTTAGCTTGGTTTAATAAATTTGGGTTTACTTCGGTTCTAGAAAATTTGGGTTTGCTTTGTCTAGGTGAATCTGGGCTGGGTTTGATCTTATATGAGTTTGCGCTTAATTCGACTTTGACAGATTGGGCTTCCATTACATTTGATTTTGAAAAGGCTGAGATAAGAGCCTGTGTTTGTCTTGGGCGAAGCCCGTGAGACCGGAGTTGGCCCATGTTTGGATCCGGCCCAAGTCAGTTAATAAATATCGAATTCTTGTGGAAGTAGCACATTGTTCCAAAATTCGAACTTTCATTTTATCATCAAATCATTTCCGAGGTCATTCAAATGAGACCTCGAAATGTCCACTAGTTTCCGTCATGAATAAAAATATATTGAAATAGTCACATTCACATATACATTACAATGCTGATTTTTTAAAATCATTTTTGATATACCAATTACGTATGTTTTTACATATTAATAAATAATCCTAGAGCCTCTAGTGGCACAATCAATACATATAATGATTCTTTTTGTCAAGAAGCAATCAGGTATATCAGTAATCACATTATTGTCCCATTATCTAATGATGATTTGCTCTTAAGATGAGATAGCTTTTGGGGAATGTACTTTTAATATGGGGGATAAGCACCACTAAAATAGACTAACTAAAGATGGAGTTAATTAACATTATGATTTCTGTGACCTTTAATTAATTAAAAACAACAATTTCTGTGATCATTAATATGGGGGTGGAATTAGTGTAGGCCATAACATAGCAATAATTACATGATTTCATCATCGAAAGGGTGGTGGGAATTCACGAAGCATTACTCATTGGTCACCTCATAATTTTCATAATACGAAAGGAACTCTACTTTTCATGTAATAATATCCAATAAGATTGCTTTAGAGATAAATTATTTGCCAATCACCGGCAAACTATCAAACCTTGGGAGCTAATTTCTCTTAGCAAATGCGGAGGATGTTGTGGAAGCAGAAGATCTAAAGTAACACGAAAATCAATTTCTCGAGCTTTGGATGGATTCAATTTCAAGAACAAGAGGCATTAGTATGCTTCAATTGAAAGCTCATGTGATTGCATTTGCAGCTCCTTGAAGCCCACCGTCTTTTGTCCTCGTCATAATTCCTTCAACATCATGGCTCGTCCTCATCGTCATTCCCGTCCTTGCAAGAGAGAAGACGGAGCTGTTGCCGAGCAGGAGACTCCTCCTCGCAGTAGCCCTCCATTCTTCATACTCTCCAACACGCTAAATTCGCTAGCTCGGTAGCTTTAATCAAATTAAGAGGCTCATGTAAGTCATCAATCTTAATTAACCAGCAAATCGAAAGCAATTTTTTAGGAAGCGACTCTCCTCCATCAATAGCTATTTTCAGTTGAGTCACTGTGCGATTGCGACTCCTTATAAGCTGATGGATCAATGCCTCTTCTGTCCCAGAAATTTCAAGCAAATTCCTCCTTCCCGGAAACTAATATCCGCTCATTTCATTGGCAAAACACGAAATCGCTACGTCCCAAGAGAAATCGTCCCTGCACGGCATGTGGCTAAGGGATGCAGAGACTTACCCGCCTCATGTATCCTTCAATCATCGTTTTCTCAGTGATGTTATTCCTCTGGGGCATATCGTCAAAGAGTCACCGCGCATTATCCATTAGACCACACATGGCATAAAGCCAAAGGATGAAGAAGGCTTACGAACGTGACAAGCAAAGCAGAGCAGGACAGACCATGGCAACTAGCTGAATGTCTTAACTCTCGACAATGAGTGGTAGTGATAGAGGTGAAATGTAGAGCTGGAACAGCGAATACCGAACTGAAGACGTGTCAGATCTCTCTCTCTCTCTCTCTCTCTCTCTCTCTCTCTCTCGCTCTCTCTCAGTGGCATTCCGTTAAACGTGTGATTACCACAATGAGGACGTAAGAACAGAGCAACCGCGGGATAGAGGTAAGACCTTTATGATCGGAGAAGAGATTCAAACTTCTCAATCAGAACAAATGGCGACGAGGATGCATCAATGGAGAAAACCCAGCAACGGAGCGTTGGCGCGATGACGAGATCGTCGCCAACGCCTGAGGCACCAAGTCACGCACAAGATTTTGCTACCGCCATCGCTTCGGAACATCTGGCAAGCTTCTCAGGCTCCACCTAATCCTGAAACTATTTGCTTTGCCTATTGCTTGAGTCCATTGAACTGCCAATAAAAGAAGATCAATGAAGGACTCCCGAGGATTTTGCGATGATGACGCTCGACAACTATGGAAATCCAGCGATGGAATCGCTCGACAGAGATACTCAGATGCGACCGAAACGGATCGAAGACAACCACGGGGCTGAAGGCGCGAAACTCCGCCACGGGAGAATCCCGGACGTCACCGTCCGAAGGTCGGATGATGCGACGGCGAGGAGGCGGAGATCCCCTCCGGCGAAACTCCAGTCATCGAAAACGGGCTAAACTAGGCTTATGTCTGGGCTGCGTTTGATGGGCCTAAAAGAGGAATTGAGTCTGCTAATTGTCTAGCGGGCTGAAGACACGAACTTGGGCTGATGTAATGGATCCAAATTGGTCTCTTTTCTTCTTCTTTTTTTTTTTTAGTCAATTTATTTAATATCTATTTTTCTTGAACTTTCCTGCTTTCTATTTTAATTCTTCATTTTTTATTCATTTAAACCAATGTTTTAATTTGTCATTAAAATTTAGGTTCCAACAACCCTTCTTATTTTTAAGAGTTTCTTTAATGTATTCCCACACTGTTAGAAGTTAGAAATTAACTATTTGATCAATAAAACTATTTTGAAATGCTTTCATGTTGCCTTAAAATATAGAGGAAAAATTTCCTAGGACTCACACCATGCCACCAAGTCATGGAATGGTGTTTCTTTGTAACTCGGTATTTATATGATAGACTTAGGTTTGAAATAGCCTATGTCTCATATAAACACAATCATTTTTCTAACTTAATTAAGTAAACTAGCCTCCACTCCTAACTTGATGCCTCCTTTAATATAAAAATCATCCATCCACACTAACAAGAAAGCAACATAATGACTATATATAACTAAGCATGTTGGCCGACTCTTTTTTTATTTTCTTTTTCAATACTTGATTGTCTAAAAGTCGATGTTCTTATCTTGATTGAGGTGGCCGACAACAGTGGTCTTTTTTATTTTTACATTGGATAATTTGGACCTAGTAGTGTGCTAAGTTAAGTTTTCCCCCAAAGAATTGACCGTGTTTAATTAAGTCCTTAACTAAGGTTAGGTGACCAAGCACCATGGTCCACACCCATGAAATCACTGATATTTTTATTTGATTTTTTTCAGTCCATAACATTTTGATTTTTCTCACTATATCCTTCATACATAAAGTGAGTGTCTTTTTATAATATTAATTAAATCAATAAAAATTGAAAATATAAATAAAATTATTAGAACTTAATCGATTTATGGAGCTTATAAGTTGTGCCACAGTCCTAGCATTCGCGCTCCTTGATGATCCAAAACAAAAATGTGGACTAAACGATGCCATTTCCCTCCAAAGGAGGAGGGGAGGGGTTACAAACGTGAACTTTATTTTTTAGTTAAATTTTGGATATTGATCAAGCCCATATTTCTTACACACTAATCAAAGGCTTGATAAGGATGGAAAAATATTAATGGGACTTATATAAACTCTCATATCCTAAGCAAGCCATCAGATGGTATCTCAAATAGAGATGTAAATATTGAATCATTTCAAAGCATGAGAAGACAATGTGTGTCACGCCCAATCCTCGGCACGCACACATCCATCTCACTTGGTCGATTTTATAATGTGATATCCCGGGATAATGTATCGCCGACCCTTTCTATTTTTAAGCACATGCGGAAGCAGTTAAAATCCCCAAACAATAAAACGATGTGATAGAAAAGTAGGGCCATATTTTTCATATTGAAATTTATAACCAAACTTTTGTACATGACATCAATTAGAGAACTTCATAACTATTCACATCAATTGGAGTTCACAAAAGAAGATGGAATCTCAATTACTTCGAGTTATACTCAAAATCTCTCTCGGTATTATCTTATTCTTCCAAAAAATCCTTCTACTCAGGTTTCACCTCCGAGTTCTCCTTCTCAGATTCCTCCTCAGCTACTCAACGGGTTCCTAAAATGTTTTTCCCCAAACTGGGATGAGATTACGTCTCAAGTTCTACCCCACTAAGCCTGATTAGTAAACCATTATACTAAAGGCTGCCTAAACACTCATGGGTCAAAGACATACCTTAGCATCGATCCCACCGTAAGTCGGTACAATTCACAATAGGCACTCAAGCAATCATATCACCGATCGAAGCATCGATCAAATCGACCTAGTCGATTTCATGCTAACAAGACCACTCACGGTCATTTCCATTCAATCAATCATTTCACAACAATCGGATCAATTCATTGGTCAATCGAACTAGTCGATTACATATCAAACGGACCATTCTAGGTCAATACTCTCGGGGCGTCAAGTTCGCCAAAGTGATTTATCCACTAGACAATTGCGTGCGTTCTTTAAAGCGCCGTTTTTGCCGGTGATATCCCAAATCACCGAACCACACATTCCTACCATGATATGTTCAATAGACAATTGCGTACGTTCTTTAAGGCGCCGATTTCGCCAATGATATCCCAAATCATCGAACCACGCATGTCTATAACCATGTACTCAATAGACAATTGTGTGCGTTCTTTAAAGCGCCGTTTTAGGCCAAGTGATATCCCAAATCACTGAACCACGCATGCCTATAACCATGTACTCAATAGACAATTGTGTGCGTTCTTTAAGGAGCGTTTTTAAGCTAGTGATGTCCCAATCACCGAACCACGTAAGTCCATACACACGTATGTCTGATTGGTTCAAATCCAGAGTATTTCCAATTCTCTCATAACTCCATCTACTGTACAACTCAATCAAAGCATTATAAATGCTAAACAAACATACTCGGCCATCTACCAATCAATCATTCAATCTCAATCAATTCCAAATCAATTTAGGGTAAATCCCTAAAATGTCACAATTTATTCAATTCCATACAACGTAGAGCTCAAATAAATAAACGAACTGCGACGGTCAGCACGAGATTTCGGTCGTCGGCCATCGAAATCTTAATTTCCGAAAAATAAATAATTAATTATTAAATATTAAAAATTTCGTTTAGCTCAAAATAAGGTCCAATTAAATAAACGGACTTCACCACGGTCATCAACATAATTTTCCGGTCACGGCCATCCCAGTTGAATTTTCAGGAAATAAATAAATAATTAATTAATTTCGAAAATTAAATAATTAATATTAAAATTCAATTTAGCTCAAAATAAAGCCCGATTAAATAAATGGACTTCACCACAGTCATCAAGATAATATTCCGATTCCGGACCATCTCCTTGAATTTTCGGAAAATAAATAATTATTTAATTTAATTCCGAAAATTAATATTTAAATGCCGAATCCTAAATCCCACTTAGGCCCGAATCGCCAAATTGAGGCCCGATTAGGGGTTGGAAAATTCGAGATACTTCAATAAATAGTAGACCACGTCTACTTGTTAATTGCGCAATCAATTTATTTAAATCGCATCACAATTGACTAATAATTGCTAATTTATTCTAATCTAACAATCTAAACATAATTAATTAAAACTAAACCAACCTTAAAGCATAATTAGCCAACTAATCCTGGATTAGTGAGATTACTCACCAAATCGCGCGCAAATCGGATTGGATCAATCCGACGGCGGCGGCGCGAGGAACGATTGTCCCCAAAGCACGGCTCGGGTTCGGGGCCGAAAAACGGCCCAAAACGGCCCACGAACAGCTGGATACCCACTCCGTGGGTTTGCTGGTTCGGCCGCAAAACAGCAAGAAAGAGAGAGGGTTGGGGGCGGCAAGAGGTCGGGAGAGCGGGTGGTGGCTTGGCGAGGCCGAGCGGTGGCCCACGGTGGCCGGAGGTGGCCGGATCGTGGCCGGTGCTGGCCAAGACGGAGCTGAACAGAGGCGGTTGGGAGCTGGACGGCGCACGGCGGGGATGGCAAACGCGAAGGGGCGGTGGCGGAGCGCGCGGCGTGCGCGGGTGGTGCGGACGGCGGCCCGACGGCGTGCGTCGAGCTGCTCTTGCGCGGCTTCTCCTTCTGCTCCTGGTTCGGTTCGCAGAAAAAAAGAAGAACGAAGAAGGAGAAGAAGAAGGTAACGTGGGGGAGGAGGCAAGAAGAGAGAGAAGAGATAAGGTTGAATGGTCAAAGGGAGAGAGAAAAAGAGAGAGTTGGCGTGGGGAGGGGTGTTTCGCACGAGGGGGAAAAGGAGAGAGGAGAGAGAGAGAGAGAAAAGAAAAAGAAAGAAAGAAAAGGAAAAAGGGAGGAGAGAAAAAGGTGCTTGCTTGGCCAAAAAGGAAAAGAATTGGGAAGAAATCTTTAAAGAAAAGAATTTCCTCAATTAAGAAATTATTATCCCAAATTCTTTTAAATTGGCGCCTAGATAACCAAGGAAAATCCAAATTAAAGCATTTGGTCTATCCCGACATTTTGCATCCAATTTCCATTTTTGAACTTCTCTCAATTAACTCTCGCAAAATCAATTGATGTCTCACTTATCAAATTGATTATTTTCCTCATCCAAGAATTCTCTCATGCTTCTCAATTTCACAATCTCCGGCTTCAACTGAACGAAAACGGCCATATTATCCAGTAAAAATTAAAACCCGAAAATCTAGATGTCACAATGTGATCTTATCATTTGCCGCGCCAAATAATTTTGTCTATCTCTTTTTTCTTTCCCTAACTGTCACAATGAAAGAATCTAATATCCGCCTACATTTATATTGCTTATATTATGTTTGTGTATATCTACACCACATTATCATTAAGATATGACAAATACGTGATTGGCTCTATTTAAGGATATTGCAATGGGCTTCCCATCAACATCAATCATATGCAAATCAATCATCAAATGAAGCAAAACCATACCATTTAACTAGGGTTTATCTTTACTTAAGAAATTCTATTGAATGCGAGAACACTTTCTCTTTATGATAACATAATCATTTTTTTGTCGAGTAAAATAATCATGTTCACTTAACATCATATCTTGCAATTATTGAACATCAATAATGTGATACTTAATCATTTTCGTTTTATTAAAGAACGATAAATGATGGAAAATAGACTTATCTTTACAATAAAATATTATGCTTACTAAACCCTAGGATTGATGCAATTGGTTGGGGAATTAAGGAATTCCAGCTTAAGAATTGGAGATTGCCGGTTAGGACTACACACATTGCATGCAAACTACTTTGGATTTGAGTCACCTACACAATCTGAAGGCTTGAGCTTAACCGATTCATTGGGCTTGCAGGATATTTCATAGGCTTGTTTGTAGACAGGTTTCCAAGCCTATGCCCCTAGATTATACACACACACACACACACACACAAAGATGCTTACTTTAGGAGAATTCTAATTTTATATCATTGTTATTTTAGTATGCATTTATTCCTCATAATCTAGATAGTTATTAAACAACAAACCCTTATCAACTTAATTACAAAGAGAATGTCACCCGTGACTTTAATTAGTATAACATCATTTCCGTTAGAAATTAGTCATAACCTTTGCAAATAGTCATAATAAATATATAGACTTAGGATTGATTTGACATTCTAGTGGAACAATTACGGTTGGTAAATAAAAAACTTCAAATTTTCCATTTTTCCCCTCAAAGGGATGATTTGAGGCACTATCTATTAACAAATATGTGAAAATTGAAAGATAATACATGAAAAGTCAACACGTATTTTCATCTAATTGTCCATATTAATTAGATATGATGGTCTAAGTTAGCCCAAGTCCAATATGTCAATAAGTAAAAAAATGTTCATAAAATTGGATCAATAACATCCGACCAAAAACATATATAAATCAATAACATGGCCAGTGAATCAATGTTTGTCCATTGGCAGTGTAGAAAAGGAGGGAAACTTATATTGCGTTTGGTAACATTTCTGTTCCGAGGAATAATTTTTTAACAAAAATAATTTTGTATTTATTTATTTATGATCCCGGGAACAATTTTTTTAGTATAAGAACGTGTTTGGTAACTGCATAAAATTTATATTTTCGGAATAGAAATACGTTTAGTAAACTTGTATAATTTTTTTATTTCTTTTAATTTTTTAATATTTTTACTATATTTTTCCTTTTTTCTTCTTTCTTCTTTTTTTTTTTCCTTGGTGGCTGGTTGAGGTCGGGCGAGCTCATCGGAGCCTTGCCAAGCCACCATGAGGGCCGGCAAGCTCGCCGGAGCCTCGCGCCGGCCGACGAGGCTCGGCCTTACCTTGGCTAGGTGAGCTCGAGCTCGCCTAGATCTGGCGAGGTCGAGCCTCGCCGGGCCACCGTTGGGTGACGTTGACTTGGCAGTGGCCCGGCGAGGTCAAGCCTCGCTGGGGGCCGGCGATGCACCGGCGAGGCGGCCATGGCCGGCGACTGGCCAAAAGGAAGAAGAAAGAAAGAAAAGAGAAGAAAAAAGAAGAGAGAGAAAATTTGTTTCTCAGAATTGTTCCCGGGAATAAGTAACAACTTTTTTTCTACTTTATGTTTTTATTCCAAATCTATTCCTGGAAACAAAAAAAAAAGATTTTTTATTCTCGGAAATAAAATTTTTACCAAACATGTTTATGTTCTTTTTTTGTTCCCCAAAACAAAAGAACAGGAATTTTTGTTCCGGGGAATAGAAACACATTTTAACAAACAAGGCCTTATTATGATTACATGAAAAATCAAATTATGACTTGCTAAGACATTAAGTTACATGAAAACCAAATTTCAAAAAATTTGACGAACAAAACATGACTGTTCTTCATATCAAAAAAGAAAAACTAGCTAGATTTCCCACCTAAATCATTATTTTTCTAAACGACACACTATTACTAAACCAATTTCTAGCATGTTTCAAAATAACAAAGAAAAGAAAGTTCTTGTCAGTGAAGGAGCACAACCAAATAAGGGGGGCATAATTCTAAACCTAAAACTCAAGTCACTCTATAATCAGCCTAAAGTGACACTTTGAGAACTCATTTCAAACAGCATAAATAAAGTCCTGATTAGCACCGCTCAAAATGGTGACTTTGAAAACAATGTCATCGCTATCAATTAGATCGAACACGCAGACATTTGTGTGCGTGGATGAGTTTCTCTCATGAATTGCGTTTGAAATCTTTTTGAAAACAATGTCATCGCTTTTACTTAAAAAGTGAAAGTTGCAACTGAAATTTAATTCGATTGGAGACTATGGGTGCGCATGATAAAATTTCTGAAACATAAATTGATTTCTAACCAGAAATTGATTTCTCAATTTCTATTTCAGAAACTGAGAAGCTAAAAATTTTAACTTCTGATTTCTTCTTCAAATCTATTTCTGGAATAGAAATCTATTTCAGAAATAGAGAAATCAGTTTGCGTTATCAAACGGATTTCTGTTCCAAACTTGTTCCGAAGAACAGAGAAACAGATAAATCAAGAAATAGAAATTTTATCATGCGCACCCTATGTGTCCTTAAAAAGTATTTGCATTGGATTGTTGGGAAGAGAATACTTACCTCATTAGATTAGCAGTAGATACAATTTTCAAGTTCTCCCGCTGCGCAAATTTCACGGAGCTTAGGTAATCTTGTCATGGAGCCATCACCATCCACAACCTCGCAAAGAGGACTGCCACAGGTTCCAATCCAGCTAACACAGCAAGGTCGACAGAAGCCTCTGCATGCCCAGCTCTTTTCAGGACACCACCCTCCCTGTACTTCAATGGGAAAACATGTCCCGGCCTCTCGAAATCTTCAGGCTTTGGAATCTCTAGATGCAAGAGCCAAAACTGTGGTTGCCCTGTCACGTGCTGATACGCCTGTAGTTGTCCCATGCTTTGCATCCTATAACAACATTGCTTAACTACCATCCATTACAAGGCAAGAGAAGAGATGATTAAAGAAAATAACTAAGCTGATCGAAGGCTATTAGGAAATCAATAATTCGAGAAAACAAAATAGTGCTGCTGAACTATGAAAGAAGGTGCATGTTATCTATCACTGCTTTCGAAAATTAATTATCTACTGACTGTGGACAAATAACAATCTGAAGTGTCTTTACTCTCTCCAAAGCAGAATAACAACAAATACACGCCATAAGAACAAGAAAGTTCAATTTTTTTTTCTACCTGAAGGAACCAGTAGCAGTCAATTATCTACAACTAAGTTTTGATAAAAAAAAAAAAATCAAGGATTGAAAAATAGATTAAGGGGAATAAAAGCACATACCGCGATCATGGTGAATGTACCTCTTTCTTCATTCTCCCTCGATGCACCATCCTAGGAAGTTGCAAGCGCTCCAAATCTTCCCTCTTTCATGCTCGCACAAAATCCCAAAGTGCCATACTTCAGGCGCTGCGAAATGCCATCTGTCCGTCCTCATCGCCGACCGCCACTCCAAATCCGTAATCCGAAGCGTCTTGCTCTCCGGAATCACCGCAGTCAGATCAGACGAAAGACCAATTCGCGAAGAAGGGTCGGCCTGAAGCAGCAGAATTGGAGGATTACGAGTTTCGGCAGCCTCGGCATGAAACAAGGCCGCTCGGGTCTTCGCCATGAAGGTCGAACACCCGACTTGGATTTGGGGCTTTTAGGATAAATTGTGGGGGCATTGTCAATTTGAGGGGAATCTTTTAGCAGAAATGCAAGTGTTTTGCAATCACGGCACCAAAGCTGCATGTTTACGCAGGTTAGAAGCCACAATCCAGGAAAATGGTTTCCCTCAGGGTACATATATTTTTTTCCCGAAATAATTCACGATATTATTAAAAGATTCCATAAAAGTTGGAGAGGACGGCCCACTCAAGAGGAAGGAGGAGTATTCGAACGTTGGGCCCAGGAGACAAATTGAAATTGGGCCGAAGATAGTTGCGCTTCCTCAATTAAAGCTTTGCACCTCCCACCTCACGTCTTCTTCAGCATTTACGTCGACCCGAGCTCCGGCAAATTCTCTCTCCTCGACTGAAAACGTTTCAAATCTCCGAGCAGGGCCATGGCTTCCGTATGAAACGCCGACAAAGCTGGAACCTTCGTAGCAAAGCCATCCGGTAGAGATCCCATCTCGTCGCGAAGAATCTCCGAAATAGCTCCAACTGTTTTACCTCGAAAAAATGCTCTGTCAAGACATTGATTTTCAAGGAACGCAGCTTCGGCGGGTTCCAATTCTTTGCCGATTGAGTCTTTTCTATGTAAAGTTTCAAACTTTGGCGATTCCATTTCCTGTGAAATTACTGAGCATTGGCCTTGCCAATTCAATTAGGGTTTTTGGATTTAGATGGTGGTCCCTTCACGGTGGAGGAAAGGACGTGGAATAGGTAGATCTAACCAAGAAACTATGTTGACAATAGCTTCCTGAATTGGTTCTTTAAGGGCTATATTCTGCAATCCTTAGAAATATCTTTCACTAAATAAAAAATTATTACGATCACGGAAAGGAATGCTCGTTTTCTTCTAAAATTAGTCGGTCTTTAGAGTAGCAGAATCGAAATCAGATTCTATATCGACAGATTCGGCATTACCGAGAAAAAAAACAATTTAATGGCCTAAAAATAAGTCATTTTGGGACTCAAGATCGACCATTCTGTTTAAGCCACGTTTCCTGAATTTAAAAAAGATAAAAACAAACGAACTTTAAGATTGATCGCCGTTGAAACCACCGTTGGAAACTTGCATACGTGGTGGCTGACGTGTCACTATATATCTATTCAGCAGGCTGACCAACCAGGCAAAAGAAAGACGTGTCGTCTTCTGCATTCTAAAAGCAAGCAGACACCATTAAATAGAAAGAGTAGACGACTTTTAAAAGCAGTACCAGAGGAGGGCGACAGCGGGGAAGCGAAACCAGGGGACAGGGCTTTGCATTTCAGTGGAGGAGGAGCTGCGAGCAAGTCGAATTTGAAGATTGGCAGCTGCGAGAAGACGCTTTGACCGATTGGAATTTCGACTTGGGGCTCTCTTTTTTTTTTTTTTTTTTTTTTTTCCATTGACAGTGCCCTGAATTTGAAATGGTTCGGGCTCTGAATTGTTAATTTGCGGGGAAGTTCGAAGAGATGAGGCTTCCTAACTGTTGCACTGTTTCCACTGGCTGAGTTATAAATGGATTCTCCATTTTTTGTTGGAACGTAATAATTTTCTCTTTTTTTTTTTGTATCAATTTCTCTCCTGATGGCGACGATTGAAAGTGTGAGTGAGGTTGATTTTCAATGGGGTTTTTAGTTTTTACCTCCATAGCCGATGGCAACAACTCAAAATGTCATATTGTGGGGATGCTTCAATTAACATAATTCAGATTTGCAAACAACCGAGAGGTTTTGCAATTGCAATATTAGGACCTAATGATTGCTTGTATATTATCATGATGAGCCGAAAAATCTAATATTTTGTCGATGCTTATGTTCTGTTTAATGGATGTCGGATCCTATTTGTTGTCAATTCATATTGTTAATCCTGCTATGAGATTCAGTAATTGCTTTTGATGCTTGGTTGTATGTTGCTTTGCGGAATGAAATTTTCGACTGGCTTGATCTCTGAAAGTTCTATTCACAACAATGAAGTTATATAGATATTGATGACATGAAAGGAGAAGTTGAAGCGGAAGATTCGATAGTGGGGAGAGAGAATGTGAATCTCGAGTCAATAACAAATCTTGAAGAGAAGATTAGTAAGTGCATGTCTGTCAATATCAAAAACGGAGGAGAGGAGACATTTGCATCGCTTGATGTGGTGTTGTTGGGTAGATTGGAAGTTCTTTGTAGGTGAAAACAATGGCAGCTTCTTCCTTTGTTTTGATGTCGGCGTCTACTAACGAAACTTCAATCCTTTTACTAATAAAACTCGATGAAACTCGATGCTTATTACTGTCTTATTTCGGTAACCGTTCCTCAACATCACATATGAAAGTACACAGTGTACCTCAAGGAATGTTAACTCCCCATGCGTACAGCACGTTGGCTCAAAAAATAGGCACACTCTGCCTCAAAAAGCAGAGACTATCTTATGCCATGTAACACCACTTTTCCATGTATATTGCCTAAAAAAAAAAAACATCCAAAGTATCTCATACTTTGCATATCTTTAGATACCCTGTTTAAATTGAGATGCAGATGCAAATATCATTCCTATTTCAAAAATAAGGTTCTCATTGCCACACCTTAGATTATACAAGGAGAACCTTTCTCAATTTTAACCCTCGTCAGCCTCACTATTTCTGGGAGTAACGGGTTCATCATCTCAGTTGTCACAGCTGCTATCTCCTCCTGTGGCATTAATCGGAAAAAGCAACGAAATCAAGCTCCATCATTTTTATTCTTTCCCTAAGATCCTTTCTATTTGGCCTAGCTACCTTATATTCCTCCTTATATGAAGAGTATTTCCTCTTGAGACGCAAGATTACTGCTTTCCCTCTGGTCTTCTACTCTATCCCCTTGTAAACAAATTTGTGATTTCATGTTTGGTTAGATCACACTAATAGTTAAGATTATGATGTAATGGCTGTTATGGTTATAACGTAACTAAGCTGTAAAACCTATTGCGCTGTTTGAAAGAGAGAGATAGGAGCAATGTAGATTGGTGATGCGTGACGTTGGCATGATGTGACAGTAACCGGAGGGAGTGAGCGGCGATGGTGGTGTGAAGGTTAGACAAGCGCAACGCACACAAAGAAGAGGCCGTGCATTTGCTGCGCCCATCAATTGGATTTAAGGGTCTAAGTTACTGCAATTCTGCCGGTAAGTACCTCATATTCATGTTGATTGAGACGAAAACCAAAAGTGTCGCTTTAGGCTGCTTGCAGGGCTTAATTCGTCAAATTATCTCTAACCCACCTACTTTAAATAGTAAGTCAATCGATGAAACATTCATGCTGGCGTCTTTACAATGATAAATTTTCTACTTTTCGAGTATATAGCCAAGATCAAACAATCTAGATGCCGTCCTGCACGTTAGCCAGTAAATTTGAATTGGAGAACCCATTTTTCGAGGTGGCGATGTGGTGAACTTATATTTGGAGAAGTATCGTAAGATCTTGGCCGTTAATTCACCACTGGACTATCTCAAATTCAACTATGAAGAAAGACTGAGTTAGCCTTCTGTATTTGTTAAGTTTTAATTTATTATCAGTACATAACCAAGTTGACAGTTATCCACGTCTAAATTGGCAGCTACTAAGCCAGAAGCCTTCATCTTGTGTGCTTCTCTCATAAGCACGTGCACGTGTAAATGATCCTGGTCTTCATCATACATGGCAGAGTGTTCCTCATGGATTCATCAACTAAGACATTATGGAAGACAAGACTCTCAGGTATCTGCACAGATCGTGGCCGGTGGAGTTCAGGCGCTATCGACATGTCCCCGTGGAGATTTTTTCTGCCGGAAGGGATTTTTTCTGCCGGCTGGTATCTATCTTCAAGAGAAACACGCTGTGAGTTGGAGACATCTGCATGTTTGAGCTCATTTGTCGTGGTTTTTCCATGTTCAAAGCCTCCATTTGCAGTGTTCAGTTCCAGAACTCATTTACGCCGACAGAGATGCACACCAAAAGTTTGTGCCTTTTGATGTATCAAATGAGAAGCGCAACACGTTTATGACATTCCTTCTCCGGGGAGTATCTCTCATGTTTGACGCTTCTTAAGGTTTCGCATGCATCATGGCTCCACTTCAACCTGCTCTTCAGGAAATAATTTGACGTAGTTTGGTTGTGGAAGAGGAATGATCCTGCTCGTCTCATCTATAGTTTGAAGAACATACGTAGACTTCAAATAATGCCATCCCATCCTTGGAGGAAGTCTTCAAACCACACCTTTGATTGGTGAGTTACAAATATGAAAATCATTCACATGTCAATTTACTTGAAATAAATGTGCAAGATATTTATATTTATAACTTATCAATTTAAAAACCGGCTAGAGGAAGTTTCCACCAACTAGAGATGGAGGATGTCTTGTAAACGGACTCTACCCTACACAAGTGCATGAAACGGTTACCGTAGAGAATCCCCAGTTCATGGGAATCGGATGACGGAGGCTAAATTTTGATTAAAAAGGATGACTTCATGTGCCCTCTTTAATATGTATCGACGTTTGGACTCTTTTCGTTTGTAGTACAGAATTTGTGCCTTTCTAGGATTTCATTAGACCTTATAAAAATAACAGTACACAATAAGTCAGAACATAAATATTATAAAGCTTTATCATATCGTCTGTAAGAATCTTCTTTAATAAGATTGCCTCTAGAACAGAGGCAAATTGCACAAACCACCTTTCTTCTCCTTCTTCTTCTCCTTCTTGAGTGACTCCTGGGACACTACTTTTATGGCTTGTGGTCACCGTCGCCGGAGGGAAGGTGGAGGTGTCGAGGCAGAGATGGTGACTGGTCCCCATCTTGAGTGTCCTCACTTCTTCAGGATCATTCTCTCCGACACCCTTGAATCCGGCAAGCTCGTAAGTTCCAAATTTTCGCAGTCTGCTTCTTGGGATTCAGCTCTCAAGTGTCGGCAGAGTTTCTCTCATGATTTATCTCAATCTGGAAAACTTTCTATGAAATAAACCTTTTGATTCCATATCAAAGCTATCAACATATCTATTCAGACATACATGATTACCACATCACCGATCCCACAACGAATGAACAAGAAATTTGTGACAGTGAGAGAAATCAACATGCAAACATATACTCTTAAAAATTATCGAGCACAACATCCAATCCATGTCACAAAGGTTTAGATTGTGCTCCAAATGTGATTGAGAATAAGGCAGGAGGTCATGACCATAAAATCAACTCTGTGATGTATTCGGACGCTCAAAAAGATTCATAACAAAGACTAACTTCTATTGTTCAGATTATCATAAGCTGAAGCAGATACTCAAAAGCTAACGCTGATTAGTGAATACCGAGATTGGATCGAACTCACGTATGATCAGCTGAAGGAATATTTTTTCCGTTATCCGCCCTCTCATGCGCCAGCTTGCCATTCTAGAAGGCTCTCGGATGAGCTGCCGTCTCATGTCGTTACTTGTCCATCGCTCACGGGCACAGCCTTTTTTCAATCATAGCTAAGACGCATCTTCTCTTCCTGGCGTCACAGGCAGGCGGGCATGCCAGAGAAGGAAAGGAAGACATAGGCTGGGCCTAGGATTTTCTCTCCTTTTGGGCTCAAATCGTGGGCTCAAAGAAATGATAAAAATTGGGCCGAAAGAGAAGAAGTTTAGTGGGGCCGAAAACTCATTGAAGGGGTGGGCCGGACACACCGGCCCATTCGACTCGGTTTTTTGTATATTTTTTCATTTTTTTCATTTTTTATTCTTTTTTTTTTTTTTGTGTACATATATTTTTATATTTTTGTAAAATAAACGGATACCTATAACGTCGACAAAAATTTGGGTGTCAACAAGCCATTAACTTCACTCGCATCTGTTTGTCAAGGCATAAGCAAGCATCTACATGCCCCATCCAAATGATTCTCTCGTGATTGAATTTAATAGAGATTACTTTAAGTTATTGGCACCTTAATTTTAATACACCCATCAAAATAAATGATGAAAAGGAAAGGGGATTTTTAAATCAGCTTGGTCCACTGCACCTTCAACCCACGTCCAAATTCACTATTTTTCTCTTTGGGAGAATGGTTCAAACGCTCAAGGGGGAGCATTCTTTTTGGGGTGAGAAATGATCTTTGTTGGAGAAGAGGATCCTTAGGCATTGAGGATTTCTCTAGGCTTTGAGGTCACATCTGTCATGACTGAAGGTAATAACCAATAGCATGGGTGACTGTCATGTATAAATGTTCGATATTTTGGTGATCTCTGAATGATAAGCCTTGACTATTGATGCGTTGGTATGGTGAGGTTTTATTTTGTTTTTGTGTATTTCTCGTGTGGTGGTGAGGAAGGCAATAGGAAGAAGACGATGGGAGAAATAAAAGTATTATTAGTTAGAAAATGGAAAATGAAGAAAAGAAATAATAAGATGAGCTTAATTAGGTTTAATAAACTTTGGGCTTGAATGGGTTTAATGAGCATGGGCTTAGCTTGGTTTAATAAATTTGTTCGGTTCTAGAAAATTTGGGTTTGTTTTGTCTAGGTGAATATGGGCTGAGTTTGATCTACATGAGTTTGGGCTTAACTCGATTTTGACAGATTGGGCTTCCTTTACATTTGATTATGAAAAGGCTGAGATAAGAGCCTGTGCTTGTCTTGGGCGAAGCCCGTAAGACCGGAGTTGGGCCATGTTTGGATCCGGCCCAGCCCATTTTGGATCCGGCCCAAGTGAGCCAATAAACATCGAATTTTTGGGGAAGTAAGTACATTGTTCCAAATTCGGACTTTCTTTTTATCATCCAATATTTTCCAAGGTCATTCAAATGAGACCTCGAAATGTCCACTAGTTTATGTCATGAATATATATATTGAAATAGTTGCATTCACATATACATTACAATGCTGATTTTTTTTTTTCATTTTTGATGTACCATAAGTATGTTTTTAGATATTAATAAGTAATCCTAAAGCCTCCGGTGGCACAATCAATACATATAATGATTCTCTTTGTCAAGAAGCAATTAGGTATATTAGTAATCATGTTATTGTCCCATTATCTAATGATGATTTGCTCTTAAGATTAGATAGCTTTTGGGGCATGTCCCGTTAAGATAAGATTGGGGATAAGCACCACTAAAATAGACCAACCAAGCATGGAGTTAATTAACAATATGATTCTAGTGACCTTTAATTAATTAATAACTATGATTTCAGCGATCATTAATATGGGGGTGGAATTAGTATGGGCCATAACAAGTGATAATTATATGGTTTCATTGTCGAAAGGGTGGTGGGAATTCACGAAGCATTACTCATTGGTCACCTCATAATTTTCATAATACGAAGGGAACTCTACTTTTCATGTCATAATATCCAATAAGAGTGCTTTAGAGATATATTAGTCGCCAATCAATGGCAAACTGTCAAACCTCGGGAGCTAATTTCTCTTAGCAAATGCAAAAGATGTTGTGGAAGCAGAAGATCTGGAGTAAAAAGAAATGCTTCATGAATTCCCATCCTCATCCTAGCCCTTGCCGGAGAGAAGACGAAGTTGTTGCCCAGCTAATTTCTCTTAGCAAATCTAGGGAGCTAATTTCTCTCATCCTCATCCTCATCCTCATCGCCGGAGAGATGACAAAGTCGTCGCCAAGCAGCAGACTCCTCCACGTAGTAGCCCTCCCTTTTTCATGCTCTCTGACATGCTAATTTGCCAATTCAGTAGCTTTAATCAAATTAAGAGGCTCATGTAAGTCATCCATCTTAGTTAACCAGCAATCGAGAGCAAAATTTTGAGAAGTGACTGTCCATTAGTAGCTATTTTTCGGTTAAGTCACTCTGCCATTGCCACTCCTTATAAGCTAACAGACCAATGGCTCTTCTGTCCAATTCCTGCTTCATGTGTTCGTCCCAGGAATTTCAAGCAAATGCATTCTTCCCAGAAACTAACATTTGCTCATTTCATCGGCAAAACACGAAATTGCCGCACTCCAAGAGAAATCATCCCTGCACGGCATGTAACTAATGGATCCAGAGACTTACCCGCCTCTCCCATCCTCATGTATCCTTCGATCATCATTTTCCCAGCGAAGCTATTCTCAGTGAGGCATATCGTCAAACAGTCGCCGTGCATTACCCATTTGACCGAACATGGCGTAAAGCCGAAGGAAGAAGAAGGCTTGCGAGCTTGATGGGCGCATTTTGAGAAACCAATTACCTTCTCTTGAAAAAGCACGCAGGAACAAAGCATAAGGAGGCTTTCATAACCGACCGCAAAGCAGGACAGAACATGGCGACTAGCCGAATGTCTAAATCTCGACGATGAGGGGTAGTGACAGAGGAGAAATCTAGAGATGGAGCAGCGAATGCCGAACTGAAGACTTGTCGGATCTCTCTCTCTCTCTCTCTCTCTCTCTCTCTCTCTCTCTCTCTCTCTCTCTCTCTCTGGCGTTTCGTCAAACGTGCGATTACCACAATGAGGACGTAAGAATAGAGCAACCGCCGGATAGAGGTAGGACCTTTGTGATCGGAGAAGAGATTCAAACTTCTCAATCAAAACAAATGGCGATGAGGATGCATCAATGGAGAAAACCCAGCAACGGAGCGTCGGCGCGATCATGAGATCGTCACAACGCCAGGCACCAAGTCACAACCGAGGACCGGAGGACGAAACGAGATTTCTCCTAATCCCGACACGTCGCCTCTGCAAACCTTATTGAACCGCCGCCTGATCTCGTCGATGCCAGTGGGAACTCCTTGCTTCGTCGATTGCTTGAATCCGCTGAACTGTAACAAAAGAAGATCAACGAAGGACTCCGAGGATTTCGCGATGATGGCGCTCGGCAACGAAGGAAATGCAGCAATGGAATGCTCGACAAAGACACTCAGATGCGACACGAAACGGACCGAAGTCGCAGTCCGCGGGGCTGAAGGCGCGATGTAGAGAGCTCCACCACGGGAGAGACACCGGAGATCACCGTCCGACGGTCGGAAGAAGGGACGCCGAGGCGGCGGAGATCCCCTCCGGCGAAACTCCAGTAGGCGAAAACGGGCTAACTACTAGGCTTATGTCTGGGGCTGCGTTTGATGGGGCTTAAAACAAGGAAATTGAGTCTGCTAAATTGTCTAGCGGGCTGAAGACAAGAACTTGGGCTGATGTAATGGATCCGAATTGGTCTCTTTCTCTTCTTCTTTTTTCTTTTTGTCAATTTATTTAATATCTATTTTTTCTTGAACTTTCCTGCTTTCTATTTTAATTCTTCATTTTCTATTCTTTTAAACCAATGCTTCATTTTTCGATTAAAATTCAGGTTCTAACAACCCTTCTTATTTTCAAGAGTTTCTTTAAATTTTCCCACACTGTTAGAAGTTAGAAATTAATTATTTGATCAATAAAGTATTTTGAGGGTGCTTTCGTGTTGCCCTAAAATATAGAGGAGAAATTTCCTGGGGCTGGGGCTCCACACCATGCCACCAAGTCATTGAATTGGTGTTTCTTTACAACTCAATATCTATATGAGAGACTTTGGTTTGAAATAGTCTCTATAAACATAATCATTTTTCTAACTTAATGACGTAAACTAGCCTCCACTACTAACTTGATGCCTCCTTTAATATAAAAATCATCCATCCATGTTAACAAGAAAGCAACAGAATGACTATATAACTAAGCATGTTGGCCGACTCTTTTATTTTCTAATGCTCGATTGTCTAAAAGTCGTCGTTCTTATCTTGATTGAGGTGGCCGACAGCGGTGGTCTTCTTTTATTTTTATATTGGATAATTTGGACTTGTAGTAGTGTGCTACCAAGTTTTCCCCTTTCCAAATAATTGACTAGTACTTAATGAAGTCCTTAACTAAGGTTAGGTTACCGAGCACCATGGTCCACACCCAAGGAACTCACTGGTATTTTTATTTGATTATTGTTCTGTCTATAGCATTTTGATTTTTCTCACTATATCCCTTCTACATAAAGTGAGTGTCTTTCTCTAATATTAATTAAATCAATGAAAATTGAAAATATAAATAAAATTATTAGAACTTAATCGATTTATGGAGCTTATAAGTTGTGCCATAGGTCCTAGCATTCGCGCTCCTTGATGATCCAAAACAAAAATGTGGACTAAAAGACGCCATTTCCCTCCAAAGGGGGAGGGGGAGGGGTTACAAACGTGAACTTTATTTTTTAGTTAAATTTTGGATATTGATCAAGCCCATATTCCTAAAACACTATTCAAAGGCTTGACAAGGATGGAAAAATATTAATGGGACATAAATAAACTCTCATAGTCTAAGCAAGCCATAAGATGTTATCTCAAATAGAGATGTAAATATTGAATCATTCCAAAGCATGAGAAGACAATGTAATATTATCATTTGTCGTGCTAGATAATTTTGTCCGTCTCTTTTTTCTTTCCCTAACCTGTCATAATGAAAGAATAATCTAATATATGCCTACATTTATATTGCTTATGTTATGTTTGTGCATATTTGCACCGCACTATCATTAAGATATAACAAATATGTGATTGGCTTTATTTAATGATATTGCAATGGGCTTTCCATCCACATCAATCATATGCAAATCAATCATCAAAGGAAGCAAAACCATACCATTTAACTGGGGTTTATCTTTACTTAAGAAATTCTATTGAATGCGATGTACACTTATTTTTTATGATAAAATAATCATTTTTTTTGTCAGAATAAAATAATCATGTTCACTTAGCATTATATCTTGCAATTATTGAACATCAATAATGTGATACTTAATCATTTTCGTTTTATTAAAGAATGATAAATGATGGAAAATATACTTATCTTTACAATAAAATATTATGCTTATTGAACCCTAGGATTGACACGGTTGGTTGGAGAATTAAGGAATTCCAACTTAAGAATAGGAGATTTCCAGTTAGGACCACACACATTGCGTGCAAACTATTTTGGATTTGAGTCATCTACACAACCCGAAGGCTTCAGGTTAACCGATTCATTGGGCTTGCAAGATATTTTATAGGCTTGTTTGTAGACAGGTTTCCAAGACTATGCCCCTAGATTATACACACACAAAAAAAGAAAAAGAAAAAAAGAAGATGCTTACTTTAGGAGAATCCTAATTTTATATCATAGTTATTTTAGTATGCACTTATTCCTCATAATCTAGGTAGTTATTTAACAACAAACCCTTATCAACTTAATTACAAAGAGAATGTCACCCATGACTTTAATTAGTATAACATCTTTTTTGTTAGAAACTAGTCATAACCTTTAATAAATATACAGACTTATGATTGATTTGACATTCTAGTTGAACAATTACGGTTGGTAAATAACAACTTCAAATTTTCCTTCTGAACTGAGTTTGTTTTTCCCCTCAAAAGGTTGATATCAAGCACTATCTATTAACAAATCTATGAAAATTGAAAGATAATACATGAAAAGTCAACACGTATTTTCATCTAATTGTCAATATTAATTAGATATGATGGTTTAACTTAGCCCAAGTCCAATATGTCAATAAATAGAAAAATGTTCATAAAATTGGATCAATAACATCTGACCAAAAAAATATATAAATCAATAACATGGCCAGTGAATCAATGTTTGTCCCTTGGCGGTGCAGAAAAGGAGGGAGACTTAAATAATGTTAAATTATGATTACATGAAAAATCAAATTATGACTTGCTAAAACATTAAGTTACATGAAAACCAAAATTCAAAAAATTTGACAGACAAAATATGACTGCTCGTCATATCAAAAAAGACAAATTAGCTAGATTTCCCGCCTAAATCATTATTTTACCAATCGACACACTATTATTAAACCAATTTCTAGCATGTTTCAAAATAACAGGGAAAAGAAAGTTCTTTTCAGTGAAGGAGCACAACCAAACAAGGGGGCATAATTGTAAACCCAAAACTCAAGTCACTCTATAATCAACCTATCGTGACACTTTGAGTACTCATTTCAAACAGCATAAATAAAGTCCTGACCAGCACCACTCAAAATGGTGACTTTGAACACAATGTCATCGTGCGCGTGGATGAGTTTCTCTCATGAATGGTTGCCAACCAGGGACAGAGGCATAGCCTCTCTAACTTATCTATAGCTCCTAATGAGCTTCACTGACCATTATTTGTAACGAGCTTTACTGGCTATAATCTGTTGAAATACCTAAGAGTTGCCCTTTGCTTTTCTAGAACATGTTGCTTGATGAATCTACTTGGAATAGTTTGCACATGTTCACGTTGGAACAACCAAGATATGTAATTGCTTGAGTGAAGTGATAAATCCAAGGAAAAATTGGAGGGCAAGGAGCAAGACGGTATTGATTTGAGGTTGAGGAAATCCAAGGATAAGTCAATCCATTTGAAAGTGCTCGAGGATGAAAGAAATTGCTAGCTGACATCGTTTTCTAATACTTGTTGTTAATTTGTATTACTCTGGTAATCTATTGAATTATATTATGAACACTATATGGATAATTAAAATTATTCACCAAGTGGACATCAACAGCTATGCGATCATGGCATTCTAGGTGCTAGCAGTCATAATCGAACTCTAGGTATACTGGAGATGCTGCAGCCCCATGTCAAGCAGGTGGTCCAGCAGTAGCTTTTAATCGAGGCCCTCTCAAACATAAAAAGAAAGAAGAAAGAAAACTTTTGATATGAAGCTTGCGGCAGCATATATTTCGAATCGTTATGTCACGGGAGTATACTATTGTATTACTTGTCATAATTGTTACATTATATAGTTAAAGGTGTCGTGTCTAGGAAAATGGAAAAAAAAAAAAAAAATCTAAGAATCTTCGTAGTGGTTAGAAAACAAGAGATTGGTTATTTGCTGGTTTTGTCTCGTTTTGTTTTTGTCAATGTTGGATTGGAATAAGACAACCTAGGAGTCTTAATTTCAATGGAAAGCCGTTCTTCTTGGCACATTTGCTGGATGTTACCGCGAGTTTCGGTCGTGATTTTGATTTCGGTCTTTTATTCAGATAGGCCACGTCTAGGGATGGGTCCTTCTCTTCTCTAGGTTTGTCATCTTTTCGGCACTATGGATGAGAATGACTCATTTAAATAGCAAGGTTAGGTAATGGCATCTCATTATTGAAATGAGAAGTGCTTTGTCAAAGCGAAGATATAAAGGTCCAAGTTAAGCCCAAGATTAACATGTCAATAAGTAGAATTTTTTCCAAAATCGATGTTGAATATTCAAATCAATGACACGGCCACTATACGTTTTACAATTATTAAATCTGGACACCTTTTTAAAAATGAGGCGTCAATCTTTTTCTTGTTCAACTAGCTTAATTATAGTATTTTTTATATATTTTTCATAGGCTTCTAGATAGATGGATGTCCATGTTTGTGCCCCTAGGCTACAAAAAAATGCTAACTTTACATAGTAAATATTTTTGTATGCACTTCTTCCTCATAAACTAGGTAGTTATTATGCAAAAGACCCTTATCTATTAAATTGCAATAAAGACAACACTTATAACTTTCATTGGTCATAGGATTTTCTTTTTTAGAAATTAGTCATAACCTTTTCAAATAGTCAGAATAAATATAAGGATTTAGCAATTATTTGACATTCTAATCAAACAACTATGGCAAAGTTTGAGAAAAGGATGAGGAAGCTATGGAGGCACCAAGTGTTCCAGTTGAGCAAGCCCGAGAAGAAGACGCGAAGTTTTGGGACAGTAAATGGCAGAGGAGGTGATGGAGTAGGAGTAAGTAATAAGTTGGGCATGAGATGTAAGTTTTGGAACGTTTTTCGGTTTATTGCGTTTTGTTTTCTACAAGAAATAAATCAGAATGCACTAATTAGAGGAGCCATGTGTTACCTTATCATGTTTTAAAGCCTCAAATTATTGCGATTTTGTGACTTGTGAAATGTCCACTTATAACGAGATTCACATAGCATAGTGGCTTTCGGCATAAGATGGAGCACTTTTTTCAAAATGATTGTCATGAAATAGAAATATGCGAGAGTGATTCCCAAAGATTCCACACGATATTCCATCATTTTGCCAACTTCTCGTTCTATTTGCTTACACTTATATTAAGTACCTTTTTTTGGCCTTTTGCTTTTCCTAAAAAAATTGAAAATGAAAAAAACTTAGGTTTGTAAATAAAGAAAAACCATATAACTCTCCTTCCCAATAACTATGCATTAAGAAAGTGTTAAAATTCAATTATTGGTAACTGCAATTTTTGAAAAGTAAATGTTAAAAATTAAAGAATCTAAACAGATCCAAGCATTTCAAAAAAAAAAAAGGGAAACTACAATCAGAACAAGAGACCATGAAACAGCGTTAGTCGGGTCTCATAATCGTTTCCCATATTAATTTTGTCATGTAAAGGGTAGCGGTATTCAATAAAGTAAACTACTTTAAAATGTTAATGAAGAATGGCAAGGATTAACTTCTTCAGAAGTTCTAATCTAACTTTCATAATTGAAATTACTTTTAACCTAACAATCATAATTGACATTCTAATCTAGTAATCAGCTTAATTGTAATGCTACTTCTATGCTTTCAATGGGATATAAAGGACCAACACAAGGAACGGATTTAGGACCTGTACCTAATCAATGTCTGTCCATTAGCCATAATCAAATTTTGTCCGCTAGTGGGGGAGGAAAGAAGGAAAGAACTTAGACATTGGTCCCCGTTGTTTTCATGATTGAGGCTACCGACAACGATCTTTCTTTATTTTTGCTTTTGGCTAGTGGAAGACTTCGAGTCTCCTCCCAAATTTTCAGCTTCCAAAGAAATTGATTGATGTTTAGTTAAAGCCTTAACTAAGGTTAGGTTGCAAATAGGAAAATCGAACGTGCACATTTTTTAAGCTAAATTTGCATATCGGTCACGTCTATATTTTTAACCCACTAACCAAAGGCTTGATAATCATGAAAACAAATAAACTCTTACTTAAAATAAACTAAGTAAGCCATCAGACAATGCCTCAATTAATGAAGAAATCCCATGAAATGTGAATATTGAATCATTCATCTTTGTACCATGTGAAGAACAAGTGACCTTACTAATTACTAGATTAGATAATTTTTCCCTTTGTCTCTTTGTAATTTTCTCTAACCTACAACAAATGAAATGAGCAATTTAATATTCGCATAAATTGATATCATTCATCTTACTTTTGTGTGCATCCGCACCTCACCATCAGTACAATAGAGCATATATACAATGGGCTCTATTTAAAAAAAAACATTGCAATGGAGTTTCCATCCGTGTAGATTCTATGCCAATTAATCATCAAGAGAGGGAAACTCATACCATTTAACTAGAGACAATCTTTTCCTGAGAAATTGTGCAACATGCATAGTACACTTATTCTTTAAAATAAAAAATTGATACTCACTTAACACATCTATCTTGCAGTTATTGCATATTGATAAAATGATAATTTTATGTTAACATTGTCATTTTCTTAAAAAATGATAAATGATCAAAATTTACCTACTTTTACGGGAAAAGTTATGCTTACTTAACCAAAGTAGTGGCATAGTTGGTTAGGGCATTGAAGGATTCCGAATTTTGGAACCAGCCATCGCCCATTTGGATCCCACATTGTTTTACGGTTTTAGAGCTACTAACGCATGCTAACTTCATGAGCTCAGTTTATAAGGTTTGCAGGATATATTATGAGCATTTAGGTAAATGAATTTCCATGTTTGCGCCATATATAAAAGGAATACATTTTCCGTAATTCTTTTAGATGCATTTACACCTCATAAACTAATTAGTTGTTATGTAAAAGGTCCTTATCAATTTAATTAGAAAGAGAACGTTCCTCTTAACTTTAATTAGTCAACACATTTTTTATTACTGACCAAAAAAAATATTTTTTTATTAAAAATTAGTCATAACCTTTTCAAATAGTCATAAACAACATATAGGATTCAATAAGTTATTTGACAGTCTAATCTAACAATTGTGGTTGCCAAAAAATTAGACAACTTCAGTTTTTTCTTAAAACTAAGTCATATATATATATTTTAAAGATTTTAGGCGCTTTTTATTGAAAAATCTGTGAAAATTTGAAAGCTAATACATAGAAAGTTAAGGGTAACGTCAATTGGAAATAAGGGTCTAAGTTAACCTAAATCTAATATGTCAATGAGGGGGACTGATCAAAATCTGGTAGGCAATGTATGAATCAATAATATGACAACCCAATCGATGTTTGTCCTTTAGCGGTGGAGGAAATGATGGAGACTTATCCAATGTTTGCCCATTAGCGTGGGTGGGCAGGAAAGGACGGAGACTAAACTATTGGTGATGGTAATTGGTCAATAAAACAAAATGCAGAATGTCATACTTGTCTATCAATTGTTCACAAGTCCATCATTCTTGTCTCGATAAAGGTGGCTGACAACGGTAGTTTTATATATATCTGCCACTAAGTTTTTAGCTTCTCAAGGAATAGATTGGCGTACGTTTAAGACCTTAACTAAGGTTAGATTACTAATCTCCACAATTCATACCCATCACCTCCTTCTTCCTTGTGATTTACGTCATTTTTAAGGTTCTATTTGATGGATTGCTGGTATTAAATCTCGGCTATTATAAAATCAAATTTACTAGCAAAAAGTTGCTTTGGACGTCCGCTTCGTTTGTTTTTATCTTTGGCCGGTGACAACTTGGAGTAATCTTCTTTGGTCTTACAATTTTCAATTTTACTATTTTAATCTTAAACATTTTAGTAATATTCTAATATAGTTTTTTCTATCCAATTTTGGCAAAAAAAAATGTTAATACGGAAGTCGAGTTAATACTAGTTATTTTACGTGCTATGGTGAACATGTGACATGAAAAAATTGTGGTAAAATAACTTAGCATCATAGATATTTCAAACTTTTTTATTTTATTTTTTTAAATTTTCATTTCTTTGCTTTTACTCGCTACTGTTTGTCTTCTTCCTTCTCATCTTCAGTGGCCCTGCCAGTTTTTTCGATCACTGCCACCGCAAGCTGCCACCGTCATCACCATGACTGCATTCAAGAACGTAAATTGTGGAGTGAATCTCGTTATAAGAATTTGTTTGAGGAGCGAGAGGGTACTCTCAACTGAGATTGACGGTTGGGGAGACCACCTGGCTTGATCTTGGCGTGCCGCTAGGCAAAGTCTTGCACCTCCAACTTATCCAATTAGTACTCATTACGTATGAGGTTTAATGACTACTATTGTTATCGCTAGACAAAACTACATGTCACAGGGTGTGACCTGTCTTTCTCCATTTGTACTTACCACACGTGCGAGGATTCAAGTCGAATCGTTTTGTTATTTGGACAGCTGGTCATTACATTTACGATTTTCTCGCAACAATTCAATTTGCTTATTAGCGGTGGAGGTTCCGTCGTGTTGGTGACCGGTCAATTAAAGAAATAATAAAATGTAGAAAATCATCCATTTTTGTTACCCTGATTGTCCATAAGTCCGCCATCCTATTATTGTCTTGATTAAGGCGACCAATAGCGGTCTTGTTCATTTTCAATTTTAGCTACCCAAGGTATTAATTGATATTTAGTAAAGGCCTTAGCTAAGGTTAGGTTACCGAGTTCTTTCATACTTAAATTGATTGCTCTTGGCTCCCCTTCCTTCATCCTTGTTAGTTGTTTGCACTCAAATCTCTCTGCCTTCTCATTTCTCATCATTCTTGCTCTGTTTCCCTCTTTCTTCTCCTCGGCAGAACCATTCTTCTTCCTCCTCTTCCTATTCAGTATCTGCTTCTCTTTTTTCATCATCCTCTCTCTCTATCTCCCTATTGTCTCGCCCCTTTCTTTTTTTTTCTTTTAAAAAAAAAATCAAAGAGAAATGTCGATTGATTCTGCTATTTCTATTGCGTGGGATGTCTTGAAGTGGGTAGTTGTTCCCAGGGGTGAGCATGATCCGGGTTGGGCCGACCCACCCCTTAACCCTAGGACCAACCCACATAGCACCAGTCCTCAATTTTTGAGACCAATGATCGACCCAGTGGATTTGGTCTAATTCCAAGGTTAACCCAGGACCAACCAATAATTTATTTATTATTTTTTGTACTCTCTGAAAAGGCAATCGAGGACTGGACTAACCCAATGGGTTGGGTCCGGTTCCAAAGTTAACCCAGGACCAACTGATAATTTTTTGTAGTCCCTAAAAAGGCGAGTGAGGACCGGACCAACCCTATGGGTTCAGTGACGAGCAAGGTTAGCTAAGAGAGGGGAGCGACAAGCGTCGAGTGGGGTGAGCGTCGAGCGTTGAGCAGGGAGCAATAAGCTAGGCGAGCATTGAGCGGCAAGCAACACAAATGACCCAAAGTGAGTGAGGCGAGTGTCAAGTGGCAAGCGGAAAAGTTATTTCTTTCAATTTTGGCAAATTAAATACTAAGGAGACAATTAAGATAGAAGAGAATGAGTACTAGAGGAGGATGTCGTGAGGAGCTATTTATGTCCTTTGAACGTCATGAGGACTCCTCACAAAAATATTTTCCTCCTTTGTAAATTATGGCTGTTGACACCGTAAAAAGATATTAAAAGATCTAAATTATTTTTAAAAAGTGTGAAATTACTTGAACTCCTCACTGATTAGCTATTTAATATTGTTGACGCCATTTATTTTAAAGCTTTATCTATATAAAAATATTATAAATAATATATGAAATATATAATATATATAGAATCAGGGTTGATCTGGGTTGGACCAATCCTAAGCTCTAAGAACCAAGGATCAACTCGCACAGTGCTAGTCTAGGAATCCCAGGACCAAGGACCAACCCGATCTCCCTAGGAACTATACCAGGACCGGTAGGGTTAGGCTAATCCATGATTGGTTTAGGGTTGATCTTAAATTGATGCTCACCCCTAGTCTTGTGTGGAGGGTTTGACAGATCCAACTCTATGCATAGGGTGACTATCGCGAGCAATTGAAAGCAAAATAGTGAGGCCAACTCAGGAAGAAAAATGAAGATTGAAATAGAGAGAAAGAAGCTTGTCAAACCCTCAGCTCCAACAGCTGACCACCTTCGCAAGTTGAAGATTTCTCTAATTGATCAGCTTCAGCCTCCAATTTATATTGGTATTATTTTCTTCTACTCATCCAAAACTGATGTACCCGACCCTTCATTCGTGCCTATCAGCGAAAGATTTCGTCTACTTGAGAAAGCTCTCGCAGAAACCCTAACCCTCTTTTACCCTCTTGCGGGCCGATATGTCGAAGAAAAGTGCTTGCTTGAATGTGGCGACCAAGGAGTGGAGCTCATGGAAGCCAAAGCTGATGGAACTCTTGATCAATTTCTCCATAGAGAAACTGACCCCGATGATGTCCTCGGTCATTTGGCAACTCAACCTTATCAGATGGACCAGATTGGGTCGCCTCTGGTGGTTGTCCAAATGACCAAATTCACTTGTGGTGGCATGGCGGTCGGCCTGTGTGTCTCGCACAGAATCGCCGACGTGCACACTATATCATCCTTCCTGAGCATGTGGGCGATGGCATGTCGTGGAAGCATTCAGAAGGCTATCCATCCGTGCTTCAATGTGTCATCCATTTTACCGCCAAGAGATTTGCCCAAGCTCGAGCCTCCTGCCAAACTAATGCTAGGTGCGAAATATGTCATGAAAAGATTCGTGTTCGACAACCAATCTATCTTGAAACTCAAAGCCATCGCAAAGAGCGGAGGCTTCAATTCCAAAAGGGAACCCTCTCGGGTGGAACTGGTCACAGCGCTCGTTTCCATTGCTCTCTTGAAAATTGCCAAGCTGAGAAATGGTCAATCCAAGCCGTTCCTCATTTCACACACGGTGAACTTGCGCGGAAGGACAGATCTCCTAAGGCACGATAATTTGGGCGGTAATGTCTACACAGTGGTGAACGGGAAGTCCAAAGCCGAGGTGACCGAGCTTGGGCTACATGGTCTGGTGGGTTTGGTGCGAAATGCGATAACAACCTTGCTTGCTAAATTACCAAATGCGATTGACGGGGAGGATTTGGGTGACATGGTGACGAACTTGGTGGGACAGTTTCAAGAGGAACTGCGAAAAGGAGACACCGATGTGCTCGCTTTCAGCAGCTGGTGTCGGTTTCCGCTGCACAAAGTTAATTTGGGTTGGGGTGAGCCTGAGTTGGTGAGTAGCTTATGCACTTCGTTTGACTCGGTCGTGTTGATGGATCACAAGAAAGGTGATGATAATGATGATGGAGTTGAGGCGTGGGTGAGCCTGACTGAAGAAGACATGGATCTTTTCGGTCAACAAGATGACATTTTAGAATATGCTTCCCATAAATAGACGGCACGATCCTATCATATAGTTTGTCCGCACGTGACCGGTGGACTATATAATTTCATGTATGCACATTGTAAGTCCACATGTAATGTGAAGGATGGACGAATAAACTTTTATCTGATTTATTTAGTTTTTCAGTGTAATAGCAGTATGTTGATTTGTAAGGTATATTAGGGAAATGAAAAAGAACTCGAGGCAAATCTCTCTTGCAAAAAGTTAGGAAAATTTGGATCTAATCAACTTTAGGTAACCCTGTTGTACTACTATATTGCCACTGGAATGAAAAGCTATAGAGGTTTGCTTGACTATATCTTGAATTATTTTCTTGCGGTTTGATCAGTGTGAATTACTTGTCCATCATCGTACCAACTTTTCGCACATCATACTTTCGGCCTGCGTTGGCACATATGTCGCATATGTTGGTTTCAATTTGCTGAGGTACTTTGATCGGAAGAATTCTACAAATTCAACTACTTGTTGCAGAATTTATAATTTCTACAAATCAACAAATCCAGTACGTATGGAAAGTCTTTCTTTGTAATTGTTCTTGATGTGCTGAACAAAACGAGGATAGTGAAACTGACTGGCTGCCGGCTTGGTAAGAATCAAGCGTCAATTCGGATACGTGATCTACTCCAAGAGGCACGCCCAAGATCTTCAGAAGGAAGTTGAGGAGCTTGCGCACGAGGTTGATAGGGTCCATGATGTCGCTGAAGAGGCCAGACACAATCTTCGGAATGCCTACAATCGCGTCACGGAGTGGCATGCAAGTGCTGAGAAGGCCTTGAAGGAGGCGCGAGACCTGTTGGGAGACTCCCAAGAGGCAAGCAAGACTTGCTGCTATGGGACTCTTCCTGATCCCAAGTGTCGCTATCAATTCAGCAGTAAGGCCAAGGACAAGATCGAGGTCATTCAGCGACTCACTCAAAAATGCATTGGATTCAAGGAATTGAACGACATCTGCTCCAGCAATCCTGCTCCGAGGAACGTTGCTGCTTTGACTCCGGCCAAGAGGGAGGGCAAAGATGTCGTCTAGTCGGCCACTGTGACGGCCTCCCCTTCTTTTGCCTCGACGTCGAAGAAGGTTAGGGACAATTGTGTCTTCGAATCTAGAGCTTCTATCATGCGGGACATCATGATGCTCTTGCCCAATGACAGCAATCGCGTGGTCTCGTTCAATTGGGTCACTAAGGCCGACGTGTCGGAAAATCCAGACATCACGAAGATTCAAGGAGAGATTGCGGACACCTAGGGCCTTACTGAGATAAAGAACAAAGAGACCGTCAGCAGGCGAGCAAAACTTCTGCACGGGAGGTTGAAAGACGAGGAGAGGGAGAAAAAGAAGGTTCTCATAATACTGGACAACCTGTGGAATGGGCTGGACTTGAAATCAGTGGGCATTCCTTGCGGACATGACAACAAAGTCATAGGATGCAAGTTGCTGCTGACGTCAAGATTTCAAGATGTTTTGCGAAGGGAAATGGTCTGTGACAGGGACTTCCACCTTGAAGAGCTGAAGGATGAAGAGGCAAAAAGATTGTTCGAGAGCACGGTGGGAGACAAAGTTCATGATGACCCATTCAAATCCTTGGTGGATGAAGCAATTCACAAATGTGCAGGTTTGCCTTTCCTAATTATTGCAATGGCAAATATTTTTAGAGACGCCGATTTTCCATAATGGAAGGATGTTTTGAGACAAATCGAGATGTCTACGAGCAAAGGAATCAGTGAGAGGATAAATGAGATGCTGCAGTTGAGTTATAATCATTTCAAAGGGGAGGAAGGCAAGGAGGTGAAGTCATTGTTACGACTTTGTGTTGTTTATGGTGTCTCTAAGCCCTCTCTTGAAAAGTTGGTGAGGTATGGAGCGGGTTCAAGGTTATTTCGAGAAGACAGTAGCATGGAAGAAGTTAGAGATAGATGAGCTCACTTGTCCAAACCCTAAAAGCCTCCTCTTTTTTGCTAAAAGATGATGATGTTGATGGTTTCAAGATACATGACTTGGTTCGGGGATTTGTTGCTTCGATGGCTTCAAGAGATGACCCTCTTCTTGTGTTGAAAGATAATAATGAGTCAGTGACAGAGTTGCTGAAGGACAAGTTCAAAAGTTGTACAGCGGTATGTTTTCCCTATGTTAACATGAAGGAGCTTCCCAAAGAGTTAGATTGCCCTAAAATGCGGATCGTTTTGTTAACATACAATAAATCTCTTAAGATCCCAGATTCATATTTCAATTCTACGAAAAAACTCATGGTCTTACATCTTTCTCATGTACATCTCACTCATCCTCAGATGGATGGCCAATCTGAAAGGACAATTCAGACTCTTGAAAACATGCTGAGAGCATGTGTAATAGACTTCAAAGGAAGCTGGGAAGATCAGCTTCATCTGGTGGAATTTACCTACAACAATAGTTATCAGCGGAGCATCAAGATGGCTCCATTTGAAGTGTTATATGGCAGGGCATGCAGAACTCCAATATGTTGGGATGAAGTTGGAGAAACGAAGATAACAGGCTTAGAGTTGGTTCAACAATCAGTAGATGTCATGTCAATAATCAGAGACAAATTAAAGACCGTGTAGAGCAAGCAGAAAAGTTATGCAGATAAGCGTCGAAAGTCTTTAAGATTCCAAGTTGGTGATCACGTTTTTCTGAAAGTGTCACCAATGAGGGGAACTTTGCGCTTTGGTAAGAAAGGCAAACTGAGTCCGAGGTACGTAGGTCCGTTTTTTATTCTTGAAAGAATCGGAAACCTAACATATTGTCTTGCGTTGCCACCAAGATTGGCATAAGTGCATGACGTCTTTCACGTGTCGATGTTAAGGAAGTACGAGCTTGACCTGACCCACATGCTCAATTTTGCAGAATTAGACGTGGATGATCGTGTGTCATATGTTGAAATCCCGATCCAAATTGTCGATCGTAAAGAGCAAGTTCTGCGTACAAAGACCATTCCGTTGGTCAAAGTGATTTTGCAACACCACGACACTAGAGGATCGACTTGGGAGACTGAAGAGTCAATGAGACTGTCGCGACCAAATTTTCGAGGTTTAGACCACCTAAGGTTTGGCTAATGGATTGTTAAGTCTAGACTTAACTCGGGTTCTCCCAAACCCATACCAATTCGCGACTTGGGTTCAAGTTCTTAACATGCAATTGATTTTCAATTAGGAGTCGCCACTAATCTATTTTTGGTGGGTCGATTAGAAACCCAAGTAAAGTAATGAGAGATTTACTTTACTCCTACGAACCAGAGATTTATGAATTCGGGGACTTGGTTACGCTAGATTTCTCTAATGCCCTTTCGGTACCTTTCTTTTTTATTTTGAAAAAAAAATATTTGGCAAGCAGCTTGAATTGATTTTAAATCTATTTCCCTAACATGTGAGGCGATCATGCAGGTGCACAAACCACCAATTTAACACCAAGTAAGGCAGTAAATAAATTGCAGGACTTATCTCATAGCAAGGAAAGCATCTGCAGTGTTAAATTAAAATCCACATCAACAACCCTAGATATGATTTCTACTTAACACGCAATTTCTTTTTTTTGCTTTCACTTATTTAATGAAAATCATGCAACATGCAATGCAATATTAACTAAAATGACATGCGACATTTATTAAATGACCTAATTTAATAACGGGCACACGATTTTTTATTTTCCTAAAAGAATGCGTTTTATCCTAAATAATGAAACTAATTTAACCTATGACATTTTTTGTATTTTTCAAGAAATTCAAAATCAGAAAAAATGTGGAGATTATCTAATTAAGATAAGATTCTATTCCATTTATATTAGGAATTAGGTTAAACCAAATCCTAATTTAAACTAAAATATTATCTTAAGTTAATAAATTCTAACCCTAGATGCGTCCATCTAAAAAAATGAAATCAATTTATTCTAAGGCATTTTTGGTATTTTCTCTTAAATTCGAAATTATAAAAATGCGAAAATTACCTACCTAAATTAAAATGCCATCTAATTTGTATTAGGAACGAAGTTAAGTCAGATCCTAATTTAAACTAGGATTTTACCATAACTTAGAAATCCTTAACTAAAATGCAATCTATCTAGAATTATCTAAACTTATAATAAAAAAAACAAACATGTAGAATTAAGCTATACGCAATTTTACTCTAAAATGCAATGACATGGAAATAATGCCTTAATTCTACATAAATTATGCATGATGATATTTTGTTGTTTTTCCTTTTTTTTTAAATTTCGAAATTAATAATTGCCAAGTAATTAAACATGCAATTTAAACTAGTGAAACATAAATCTAACATCCTAAATTTATGTTTTTGGTATTTTTATTTAAAAAAATTCGAAATAAAATCCCTATTCTAAATATGTGAGATTAGCAAGAGATATTCTAAAACTAACCTAATCCTAATTCAACTATTTTTTTTTGGATTTTTCCTTTTATAAAAATAAGATTGACTCAACCGGTAAATCAGATAAGATATAATCGATATCCACAAATTGGCGAACCATATCCCGCGCATGAGATCGGGTTGACCAATTTTAATTTTAAATCGTGAATCAAATCTCGGGCTTGAGATTGGATTGTCGATTTTTATAAGGAATTGCGAGTCGGATTTTGGGTGCGAAAATCGGACTGTCAATCCCTAGTTTGAGGGCACTTTCATGTTGGAATCTCAATCAAACATTTAAGAGGAACAATTCCATTAAACAAAACTAGATATAAAAAAAAATATAAAAAAGCTATAACTAGATAAGCAATAATAATAATAAAAATCTACCTAATTCCCTTTTCCTTTTTTTTGTTGTTTTTCTGTTTTCTTCTTCTTTTCCAGGCACCGTTCGTGGATCTCCAAGGGGAACCGGCAAGTCGGCTCGGCAAAGGAGGTTCCGGCCAAGGTGAACCGGCGGCGGCAACAACACAGGAGCGGAGCTAGGGAAGCTCGGGTCCGGACGGGCAGGGCTTTGGCGGGCCGGAGGGTGCGGTCGAGGTGGGTCGCGGACTACCGGCGTTGCAAAGGGGAGTTCGGAGTGACAGTGGCCAACGGTAGCGACGGCAGGCTTCGTGTGGCAAGGGAGGCCCAACTAACGCCGGTCACAACTGGAACAGGGAACGCCGAGTGCTGGGTCGTGAGCAAATCTCAAGCGCAGGCGTCGAGGAGCGGATGGAGCGGCGAGACCGGCGGCGCAACGGTGGCGAGGTGCGGTGGTGTCCGGCAAGGCGGTGACCGATCGGGATGCTGGCGGAGCGGCGGTGGACGTGGGAGTCTTCGCGGATGGGAGTTGCAGAGGGGCAGCAGGGCGCTGCACGAAGAAGGAGAAGAAGACCCCTTTTTTTTTTTCTTTTTCCTATTTGTCTTTTCTCTTTCTTCCTCTCTCTCACGTCGCTTTCACTCTCTTTTTTGTGTACTTTCTGCAGAAGCTTTTTTGTTTTCTTTTGACCTCTCAAAGATCCTACGGATGGCCCTCTCTCTCCCTTTCTTTTTCTAATTTTAAAAAGAAGTCCCCCGAAGCTCTTCGTACCCGGTTGCTTTTTATAGGGGGTAAAAGATAAACTTTCGATTTCCCCTTCAAATCTACATCCGCGATACATTTTCACCAACCGATCACTATTGATCAAAATATAAGATTACGATAAATATTCTTTCGAAATCCAAATCTCGCAAAGATAAATCGCAATATCGCAATATTTTTTCGCAAAATTCATCCCATACTGATAAGGATTCAAGATTAAGATGAGATTTTTTTTTTTAAAATCCAAATCTTGCAACGTCAAATCGCAATTTTTTTACCCATCTGCTCTATCTAAAAAAGATTCATATCTCAGAAAAATTTTAAAATATTATATTCCCATGAGATAATTTTTAATTATTAAGAAACGCGGCTTGGGCCAACTCCGCTTTCGCTTCGTGGGCCCGATCCATCTAATTCAAGCTCATCCGCCACCGGTCCAAAATATGCGAATAACAAAATAAATGCAATCTAAATCCATATGCTATACAATTAATAAAATTAACCCATAATTTCCTATGTACTAAATCGTCAAAATTTAAGTATCAACAGCCGCCCCTCTTTGAAGGTGAGCTCGTAGAGATTGCCTTCAAAGATCCATTGAAACCTAAATTTTGGTTATGCATATGCAATGGACAATTTTTTTTTTTTTTTGATGCAACTTATATGATGCATGGAAATGCTAATGCAAACGATAAAGGAACTTACTTGGAGTAACTTACCTTCAAAGAGGGTAGAGTGATTCAAGATAGTTTGTGTTACATGTCCAGGACCCGTACCATTTTACGGTCGCCCAGAATAGTAACATGGCTTTGTAAAGAAACTGCTTTCCCAGGACTCGTACCATTCTACGGTCGCCCAGTAAGACAGTATTTGGTTGTGTCTAGGACCCGTACCATTCTACGGTCGCCTGAATAGGAAAATAGGTTTTGTCTAGGACCCGTACCATTATACGGTCGCCTAAACGGAGATTCACTTTCTAGGACCCGTACCATTCTACGGTCGCCTAAAATAGGGAATAGGTGTTGTCGAGGACCCGTACCATTCTACGGTCGCCTTGACGGAAAATTGATTTTTCAGGACTCGTACCATTCTACGGTCGCCTGAATGAGGAAATTGCTTTTCCAAGACCCGTACCATTCTACGGTCGCCTGTTAGAGCAATAAATATTGTCTAGGACCCGTACCATTCTACGGTCGCCTAGACTGAGGTTTTGCTTGGCTAGGACCCGAACCATTCTTCGGTTGCCCAGCCTTTTGACAGAAATCATCTAACCAGGACCCGAACCATTCTTCGGTCGCCTTAATCAGATTGAATCTGGAGAGAAATCTTTGGGGGACAACTCAATTGAGTGTCGATATGCTTAAAATGGAATATCTGTGCAATGACAAATATTCAAGGTAAGGATAGAGATATACTTACCTAGTAACATTTCCGATCTTCGGGGATACGTCTCCTGCAAAACATGGTCGTAGGAGTGGCAACATGCATTGGTAATCATAAACATGCATCAATTTAATGGAGGTTCGTGATGATTTCCATTAATCTTGCATCACCTAATTTCCATTATGAACACATGAGTGTCATGAATGTGTCAAATGAGGGATCTTTTGGTCTGAAAGGACTTTTCTCTCATCCTCATTAAAATGGCCATTTCATCCTGACCTTTGATGTAGGATTTTGTCAATCACTTTATCTCACCATCATCATGCCAAACAAGGGTCTGAGCAATCTCGCAAGTGATATGGTCTCACCAATCTGAGAGGTCTTTAAGAGGGATCGTAATGTGGGCTTGGTCAATGGCTTAACAAAAGGCACTTTTTGAGTCGAGGCTATTAGAAATGAATGATATTTCATAATCATCCTGGGGTTTACAAACCAAGAAACATGAGAAATGAAGCAGAAATTATCTTACTCGCACTTCTTCAAGCGATGCTTCCAAACGTATGAACTTTTACGTTAATTCAAGTGCCATAATCTAAAGAGACTTTGTAAGGGACGTAACGTAGGTTGGGTTCATGGGTTGAGAAATGAAATAATCATTTGGCTCAAAAAGTGTTTATGGGGTCAAAATTGGTGATCATCTTGACATTTCCAACAATTTTCCTCCCCATCGTCGAAGATTTTCTTCACATCATAATTCCACCGATTGCAACATCACAACATTTGAGTTTTTTGGTACCACCTTGTTGGAGATACAACTCACTTCATCAAGTGTTTGATTTTTCTTTGGGCATTGGCCTTGCTTTTATCAGGCACACTGCTTTTTCATGCCCCACTTTTGCACTCTTTTTTTTTTTTTTTGACAAAGTCTCCACTTATCAGCATTGTAAATCATGCTACTTGAGTGGTTTGGTTTTTTCTTGCCTTGCCCCAGTGAGGGGGATGATCACCAACCGGGTTTAATGTGAAATGAACTCATAAACTCAAGGGGCTCTGCAATGGATAAAGTGTATAGGATAGAGAAAGAACTGCTCTTCGTTGTCCTAAGGCACTTTAAATTATCGTACAAGTCACACTGTAAAAGCAATACTTGAAGATTAATGCAACTGTGAGTAAGAAAATTCCTATCATTCATTTTAAATTTTGTCCCAGTATGAGACGATTCTTGATAGGGATAATTTAAAAAAAAAAAAAAAAACTCTTCATGTGTGTGGGCTCAAAGGGCTGAACAATGGATATTCCTGTAGTGTTTCGGGTAGCAGAAGAAACTGCCTCTCATCGTCTCGGTTGACGTACCCTTTGCGAGATCACCCTTTTCCTCATAGGCATGGAATTTTTCCACACAACTCACTGGGGGTCAGTGTATGGAATAAGGTTTGCCTTTCATCATTCCAAAGTATCCCATTTTCACACATTCAATTTATCTCACACGATTCATCAAGGAAAACATGCAATATTTGCAACTAATGCGAACAAGTGAATTTGTAACTCAATGAGGCAATTTATTCATCATAAAATGTTTGCAATTCAAAACATGACATTGCAGATTCTATCATGGGTAATACTTCTTGACAGCATCTGAATTAACTGGAGTAGAAAACACACGACCATCCATTTCAGCCAAGATCAATGCGCCTCCAGGAAGTACCTTCTTTACCACATATGGACCGCTGTAGTTTGGAGCAAACTTGCCTCCAGGATCCGGAAAGATTGGCAACAGCTTCCTTAGGACTAGGTCATTTACCTCGAAATGTCTCCGCCGCACCTTCCGGTTGAAAAATCTGGCTACTCTCTGTTGATATGCTTGGCCATGGCAGAGAGCCTTCAGTCTTTTCTCATCGATCAAGTTCAATTGCTCAAATCTTTGTCGTGACCATTCCGCCTCAGACAAATCCACTTGGGATAGAACTCTCAGAGAAGGAATCTCTATTTCTACAGGTAAAACTGCCTCCATGCCGTATATCAGAGCAAAATGAGTTGCCCCGGTAGAAGTACGAATCGATGTCCGATACGCCATCAGTGCGAAGGGTAATCTGTCATGCCAATCTCGATAATTCTCGGCTATCTTAGCCAAGATCTTCTTAACATTCTTATTGGCCGCTTCAACAGCCCCATTCATTTGGGGGCGATAAGGGGACGAATTCAAATGCTTGATCCTGAACTCACTGAACAACTCATCAACAAGCTTGTTGTTCAAATTTGTTCCGTTGTCAGTGATAATCGTTTCAGGGACACCATAGCAAGCAATTATGTCATGTTTGATGAACTTCACAACATTGCGAGCAGTGACATTTGCAAAGGATGTAGCTTCAATCCATTTTGAAAAATAGTCTATGGCCACTAAAATGAATCTATGCCCATTGGAAGCCTTTGGGTTTATTGGGCCGATCACATCAATCCCCCACATTGAGAAATGCCATGGCTCGGAAAACTGGTGCAGCACAGTTGGAGGAACATTTATCTTATCACCATGAATCTGGCAACGATGATAACTTCGAACATGCCGTATACAGTCACCTTCTAGTGTGAGCCAATAATAGCCTAATCTCATGATCTTTTTAGCTATCATGTGCCCATTCATATGAGGGCCACATACTCCTTCGTGAACCTCTTGCATGATTTGAGTGGCTTCAAATTTGCATCCACACACCGCAACAAGACTGAATCATAAGATCTCTTATACAAATTCTCACCACTGACGAAGAACTTTGAGGCCATCTTCATGATGTACTTCCTATCAGCTGGAGTACTTCCCTCGAGGAATTCCTGTTTCAGGCCTAAGTGGAATTTTTGGTAATTAAATATTAATTTTCGGAATTAAATTAAATAATTATTTATTTTCTGAAAATTCAACTGGGATGGCCTGGGACCGGAATTTTATGCTGGTGATCGTGGTGAAGTTCATTTATTTAATTGGGCTTTATTTTTTGCTAAATTGAATTTTTTTTTAATATTTATTAATTAATTTGCAAAATTAATTAATTAGTTATTTATTTGTTTATTTTTCGGAAATTAAGATTTAGATGGCCGACGACCGAAATCTCGTGCTAATTGTCGTGGCGCAGTCCGTTTATTTAGTTGAGTTGCAATTTGTATGGAATTTATTTAATTATGAATTTTTAGGAGTTCTTCATATTTGGTTGATTGTTAATTATTTGATTGAGAAATTGTTGGGTATTGGTTATCACCTGAAAGGAAATACATGGCTCGGTGACAGAGTTTGGCATCTAAAAGGGCACGTGGCTCGGTGACTTGATGCATTACTTTGGTGAGTTAGCACCTAAGAGAAGGCATGTGGGCCCGGGCATTGTAAAAAGGACACGTGGCTCGGTGATCTGATGTGTCACCTTGGCGAATTAGTGCCTTAGAGAATGCACGTGGGTCCAGTATTCGTAAATAGCATCTAAAAGGGCACGTGGCTCGGTGACTTGATGTACCACCTTGACGAAGATGTCGCCTTAAAGAATGCATATGGGCCCAAGGTTCGAGGCACGTGGCTCGAAGACTTGGGATGTTGCCTAGAGAATGCACATGGCCTAACTTTTAGATACTCCTTAGTGGAGAATGATTTGTGTGACATGTAATCGACTGGTTCAATTGGTTTGGAGTAAATAGGTGCCTATTGTGAATTGTACTGACTTGCAGGTGGGATATGAAGCCAAGGTAAGTCCTCTTCTCTATGCGTGTTTAGGCAGCCTATAGTATAATGGTTTACTAATCGAGCCTTAGTGGAGTAGAACTCGCTAAGACGTAGTCTTATCCCAGTTTGAGGAAAACATTTTAGGACCTCGATGAGGAGCTGAGGAGGAGAAATCTGAGAAAGAGAACTCGGGGCGAAACTTGAGAAGAAGAATTTTGGAAGAAGAAGATAATCCCGAGAGAGGCCTTGAGTACGGCCCGGGTGGGCTGAAATTCTATCTTCTTTTGAGATCTCAATTTTGATGTGAATAGAGATAGAGTAAAAAGTTGTGAAGTATTCTGGTTTGTGTTTTGTATAAAAGTTTGATTATAAGTTTCAATATGAAAAATATGGCCCTGCTTTTCTATCCCATCGATTTACTATCTGGGGATTTATAATTGCTTCCGCATGTACTTAATAAATGAAAGGGTTGGCGATACATAGTCCTAGGTTATCTCATTATAAAATCGACCAAGTGAGAAGGATGTGTGCGTGTCCGAGGATCAGGGCGTGACAATGTTAGCGTCTTTCTTCCAAATACAACTAAATATAATTACTTTCTATCAAAATTTAAAAAAAAAAATCGACTAACTGGCAATTTATGTTCATTGGACAACACTATATTTTTGTTAATTTTGCTACAAATTTACATATATTATGTTCATATCAATTCGTGTCATTTTTAAATTTGTCAAATACTCATTTACAAATATGTTAATTTGTATCACAAATTGTCAGTTCTTTCAATTTTTATATTTTTTTTATATATAAAATTAAAGTATCCTCCTTTGGTGCAAATGGATTCATTCCACCTTCTTAAAGCAAAAGAATTTTTGGGTTGTCCCTCGTCCTACGCTTTGTTCATGGGCCTAGAAAAAGATTTTGGACCTTCGCAAGCATTTCCAATAGCACTTCAAGTGGACTATTGGGAATGGACGTTCGGTATCTTTTTGGTTCGATCCGTGGAATCCTAAGGGTTCGCTGAACAGTGTGTTCTCTGACCAAGACATTTACCGTTCGGGTATCTCACGGCTAGCTTCTGTTGCAGATGGCTTTGCCACTCCAATGGGATGGTATGTTAGCAATATTTTGGCCAACTGGTGGGATCCCCTCCCGGTGCTCAATTAAGATGAAGATCATTTTCAGTGGCTCCGTCACCCATCCGGTCGTTTCTCTACTGCCTCTACGTGGGAGTTAATTCAGCCTAAGGGTAATATGGTCTCTTGGTCCTCCTTTATTTGGAGCTCCTCTATGCCTCCTCGATATCAAACACATCTTTGGCTCATTACTCGAAATCGGTTGCTGACTTAGGTCTTGCTTATCTCTTATGGTAGAATTATGGCTACAAATTGCCCTTTTTGCTTGTGTAGACCAGATTCTATAGATCACTTATTTTTGCTTGCCATGTTAAAGGTAATCTTGCTTCTTTTTGGGCGGCGAAATTCAATCGTGCTTGGCATAACAAACCGTGGATGGAGAATCTTGCTTGGGCTTCCCAGCGCTTTGCGGATAGTAGCTTTTATTAGACTTTGGCTCACTTTAGCTTTGGAGCCCTGTGTTACATCATTTGGAGAGAGCAGAATAACATTCTATTTCGCAACCAAACCCTCTTCCTTCCGGCGATGAAGATGCACCTCCAGAAGGCTATTAAAGATAAAGCGACGACTTTTAAGCATGTCCTAGACATTCCCAAGAACAGAAGACTTCAACGGAGCTGGGATTTACATCTGTCTCTCTTTGATTGATGGAGGTTCTCTAGCGTTTGTTTGTTAGTCTTTTGTTCTTGCTTTTCGCTTTTGTTGGTTTCTCTTTTGGAACCATGGCACCCCTACACTCGCATTAGACTTTTGTCTTCTTGAGTGTCCGTCTTTTGTTGGTGCTTGGCCTCCACCTTGTATTCTTTTTAGGCAAAATCTATACATCTCTTCACTTCAACAAAAAATAAAAAAATTATATTATCCTCTTTTAGAGTCAACACTTTTGGAGTCGTTTCAAAAATCAAGATCTCATCAAAAGCTAGCTAAAAAGAAATTGTAAATATTGGACAGTTTTATTACAACATAGACCTTTTCTTTTTGGGTCGAAACATAGACATTATTAAGAAGTAGACAATCGGGAAGTAAGCAATATTGCATTAAGAGAACATATGAAAAGAACAAAAAAAAAAGAGAGAGGAGAAATTCCAATCATAAATGCACGCATGGAAGGAAAAGTAATAAAAGAAAAAAAAACATGAGGAGAGAGAAGATCACATAAGTTTGACATATGTGAATTTAAGACGACCTGGGATACTATTTCGTTGCTCCACGAGCCTACGTGATCATGCTCGTCTAGGTCCGCCGCGTGCGTGAGCAGTGGTCAAATACTGGGCACCAGGTAACTCACAAGCCGTAGATGCAACCTCAGCTGTCACACCACAGTGGCCCTAGCACGCTTGACAACGCTAATTGACTAGTCGTGAGTGCTGGGGTGCACGGGATTGTCGCTCTCGTAAAAGGGGGGTTGGGGAACTCTTTGAGGTACTGGTTTGGAAGTAGGGGCTTTTATGATGTGGTGGGAGACCATTGGCGGAAAGGGAGAATGGGCGATGGGCCCCTGGCAAAGCTTTGCGTTGCATTTGGTTTTTTTCTTATAGAAAGTCTTGCTACGTGGGACTGTAAGGATGTTTTTCATGCCATGTTGGGGTTAGGTCTTTCTTCTCAATGTGGTGGTCTACAAAGGGGAAAGAGAGGTGCTAGATGGCTCGAAACATTGGTTTGAAACTTAGGTTAAACTGTTCATCTGCCACCACATAAAATTGAAGGTGGTGGTGGAGCTTTGTATGAGTTCTAGATGATGATCCATCATATTCGATTGATCTATGAACTTTGACTTGTGCAAAGTGCCCCTCAGTTGAGGTAATGCTTTCGCCCGTATCATTGAGCGGATCAAGCTATCAATAATGAAAGCGAGCGATCTGTTGATAACTTGGAAAGCATAATAACGATTTTTAATTTCGTCAGATGTTTGTTAAGTTTTCTTGATGTAACTATTTTAGTCGATTCAATTAACTTCTTGAGTAGACGGTGAAAGGACGTTTCAATGGAAAATGAAATAGAAAAATTTATAGGCGGATCCACTTTGACTTAACTAAATGGCCCCTTTAATAGGACTGATATGATGACTTTAATCTTCTTTAATGAGATATTTAGGACTATTTTCGATAGTTGGACTTAATTATCACTATGAACTACAATATTGAGTTCTTTCAAATGTAAAATGATATAAAGAAGTTTTGTGAATTTTGACCCAAACAATCATGTTTTTCATTGTTTTGTTTTAGCCTGACTTTTTAATTGTTCTAGAGTGATATAATTTATTCTAAAAATGATTGATATTGACATTAACCGAAAGTGATGATGTCCTTTGACAAAAAATACGAAATTTTCCGGCAAACTATCAATGTGGGAGACACATGGCTAATTTATAAATGTGCTATTGTTTCCACTTCAACGCCGAATCGGCACCTCACTTGAAAATTTATATAAAAATTTAAGACAGAATATTCTTCATTAACATCCATAATGAGCATCACTTAAACTTTTAATTTGCAAGAAGATTGTTCTCCTTGGAATTGAAACTCTCCTTGTACTTTCCACTCATCTTGCTTCCAACACGTAGTCCTCATTCTCATAGATGGTTGCCTTGTTTGAGACCATTGGTTTTAATGAGTTTTAGCAGTGCAAATTAGCAATGTTAGTGCTTTTGGCTTGTCAAAGAAGTCATCAGAAAATTTTCTGCTTTGTATCGTCTGAATATCCTTGTTGACTAATAAAAGTCTCTCTAAGGTGGGAATGCCCTACAAAATTGCAAATATAATGAGAGAAACAAATTCAACAAGGTTTGACAATAAATCATGAGCTCTTAAAGGCAAGCTTAAGTCAGTTAACTCCCATGGAAATGGGCCTTGTTCTTACATTTCATTAATTGAAATATGAATCTGGGAATTGCTAGTGAGACTCTCCTAGTTAATATAATCTACATGCTAATCTGAACTCAACAAAGGAAATAAAGATTGACTGGCTCAAACATGATAGATACGACCCGTTGAGTTTGAGTGAATTATCTTTTCTTTTGGCCTAATTATCTCTAACATTTAGAAGAGTTGTTTAGCCTCACGGCATAGTCTGCCGAGGTCCACCAAGCCGTAGGTGCAAATAAGCGGGCCAAGACAAACGATTTTCTTCTTTAGCTCGGTACTTAGAGCTAGATCTGCTCATTGGTCAAGTCTTCTAACTGGTAGGCTGAATATCTAATGGCGATGGTATACTAATTACACATCACTTTGTAAATCAAATCTATCGATTTTAGCCTCAGTACCTCTAACATTATTCTTGATACAATTTTGATCAACTAACAGATTGTCCATCTTTTCATCCATTCAATTCCGTATATGCTCTTCTTAATGAGCTTCTTCCAGAATTTTTTGTTTCTTACTTTTTGTCCCGGAAATGAATTGCTTCTCCAATCAGATGCTTCATTTAATTAAGCCAGCTAATATAAAGCCATGAAACTAGTTTAAGTTCAGACATTACAACTTACTACACAAATTATGCTCAGGGGATGACTTCTCGTCACCGGAGAGAAGATGAACAGCACCGGAAAAGTTTTGCATTTGAGGCACGTCATTTCTTCAAGATCATACTCTCTCTAAAGGAAGGAGATTGTCTGTGTTCGAGCATGTTAGAATTGATAATATTGAACTCAAAGTCTCCATTTTCAGGAGGAATGTCAAGACTCGGGCATAAACTCTGGTATGCCTGCAAAAAAATCTCTGCTTCGCAATATTTTGTTTAGTTAATCAGATCGAAAAAAGCAAAACTTTCTGCTGCAACAGATTGAATGGTGATGTATTTCTTGATTTTTTTTTTTTTTTTTTTTTTGGAGAGTAGTGAACATCGTTACACCTGGACATTGCATCTTTCCAAAATTCCGGGTATGTTATAGGTCGAATTCATGCGGAGCGTGGGATCGATAAAATAAAAGGTTGAAGGCAATCCTCATCTATTGCCATTATAAGATCACTACAATCTGGAACTCAGTTCCAAACATGACATAGAAATTAATGGACGAACAATTGAATTGCGCACGATGACGCAGTGCAGAAAGCATAGCAAACCTTCCTCAGGGGATGTCCCAAATCGCTTCTGGAATAGAAGCAGAGCATGCTCTGGGTTGATCCAAGTCAAATTCATCATCTTCGATGAGGAAGAAGGGCGGGCCTGACGCAGAAAATTGGACGATTTCGAGTTGCGGCAGACTCTGCACGGAACAAGGCCGCTTAGCTTTTTACTCATGATGATTTCGAGTTGTGATTTGGGGCTTTTTTTTTTCGTCAGCAAAAATCCTAAATTTCGAAGCGATCGGGCATTGCAATTGTCAAGTTGGGGGAAAATTCGAAGAGGCGAGGCTTCATAACTAAATTTACGCGCGTTGTCAATCTTAATTCATGAAGAGATCACAGGTGTGATTTTGAAATTTCATTTTCTTAAATTTATGGGCTCATCAGATTACCAATTCTAATAGAAGACAGCGTCCTTTTTTCTTTTTCTTTTTTTTTCTAAAACTAATTGGATGTGTATAGAAAGAAAATAACTATTATTTATAAATCGAGAGGTTGCAATCAGGGGTGTCTAACTTAACTGAACCGTTCGGGTGTGCAACAAATTCAAACTAAACCACGCCTTGAAACTAGTTCAGTTCCAATCGATTCGATTTTTCGGTTTTCATTTTTGAAATACTAAAAAGAGGTTTACAGGAAAATGAGAGATTGTGTGAATTGTTAACCATCTCTGATTCACCTAAACTGAGAAGAAAATATGCAAAAATTTGGCTTGGTTGAAGCTTCGATTCGGTTTTGACATCCCTAATCGCGATAAAGATGATTAGTGTGTTAGAAACCCATGAAGCATTGTGTACGCTATTGCTATAGTAGAATCTGAGAGCACAATATTAATAGCGTGTAGGTATCAAATTGCGCGGTTGGGATTGAGAACTCCAAATTTTTAAGCTAGAAAATACTAGCATAAATGGACATCTTGTTTGCCTTTTTCTTTAGGGTTTGCTCGTATTTATTCTTTTTTTCCATCATATATTGGTTTGCAGAACTTCTACTTGGGAGAGTGTTACTTGCAAATTTGTGAAGAGATACATTCAAAAGAACTGAGAAATTGCGACTCTTAAGTATTTAGATGGCCCGTGGCTAGGGCAGCTCAGGACCTATCAACATGGTTGGCCCACATTCGCGAGAGAAGCTTGTCTGCATCAAATGTTTGTATGCGTTGAGCTTACACCGGTAGGGATGATATTGTGTTCAAAGTCTTGATCTTCAGCTTGCTGGTAAGGACCGATTGAGACGAACATCATTTAGGCCCGGTTGAGACGAACATCGAAAGTCACTTGAGGCTGTCTATTAGCCCTAGTGACAGAGGGTTGCAAAAACAAGGTCGAAGGGTTGAAAGAGGCAGTAAAAACCATAATTTAGCAATCTAATGATTTTCAGTTTAAGTATAAATGCCTCCCTAAAGTATCGGAACCTGATAAGGACAATCTTTGTCTGGAAAATATTGGAGTCTGGTAGACAAGAAGGAGCAATTCCATCTTTGGAATATCTTCTCCCTCTAATCCTCGGGTTCTAGCTCTTTCAGGCTCTCTTATCCTCTCGAATTCCGTTTTAGCATCGATGCACTTCAATTGTTGTTGTTACGTAAGTATCATTAATTGAAAATGAGATGTGTTGCTGCATTTATTAATTGTCATTTTTTGGAGGGTCTCCTTGTCGACATGTCCCTCACCACACGTGAAACAACGATTTGCCTGTGATAATTGTCCCTTTGGGACTCAAGGTCAACCCTTCTTTGAAAAGGAGTAGCAGAGAAAGCCTCTCCTGTGAGGGCGAGAGCGGGAGCAAAATCAGGAGATAGGGCTTTGCTTTCGAGTGGACGAGTGTCTGCCAGCAAGTCCAAATTGAAAATTGGTAGACCGATTGGAGTTTCGATTTGGGGCTTCTTATGTGGACAAATTCCTTAAATTCAAAGCCATCGGGCCCTACATTGTTAATTTGTGATGGAAATTCAAAGAGACGAGGAGCACGCGGAGCATGGGATCAATAAAATAAAAGGTCAAAGGCAATCCTTATCTGTGACATCCGGATTTCCGGGTTTTAGATTCAATTGGATAAATAGGGCCGTTTTTGTTCAGTTGAAGCCAGGGATTGTGAAATTAGGATGCAAGTGGGCTATATTGCTAAGGAAAAATACCAATTGGAATGACGGGGTGTTGAATGAAATTATGGGAGTCAATTTAAATTGAATCAAGAGGGATTAAGGTCCAATTGGGAAGAAATCTTGGCAAAATTCGTATGCCACCTCTACCCCATATTTTAGCCTACCTAAATGCTTCTAGAAGGGGCAAATTTGTCTTGGAATTGTGAGTGGAGGGCAGCTGGTGGTGGCTCACGTGTAGATGACCTAAGAGAGAGAGAGAGTGAGAGAGAAAAAAGAGAAACCGGTTTTCTCTTCTTACCTTCTCTCTCCCGTCGCTATCTCTCTCTTCCCCCATCTTCTTCTTCGGTTGAGCGACGCCATGGAAGCTGAAGACCAGCGAACCAGCAGACCGAAGCAGCGATTCCTCTCGGCGTTGTCACAGCAAGCAACCGGAGCTAGGGTCGCCGCCGTTTGCCGTCCTGCTGCCTCGCGCAGCTCCGCCTCACCCTCTTCCCTCTCACCTTGCAAACCAAGAGAAGATGAAGACGGAAGCACCTCGCCTAGGTTCGAAGCAGCAGCTCTCCCGTCGCCGTCGCACGCCACACGCCGTTCCCGGCCCGTGTCGCCTCGCCGTTCGCCGTCCCGTGCTCCGCCTGCCTCGGCCTCCCCCTCGCTCAGCCCTCTGTTCCAGCGACGTTTCAGATCTGGTGGAGCTCCGCCGGAGCCATCCACCCCACCTCCGACCACCGTGAAGCCTCGCCTAGGTTCGGTTCGGCCCCTCCGTCCATTTCCAACCCAGCTCCGGATCCGCCCTCCTTCGCCCTTAACCAGCCGCGCATAGAGAGTGCAGAAAATGGGTTTGTAGTGAGGTTTTGGCCCATTTTGGGCCGTTTCCGGGCCCTGAACCCGAGGCCCGCTTTGGAGTTTGTTGTCCCTCGCGTCGCCCTCGTCGGATTGATCCGATTTGCGCGCGAATTGGTGAGTAATCTCACTAATCCCGGATTAGTTGGCTAATTATGCTTTAGGTTGGTTTAGTTTTAATTAGCAATTATTAGCCAATTGTGATGCGATTTAGATAAATTGATTGCGCAATTAACAAGTAGACGTGGTCTACTATTTATTGGGAGTGTCTCGGGAATTTTCCGACCCTTAATCGGGCTTCAATTTGGTGATTCGGGCCTAAGTGGGACTTTTTGCATTTAAATATTAATTTTCGGAATTAAATTAAATAATTATTTATTTTCCGAAAATTCAAGGAGATGGTCCGGAACCGGAATATTATGCTGATGACTGTGGTGAAGTCCGTTTATTTAATCGGGCTTTATTTTGAGCTAAATTGAATTTTTAAATATTAATGATTTAATTTTCGAAATTAATTATTTATTTATTTATTTTCAGAAAATTCAACTGGGATGGTCCGTGACCGGAAATTTATGCAGGTGATCGTGGTGCAGTCTGTTTATTTAATTGGGCCTTATTTTGAGCTAAACATAATTTTTAATATTTAATATTTAATTTTCGAAATTAATTAATTATTTATTTATTTTTCGGAAATTAAGTTTGAGATGGCCGACGACCAAAATTTCGTGCTGATCGTCGTGGCGCAGTCCGTTTATTTAATTGAGCTTTAATTTGTGCTGAATTGATTTAATTGTGGATATTTAGGATATGTTCCTAAATTGATTATTTGAGTAAATTGAGTACGAATTAAGGTTGTTGATAATTACTTTAGAAATGGGATGAATCATCATGAAAGGCACGGGCCTTGATGATTAGATATATCACCTCGGAGAATGCACATGGCTCGGTGACGAAGTATGTCGCCTTGGAGAATGCATGTGGCTCGGTGATTAAGTGTGGCATCTAAAAGAACACGTGGGCTCGGTAATTTGATGCATTACCTCGGAGAATGCACGTGGTCCCAATGAGTACATTTGGCATCTAAAAGGACACGTGGGCTCGGTAATTTGATGCATTACCTCGGAGAATGCACATGGTCCCAATGAATACATTTGGCATCTAAAAGGACACGTGGGCTCGGTAATTTGATGCATTACCTCGGAGAATGCACGTGGTCCCAATGAGTACATTTGGCATCTTGAAGAGACACATGGGCTCGGTGACTTGATGCATCGCCTCGGAGAATGCACGTGGGCTCGCTGATTCAAAATGGCATTTTAAAGGGCACATGAGCTCGGTAAATTAATACATTACCTCGGAGAATGCACGTGGCTTAGTAATTGGTTTTATCAATTGAGACTGTATAGCAATAGCTTGAATGACCAGGAAATGGTCAGGCTGATATGTAATCGACTAGATCGATTGATCATTGATTTGATTTGATGTCGTGGATTGATTGACTGATTAGAAATGACCGTGAGTGGTCTTGTTGGCATTTAATCGACTAGGTCGATTTGATCGATGCTTCGATCAGTGAAATGATTGCTTGGGTGCCTATTATGAATTGTATTGACTTGCAGGTGGGATATGAGGCCAAGGTACGTTTTCTGCCCTATGCGTGTATAGGCAGCCTATAGTATAATAGTTTACTAATTTGGCTTAGTGGGGTAGAACTTGCTGAGACGTAGTCTCATCCCAGTTTGGGGAAAAACATTTCAGGACCCCGATGAGAAGCTGAGGAGGAGTCTAAGAAGGAGAACTCGGAGGTGAAACTTAAAGAGAATAATTTTTGGAATAAGAAGATAATCCTGATAGGGGCCTTGAGTATGGCCTGGATGGGCTAAGAGTCTATCTTCTTTTGAGAATTTCTTTTGAAGTGAATAGTTATGAATTGGCTTGTGTTTTGTATAAAAGTTTGATTATAAATTTCAATAGAAAAAATATGGTCCTACTTTTCTATCCCATCGTTTTATTGTCTGGGGATTTTAACTGCTTCCGCATGTGCTTAATAAACGAAAGGGTCGGCGATACTTTGTCCTGGGATATCGCATTATAAAATCGACCAAATGAGAAAAATGTGTGCATGCCCGAGGATCGGGGCGTGACATTATTAGTTGCCCAAATGGAGAGTTGATCTATAACAGAGACCTTTAAGTACATTCCTTCAAGTAAAATCTGTCACAATTGAAGTGGTCACAAAAGAGGAAAGAATGAATGTCCTGCACCAAATCCGTATTCATGAAATATGGGGAGGTCTCTAGAGATCGATACACAAAGATTTACGGAAAGGTGAATTAAGGATAATTCTTGCCATCCATCAATAACACAAAAGGAAGTTTAAATTAGAGGGCTAGTCTTTCACCTTCTTGCCTTACAAAATGGATGAATGACATTGACAGATCAATGATTGTAAAACTGAATCGCAATAAAATTTCCAGAACTCATGGTCAGCAGGTATCGCAATGTTCTTGACCATAGGGCTTTAAACATAAAGTAATAACACCATCCGTAAGTGAACTTGCTTGTCTCCCCTTGAATAAATCATTAGCAGTAGAACTATCCAGCAGCTCCTATAAGTCAGACACAGCCGGATCAGAAGAAACAGGACTGCTAGGCTTCCCCTTTTTGCCAATGAGATTGCTGAAGCGACCATTGACTTCCGCTCCATAGATATGCCCCATCTTGAACGTTTTGTCTCCAAGTATCTCTTCTCCTTCGTATGGGAGTTACTAGGGGGACTGTCTCAGGAATCATCAGGCCATAATCTTTGAGCCCCCGTACTTCATCAGCTTCCATAGTTCTGACTCCCTGGTAGTCAATATGTTAAGCACTAATACAGATGCGTCAAATGCTGTAAAAAGAAATGATGGAGTGATTCTTTAGAGTAATTAGATCTCGTCCTTTTAAGACAAGAAGTTGAAGCTCCGCTTTAGTGATCAGCTTCCTCTAATAGTCCTACAAAATGATGTACAATTTCTGAAACTGTTGCCTCTCACATCAGTATAGTTTCTGACTTGAGGACGAAATACCTGAACACCGATTCCATACTCTGAGAATAAACAGGCAATCCAAGTTCCACATTTGCTTCCATGGACGCACGCCCACCATCCTGCAGGTTATAGGCACGTAATATGTGCCTCAAACCTATTCCTCTCCTTTGTGCCCTCAGGGGTAGACCAGCACGGCCCTACCAGCTGCTTCTATCTGCTGCATCGCAAGTGCAAGCTGGTTGCAGTTGCATCTAGCAGATCCAAACATGTCTCCTGGGATGCATCCTGAGGATACCCTCACAAGGACATCTTGATCACCTCCAACGTCGCTCTGTTCAAAAGTCAAACAATAAAGTATGAATCACATGATGGGAAATATTGCTGTCTGAAGGGAGGACATAAAATACGAAAAACTAGAGACACTGCTTTTAATCAAAATTACGGCATTCCTATATCAATTGCAGATGCAAACAGGCCCCTTATCAATCATTTCATAGACTATAAGAAAGAATTATTGTTCCCAGCAGTTCGCTAAAATCCTAACAATCATTTCTCCCAATGTTAACTTTCCTGTCCAGACAAAATTTGTTATCCAACTAAGATAAATTTGGTACTCCAAATTATGATTGACACATGATTAGACATTCTTTTACAAGCTTCCAAAAACATTTAATGGAGTTCCACCCAAAAGATGCCATCAATTTTTCAGTGGTGTGATTATATTCAACTCTAAAGCTTGACAGCCTGCTCTAGTAAAATCATTGTCAAACAAAATCATGCAATGGAAATACATAAGATGAAGCGCAAATTGAAGTTGTGCTGAAAAATTGGACTGCTACAAACAAGATCTTCTAAATTTACGATTAATCAATTCAAAATTCTCTGTTCAATAGTTTCTGAATTCTTAATACAGTTTTAGCAATTAACTCATAATCTATCTCATATTGACCATTGCAATTTGCTCGATTCCATCTAATATCGACCTATAGCAATGGGCTGTAAAAGGCCCCACATTGTTGGTAATCTTGCAGCAGCAGCACGTTCAACTCATTTATCTCTTTTCCAGCCGTACCTATAAATTTATGCATCTAATGAGCAGTGAATCATTTCTCACTCACACAATACAAGAAGCTTCTTGATATACAAGTCAGAATACAATCTAGATGTTCTATCCCTATTTCCTGGTGATAATGCTGAGAATGCACCTCAAACTCTGCCTCAGTAAGTGGTCAACTGACATTCAGACATGGGTTTTGAAACGAGGTATATACAAGAAAATGTACACAAAGATAACAGTGGCGACAGGCTCATTGATAAAATTTGACAAGAATCCTGGCCATTCATAACCATATACTAATCTAACGACACCATACACATAAAAAATTGTGAGAAATAACTCTTCAGAACCCCCAAAACCATTGATCTACATGGTGTTGACGAGCGGAATAACAACCACAAGCTTAAAGCATAAACTAAACTTGAGACATCAACAGACCAAAATAGCTTATGCTTCTCTCCCTTTTGCTACGCAAAACAACAGTCCAACAATAGCCCACAAGAGACTCTTTTTTCCCACCCCATCCAGGGTTCCAAGGTTTCTACTCTTCATTTATCCACTCCCAAAAAGGGGAGATGCTGCAGCGACAACATCTTGACCAAAAGAGCCAACACTTAAGAAGTGACGGTTGCAGCTGAAATTGGATTTGATTGTCCTTAAAAAGTATTTTGCATTGGATTGCTGGGAAGAGAATATTTACCTGATTAGATCAGCAATAGATGCATTTTTCAAGTTCTCCCGCTGTGCAAACCCATGAAGCTTAGGTAATCTTACCATGGAGCCATCATCACCCACTACCTCACAAAGAGAACCGCCACAGGTTAGCGAACACAGCAAGGTCGACAGAAGCCTCTGTATGCGCAGCTCTTTTCAGGACGCCGCCCTCCCTGTACTTCAATGGGAAACATGTCCCGGCCTGTTGAAATCTTCAGGTTTTGGAATCTCCAGACGCAAGAGCCAAAGCTGTCGCCGCCCTGTCACGCATTGATACGCCTGTAGTCGTCCCATGCTCTGCATCCTATAACAATATTGCTTAACTACCATACATTACAAGGTAAGAGAAGAGATGATTAAAGAAAATAACTAAGCTGATCGAAAGCTATTAGGAAATCAAGAATTCGAGAAAACAATATTGCTCTACTTGAACCATATGTTGCGACCAAATTTTCGGGGGTGAATTACCTAGGGTTTGGCTAATGGATTGTTAAGCCTGGACTTAACTCGGCTCTCCCAAGCCCATACCAATTCGCGACTTTAGGTTCAAGTTTTTAACATGCAATTGATTTTCAATTAGGAGTCGCTACTAATCTATTTTTGGTGGGTCGATTAGAAAGTAATGAGAATTTTACATTACTTCTACGAACCAGAGACTATGGGTACGGGGACTTAGTTACACTAGATTCTTCTAATGCCCTTTCGGTATTCTTTTTATTTTGAAAAATGTTTGGCAAGCAGTTTAAATTTATTTTAAATTTATTTTCCTAACATGTGAGGTAATCATGCTGGTCCGCAAACCACCAATTTAACACCCAGATAAACAATAAATAAATAAATTGCAAAAACTTACCTTAAAGCAACGAAAGCATCTGCAATGTTAAATTAAAATCCACATCAACAACCCTAGATATGGTTTCTAATTAACACGCAATTTCTTTTTTGTTTTCACTTATTCAATGAGAATCATGCAATGCATGCTACTAATCTAACATGAAATGATATGACATGGCAACATGACTTAAACTATATGATATATATAAGCATGCGGCCTATCCTAAAGCATGAGATGAATTTATTCTAAAAAAAATGATTTTTTTTTTTTTTTTGCATTTTCCATGAGATTTGAAATTAAGAAAAATGCAAAAATTATTTATTAAGATTTTATCCAGCTTATATGAAGGATCAGGTCAGACTAAATCCTAATTTAAACTAAGACATTATCTTAACCTAGCAATCTCTGACCTAAGATATAATCTAAACATGCACTTAAAATAAAAATGACTAACCTATCATGCAATCATTCCTAATCTACATGGAATGCAAATGCAATTTTTTTTATTATTTTCGGGATAAATAGAACAATTAAAAGATAAACATCAAGCCATCCATAGTCATCAAAAATACTATCCACCATCCAAATTGAAATTCAAACTTGATTATTTCGCTAATAAAATCGATAAATTGATCTTAAGCCTTAAAGATCAAGATATCAATTTTATTCCCGCGTGAATAATTATTCCATCTAAAGCCTTATAGATAGAATAAAAATTCGCGCGGTTGCGGATTAGGCAATAAATCCTAATTGGAAATGCGTCATTCAAATATGCACCTAAGATATTGAAAAGCATGTATTAGGCAATAAAATATCCAAATCAAATTTAGATAAGATAATTACCTAATTTCGCAAATAATATTGCCAAATTTGAATCGAATGGAATCCGCTCAACGGAGGCTTCAACGGTGATGATTCACGGACGACCGGCGAGATCACGCAGGGACTCGTGGCTCGGGATAGCAGTTGATGGCTTGTAGACGAGGCGAAACAAGTAGTCTGAAAGATCAATGAACGTCTCCTAGTGTGGGTTAATTTTTTATTTTTTTTGTTCTCACAACTGAACTTGAACTTCCAACTTCGCCAGATACGCACTGACATCTTTAGGCAGTCAAAGTAAACGAATTTTCTTTGTGCAATAAGTGGAATCATCTTTCTTTGACTGATGAAATTCAGCGTGGGTGCTCTCGGTAAGAGAACCTGCAAAAGTGAAGGAAGACACTTCAGATTGGTGCCGGCTCAACTAACCATTAGGTGGCCCAACGGCAAAGCCCCGTGGATTTGGATGAAATTCGCCACGAAGTCTTGGTCTCGTCGAGAGTAATTGGACTTTGCTTAGGATTATTCGCTGGACAGAGACCGCGCTTGAAATTGCTGGGACTTAGAATGTCAGGCTTGTGGCGCGTCTGGACAGCAACTTCGGTGCAGTAACGGGAGGTGGGGATGGAGCAGCTGCGGATTGTCGGACTACTCGCGGCGTTGAAGAGCTGAGGCACGCGGCCGTCGGAGTTGCAGCATCGTCAGGCAGGTCGCGGTGTCGGGAGTGGTGATCGTGAACTTTAGGCTCGCCAAACGGGTCAGCGAATTCGGCACAGCAAGGGGCTGACCAATTACCTACAAAACAAAACAAAAACTCATTCGTCCGGCTCGATCTAGGGACGAGCTCAATAGTGGTGCAAGAATCAGCAGGTGCTCGACGGTTCCGTGGCCGCTCGTCGAGGACAGCAGATTAGTCATGAAAGAGCAACGGCAACGTCACGGCATCAGGCCTGAACCACTACAGAATTGTCGCAGGGGACTCCACCGACGTTGGACAACGACTGACTTTGACTGTGGACTGGATTTTGCTGGACCGTGGCAAGATCGTTTGAAAACTGGACGAAGACCTCGATGGAATTGCTGGAACTTAGAGTATAGGGCTCGTGGCACGTCTGGGCAGCAGCGACGGCAATAGTTGGGGTAGCGGTAGGTGGTGGTCAACCATGAATCGGCAGTTGCGGGTGTCGATATTGTAAGCACCGAGCTTCATGCTTGAAGACCCCCCACTTCTCCCCTTTTTCGTGAATGAACGGGCTCCTTCGTTCGGCCGAGAGAAGTCCCTCTCTTTTCTCTCTCACGTATATGTCTCTCCTTTCCGAATTGTGGCGGTATGAATTGATTGTGTTGCCCCTTATAGGGCATGGATTAGGGTTTTTAAATTTTCTAAATCCATATCCACGAAGATTTTTTGGATTAGGGTTTTTAAATTTTCTAAATCCATATCCACGAAGATTTTTTTTTCAAACGTAATATTTGTTTTTTTCCAAACGTAATATTTGCTTTTGAATTGAAATCTCACAAAGATAAATCCGTAAAATATCTCCGAGGATATGGGCTTGGACCGATTTGCTTTCTTTGTGGGCTTAGTCCAGCCTGTTAATTTAAAGCTCAGAACAACCAATTCGAACTCATCTGCCATCGGTCCAATAAACAAATGCAAAAAATGCAAATGCACCTAAATCTATATGCTATGCAATTAATTATTTTTTCAGTGATAAAATTAATCCCTAATTTTTAATGCAATAAATGACTAATCAGGTCGCCAAAATTTAGGTGTCAACACCATAAAAGTGCGCGTTATCTTGTCATTACTTTCGAAAATTGATTATCCCTACCTGAAGGAACCAGTACCTGTCAATTATCTTCAACTAAGTTCCGATTAAAAAAAAAAAAAGAACACAAGGATTGAAAAATAGATTTAGGGGAACAAAAGCACATACCGCGATCTTGGTGAATGCAGTCCGAAGCTTGTCTTCATTCTCCCTCTGAGGCACCATCGGAGGAAGTTGCAAACGCTCCAAATCTTCCCCCTTTCATGCTCGCACAACCAATCCCAAAGTGCCATACTTCACAACAAAATGCCATAGCCTAAGGTGCCGCCATTATAAGATCAACCTCAATTCCGTCTGTCCTCATCGCCGACCGCCACTACAAATCGGGAATCCGAAGCATCTCACTCTCCGGTACCACCGATCGGATCGAGACGAAAGACCAATTTGCGAAGAAGGGTCGGCCCGAAGCGGCGGAATGGAGGATCACGAGTTTCGCAGCCTCGGCGGAAACAAGGCCGCTCGGATCTTCGCCTTTAAAAGTTGAACACCGACTAGAGTTTGGATTTGGGGCTTTTTTCCTATCGTCGACAAAAGCCCTGAATTCGGAACGATCGGGTACTGGCATTGTCAATTTGCGGGGAATCTTCCAGCAGAGAATGCAAGTGTTTGATGAAGGTCGCTTTTTGGAGAGTCTTTCTGCGATGGAGATTAGAATCTGACGAGACAATAAAAGAGCAATTCTCCACTGACATCAACTTGGACCATCTGTCTCCCTTCAGATCTGAAGTGGTGATGGAAAGAAGATGGATGGAGGGAGATGGGGGAAGAGGAGGAGGAAACGGGGTGTAGGCTTTGCGATGGCTGAGCTCACTGCAAACGGACGTTACAAAATAAGAAGAGTCTTTCTCTTCTCCCTTGACGACGAGAGTCTCCACTTTAGAATTATTTTTATTTTTTTCAAAGATTAATGATTTAAAGAAAAATTCTACTGGGCCCCAAAATATTAACAGAAAATACAAAAGAAGGTGGCACGAAATGATCTGGGCCGTACTGGGCCCGATTGAACCGCCCTTCCGCCATCCCTACTTTCCCGCGCTTATCTATGCACGCTCGCCTGGAGACTCTTCTCTGAGAAGACGTGTGGCATTAAAAAAAAAAAGCATGAATATAATGTACAAGAACTCATGTGTACTCTTACGAATTTCTTTACTATACTAGCTATTATATAGTTTTTGAACATTTTAAAATAATAGTTTTGTGATGGTTATTACATTAAGTTATTAGACTAGACAAATCAATTATATTTAGATATACACATGTTTAAACGATACATATAAATTTGCCCATTAGAAATTCTCGATCAATTTACAGCCATGTTCGCTCTACATCAAGATGGCAACACCAAATTTGTCCATCGCCCAAACAAATCAATCATGCAAATCCATTCTATCATACTAGAGCCTGCGAAAGCAAGCACAAAACAAACTACTCATGCTGATCATATTCACTCCCACCCACCAAAACAACTGAACGAACCCAAAATCAACTTGAATCGGCACCTCCTTCCACTTCGATTTAAGAATCAAAAGGGGAGAGACGACACTTACCTCGGCTTTCCTAGGGATTATGCAACACCACACCATCAGATTGACTGTACCATTGGGCAAAGTCTCTGGCTACGTGATGAAACACATTACAAGGTACGAGAAAAGATGATTGAAGAATAATTGCTAAGCATCTTATGACACATTTCACAGTCACGGTGAAGCTTCTCGTCATTCTCCCTCCAATTCACCATCAAAGAAAGTTGCAAGCTCTTCAAATCTTTCGCCTTTCATGTTCACACAAACAATCCGAGTGCCATACCCCACGATAAATGCCATAGCCTAAGGTGCTGCGATTATAAGATCACCCTCAATTCTCTCTTCCCTCATCGTCTACCTCTGCTACAATATGGAATTCAGTTCCGACTATGAGATGGTCAGTTATGGATGAACAATTAAAATGTACTTGATAACGTAAATGCAAAGCAAAAAGCACACCAATCTTTCCTTGGCGGATATCCTTGATCGCTCCTAGAATAGAAGCAAAGCCTGCCTTGGGTCGGTCCAAGTCAAATTTATTATCTTAGACGTGGAAACAAGTCCTCATGGGGCGCAGTATCGGCTGAAAGCGCTCCAAGCGCTATTGCATCGGGTTGCAATTCAATGCCCGACTAATTCATCCCCGAGCAGAGTCTCGCTAACAGCAACATTGCCAAGGTAAGACAAGTTTCACCACCGGCCGTTATCACCGCAGTTAGGTGGGCCTGAAGCAGCCAATTGGATGATTTTGAGATTTCTGCAGACTCTGCATGAGACAAGGCCTCTTTTTGCGTTAACAAAGGGCCCTAACTAAGAAGATCAGGCACTGCATTGTCAATTTCTGGGGAAATTCGAAGAGACGGACGTGGATGGCGATGCTCATGCTCTGTTTTCATCGACAAATTTGATATCATGTTGACGTGCCTGCTCTGTTTTCATTGCATTATAACGGAGAGGATGTAGTAGAGGGGATCAGTGTTCGTAACCCATGAAGCGTTATCATGGGAGTTCAAAAATAGTGTACGCTATTGTAGAGTTCGAGGACACAATATTGATGATATTTTGGCTTCAAATTGCTGGATTGGGATTGAGGACTTTAGATTTTTATGCTAGAAAAAAGCAGCATAAATGTACATTTAGTTGGCCTTTTCTTCTTTGGTGTTTGCTTTTATTTATCCAGTTTCTCATTGTATATTGGTTGCCATAATATCCACTTGGCATAGTATTACCTGCAAATTCGTAAAGAGATGACATCCAAATGAACTAGTAAATTGCGACTTTTAGGTATTTAGATAAATTGTGGCTAGGCCAGCTCAGGACTAGGGGTGCTCGGTTCCCACCCAGGAATAGTGAACTAGCGCATCTAGTCCTGAAACAGGACCAATATCCTAGGGAATCGTCCAAAACCAACTAGTTGGTAGGGTCCAACCAGTTCCCAGCTCGGACAGTTCCTTTTGCTTTGTTAGAATATTAAATAATAAAATAAATCATGCCTTCATCTAACAACTTATATGAAGAGTATTCCTCTTGAACTAAGCTACTATCTGACTCCCCATCACTTTGATCCTTTGCAGTTCATGGAGGTTGCCATAGTAATCTTGAGACTTTTCCTCTGGCCTACTAATCTATCCCCTTGTAAATCAATTTGTGACTGCATATTTGGTGAAATCACGCTAATGGTTAAGATTATGATGTAACATCTATCACGATTATAACGTAACTGAGCTATAAACCTGTTGCGCTGATTGAAAGAGAGAAAGAGGAGCAGTGGTGATAGGCGAAGCGATGGTGGTGTGGAGGTTAGGGAAGCGCAAAACACACCGAGGGAGGCCACGCCTTTGCTGTTCCCATCAATCAGATTTAAGGGACTAAGTTACCACAATTCTGCTGGTAAGTACCTCATATTCATGTTGATTTAGAAGAAAACCGAAAGGGTCGCTTTATTCTGCTTGCAATGCTGATACGGAATTTAATTAGTCAAAATAGTTTTAGTTTCCCATATACTTTAAATAGTAAGTCAATCAAAGAAACATTAATGCCAGTGTCTTTAAAATTATAAATTTTCTATATCCCCATTATATAGCGGAGATCAAACAATCCAGATGCCGTTCTGCACGTTAGCTAGTATATTTGAATTCGAGAACCCATTTTTCCAGGCAATGATGCGGCCAACTTATATAAGGAGAAGCATGGTAAGGTCTTGGCTGTTAATTCACCACTAGATCATCTCAATTTTCATTATGAATTCTAACCATATTTCTTGCCTAATATTACATTAATCTAATGATGAACAGTAGTTTCTTTATCAGATTGAATTCTGGTCACTTTATTTGGACCCGATCAGATGTATAAAAAGAATATTTCTGTGTGTGTATGTATGTAGTATTGACCCTTTTTAATTAGATGGTTGAAATGAAACGAAAGAAAGCCGGGTTATGTGCTGTATTTATCAAGTTTTAAATTTTGATTGGTACATATTCAAGGTGACCGTCATACATGTCTTCATTAGCAATTACTAAGCCATGAACCTTCATCTTGTGTGCTTCTCTCATGAGCGCCTGCGCGTATAAATGACTTTGGTCTTCATCATACATGGCAGTGTTCCTTATGGATTCATCAACTAAGACATTATGGAAGGAATACAAGCAAACTGTGACTTTCAGGCACATGGACAGATCGTAGCCGGTGGAGTTCAGGTTCTACCGACATGGCCCATTGGGGATCTTTTCTGCCGGCTGGTATCTATCTACGAGAGAAACATGCTGCGAGTAAGAGGCATTTGCATGTTTGAGCTCATCCGTCGTGGTTTTTCCATTTTCAAAGCCTCCATTTGCGGTGTTTAGTTCCAGAACTCATTTACGCCGACGGAGATGCACACTAGAAGTTTTTGCCTTTTGATGTATCAAATGAGAAGTGCAACACGTTTATGACATTCCTTCTCTGGGGAGTATCTCTCATGGTTGATGCTTCTTAAGGTTTCACATGCATCATGGCTCAACTTCAACCTGCTCTTCAGGAAATAATTTGACATGGTTTGATTTACTATGGAGCAATACTGAAATGATCCTGCTCATCTCATCTGTAGTTTAAGAACGAAGGTAGACTTCAAATACTGCCATCCCAGCCTCAAGGTCATGTTTCACTCCATTTCTAGTTGGAGGAAATCTTGTGACCATGCCTTTAATTGGTGAGTTACAAATATGGAACTCATTTACATGCCATTTTTTTTTTTGAACGGAAACTACATTTAATTTATAGAAACATTACAACCAGCTTCCCTAACATCCAGAATAAGTAGATCTAATAAGATAGGAGGGGGATAGGCGAGCCAAGACGAAGGTAAAGTCCTACCCAACTAGGCCTCGGCAGCCCAATCCACGACAGAGTTGGCCATACGACGAACAAACCTAATATGTAGTCGAGAGAAATAGGGGAGAAGAGCAGCCGCTTCATCAAACATCGACCGAACCTCCCATGGCGTCTTCTGAGGATCTGCGACCGCTTCGACCATCGTAAGGCAGTCCGATTCCACTATCAATGGATCGTTGGATTTACCGAGTCGTCGAAGATGGTGCAGCGCTGAAATGAGTCCAGAAACTTCAACCTGCAAAGCTGAGGCAACAGTAACTCGAGAGGTATATCCTTCCACCATTTCACCCGTATGATTTCTGCAGATGTAAGCTATTGCTCCTCTGATATCAGCAACCTGAAAAGCCCCATCAATATTGACTTTCAGTACACCTGGATCAGGGGGTCACCACAAAGAACACGGATCAGAAAAGTTGATTCCGGGGTTTGATGCGTTAGAGGAGGTAAGTTGGTTTATCTGTGCTGATCGAGACTGAGCTAATGCAGATTCGACCACAAAGGATGGATCGGGCTTCTGACGAGTAAAGATGAACCTGTTTCGCGCCTTCCATGTTTGCCAGAGGAGTGCTGCGACAACATCCATACCAGGTAATAGCTGTCTATTTCGAAATCTAGCTGCAATCCAATCTGTCATGTGTCGTGCATCTGTTTGTAGAATACTGATAGCAATCTTAGGGTGAGACCAAACTGCTTTAGTCCAGGGGCATAGGAGAAATAGATGCTCGATCGATTTAGGAACTTCCTGAGAACATAATATACATGTGGGATCTAAACTGATATGTCTGTTAAAAAGATTGGCTTTGGTTGGGAGAGCATTATGACAAACAGACCAAAGGAAGAGTCAGAGTTTAGGGACAGTTTTAAGATTCCATATACTCTTCCAAATAGGCTCAGATGGTTGAATGGAAGATGATAAACTATGATATGCACTCTTAACAGAATATTGACCACGAGGAGTAGTTGTCCAAATTAACTGATCTTCAGTGCAAGTAGAACTAAGTGGAATATTAGGAACTTCTTTTGTAACCTTTTCTTCAAATAACTGATGAATTAGAGGACCATTCCACTGATTTTGACTCGGCAACATCAAATCTGCCACCAGTCGTGGCTCATTACTATTTGCAGGTCCACCAAGAGTTCCCATAGGTAGCCATCGATCTTCACGAATACTAATCTTTGTGCCATCCCCCACAGACCATTGTAGCTTTGGTAAAATGGAATCCCTCCCTAATAATAAGCTCTGCCAACCCCAAGAAGGGCGGTTACCTTTTGCTGCACACCTAAAGTCTTGTGAGTGGAAATAGAGACCTTTGAATAGCTTACTCCATAAGGATAAAGGATATTTGATTAGTCTCCAGGCTTGTTTACCAAGCATCGCTTTATTAAAAGCTATTAGGTCTCGGAATCCTAGACCACCCTGCTCCTTTTTGATCTTTAGGGACTCCCAATTTCTCCAATGAATGCCCTTCTTTGTGCTGTCAGATTGCCACCAGAATCTCGCTATTTTTTGTTCAATGGATCGACACAGAGATACAGGAATCTTAAAAATGGACATAGCGTACTGAGGAATAGATTGGACGACACTCTTTATAAGGACTTCTTTGCCACCTTTCGATATCATTTTTTTGCTTCCATCCATCTAATTTTGAATTAACTCTTCCCAAAATCCATGAAAACATATCTCTCTTAGACCGACCCCAATCTGACGGAATGCCTAGGTATTTTCCAGTCTTATGAAGCACAGGGATTCTGAATTGGTGTGCTAGATTGTCTGAAGTGTGGAAGGACAGGATTTACTGAAAAAGATGCCTGATTTATTTCGATTGACTTCCTGATCGGTAGCTAAGCAATATTGGTTCAAAATGTTAGCTAGATTTTGACATTCCATAGTTGTCCCGTCTAAGAAAAAGATAGCATCATCTGCGAAAAGTAAATGGGATAGAGTAGGACACCACCTATTCAATTGGATTCCCTTGAGATTACCCATTTCAATGGCTTGAAATATTAAGGTTGACAACAGATTCGCCATTAATATGAACAGATAAGGGGAAAGTGGATCACCTTGTCGAAGGCCTCGTGTAGGATGAAAATAGTTAAGTTGATCTCCATTGAACTTGATAGATATAGAGACTGTCGTAATACACTGCATCACCCACTTCACCCAAACTGGATGGAAACCTAATCTGAGAAAATAATCGTTCAAGAAGTCCCATTCCACTCTGTCGTAAGCTTTTTGCATGTCCATTTTTAAAATTGCCTGAAAATGTTTCTTCCTATTCCGAGTCTTCAGTTGGTGTAGCACCTCCTGAACAATCAAGATGTTGTCCTGGATTTGGCGGCCACTCACAAAAGCGCTTTGTTCGGTAGAAATCAGGTCAGGCAGGAGGAGTTTGAGTCTGTTAGCCAAGACTTTGGAGATGATTTTGTAAGCATAGTTACATAAACTTATGGGACGGAATTGGTCTAGGCTTTCCGAGTTGGGGACTTTCGGGATCAAAGAGATAGTGGTCCTGTTTAAATCGACTGGCATAACTCATGTATTAAAAAACTCCTGAACATAAAGAATAAGGTCATCCTTAAGTATATCCCAGTGAGTTTGGTAGAAGATACCATTTAATCCGTCAGGACCTGGTGCTTGATTTTTACCCAACTGAAAAGTAGCTTTTCTGATCTCTGCTGATGTGATCTCTGCAACTAATTTAACATTCATTGCAGGAGTAACTACACTTGAACATTGGTCCAGAATAGGGCCATAGTCTCGGTGTCCTGCTGACCTGTAAAGATTTGAATAGAAAGTCATAGTCATATCCTTGAGAACCTGCTCATCTCGTACCCATTCTTGGTTGTGATCTAGTAACATGTTGATCTTGTTCCTTTGTCGACGCTGAACAGTAGTCGCATGAAAAAAGCTGGTATTTTTGTCGCCCCACTTTAGCCATTTTATTCTAGAACGCATCGCCCAATACTGCTCCTCTTGCTGCCATGCTGCTTGTAGTTGTTGCTTTAACTTGTTTGCTAAGTTTCTGTCATACGAGCTACCAGTCTGATTAGTCAAAAATTGCAATTGTTGTTGTAAGTCTGCGATCTATGATTTGGCGTTTGAAAACGTACTTCGACTCCATTTATTTAGAGCTAAGCTGACCAGGCGTAGTTTGTATGGCAGATCGGGGCCAACTATCACAGCGGAGGCCCAAGAAGTAGCTATTGTACTACTGCAGTCCTGGTGTTCTATCCAATAGGCCTAAAAAAGGAAGGCTTGTCTCTTCTGCTTTGTTTAACTTATGTGCTCAACAGTAGGGGGCTATGGTTAGAGCCCACAGCAGGTAATGCCAAAACCTCAGCTTTAGGGAAAAGTAATCGCCAATTCAGATCACACAACACTCTATCTAACCTTTCTTTTACCAGGTCATTGCCTTGACAATTGTTCATCCAGGTAAAAGCGCAACCTTTACTTTCAAGATCCATGAGTGAACAGTCATGTAATACTTCTCTGAATGAATGTATGCGGTGAGAGTCTGCAGCTCGTTTCCCCACTTTCTCCCATTGATTAATAATCTCATTGAAATCTCCAGCACAAACCCAAGGTAGAGAGTTGATGGACGCAATTTGGCGAAGTGCATTCCAAAACAATTGGCGAGATTGGAATGACGCTGGTGCATGTAAGCAAGTGAGCTTCATCGTAATACCTTTCCAAGAATCTATACATATAGTATCCAAAATGTGCTGATTTGAGTCTTCTACATATAAGGAAATATGAGACTGCCAGAACATAGCCAGTCCTCCAGCAAGTCCTATAGGATTAATGAAGTGAGAATTTGGGAAGTTAAGTCGACGCTGAAGACGAATTAGAACAGCCTCTGTGTTCTTCGTCTCCATAAAAAAAAAAAAAAAAAAAAACCAGGTCGGGCTTCTCTTTGACCACAAGGGCCTTAAGGGCTTGAACTGTCAGGGGAGAGCCCAGTCCCTGACAGTTCCAACTGAGTAGCTTCATTTTGCAGTTGGTGGCTTTTGAGGGAAAGCCACCTCAACCCACTTACCGGCATCTTCAGCTGAAATAACAGGAGTTTCCAGTAGTAAATTTTCATCAAGATCTTCAAGTAGAGGAATATGCGAGTCATGGGAACTTTGCCTTTTAAATTTCTTTGAAATCCCTGTTTTGGTTGATAATCTAGTATACTTCTGTTTCTTTTTTGATGCATCCCCAACTATCAGGTTCTGAATGCCTTGCTGATGGACATGTGAGGGAGGAAGTGCTGCCTTTATGGAAGACATCGAGGAAGTTCATAACGGAAGTCTAGCCAGAAAGCCTTACTAGCTATTCGAAGTAATTAACCTGTTTTCAATGATTGAGCTAGAGAAAGTTCTATACGAACATGCCCAGCTCGGATAGTAGTTCCTTCCTTTTTATCAATTTGCACCTGAATCACTCTGCCTACACTCTTAACCACTTTACAGAGCATTTGGTCTAAACACCACTCAAGGGGTAGTCCAAAAACTTGTACCCAGAATGAGCAGGTAGTAAAATCATAGCAATGTAAAGGTGTATTTGGTTTCCAAGGCTTAAGTATTACCAAATGACCAGCAAAATTCCATGGACCACTCTCTAGCACTCTCTGTTTATCACTTGCTAATTTAAAGGTTGCGACAAAAAGACCAGCTTCACGTTGGGTAATTTCAACATTGTCTATCCTCCAAACTCGGCTTAGAGTATTTTGAAGAGCTTGAATATTGACAGAAGGATTTGAAAGAAGTGTACCTACTAACACATTTCTGCATTCTTGTAGCTGTTCTATCGGAGGTGGTTCATCCCAGACCTCAATTTCATATTCGGACCACAGACGTCCCATTCTGCTACTGAGGGCAGCCAAACGCGATTCCTCACTCAGATGATGGGAATCCATAACTTAATTGCGAAGGTAACGGCTGAATTAGGTCAGAAGGGACTTGGACATGATGAGGCGAGGGTAGAAAAACTGTATAAAGAGAAGAAAAAGGGGAAGGTTTGGACAGAGAACATAGGATGATTAGGAAATTGAGAATGCGTGGACGTTCGCTGGTGTAAATGATTCTGAATTGAGGATTCAACCGAACGATGGTTGGAATCGGAACTTCGAAGGAGATGAAGAAGCTAAAGACTAAATGAAGAGGAGATAGATGGAGAGCAATCGGTATCTAAGTTCAATCCATCGGTAACGGAGGAAATACCATAAGGGTTAAGGATTACCAGTGAGGGTTTGAGATGAAAACTACCATTAATGGTAGAGATAAGCTGATGGTCAAAAGAGGGGGTGTCTTATTTACATGCCAATTTACTTGTAAATAAATGTGAATGATATTTATATTTATTAATTATTAATTCAATAAAACCGACTAGAGGAAGTTTCCACCAACTAGACGGAGGATGTGGCCTATGATCTTGCAAATGGACTCTACCCGAAACAGTTACTGTAGAGAATCCCGGGCTCATGGGAATCGGATAATGGAGGCTAAATTTTGATTTAAAAAAAAAAAAAACTTCATTTAATTTGCATCGATGTCTGGACTTTTTCCGTTTGTAGTACAGAATTCGTGCTTTTCTAGGATTTCATAGACCTTATAAAAATAACAGTACACAATAAGTAAGAACATAAATATTATAAAGCTTTATCATATCGTCTGTAAAAATTTTCTTTTAGAAGATTGCCTCCGGGACAGAGGCAAATTTCACAAACCACCTTTCTTTTCCTTCTTCTCCTTCTCTGAGGACACCTGGGAGAAGGTGGAGGTGTCGAGCCAGATATGGCGACTGGTCCTCGTCTTGAGAGTCCTCACTTCTTCAAGATCATTCTCTCCAACACCCTTGAATCTCGTAAGTTCCACGTTTACGCTGTCTGCTTCTTATGATTCAGTACTCAATTGCCAGCAGAGTTTCTCTCATGATTTATAATTGTCGCCCTCTTGCTGTGTACATCAATCTGGAAAACTTTCTATGCGCTTGGCTTTGAAGAAACCTTTTTTCCAGCGAAAGGAAGACAAGCCCAAAATCCTGAAGAAAAAGTGTTTATTTTCAATTATTCCCAGTAAAAATCGTTTTTCCCCCTTTTTTACTTTGAATTGAAGATTGGTTGGCTAAGGATGGTGTTAGACAAAGGCCTTGGGTCTCTCTAGCTCTACTCTAGTCAAATGAAGCGACCATAACCAAAACTCAATTTGCAATTGCCCGCTGACACCCTGCTTGTGTGCAAACCGATCTTTCATCGCCATGTCACAGAATTCAAAATTTGTTCAGTGTTCTTCCGTTTGTTCCCTGCACTTTCGGTTTTACTTCGACAAATTAGAGTCCTGGACCTATAAATTTTGAGTTCTTTTTAATAGGGAATTCTGGAAAAAAACTCTTAGGAAGATATGGAAAGGATCTCTTAAGCTTGGTGCTACTCAAGGCTCTGTGCAATTCAACCTGGACTATATGAATAGAAAAGGGTAACAACGGCACAATTTGGTTGTGGAATGGGTGGTCACCTTGTAGTTTTCAAATATAAAGGGAACTCCAGTTTTCGTGTGATAATATTCAATAAGAGTGCTTCGGAGATCAGTTATCTGTCGAGCAGCATATCGAACCTCAGGAATGGATTTATTTCACAGAAGAGTGAGGATGTCATTAAAGTTGAAGAGTCAGAGGATTTCGTTCCTCATCAAAAAAATGACAGTCGAACCACATTCACCATGTTCTCAGCTGAGTCCAAGCTGCACATTGCAAGATCTCGAAGTTGTGACTTATCTTTTCAGAAGTCATGTTTCTTCTTACATCGCTCTCTTCTTTGTTAGTGCCTTTTCAAGTACTTGAGGAACTTTTCGATAAGCTTGTTTATGTCAACTGATAGCATAATGATTTCGGTAATGCTTATTGTGATTAACTAGTTACAACTTCCAAGGTGAAGCGAAGCGAATTTTTCATTTGGTGAACTTATCTAAATCTTGATCTCCATCACTGTATTAACTTCCATTCTGCGCTAAATCTTTTCATGGTGAGTAAATCAACTAATGCAAAGTTCAAAGTGGCATCATCTAAACATTTCATTTTTTAAGAACAGAAGGGATTGGACAGCCTACATGCAAAGCGAGCCATTCTGAGCAGGCTTTTGGTGGTCCTACCAGTACGTGGCCTCTCCCTAGTCTTGAACTGGCCAGCAAATTTGACGCAAAGTATCCTTTTTTCAAGGTGGTGATCCAGCCATCTTATATTAAACAAAATATTGTGGTAACATTGAGAATTCATTACTATTTTGGCTTTTTTCTTAAGCTGATTGGATTTCTGTAGGAAACTACCTACCGTTTTCCTTGGATCTGTTGTGTCCCATTTGTTTAGAAAGGCAAAGATCCTCTCTACCCCTCATGCTAGTTCTAAGAGCAGAGACTTGACATTTGACTTTTGTCCTGTAAAGACTGTTGATTGGAGTAACTAAAACTACCATATCAATCTACATTTTGCTTGCTTGCTTGAATAAGGGAATGCTTCCCCAGTCTTTCTTTACCAAGCATGGGTTGTTCAAACATGTGTGGGCAGAATGTTCCTGGTTGGTTCATAATGCAGCACATTCTGAAAATCAAGGAAATCGCAACTCTCACGCATTCAGACAGATCATGGCTGGTGAAGCTTAGGAGCTATCCACGTGGGGGAATGCTCTCTTCTGGTTGGATCGCATTTGTGAGAGGAACTCGCTTGCGTGCGGGAAATGTCTGTGTGTTCGAGCTAATTGATAGGGATGATAATGTGTTCAAAGTCCACATTTTCAGCAGAGCAGGTAGAAACTTAATTTACGTTGTTTGAGTGAAACTTTAGGCTGGTTATGGCATGACATGAGTTCTATGCTGAAGATCTTCATAGTCAATTAAAGAAACATTTGCACCGATAATGTCTCTTAAAGTTCTCATTTTAAATCTCTTAAAGTTCTCATTTTAACTCCTGGCAGGAACAAACAGTCTAAATGCAGAACAATCCATTCTGAGCCAGTATTTTGCGATCCTACTCCTTCAATGCCTCTCATTACTCCTGAGCCAGCGAATTTGATTCGGAGCATCCCTTCTTCAAACTGGTAATACAACAGTCTCATTTTAAGAAAATGGTACAATCTCGAGCCTGATCCATCACTATCATATCTCAAGTTCGATTATGATCTCTATCTAATCTTGCCTCAATATTGTGTTTTCCCTGTTTGTTTTGGTTTGTATTGGGAACCATATGCCGTGCTAGTTTTCCTGAAGTGATTATGAGGCATCCAAATGGTGAAGCAACGAGGAATCAAGAAAAAAAGAAGAAAAAACAGTAGTAAAGACTGTAATTAGGCCGGGACTATCCATTCACTTGGATATCCTCGACAAGCTGCTCCATCACTATCTGAATGAAAGGATGGACAGTCACTTGAATCGAGTACTGACCTAAAATGGCAATTAATGGCAGTCATTTGTTTGAAGATGCTTTTTACATTGCGGGTTAACATTGATGGCTTTCGTGAGCCTCTTAAGACTGTCGACTAAAGCTGGCCTTGTGTGCTTTCTTTCCAAGAGCGCATGCTTACGTTGTTGTCCTACTTTCGACATACATTGGTTGTTCAAACGTTTCCTCACGTGCAGCACGTTCCTGGTCAATTCGCCAGGCAACATATTCAAAGAAACAAGAAAGAGAGAATTCTTAGGTATTCAGACAGGTCATGGCCGGTGAAGCTCTCAAGATATATGCTGGATATCCGAGTGTTCTTCTTTGCTGGTTGGCCTGCATTTGCAAGAGAAACTGATTTGTTTGTAGGACATGCTTGCGTGTTTGAGCTGATTGATATTGTGTTCAAAATCTCCATCTTCAGTAATGGTGGTAAGGGCCGGATTCACATTGATTGAGGTGATCATGGGACGTGTTAATTTAGGCCGTTCACAGCATTCATATGAATCCAGGATTCCTAATTGTGCCTCCTTTATTCAGCTGGCAAATCAACGGAAAAGAGGACTCTAATTTGTTCATGATTTCTTGTTTTTTGGTGCTAGTTTCGATCATGTGCTTCCATTTTGGCGAGAATCCCTCAGATTTGGTGCCCTTTTTTAGGATTTTGGTTGCTAAACTGACCTAAAGGGTTATATATATGTATGTATGTATGTATGTATTATGTATGTATTTTTTTCTTAACATCTTTATATTAGGTGTTAAACCAAAGCTTTTGTAAGAAAATAACAATACAAAGAAAGCAGTCCATGCGTTTGCTTTTGGCATTCTTGCCTTTTAGCCTATGAACATTATGTTTATATTGTTTTATGGCTAAATGAAAAAAAAAATGCATAAATAAATGTTTTGAGAAAGTTGAATGGCTAAGGCTTGATTATACGTGATAGATTTTTAAGGAGAATTACCAAAACAGTCTTAAGCTTATTGCAATCGTACTAGTTCAGTCTTTTTTTTTTTTTTTTAACCAATCGAGTCTTAAAACTTTTACATTATGTAAATCTAATAGATTTGGTCAATTTTAGTTTAAAATTGTTGATATGGACACCAGCCATCCTACATGGCGGGATACCTACATGGCGGGACTGATGCTAATATAGATAAATTTTAATAATATTTTAATATGTTCTCAATTTTTTATTTTTTATTTGATTTCTCTTTCTGTTTTGTTTCTTCCCTTCTTTGCTAGGCAAGGAATAAAAATAGCATTAAAAAAAAAGTAAAATGTTATTAAAATTCAAAAAATATTAATTTGCCATTATCATTAATTATAGGATTGTTGATAGTCCATGTAATTGACTGGATGGATTGAATTGACACAAATATAAAAGGTTTATAACTTTATTGGTAAATAAAAAAGTTTAAGACTAAATTGTTATAATTGCAATAGATTTATGGCTGTTTTTCAATTGGAAGTGATCTTGAATAGAAGGGCACGCCCACCACTCTATTGGAGGAGCCTTATTTAATCTACATGAATGTAACATAAAACTGCATCAGGTTTATTTGACAAAATTGAGATTAATGTTGAGAACCTATGAACTCATATTTAAGAATCTTAAGTGCTAAAATAGAAAGAAAAAGATGTTTGGCAATCACTAAATATCTATAATTTCTTTCCAAACATATAATTGCAATCATAATGGGTAGGGTCTAACCATATAGTTGGCAAGATTCTAATTAGCATCAATTATTTCTTCTGCTAAACAAATTAAGTAACCCTTTTTAAAGTTAATTGAATCTTTTAAGTCAACTCTATTTAGAGTTGTTTAACAAGCTTAATATAATAAAGTGCTAGATTTTTAATTTCAACACTGGCTACCAAGCGGGTTGACAAGTCAAAAGTTTGGCTATGACGTGTTCTTGATTTTTTATTTTTTTTAAATCACTATTAGGCTATCAAGTGAGTTGACCAGTCAACTCTATTTAGAAAGGTTTTGTGGTGATGGTTGACTGGTTAGGTGCTGGGTCAAGCCATACTTGGCCCAAGCTGAAACGGCCCATCTGCTGTCCCTACTTTTCCTAGTTATGTCCTTCAGTTTAGCCCATTTAGAAGTCTGGATATGATCTGGCCGAAAATGTCAAGGGATACTTACTCTGCCCAACAAACAAAAAGTTACAATCTAATGTGCAAGAACTCCTATGTACTTGTATGTTTTCCTTTGTTATCTTAGCTATCTTAATGTTTGAGCATTGTAAAGAAAATATTTTTATAATAGCTATTACACTAAGTTTAATATTACTGGAGAAATCATAATGTTCGGGTATGCACATAATTGGATGGTACAAATAGACTTAATTGCTGGAACTCATCCACGAAACATATGCTAACCAAAAATAAATTTATATATACCACACTTGCAAATAAAAAAATTGATATTATATTGAAGGAAAAATCTAATATTGTTTTGGAGCACACAAGATTTGTCATATATTTAGACATATTAGTTACACCAATTGTTTCGTAAATACACATCAATTCATAATTTAACACTACACAATCTCTTTATGTCTTTACCTCATCCAGGGAGAATCCACAAAGTAACTTGGACTATGTATCTTTTAATCACATGACATTTATCTCATAAGTTTCACGGTGCAACCAATTGTTGAGTTCATGAGATTTTATTGTCCGTAAATGAAAAAGATACCATGATTTTTGAGTCTATACATGGAATGGTTTTATATAAAATAGAGATAAGTGCAAGAGAAACTATAATTTTTTTTTAGTGTAAATACAATCAAATCATAAAATTTATTAAACAAGTACAACCAAGTGATTTAGTTAGTTTCGTCAATTATGACTATAGGACAGGCCACTTTTAAATATTTTCTGAATACGTAGTGTCAATATAACGCCAAGCAGGTGCAATATCAGCAAATAGCCCAGAAACTTGTAGTAAATATTGAGAGAGAGAGAGAGGGTTAAAGGTACCCGCCTCTTGCCTGCTCGTCACCAACGACGAGGGTTAGCCTTGCCAAGGTTGGCTACACAGAGTTGGTTGATCCTAGGTCTTGTGCTGACCAGTGTACCGCATTAGCACTAACTTGATGCCACATCAATCTCAAATTAAATGAAAGGTATTTGGAGAGACCACATTGAATTATGGTAGCTCAAAATAAAGGAGAAAATGAGAATTAATTAATCATTTTTAAAATAAATTTTAGAGTTGGATTGCATTGCTTGGAATATTCAATTAGTTCGTAATTACACATGGCTTAATTGCGCATTTTCTACAAATTTTATGTCAGTAATATAACTTCACTTAGTAGCGTGTTATTTTTTTTTCCCAGTTCGATAGTGTGTTCATTTTTTCTTTTTCATAGAACCAATCGTGATAAAGTATACCGTGCGTGGTTTAAGTATTCACAACATCCTTTTGAACATCATTATTCTGAAAAGAAAGAGTAATGCACAAATTTAATTAACAAAATTGATATAACAAGGCAATGGGCTTTTTTTATGGCGCCGTGCTTGTTCGGGCGGCTAAGAAACGTGCATGATCTAAGCCGTCAGATAAAAGAAAACTGATGTCAATTGTTGAATGGCAAAAAATCTCGACCCCGGGGTCAAGATGAATTGATGTCAACTCTTGAATTTGGTATGACAATTTCGTCTTGCCAAACCCCACATCATCATCATCTCACTAATCATAGTGAAAAGGACACATTTGATTCTCTAGCTTTATTTTTGTGAAATGTGATGGGAGAACAGTAACAACTTAAACAATATCAGATTAAAGTAACGGAATAAAATGATCTCCCCTCTTATATAAACTTAATAGGAATTGATCGGTCCACCCAAAAATCTTCACTATCAATAAAATGGGATGAGCAAAATTATTCTCTAGTAAATACAAGGGGTACATAGTAGCAAGGACCTCAAGAATATCATTATTGGCAATATGCATAAATTTCATAAGAAATCAATTATAAATATGACCAAAAAACGCAAGTTTTGATCAACCCACAAAAAACTTGATGTAGGGAGCTTCAAACAAAAATTAAATTGTTCAAATTCAAGAAGAGTTCGTCACGAACACGCTGACAAAATTTCAGCTCAATCGGACCATGAATCGATCTCCGATATTAGCTTGATGTAAATCAGACTAATCCCAAAACCCCGGATTTTCCACTTTCTATTTTCTCTTATTACTGCATCTCTACTAACTTCTTTGCGGCTTGATTCAGTGATGGTTGTCCTTTGAAGGAAGTTCTCAATCTCTAAGGGTGTGCATGACAAAATTTTTGAAATAGAAATTGATTTCGACCAAAAATTGATTTTTCAATTTCTATTCCCTAGATAAGTTTCCAAGCAAAGAAACCCGTTTGATAACGACTCAAAATTTTTTATTTCTGGAACAGAAATTCGTTTGATAATAGAATAAAATTTCTATTTCTAGGAATAGAAATTGATTAAATTACAACATAGAAAATCCTCAAATATAAAATAATAGTCGAAATAATAGTAATACATTATAAATGTTGAAAATACAATTTCATGAAATTTTCGACATATTATGATCCCTTGCTCTTTTATTGGCAATTTCATGAAGGGTTTTCAAAAATACGGTATAGGATAGATATAGATTCTGATGGAGTTTTGGCCTCTAAAGCCTAAGCAACTGAATCAGTTGTTGTCGGGAGATAAGACATCGACATCTTTGTTCACAACTCAAAAACCCTGGAGAACAAGAAATAACAATTTGATATTAGACGAATGCTAGACCACCAAGACATAACTGAAGCCAGAGTAGATGAGGGAAAAGTAAAAGAACTCATGTAATTTGCAAAGCAGCCAATCATTCAAGTTCTTGACTAAATTCATCACATTGCAATCTATGCCTCAACCCTCACATTATAAAATATAAACATACATACGATAACCTTGTAAAAATCAAAATAACTTTCCAAGGGTTGCTTCGCTACAATAAGCGGTATTATGATTCCCATTCTTATCCTAATAAAGCAAATGCAAAGAAAAACTATACCATTTCTTATCATCAGGAAACAGGGAAAAGCTGCTCAAGGGAAATTGTTCGCTGCCATAAAAACGTCACCCCCGATCGCCTCTTGAAAGCACCAAATCAATTTTCGGGACAATCAAACATATTCTAATGACTAATATAGATCACTTACCTTCTGCCAATCAACAGTAAAACCAGAACCACCGCCCCAGAAAATTCTGCCACCACCTAATGCATTACTTGCCAGCGTCACTAATACTAAGCCCATAACAATCATGCTCACTTATCATCAACAAAATCCTTCTAAAACATAGCATGTAGTGGTGGTAATGCAGCCATTCATGGCAATTCTCGCCACTAATACCAAAAAAACCCATGTTAGCTTCTAATGACCTGGGATGAAAGTCACAAGCAAAAATGATAACTTTGGGACCTTCCCCAAAAAGATATGCTCCATAACCTCTCTAGACCTTGTTTTGAACAAGAAAAGAAAAATCTCTCTAAACCTTTTGAATAAACATATACTGAACAAACAAAGAACACAGCATAACATCATCTGAAGACACTTCATAACAATCAACTCATGACTAAAAATCGTCTAAATCATCTGCCATCCATCACTCGTATTCAGTCAACAAATGCCGCTGCAGCCCAAAACTTGAAAACAATCCCACGAGCATAAAATTCTACATCAACCGATTAAATAAAATTTAAAAAATCATCCCTACCTCCTTTGGATGCTCATTAGTTCTTTGCTCAAGGGACTAAACGTGTTGAAAGACTCAATAACGATGATTTCTCAGATGATTTGCAGAGTGTCTACCTGAATCTGACTCGCTACACTAAGAGCCCAAGACATAAAACATCAACGAAGGCAAGCGCGCTCAATCAACTCGACCATCTAACGAACGCCAAACAAGGTCTGCTAAGTCGTAACCGTGCACAGAAAAAGTGAGGTCAAAATTACAGAATTGCAACAGAACCACATCAGGAGGAAGACTAACGACGCGGCAGGAGCAGAGCTACCGAAATCGCTAAGTAGCCTGCGATTCGTGATCTAGACAGACAGATTCGACGCTCGCCAGCAATTGAAGGAGAGGGCAAAGGAAGAGATTGGAGAAACCAATTCGAAACTGAGAAGCTACAATTTCTAGCTTCTGATTTTTCATCCAAATCAGTTTCAGAAATAGAGAAATCAAATTACGTTACTAAACGGAATTCTGTTCCAATTATTCCGGGGAACAGAAAAAATAGAGAAATCAAGAAATAGAAATTTTATCATGCACAGCCTAACTAGTTATGGCTTGATTCAGTGATTGTTGTCCTTCGAAGGAAGTTCTCCATCTCTATCTAGTTGTGTTCAATGTTCATGCTGCATGTAAATCTACATGCAGTCCACATGTATATTTACGTGCAATCTACTTGTTTGATCTACATGCTGCATGGAGGAAAGGTATTCGTCCTTTCCCTTTTTCAATTGCACAAAACTTACCCCTTTCCTTTGTCAATTTCGGCATCTCCACCTTCCACAAATGCCTTGATTCTTACTTTGCTTAAGGTAGTCCAAGGTGGCAAGCAATTTTGGCCAAGTATGGTATGACTCCATGCCATTACGATTGAAGGAGAGAGAAAGACTAGGCTTCAAAAGGGCTTTCAGACCTAACGTTCACAGCCGAAATGGGCCAAGGCTTCAAGTGCATGCTAGGGCCTTATTAAAAAAACCATCTAATTTGTATCACAATGACTAAAAATTCTTGTATAAATTTTGAGTTAGGTGGCATATCGATGAGGTTCATAAAATTTCGTGGTTTTATCTAAAAGTTATCTCTAATTTTCAAATGGAAGAATGTGGTTGAAGAATAAGAACGTGGGATTATTCGATTTGGATGTTTTCATTTAGTCATGACATTTTTTTTTTTTGTTAGAAAGTATTCATAACCTTTACAATAGCCATAACATTTACACAGATTAAGGAGTAATTTGATATTCTAATCTTACAATTATGGTTGGCAGAAAAAAAAAAATCAAACAATTTCTAATTTTCCTTATGGACTGAGTTTTATCTTTCCATTTAGAGGGATGCTTTGTCACGCCCGATCCTTAGGCACGTACACATCCATCTCACTTGATCGATTTTTATAATGCGATATCCCAGGACAATGTATCGCCGACCCTTTCAATTTTAAGCACATGCGGAAGCAATTAAAATCCCCAGACAATGAAACGATGGGATAGAAAAGCGGGGCCATATTTTTTATTTTTTATTTTTTTTTTTTTTTTTTTTTTTTTGATGACCCGGGGAACCTCCGAACGCCGCCGCGGGAGAGTAAACCCTGGAGCGCCGGGGGCCCCCACCGCTGACCCCCAAGCGCAGGTAAGACGCGCGTTATGCATTGAAGCATCGCTTCCACGGAGGTTCGAACCCTTCCCCCTGCGTTTGGGGTACCAAGCCCTAACCAACGCTTCCACCGCGGGCGGTGGTGCAGGGCCATATTTTTCATATTGAAATTTATAACCAAACTTTTATACAAAACACAAATCACTTCATACACTTTTCACATCAAAAAGAGATCTCAAAAGGAGATAGGATCTCAATCCATCAAGATGATGCTCAAGGCCCCTCTCGGGACTATCTTCTTCTTCCAAAAATCCTTCCCTTCAGATCTCACCTCCGAGTTCTCCTTCTCGGATTCCTCCTCTTCAGCTCTTCAGCGGGGTCCTGAAATGGTTTTCCCCAAACTGGGATGAGACTACGTCTCAGCGAGTTCTACCCCACTAAGCCCGATTAGAAAACCATTATACTAAACGCTGCCTAAACACGCACAGGGCAGATGACTTACCTTGGCCTCAGATCCCACCTGCAAGTCAGTACAATTCACAATAGGCACCCATTCACTTCAAACAAATCGAACCAGTCGATTACATGTTATACAATTCAATCCCCACTGTGGGATATTTAAAAGCTAGGCCACGTGCATTCTCCAGGACGACCTTCCAAGTCTCCGAGCCACGTGCCTCAAACCTCGGACCCACGTGCATTCTCTAAGGCAACCTCTTGGCCAAGATGGTACATCAAGCCACCGAGCCACGTGTCCTTTTTACGATGCCCGGGCCCACGTGCATTCTCTAAGGTACTCGCTTACCAAAGTGACGCATCAGATCACCGAGCCACGTGCCCTTTTAGATGCCATTCCGAATACTGGACCCACGTGCATTCTCTAAGGTACTCGCTTACCAAAGTGACGCATCAAATCACCGAGCCACATGTCCTTTTAGATGCCTGGCCCACGTGCATTCTCTTAGGTGCTATCTCACCAAAGTGATGCATCAATTCACCGAGTCACGTGTCCTTTTAGATGCCTGGCCCACGTGCATTTTCTTAGGTGCTATCTCACCAAAGTGATGCATCAATTCACCGAGCCACGTGTCCTTTTAGATGCCTGGCCCACGTGCATTCTCTTAGGTGCTATCTCACCAAAGTGATGCATCAATTCACCGAGCCCACGTGTCCTTTTAGATGCCAAACTCGTCCGAGCCATGTGCATTCTCCAGGACGACATACCGAGTCTCCGAGCCACGTGCATTCTCTCGGCGACCTTTTCGCAAAGGTGACATATTCAACCACCGAACTCACGTGCATTCTCCAGGTGACATTCCAATTCACCGAGCCCACGCGTGTCCTCTTTCAAGTGGTTACCAATCTACTTTCAATATCGACAACCAATGCCCAACGATTTCTCAATCAAATAATTAAATCAACTCACAAAGCATTATAATTGCTGAATAACATACTTGGCCATTTATCAAACCACAATTCAGTCTCAATCAATTTCAATCAATTTAGGGTAAATCCCTAAAATATCACAATTTATTCAATTCCATACAACGTGGAGCTCAAATAAATAAACGGACTGCACCACGACGATCAACATGAGATTTCGATCGTCGGCCATCAAAATCTTAATTTCCAAAAAAATAATTAATTAATTAATTAATTTCGAAAATTAATTATTAATTACTAAAAATTCAATTTAGCTCAAAATAAAGCCCGATTAAATAAACGGACTTCATCACAGTCATCAACATAATTTTCCGGTTCCAAACCATCTTGGTTGAATTTTCGGGAAATAAATAATTATTTAATTTAATTCCGAAAATTAATATTTAAATACTAAAAATTCCACTTAGGCCCGAAAAGCCTAATTGGAGCCCACTAAGGGTCGGGAAAAATCCTGAGGCACTTCTAATAAATAGTAGACCATATCTACTTGCTAATTACACATTCAATTTATCTGATTCGCATCACAATTGGCTAATAAATGCTAATTTAATCTAATCTAACAACCTAAACATAATTAATTAAATCTAAACCAATCTTAAGCATAATTAGCCACTAATCCTGGATTAGTGAGATTACTCACCAAATCGCGCGCAAATCGGATCAATCCGACGGCGGCGATGCGAGGAACGATTGTTCCCAAAGCACGGCTCGGGTTCGGGGCCGGGAAACGGCCCAAAAGCGGGCCCGAAGTGCTGGAAACCCACTCCGTGGGTCTGCTGGACGGGCGGATCGGGGCTGCTCCGGCGGCTAGGGCGGCGAGGGGAAGGCCGGCGGAGGGCGAGGGGGTCGCGGGGGAGGTCCGGCGGGGCTAGGCGGTGGCCGGAGGTGGCCGGACGGTGGCTGGTCGGTGCGGAACAGGGGCGAACAGCGGCTGGTTCGCGCGGCCTGGGCGTGCGCGGACGGCGGGACGGCGGCGAGCGCGCGGGCGCGGCGCGGGTGCGGGCGGCGGTGCGACGGTGCGGCGGCGGGACGACGAGCTGCGCTGCTTCTGCTCCGAGCTCCTGGTTCGCACGCGAAGAAAAGAAGGAGAAGAAAGAAGCTGGTTCGGTCGAGCGTGCGGAGGAAGAAGAAGAAAAAGAAAGAGAGAGAGAGAGAAAGAAGGGATAAGGGTTGACCGGTCAATAAAAGAGGGAGGGAAAGTGAGCGGTGGGGGGAATCGCACGAGGGGAAGGGGAGAGGAGAGAGGAGAGAGAAAGAAAAGAAAAGAGAGGGAGAGAGAGGAAAAAGGAAAAAGGAAATACATGATTAAATAATTCAATTTTTCCTTTTCCTTTCAATTTTCTTTTGGGCTTCAATTTCTCTTCCGATAATTTCTTTCTTGAAATTTCGGACCCGTCAATAAATTGACGAGCGATGAGACAGGATTCAAAAAAATAAGAATTATGACGCGCTTAAAATTCGATTCTCGAAATCGAGTTCAATTTCGTGGTTAAAAATCGATCGGTCGTGATTTTAGCTCAATCCAACCAATTAGGTAGCTTTTAGGGATTTTACAGCTAATACACCCCTTAGCGGCTTCACCCAATAGGTTAGTTAACTCGTGAGTGATCAGCTCGAGAGAAAAGGGCCATAGGCACGTCGACGAAATGCCAATTTCACTTTATCGAAACGGGTCGAATTTCGGGATGTCACGAGATACTCTAAAGGGTTTTTTTATCAACAAATGTGTGAAAATTAGGAAGATGGTCCATGAAAAGTCAAGAGTTAATTTCAACTAATGGTCAACATTATTTGCAAATTTGTGTAATAGGCTAAGTCAAGTCTAATATATATAAATATATATGTATGTGTGTGTGTATATAACATTGCTGTTTTATTGAGTGTTTTTTTTTTTTGTTAATTTAGAATGTTACACTATTCTGAAATTTAAAGTGAATAAAGATAAAAAGTTTCTACTTGATTATGGCATTAGAAGAAGCATATTAAACAAGGTCTAATTTGCGACATGAATGAAGTCTCTATTTGGCACATAAGAAAAACTTACCAACAAAGCAATGAGTCCGAATGCAGGGTCGTGCAAAAAAGCACAAAAGTGAATACTTAGCTTGTTCCTTACGCAACTCAAAGCAAAAAGCACAAATAAGGAAAAGGTAAAGCGCCTTAACATGCAGAGATCTTAGTCTAAACTTTTATTTTCCATGACACGCTTATTAAAATGATAATTTCCAAGAAAGTAGCCACTCATTATCACCAACATAACATGATTGAAAATGCAATAATGTGAATAGACTTTAGATAGTGGGGTGTTCCATCTCCTTTTTGAGTCCCACCTTTAATAAAGATGCTCTATAAAAAAGCTAAAGAGACGAAAGTGTTAAATATTCGTAAATGGCTTAACATAAGAAGCATCACGGGCAAGAGTTTTTTGCTACAATGTGGAAATAAACCAATAGATTAATGACAAGCCAAGTTGGTATTTTCAATTTTTGCAGTTGACATCGCTTCTGTTTTGTTCTATGCCTCTTTCGTGGTGAGTTTATCATTGGCAAATTTGTGTAGTAGTCTTGTTACAGACGGTTGTGTTCAAACTACCAAGAATGAAAAGGACAATAATTAGACTCTGAATTAATGATTTAAAGGTGGTTCTCAATCTCCTGTAATTTTTTTTTCTCTAGATGGTCCCAATGTACTAGAATCTCTGCCTTTTCTTCCTCAAAAGTCCCGGGTATCATCAACAATTGATGGAAAATCCGGATTCGATGAAGCCCCTACCTTCCGCGAATGCCTTGATTCTTATTTTGCTTAAGGTTGTCCGAGGTGGCAAGGAATCATGACCAAGCATGATATGATTCCATGCTTATTATGAGGAGGGGGGAGAGAGGCCGGGCTTCACCAGGGCTTTCTGACCTAACCTTCAGAACCGAATTGGGCCAAGGCTTCGCATGCATCCTAGGGCCTTATTAACAATCACATTAATTCATACTGTGATGGCTCAAATTTCTTGAAATTTTGAGTCGGGATCCGGTTCACAAAATTCTGTGGTAGTATCGAAAAAATCCTTAATTCCTAAGTGTGGAAGAATGCCTTTAAAGAATGAGAACGTGGGCCTATTCAGTTTGGATTTTTTGTTTAGTCACAACATTTTTTTTTATTGAAAATTAGTCATAACCTTTACAAATAGTCATAATAAATATATAGATTTATGAGTAATTTGACACTCTAATGTTACAGTTATGGTTGGCAGAAAAATTAAATAATTTCAAATTTTCCTTATGAACGGAGTTTTTTTTTCCTCACTTAAAGGGATGATTTGAAGGGTTTTTTTTTGTCAACAAATGTGTGCAAACTAATGGCAACATGAATTAGATATAAGGCTCTAAGTTAGCCCAAGTCTAATATGTCAATAGGGAGGACATCTTCGAAAATTGTTGTTCAATAAACATATATAACACGGACATTTCACATTTAATTGAGTGTTTTCTTTATTGCTGATTTACAAATTTACATTACTCTGAAATTAAAGTGAATACAGATACAAGTTTTCAATTGATTACGGCATTAGAAGAAGAATATCAAACAATATCTAATTTATAACATGAATGAAGTCTCTATATGGCAAATAGGAAAAACTTACCGGCAAAGCAGTGAGTCAAAGGGCAAGGCCTGCAAAAAAGCACAAAGCAGTAAAGCACCTTAACATTTGCAGATCTTAGTCTATACTTTTGTTTTCCACGGCAGCCATGCATTATCTCCAAAATCCCATAATTAAAGATGCAATAATTTGAATAGACATTAGATAGTGGGTTGTCCCATCTCCCTCTTGAGTCCACCTTTAATAAAGGAAAAGGTAAAGTGCCTTAACATTCAGAGATGTTAGTCTATACTTTTGGTTAGCACAAAATCCTTATTATAATTATTATTTTCAAGAAAGCAGCCATGCATTATAACCAGAATCCCGTGATTAGAGATGCAATAATTTGGATAGACATTAGAGAGTGGTGTCTCATCTCCCATCCTAGTCTACCTTTATTAAAGATGCTTTATAAAAAAGCTAAAAGGACACATTGACTATTTGTAAATGGCTTGGCCTAAGGAGCATCAAAAGCAAGCGATTTTTGCTACAACGTGGAACCAAACCAATAGATTAATTATAAAAAAAAAAAAATGGATATCCGTCGGCAATTTTCATTTTTGCCGTTGAAATCGCTTCTATTTTGTTTTGTGCCTCTTTTGTGGTGAGTTTGTTCTAGTGCACTTGTCTAATAGTCTTGTTTTAGATGGGTCTATCGCTTGCTAGTGGGGGTGTTGGGGCTTGCTTCTATTCACTGCTATTGGTAGATTCAGTCATGGATTCTTGATTTTGGATCTTGAGACTCCATCGTCGAACCTTGTTTAAGTAAAGCATTGAGCTGAAAATTTTGGTGATTTGGCGCTTTAGCCGCTCGAACAAGCAAAGACACCATTTATATCAACAAACAGCGATATTTCATGTAACCTCAGTCCATGTCACATCATCACTGCTACACGTAGGACAACCAAGTATGATTGGACTACCATATCAAATTAATTAAGTGAAACTTGGCTGAAATGACTCAATCACAATTTTCCTTGAAGGATTAAGATTACATTAACACAATTAAAAGGTTTAGGACTCCTTGATGAAAATAGAAGATTCCTCTATATGTCTGGATCTTGATCATGACATAATCTTAACCTTGTATGTTTCTTTTTTTCTCGAGTAAATTGACAAGTTGAGCTTGTCAATTTTGATTGTATATCTTATGTCCTCCCTTGTCATGAACCTTTGTTTCCATATGTTAAAATGTCCAACACCAAAATACTTAGATAGAGTAGTATTTGCTCAATATTTGGGTTCAACACATATAATTTGGGTCTCATGTGAAAATCACATAACACAGAGTTAGATCATTTGGGCTTATGAGGACTGGGTTCATCCAACTAAAAAACCCTTTTTGTTTCTTCAAAATTTGGCTATGGCAACAAGGAACATCTTTTCTGTTCTTAGTTTTACAATTGCTCGAGTTGAAGAAGCTCATCTTTTTCGAATACTCCTATTTTTTAAATTGTATTGTCAGCTCAGTCTAAAGTTCTAAATAAACTTGTGCCTAGCCAAGCACCAATCAAGGTAAAAGTTTATAATTTTTATGCACAGATCATTTGTATGTAATCAGAAAAGAGATATATTACAAATGAAAAGATTGATTCATAAAATTGGTTTATAAAAGTGATGTGAATTGGCTGATAAGACTATCACGTTGTTTTGTCAATCATTTCCAAATGCATTATTCTTAGTAGGATCTTTCATTTTTCAAAGTGGTGATGGGGCCATCTTATATGAAGAGATTAATGGAAAGATCCCAAGCTTAATTCATTAGTGGCATGTCTTCAAATTTGAAAAGCGGCCTCTTGTTTTAGTTTGTTTTTAGCTCGAATTTCACTTGGTTGCTTTTTCCCTTATACCTGTGGCTAAGACTTGAGATTATATTATGTACCCAATGCATAGTCTAAGAGCACAAATTTTACATGTTAAGATTGCTGACTTGCAAATAATGCACCCTATCGTATAGTTAAGGCTGCTGATTATAACTCTTGAAACTAATATTTGTGTTCTCTCAGTTTGTGTTCTTATGTTTATGTCTTTCATATTCAAACATTGCTTGCTCAAATATATATGCCGGCACACAATTCCCTTTGAATTCTTAAAGGAATATATTAGGGGAAATAATCAAATCACAACTTTTAGGCATTTAGACAGAGTGGGCACAATAAAGCTAAACATCCATCACATCTTGTCAAAAAAATGAGGACTAAATTACATTTATCTTGTTCTCTGCCATGTTTGAACTACAATCACAAAATTTGGTAGTGTCATTGTAGTTTTACAAGTCATGTTTTTGCTCACCTCTCGCTCTTACAAGTGGAGTTTAGTTAAATTACATCTTTAACAAATGCCAGATATTTGAAATAAGAGTTTCTATTAACGATAGGCATTACATAGCGAATGATTTGATAACAACATTCAGAATTCAAAGTCAATACTTAGACTTTCTAAGACATCCTTATTAAAGTTATTATTATTAATAAAGCAACCATTCATGCAAAAATGGGATCATCATGTATTCTTTTGTCTCTGTCATAGGAAAAAAGCTATGCACGTTGCACCAGCTCAGAAGATGCAATAATTTAACTAGCCAGTAGATAATGGGGGTGTTCCCACTCCCCCTCGAGTCCGCCTTTATATAAAGATGCTTTATAGAAAAGTTAAAAAGTGAAAGCGTAACCTTTAGGGGTTGCCTTATGGGGATGAAAATAAGAACTTGTTATTGAATAAAAAAGACGAAAGCGTTGATTATCAGTAAATGGCTTAGCATAAGGAGCATCAAGCACGAGATTTTGGCTACAATGTGGAAATAAATCAATAGATTAATGACAAGCCAATTTGGTTATTATTGGGGGTCCGTTGGCAAAAATGGGGATCAATGTTTGTCCATTAGCAATAGAGGAAAGGATGGAGATTTTATCAATGTTTGTTCATCAGCGGTGGTGGAAAGGATGGCGACTTAAAGATTGGTCATTATGACTGGTTAATAAAAATAAAAGCAGTGTCCTATACTGCCACGGCAAGAGATTTAATCGACCAATTGATAAAACGTATAAGATTTTAATTTTGTTAATCAAAAGTCCGAGGGTATTTTAAATAATGCTTGAATAAAGAACATAAATGGTGAAATTGCTTATAAAAGATATAAATTGTGATTTGTTTGTTTAGTAATAGTGATTGTTTCATCGTGAAATTGTGAGAAAATTACCAAAAAATACTGAAACCTTTTGCAATTTGGACAATTCAATCCTAAACTTTTGTTTTTGCTAATTCAATTCCAAACCTTTTGCAATTGTATCAATTCAGTCTATCCAGCCAAATTTGGCTAGCCAAAGCTGACATGGCCAATTTTTTTTTTAAATATTTTTTATTTTTTATTTTTTCCCCTCCTTTCTTCTTCCTCTAGCTGGCCGCTAGTGAGGTCCTCATGGCCAATGGCAAGTCTCACCCCTGTCAGCCACTGGTGAGGGCAAACCTCGCCGAATCTAGCCCATCCGAGCTCACCATCAATCTAGCGAGGCTCGACCTTGCTGGCAAACATTAAGACTTGCTAAAACATTATGATTATCATGAAAACAAAAATTCAGACAATTTCATGGAACATATCATAACAGTTCTTCATATCAGAAGAGATGAATTGGCTAGAATTATCGCATAAACCACTACTTAACCAATCGACACGCTAAGGTCTTATTAAGCCATTTTTTAGTATATTTCAAAGTAACAAACAAAAGAAAGCTACTTGTCAGTGATACAGAAGAACCATATAAAGGAGGCATATTGTAAACCAAAACTCAAGTCCTGCTGAAAAGTCCTCATTTCAAACGATATAGATCTCGCGCTAGCTGGCAACACTCGAAATGGAGACTTTAAAGACAATATCATCCGTATCAGTTAGCTTGAACACGCAGACAATTTGTACGCATAGATGGGCTCTGGTCCCAACCCGGCTTAAAAAATGGGTGACCTTCTTTGTCATATAGATGTCTTGACGCCTCCATTTTCTAGATATTGAGTGGCTGAAAACGCTATGTAATAAAGGATCAGTCATATAGATGTCTTGACGCCTCCATTTTCTAGATATTGAGTAGCTGAAAACGCTATGTAATAAAGGATCGAGGAGGAGAAGGAAGAGTTGTAGGAGTCTGTTTTCCAACAAAATTGAATCATAATGACAAGTATGGAAAAGTTTGAGCGGGTGTAGGTGTTAGCAAGTACTTTCATTGTGCCTGGAATAAATTCTTTAAGTTTGTTTGATCCTAGGCGGGTGGACAGCCTGGCAAATAGACATCAACCGAATTAGTTTTTATCTACCCCAAAATGGTATTATAAAGGCGTGTTTGGTAATGCTTTTATTCCCATGAATAATTTCTTATCATAAATGATTATTTTTTATTTTGATCTCGGGAACAATTTCTAAGCATTTTAAACCGTTTTTGTAATCGTCCAAAATTTCAAATCTTAGAATAGAATTGCATTTGACATCGTGTTCAAAATTTTTACTCCAAATCATTTTCTTTTAATTTTTATGTCACGCCCAATAATCAACTTTTTTCTTTTTTACCTCGAGCACGTGCACATCCCACAAAAAAAATAGAAACAAACACTATTTGCGGTCGATAGAAATGCGACTTCCCAATTTTTGACACGTCGCCGACCCATTCTTTTTAATTGCACATGCGGAAGCGAATAAATAATCCCCGACAAAATTCAATTGGGATAGAAAAGCAGGATCACATTTTCAAAAAACCAACCACATACTTTTTATACATATCAAACCAGTTGATTTACAGGACTAGACTATTAACAAAAAGATCTATAGAAGATCGGTCCTCAAAAACTAGGCTGTCCTAAGATCAGCTAGATCAGTCCATTCGCCACCCGCTCTTCGGTCGCGATACCACGGATGATCGGCGAAGTCAAAAATCCTCTCGGCGACCCTCACCGGGTCTACCAAAAAGCTCCGGAGGATCCGCCATCTAGGGACCTGAAATATTATCCCACAACCGGGATGAGACAATGTCTCAAATGAGTCCTACCCCTAGAACTCGATTAGGAAGAAAATAAGCCCCAGGTGCTCTAGCCACACAAAGAGAATAGATGACTTACCTCGCCTCAGTCCTTCCTGCACGTCAGTGCAATTCATACGTCGATAAATTCATACCATATATCAATTCATATCATCTATCAATTCATACCATCTATCCATCCATTAATAAATCACGGCTCACACAAGCTGATATAGATGGTAGCTCGCACAAGCTGATATATGCATAGATGATAGCTCAAGCCATATATAATATATGGATCATTGCTCTCACAAGCTGATAAACGATCATTGCTCTCACAAGCTGACATATATAAACCAATTGCTCGCCAAAGTGGATAATTCAATAATAAACCAACTCATATCTCAATTCAATCAATCAATCAATCCAATTGATTCAAACTGGTCATACAAATCAATCACGGTGCTAGAAACTAACACCGGGTATTTTCAAGTTAAATACCAAAAACTTCTCCAATTTCATTTAATTCCACACTTTTGGAATAATTAACCATAATCATTAATTACTCAATTTCTCAATTTAAACATACAATTAGCACAAACCGACCGCACTGCTACGATCAGCGCGAAATTCTAACAACCGCCATCCCGCAAAATTTTCGAAATTATTAAATAATTAAATTTAATTCCGAAAATTAAATAATTAAATATTATATTATAATAATATAAAACAATAAAATAATATTTAAAAATTCGAAATAATTATTTAATTAAAAATAATCAATTAGGGCTTAAATTAGATTACACTAATTTAAACACACAATTAGCCCTAATTAAACATCCATTAAACTAATCATACAACTAATCTAATTTACATTAAAATAATCTAATCTAACCACCTAAATCTAATTAGACTAATCTAAGCACCCCTTAAGCATGATTAACTTACTAAGCAAGGTTTAGAGGATAAACTCACCGGTTTTGCGCGCCGGTGAGTTCACGGCGACCACGACGCCAAGGCGGTCGATAAACCCTAAAGCGGCGACACCAACGGAGGCCGGGAAGACACTGAAAACGGGCCTCGAAGATCACACGGCTTGCTGGATTTCTGCTTCTGATCTGAGCTGAACCGGGAGAAGAAAACAGCAGCTGAACGGAGAGGAAACAGGCCGATCGGAGCTCCGGCAAGCGGGTGGTTGGCAACCAGCGGCTCCCGGGGGTCTTGGGGATCTTGCTGGAGGTTGGGACGGGCAAAGGAATGGTCGGAATGGGGCGAAACAGCAAGAAAACGCGAAACAGGCGGAGCAGGCGGAACCAGACGGTCCGGCGAGCGGCGACTTCTCTCAGGATTTCGGGACAGCTGGAGAATCGTTCCGGCGAGCGGCGAGGTGCTCCGGAACGGTCTGGATGTCGTCTTCGCGGAGATGGGTGGCTCGTTCTGCTGATTCAACCGGGAAGTTAACTTTTTACTCGGATCTTTGGCGAAAGGTCGGCTGGAGCAGAAACTGGAACGAGGGGAAAACAGAGGAGGAAATGGGGTCCGATGGGCATGCGACGGCGATGGGGAGGTCAGACGGGCAAGAGGAAGCTTCGGGCGGCTCCCAGGCGGTGCTGTGGCTGTCGAACGGCGAGGTACACGGCCAAAGGACGCGGGACGAAGGCAGGGCAGCGGCTGGACTCGCGGCTGCACGGGACTGGACGCGGCGGGCGAGCTAGCTGCTCCGGTGGGCTTGCGGGGCTTCGGACGGCTGCTGGACGAACTCCACTGGTTTCTCAAGCTTTTTCCCTTCCTCAGCCATGGAGAAAGCTGCCGCACGAGAGATTCAAGGAAGGAGAAGCTTCAGCTGAAGCAAGGGCCCCCCAAGAGCTCTTCTAGCTTCAACACTTGTCAATCTCTCTCTCCTTGCCCCCACCATGGCCGGCCCACCCTTCAGCCTCTTTCTCTCTCCTCTAGCTCCCCTACAAGCTAGTTAATAGGTCCAAAATGAGGTGTGCCAAGGGGATTTCGAATTTTGAACATTTGTTCACTTAATTCATTCAATTGCCAATTAATTCCATCCAATTGAAGCTCAATTAAATCAACCCATGTGTCCTCGGCCTTCTCATGACATTTCCCCGTCAAATGATCCAATTTGCATCCCGAAGATTCGATTAAAAACGGCCCTCTGATAATCCCGAACAAAAACGGCCTTACTTTGCTTTTCCGCCAAAAATCTCGGTTTGTAGAAAAAATCTTCTGGAGATGAGTCGACGTTCCTAAAATGAATTGTGACATGCCAGAACCTTCAATTTCTGAATCCGGGTTTAAAATCACGGTTAATTTCAATCTGGCGCGATTTGAGCGCGTCCTAATCTACCGGGTAGCTTTTAGGAAATTTTCAGTGCAATTGACCGTGGTTGATTATTTTCAAGCCACGACATAAATCTTCGACACATTAGCAACTCCCGATTGTCGTGAAAATCTCGAGGTTTCAAATACGGACACGGGGGTACCCAAAACGACGAAATAATCGAGTTCGGTGCCGGTCGACGAGGATATTGAAATCAGGTGGAATCACCCACACTCTAATTACATATCTCAGCCGAATCGACCTATTACTGATCTCTGTTCGATTCTGACAGTGTCGTAATGATCCTTGCAGATTTATACGGTCGAGCAGTCGGTTCATGGTCAGATTCTCAAGCCTATTGCATTTAAATTCCTTAACGGCTTCACCTGATAGACTAGTTATCTCGTGAGTGATCAGCTCGGAGAATTGAACTATAAGCGCGTCGATGAAAAGTCCGTCTCATTTAATTGAAAACAGAATCAGAAATTTGGGATGTCACAACTCTTCCCCTCTTATAAAAATTTCGTCCTCGAAATTTAAACCATTACAATCCTTGAATCAAAAAGGTGGGGGTACAATTCTCTCATCGACTCTTCACTTTCCCAGGTTGCTCCTTCAGTGCCGTGGTGTTGCCAGACCACTTTGACCAATGGAATGGTCTTGGTGCGCAGAACTTGCTCTTTGCGATCCACGATCTGAACCGGGCTTTCAACGTACGACACACGGTCGTCCACGTCCAATTCCTCAAAATTAAGCACGTGGGTCGGGTCGGCTCATACTTCCTCAACATCGACACGTGAAAGACGTCATGCACTTGCGCCAACTTTGGCGGTAATGCAAGACGATACGCCAGAATCCCGATTCTTTCTAGAATCTCAAAGGGACCTACGTACCTCGGACTCAGTTTTCCTTTCTTGCCAAAGCGCGAAGTACCCCTCATTGGCGACACCTTTAGAAAAACGTGATCACCAACTTGGAACTCCAACGGTCTTCGACGCTTGTCTGCATAGCTTTTCTGACGACTCTGAGCGGTCTGCAATCTGCTTCTGATCACTGCAACTGCCTCCACTGACTGCTGAACTAACTCTGGGCCTGTAAGCTTTCTTTCACCAACCTCATCCCAACACACGGGTGTTCTGCATGCTCTGCCATACAACGCTTCGAAAGGTGCCATCTGAATACTCTGCTGATAACTGTTGTTGTAGGCGAATTCGACGAGATGAAGCTGCTCTTCCCAACTCCCTTTAAAATCCAGTACGCAAGCTCGCAACATGTCTTCGAGGGTTTGAATAGTCCTCTCAGACTGGCCATCCGTCTGAGGATGATAGGCCGTACTGTACTGCAGCTTCGTACCCAAAGCACTTTGTAAGCTTTTCCAAAAGGCGGCTGTGAACCTTGGGTCTCATCTGAAGTAATCGTCACTGGCACTCCATGCAAACGAACGATCTGACGCACATACAGGATCTGCGTGTCTATCCAAACTAAGGTCCTTTCGTACTGCAATGAAGTGAGCCGACTTCGTCAATCTGTCGACCACTACCCAAATCGAATCATTTCCTCTTTGACTCCTCGGTAGTCCAGTCACGAAGTCCATCGTGATATGTTCCCATTTCCACTCAGGAATCTCGAGAGGTTGCAGAAGTCCTCCCGGCTTACAGTGCTGTGCCTTTACTTGCTGACAGGTCAGACATTTGGCGACATGCTTGGCGATGTCCGCCTTCATACCAGACCACCAATAATGTTGACGCAGATTCTGATACATCTTCGTACTGCCAGGATGAATGCTGTAACTGCTACGATGAGCCTCTGATAAAATCTCCTCTCTGAGCTCTACATCGTCGGGTACACACAATCGTCCTTGAAACCTCAGTGTTCTATCCTCAGCAATCTGAAAGTTAGCATTCTTCTTTTCTATATTCTCTTGCAGAATCTTCTGAATCTCTGGATCTGTCCACTGAAGCGTCTTGATTCTGATATGAACTTCCGGCTCAATTCTGAGGGTGGCCATAAGGTTCGAAAGGTGGCCTACCTCAAATTTGAAACCCGAATCTCGAACTTTCTCAATCAATCTCCATTCCTCGAGTACCATCTGAGCTACTGAAGACTTCCGACTTAGAGCATCAGCGACCTTATTTGCTTTTCCAGGGTGATACAGAATATCACAGTCATAGTCTTTCAAGAGTTCCATCCAACGACGCTGTCTCATATTCAACTCCTTCTGAGAGAATAAATACTTGAGACTCTGATGGTCAGTGAAGATCTGGAATCTTTCTCCACACAAATAATGTCTCCAAATCTTCAAAGCGAAGATAATAGCTGCAAGTTCTAAGTCATGTGTCGGGTAATTCAATTCATTAGGCCTCAACTGACGGGATGCGTATGCAACAACCCTGCCATGTTGCATCAGCACGCAACCCAGTCCACTGAAAGACGCATCACTATAGATCTCATAACCTCCAGGACCAGACGGTATGGTCAGCACAGGTGCGGTAGTCAGCTTCTTCTTAAGCTCTTGAAAACTACGCTCGCACTTGTCTGTCCACACGAACTTCTCATCTTTCCTCAATAAACGAGTCAACGGCGACGCCAATGCTGAAAACCCTTCCACAAACCTTCTGTAATACCCTGCCAAACCCAGAAAACTTCTGATCTCTGTTACTGTCGTCGGTCTCGGCCAGTTAATCACTGCTTCAATCTTGGACGGGTCCACTGATATTCCTTCACCTGAAATTACGTGACCTAGAAACGCCACACGAGTTAACCAAAACTCGCACTTACTGAACTTGGCATACAGCTCATGATTCCTCAGAGTCTGTAGCACTATCCTCAACTGTCTTTCGTGCTCTTCTGGACTTCTCGAGTACACCAAGATGTCGTCGATGAACACAATTACAAACTGATCCAGATACTCCTTGAACACTCGGTTCATCAGATCCATAAAAGCAGCTGGAGCGTTCGTCAAACCAAACGGCATTACAGTAAATTCATAATGGCCGTATCGAGTACGAAACGCTGACTTCGGTATGTCTTCCTTCTTGATCCTCAACTGATGATACCCTGTCCTCAAGTCGATCTTTGAAAATATCGACGCTCCTTGAAGCTGGTCAAACAAGTCATCAATCCTCGGAAGTGGATACTTGTTCTTAATCGTCACTTGATTTAGTTGACGGTAGTCGATGCACAGACGTAACGAACCATCTTTCTTCTTCACAAACAAAACTGGTGCTCCCCAAGGCGATGCGCTAGGGCGTATGAATCCCTTATCCAGCAATTCTTGCATCTGTACCTTCAATTCCTTCAATTCAGACAACGCCATCCGGTAAGGAGCCTTAGAGATTGGCTCTGTCCCGGGTGCTAGCTCAATTACAAACTCGATCTCTCTCTCTGGCGGCAGACCAGGCAACTCTTTAGGAAACACATCTGGAAACTCTTGAACCACTGATATATCTTCTAACTTCAGCTCCTCGACTGTCGTATCCATGACAGTTGCCAAGTAACCTTGACAACCCCCGTCTAACAAACGGGTTGCCTCAAGCGACGAGATCAAAGCAATCGAGGGTCCTCCTCGACTCCCTATAAATTCGAAACTCTCACCCCCTAACGGGTTAAACTGAATCGATTTACGATAACAGTCCATCTTAGCTCGTTGCTTGGTGAGCCAGTCCATGCCAATAATCACATCAAAATCATACATGGCTAGGACTATCAGATCTATTTCCCCCACTCGCTCACCAATCACTAACTTGCAACCAGAACAACCCAATGCAACTAACACCTTATCCTTTAACGGTGTAGATATGCTAACCACTGACTCCAACAATTCAGGACTTAATCCTATCAGCTTAACAAACTGCTCAGCTATAAAAGAATGAGTGGCGCCAGGGTCAAACAAAGCATAAGCAGCATGGTCGTTCAACGAAACCGTACCTGTAATCACATTAGGCGCTTCCTCCGCCTGTCCTCTGGTGATGGCATACGTCCTTCCCTGAGCTGGAGGTCTAATCGGTCCACCCTGTGGTGCGATCTGTGGCACAAACCCCCTATTCTGACCCAACCGAAGCGGCGGTGGCGGCGACCGCTACTGCGGTCCTCTCTGCTTCCTCGGACAAAGTCTTGCAATGTGACCCTGCTAGCCACATTCATAACAGGCGCCCGTCCTAAAATGGCATGGGGCCGTACCATGTCGCCTTCCACAGAAGCGACACACACCATTCTGATTTGGCGTTGACTTCCCAATTCCACCCTTCCTATTGGGCGGAACATGATACTTTCCTCCATACATCGGTTTCTTCCCAAACCGATTACCTTCTCTGTTCGACCCAAACCGCGACCCAGATGCGGCGGCTCTCTCATTCTGGTCTCTCTCAATCATCTGGACTCGTTTGTACAAGTCATTGTAGTTCCCCAAGTTCAGTAGTATCAGCGAACTCCTCAGTTCCGGCCTAAGCCCATCTCTGAACCTCCTAACTCGGTTCACCGGATTCTCGACCAATTCGGGGGCATACCGCGATAGTTCCGTGAACTTCGCTTCATACTGGTCTACGGTCATAGTACCTTGGCGAAGACGCTGAAATTCTACCATCTTCACTTCTCTGGCAGCTTCAGAAAAGTACTTGTCGTTGAAAACTTCGAGAAAGGCGTTCCACTCTGGAACTACGCCTTCAGGGAATACTGTGTCTCTAGCGGCTTCCCACCAAATCTCAGCGTTACCTTCTAGTTGGTAGACTGCAAGGGCTACCTTCTCCACATCAGTGCACATTAGCAGTGCAAAAGCCTTCTCTAAGCCCTTGGTCCAAAGAACTGCAGCTTCGGGGTCTCCTGACCCAGTGAACTTCGGTGGATTCAACTTCAGGAAATGCTCCACCAACTTATGCATTGGTCTCCCAGCGACCACGTTCCCAGGTGGAACTTCAGCAGGTGCAACAACAGGCGCGGCAACAACCGGTGTGCGGCGGGGTGCAACAACAACGCGCGATGCGCGGTGGGTGGCGGCGGCAACGGCGCGGCAGCAATAGCGGCGGCTTGATTATGAGCCTGCTGATCCATCCGATTCCCCATGGCCTCAAGCATCTGCAGGATCCCGTCGATCCTCGGATCACCAGGGGCTGCTACCCCAGCACCAACAGGAGGTGGTGCTACTCCACTAGCGCTAGCCTCAGCTTGCGCTCGACCACGTCCACCTCGGGTACCGACCCTTGTTGGCGTCCTCCCCCGAGTAATGAGACTCATGGTCTTCTTCCTAGGAGTCCTCTCCTGATCACTCATAACGCAAGTTCTCTACAGACACCTGCTTTCCAATTCACATTGAATTAGAATTGAGTGACCTACCAAACAATTTACCAATCAACTAGAAATCACATGCACCAGCATGAAATCAAAGTCATTCCTACTAACTATCCCATAAACCATCGCACCTTATCACTCCATTCATAAACCCGCTCTGATACCACTTAAACGGGGATGTCACGCCCCGAACCTCGAGCACGTGCACATCCCACTGCGGTCGATAGAAATGCGACTTCCCAGGACACGTCGCCGACCCATTCTTTTTAATTGCACATGCGGAAGCGGATAAATAATCCCCAGACAAAATTCAATTGGGATAGAAAAGCAGGATCACATTTTCAAAACCAACCACATACTTTTTATACATATCAAACCAGTTGATTTACAAAAGACTAGACTATTAACAAAAAGATCTATAGAAGATCCATTCACCTCAAAAACTAGGCTGTCCTAAGATCGCTAGAGCGGCACAGTCCATTCGCCATCCAGCTCTTCGAATCGGGGGATCGGCGAAGTCAAAAATCCTCTCGGCGACCCTCACCGGTCTACCAAAAGCTCCGGAGGATCCGCCATCTAGGGACCTGAAATATTATCCCACAACCGGGATGAGACAATGTCTCAAATGAGTCCTACCCCTAGAACTCGATTAGGAAGAAAATAAGCCCCGGGTGCTCTAGCCACACAAAGAGAATAGATGACTTACCTCGCCTCAATCCCTTCCTTGCACGTCGCTGCAATTCATACGTCGATAAATTCATACCATATATCAATTCATATCATCTATCAATTCATACCATCTATCCATCCATTAATAAATCACGGCTCACACAAGCTGATATAGATGATGTAGCTCGCACAAGCTGATATATGCATAGATGATAGCTCGCACAAGTGAAATATGATATATGGATCATTGCTCTCTCACAAGTGACATATATAAACCGATTGCTCGCCAAAGCGGATAATTCAATAATAAACCAACTCATATCTCAATTCAATCAATCAATCGATCGAATCCAATCAATTCAAACTGGTCATACAAACAATCACGGTGCTAGAAACTAACACCGGGTATTTTCAAGTTAAATACCAAAACTTCTCCAATTTCACTTAATTCCACACTTTTGGAATTATTAACCATAATCATTAATCACTCAATTTCTCAATTTAAACATACAATTAACACAAACCGACCGCACTGCTGCTATCAGCGCAAAATTCTAACGACCGACCATCCCGGCAAATTTTTTTGAAATTATTAAATAATTAAATTTAATTCCGAAAATTAAATAATTAAATATTATATTATAATAATATAAAACAATAAAATAATATTTAAAAATTCGAAATAATTATTTAATTAAAAATAATCAATTAGGGCTTAAATTAGATTACACTAATTTAAACACACAATTAGCCCTAATTAAACATCCATTAAACTAATCATACAACTAATCTAATTTACATTAAAATAATCTAATCTAACCACCTAAATCTAATTAGACTAATCTAAGCACCCCTTAAGCATGATTAACTTACTAAGCAAGGTTTAGAGGATAAACTCACCGGTTTTGCGCGCCGGTGAGTTCACGGCGACCACGACGCCAAGGCGGTCGATAAACCCTAAAGCGGCGACACCAACGGAGGCCGGGAAGACACTGAAAACGGGCCTCGAAGATCACACGGCTTGCTGGTTTTCTGCTTCTGATCTGAGCTGAACCGGGAGAAGAAAACAGCAGCTGAACGGAGAGGAAACAGGCCGATCGGAGCTCCGGCAAGCGGGTGGTTGGCAACCAGCGGCTCCCGGGGTCTTGGGGATCTTGCTGGAGGTTGGGACGGGCAAAGGAATGGTCGGAATGGGGCGAAACAGCAAGAAAACGCGAAACAGGCGGAGCAGGCGGAACCAGACGGTCCGGCGAGCGGCGACTTCTCTCAGGATTTCGGGACAGCTGGAGAATCGTTCCGGCGAGCGGCGAGGTGCTCCGGAACGGTCTGGATGTCGTCTTCGCGGAGATGGGTGGCTCGTTCGCTGATTCAACCGGGAAGTTAACTTTTTACTCGGATCTTTGGCGAAAGGTCGGCTGGAGCAGAAACTGGAACGAGGGGAAAACAGAGGAGGAAATGGGGTCCGATGGGCATGCGACGGCGATGGGGAGGTCAGACGGGCAAGAGGAAGCTTCGGGCGGCTCCCAGGCGGTGCTGTGGCTGTCGAACGGCGAGGTAGACGGCCAAAGGACGCGGGACGAAGGCAGAGCAGCGGCTGGACTCGCGGCTGCACGGGACTGGACGCGGCGGGCGAGCTAGCTGCTCCGGCGGACTTGCGGGGCTTCGGACGGCTGCTGGACGAACTCCACTGGTTTCTCAAGCTTTTTCCCTTCCTCAACCATGGAGAAAGCTGCCGCACGAGAGATTCAAGGAAGGAGAAGCTTCAGCTGAAGCAAGGGCCCCCCAAGAGCTCTTCTAGCTCCAACACTTGTCAATCTCTCTCTCCTTGCCCCCACCATGGCCGGCCCACCCTTCAGCCTCTTTCTCTCTCCTCTAGCTCCCCTACAAGCTAGTTAATAGGTCCAAAATGAGGTGTGCCAAGGGGATTTCGAATTTTGAACATTTGTTCACTTAATTCATTCAATTGCCAATTAATTCCATCCAATTGAAGCTCAATTAAATCAACCCATGTGTCCTCGGCCTTCTCATGACATTTCCCCGTCAAATGATCCAACTTGCATCCCAAAGATTCAATCAAAAACGGCCCTCTGACAATCTCGAACAAAAACGGCCTTACTTTGCTTTTCCGCCAAAAATCTCGGTTTGTAGAAAAAATCTTCTGGAGATGAGTCGACGTTCCTAAAATGAATTGTGACATGCCAAAACCTTCAATTTCTGAATCCGGGTTTAAAATCACGGTTAATTTCAATCTGGCGCGATTTGAGCGCGTCCTAATCTACCGGGTAGCTTTTAGGAAATTTTCAGTGCAATTGACCGTGGTTGATTATTTTCAAGCCACGACATAAATCTTCGACACATTAGCAACTCCCGATTGTCGTGAAAATCTCGAGGTTTCAAATACGGACACAGGGTACCCAAAACGACAAAATAATCAGTTCAGTGCCGGTCGACGAGGATATTGAAATCAAGTGGAATCACCCACACTCTAATTACATATCTCAATCGAATCGACCTATTACGATCTCTCGTTCGATTCGACAGTGTAGTAATGATCCTTGCAGATTTATACGGTCGAGCAGTCGGTTCATGGTCGATTCTCAAGCCTATTGCATTTAAATTCCTTAACGGCTTCACCGATAGACTAGTTATCTCGTGAGTGATCAGCTCGGAGAATTGAACTATAAGCGCGTCGATGAAAAGTCCGTCTCATTTAATTGAAAACAGAATCAGAAATTTGGGATGTCACAACTTTGTTTGCTTTTATCCCTTTTACACGTGGCTAAGACTTGAGATTGCGTTAGGTACCCTTTTACAGATTATGCACCCTATTGTATAGTTCAGGGTGCTGACTATAACTTTTGAAACTAACAAATATTGTTAAGTGCCAAGAATAATTATGCGGGCATATGGTTCCCTTTGGATTCTTCATGGCATATATTGAGGTAAATAATAATTTCACAACTTTTATTTATTTAGAAAAATCATGGAGGGCCAAGTTAAGGATCCATCACATCTTGTGAAAAAAAAAATAGATGACTAAATTGCATGTACCTTTTTCTCTCCCATGCCTAACACCGTCAACTCATATATGGGTCAATAATAAAAGAGTGACTAAAACTGGTCTAGAAGATGCAATAATTTAAATAGATATTTACTATTGGGGTGTCCCATCTATCTTCCTCTCGAGACCACCTTTATTAAAGATAACTTTTGAAAAAGCTAAAAAGACCAAAGGATGCAAGTACTAGTGGACAATCACTGTTTGTCCAAAGCGATGGAGAAAAGGATGGAGACCAGAAATTGTCGGTGGTCACTGTTCGAACAAAGGAATAATAATGCAGAAAATCATCCATTTCTACACTAAAGAAATCTACCGGTGCTTAGTTTAGGCCTAAACTAAGGTTAAGTTGCCGAGCTTCATTTTCTGTTTTAGAGATTTATATATTTTCTAGAGATATTTAGAATATTTTCTTAAAATAAAATAATCAAAGACAGTGTTGAAAAAATCGAGAATTTATTGAAAATGAGATAACTGAATATGGTGGCATAAAGGAATAAAAGGCTGGGTCAAATTTGATTCATTTTCTCTTGATTTGTTAAAAAATATCCTAAATATCTCTAATGGCATGTGTGCCAATCTTTCTTTCTCAGGATCTCTATCTTTGTTAAACTTCTAAATCATTGGATCTCTACTATTGTATCTCATCCTTTCATAATCAAATATTTTAGAAAAAAAGTTGCTATGTTTCTACCACCAAAATTTAAAGATCGTTATGTCAAGAACCAAAATCGAGCATAAATGCGATGCTCAGTTATAAAGACTCATCGCATATTTCTCTTTATGATCCTCAAATTAAAAACAATAGACACATTATTGTAGCACATTTATTTAAATAAATCTGGAATTTGACCCCTCACTAATAAGTCTTGCCGTTCTGAAAAGAAATCATAATGCTATCCCGCCATTAATATTCACGGGAGAAGAAGTTTGTTAAAACGACTTCAAGTCACCGCTAATGCAACTGGCATCTGACACCACGGATCATGTTGTGCTGCTTATTAGTGTGTCCATCTTCACTTTCCCAGTACCAGACTTTGACTTAAAAAAAAAAAAAAATGAGACGAGAGATTAAAGCCGTTAGTGGACATAAAATTGAATTTTTTATCTTGCAAAAATGGTAGCTGTAAAAAAAAAAATCACCATATTGTATTTCACTTATATTTTTGTCCACGTCTTATTAGGGGATGATGTTTCACAATAGATATGTTTCAAAATAACATGGGACTTACTCTATCATTATCTTCCTAGTTATTTTTTATTTCCAGATTCATTTTGATGGCGCTGTTCAAAATGATTGTCATGAATTGGGAATATGCAAGAGGGATTCCGAAAAGACTCCATACAACATTTCATCATCAATTTTTTTTTTTTTTTTGGACTTCTATAGTTAACTTGCTCTATTTGTTTAAACTTTTTAAGTACCACTTTTGCGTTTTGCTTTTGCTCAAAAAATTGAAAATGATAATAATTAGGTTTTATAAATTATGAAAAACAAATAACTCTACTTGTCAATAATTGTATAGTTTTGAAGGCTTTGAAAATCAATTTGTGATAACTACAATATTTGGATAATAGATGTTAGAAGTAAAAAAAACTCCAAACAGACCCAAGCATTTGTGATTATTAGAATAAGAATGAGGGGCCACGAAGCAATGTCAGTTGTTGCTCACAATCGTTCCCATATTTATTTTGTCATGTACAGAGTAGCAGTATTCAAGAAGCAAGAACAGAAAAAGTTTAATTTTCTTAGGATTTCTGATCGAGCAATTTTCATTTGAAGTTACGTCTAATGTAACAATTACAATTGACATTCTAATACAACAATTTGCTCAATTATAATGTTAATTTTATATTTTAAATATGATTTCATTGATCTGTGCATGGACCGCGTTTAATACCAGTACCTAGTTAGCGTTCGTCCATTAATGGTGGCAGAAAGGATGAAAGGATGGATCGGGACTAGTATATTACCAGTGAAAAAGGATGAAAGGGCCATTTGCGGTGGCAAATGATGAAAGGATGGATACCTACTAAATGTCTGTCCACTAGGGCGAAGGAAAGGATGAAGGTTGCACAGCATGTACCAATCTCCTCTTTTTTCGTCGTGGTTCGAAACTTTGTTGATGTTTTAAATTGATGGATATCTCGTACTAAATCCCAGCCGTTGATAAAATGTTTCCGCAAAAAGTCGATGTGTTTCTATTATCAAAATCGGGCTAATTCCCAAAAAGAAAAGGTACAAATTTGACCCAATTTTTTTTCGTAAAAAAGCATAAACTGTTACATCAAGGGATAAATCAGCGCTAAACTTTTTTTTCTTATAAAAAAGTATCCACTTTATATTGAGTGACAATTATGGACCCAATTTTTTTGTCTCATAAAAAATCACAAATATTCACTTTTATATTTAAGTTAACCTTGTTTCAGCAAAAAGTATTTTAGTTGTGAACTTGGTGAATCTCGACCATGGTGTCTCTTAGTGGGCGATGGTTTACAATTCCATATTACGACAAAACAACAAAGTCTAACAAGAAAAATTCAATCAAAAGATTTTTTGACTTGTTAGTAAAGTGTAGGAAATGATGAACAATTTCACCATTATTCTCCAAATTGTGGCTCAAACAAGAGGACGATGAATGGTGTTTTAAATTCAGCTAACAAGTGCATAAATCCAAATCCAAGAATAATTAATAAATCTAAGTTAAGAGAGGTCGATTTAGCATTTAAAGGTCCCGTTCGTTTAGCGGAAAATGAGCCATTTACGGAAAAAAATTTCCCATAAGTCATTTTTAGGACAATGACAATATTTTCTAGTGTTCGGCTAAAACTGAAAAATGTTTCGGAAAATATTTTCCGGTGTTCGATAAGGAAAATATTTTCCACTCACCGGATTGGCTAGTGCGATCGTCGAGCTCGAGGCTCGCCCGGATCGACAAGTGCGGTTTGAGATCAACGGGCTTGAGATTTATTTGGTCGACGACTAGCCAAGAAAGAAAAATATGGGAAACAAAAAAAAAAAAAAAAAAAAAAAAAAAAAAAAAAAAATTAAAATTAAAAAATAATTTGAATGCAAAAAGAAAGAGGAGGAGGAAGTCGAGATTTGTAGAGGTGTGAGACAAGAGAGATTAAATGAGGAAAATGTTTTCCACTTTTCAAAACTTTTTTTTTTTAAAAAACATTTTCCTCAAGAAATTCATTTTTCATGAAATGATCGCTGGAAAAATTCGGAAAACATTTTCCCGTAAATTATTTTTCACAAAACGAATGGACCCTACATGAAAGTTGATTTTTTCGAGATAAAAAAAATTAGGGATAGAATTGTTATTTGATTTAAAGTTGGTACCGCTTTACGAGACAAAAAAAAAATTGAGCAAAATCATCTTTCGATCTAATATTGATGCATTTTTTTTTGGAATTACCCACAAAAGTCTGAAGATTCTCGACTTGTCAAGAGCCAAAATATGACCTGGTGGGAAAAGAAAAAATTATGCTTCGACGTTAAGACCCGTCCATGCATTTATTTTCATCACCCTTTAGTTAAAAAGACACGCGTCATTCGAACTTCTTTATTCCAATGTATCTCGAGCTAGACCCCTCAGTAAAAAGGCTTCATGTTCATAAGAAAAGTCATTGTACTGTCCCGTCATTATTATAAACTGCAGGTGCAGAGGAAGAGTGTAAAAAAGGACTTCACGTGACGGATAAGACAACTGCCACCTGAGACCAGAAGGCCATGTTGTACTACACAGCAGTGCGTCCATCTTCACTTACCATTACCAAACTTTAACCATATGATAAAATGATACAAGGAGCAATTACCCTGGTAGTGGGGATGGTAAGAGAGATTAAAGCTGTCGGTAAAAATGAGATTAACTTTTTATCGCACAAAAAAGGTAACTGTCAAAGAAAATTGTCACTTTCATTTCACTTATATTTCTATCTGCGTCTTCTTATTAGAGGTGATGTTCCAGGAAAAATGTGCTTCGTACCAAGATTGCAGAACTTATCCTATCAACGCCTTTATCCTTAACTTGAAATCAGAGTATGAACTTGTTGATCCTAGAACCAGCCTAGAACCGCATCAGTGAGTCCCAAGGTCGACCCATAAACAGGCCTACCTTTTTTCTTCTATTTCAATTTTTATTAAATTGCTCTTTCATATTCAATATATTTGCAAAATTTCTCAATTGGAACACCCTAAAAGACTTATTATTGAATATCAACAATACAATAAATTTATAGTACCATTTTCATTTTAAAAAATAATACATAATGCAAAATACACATTATTTACAATAAAAATATTATGCTTACCTAACCAAAAAAATTAGTGTAGTTGATTGGGATGTTAGGAATTTCTAGATTATGAACCAAAGGTCACCCCTTTGAGTCTTACAAAGTACGTGAAAACTGTTTTGATTTAGAGCCACCTTCGCTAGCCAAAAGTTCGATCTCAACCGGTTCATGGGTTTGTGGGATATTTCATGAGTTACTAGGTAGATGAGTTTCCATACTTGTGTCATTGGATTATAAAAAAATAGGCTTACTTTATGTGGTGAATTTTTCATATGCATTATTCCTTACAAACTAATTGGTTATTATGCAGAAGATCTTTATCAACTTAATCACAAATAGAAAGTACCTCATGACTTTAATTAGTTATAACATTTTTTGGTTAGAAATTTATGATATACAAAGCTAGGAGTAACTTCACATTCTAATCTAACAAACGTGGCTGGCAAAATTTTTTCTTTAAACAACTTGGTTTTCTTTATGAACTGATTTTTTTTTTCTATTTTTACTTATCTGGATATTTTGAGGGGTTTTTTGTCAACAACTCTGTCAAAGTTTGAAAGATAATACTTATTTCAACTAACGGTTAAAACATTAATTATATAAACGGATCTAAGCTAGCCCAAGTCTATTATGTCAATAAATAGAAAATTATTAAAAAAATTACTATTTAATATATAAAACAATAACGTGGCTATATTATTTTTTGAAATTATTTCAATCTGTATATCATTTTGACCTTTAAACTTTCAGTGTTTTTTTCCTATAGCTTAATCCTAATGTTACTTCTGTATTTGTAACATGATTTCATTGACCCGGACAGGGAGTGGTTTTAGCACCTGTACCTAATCAATGTTGTCAATTGACGGCAGAGGAACGCATGAAAGGATGGATTAAGACTAGTACCCTGCCGGTGGGAAAGTATGGACACCCCCATCAATGCCTATCCATTAGCGGTGGAGGAAAGGATGGAGACGTGGACATTGGTGATGGCCACTGGTCCAGTAAAGGAACAATAATGCAGAGAATCATCTATTTCTATAACCAAGTAATTGACTGGTGTTTATTTAAGGCCTAAACTAACGTTAGGGTAGCATCTATATCTTGCATTATCGAATTATCAATAATATGACAATTTTATGTTAACATTGTCATTTTCTTCGCAAATGATATAGAATGCAAAAGAAATGTACCTACTTTAAAAGAATGATAACTTTACATGGTAATTTGTTTATGCACTTATTCCTCATAGATTAGGTAGTTATTATGTAGAGGATCCTTGTCAACTTAACTAGAAAGAGAACATCCCTCGTAATTTTATTTAGTGATAACATTTTCTTTGTTAGGAACTAGTCCTAACCTTTTCAAATAATCATAACAAATAATACGGATTTGGGAGCAATCTAACAATTATGGCTGAGTTTGAGAAAAGGAGTGAGGAAGTTGTGCAGGCGCTCAGGGTTCTGGTGCAGCAAGCCGGCGAAGAAGACGCCAAGTTTTGGGACTAATAGCAGTGGAGATGGTGGAGGAGGAGAAACACCGAAAAGAGATGCAAGTGTTGGTACTTCTGTCAGTTCATGGCCTTACGCTTTTGTCTAATTAGAGTGACTAGTTAAAAAGTGGGAACGCACTAATTAGTAATTAGAGGAGCTGTGTGTATGCCCCTGTATGTATGGATGAGAAGCGGGGAAATTAAGCCTCAAATCGTGTGAATCACCACACCCCACGTTTTAATCACTATTAAGATCAGATCTCAAGTAATAAAGAGGAGCATAACGGGTTTTAACAAAGTCAGGCCAAAGATATAATTTTTGGAACGCAAGAAATGAAAAAGGGTTCAAAAGCAAATTTGACCTTATCATTTTATCAAACAATTTTATGCTAACTTGGATCAAGACGTGATTTTTAGAGAAATTTGCACGTAGTAGTTAGAAGAATGGCTCAGCAAGCTGCACATTAATTATCAAGCCAGCGATTCACGTGGCACAGTGGCACACAACTTAAGATTTCTTTAATTTCCAAATCTCTTTCTAGTCATATTAATTATCTGCCGCAAGCTGCCACTACCATCACCAACAAAGCAACCACCACCATCAAAATCAGTTCATGCTCGCTACAATCTTGCTCTTGAGAATGTACGTCTCGCTTGCCTTGATTGCATTCAAGAATGCCAGAGGGTACTCTCAATTGAGATTGACAATGGGCGAGACTGCCTGGCTCGATCCTGGCATGCTGCTTGGCAAAGTCATTGCACCTTCAAGGCCGTTGATGCATTGTCGCAAACACATTGAGCACAAAGTGAACTCATCCTTCAAACAAGGAGTGGAAGAGACTCATCCAGTGAAGGCGATGGATGGGAATCAAGGTCCTCGGCATCATTTGGCACGCATGGACGAGCTAGGCCAGCTAAAGCATTACCTTCTAAAATGTGCTAATTCGATACTTCATCATCATCATCATCAGTCGGTCACCGTCAACCTCCATTAACAGAACCACTCGAGTGACCTCAGATCTGCATCGCGCGACCTCATATGTAATGCGCACAACCTCAAGCGAGGTGTTGCACCTCAATCCCAGGACACAAGCTCTGTTAATGTAGGTCGACCATATAATGAGGGCGAGAGAGAGAGAGAGAGAGAGAGAGAGAGAGAGAGAAACCCGATGGTGGCTTTTGTATGATGGTGGTTGCAATGGCGGTGGTCGAGTTTGATCTTGACGATGGTGGTCGAGTTGTTGGTGATAGAAGTGGCAAGTTGCGGCAGCAGTAACAATGGCGGTAACATCTTTAAAAAACAACAAAAAGCTAGGGAGAGGATAAACTGCAAATCAAGAGCTTTTAAAAAAGATAAGATAATAGAAATAGAGAAATTTAGCCAAAAAAAAAGAGAGAAAAATAAGCAAAATAATGTTGTTTTAAATAAAATCATATATTATATTACTAGTCTACATCGGACATTTAACGATTATTGAATAAAACTATATCGCAATTGATTGAAAGGATTACAAAAGAATTTTGTATAGATATTTAAAATTAAATTTGTGTAATTAAATAATTTAAAGTTAAATTTGAATTAGGATAAGTTGGATAATCACAATTGAATTTATCGCGGGACCAAACGGCATGTCAAGTGGGTGTGACCCGTCCTTCTCCAGTTGCACTCACCACGCGTGTGAGGATTTAAGTCGAATCGTTTTGTTATTTTGACAGCTGATCATTACTTTTACGATTTTCTAGTAACTATTCAATTTGGGCATTAGCGGGAAGGCACAGACGTGATAGTGACCGAATCAACTAAAGAAATAATAAAATGCAGAAAATCATCTAATTCCGTTACCTCGACTGTTCATAATTCCACCATCTTTTTCTTGTCTTGATTGAGGCGACTGGACGGTCTTATTTAATTTATATCTTTTGCCAGTTTCCACGTGGAGCAATATGCTATCAAGTTTTCAGCTACCCAAGGAATTAACTAATGTCTAGTTAAGGCCTTGACCATGGTTAAGTTACCGAGCTCTTTTATACTTAAATTGACTGCTCTTCCCTCTCCTTCCTCCATCCTTGTTTGCGCTCAAATCTCTCAGCCTTCTTCATCTCTCATCGTTCTTGCTCTGTTTCCCTCTTTCTTCACCTCGGCACAACCGTTCTTCTTCCTCCTCTTTTTCTTCGGTATCTGCTTCTCTTTTCCATCGTCTTCTCTCTCTGTCTCCCTATTTTCTCGCCCTTTCTTTCTCAAAAAAAGAAAAAAGAAAAAGAAAAAAGAGAAATGTCGATCGATGCTGCTATTGCTATTGCGTGGGATGTCTTCAAGTCCGTAGTTGCTCCCATCAAGCGTCAATTCGGATACGTGATTTACTCCAAGAGGCACGCCGACGATCTTAAGGAGAAAGTCGAGGAGCTTGCGGATGAGTTTGATAGGGTCCACAATCTCGCTGAAGAGGCCAGAAACAATCTTCGGAGTGTGAACAGAAGCGTCACGGGTTGGCATGCAAGTGCTGACACGGCCCTGGAGGAGGCGCGAGACCTGTTGGGCAACTTCCAAGAGGCGAGCAAGACTTGCTGCTATGGGACTCTTCCTGACCCCAAGTGTCGCTATCAATTCAGCAGGAAGGCCAAGGCCAAGGTCGAGGTCATTCAGCGACTCACTCAAAAATGCAGTGGATTCAAGGAATTGAACGACATCTCCTCCTGCAATCCTGCTTCAGGGAACGTTGCTGCTCTGACTTCAGCCAAGAGAGAGGGCATCTCCTCCAGCAATCCTGCTCCAGGGAACATTGCTGCTCTGACTCCGGCTAAAAGAGAGGGCATCTCCTCCAGCAATCCTGCTCCCGGGAACATTGCTGCTCTGACTCCGGCCAAAGGAGAGGGCATCTCCTCCAGCAATCCTGCTCCGGGGAACGTTGCTGCTCTGACTCCGGCCAAGAGAGAGGGCAAAGATGTCGTCCAGTTGGCCACTGTGACGGCCTCCCCTTCTTTTGCCTCGACGTCAAATAAGGTTAGGGACAATGATGTCTTCGAATCCAGAGATTCTATCATGCGGGACATCATGGACGCTCTTGCTGATGACAGCAATAGCGTGGTCGGGGTTCACGGGATGGGCGGGGTCGGCAAGTCCACCCTCTTGGAGGATGTTGAAAGGAGAATAATGGAAGAGAAGTCGTTCGATTGGGTCACTAAGGCTGGCGTGTCAGAAAATCCAGACATCAGGAAGATTCAAGGAGAGATTGCGGACGCCTTGGGCCTTACTGAGATAAAGAGCAAAGAGACTACCGGCGGGCGAGCAAAACTTCTGCACGGGAGGTTGAAAGACGAGGAGAGGAAGAAAAAGAAGGTCCTCGTAATACTGGACAACCTGTGGAAGGGGCTGGACTTGAAATCAGTGGGCATTCCTTGCGGGCATGACAACAAAGTCACAGGATGTAAGCTGTTGTTGACGTCAAGATTTCGAGATGTTTTGCAAAGTGAAATGGGTTGCGATAGGGACTTCCGCCTCGACGAGCTGAAGGAGGAAGAGGCAAAAAGTTTGTTTGAGAGGACGGTGGGAGACAAAGTCCATGATGACCCATTCAAATCCTTGGTGGACGAAGCGCTCCGCAAGTGTGCAGGTTTGCCTTTTCTAATTATCACGACGGCCAAACTTTTCAAACATGCGAATTTTTCTCAATGGGAGGATGCTTTGAAACAAATTGAGATGTCTACAAATAAAGGAATCAGTGAGAAGATAAATAGGATGCTGCAATTGAGTTATGATTATTTTGAAGGTGAGGAAGGCAAGGAGGTGAAGTCATTTTTACGACTCTGTGTTGTTTATGGTGTCTCTAAGCCTTCTCTTGAAAACTTGGTGAGGTACAGCATAGGTTTGAGGTTATTTGGAGAAAATAGCAGCATCAAAGAAGCTAGAAATAGGTCGAGCTCACTAATCCAAACTCTGCAAGCATCCTCCCTTTTGTTAGATGATGAAGATGCTGATGGTTTCAAGATACATGACTTGGTTCGTGGGTTTGTTGCATCGGTTGCTTCAAGAGGTGACCCTCTTCTTGTGTTGAAAGATAATGATAAGTCGGTGACAGAGTTGCCAAAGGACAAGCTCAAAAGTTGTACAGCGGTATGCTTTCCCTATGTGGACATAAAGGAGCTTCCTAAAGAGTTAGATTGCCCCGAAATGCAGATCTTCTTGTTGTTCGCGAACAATGAATCTCTTAAGGTCCCAGATTCATATTTCAACTCTATGAGAAAACTCATGGTCTTACATCTTTCTCAGATACATCTTACTCATTCACCTTCGTCATTTCAGTTCCTAGATAACTTACACACTTTGTGTCTTGATGGTTGTTTGTTAGAGGATGTAGCAATGATTGGCAAGCTAAAGGGGCTACATATTCTTAGCTTTGTGAACTCCAAAATTCAACGATTACCAGAAGAAATTGGACAATTGGTAGAGCTAAGGTTGTTAGACTTAAACGGTTGCTCACGACTTCTGATAATTGAACCTGGTGTGCTTGGAAGCTTGATAAAATTAGAGGAGTTGCATATGGAGAATAGCTTTGATCAATGGAATGCCGTGGAGCAAACTCCACCGACTAATGCCAAGCTTATTGAGTTGAACAATCAAAAGAATCTCTGCACTTTGCATGTGTCCATTCCTGATCCGAGGGTGCTCCCAGAGGATCTAAATATTGAGAAATTAACCAAGTATAAAATCCTAATAGGTGATGTGAGGCGATGGCAAAGTCACAAAGGATTGAGCACATTGAAGCTTAAGTTGGGTGCAACAAGTGATATTCTTCAGAAAGGATGTGTACAAACTTTATTAGGCAAAACTAATGATCTATTTTTAGACGGATTAAATGGAATTGAGCGAAGTATTTGCTCACTATCCCAAGAAGGCTTTGAAAAATTAAAGCATCTACAAGTCGAGGATAGTTCCTCCGTCCATTACGTTTTCCAATCACCATCCCATACGGATTTTAAGAAGTTAGAGTCATTACGTCTCAAGAATCTCATCAACTTGGAGAAGGTATGTAACAACTATATCTCCTCCAAGTCCTTCAGTGCATTAAAGGTGTTACGAGTCAACAGTTGCAACAAGATGGAAATTTTGTTTCCTCTTTCATTATTGAGAGAACTTCCACAGCTTAAAGAGATCCGAGCTGTCAAGTGTCACTTAATGCAGCAGATTGTAGAAGTTGATGATTGTGGCAAAATTGAGTTGCATAATTTGCATGTATTGAAATTGATTGACTTACCAAACATCAAGAACTTTTGCACCATTGGGACGACTCCTTCATGTAGTACATCAAACGACCAAGTTGGCACTCAAGTTGCATTCTTCAATGGGCAACAGGTAACTTTCTATCAAAAGAATATACTATTTATTAATATTTTGTTCATTTGCTAGTTAGATAAAACATGGATTATTCCCTTTTTCATTTTTTTTATATTCAGTTCATTTTCTTCCTAGTTACCTTATCCAATCATGCCTTCTCTGTAACTAGATAAAGCAATCTTCTGTTTCTCTTTGCTATGTAGAAGTCCAACTGATAGAATGAAATCCATGCAAGTGATAGGATTTGAGTAATTTTCAACTTACATGCTGCAAGTATACTTATATTAATAGGGTTTATAGAGCAACATTGAAGGGAATTTTGGCATTAGAATAATTCCACAATAACGTGATTTCATAATCTTGTATAATGGATTTTGTGAATTTAGTTATTTAACTTTGTTATTATCTATAAAATATATTATCCAGGTGGCTAAGGTGAAAAACAATACGAATAATGGGCAAGAAGATTGGGTTTTCGAAAGATAGCAATGGTTCTATCGTGTATTTCAATAAGCACTTAGTTTTTGCATAGGTACTATAAGTATAAAAGTACACAATTATATGCATGTTCATGCTTCCAAGCATACGAAATTGTATAAAAGATATAGATATATTTGTAAACACTTTTGACATAACAAACATAAATATAATTTTGACCTAAATCAGGGAATGTACATAGATTTGGTCCCTAATAGAGTGGAACCTTGATTATCATAATTAACTAAAAAATAACTCACGAATTCTATGTTAGGTGGTGAAAAAACATTGTCATTTTCCCGCTTTGTTTACTGAAAATTTGGGTTTAATTTTATTAATTAATTCTCGTAATTAAGTTTTTTTCTTCATTTTTTAACTTCTTGATGTGCTTTGTTCCTTCATTATGGTCAAAATCATGGTCTTAATTGGTGCAAGATTAAAACGAAATGATTTTCAAGCAAATACTTGGTTTGAAGCATAATTCCAAGGTGTAGTCTAGGCTCAAGCATATGAAATGGTGATTGAGATATGGTAGACCGTAACATTCATAATAGAAATAATTAAATGGTTTTCTATCATAAACCTTTATTGCCTAGGAATCCGACTTAGAAAATGGTCTTAAGCACAATGTAATTGAGAGTTTATGAATATGAAGTTAATAATTTAGATCATCACAACAACAATTAATGGCATTTAATTGAAATTGAGGCTGGTTATGTATAGTTGATTAAATTGGTTATTGTTAGTAAGAGAAGTAAGTAAATTAATGAGCAGCAGTGGTCCAATTAAGGAAAACGCATGGCCGTTTTGTACAACAAAAATTGCTCAGAGCCTTTAGTTGATTAGACATGATTGCTCTATTATAATTACGTAATAAAGATTCCTGCAATTTTAATTTGCCCTATTGCAAAGTATAAAAGGAAGTGTTGAGTATGGATGTTTGCGGCCAACCATGCACCCATTGTCTACGACACGCAGGGCTGGCCGAAACGTGTCGTCTTGCTTTTCTTTATTTTTGGGCTCTCTCTCTCTCTCCCCCCCAAAAATTCTGCACTGCGAGAGGGTCTGCATCTTCTCTCGCTCCTTCTCACCATGCGCGAAAGGGCTGATAGCCAGACCTGCTTACCCCCACCGTCGCCACGCTCACCCGCCACCACCATGACCAGCCACAACTCACCTCCGTGAACGTCACCACCGACAGCTCACGGATTCTACACTTGCGCTCGGTCATCTCCTTTGCGGATCAAGCGCAAATTCTATCTCTATCTATTTCTCTCACGAACTCAGCGTGACCAACAAGCTCTGTGCTAGCATGAGCCGTGGTCGTGCTTCGCTGATGTTGATTCTTCGGTGATGTAAAGAGAGTGAATAAGAATTTGGTAAAATGAAAAAAGAAGAAAAAAACAGAAAAACCGAAGAGAAAACAATGTGCCGTGTGTTTAACTGATCGTGCTGCAGACAGTAGGTGTAAGGATTGCAGTAGACTATCCACGCCCAGATGATTAATATTAGATTGCGGTAGACTATCCATGCCCAGATGATTAATATTAAGGATAGAAGCTATTGCCATTCATGAGAAGATACAATTTATACGACAACTATGAAAGACAAACTCGTCATGTCATTAGATTAAAAATACAATACTTTATTGGATCTTATTATATAAATTTTAATATTTCACGCATTGATTGGTTCTGGATAAGCCCAAGCGGGCTAGGTGCGTGGCCTAGGCATAGGAAGTTACTTTCTGTAACAAAACTTTCGTGATGGTAATCCTCCCTTGTGAAGTAGCAAATTACTTTTTGAAATTGCTAAGTTTCATCTTTTTTGCCAGAGCTAAGTTTCCTTGTGTAGGTAGTAATTAAGGTCTTATAGCATAATAATTCTCATGATTGCAATCTCGCTTTGTTGATCGATTATTGCTATAAGATATTTTCCTTTATAAGTAAATTGCCTATAACTTTCATAATCACAGTCATTTTATAGTTTCTTCATTTTTTTTTTCATTGTAGTAATCTCCATTTTGAGATAGTATAGTACTTTCTAGCAATTATTCAATAAAATGAGTCATATCGTCACAATAGTAACATAACCTATAGGGAATAGTTTATCTTATAGGAAGTAATTTACCTTGAATGTACTTTCTTTCGCAATATGGATCACTAGTTTTTGTAGTCATTAGCAAAATGATTGACTGCTATTTCTTTATGATCATAATTTCCCTTATTGTTAGTAAATTGAAAACAAAATATAATCATGATAACATCCATGATTATATTGTAGATAAAAAACTGAAGTTTATTAGTTGTCTTCTGATACCTTTTCGAATTGCAAATCAGCTTCCCTATCATAGATATATGTAAATGCAAAAATTATCCTAAATTTGTAAATTTCCTCCCACAACCATTTGTAATAACTTGTTATAGCGTGCAAGTATAGTTTCTTGGTTGCTCTTTGCAATTGTAAATGCTATTGCTGATGGGTTTATCCATTAGGTTTCAATCCCATCCTTGGAGTCCCTGACAATGGCTGAACTACCCAATCTAGAAGAGTTATGGACCGATGAATCTTCACTGGGGCTGAGCAATCTCCAATTTCTTGTGGTGTCTTCATGCAAATCTCTCTCAAAAGTTATCAACTCTAGGTCATTGATAAAGCTACAGAAGTTACACACTTTAACGGTAGAAGCTTGCATTTCGGTGCAAGAAATTTTTGACCTTGATGGCACTGGTGTAAATATAGAGACTCTCTCTGAGCTAAACACCATCTATATATATGGATTACCAAGCTTGAGATGCGTATGGAACAAGAATCCTTGCGGAATTGTGAGATTCCATAATTTGAAGAGATTACAGGTGTATCACTGTGACAACCTGAGGTTTCTGTTTTTCCCATCCATGGTTCAGTCTCTTGCACAATTGAGGGAACTATATGTAAGTTTTTGCAAGAACATGGAGGCGATCATTATGGAGGAAGAAGGGTCGAGAGTAGAAACATTAGAAACTCTAGTATTCCCAATGTTAACCGAATTATATTTGCAAGGATTGGAAAGTTTGACGTGCTTCTCTCACAGAAAGTGTAAGATTGATTTTTTTTGTTTCATCATTGAAGATCTTCTTAGATTAATTCATCCCTCCAATGCGAAAGATGACAGTCTTTTCTTCTAATGAAAAATTGATGATAGGTACACCAAAAGCTCGGGGTGAGGAGAACGTCAAATTGCACTCTTTTGTCCTCTTTAATCAAGAGGTATGTGATTAATGCTATGTCAAAATCTTAAATATAACAAAAATATGATGGAGTAAAATGCTTGGCATCAATTTATGTGTTATAGCACTCTAGAATTTTACATGTTGTGCATTTCAAGTTGCCACATGCCACTCCAAATAATTGGAAGTTTCAATTCATACCAACAAGAGTTGGATCAATCACATCAAATTATTAAGAAATTAGAAAAAAAGATATATGCATGCCAGCCAGCTAAATAATTAAAATTAACAAATAAATAGTTATTCTTGAGACAAAAGCTAATCACCAAAGCCCCCCTTTGGTTAAAATTAATTGTGTTTCACATAATCACGGCACAATAAAATCTGCATAAGTCAAAGTAGAGTTACTATTCTAATCGTGATTTTAAATTGAAATGAAGAATTTAAAGTAGAGTCACTATTTGAACAAAAGTTGGATAATTAATCTTCAATGAGCTCATTTGTTAACTCTAAAAATACGGGGTAACTATATTACAAATGATTTTGTAATATAGTCATTGAACTTTTACTTAATCACCCAAGGCAATAAATTTTCATTTCTTTAAAAATTTATGCATGTCGACAAAAAATCCAAAATTTTCTAATGAACTATTGATGTGGCTGACACGTCGCTAATTTTCTGTAAGTGCTATTGTTTCCACTTCATCACCGAAGAAGCAACTCACTGGAAAATCTATATTAATATTTAATTGGAGTACTCTTTATTAATATCCTTAATGACCATCATTTAAACATTTGATTTGCAATTTAATTAATTACTTGTATTAAAAACATATTCTGATTTTACATGAATGAAAGATTCCATGCCCATACAAACACGTGAGAATGCTGCTAATTACCTAGTAATTGAAGAAAGAGGAATCATGCAAAGAAGTCTCTTAGCTTCTGCTTGTCCGGTAGGCGCATAGGTTATCGAGAGAAGTATTTTGAGCATTCTGAAGCTTCCCATTAGCATCTTTTTTCCAAACATAACTAAATATAAGTACTTTTGGTAAAAAAAAAAATTGACTAGTTGGCAATTTATGTTTATTGAACAACACTATATTTTTGTTAATTTTGCTACTATATTACAATCATATCAATTCGTATCATTTTCTAATGTGTCCGATAGTCAATTACTAATATGTGAATTTGTATCACAAGTAGTCAGCCCATTCAATTCTTATATTTTTTATACATGGTATCCTCTTTTATAGTCAACACTTTTAGAGCCGTTTCAAAAATTAAGATATCATTAAAGCAAGCTAAAAAGAATTTGTAAATATTGGACAATTTTATTACAACATAGATCTTATTAAGAAGTGGACAACCGGGAAGTAGGACTGAGCGCGGTTCCCGGTTCCAAGGGGGACCGGTTCCGGTTCCGGTTCCAAGCGGAACCGGAACCGAACCGGAACCGGAACCGGAACCGGTTTCGGAACCGGAACCGGAACCGGTTACTTAGGGCAGAAAAAGCTCGACCTTGGATGTTCTAGTGACTTGTATGTGATGTTCTAGTTGAAGTTTGGCTTCAGCCTCTAAATGAAAGTTGTAAAGGACTTCTTGGAGTATAACATACTCAAATTTGGGACAAAAAAACAAGTATAAGTGGGTGAAATCGTTATTCTTTGGAAAGACTGGATCTGGAGATTTTGGGACCGACCCTTGATGAATGCATGGACTGTAAGGCAACCTTTTTGTCGAAATTTCACTTCGGTTTCTTAACAAAAGTTGTAAAGGACATCCTGAGGTATCACATATCAAAAATTTAGAGAAAAAAAAAACAAGAATAGGTAGGTGAAATCGTGGTCCTTTGGAGATGGTTAGATCTGGAATTACGGTACTACGAACAGGGATTTTAACCGTCCATATTTAATTATCTAGGACGAATTTGACTTCGATGTTTTCATGAAGTATCTACCTTATGGTCTTGGTTATCACATAGTCGAATTTCATAATTTTTGAAGGTCATTTGGGTATTTAATCGGAAATGTTTCTAAAACTGTGCAATCTGGTGTGTTCGGATCTTGTAAGTTGCAATGCGTGGACTATATCATTTTGTATGAGGTTCATTTGGAAATGTGTTCTGCATGAAATATCTCTCTTCATGTCTTCCCTACAACATATTTAAATTTCGTAATTTTTGTAGTTCATTTGCCTATTTAACCAAAAAAATTTCAAAAACTGTGCAAGTAGAGAATAGGAAAAGTAAATTGATTTTATCTTTTAATCCAAAACGAATTGAACTACGATTTCTTCATGAAACTTGTACCTCTAGGTCTTAAATACAACGTGTCTAAATTTCAGAATTTTCTGAGTTCATTTAAGGGTTTAATCGAAATTATTTTCAAAACTTGTACCTCTAGACATTCTTGTTCTAATGGTGTTTTATTTCTACTTTCTAGTTTGCTATTTGTTTTGAAATTTCTAATTATATTCTATTATTGTTGTGCAGTGCGAAGTTAATGTATCAAGATAACATGTCAATAGGAAGTTACCGTGTAGTATACACGTACATTATAGTTTTGCGCATACGTTATATTTTTTTTGGTAACATGTGCATATGTTATAGTTTTTTTTTTTGGTAACGTGCGCGTACGTTATAGTTTTTTTGGGTAACGTGCGCATATGTTATAGTTCAAATATGAAAAAAAAAAAAAAAAGGAACCTGTTGGAACCTGGAACCGACCCTGGAACCTGTGATAGGGTAGGTTCCAGGTTCTCGGTTCCCACAGGTAGGTTCCAGGTTCCTCATTTTGAGGAACCCGTACCCGAGTAGGTTCCGGGTTCCGACGGAACCGAACCAGAACCTGGAACCGCTCACCCCTACCGGGAAGTAAGCAAAATCGCATTAAGAGAACATATGAAAAGAACAAAAAAAAAAAAAAAAAGGAGAGAGAAATTCCAATCATAAATGCACACGTGTGGAAGGAAAGGTAATAAAAGAAAAAAGAAAGAAAGAAAAAATATGAGGAGAGAGAAGATCACATAAGTTTGACATATGTGAATTTAAGGCTACGTGGGGTGCTGTTCCGCTGCTCCACGAGCCCACGTAATCGTACCCGTCCGAGTCCGCCACGTGCGTGCGCCGCGGTCGAATCCTGGGCACTGGGTAACTCGAGAGCCACAGACGCAACCTCAGCGTTGCGCCACGTGGGCCCTAGCGCGCTTGACGACGCTGATCGACTGGTCACGAGTGCTCGGGTGCACGGGATTGTCGCTCACGTTAAGTGGGGGAGGTTGGGGAACTCTTTGGGGTACTGTTTTGAAAGTATGGGCTTTTTATGACGTGGTGGTTGACCATGGGCGGAAAAGGGAGAATGGGCGGTGACTTTGCGTTGCATTTGGTTTTTCCTTATAGAAAGTCTTGCTGCGTGGGACTGTAAGGATGTTTCGCTTTTTTCATGAAGTCAATCGTATTATTAGTAATTTCTGTCTTTAATCTCTGTTAAGATCATTGCGTCTTTTTCCTCCTTTTTATTTTTTGGAAATTTTCAACTCGTTTTAGAGCATTCGGAGGCCAAAGGACGATTTAACTAAAACAGATACACAAGAATTGCAACTTTACCGTAAAAAACACACGTAACAAGCAATTGAGTCCTAAAAATATGTTTGAGGGGAAAGTGTGTTAGGAGTCTTAACATTTTAGTCATGAGTCAATTGAGTACTAAATATATATTATTTGGAATAGTCCTCACATTTTGAAAAATAATGAAAATCAAGTTCTAAAGTTAGTGTTGTTGACAAATTTCATCAATAGAAATGATAACATTTTGTTTTTCGTGAAGTTCAGTATGGTTTTGACCTAAATCAAGGGAATGTACATAGGTTTGGTCCATACTAGAGTGGAACCTTGATAATCCTAATTTACTGAAAAATAACTCACGAATTTGTGAAGTGGTGAAAAATCACTGTAATTGATTTTTTTTAGCTCATTTCTAAACTACCTCGTGCATTATTATGGTAAAAAATCCTGGTCTTTATAGGTAAAAGAGTAAAATGAAACGATTTTCAAGCAAATACTTGGTTTGAAGCATAATTCCAAGGTGTAGTCAAGGCTTGAGTGTATGAAATGGCAATTGAGATATAGTAGACCGTAACATTCATAATGAAAATAATTAATGATTTTGTATAATAAACCTTTATCATCTAGAAATCTGACTTAGATCATAACAACAACAATTAATGGTATTTAATTGAAATTGAGGCCGTTTATGTATAGTTGATTAGACTACTAAACTAGTAGGTGGAAATTATAGTTAATTATTTAGCTAGCTTTAGTGACAACATTTAAGAGGAGATCCTTTTCGTTTATGCACCCATTGTCTATGACATGTATGGATGGGCGACTTGTGTCATCTTGCTTTTCTTCCCTCCACGAACCCCCCTACCGCTCTCTCTCTCTCTCTCTCTCTCTCTCTATATATCCATCCAAAAGTTAATCAGCATCGGGAGAGGGCCTGCATCTTCTCTCGCTGAAGGGGTTGAGAACCAGATCTGCTTGGCCCCACCGTAGCCACGCTCATCCGCCTCCACCATGACCGGCCACAGCTCACCTCCGTCAACGTCACCAACAGCTGGCGGATTCTACCCTCACCCCCAGTCATGTCCCTTGCGGACCTGACGCAAATTCTCTCTAACCGTTTTTCTTCTTCGCTTGTAATCACCGTCGCAAATTCTGTCATGACCAACAAGCTCGACGCTAGCACAAGGCTTGGCCTCATCTTCCTGAGGTCGATTCTTCAGCAACGTGAAGAGGGAGAACAAGAAATTGGTAAAAAAGAAAAAAAATGAAGAGAAAATAATGTGCCACATGTCTAACTATTGGTGTGAGGAGTAGACAGTAGGTGTAAGGACCGCAATAGATAATCCACACCCAAGTACTTAATACTAAAGATAGAAGGTAATGGCCACAATGAGCTACCAAATGTGATGTCGTTGGATAAAAATACAGTAATTTATTGGATCTCAACTGGATAAATTGTAATGCTTCACTCATAAATTGATTGGGTCTGGACAAGCCCAAGCGAGCTAAGATGGGTAGCCCAGGTGTCAGAAGGAAGTTACTTGCAATAACTGAACTTTTATAATAGTAATTTTCCCCTGTGAAGTAGTAAGTTACTTTTTGAAATAGGTAAGTTTCCTTTGGTAGATAGTAAATTAGACATACCTTCCGTAATTAAGTTCTTATAGCCTTGTAATTTACTTCTCGTGATTGCAATCTCGCCTTGTTGATCGCTTATTGCAATGAGATATTTTCCTTTTGTTAGCATATTGCCTATGTTTTATGTAATCATGGTCATTCTATAGTTTCTTCATTTATTTTTTTCAAGGTAGTAATCCACATTGTGAGATTGTACAGTACTTTCTAGCAATCATATGATAAAATGAGTAAAGTAAGCAGTAACATAACCTACAAGGGAGCATGTTACCTTATAGGAAGTAATCTACCCTGAATGTAATTCCTTTTGCTTTATGGATTACTAATTTTTTTAGTCATCAGCAAACTGAATTGATGCTATTTCTTGATGATTGTAGTTTCCCATATTGTTAATAGATTGCAAACAAAATCTAATCGTAATACCACCCACGAATCTAATTTGTAAATGCAAATATCTCGTAGTTGTAGGCTTAAGTGAGTGGCTTTTAGGAAAAACCACACGAAATCCCTATGAAGATTTGAAGCGGTACACGTTCACTTCCAAAATTTGTTTATATATATTATGAAGTATTGAGCACAGCTATGTGATGTTGTCATCCAAGGGTCCTTTTAAAATAGCTGACTAGGGAGGCTATATGCATAATGAAATAAAAAAATTAGCCTTTTCTATGATTGTTTTATATGCTTGGGATATATTTGAAAGCCTAGTAGATGTTTAGCTCTTTTCATGAAGTCAACCGTATTATTAGTAATTTTTGTCTTAATCTCTGTTAAGATCATTGCGTTTTTTTCCTCATTTTTCTTTATTTATTTTGGGAATTTCCAACTCATTTTGGTGCATTCGAAGGCCAAAGGATGATTTAACTGAAGCAGATACAAAAGAATTGAAACTTTATTGTAAAAAATCACATGTAACATTTAAATGGTAAACTGCCCAAAAGGGTTGACGTCCATAATAAAATCGAAGTTGAACAAATGTGATACTTAAAAGGTTAGGAGTAAAGGTGTGCTCCCCTCAAAGTTCATGAGTGGGTTGGGTAATTTCCCCGTAATTTTTATGTTCTTTTGTAAGTAAATAAATGTTCTATTTATGTAAATTAGCATCATTCAAGAATGAGGAAAAATATAAGAGTGTTGAAATTAAATAGTGAAATTATGGAGAAAGGGAGGAGGAGAAAGTGATTAATAATTAGTGGCTTGTTGAGAGAGGAGTTCTAAGATTGTCGTACAGGCAATTTGAAATACATGCGAATCAGGTTTCAATGTCAGTGTTGTTGGCAAACTTCATCGATAGAAATGATAGCAGTTTATTTTTCATGAAGTTAAGTATAATGTTGACCTAAATCAAGGGAATGTACATAGATTTGGTCCCTAATAAAGTGGAACCTTGATTATCATAATTAACTAAAAAATAACTCACGTATTCTATCTTAAGTGGTGAAAAATCATTGTCATTTTCCTGCTTTATTTACTCAAAATTTGGGCTTAATTCTATTATTTAATTCTCATAATTAAGTTTTTCTGCTCATTTCTAAACTACTTTATGTGCGTCGAATTAAGTTTTTTGGCTCATTTCTAAACAACTTTATGTGTGCTGTTTCTTCATTATGGTCAAATTCATGGTCTTAATTCGTGAAAGATTAAAACAAAATGATTTTCAAGCGAATGATTGGTTTGAAGCACATTCCAACATATAGTTGAGGCTCGGGTGTATGAAATGGCAATTAATATATAGTAGACCGTAACATGCATAATAAAATTAATTAAATGATACTATATAATAAACCTTTATCTCCTAGAAATTGGACTTAGAAAATTGTTTGAAGCACTATGTAATTGAGAATTTATGAATATAAAGTTGATAATTTAGATCATCACAACAACAATTAATGGCATTTAATTGAAATTGAGGCCGTTTATGTATAGTTGATTAAATTGATTACTGTTAGTAAGAGAAATAAACTATGGATAAGCGGTGGTCCAATTAAGGAAAACACGCGGCCGTTTGTACAACAAAAATTTCTTAAAGCCTTTTAGTTGACTAGACATGATTGTCCTATTATAATGGCGTAATAAAGATTTGTGGAAATTTGAGTTGTCATAGTAGATTAACGAAGTATAAAACGGAAGTTTTGAGTACGGGCGTTTGCGGCCTATTGTGCTATGGCACGTATTGATGGCCGATACGCGTCATCATGCTCCTCCTTTTTGTGGGCCCCCCTTCTCTTTCTCTTTGTTTGGAAGTTGTTCAGCATTGCGAGAGGGACCGCGTCTTCTGTCACTCCTACTCACCCCGCGCTAAAGGGCTGAGAGCCAGATCAGCTTATTGCACCGTCGACACGCTCATCGCGATCCGTCATCTCCCTTGCGGACTAGGCGCAAATTCTATCTCTATTTGTTTCTCTCCCGAATTCAGCGTGACAAGTGCTATGACCGTTGGTTGTGCTTTTCTGAAGTTGATTTTTCGGTGATGTTAAGAGAGAGAATGAGGATTTGGTAAAATGAAAAAAAAAAAAAAAAAGAGAGAAAACAAGGTGCGGTGTTTAACTATTGGTGCGAGCCATAGACAATAAGTGTAAGGAACGCAATAGACCATCCACACCCGGATAGTTAATATTAAGGATTGAAGGTACTACATTCGTGAGAAGATACAAATTATAGGATAATTGTTAAACAGAAACCCCTTGTGTAAATTTTATCGAATCTTATTGAATAAATTATAATATTTCATGAATAAATTGATTAGGTTTGGATAAGCCCAAGTGGGCTTAGGTAGGTGGCCCAGGAAAAAAAGAAGAAGTTACTTGTAGAGACTAACCTTTTATAATAGTAATTTTCCCCTGTGAAGTAATAAATTACTTTTCAAAATTGCTAAATTTCTTTAGGTAGGTAGTAAATTAAACCTTATGTAATTAAGTCTTATAGCATAGTAATTTACTTCTTGTGATTGCAATCTCGCTTGTTTGATCACTTATTGCAATGATATATTTTCCTTTGTTAGTAAATTGCCTATGTCTTTCGTAATCACGGTCATTCTATAGTTTCTTTATTTTTTTTCATCGTAGTAATCTCCATTGTGAGATAGTAGCAATCATCCGATAAAATGAGTAATATATTCTTTTACAATTTTTTTATTGCCGATGGAAGGGAGCTCTTGCTTTCAGATTAATCTTATCTATAAAGCCCGAATCCTATCTTAAATGCCAATCTGCGCAATTTAGTTTTTGCTATTTGCTCGACCATTTTTATGGAGGAGGTGGTGATGATATCGATTTTTTTTTTTTTTTTTTTTGTGCCAATGGGGGGGGGGTTGGGTTGAGTGTGTGCACTTGTGTTGGGGTGGTCGACAAGTCAACGTTGTGAATTTAAGGCGACCCTGGGGGTTTTCATTCCTATGCTCCACAAGCCTACGCGATTGCGCCCGTTAGGGTCGAATCCTAATATCCAGGTTACTTGTGAGCCATAGACGTAATCTCACCCGTTGTGCCGCGCACGCCATAGTGTGCTTCAACAGCGCTAATAGATTGCTCTCGAGTGCTTTGGGGTGCACGGGATTGTCACTCATGTGGGGGTGGGGGTGGGGGTGGGGGAGGCACACTTTGTGGTGCTGTTTGGAAAGTGGGGACTTTCCATGATGTGGCGGGAGGCCATTAGCGGAGAGGTAGAATGGGAAGTGGGAAAGTTGCTAATAGGGACAAATCAACCATGATTACTTTATTGAAGTAGCCTGATTATCGTAGAGAAACAACACAACCGAACTTGCCAAAATTAAGGTCCACCCATATTAAGAAATATTGTCGTTTTTTGTTTTCAAATATTTTATATTGCCTTCTGAACCGTCCTTCGAAAATATGGGGAGACTAATATGTGTCAAAACATAAATGGAAGAGCTTTGTTCGTCTTATTGTTTTGTGTGGTCTTCCATCCTTTGGTATGACCTTTGCAATATGAGGTAGCGTTCATCTAATAAGACAGCCACAATTGATAGATCAAGATTGATAGGACTATCGCTTCTTCCATGTGTTTCCTTGCATCTCATAATTTTTCTTTACCATAATTAAGAAACTCATAATTTGATTTCAAGGTTGAAGTGAGCAGCTACTTTTGTACTGCCACTTTTGATGGATGATTAGTTGCCTTTTTAATCTCAATCTCTTCATTGTTTACTTTCTAATGATGACACTCTTCCTCAAGCAAGCTCTTCTATATGTAATGGAACTTTATGAACTTTTAATCTATCGAATCACTAATTTTGTGAGCGAATACTGCAGGTTGCATTTCCTAGCTTGGAGACATTATAATTGATGGCATGGATAATATTGAGATAATATGGGACAATCAAGTTGCCGCGGATTCTTTCCACAAACTAAAATCGCTTAATGTGCATATATGCAAAAAGCTATTGAACATTGTTCCTTCTTGCATTCTTGGACATGGCTCATTTGCCATTAAGCTTGGAAAGTTTGGATAAGGTAATCCATAGTCATGTGATTTGCTTGAAGTTGTTTTCAAACTTCAGCCACTAGTAGAATCTCTTAGATGGACATCCTGATTGCTCATTTGCCATTAAAAAGATGGACATCATATTGTCTTAAATTAGATGATGGATTACCAGAGCTAAAGTGTGTATGGGATAAGGAACTCCACAGTCAAGTCAAATTCCAGTGTCTCCGTTTTGTTACAGTTTCCAAGTGCAAGAGCCTCGCCTCTCTATTTCCAGCCTCAGTAGCAATACATCTAACCCAACTTGAGGAGTTGGAGGTCAGTGAATGTGGCATTGTGGAACTCATCAAGAAGGAAGACAGACTAGTTCCCAGGTTTGTGTTCCCAAAATTAACCTCCCTCAAGCTTAAGCATCTAACAGAGTTGAAGTGCATATACATCGGAAAACATACTTCGCATTGGCCAGCATTGAAGACCCTGAGGGTGTGTGGCTGTAACAAAGTGGAGATACTTGCATCTTATCCTGAGAATGAGATGCCACTTCTAAAACAGCCTCTCTTCATAGTAGAAAAGGTACGACCCAAGATTATTATTATTTTTTGCTTTGTTGGTGAAAATTTGCATGATGATTAAGGTCACAGTCTAGCGTCTCATGCAAGTAGCTCTATACACGAAAATGTAAACTATGTGGCTCTTTGTAAATCCATAGATATATTACAACATTGATGTTCTTCAAGTATTGATTGAACATTCTTGTCATTGTCCAATGAATCAAATGCACACTCGTCGATCCCCCTTTAAAAAAGTAGGGGCTAATTTTGATGGTTTAGCTCTCTCTTTAAGTACCACAAAGGTTGAGAGCACATGGAATGTGGTGTGATCTTGCCATGGCAAAAGTGTATTAAGATATCACTTATGTTCACATATGAATACAAGTCAAATGTAAAAGATCAACGATAATGTTGATTTGATGAGGGCACATTTTCTTCCTTTGAATCACATGAGACTCAATATCTTAATATGCACTTATTATGCGTGGAATGCAACACTTATACCATGATGCAAACATTTTCTTTTTACTAAGCTGAATTTTGATTTGGATATTTTACCAGGGTGCATTCTCAAATCTACAAGAGTTAAAATTGAAATCATCCAAATGGATGGAGATATGGCATGGGAATTTTCTTAATGAAGAACTTTTCTGCAAGCTTAGAGTTCTTGAGCTTTGTCGTATCTTTAAGGAATCTGCAATGTCTGCATGTCATTTCGTTCAAAGTTTGACCAACTTAGAAGAGCTAGTTATATGTGAATTATATCTAGGAGAGCTGAGCATTAATGTCGAAGGCGTAGGAGGCCAAAGTCATCAGCTAAAAGTAGTATCACCAACTTCAAGATGTAATCAACATCTAAAGACTCTTGATGTGTCACATTGTGATGTATCAAATATGTTCACACCAACAATAGCAGGAAATTTGGTGGAACTCACAAAATTGAGGATAAGTAATTGTCACATGTTGATAGAAGTCATCACGGAGGAGGGAGGTAAAGAGGGGCATGTAGTGGCCTTCAAAAAATTGAAGTATATGCAGCTAGATGGATTGATAGGGTTGAGATGTTTCAGCTCTGGTGGACACACCTTGATGTTTCCTCTCTTGGAAGATGTCATTGTTACTAGATGTCCTAACATGAAGTTCTTCTCTGAGGGTCCAATAGAGGCACCAAAGTTGGAGAGAGTACAAGTATCAAAAGTGGAGTGGTTTTGGAAGGAAAACCTCAACACCACCATCCAAAGTATGTTTGAACAAATGGTATGCATCACTTATCAAATTCAATGTAATTGCATGGATTTGATCAACATAGAGTGATTTCTTTTTGCTAACTAGAAGTTTACATTTAATGACGAATCTCTGACAGGGTATAATTGCTGGAGTGAAGTTTATGCGGCTGTCTGAGTTCTCAAAGTTGATTGAAAAATGGCACAACGAACTTATTCCCATCAATTCATATTGGCACTTAAAATATCTGGTGGTGTATAAATGCCCATTGTTTGTTAATGCTATTCCATCAAGATTGATGCTTGTTTTAGGCAAAATGAAAGCATTGCAAGTGTGTGATTGCGAATCACTAGAAGAAATATTCAGTCTTGAAGGAAGGGAGGCTATGAAAAGCACTCAAGTGCTACCTCAATTAGAGTCTCTGGAATTGGTCAATTTACCAAAGTTGAGGCGACTATGGAACAAAAATCTTCAGGGAGAGCTACGCTTCAATTCTCTAACATACCTGGGCCTTTATAATTGCAGCAACTTAATGCATGCTTTTGCTCCATCGATGGTTCAGTGCCTTGCCAATCTTGAGCGAATGGTAATAAAGGAATGTGGTCAGATGGAAGGAGTAATTGCAGAGGAAGAAGGGCAGGGAAGTGCAATGGAGAAGATTACATTCATGAATCTCAATGAGATGGAGTTGGAATGCTTACCCCATTTTACTAGTTTCCTCTTGGGAAAGAATTATATGTTGTGTTGTCCTGAATTACAAAAGCTAACCATTGCCCATTGCTCCAAGATGAGAAGTTTCATTCAGCAATCTTTGATGGAGATTGATCATGACACCCCTTCACTTTTTAATCCACAGGTCAGTTCTTTTTTTCTTCTTTTTTTTTTTTTTCATTAAGAGGAAATGTTATGTTTTTGTTATTACAATGCTTTTGTTTTTTTTTTTTAGATTATCATCTTGTCAAATTAAAATACGAATATCTCAAGTTCCTAATTCGTGAATCGAATGTCGAAGTAAATGAAATCGTGAGATTCAAAAATAAACAAAAATTAGTTTTCTTCACAAAGATGCATATCAGGTAGGAAACAATAATAAGTTTTCGCTTACCTCTGATACGAAAAGTATAACACTCAGAAATCCACTTAGCTTCCTCTGCGCCTTTTTATTCCGCTTTCCTCTGATACGAAATGTATAACACTCAGAAATCCACTTAGCTTCCTCTGCGCCTTTTTATTCCAAGACCCCGATCTTCAATCTCCCCAACCCCAATGTCGAGTTGGCCCATCACGAACTGAACGAGATTTCTTTTAGGGAAAAAAAAAATTCTAACGATTAGTAATATTCATGTGCTTTGTATGGATTTATGTACATAATCTTTTAATAATTAGTACAAAGATTTAAAAAATTTCTAATCCTCAAAAAAGCCAAAAAAAAAAAAAAAAAAAACTTTTAGTTTTGTTTATACATACCATTCTAGAAGTGTTGTTTTTGTGTCAGCTCATAAGATCACATCATGCGCAGTAAGGTTCTAAAAAAATTTACCAACATAACCGTATAAAAAAATATTCCCTTTTTACAATTTGAACTTTAAAGTACTATATATAGAATAGCATCTAAGATATGGCAAAACTACATCCGTTTTGCATGTTGAATTTCAACTTGAAGCATACAGATCTAAGAATTCTTTCCTTATATAATGTTGCATTATTAGAAAAGGGTAGGCAATTGGAGAAGAAAATGGAGGAATTGGAGAGAGCGGCCTTTTTTAATCGGAGTGCTAAAAAATTTCATTTAAAGTGGCGCATTTATTTGTGATCGGCAAACATGAAAGTTGGAGAATTTGACAAGTCGTCACGGCAGCTTTCCAAAAATTAGAGGGAGAAGGCGTTGCCAGTATTATTTGTCAATTCAGCCAATTAAAAGCTAGTGTTCAATATACCATTGATTATAAAAATCAAACAAAATACAATTTCAAAATTCGACAATTATTTTATTCATTCGACAAAATTTAGGAGAGGTTGCCCTCAATGTAGAATGTTGAGGAACACACAGATACACGCCATCGTATAATCTTTTGAAGAAGGGAAATCAATTCTCAAATTTATTTAGATCAAATTCAGTAAACAGAAGCTAATATCTTTACCGTCACTTCTTAAATTGGAAATTAACGCATACTGACCGATCGAGGCAGTCTTTTTTGTTCCCCTTTTGTGGGCTTTTTAAGCTACAGATTCTATGGAGGTTTCAATTGTTGCTTTCTTTTCTAACGGAGGAAATGCTTGTGTTTTTATTTTTATTTTTATTCTAATGCTTTTGCCAAATTTTTTATTGTTGTTTGTGAGGAGAACATTTCACCATATCGAGTATCCACGTACTTGTTTACTCTTTAATCATAAGAGTCATCTCTGATTATGCATTTACTTCTAGTGTCATTTATTTGTCATGCGTAAATTGTCATGTAATGGTATACCCCATGTTGTTAGCGTAATTCAAAAAGTAACCATCATACTCAATTTAGAATACCAATAGGTTGTAAAAAACGCAAAAATAGTCATACGATTTTCTTATTGAGACAAATTGTCATCACGTTAATTTCATTTATTTGTCATATATGAGCTATCATGTAATAATAGGTGTTCCCCACATTGTTAAAATATTTAAAAAACTCATAGTAATCCTCAATTTATAATTTTGAATTAGGGAAGTGTGGAAATAGTGATTTGTTTTTTGGTTGTGACAAGTTGTAATTGCATTTATTTTATTGCAACCAGCTTAAAAATATATATTACTTGCTTCTCCACGGACAAGTCATAAGAGTTCGTGACACAGTTGTTTTTCTCTAAATAAACAGAATGTGGTAAAAGGAGGGGAATATGTTGGTGGACCGTACAATACTTGCATGACAAGTTTGTCTTATTCCATGGCCCATGGACTTAGGAGAAGTAAAGAAATATAGATTTGGTAATTGAGGTTGTAGCATGCCGTAATTCTTTAATTTCTTCTTAATGAGATGAAAATTCCGTGGGCACTTAAATAAACAGTTCATAATAGCTCATGCAATGGTTTTATGTTTTTCGTACCACCAACATATTTCATTTGTTCACGAAGACTAATCGCGTTTGTCTAGGGGTCCTTTTTTTGTGTGTGACACTAGCATTAAAATTTCATGTCATGTGAAACTTAGGCAATTGCAAAAATATTCATTTGGTATTTGAGGTTGTAATTGCATTCTTTGTATCATAACTCAATGAAAAAATTTCTCCTTTCTTTTTTGCACGCAGAGTATTAATAAGTATAAAGGACAGTAAGGTAACTTATTTTCTAGCACCGCATTTCATGCTTGTTGTAATGCAACATACTCGACCTTAATCATTGGTCCACTGAAATGAAAGCATCAGTCAACTCCTCCCCCTTTATGTCCCTAACAAGCTCTAGAATTGTCATCATTTATGAGAGCTAGGATTTGAGGTCATAACTCAATCTAATCAAATTCATTGGGTCATTATTTTTCAATATGGCAGGTACAATTTCCCCGACTTAAGAAAATGGTTCTCTCCCACTTGGATGACTTAAGCAAAATATGGACTGACAATCCTCAAGAAACTCTTACTTTCGATTATTTACAAAAAATAGAGGCTAAGAATTGTAAGAGCCTTGAAAATCTATTTCCGCATTGGGTGGCTAGAAGTCTAAGCCAAATTAAGAAACTTCACATAGAGTCTTGTGGGCTCAAGGAAATAGTTGCGAGAGGAGATCCACCCTCTATTACTGCTCAATTCCTTTTCCCGAAATTGACATCTCTAGTGTTACATGATATGCCACAACTCAAGAGCTTTTGTCCTAACTTCCCACTTTGAACTGGTCATTCTTGAAAGAATTGCGAGTGACTCATTGTGACAAATTGAACATATTCTCCGTTATGGCATTCATGAACAAGTGGGCTCAAAGAGATGATCAGCACAAACTTTCAGACCATGAAGCACACTTTTCGCTTGAGAGGGTATGTTTGCAAATGCTCTTCCTCAATTTCTACTTTATTCTTTAATTCACTTGCTATATCTCATGTCAGCTGTATAGACATGTCACAATTTGATATCATATAAAACATGAAGCCCTTACCTTTCAGTTTGATGACAACAAAAGATATTTCTATTCTCTTCAAGCAAACTTTTCATTTGTGGACACCCAGATGTTGTGGTAACATTATCAGCACATTCCGTTACCCGACTAAAAAAACTACATATTTTCGTTAACAGCATAACATATTCTTAATACAAGATGAATTTGGTCAGGGCGGTTCTTGAATTAACGGGGCCGACTTAACCATGTTGACATTTAGCAATTTCTTTTCAAATCACAGTGGGATGACCAACTTTCTTTCGATGTTTTCTGGGTGAAATGGAATTTCATTTGTTTGTTTGATCATTCATATGCCAATACAGTTTTTTCCTTTCTATCTAAGTGTACATGAGCGCACAGCAAACCCTATTGGCGAATGGCCATGGCCCATGGTAGAGCATTTGGTTATGGTTGTATTTTGTAGCATGACTTTACGGTTGTATTAATGAACTGTAAGAAGATGGCCACCTTCCATGGCAATTAACCAACTTAAGTTAACCTTTTACAGCACATGCTTTATTGCCTAACTTTTATTCAATTTACTTCTCTCATTGTATTGACAATTTGGCAGGACATTCCCATCTTGGAAAGACTTTTATTGGTCGATAAGGATATTCAAATGATATTGGATGGAAAATTTCCTGATGACATCTTTAGCAAGCCAAAGGCACTAACATTGGCATGCTTTCATGATAAAAAGGCTGTCTTTCCTCCTAGATTCCTTCTAGAGAGATTTCGAAATCTACAAAGCCTTGAGGTCTTCTGTAGTTCCTTTGAAGATATATTCCCTAATGAAGAGCTTGTGGATGAGGGATTACATCCAATGCTTGAAAATTTAAGTGAACTTAAGTTAAGCAAGCTACACAACATAAAGTGCATTTGGAGAGAAGATTATTTGCTGGAAAAAATTCTTCAGAGTATTGAAACATTTGAGGTTCAGGATTGCCCTAATTTGACGGCAGTATTTCCATCAATGGCATCCTTCAAGAATTTGACAAAGCTAGTGGTGAAGAATTTATTTGGGTTGGTGCATCTAATAAAATTTTCAGCAATCACAAATTTGGTGCATCTTACTGAGATGACGATAATAGGATGTGAAAGAATGAAAGAAGTAATGGCAAACGATGGAAAAGGAGAAGGAGAAGTGATTTCTCTTGAGAAACTAGAAACATTGAGACTACAAAATCTACCAAGCCTGGTATGCTTCTCCTCCATCGAAAGTTGCATCTTCAGGTTTCCATTATTGGATGACATTGAAGTGGAAGAGTGCCCAAAAATGAAGATATTTTCCAAGGGTATACTAAGCACACCAAAACTTGATTTGTGACACTGTTCCGACACCTATGGGATGTGAGCTTGGAGGGTGATCTAAATATAGCCATACAAAAGTTGTCATCATAAACAAAGGCGCACGAAACTAGTAAGATCCAATTACTGTCACTGTCATCATTTTTTTTCCGCTTCCCTCTGCTTCTCTAATTTTTCAACACCTTAAGCACCATAACTTCTATATCTTTCATCTTTTTAACTTGTTTAGTCACTGATAAAAGGGGAGGGCAGGTGATGTAATTGGTACGAGACTTGGAAGTTATTGGGGCACAGTCAAAGGTTGAGATGAGGAACACTTTTTTTGAGGTAGCGATTCTATTTCCAATTTCCCTCTTTCTCGCTAATTTTTCTGGTTAGGTAATTCTCTATTTTTTTTTTTTTTTTTGGGTTCAATAAGAGATGATATACTAAACAAAGTGGGGTGTGTTTGGCCCTATCCATGAAATATCAGCACAAATTATTCCACAGTCCCATTGGTCCAAAGGAGACTCGACTTAAATTTAGTTTTCACTTTTTTGGGCTTAATGATCCGTCTGCAACTTGATTGGCCTCATGTGAGAAATGTTTGAAGAAAGCTTGTGAATATTGATCGATCAGGAGTCTGCATTATCCTACATACTTTTCTCTGAATAATGACCTAGGGACAAAGGATGCCGTTAATGCTATACATTGCTTTATATAAATCCTTCTATGACAATCACTCACTTGAACCTTTCCTAATCGAGTGCAGGAGGCTGATCGAAATGTTCCGGCAGGTGAAGATAAGAGCACGTGTTCACGTGGGTAAAGACCTGCTTGTTGAACTCGCACGAGTGGTGTTGACCAACAAAGCGGGTGGAGCTTTTTGCGCATGTGAAAATGGTGGCCACCCTGGCAAACGGTCCAGCAGTAATTTTTCTAGATTCTTTCGTAATTTACTCGCAATCATGGGAAGGCGGGTCGCGCCTATAACTAGAAATTTAACTTTGTAAGTCGTGTGCTTCGAATTAGCAATTTATCCTTATGGACGGGATAAGGTAATCCGATTGTAAAATTTATAACATGTTAAATAGTTTGGATGAAATTGTGCATGTTTGGCTCTAAAATTTTCAATTTGGACAATTTAATTATAAATCTTTGTGGGAACCTCCAATATGTTCATTCCGTTAATTTTTTCACATAATTTAGGACTAAATTGTTAAAGTTGAAAAGTTTAAAGTTGAATTGATACCTGCACATTAAGTTTAATACCTAATTAAGTAATTTCCTGTAAATAATAATATGGAAACTATATTTCATGCTGTGGTATGCGATGGCCCAAATGCTTCTTGATTGTCCCGAACTGTAGATGGAGAGAGAGAAATAAATGCCAGCCCCGTGTGAGCTGATTCCTATATTTTGGGCTTCTCCATAAATTTCAGTACTCCTCTTTGGTTTCTTTACTTCAATCGGGCGAAATTTATCCGTCTGATCAGCATGATCAATCCCGTCGGTCCCGCCTCCATCACTGAAAGTTTATCCAAACAGAGATTTTTTCTTGTCAGATGGGTCTTTTATAAATCAGCAAAAGCAAAACAGTGCGCAGTCCCTCCATTCCGCAAAGATCACGGCTTCTGGTCATCATGGTCCCCGGAGAGAAGATGAAAGTGCAACACCGGATATTGCCCTGTCAAGTCTGGATTGTTAAAGTATTGTCCCATATCACATACTTAAGGTCCTAAATACTTTTTGTATTCATATGATCTCCTTCCCTTTATCATGTTGAGACCTACCTTTTCCGTCTCTAGGGAAAAAGACATAGGTAGCCTATGGCCTTCGTTTTAGACACAAGTTCTCCTAAGTTCATACTTCGCGTGACATTGAGTATTCAAATTAACGCTATAAGAATTTCTAATGAGGAGTCGTCACTAGTCTAGTGGGGTTGACTAGAATCCAAGTGTGGCACGAGAGCATACCTTACTTCCTGCGCAACAAAAAAATCTAGAGCCGAGGATTGATTATACTAATTGATCAACTAGTACCATTTTAGTACTTAATCTTGTTCATTTTAAAAAGATGTTTATCATGCAATTTGTATTGATGTTAAACTAGTCCACTAACATGTGGAGCGATCATGCATGTGCAAAATTATTAAAATAACAGTCAACAACAAAAGAAGTATTAAATAAATTACAAGAGAAAACAAGAATCTAACGCTATGAAACAACATACTAAAAGTGCGTAATCAAGAGCATTAGTCTCAAAAAAAGGAACATTCAAATCCTATAATAAAGCTCTAAGAATTTGTTCATTTTTTAGCACAATTTGTTTTTAGATCAAAGGGTTTTCACTTTTTTTATGCTAAACTAATTCTAAACTATAATTAATATGAAGAATCTAATAAAACTAGTTCAAATTTAATTTCTAAGCTTTTTCCAATTTTTTGAATTTTCTGAATTTTTAATATTTTATAATAAAAAATTTCCTAAAATATTTTCCTAATTTTTTAATCCGAAAATGGGCCCGGCACTCGGGCCCAGTCCGAAAAGTGGGTTGCCCCAACCCACACGAAATGGGCTTTATACATCAGGAGGCTTTAGTTAATAAAAACGAATTGGGCGAATTAGGCCCAATTCCTCCAGCATTTAACTAAGCCCAACTCCAACAAATCAAGCTCAACCCAAAGCTAAATTAACAAGCCCAAACTTTCCAACACTAAACTAAGCCCACGAAAAAAAAAAAATCCTAAGTTAATCCTAAAGCCCAATCCCAAGTTCAGTCCAAACCAAAATCAAGGCCCCCAAGCCTTGAGTCCATCTTTTGGACTTATTCTGCCCACTGAACAGCAGCTTCTCCCCCACGCCCGAGACTCCACCAAGCCTCACCGCCCAGACCATCAGCCTTCGACATTCGCCCATCAATCCCAGAACAAGCAAAGCTTGAATAACGATCTATATTAGACTGAAAATCGCAGATTACACCGTTAATCAAACATCACGCGCATACCTGAACACATAGAATGAAACTAACGAAAACCGGCGTTACTCTCGGGCAAGCCAAGCCGAACGTCCAACCATCTTCTGGTTGGCAACTCCTAGCAACGGCCATGGTGAGATGCTCGTGGGACGCCCTACACCACTAGGTCTGCGGCTTCCGCGGGTCGCCAGGATGGTGGACGCGGACCAGGCAACACCAAACGCAACAGGAACATTTCCATGGAGCAAGACAAAACATGGACTGACTCGGTTTTGACCAAAAATAAGGATACGTCAGTGGATCTCATTCGGGCATTTCCTCGAGTGGGTGGCGTGCAACGCTGAATGAGGGATTCCCAGCTCAACCAGGACTCGAGACGGGGCCAGGATTCTCAGCATACAACCAACAACGTCCAGCGACCTAGCTAAGGACCTACAGATGGCCACGAACCCCGGCCCGGCGTACCCACAAAAGGGCAGCAAACAGAGGGAAAAACGGAGGCTTGCCTGTTCGGGCTTGAGGACCTCTACCGGGAGGGTCGTCGGACGGAGCTCGCACGCAGCCCAATGCGTCGGCCGAGGCTCTCTCTCGCTCTCAGTTCAATCTCAGCTCTCTCTCTCTTCTCTCCGAAGAAGCCCTTTGGCCGACTCTCCCTCTCTCGCTTTTAAGCACCGGCGCGCATGGCCTCTGACATGCCAGCTGCCCCTGGCCGGCCTGGCCCCGACCACCAACTCCCGATCGACGCCCTCTCTGCATCTTCTGGTCTCCTTTTCCATGCCGTCCTCTCTGTCTCCTCCCTCTCTTTAGCCAACGTTCAGGACAAAAGGGAGGGAGCCAGAGAGAAAAGGAGAAGGCCGGGCCTGGGGGAAAAGAAAGAGAAAATCGGCTGGGCCCAAACCAGAAGAGGAAGAAGGAAAAGAAAGAAGGCCGGGCCGGCCTGCACCCGGCCCGGTTTCGCTGCTTCTTCTTTTAATACTAGTAATGTAATGCTCCTAATGTCTATATGTGATGCAATTTTAAGGGATATTATTTTTGTTAGGAGTTAAAAATTAATTTAATTTTCTATGCATTTAGTGAATGATTAAACGGATCGTCCAAAATTTAGGTGTCAATATATCTAACAACTTAAATTTTAGTTTGAACTTTCTAACATGAATAGTTCTCACTCCATCATGATCATTCTCTCTCCCACACTTGAAACAAAAAACTTATAAGTTCATGCTTGTTCACGCATTATCTCTATGTTCTGCCAAAATTTTTACCAATCCCGCACGTATCAGATGAAGCTGGAACATGGTTTTATAGACCTTCCTCGATCGTCTACCTTCTTTAGCTCCTCTCTCTCTCTCTCTCTCTCTCTCTCTCTCTCTCTCTCTCTACCTTGAGGAGAAATTTCTCAAACCACTGTTTCTTGAAAACAACTAGCTCACCCGTAATGTTGGCAATGTGAGCTCTGTTTTGTTCTATGAGATGAGGACCTGCGGACCCTAATTCACAATGAGAAAAAGAAAAGGCCATTGCTAAACAAACAAATCGCACTTGGGGGAATCCTCTACAGATACATGTACACCAAATTTGAGTTGAACAATGGGGATTAGACAACTAGATATTGTCATTGAAGATCTCATGGAAGAGAGGAGGTAAGGTAGGGTCTTAATTGTCTTTACAAAAGTACAATTTTTTTTTTCAAAAAGAAAGGAGAAAACAATTTCTCTTTCTAAGACCAATTTTCTACACTATTTGTCATTAAAGAAATTGACTACATTAATTCCACATTCTAGTTATCTTCGACCCCATTTGTTTTGCAAAAAAATATATGACTTGGACAACATTTTCTTTAAAATGATTCCTTTTATCACTTAAAATAATTAGTCAATAGAACATATTTTTATTATTGCAAAGAATTTATGTTCAAATATTTTCATGAATGATAAAATATTTTCGTTCATTCATTTTTGTAAAAGATATAAGTGATTATTTTTAGAAAAATGTTTTTCAATTATTCACAATCCGCAAAACAAATGGAGCTTTTATTTTTGTGACTTCAGATCATGTAGGCTACCTTAGAGTCTAAAAGCACAAGCTTACCAACTAGCAATTATCGTCCTAAATCACATCTCGTGTGCTACTCTCGTGAGTATACACGGTCTTTCTTTTATCACACAGGCCATTTGAAAAGGTGCATGGTCAGACTCTGAGTAGTCCTCGTTGATTCCTCAAGAGACATATTCATAACTTATCCATGAAGGTTAACATTTGAAGGAGGAAGTTCCAAGAGAGGACTTGTCTTTCCCCTTTTCAACTTATGTGACAATGAATGAAATTGATAAGAATGATCATGAATCTTACCTAACCATTAGCTGAAAAAAATTAAACTTAATTGCTTTAAAAGTGCAGGACTCACGGCTAAGGAATTTCTAAAGGCTAAACATCTTCAGTTTGTAGCAGGTAGCCGAATGTTTAACTTACGATTCTTAGTTATAGGAATTACTAGTGAGACTCTCCCCGCAATAATATAGCTAAATCCCAAAATAAACAATTTCTCTCTCTAGGTCGACACACAGAGCAAGACCCGCTCAGACCCCAATCAATTTTTTTTTTTTAAAAATTAATTAGTTATTTAATCATCGGCAAGTCTTTGCAAGGTTATTTATGCATGGTGCCTGAATCAACCTGCTTATCGTTGATGTCTTCAAACTAGCGGGCTGAAAAGGGAAAAGTACCAAAAAAAAGTCCTAAATCTATGGCATTAGTATCAATTTAATTTTAAACCTTTTGATTGGATCAATTTAATCATAAAATTTTTCACATTGATACCAATTAAATCTTTTTGGCAAATTTTCATCAGCCACTACCAACATGGCTAGTCGTTCAGCCAACATTGATGCGACAATTTTTCAATAATTTTTTTTTTCAAATTTTTTAGTAATTTTTTCTTTTTTATTTTTTATTCTTCCTTCCTCCTTGGACTTCTTCTCCTTACAATGGTTGACAAAGCTCCAGCTAGGCTCTTTGGCCACTGGGCAAGGGCTTCACAGCCCTTGCCAGTCGCCAAAGAGGGTCGCAGCCCTTGCTCGGCCTCACCTAGGGCCACGAGCCTCAGCTTCGCTCGAGGCAAGACCATGGCAAGGTCGGTCTTGCCCAAATGTAGGCAAAGCTGCCTTGCCCATGGCCCTAGGCGAGGGCCAAGACCCTCTTCAAAGGTCGATGAACCTTGTTGAAGCCTCGCCGGCCATTGTAGGGAGAAGAAGCCCAAGGAGGAAGAAGAGAAAAAGAAAAATAAAAATAATAAAAGAGTTCGAAAAAATAAAAATTTATTTGAAAATTATCACTTCAACATTGGCTAGATGCCTGGCAAAAATTGACTAGAATGATTGAATTGGTACCGATGTCATAGGTTTATAATTTAATTATGGATCTTTTTTGGTACTTTTTCCCTAATGGCAATGGTCATACTGATCACTTATTAATGCAAGAGTCATGCTAAAGATATCACAAGTACTAGGCATAGAATAAGCGGATCATATTCAAACAATCAATTGAAATCTTGCACATCACTTTGTAAATCAATTCTATTAGATTTAGTCTTAGTACCTCTAATACTACATACTAGCCTTAGCATCTCTAACAATATTCTTGATAAAAATTTGGTCAACTAACAAATCATCTCTTTATTTATCCGTTTGATTCCCTATGTGTTCTTCTTAATAAGCATCCTAAAGCATTCACTTGTGTATTAACTATTTACATCATAATGATGAGCTAAGCTAGTTGTTGATCGACAATTTTCAATGAATTTGGTTTAATTACTAATAGTACGAGCTGTAATATCTTTCCTTGACAGTTGTTATCCGGTCACATAATCTATTCAAGCAATCCTGAGATGATAGTTCTCATGTGCAAAATTTGGATAGGAATGAAATCTATTGCCTTCTCATAAGGTATTGTCATATTCCTATATGATTTGGGTTTGCCTATGAGATTATGCACATGTGGTCTGGTTAACATTTCTTGTGTTAATCATCATACCTTTTATGTTCTTACTCATAGATCATTTTTTGATCAAAAATCAACTCGACGGATTGTCCCGGGCAGGGTTTCAAAGGGACGCATCAATGGAAGAATGCAAACCGCAAGTCTTAAATAGTTGGATAGATCATGGCCAGTGAAACTCATGTACTACCCTCAAAATGGCTTGAAAAAGCTCTTTGCTGGTCGGGCCGCATTTCAGGGAGGAACTTCTCTAAAGGAAGGAGATGTATGTGTGTTCGAGCTTGTTGGAATTGATAATATTGAACTCAAAGTCTCCATTTTTTTTTTATTATTTTTTATATACCAATTACGTAGACTTTCACATATTAATGAGTAATTTCGGAGTCTGTGATAACACAGTCAAAACCGGTGATAGATATATCAATTGAAAAAGAATAGAAAATGAGATAAAATGAGTGGTTAAATCACTTCTTTTTCTCAAGGAGCAATCAGGTGTATAAATAATCACGCTATTGTCCCATTATCTAATGATGGTATGTTCTTAAGATAACATATTTTTGGGGAACGTCCTTTTAAGATAATATTGTAGATAAGCACTGCTAAATTAGACCACCCAAAGATGCAGTTAATTGACATTATGATTTGATTCTGTGACCATTAACTAATTACTAATATAAAAAAAGAGGATGCCCATCTAAATTTGTGCCTAACTATGATTTCTGTGATCATTAACATAGGGTTGGGAAATTAGTATAGGCCATACCAAGCGATAATTACATGATTTCATCATCAAAAAGGGTGGCTGAAATTCACGAAGCATTACTCATTGGTTATGGTCACCTAATAATTTTCAAATACAAAGTGAACTCTACTTTTTGCATAATAATATCCAATAAGAGTGCTTCAGAAATGGATTATTCGCCAATCAGCAGTAGAATATCAAACCTCAGGAGCAAATTTCTCTCAACTAAAACGGAAGATGTTAGGTAAACAAGCTTGGCGACTACTGCAACAGCCTACTACTTTATGGGCTAAACTTTTCAAAGGTCTATATTTTCACTCAAGGGACTTCCTAACAGCCCTAAAAGGTACTCGCTCTTCCTGGGGTTGGCAGAGCATACTTGTTGGACGGGATTCTATTTTACCTTCAATTCAATGGTCAGTCGGCGATGGATCTAGCATCAAGATTAGAGAGGACCGATGGCTCCCTAAAGGTAAAATTGGAGGAATAGCTGCTGTACACGAACCTCAAAAGGTTGCTGATTTGATTGACACAAATACTCACCTATGGAATATGAACTTACTGAATCGTTTCTTTGATGGTGAGACTATTGCACAAATCATTAAGATCCCTATTAGGCCTCATTATGTGTCAGACAAGATCATTTGGCCGTGTACAACTCAAGGAGATTATACTGTGAAAAGTGCGTATTCTGTTCTCAGGCATGTTCCTCATATTAGCCACCACAATACCTTTGGAAAAGAATTTGGTAACTCCAAATCCCTCCTAAAGTTAAAATCTTCCTTTGATCTCTATGCCAGAATGCCCTACCCATAAAGGACAACCTATTTCGTAGGAAACTTTGTCCCAATCCTATCAGTACCCTCTACTCAACCCAGCAACCCGAAACTTCAGAGCACCTCTTTTTATTATGCCCATGGACCTCCCAGGTCTGGTCCCACCCCCAGATCAGCGTTCCTATACTACCAGCAGATATTACTCGCATAGAAGATTGGCTAGCTACTCTATTTGTTACAAGACAGACATTAACTGGATTTGAGCTCATCGCCATACTGTTGTGGCAAATTTGGAAGTCTCGCAATTGGTCCATATTCTGCCAACAGACTCCGGCTCCTTCTCACGTTGTTGCTGAAGCACGTAGCCAAGCCCGCACAGCTGCAATTTCTCCTGTTCCTGCTGATCGCAATTGTCCAGATCTAGATAGGTTATGGCGGCCCCTTGATCCCGGCGTTCTGAAGATAAATATTGATGGGGCTTTCAAGCCAGGAAGCGACCACGAATCAATTGCCTACCTTTGTCGCGATCAGAATGGCCATATCATCGAAGGATTCACGAAGATAGTACCTGCATCTTCGGCTTTGCAGGTGGAGGTTCAGGCTTTGTGTTTCGCCCTTCATCATTTGATCCACGCCAACAAGACCTCAGATCCCCTTATCATCGAGTCCAACTGCCTTGTGATGGTTGAAGCGGTGAATGATCCTCAAGTGTCACCATGGGAGGTTCGTCCTCTGCTTGCCGAAGCTGCTGCCCTGCTCCCTCGTCTTGCTCAATCGTGCGTCAGGTTATGCCAAAGAGATGCCAATGCTGCTGCGGATTGGGCTGCTAAGGCCCATAACAATGGTCTTTTGATGCCTTCTTGGGCTTTTTCCCCCTTCTCCCTTGTTAGACATTATAGCCTTTGATGCCTTTCAAGCGGGTTGTAATGTTCATTTCAGCTAATATATTGCCTTCTTTCAACCAAAAAAAAAAAAAAACGGAAGATGTTGTAGAAGCAGATGATCTGGAGTGAAAAACTAATCAATTTCTCGAGCTCCAAGTCGATTCAATTTCAAGAGCAAGAGGCAAGCAGAGTATAATTCATTTGAAAGCAGATGTAATTGCATGTGCTGCTCCTTGAAGCCCTCCGTCTTTTGTCCTTTTTGAAATTCATTCAACATGATGGCTCATCCTCATCCTCATCCTCGTCCTCGTCGGAGAGAAGACGGAGTTGTTGCTGAGCAAGACTCCTCCAAGTAGTAGCCCTCCCTTCTTCATACTCTCCGATACGCTAATTCGCTAGCTCAGTAGCTTTAATCAACCCAAGGGCTTCCATGGTTGTCCTATTCTTGCCATAACCATGAACCCTGGAATTTTAAGCATATGCATTCTTCCTGGAAACTAACATTTGCTCATTTCATCCGGCAAAACACGAAATCGCCGCGTTCCAAGAGAAATCGTCCCCGTATGGCATGTAACTAAGGGAACCAGAGACTTACCCGCCTCTCCCATCCTCATGTATCCTTCAATCATCGTTTTCCCAGTGAAGTTATTCCTCAAGAGGCATATCGTCAAACAATCACCGTGCATTATCCATTTGACCGCACATGGTGTAAAGCTGAAGGAAGAAGGTTTGCGAGCGTGACGGTGCAGTTCAAGAGACTAATTACCTTCTCTTGAAAAAGCACGCAGGAACAAAGCATAAGGAGGCCTTCATAACCGCCCGCAAAAGCAGGACAGACCATGGCAACTAGCTGAATGTCTTAACTCTCGACGATGAGTGGCAGTGACAGAGGTGAAATCTAGAGCTGGAACGGCGAATACCAAACTGAAGAAGTGTGGGATCTCTCTCTCTCTCTCTCTCTCTCTCTCTCTCTGTGGCGTTTCGTCAAACGCGTGATTACCACAATGAGGACGTAAGAACAGAGCAACCGCGCGGGACAGAGGTAGGAACTTTGCGATAGGAGAAGAGATTCAAACTTCTCAATCAGAACAAATGGCGACGAGGTTGCATCAACGGAGAAAACCCGGAAACGGAGCGTCGGCGTGACGACGAGATCGTCGCAATGCCCAGGCACCATGTCACAACAGAGGATCGGACGACGGCGTGAGATTTCAGCTACCGCTATCCCTTCGGAACCTCTGGCAAGCTTCTCAGGCTCCTAATCTCGAAACCATTTGCTTTGTCGATTGCTTGAATCCACTGAACGATGACGACGCTCGGCAACGATGGAAAATCCAGCGATGGAGTCGCCCGACAGAGATACTCAGATGCGACGCCAAACGGATCCGAGTTGCAACCGCAGGGCTGAAGGCGCGATGCAGAGAGCTCCGCCATGGAAGAATCCCTGAGATCCCCTAATTTCCACTAACGAGTTGTTTCTTTTTATATGGTAAAAAAGGGGTCCGTATTAGCTAATAAAATTAGGCAAGTGGATAAATGAATTCTGACATGACTAACCCATTGCTAATTGATTGGCCACTGATGTGGCAATGAAGCAAATCCTCTTTCATATGACAAAGATGGTAAATAGGTAAATAAATCGTTTTCTCGCAATTTGCCACCTCAGCATAACTACCTAAAACGCACCTATTTTATTTTTCGGTAACTTACCTAAGCATCTCTCATTTACTTTCTTTTTTTCAACCAAACATGTGAAAATTGTTGTTTCATTCCTTTTTTTTTTTTTTCATTTCAATTTTGATAATTGTATCTAACGTTGGAAATGATTCCTCCAACCACCATTCGATTTCCACCCTCATGGAATTCAAAATCTCGGAATTATAATCCACAAAGTTCATTTTTTGTGCAAGATTTTCTGGCATTGATGCTACAAAGATGATTTGAAACAGTAGAATTCAGTTCTACTCAGTTAAATTTTCTCTCTCTACTCGCTTTTTCAGTTAAACTTGGGGAAAATGCACGAGTTCCATCTGGTTTGCCGTGTTTAAGCACCTTGGATGAATAATGATGTCATTAGTCAATCTTGAAGAATATTTTTTTTTCTCTCCTACATCTTACGAGTCTGCATATGTAGATGTACCATTTACTATTCTAGTTAAATAGGAGCTGGACTTCCGTCGGAAAGGTGGATCTTAGGGACTGTAACAGTGTTTCTCCATTACTTTTAAATATCGTAATGGTTGTGGTTTGCTGAATTGTACGAATATTTTAAATTGTTGAGACAGCCGAAGTGACTCTGCAATTAGCATTACTTGTGTTAGTCATCATTTGTTGATCAAAAATCAACTCTGCAGGCTGTCCCCGGCGATTTTGAAGGGAACATATCAACGGAAGCATGCAAACTGCGGCTCTTAAGTATTCGGATTGATCAAGGCAAGTGAAGCTCCAGTACTATCCAGTACCCACAACATGGCTCGAGAAAGCTCTCTGCTGGTCAAGCCGCATTTCAGAGAGAAACTTCTCTAAAGGAAGCAGATGCCCGTGTGTTCAAGCTTGTTAGCATTGATAATATTGAACTCAAAGTCTCCATTTTCAGAAGGAATGTCAAGACATAGGCGTAAACTTTGGTATGCCTACAGAAAATTCTCTTCTTTGCTATATTTTGTTTTGTTAATCAGATCAAAGAAAGCGAAACTCTCTGCTGCAAGTAATTGAATGGTGATGGATTTCCTGATGTTTTTTGGAGAGTAGTGAACATTACACCTGGACATTGCATCTTCCAATATACCAGGTACGGGCGTGACCAATTTCCAACCTCTTTGCATTGCGTCTTCATTCAACAAATAAAAGGTCATAAGCAATCCTTATCTAATGCCAACATGGAGAATTGATCAATAACAAAGACTTCCTTGAACTTGAATTAAGGATAACTCTTGCAAGCCACCGATTACACAAGAGGAAGTTTCAATAAGATGGCTAATCTTCACCTTTTCACCTCACATAATGGATGAATGACATCAATAGAACAATAATGAATTTTAGACTAATTATAAAACTAGATCGCCATAAAATTTCCAGAACTCATCGTCAGCAGGTATCCCAGTGTTCTTTACCTTAGTGCTTTTAAATTAAGTGATAGCACCATCTGTTAGTGAACTTGTTTGTGACCCTCCGTATAAATCATTAGCAGTTGAAAACTATTTAGCAGGTTCTAAGAGTGAGACACAGCTGGATCGAAAGAAATAGGGCTGCTCACCTTGCCGTTTTTGCTGATGAGGTTGCTGAAGAGGCCATTGTCCGCTCCATAAATGGGCCCATCTTGGAGCGTTTTGTCTCCACGTATCTCTTGTTCTCCTTTGTTATGGGAGTAACTGGAGGGACTCTCTCAGAAATTATCAAGCCATAACCTTTAAGCCCAACATACTTTATCCGCTTCATAGTTTGGACTTCCTGGTCACGCAACATTTGCAGTAATAGTCAATATGTTAAGCACTAATACAAATGCATCAAATGCTATAAAAAGATTAGCAGTGGAGCGATTCTTTGGAGTAATTAGATCTCGTCCTTTTAAGATGAGAATTTGAAGCTCTGCTTTAGTCACCAGCTTCCTCTAGTAGTCCTACAAAATGATGTACAATCTCTGAAATGGTTGCCTCTCACATCAGTATAGTTTCCGACTTAAGGAAGAAATACCTGAGCATCAATTCCGCATTCTGAGAGTGAACGGGTAATCCAACCTCCACATTTGCTTCCATGGAATCACGCCTCCCATCCTGCAGGTTATAGGCACGTAATATGTGTCTTAAACCTATTCCTCTTCCTTCATGCCCTCGGAGGTAAACCAGCACGCCACTTCTATCTGCTGCATTGTAAGTGTAAGCTGGTTGCCACAGTTGCTTCTAGCAGATCCAAATATGTCTCCTGTGAGGCATCCCGAGTGTACCCTTACAAGCCCTTACAAGGACATCTTGATCATCTCCAGTGTTGCCCTGTTCAGATGATAAACAATAAAGTATGAATCACATGATGGGAAATATTGTTGTCTGAAGGGAGGACATAAAGTAGAATAAAATGAAGATACTACTTTTAATCAAAATCACGGCATGCCCATATCAATTGCAGACACGTATAGGGCCTTTTCCAATCATTTCATAAACTATAAGAAAGAATTATTGTTCCCAGCAGTTCCACTAATTTTTTAACAATCACTTCTCCCAGTGATAAACATTCCAGTCTAGACGACATTGTTACCTACGATAAATTTGGTAGTCCAAATTATGATTGACACATGATTAGATACTTTTTTTATGAACTTCAAGATACATTTAATGAAGTTCCACCAAAAAGATACCATCAATTTCTCAGTGCCGTGATTATTCAACTCTAAAGCTTGACAGCCTGTTCCAGGAAAATCACTGTCAGACAAAATCATGCAATGGAAGTTCATAAGATGAAGCGCAAATTGAAGTTGTGTTGAAAAATTGGACTGCTACAAACAAGATCTTCAAAGTTTACAATTAATCCATTCAAAAATCTCTGTTCACTAGTTTCTGAATTCTTAAAACAGTTTTAGCAATTAAGGCATTATTTGTCTCAACTTGACAATCGCAATTTGCTTGATTCCATCTGATATCAACCTATAGCAATGGGCTGTAAAAGGTCCCACATTGTTGGTAATCTTGCAGCAGCAACACGTTCAACTAATTTATCTCATTTCCAGTGGTACCTGTAAATTTATGCATCTAATGAGCAGTGACATCATTTTTCATTCAGACAGTATAACAAGGTTCTCAATATACAAGTCAGAATACAACAGACAAGCACTTTTTTGTCAATCTAGATGTTCTATCCTTTTTCCCGGTGATAATACCAAGAAAGCACCACAAACTCTACCTCAGTTAACAGTAACCTGACATTCACATATGGTTTTTGAAACAAGATAAATACAAAAAAATGTACGTAAAAATAATGGCAGTCACTGGCTCGTTGACACAACTTGACAAAGAATCCTAGCCAGTTATAACCAACTGCTATAGTTAGACAGCCGGTAAGGGAGGAACCATATACTAATCCAACGACACCATACACATAAAAAATTGAGAACCATTGATCTGTATGGCGTAGACGAGCAGAATAACAATCACGAGCATAAAGGATAAGCTAAACTTGAGATATGAATAGACGAAAATAGCTTATGCCTCTCTCCTTTTTGCTAAGTAGAGCAACTGCCCAACAGCCACCCATAGACTCTTTTCCCTTCTTCCCTCCCCCCCCCCCCCCCCCCCAAAAAAAAAAAAAAAAGAAAAAAGAAAAAGGGTTTCCAAGGTTGCTACTCTTCTTTTATCCACTTCCAAGAAGGGGTTATGCCGCTGAGACAAAATCTTGGCCAAAAAAACCAATACTTAAGAAGTGAAAGTTGCAGCTGAAATTTGATTCAGTTGGGACATGTGGCTACATGTCCTTAAAAAGTATTTGCATTGGATTGCCGGGAAGAGAATACTTACCTGATTAGATCAGCAATAGATACAATTTCAAGTCCTCCCGCTGTGCAAACTTGCGAAGCTTTGGTAATCTTGCCATGGGGCCACCGTCACCCACTACCGCACAAAGATCTGCCACAGGTTCCAATCCAGATAACATAGTGAGGTCAACAGAAGTCTCTATATGCCCAGCTCTTTCAGGACTCCACCCTCCCTATACTTCCGTGGGAAAATATGTCCCAGCTTGTCAAAATCTTCAGGTTTTGGAATCTCTAGATGCAAGAGCCAAAACTGTAGTTGCCCTGTCACGTGCTATATGCCTGTAGTTGTCCCATGCTTCGCGTCCTACAACAATATCTCTTAATTACGATCCATTACAAGGTACGAGGAGCTGATTGACGAAACTGTTTAAGCATCTAACAACATTATGCCATAGTCACGGTGATTGCAGTGCGAAGCCTGTCTTAATTTTCCCCCTGATGCACCATCAGAGGAAGTTGCAAGCGCTCCAAATCCTGAAGTGCCGTATTTCACAACAAAATGCCATAGCCTCAGGCGGTGCCATCATAAGATCACCCTCAATTCTCTCTGTCCTCATCGTCTACCACCGCTACAATCTGGAGAACTCAGTTCCAACCATGACATAGACAATTGTGGCTGAACAATTGAAATGCGCTGGATAATGCAATGCAGAAAGCATGCCAACCTTTCCTTAGGGGAGGTCCCAAATCGTTCTGGAATAGAAGCAGAGCCCCGCCCTGGGTCGATCCAATTCTAATTCATCATCTTCGATGAGGATAACTCACTGTCCAACGAAACCGCAGTTATCGGACGAAAGACGGATTTTGGGAAGAAGGGATGGGGCCTGAAGCAGCAAAATTGGATAATTTCGAGTTGCGGCAGACTCTGCATGAGACAAGGCTGCTCATATTTTTACGCATGATGATTTCGAGTTGTGATTTGGGGCTTCTTTCTAAGTAGATGGGCTCTTGCACTTAGATGGCCTTATAAGATCTGTTTGGTAACAATTGTTTTTCTAGGAACAATTTCTACTTAGAAATAGTTTTTTTTTTTTTTTTCTGATTTTGTTCCTTGGACGGTTAAATCAACATAAGCAATCCCAATTTTAAACTATTTGTTATCTATAATTTGTCGTTAAGCTGATTAAACAGAGTTATGTGATTTTTCATACTTAAAAACCATATCATTAAAAGTGATTATATATGCAATTTCATGCATATTATACATCTGTTGGGTGATACATAAGAAAACTTACATGTTTCCTACTTTTCCAACGCAGTTGCATATTTTTCTTTCCCTTTGTGTCATAATCAAGAGCGATAAAAATAACAAAGAGTGGAAAACAATAAACATCAAAAGTATCATTCACTTCATCTCCCGGTCATTCCAAAGAAACGGAAAAACAGTTCATAACAAGAAGAAACAATGGGTCATCAGACTTAACATCATTCATATTCTTTTCATCTTCTTCTTCTGCTGCTGCTGAAGAGGAAGGGTTGATTTCAAGGTTTAAGAGCGATCATCATAATAATTACCAAGGTTGAAGCAGGACAACGATCGAATCATTTTCTCTACCTTGTTAATTTCGGTTTTTAGCTCCTGGGATCGCACTCATAACATGACGATTGGTAGATTCACGCTTCTCTGCTTCCTTTTTCTCACTAGGCTCTCCTCCGTGAGCCTTCAGAACTCTCTGGTTCTTCTTCAATTATTTTACCCTCAGAGTACAGGCTTTGTTCTGATTCTGGTTCTGGTTGAGCAGGTCCAGGAGTTTCTTGATGATTTTCACCGTTCTGGTGTATGACAAAGTAGTCTTCAATTCTTACTGTTTTTACTGGGTTCTTTAAGGGATTTGCGGAGCTCCACATACTAGGATGCTTCCTAAAGTTGGAATATAATACTGCGCGTTTGTTTATAATATCAATAAGCACATGTAGTCTTTACTTAAAAGGGTAACGGCACCATTAGCCCCTGAATTCTTTTTTTTTTTTTTTTAATTTTATAATCAATTGGGTCCTTAGACTAAAATCGAATTGCGAGAGAATATGCTGAATGTATATATCTGTCTCTATAAGCTCTTTATTGGTCTCTGAAACATTTTGAGCAGATAAAATAATTCCCAAATCGATTTGAGAGCAAATTTGTGCCAGATAAATTTGAGTACAAGAGCCCTTGCCTTAATACTTCATGTAGTTTTGCGGTAACATTATCAATCACTCTAAAGACTTTTATAGCACTGATCAGTAGTTTAACAAAAGGACTTTGTTGACAAGTATACTCGAGGAAATTGTTGTTGAAATATAATCCAAAGAAAGTAAATTGTTTGTTGTAATCATAATATCAATGTAATGGATGTGAGGTACGGATATCTAAATCTCATTAAGGTGATTAGTTCTTACCAATGGTCCTCTGTAGATTCATGAATTATACTTCCCAAGATACAACACATTGAACCTGTTTGGATTGACATTATGCAAACATGATTTAGTCGAACCATTCAATTGAACTAGTACACCCAAAAAAAATTAGAAGAGTAGACTAGTATTTCAAATCTCTTTTGGAATCGAGTCAAAAAACCCCTATGAAGCTCTATGCTCCTATATATTTATAAAGCTTTAAAGTTAATGTACAGAAGAGATACATGAATTAAATAGACGTATGTATCTAAGAAATTCATGAATCAAGATATACGAGAATCCAAGAGATTCATGAATCTAGAGACACGTGAATTCAAAAGATTCGTGAACTCAATAAATACATGAATTAAAAGATACGTGAAGCTAGGAAATTCATAAATTCAATAGGTACGTGAGAAAAGTCTAGAAAATTAATGAATTCAATAGATACATAAATAGAAAAAACATATCTTAATTTGTTGGCTTTCATTGATCCATTAACCATAATTATAACAATTGTTATATACCAAAGCAAGAATAGTTCATCATTTTGATGAGATCCCTCTCTTGAATTAAGCGTAATTAGTACAGTGAAAATGATTTTTTTTCTTATTGAGTAGTCAACAAGACGCTTCGCAAAATGTTGCCCTGTCGATCAAGGTGCAAAAAGCCCGTGGTCGAACTAGATGCGGAGGTTGTGAGCCATCGTATTATTATTAACTCTAAGACCGCTGGAGTTTTGGAGAAATTATAACTTTTTTCCATGCCGGAGTGTACCCTTTTAACTCGTTCTCAGGGAGTGTAGCCTCGATGCTTCTTGTTGCTCAGGAGCTTCATCTTCTCTCTCACATAAACCACTTGCTCTGCTCGAAAACCTCATCTTGTGCTCACGGCTTATTCCGTGGTTTACACGTAGAAGAACCTGCAATCCAAGCACGCCTATACGCATGCAAAACGATATCGAACTAGGAATTAATTGCCGAGGTTGCACTCGCCGACGTTGCGCCTCATGCAGAATTTCTAACACAAAAAGTGAAAAAAAAAGGGCGAAGAAGAAGAAGAGCAATTGAGGACCTGGTTGAGTAGAGCGATGGATTGGTGGACATTGGATGTGAAGAGATCGATATAGTTGAGGTTGGATATTTTGGTGACTTCGAAGATACCCTTTGCTTTCTTCATGTTATGAGCTTTCAGATTAATGTTCTCTTTACTTTCTTCCTTACAGCAATTACGGATGGTCTCGGGTTGTTTTGCAAACCAAACCGAAATGTCAATATACCCATTTTTTGTTTTTACTTACTATCCGAGTTGTAATTAAAATCGAATTGAAAATACCCGAAATTTTTTGTTTGGATGAGGTATTATTGACGCTGCTAGTTTATATTGTTGGTTTTGACCGGAGCTCTTGCATTGAGTGGGCCTAATTAACTAAGAAACTTGCCAGTTTTTGGGCTAGCCCATGAAAAGCCCACATTTGCGTCACCCTCTCAAAATGAGGTCATGTGCAAGAATGGAGATGCAATTTAGTTAAAGTCTGAAAATACAGATAAATAAGAAAGTTCACGGACTACAAAGTGAAAACCCCATTCTTTCAAGCATTACAATTTATCACGTTGTACTGGGTTAATTTTTTATTTGGATAAACTTGCGTCCCTAAGCATAAAGTCAAATTGACATATACATGAAAAGTTTATAAGAACTAGAAATGATGCATGCACATTGTGGGCGCAAAAAAGGAGAAAGGGTGGAGTGGAGAAAAAAAGGCAATCTTAGGGTCCAATTTGCTTAAAAAGCAAATTATTTTCCAAAAATTATTTTCCAACTTTCTAATGTTTAGATAATGGAAAATTAATTGATCTATATAAAACGTTTTCCATGGACCGAAAGAAATAAACTTAGAATGGGTGGAAATGCTTTCCTGTTCTAGCAAGAAAGAAATAATTTTCCCTAAAAATTTTATTGAAAAATCTTCAATGGTGTTACAATGGAGGTGATATTTGAACTCAATATCTCATTTTTGAAAAATCTATTGTCCCTTGCCCGATGAACTTCCTCGTGATTGAGTTTATTTCGGTCAGATTGACCAATCACCAGTCATCAATCAATAATTAAAACGTTGGCGAGAAGAACGCATAGAAAATATTACAAAGAAACGAAAACAATATGTTGCAAAGGTGCCAAGAGAATATACTGATGTTGTTCCTTACGCACGTGCTCACGTTCAATGCGGTTTCTCGCACATGCGCGCGTTTACTTTTCTGACGCTCGCTAGCTGTGCGCATTCCTCTCTCTCTCTCTCCGTCATCAAAATTCTCGAAGCTCGCACTCGCGTTTTCTATTGGGCAATTCGCAGCAACTGGAGGCACGCCACGATTGCTCTAGTTTCGGTTGGCTGTTCTTCATATCTTCCCATGGCATGCACACTCCCGTCGAGAAGTTAGAGAGAGCATCGTCGGCGTATGTTCATGAATAGTAGATAATATGCTATTGCGAATATTATTAGAGGTATTATTAGATAGGGTTAATACCCTAAAAAACCCCAAACTTGTACATTTGCGACAAATTTACCTCAAACTATTTTTTTGATTACCAAAAACCCCAAACTGGTATACTTTTGACAAATTTACCCCAAATTGATACACTTGTGACAAATTTACCCTATGTTGATTTTCGTTAAATTTTATTATCAAATTATTAAGTTAAATGACATATGACAGTTAACCAATATATCAATTTTGGATTTTACGCTCCGTTTATCACAGTTTACAATTTTTATGATTTTTTTTGTGGTATTAATCCAATTTAGCATAGGGTATATTTATCAAAAATTTACCAGTTTAGGATTTTTTTGTAGTCAGATAAATTAGTTTGGGGTAAATTTGTCATAAATGTACCAGTTTATGATTTTTTATAGTCAGTCGGGGTAAACTTGTCACAAGTTTACCAGTTTAGGGTTTTTCAGGGTATTAATCCTATTAGATAATAAGGATATTATTAGATATTTCGATATTTTCTAAGATATCTAGTTTCCTCATTAATATGAAGGTAACTACAAATTAGATGACTTCATTCTCTCTCTCTACATATTTAGATATTGTTTGGGCATAAAAAGTCTATTGATTGTAAGATATAATCAAATCAAGTCAATTGAGTAATAACATGGTCTTTAACTATTTCCCCTCTATAGTAATCAGGGATGAAGGTAGGTGGTGCTGTTGTAGTCCTCACATGCAACAAGGTGGAGATTCCGGTTGAGACATTTCCTACTTGACCCTTTAAGTCAACTAAGTTCACTTGGGCCTGAATTTTGGCTCTCTCTAGTAATCTTCTTGAGCGAAGGTTTTGGAGAAAGTTAACGGGATTTTGCTATGCGGCGGCGGCTCCTTGTAGGGTTTCAGCAGCGCTCACCAAAGGTAAGAAGACATGCATAATTTATTTTATATGTGTACCTAAAAGTCAAAGTTTGACCCTGGACCACCACCACCTTTTGGTTCCACGTACGAGGACTTCATTTTTCACCTTTTGGCTCCACGTACGAGGACTTCATTTTTTTTTTATCTCCATCGGCCACGTAAAAGAAGTAGTAATGCAACCTTGGAATTTTGTATGCCTAAAGTCAAATATTTGACTTTGGGCCCACCAAGAAAATTTGCAGAGAGGTTCGGCTCCTCCAAAGTGAGGAGGAAACTTTTGCTTATTTTATTTTATTTATTTTCTCTTTTGTATATCTTTAAGAGTTCAACAAAATTTTTCTGTTAATCAAAAACATTTAAGTGAATTGTATTTTGCAAACATTTAAACTCGAAACATAATTTAACATGAAACAAATGCCGTTTGAGGGAAAATGTTATGGCTAGTTCTCTTTTGGGAAGAAAGAACAAAGGGACACATTGATCTCGAAACTCCTGCGGATGAATGAGTTTAAGGACGAGATTTGCTCGTGTTGGTTTGCTTCGGTTGGGTCTGCTAATGATTATCCATTCTGGTCGAAGTGGGTCATGTTCGTCGGACGAGGGTAGAGAGAGAGAGGCATGAAAAAAGAAAACCGACAAATCAGGATTAAATTTTTTTCAAATTGACACCTCTTTTTCTCTCCAGATCTCTTGTGGGGAGCTGCAGTCTACTTGTCCTTTTCCCCTCTCACGCCAAATTTGACCTATTTTTTCCTTTTTTATTCGTTTCTCCTTTCTCTTCCTCTCTTTCTCCTCTCTTTTTCTTTTTTTTCCCCCGAGTCAGCTCTCTCTCTCTCTCTCTCTCTCTCTCTGCGCTGCTTTGAGCTGCTGTCCACTTGTCCTTTTCCTTTGTTCCTTTTCGACGTTTTTATCTTTTATTTTTTATTTTTTATTTTTTATTTTTTTGCTTTTCTACATTTGATTTTCAAAGTCTGCATCTTATAAAGAGGCCCGAGAGGGTGGAGGGAGACTGAGCGAAGAGCCGAGAGCTGAGAACGAGCGCTGAACGTGAGGGAGAGAGCTGAGGTGGCCATCACGCCTGAACAGCGGCCGACTACCCGCCGGGGCGTCCTTTTTATCGCGCCAAAGTCACGGTATTTCTCGTTTCGGTTTCTTCTCGATTTTTCTGATTTGGGGTCGATTTGCCAAGGATCCTGGCTCGGAGGCATGCGAGGCGACCGGACGTAGTCCAATTTGTCGAGCTCGCCCCCATCCGCCGTTGCCAAGCTAGTTAGGGATCCAACTTTGAACATTCGCCATGATTTTTTTGCCATCCCTCGGCTTAACCGGGGCCAAGACTGGTTGTCTTTCGTTTATAGTTGTGCTGAGTGCGAACAATCGTCACCGTTCGTTATGCCTAAACCAAGCCAATGTGTCTCTTCCGATTTATTTATTTTTTGGTTGAAAACGGGTAATTTCTTTCATTCTTTCATACGATAATTACAAGACAAAGGTAAACATACTTCCGAACATAAAATATCGCTAAGAAGCTAGGGATGAAAAGACCCCCAGTTCAAAGGGATTTTTTGGTTTGATGTGCTTTTGCTATCTAATCGGCGGCTCAGTTTCCTTCCCGGGGGCAATGATTTGTCTTTGCTTGGCTAGAATTCTTTTTCCTTCATTGACTATGTTCCTCACGTTCCAAGGTGCTTCTTCTCGGCCCATTATGCTCTCCACTACCGAAAAGTTGTCTCTTCCGAATTTAAGAATATGTTTTTGTCATTCTTTGTTGCTGTCTGTCCCTATTGTCTAAATGGTCGTGGGTGGTGGCCAGGGAAGATGAGCAGCGGCGTTTTTTTAAGAGGGGTTGTCGTTGTTGGAGTCTTTGTTGACTGGTGAAGGTCATTGGTGATTGGTAGACCCGTTAAATGGGTGGATCGAGTTGAGATTAGATCGGGTCATAAATGGTCCGACTCAAATCGACCAATTTAACCTATTTATGATCTATTTATTGCCGTGCAAAATTTTTGACCCATACCCGACCCGATCCATATTTGACCTATACCCAATCCATTTAATTAAACTTAAGAAAACTTATTTCTTATACATATATGGTATTGTTGTACAACAAAAATTTAAAAATTATAAAAAAAATATTTTTAATTATTTTTTTAATTTTTAAGAATATAATTTTTTTCTCTTTTTTTTTTCTTTTTTGTTCTTCTTCTTCTTTGGTTGATAGCTGGCCACGACGACAGTCGGTGACCAGCCACCTATGTAGCACCGACACAGCACCAACATGGATCCACAATACGCGACACGACACAACACGACACGCCAACACGTCATCTCTCAAGAAATAGAGAATCCCGACACGTTGGAACATGTTATATAATAAATAAATATTTTTATATATACATATGATTATTTCAAAAATAAAGAGTAGAGTCAACTTATTTAAATAAATTTATAATCTTTTACAGCGATAATAATTTATTATTAGTCAACATCATTCATCTTTTTTCTTTCTTGAAATCACCCTCCACCCTCTCCCTCCAAAAAAAGAAAAGAAAAAAAAAGGCAAATCTTGCCCAATTCGATGAGCATCCCATTTTAATTTTCTTTTTGCTCTTTATGGCACCATCATTTTTATTTTTTTTTCCTGCTCTTCCTTGAAAACCCAAACTCTAGTTGCCTACTATTCCTCCTAGGTGCCTCCTTCTTGCACGGCACCTCACTTTTTAATTTTTTTTCTGCTCTCTTTGGAAACCCAAACCTAGCTGCCTCCTCCTAGACTCCTCCACAACACCCCCCATTTTTTTTTCTGCCCTTCCTTGGAAACCTAAACCTCTTCTTCCTCCTCCTCCTCCTTGCATGGCATCCCCATTCTTTATCTTTTTTCTACCCTTCTTCCTAAAACAAAAAGAGCAACCTTGAAAACCTTGCCTCTAGTCCTCCCTCTTTTGCAATTGTAGCCTTGTCTCCGGTCCTCCATCGCAGCCATCTCCATCGCCTGGTTCTCTCTTCCTCCAACCCTCTCCCATCGTCGTGGCCTCACCGTCGCGGCCTCGCCTCCGCAGCCTCACTTCCTCTCCCTCGCCCTTGTCTCCACCCTCCATCGCCTTCTACAATGATTCACTCTCCCTTCACGCTTGCAGACCCGCTCCAAAAACCCATCGTCTTGCAATTCCAGACACGCGAAACAAAGCATGTTGAGAAGAGTTGACCACATGTTGGATTTTCTGACACGCGGTCAACACGTGTCCGAGCGTGTCGGACACGCTGATACGTGTTCGTGCTTCATAGCCGGCCACAGGCGAGCCTTGCTGGACGTTGGCAAGGCCTCTGCCTCGCCACATCCGGTGAGCTTGAGCTTGCCCCTCACTAGATCCGGCGAGGCTTAAGCCTCGCCAAACGTCGGCGAGCTTGAGGCTCACCCCAGCTAGATCTGGCGAGCTCGAGCTCGCCCAACGTTGGTCATTGCCGTGCCGGCCACCGGAAGGAGAAAGAAGAAAGAAAAAAAGAAAAGAAAACTAAAATTAAAATAATTATAATTTCGATTTTTATAAAAAAAAAAAAAATTATATTTTTGTAAAGTTAAAGAGGGAAGAGAGAGATTGTGAGGTTTTGGTTGCAAATGGGTTCTAAATTCAACACATTTAAGACCCACCTATCTTAAGTCTTTAATTGTTAAACCTATTTAACTAATTTCTTCAAAAAATAAGTGATTCATATATGACTCATTTATGATTTAAATGGGTCATATATGAGTCTAAGACCCATTTTGCTACCTTTAGTGACTGAAGATGTCGTATGTGATCGGTCGAGCAATGGCGTTGGTCTGGTGAAAGCCGATAATAGTCAGAGTCGGAGCTCGGTCACGGTCGCTATTCCTGGCTGTCTTGGGCAAGACGATGATGAAGGGAAGAAGGTCGTATGAAAAGGTTTGATTAGGTGGGACTTAAGTTGATCCAGTGAGCCGGATTAGGCCTTAGGGAACAGGATGGGCTCGGTTAGATTTAATGGACACTAGGTCTAAATGGGCTTGGTTCAGGTTAATGGGCTTAGGGCTTGGATGAGTGTGTTGGGTTTTGTTGGATGAATTTAGAAGGGGCTTGTCATGGGCGCTCAGAAGTTTGGGCTAGTGTTAACGTGGGCTTGGTTTAGTTTTATAGAGCTTGAACTTGTTAAATTAGCTTTGGGCCGAACTTGATCTGTTGGGATTGGCTGGAGGAATTGGGCTTTATTGTATAAGTTGAGCCCAATTCGTTTTTTGATTAATTAAAGCCTCCTAACGTGTAAAGGCCATTTTGTGTCCATTAGCCCAAATTTGTGTGACCTGCGGTGGCCCATTTTCCGACTGAGCCCAAGGGCCCGGCCTAGGTCCCATTTTCGGATTAAAAATAAGTTTTAAAAAATAAAATATACATTTTTAAAATTTTAAAAAATTAAGAAAAAAAATTTTATTTTTATAAAATTTAGGGAAAAGCTTAAAAGTTAGTTTTTGAGTAGTCTTCTCTTAAAATGTGTGAAAATCCTTGACAAAAAATTTAACCCAAAATTGAATAAGCCTTTAGGGCTTGACAATACCTATTTTTTGAATGCTTTATTTTCTCAAGGACAATGTTAGGTCGTTGTTTGTGCACTTTTAGTTCGATTTTATTTGATTGTGCATTTTCAATACATTCTATCAATTTTCACTTTTAGCATAATTAGGTTAAATCATTGGGATTGTAATAAAACACTTATCACCTATATGTCTTAATTGACAAAAATTTTAAGGCTCATAATTATTAAAAGGATTGCCTGGTCACTTGAGCAAACAAACAATCAAGCTTAGAGATCGAAAGAGCATTAATTAGACAAGAAGTGTAATTGAGTCTTTGATTTCAAAATCTTTGGTTACATAGGAAGTGAGGTATATTCTGATGTCTCATTTGTTTTTAAATGACTCTAGCAGGCTCGGCAATTCGTTAGTTGAAAATTTCAATTTGACTTAACATTGAATATTCCAATGTCGCGTGAGGTAAGAATGTGGGAGAACTTGCATCTAATTGAGGGCTGTAGGTCTACTTTTTATGCAATACCTTTGAACCCCAATTTCTTTTCTTCTTCGGATGGAAAAGGCAAGTCGCGTCACTCATTTTTCTAAGTGAACCAAATGCTAGAAAATGAGAAAATATTTTTTGCGAAACAAACAGAGCATAAAAGTCAATCTCTCTTGCCCGATGAACTTCCATGTGATTGAGATCATTTTGGTTAGATTGACCAAACCTCAGTCATCGATCAATAATAAACATTGACGATAAGAATGCATAGAAAATGTTACAACGAAATGATAACAAAATGCTTGCCAAGGTGCGAAGAGAATATGCAAATGCAGTTCGTTGCGCACATGCTTACATTTAATGCAATTTTTGGCACATGCGTGCGTTCACTTTTTCTTTCGTGAGGTCGGACAGTTTGCTGAGTTTTTATCCGATGTTACAGGGAAGGTGCTACTCGAACTCGAATTTGGCAAAAATTCTATCTCCCTTGCCCGGTGAACTTCCCGCTGATTGAGTTCATTTCGGTTGGATAATATCAGTCCTTGGGTTTCATGGACAAGCTGAAGATGTTGAGGCGAACGACGCTAGTTATAATTGCAGTTGTCGGTTGCCTAATCTTGATATTCGCGGGCAATGGACACGCTCAAAAGTTGATTGAGAAGATTGACCGTTGGTCTATTCAAGCTTGCACGGTTTATTTCCTCTATTACTTTTGGTATGCGTTCACTGGGAATACCATCGGACCCAATTATGCGAATTTTTACAAATGGTGAGCATTCTAATTTTCTCTGTCAGATTGATTGTTTTCGCTACGAAATTGGGGCTTGCTTTGTAGCCTTTTGAGTGCCTTGACAGTTGTTTTAACTGTTTTTGAGAACAATGTTTGCTTTCACAGGTACATTGCGGGGATTTTAGGGGCCGGTCTGTTTCATTTCCCCAGTTTTGAGCCAATAAGAGCGGATTTGAGGATGTATTTCTTTTTATTTATGACAATATTTGTCTTCTCTATTTTATTTGTTACTGTCTTCCATATAATATATCTTGTTCTTCGGTATATCGGACTTGTATCTCCTGCGGCTGGAACAATACCAGAGCTCTGGAACACTATACAGAATTTTGCGGTCAGTTTGAGGATCCGTTTCTTTTAAGATTATATAGCATTTGCCTTTTCTTGTGGGTGTCTAACATAAAGCATTTTATGTTTTGTGCAGGTTCTAAGCATTGCCTGCTGTGCATTTTATTGTCACTGCGGGAACCGTGCTATTTTGAAGCCAAGGCTGTTTGAGGGAACATGTTCTGATGGGTTCTCTGTTTGGAAGAAAGAAGACAGAAGCAAATTGATCTCGAAATTCGTTTTGATGAATGAGTTTGTAGACGAGATTTGCTCATGTTGGTTTGCGCCGGTTGGATCTGCTAATGATTATCCCTTCTGGACGAAGTGGTTCATGTTCGGGCAGGTACATAATGGAGGCTATTTTACACGGATAAATTGCCATATAACCGACTTACTTGTTATTAATATCTTGTTTTCGTCTGTTGCAGGGCGCGGGCTCTTCTGACGAAATTTCTCCTTTATACTCGCTATGGGCAACCTTTGTAGGCCTTTACATTACCAATTATGTTGTGGGAAGGTCAACAGAGTGAGTGACATCTTGTTAGCATTTGATAATGGGTGCATACGGTCGGATTTAATTGGCTCAAAAATGATTTTAGTCCAAATTGACTCATTTGATTTGTATTGATTCATTTCTATATAATATAATTTTAGTTATGAGTAACTACCCAATATAGCTCAAACCCATATCTAAACCAATCTGGACATAAAAACAATTAAAAAGAAATTAAATATGAAACAAAAGTAGCAAATAATAAATTATTACAAAAGTTTGACAAGTCATGCTAGTAGAATACATCTCCTGTTATTTCTCCAAGTGTTAGAAATTTGATCTAATTTCTATTCTCGTAAGTACTAAGAGATTTGAAAATACTCGTAGATTTGAAAGAGGCACATAAATACTAGCCAATGATCTACTAGGTCGCGGCGTTCCCTGTTGGATTCGGTAGAGTTACATAAGTTTTGGCTCAATTAGTGGTGGAGAAGTGAAGGAGAGAGCTTCGCAAAGCACCAGACGAAGCCGTAATGGGGGAGTGAGGTGCAGAGAAGGCCCAAACCAAAAGAGCGACAGGCAGGGTGAGGCGTGGGAGTGCAAAGTGAGTGAGGGCAAGAGAGAGTGCAAAATGAGTCACAAAATTGCAAGTGGTCTTGTGCTAATAGATGCTCTTGCATCCGTTCAGCTCATTTTTGCCTGTCATCATAGTCGTCTTCACCGCTCTGCGGAGGTTGTAACTTACTTCGTTAGAATTTTATAACAAGCAGGTGGGTTCTCGCTCATGAGTCAAATGGAAAAAAGAAGGAAGAGAAACCAGAATTTTTGGACATGGTTCCTTGGTATTCTGGGTATACGTTTCCCTCCTTTTTCTCCTTTTCTTGTTCTTTTTTCGGAGGATCTTGTAGTATTTTGTCCTCATACAGTTGTTGTAAACTGCAGAACTTCAGCTGATCTTTTAAAGACGGTGTTTGACCTCCTAGTGTCGGTAACCGTCTTTCTTGGCCGCTTTGACATGCGCACGCTGCAGGTAAAGTTCCAATTTTCTAAACTCGATGTGCTTAATTCATGGTGCACTCTGTGTCTCTTGTAAATCTCCCTCTTAATTGCGGCGTTACGTCTCTCTCTGTCTATTGATCTCTCAAGAAGGTAGTTGACCCGTGGAATAATTTCAGTAGATTTTCCTTCATACTCTTTCCTTGTTGGATCCTAACAAAAGGAAAATTAGGAATCCTATGCATCACCAATATAGCATCAAGTTGAGCTTAGGTTATCGGATCATTTCCTTTATGTTGTTGTCCAACTTAGGCACTTGTTTCAAACTCCAAAAAAAAAAAAAAAAAAAAAAAAAAAAAAAACACATAAAAGGAAGGTTTTTAGATAGATTGAAGATTGCATGAGTATTTCGTGCTGGCAATCGATCTAAAATTGGTAATTGTGAACTTTGATTGTCAATGTATCTTTTGGATCATTTATTTGCAAAATCTCCATCTTTTCATCGGATCAATCTATTGTCACTATACCGCAAATGAAAACAGTGTTTTTCATATGACAGGTGACTAGTAAACCTTTAGTTTCTCTAATTAAATTAATCCTTTTGATCCTGCTCAATTACAAAAAAACCATGCATATATAGTTAATGCAGTGGCTCCATTGTTTTGTCGTTCTAATTCATCAGGCAGCAGCGAACATTCATCAGGCAGCAGCGAACAAGGACGAAGATAGAGTTGACCCGGATTTTTTCTATGATCACTTCAAGGAAAAAGATGAGTTTTGGTTTGATTTCATGGCTGATACTGGTGATGGTGGGAACTCTTCCTACAGCATTGCTCGGCTACTGGCTCAGCCTGAACTGAATGTGGAGACTAGTAGTGATTCAGGGCTTTCCTTGGCACCTGGGAAACATCGCTTAGAACGAGGGCACTTGCTTCTTATTGGGGGCGATCTTGCGTAAGTCTAGCACATGTTAATCTATTCATAACGTGCCAATATGCATCAGTTTAAGTTGTTTTGTTGCTTTCATTTCATTCTATCTCCTGCATGAACTAGAGCATGTAGAGCATCATAATTTAACAATTCATGGTTTTTAAATAACATTGGACTATTAGTCATAGAAAAGGAATTCGTATTTTCAAACCACCTTGAATCAAATATATTTAGTGGGTCCAATGCTCATGATAAGTAGTTCTTGTCTATTAAATTTCAAATTTAATGGACTGGTTTGTTTTCTAAGTTTGACGCTGTGCTGAACTTTGCTTTGCTAAACTGCATGTAAGTTTAACCAATATTCAATTTTATAAAATTATGAAAAATATATACGTAAATTTTCTTGTCAATATTTATTATTTTGTGATAGTTTTTAAGCGGTTAAAATTAAAAATCAAGTCAAAGTCCCCCCACTACAAAAGTTGAAAAAAAAAAAAAAAACCATAGACACTCTAAACAAACCCGGACCAGCTGCCTATCATTTTCCTAAACCCAGCCTAGTATGCTAGGAGAAGGGCTTCACGAGAATCAAGGCCGGGGAACTCAACCACGTGAGTGGTCCGGTTCTCCGCGGTTATCATTACCCCCATTTTACGTTTGGGGTTAACTCCTATAAACGGGACAGTTTAAGGACCTGTCCAGGTCCGTTTTCCGGACCGGACCAGCTGCCTATCATTTTCCTGAACCCAGCCTAGTATGCTAGGAGAAGGGCTTCACGGGAATCAAGGCCGGGGAACTCAACTACGTGAGTGGTCCGGTTCTCTGCGGTTATTATTACCCCATTTTACGTTTGGGGTGAGTTTCTATCCCATGATGCAGCCAGTACATGTTTTTCATTTTCGGGAGAATATTTATATCTTGAGTGAGGTAGTTAAACTCCGCTTTGCATTTAGGTTTACTACATCATAAAATTGGGATAGTGAATCGCAACACTTTTACATAATTAAAAGATTAGGTGAAATTTGAGTCTTATACATGTTGATCATAAACTCCAACATACTATATTACACTATAGGGGACATTAAATGGTTCCATGCTTCCCATCTCATATAAATATTAAGAAATCAAGATGTCAACCAAATTAAGAAAAATTAAATTAAAAAACCACTCAAATGATGAGCGTAGTTTACAGTTTTAGTTGATGAATAAATATGCGCAAGAATTCAATGGAAACGATTAACTTCGCATTACCTACGAAGTTAAAGTTCATTCAACATGCAATCTAGACTAATATGTAGACTAAACTCTATAGAAATATTTAACAAACTTCAGTTTAAGATTTACTGAAGGTAATGGTAAAATGCCACCGGAACAATAAATCAAGAGATTAGTTCATTCAAAATAATATTGACTGATGGCTAGTTCTGCCGGAGTATCACTTTTCACCATCGAAGTCCCTTCACGGTGATGTAGCGGATGGTCGGTGTTGACATGTATGAAGTTGTTGAGCAAAGAGACCAAGACAGAGAGACAAGAAGAGACTTTCCTGATGTTTTATTCCCCTGAATTATCAGTTGCAGTAACCAGAAGTTTAGCGAAACTCACAATCTCACCTAGTCAATTCGAGTCTTTTAGGTGAAAGATGAGTCAATACAAGCGAGATGGCTGGTTTAATGATTCTATCGAGTTGATTCGCTGTTTCACTCAATGGATAATTTTTCATGCTAGTTGAGACAGTATCTTGATTAGGGCGCGTTGGAGGCTATAATGATCTTGTTAGATTGTGGAATGATGGGCGAGTGTGTGTATCGGGTGAGCTATTCACGACATGGAACAGAGACCAAGAGACGAGGAAATAATGACCTTTTCTGAGTGAGAAATGATTACAAGGCTAGGCTATGGGACTAATTCTTAAGCTGAAGTGGGTCGCTATCTTTTAGTCGGTTTTTTCTATGCAAAGCGTGAGTCCTCAAGTCTATTGATACGCTTGACACAACCGACATATGGTACAAGTAGTGTTCTCAAGTGCCTCAAAGTGGACTCTTCCCTCGTTGTAAACTCTTAACTACTTCGCTAGCGTTTTGAGCCACACATCTTGCCAACTTCATACAAGAGACACTATTAGAATTTAATCGGCTGTTCTAGAAGGTCAAGAAAATGGACCACTTCTTTATACTCAAATTTGATCCCTTTTTGTGATACTTCAAACATAATTCTTAATGTCTGAAATTTTGCTCGTCGTAGCGCCTTAGTAAATATGTCCTCTGCTTGTTCTACAATCTTGCAATATTTAAGCTCAATCTCTCCATTATTCTATACTTCTCACATGAAGGGATATTTGATGTCAATATATTTGGTTCTTTTAGTTGGTTATGTTTGTACTTCTCCAATATCTTCTAATATTCTCTAAAGTCATAGTGCTTGACTGGTGGTCATAGTGGCTACAATATGCTTAGTTTCTATAGTAGATTGTACTACTAAGTCTTGTTCTTTGGATGCCGAAGAAAACAAAAACATTCCAGAAACGAGAGTGAATGCATAGTCGGTAATACTCTTCCTATCATCAATTGAATCTACCCAATCAATATCTGTGTAGCATATGAGCTTAGCCATTGCACTTAGCCAATATCAAATGTCATAATTTGCAGTTCTTTGTAAGTATCTCAGAATTGGTAGCTCCAAAGTGAATTTGACTTTGACTTTGCTTTAACCGTGATAGTAGACTTGTCACGTACATGATGTACAGTGTTGCAGCAGTGAGATACAGTAGAGTAGTAATCAAACTTCTATAGAGAGAAGCATCGACCTTTCCTGCTCCATTTTCCTTTAGTAGCTTTTCATTTGTCATGAGCAGTGTAGTGACATTTTTACAATAGTTCGTCTTAAATTTCTTCTCGAGATTCTCAAAATATTTCTTTTGTGAGATGAAAATTCCTTCATTTTGGTCGACGTCAATGTTGAGAAAGTAGTGCATCAAGCCCAAGTTCGTCATCTCAAATGTCTATCATTTCTTCTTTGAACTCTTGAATATCTTCTCATATATATATATATATATATATATAGCCAACACAATCTCCTCCTACATCCTTTCTCAATGAAGTATTTGTCAAATCTACGGTACTACGCTCATGGCGCTTGTTTTAACTTGTAAAGGGTCTTCTTGAGCTCTAGAACATTTTCTTCTTGGTCTTTGACGTTGAAGCCTTGTGGTTGTTCTACATATAATTCTTCTTGAAGATGTCCATTTAGGAATGTTAACTTCACATCTAGTTGCTGGATCTTCCATTGTTTTTGTGCTACTACAACAAAGAGAGCCCGAATAATATCAAGAGGAGTAACGGGAGTGAAAGTTTCAATATAGTCTATACCAGGTTGCTACAAGTATCCTTTTGCCACATATCTTGCCATATGTTTGTGAATTGATCCATCAACACTGAGTTTGTTCTTGTAGACCCATTTAATGCCAATGATCTCCATATATTTGAGGCGATCGTCAAGCTCTCAAGTTTCATTCTTTTCTAACATCTTGATTTCTTCCTCCATGGTTTTAATCCAAACTTCTTCTTTAGATGCCTCTTTTTAGTTTTCTAGTTCTAAAGCGGCAAAGTCACTTGTGTCATAAATTCTTTTACAGGATTTTACCCTCAGTATTGGTGAAAATTAGAGTAAATTATTCTTGCATCACTCTTAGAGAGGATGCTAGAGTTACATCTTAAGTGGTGGAATTCAATGGTTCTTTTTCTTCTTGTGTTGTTGGTGATGTGTTTGTCAAGGTGACACTTCTTCTCGATCTTTTCTTCCTCCCAATTCTGGGTAGCTTTCTCGTCGAACTCAATGTCTCAGCTGATTATCAGTTTCTTCATTCTTAAGTTATAGATCTGATATCCTTTTGATTGGTCACTATATCCAAGGAATATTCCTTTTTTAGTCTTCTGGTTGAGCTTACTCATCTTCGAGCAGGAATATGGACATAGCATGTGCAGTCGAATACCTTGGGATGTTTTACTAAAGGCTTCCATCTGCTCAATGCTTCAATTGGAGTTTTATTTTGAACAGCTTTTGCTGGAAATTTGTTTTCGATGTACACTGCCTTGTAAATTGCTTCAACCGATAACCAATTAGTAAGATCTTTGTCCTCAATCTTGCCATCTCTATATGGTTATGTTCTTCCTTTTGACTACTCCATTTTGTTATGGGGCATAACTAGCTATTGGTTGATAGATGTATGCTTTCATCTTCATCGAATTTCTTGAACTCATTGGAGTTATACTCGGTGCCTCCATCAATTCTCAGGACTCTGATTCTATGGCCACTTTGATTCAAGATGTGGTTTTTACATTTCTTAAAAATATAGAAAACCTCTTACCTTTCTAGAAGAAAGTAGACCTACGTCATCTTAGTATAATCGTCAATGAAGAGAATGAAATATATATTCTGGCTAGGTGTCGGGGTCTTCATTGAACCACATTCATCTATGTGAAACTAGTTCCAATGACTTAGCTCTCCATGGACCTCTAGATGGGTAGGATTGTCTTTGCTGTTTTCCAAGAAGACACCTTCACAATCATTTGAAAATATCTCATCATATCTTTATGATGGAGAATTTTGAGCCCAACAAAGATTTATTCTGCTTTGGTCAAAAGCCCACCAAAGTTGAAGTGGCCAAATCTTGGACGCCACTAAGAATCATCAACTTGAGCATTCATAGGTATGTCACTGAAATATTTCCATCAACTAGAGTTGAAAGTTCCTATTCTCCATCTTAACAAAGGCTATCATATTTTTATATTTGTCATATATAGCACAAGTGTCTCCTTTGAAGTATAAAGAGTATCCATTTTGTATCATTTGGCCCACACTGAGTACATTTCGGGCAAGATTGGAGATTATATTTATATTATTAATATATTTTGGGCCTTTATTTGTTTCAATGGTGATAGTGCATGTTCTTTCACATCTTTTAATGCGCCATTGCCCAATTTCACTTGTGATTTCACCTATGTATCAATGTTAGTAAATACAGATTCATTCCCCGTTATATAATAACTACACCAACTATCATGTTTCTCATCATTTGTTGCTTGGCCTACATAGAATGTATTATCTTCATTTTCTTTTTCTTCAATATAGTTGGCTCAATAATTTGTTTTTGAGTGAGTCTTTTTCTATGTGGCCATACTTTTTACGAGAGTGGCTTGTTGCTATCCCAAAATCAACAATCTTTTTCCGAATGATTAATTTTTCTTGCAAAAATTGCAACGTGAATTTTTTTTTCTTTTTGAGAGTTTTCTCCTCTTTTATTTTTCCATGAATTCCTTTCACCACTTTTAGATTTTTGAGACCATATGTTTATTTTAGACTGAAAGGCACTTTCAACCAAATCTTTATCTTGTGCCATCAATCTCTTTTTATATGCTTCTAGAGCCAAATAATTCATTCATGTATGGGGTCTTTAAGTTTCTTCTATAGTGGTGACAATAGCATTGTATTTGTAGTAAGTGACACTAATAATTTTTCTACAACACTTTGGTCCATGATTCATCTCCATAGGCTCTCATTAGTCTTCCACAATAGTCTCATAATTTTTCATTTTAGAATGCTTAAATTTTCTTCTCAAAGTTTGAAGTTGAATAATGTGAACCTTTTTCGTGCCTTGAAGTTCTTCTTGTAGTATCTCCCACCTTCTTCACTATTTTTGCTTCTATTATTCTTGGAAATGAAAGTGCTAGTATGAACACCTAGAGGTGGGTGAATAGGTGTGAAGAAAATTTTTCATGAAACGTAGTAAAATATTTTGCTTTTGAATCTGAGTCTGAAGAACAACAGACTTTTGAAACTGAGTCTGAAGAATAACAGATTTTGAGCGAGTTTAGACTTTAACAGTTAAATGAAACTACGAACAAAATAAAGGAGTCCAGAGAAGAGAATAAGAACACGAGGTTTATAATGGTTCGACTAAGATCAAGCCTACGTCCACTCTCCCACGCTAACAGTCTTCTGCTGGATTTCACTATGTAATCAACAAGATATTACAATTTTGAGTGCAAACACTTAATGATATATCACACTATCTCAGTAAGTTACTCTTTTGGTATTTCTCTCACGATCACAAACGTTTAAGCTCACTAAAGACACGTGTATGATCGAAGTTGGATTAGACTTTGGAATTATAAATTCTATGCTCTATCTTTTACTTGCTCATCGGTCATTGATCTCTTTAAATACTCCTCAACTTCCAAACTAGCCGTTGGACAGTATCTTAGAGGATCGTCTTCCAATCTACCTATTGGATAGATCTGTATTTAAAAGATTTGGTAGTCGTTGAGTGATAGAAGTAGAATCCCAAATTGATTATGATCGCCCATATAAACAGAATCTTGGTTTCCACAAGTAGAGCTTATTCGTTTAGAAAATTCTTGTTTTCAAGATCTAATTGTCAGTCAATTAGATTAAGTCAATCAAATCAATCTTGATGTAGAATGTAAACTAGATCACTAGCAGTTACACATTTGGGCTTGTATTACGTTATGTCTCGTTCTTGATGTAAAGTCTTGGGAGCAATAGACTTTACAATCTGAGTCTGAGTGCAATATACTTTACAATTTGGACGTAAGTCTAAACATATTCTGCTTCGAATAGATTTAGTTTTAAGGTTCGAACACGTCTGAATAAATTCAGCTTTAGCATATAGTTTGTCTTTTGGTTCTTTTAAGTATAGACTTTGACGATATCATTTACATGTTCTATCATCTGCATAGTCTATTATTCAATCATCAAACATGTTAGTAGCATTTGATTTATTTTGTCATCTTCAAAACATCATAAGGGATTTCCCTAACAGGAAATACCATTTCCAAGAGTGCTTGTTGAATAACACATAATGCCCATGCCTCTTTTTGTAGTTGTTCTTTGAGAACAGTTGCACCTTCCTGCTAGCAACATAACCTCCTTTTTTTTTTAATGTCCCATGAATTTTGAGCCACAAAAAAGTAGTCATTTAATGCTTCAATAATCATAGTTATGTCCATTAAAGATAGGAATAGGAAATGAGGATGAGGCAAAGTTGATCATAGTTTTGATATTGGAAATTTAGGTGGGTGATTTTAGTGGATGGTGTTCAGGACAAATGCCCAAAACCAACCGAACAAAGCTCGACACTACTGTAAAATTTTGGAATAAATGTGCAAGAGTGTATTGTGTGGGCTATTAACTAAGGGTGTGCCATTTCAGGTTGGTCCAAATTCCATCTAGAACCTGCCTTGTCGAATTAGTTCTCCAATTTTTTGAACTTGGAACCACCCTACATATCTGGGAACTTAAAACCTACCCTATCCATTGGTTCCAAGGTCTACTTGGAATCGAGCCAATTTCTTTTTTTTTTATTCGTTTAATTTTTATCTTCCCTTTTTTGTTTTATTTTTACTTAAGCAAAATGAAAGTGAACTTGACAACCAAAATCCCGATTTGTCAATAGCAACAATTCATATATGATGAACACTTAAAATAAAAATAAACAATAAAAAGTCAAAACATGTCACATGAGACCTAGATTATAAAACTTCGTCCTCAATCATCCATGAAATATTGCTTCAAATTCTTACCACCTAAAATCAAAAGAAACAACAAGCATGTTAATCAACTATTAGTAGTTTTAAATTAAATTTATTAGTAATTAAATGAAAAAAATTATTAGAAAACCTCACCACATATGTTCATTCCACTTCTGCTCGTAAACTCTATTTACTAATAATAACCTCATCATTAAAACAATCTCTATATATAAAGAGAGGCATTATTTCTTAATGTTAGCAAGAGTAAAAAGAGAATTTAGGGTTACTCAGGTTCGGTTCTAGTTGTAGGTTCATGAGTTTTGGTTCCAAGTTCTTGGTTTGGTTCTTACACAAGAATCGGAAACCAAACCATGCAGTACCAAAAAAAAGAAAAAAACATGCAGTACCAGTTCCATTTTTACGGGGACTGGTAACCGCGAGAACTTGGAATTGTACTGATTCCTATGACCGGGTCGGTCCTGTTTCTAGTTCTACCCTAGATCCATGCTCATCCCTAGTATTCATAGCAAAGAACAAAGACCCTGAGAGGGAAATAATATGACTTCTCTTGAATGAGAAATGGTTACCAGGATTGGCTATGGGACTAGTTCAAAGCTCAAGTGTGTGGCTAGCTTTTACTTGGTTTATTCTTTACAAAGCATGAGCTCCTCAATTCTATTTATAGGCTTAACACAACTGACATAGTACAAGTAGTGTTCTCAAGTGCTTCGAGGTGGACTATTCCCTCGTGGCAATCTCTAATTACTTCGCAAGTGTTTTCAGCCACACATCTTACCTATTTCATGCAAGAGACAATACTAGAATTTTATGGGCCGTTCTAGAATTTCAAGGAAATGGATCACTCTTTAATAGATCTTGAGGATTTTCGTGGATACTTCTAACTGATGAGTCTTCGCTTTATGGCTGGAAAGCCAACTATGCCTTTATATTATCTGTAAAAATTGTAAGTTCACACTAGTCTGCTTTTACTTGTTTCCTTTCATTTCGGTTGTGTCGGACATTACATGTTTCTATCGGATCACATGTGTTGCTGAGTACGAAAGGAGGTATCAGCTGGTTTGACTTAAAGAAGCATGGTGGACGGAGAATTAGGCATCATTTGCTTGTATAAGTGCATCGTTTTCAGGATCTGTTCATTCTCTTACTCAAAAAAATATTGTGCCTCTTTTGTAGATATCCAAATCCGTCCTCATCCACTTACGAAGAGAGGTTCTTTCGTCCTTTTGAATATGCTCTTCAGCCTCCAGCTGACTATGAATTACAGCAGATCCCTTTGAAGAAGACTATTCCATCCGGATTCTCTGCGCTAGAGCAATATAATGGGCCCCAGGCTTTCATAATTCCTGGAAATCATGGTCAGTTTTGGTTTTCATCCTGAACCTTGCTTAAGTTATCTGTTTAGCTCTTAAAGATCACCTTGTATCATTTTTGAAACTGATATTATTGCATTGCTGTGCCTATGTCATTATTTGATTTTATTATTAGAAGTTTCTAGAACAGTGCTTTTATAAAAATGCAAGGGCTACCTCACAAAATCCTCTGCTAATGTGGTTTTACAGATTGGTTTGATGGACTTCGTACTTTCATGGAGTACATATGTCACAAGAGTTGGTTAGGTGGGTGGTTTATGCCTCAAAAAAAGAGTTATTTTGCTTTGCAACTCCCAAAAAATTGGTGGGTATTTGGCCTTGATCTGGCACTCCATCACGATGTTGATGCAGACCAATTTATGTTCTTCTCAAAGCTGGTAGAGGAGAAGGTACTTCCTTCATTTTTCTTTGCAGTTTTTGACAACCTTCACTAGAGATGCAAAATAAGAAAAAGACAGACAACGTAACTTCTTGAGTTGAGGGATCCAGCATTGGATACATAGCTGATCTGTGGTTGAGTTGCATATTGTTGGGCATGTATTTTTCTGCTAATGATTTGCTGAGAGAGGAACATAGTCTTATTAACTCTGAATCTTATGGGAATGGTGTGTGTTGAAACATGATAACCTTACTGTGTCTTCAACTGAATCTCAACTCATATAGTATCAGGATTTGTTTCATGGCCTGTACTACTTCTAGCAACTTGTATGTTCCACAATAGATTATGGCGTTTCCTTCATGTTTCTAGTACCTCCAAATGCACCTTTTAATCACTATAGTGAAAAATGGAACTTTTTCTAAGGGACTAAAGCTAGTCAAACAACTTCTATATCGTAATATGATATCGACAGTTGTCTTTTGATTCAGTGAGGGTCTAATTCCACATTCAACGCAGGTTGGTGTTAAGGACTCTGTGATCATACTTACACATGAACCTAACTGGCTTCTTGATTGGTACGAGAATAATGATTCTGGAAAAAAAGTCTCTGGAAAGCTTGTCTCACATTTAATTAAAATTTTGAAGAAAAGATGTAGACTTCGAATTGCTGGGGACTTGCATCATTATATGCGTCATTCATCTAATTCTGCTGGGCCAGATGTGCAACATCTGCTTGTGAATGGTTGTGGTGGGGCATTTTTGCATCCAACCCATGTATTTAGCAACTTCAAGAAATATTGTGGAGCTACTTATGAGACCAAGGCTTCCTATCCGTCTTGTGAAGATTCTAAAAGGGTATATGACAAGACAGAGTCTATCTCCTTTGATCAATTAGTTTTGAGCTGTAGTGCAAAATCTTACTTTTATGGTTATATTGCAGATTGCTTTTCGAAATGTCTTGAAGTTTCGGAAGAAAAACTTGCAATTTGATGTTATTGGTGGTACTGTCTACTTCGTACTGGCTTTTTCTATGTTCCCACAAGTGAGTATTGCTTTAGCTGAATGTGATTTTTGCATTCAGATTCTTCGTAGACTGGTATCATGTCACCTAGCACTTAGTGTATCCCTTATTTATTAATTCCGTCCATCAAAATCGGGATGTTTTTATTTTTCTCAACTCTTCCCTGTAAACCCCTTTTAAGCGTTCAAAGTTCTCATGAGAAAGTACCAGTTCTTCTGCTTGTGCTTTAGATGGTACCTTCAACAAATAGCATGGACCCTACTTTGTCCTGCTGTTTATTGGTTATTATGTCGATATGTTTGAGCAGTTGGCTTATTATTAGGCTTCCTTCGCAGTGTAAACTCAATCAGATGTTACAAGATGACTCCGTTTCTGGTCTTTTAAGGAGCTTTAATGTCACTGTATGGGCTGCTTTCAAGTACTTGCTGGAGCAGTCTTATGTATCGCTAGCAGGTGCTTTGCTACTGCTAACTGCATCAATCCTATTTGTACCATCAATACGGCCGTGGAAGCAACGAGTGATAATTGGTGTAGTTCATGCTTCTGCGCACTTGACTGCTGCACTATTTCTTATGATAATGATGGAATTGGCTGTAGAGACCTACACTGGACCTATACTTTCCCCAACTTCAGGTTAGTCTTCATGTTTTCTGCTGGATGTGTACTTCTGTGGCAACCTTGTCATATTTACATGCTTTTAAAGGTGGCATGACTCGGATGTCGATTTCCATGGATCACTAGGTGCTTGATTTGATCCTCTGCTTTCACATAAAGGAGAAGGAGCGTCTCCAGTGGAAAACTAATGTTCTGTTGATGAACACAACTCTATTAATTTTCCTCTTGTAGGCACTGCCTTTTTCTTGACTTTGTGTGTCATGTCATTGTGTCGGCTAAGCAAGCATTCGCACAAACGTCTGAGATGCTGACCTTGATATATATCTCAGGTTATGACAGATCATACGAGCAGACATTGGGTCTTTATTCTGCTTGCACTGAATTTATCAAGTCCGCTTTCGATTGCCTGGAGGTTTGTATCCTTTCTATCCTTTCTATTTTTCCAGGGTGCTGTTTTCATTTATGGATATCTCATGTCACATTATATTTCCTACAGTATGATTCTTTTCTTTTTTTGGGGCGGATTTAATTGCTAGGTCATGGCTGTATCACGGAAAGACATTTGCCAGAGAGGAATGGAATCAATGTCGCGTGGCACTGTTGCAATATATTATGCTTCCGTGTTACATTATTTCTGGGTCATTTCCAATCCTGTTGTCTCTCTAGTTTTTGGAAGCTATTTATACGTTTGTGTTAGGTGGCTTCATTTACACTATGACGAGGCCTTCTCCTCACTTCGAATTGCTGATTACAAGGGGTTTACACGATTCCACATAAACACGGAAGGTGATCTTGAAATCTATACGCTAGTAGTTGATAAGGTAACTCTTCAGAACCATCTGCAGCTTTAGTTACACTGACAGGACGCTCCCTAGTAGTATGAAATACCATTAGCTATTCTTTACTCTGTCATCGATATTTTAAGCAATATGATTTCTTTGTGAGCATTTCTACTGAAAGCCTGTGGTCCATTTAAAATTGAACAGCGCAATTTGCCGGGTGTCTTGCATAGCTATTGTTTATTTATTTATGTATTGCACTTTGTTTTTTTTTTTTTTTTTTTTTTTTGTTACGTACACCATTGTCTTAAATTACGCAATAGCAGAAAATTTTGAAGATTTTCTATTTGTAATTATGTAAAGTAGTTATAGTTAATTAAGGACAAGTCGAGGCTTTTATCTTTGTTTTTGATTATTAGACAATTCTAAGATGGTGCTTGGTCACGGGGAAAGTGAGCAAGAAAGAAAAGGGTCTAAGGGTCTAAGGGTTTGACCTAGTGCATTGCGTTATGAAGTGGTCATGTGTTGTACTGGGTTCTTAGATACAAAGTTCTTGCCTTTTATGCGGATTCAGTGTCGTGGCTTGTTAAATATATCTGGAAGAGTTTTGACTTAAATGATTTGTCTCGGGAACGGGTCAGCACCCACGAGTCGTGAGATATGCATCTTGCTCGGTCTGCTTCAGTGATAAGGTTTGTCAATTATATGTTGCCCCCCTATCGATTGCTTAAAAAAAAATAAAAAATTTGAGAGCAGATATGATACCCTGTATGCCTCGAAAAAGCGGGACGTAATTTGCGATTCTGCTGTAAAAACTTACTGGCAGAATGTAGCAGAACGTGTTGGTGACATAATACCTGTTGAGCATTATCTGTCAGAAACTTTCGTGTTCTAGAATTGATTATTTCCCTGTTACTAATTGCACTCTAGGGCTGGAAATTATCAGCATGGCGAGTGGTTGTAAGACTAGCTTGCATTGTATGCCGTAGACTCAATTTTGGATTTTTGGCTGGTACAGAAACTCTGTATGGGAAGATAAATGGAAGAATGATTACAGAGATTTGGATCCACACATCCGTAACTGTCTGTATGCCCTTGACATGTGATGGGAAATTTCCGAAGTTCAGAAGTCTATATGAATACAATATTTGCCCAATTCAAAGGGTCTCTTTTCTTTTTTTTCTTTTTTTTTTGCCAAACATCAAATGCATCATGTCTTTCCAGATTTTATGTCGCTTTCCTGCTCAATTTGTGTTACTATTGCCAACGATAGTGACTTGAAATAGCGGGAAGCAATTTGTGATTCTGCTGTAAAACCTTAGACCGGCTGCATGTGTTGGTAATATTATGCCTTTTGAGCATTATCCGTGAGAAACTTTTAGGTTCAATCGATTATCTCTCTGTCACTAATTGCAACTAGGGCTGTAGAAATGATTAGCATGGCAAGTGATTGTAAGACAGAGTTGCGTTAAGAAGGATTTTTGACTGGTTAAAGAAGATGTGGAAATATAAATGGAAGAATGATAACAGAGATTTGGATCCAGTAAGGTCATCGATACTCTCTGTATGCCCTTGACATGTAATGGGTAACTTCCATGGTTCAAAGTCTAGCTGAATACAGTTTTTGGTCAAAGTATCTTATCTTTGGTCCAAACATCAACATTTCTTTCCAGATTTTATGACGCTTTCCTGCTTAATTGTGTAACTGTTACCGACAGTAGTGACTTAATCTTTGCATACCAAAGCTTGAGCTTATTATGAGGTTTTCTCATTCTTTCACCTGGCAATGCAGGTTCCAGAGAAATGGATGCAGGATCCTAAGTGGTTGAACGAACAGAAACCGCAAGAGAAAAGTAGCGAACAGAAACAGCAAGAGAAGAATAGCGAACAGAGAGAGCAAGAGAAGAGTAGCGAACAGAAACAGCAAGAGAAGAGAAGCGAACAGAGAGAGCAAGAGGAGAAGAGTAGCGAACAGAAACAGCAAGAGAAGAAGAGTAGCGAACAGAGAGAGCAAGAGAAGAGTAGCGAACAGAAACAGCAAGAGAAGATTAGCCACCTTAGTCGGTGGATTTCAGCAAATACCTCAAGGAAGGACCCTGTAGAGACTGTCAGAATTGTAGACTACTTTGTCATAAAGCAGAACGGTGAAAGACATCGAGAAAGTCCAGTCACCAAAGCTGCTCAACCAGAACCAGAACCAGAGAAGCAAGAGGAAGTAGTGGCTAGGCCATCCGCCTCTGAGGAAGATTCTGTCATTAAAGGACATGTTGAGCTCGAGATTCAAGAGGAGCCAGGGGCCAGTGCCTCAGTTAAACCAGAGCAAACCCTGCGGTCTGAGGAGGAAAAGGAAGAAGAAGCTCGAAGGGAGAAGGGCAAAGAAAAGGTAATCGAAGAAGAACCAGAGAGTTCTAATGCACTGCCTCCTGAGCGAAAAACAGAGCCAGTCAGACATAGTGACGATGAGACTAGTGAGAAGAAGGAAGCTGAAGAGGGTGAATCTACCAACGGCCAGGTTGTGAGTGCGGTCCAGTAGCTGAAGGACGAAATTATCAAGGTAGAGAAAAGATTCACTCGCTGTCCTGCTTCAACCTTGCTAACTTTTATCTTGATGCTTGTAAACCTTGAAGTCGACGCTCCCTTCTGAGCAGCAGAAGAAGAAAGAAGATGAACAAGATTTGAATGTTGTTAAAGTTTGATGAGCGCTTGTTTCTTCTTGTTATAAACTGTCTTCGTGTTTCTTTGAACTGACCGGATGAAGTGAATGAATACTTTTGATGTTCATATTTTTCCACTCTTAATTATTTTTATTGCTTTTGATTATGGGATAAAGGGAGAGAAAATATGCAACTGTGTTGGAAAAGAGAGAAACGTATATTTTTGGTTGGATGTTATTGATCCAATTTCCTAGGGCTCCACACCATGCCACCAAGTCATTGAATTGGTGTTTCTTTACAACTCAGTATCTATATGATAGACTTTGGTTTGAAATAGTCTCCATAAACATAGTCATTTTTCTAACTTAATGAAGTAAACTAGCCTCCGCTCCTAACTTGAAGCCTCCTTTAATATAAAAATCATCCATCCACGCTAACAAGAAAGCAACAGAATGACTATATAACTAAGCATGTTGGCCGACTCTTTTACTTTCTAATACTTGATTGTCTAAAAGTCGCCGTTCTTATCTTGATTGAGGTGGCCGACAACGGTGGTCTTCTTTTATTTTTACATTGGATAATTTGGACTTGTAGTAGTATGCTACAAAGTTTTCCCCCAAAGAATTGACCGGTACTTAATTAAGTCCTTAACTAAGGTTAGGTGACCGAGCACCATGGTCCACACCCATGGAAATCATTGGTATTTTTATTTGATTATTTTTCAATCTATAGCATTTTGATTTTTCTCACTATATCCCTTCATACATAAAGTGAGTGTCTTTTTCTAATATTAATTAAATCAATAAAAATTGAAAATATGAATAAAATTATTAGAACTTAATCGATTTATGGAGCTTGTAAGTTGTGTCACAAGTCCTAGCATTCGCGCTCCTTGATGATCCAAAACAAAAATGTGGACTAAAAGATGCCATTTCCCTCCAAAGGAGGAGGAGGAGGGGTTACAAACGTGAACTTTATTTTTTAGTTAAATTTTGGATATTGATCAAGCCCATATTTCTAACACACTAATCAAAGGCTTGATAAGGATGGAAAATATTAATGGGACTTATATAAACTCTCATATTCTAAGCAAGCCATCAGATGGTATCTCAAATAGAGATGTAAATATTGAATCATTTCAAAGCATGAGAAGACAATGTGATCTTATCATTTTCCGCGTCAAATAATTTTGTTTGTCTCTTTTTTCTTTCCCTAACCTGTCACAATGAAAGAATCTAATATCTACTTACATTTATATTGCTTATATTATGTTTGTGTATATCTACATTGCATTATCATTAAGATATGACAAATATGTGATTGGCTCTATTTAAGGATATTGCAATGGGCTTCCCATCCACATCAATCATATGCAAATCAATCATCAAATCAAGCAAAACCATACCATTTAACTAGGGTTTATCTTTACTTAAGAAATTCTATTGAATGCGAGAACACTTTTTCTTTATGATAACATAATCATTTTTTTGTCAGAGTAAAATAATCATGTTCACTTAACATCATATCTTGCAATTATTGAACATCAATAATGTGACACTTAATCATTTTTGTTTTATTAAAGAACGATAAATAATGGAAAATAGACTTATCTTTACAATAAAATATTATGCTTACTGAACCCTAGGATTGACGCAGTTGGTTGGGGAATTAAGGAATTCCAGCTTAAGAATTGGAGATTGCTGGTTAGGACCACACACATTGCGTGCAAACTACTTTGGATTTGAGTCACCTACACAATCTGAAGGCTTGAGCTTAACCGATTCATTGGGCTTGCAGGATATTTCATAGGCTTGTTAGTAGATAGGTTCCAAGCCTATGCCCCTAGATTATACACAATTTTTTTTTTTTATTATAAAAAAGATGCTTACTTTAGGAGAATTCTAATTTTATATCATTGTTATTTTAGTATGCATTTATTCCTCATAATCTAGATAGTTATTAAACAACGAACCCTTATCAACTTAAATACAAAGAGAATGTCACCCGTGACTTTAATAAGTATAACATCATTTTTGTTAGAAATTAGTCGTAACCTTTGCAAATAGTCATAATAAATATACAGACTTAGGATTGATTTGACATTCTAGTGGAAAAATTATGGTTGGTAAATAAAAAACTTCAAATTTTCCATTTTTCCCCTCAAAGGGATGATTTGAGGCACTATCTATTAACAAATATGTGAAAATTAAAAGATAATACATGAAAGTCAACACGTATTTTCATCTAATTGTCCATATTAATTAGATATGATGGTCTAAGTTAGCCCAAGTCCAATATGTCAATAAGTAAAAAAATGTTCATAAAATTGGATCAATAACATCCAACCAAAAAAATATATAAATCAGTAACATGGCTAGTGAATCAATGTTTGTCCATTGGCGGTGCAGAAAAGGAGGGAACTCGGGGGCTGGGCTTTCGCCCCAGCCCACTTTTCTTTGCTAGCCCCCTCGAGTGGGCCCAGAGCCCTCTCACTCCTAGCCCGCTCCTCCCTCCGCAACTCGCGTGCGCGAAGGAGCAGGTCCAGAGGAGCGCGGAGGCCGCCGAGAAACCCGGACGGATGGGACGCGACTTCAATGCGCTGAGGAGCTCGACGCGGTAGGCCTGGCCAAGGTAGAGAGGTCTGCGCGGAGAAGACGGGATGGGACGCCGGTTCGGCCAAGAGGGAGGGAGGCCGGTCGGCGCGCCATGGACCGGCGGCCGAAGCTCTCCGTCAACCGGCCTCCTCGACCTATAAATAGGGGGGCTAGGTTAAAGAGCAAGGGGGAAGGAGATCCGAGAGAGCGAGATCTGAGAGAGTCAGACTGAGAAGAGAGAGAGAGTTTGAGAGTGACGAGTCTCAGCTGGTGCCTTGAATCTCGCCGCTTCCGTTTTCCCCGGCGTGAAGCCTCCGGTGGTTTTCCGACTTTGCCTTGGTCTAAGTCTGCCTTTCCCGAGGACCCTAGCTCGACGACACAAAGGCGGCTGGCCATGGCCTGGCTCGTTTCGGGCTCGCCTTCTGGTCGCCGTCGTCCTGCCGGGTAGGGACCTGCGGCCGACGCTTCTTTTAGTAACTTGTTTGCTCTGCCTTCTCCAGTTGCCTTAACGCCCATCTGCCCATCCGTGTTGTTTTGGTTGGTATGTAGCCGAGCTTCAATCAGCCCGGCTTTGCTTCCATTTCAGTAGCGTGTGCCAAGTGTTCCATGAAATGCCCAAGTTAGACGCGCGTTAATGTCCTTCGTTTATGGCTGAGACTTGTTGGTTTTCATGCTCGTACTGATTTCGTTTGCTCATTGTACGCGGATTTCGGTCTGAGTATGAGTCACGTGTATGCTTGACGAAATGCTTCGATCAAGCTCGCTTGAACTTGTCTCTGTGCTGCGTATCCGAACTGTCGTGTTTGTGATAATGTCTTAATATAACTTGTGTTCTCGTTCGAGGTAAACGTTTTGAATAGAAACACTGAGATAGTCGTTTCGTCTTTGGTTCATTCGGCTGGCGTTCATTTTTCTATGATTCGAGTCTCGGCTGTGGACGAGTGTGGGTTATCTTCTTGGCTGTAAACTTGTGTTCTCGTTTGCGTGTTCAGTGAATGCAGTTAGAACAAAAAGAATCATGAATGTTACCTATATATTAGCTGAAGAAAATTAAAATATTTTTTTATAAGAAAAAAGAAAATTAAATATAATCGCCATAGAAATGCGGACTCACGGCTAAGGAATTTCCAAAGGCGAAAGTTCTTCAATTTGTAGCAGATACCCAATATCTAATTTCCATTTCTTATTTATAGTAATTACTAATAAGACGTTCCCAGCGATAATATTATTAAACGCCTAGGTTAATCTGGAATTAACACAGGAAACAGTAGGTTGACTACCTAACGCGGAGGATGCCGATCTGACTTTCATTGAATTATCGTTGCTTTTTACCCTAATCATTGAGCTGGCGCTCGGCTTCACGGCACAGTCTGCCGAGATCCGCCGAGCCACGGCTTCAACTGAGTGGGCCAAGCAAAGCGATTCCCTTCTTTAGCTCGGCATGCAAAGCTAGACCACTTAGACCCCATCAAGATTAATTAATTATTTGATCATTGACAAGTCTCGGAAAGAGTTTTTACGCCTAATACCTAAATCGATTCACTCGTTGGTTAAGTTTGGCGTGCTTTCTGGACATAGTATTGAACAGTAATTTTGGGCTTGAATTTTAGCTATTTTTGGTAAGTTCTTGGAGCAGTTGAGTTGGAATTATTGTAATACATCAAAAGAGCTTTCTAAGAACTCTAAGCGGCCTTGAAATAGAATTTTATGGAGAAAATTATGGCACGATGAGGCTTAACGCGCGAGCCACACCTAGCGGACAATAATAGGTTTATGCTAGAGGCGAGCTTTTTGTTGGAGTATAGGTATAGTCGAGTCTTTTTTTTTTTTGGTCGGTATAGTCAAGTCATTTATTAAAATATCGTTTTATTTGATCTTTTGATATTATTTTTTAGCCATTTATTACGAATTTGAGTGCATCGACTTGAGTAATCACCCTAGTTAACTTTCGACTTTTCCAAAGATAGTATTCTTCTATGAGTTTGTAAACGCATGTCTTAAAAGTTATGGAGATTTGATGTATAAAGCATGTTTTGTTGCATAAAATCTATATCGAGCGTTTACTACAATTTGGTATTTGTGAATGGTTTGCAAGTTATTGCGAAAGGTTATATATCTATAAATATTTATTTATTTATATATATATATATATATATATATATATATATTGATTTGTGAACTTGATCTATGAAATGTGTTGTATAAAGGTATGTGAAATTTATTCTGCTTTAAAAAACAAGTTCTAAAATGATTTGAGAAATACTTTATGAAAATTATTTTTGGTGAATGAGCAGATTAAATATTTTGATCTGTGAAACTTAGATTTTGGTTTGGCTTTGTAAATAATGGAGGTTGTTATGGATTGGTGTTGATACTCATGTCGCTATGAACCTAGGGGTATGCGCTTAGTAGTCTATGATATCCTTATAGGGCAAGCCGCCAGCTAATAGTAGATGAAGACCTAACCAATGGGGAAATCTTGATTTGCTTTGTCACAGGCGTTATACGTGATACTTGAGCAAAAGATTGATTGATAAATGGACCATCGACACGTAGTTTCAAATGAGATGGATCAATGAGGCAAACCATTTGTATAGAATAAAATTAATTGATGGAATAGACTATTGATGTATGTTTTATGAGATTGGTAAATGGAATTGATCATTGACATGTGTTTTTATGAGATTGACCAATGGGTTGGATCATTGGTATTTGCTTGTTATTATCTTGAATATTTTTGCTTTGAACATATTATGTTAAAGTAAGAAATATTGCATTTTTAGACTTGAAGCTTTGTTCAATTCCTTTTCTTCTTCTTTTTTTGTGTGAAAGTGAGTTATATTTGTGTTTAAGGTGCATAGTGATTGCTCGATTGGCTTAGAAGAAATATATTATTCACTGGATTGTGGTAGCTCATTTCTTTTTCTTATCATGTTTTTCATATGCCTCAGTTAGTGATCGATAGAGCAAGAGTATTATCATGGAAACTATTGGGAGCTGGATATTTGGATAATAGTGTGAGGCCACGTCCTATAGGGAAAGGATAATCGTATTACCCCCTCATCTCTATAGTATTAGGGCTGTCACAGCTTGGGTAATCTCTCTACCGATTGGGGTGCATTTCAGAGAGGTACTTCTCTAAAGGATGGAGACGTCTATGTGTTTGAGCTCCTTGGAATTGGTAACATTGAATTCAAAGTCTCCATTTTTAGAAGGAATGTCAAGACATGGGCATGATCTCTGGTATGCCTAGAAAAATCTCTGCTTCACAGTGTTTTGTTTAGTTAATCAGATCAAAGAAAGCAAACCTCTCTGCTGCTAGTGACCGAATGGTGATGTGTTTCCTAAACATTACACAGGGGAATTGCATCGTCAAAAATTCTAGGTACATGTGTCTTTGTTTGACAAATTATAAATCCAACTCATACGTAGCTTGGAGAGTTGATCTAACAGTATTTAAGTATATTCCTCCAAGTAAATAGGTCACCAATGTGGTGGTCACCGAAAAGGAAAGAAAGAATGCCCTGCACTAACTCTGTCTTCAAGAAATATGCAATGGTCTCTAGAGATCAATACAAATAGATTCAAGGAAATGTGAATAAAGGATAAATCTTGCGATTCAGCAATAACACAAACGGAAGTTCCAATAAAAGGGCTAGTCTTTCTCCTTTTTGCCTTACAAAATGTATGAACGACATCAATAGAACAACAATGAACCTTATTATAATTATAAATCCGAATAGCCATAAATTTCCAGAACTCATGGTCAGCAGTTATCCCAATGTTCCCGTGTCCCCCAAATAAATCATTAGCAGTCGAACATTCAGCTGCTCCTATTAGTCATACACAAACGAGATCGGAAACATCACTGCTCGGCTTGCCGTTTTTTATGAGATTGTTGAAGCGGTCTTTGACTTCCGAACCATAGATGTGCCCCATCTTGGAGCGTTTCGTCTCCAGGTATCTCTTGTTCTCCTTTGTTATTGGAGTTACCAGAGGAACTCTCCCAGAAATAGTCAGGCCATAACCTCGAAGCCCCACAAACTTTGACGGGTTGTTCGTCATCAGCTTCATTGTCCTGACTCCCAAGTCATGCAACATCTGCAGTATTACTCAATATGTTAAGCACCAATACAAAGGCGTCAAATGCTATGAAAGGTTTGATGATAGAGTGACTCCTTCGACTAATCAAATCTCGTCTTTTTAAGATGAGAATTTGAAGCTCTGCTTTAGTCATCAGCTTCCTCTAGTAACCCTACAAATTATGTTCAATTTCTGAAACAGTCACCGATATTCAACTACCTTTAATTTCAGATTGACGATATTAGTTTATTAATCTTCTCAATTCCATAAAGCATAATGACAATGACCATGAACCAACTACATTCAGAAGCTAAATTATGCAGTACTTCTCACAGTAGTTTCTCACTTAAGTAAGAAGTACCTGAGCACCAATTCCGTACTCTCTAGAGTCAACGGGCAATCCAAGCTCCACATTTGCTTCCACAGTGTCACGCCCATCGTCCTGCAAGTTATAGGCACGTAGTTTGTGCCCCAAACCTATGCCTCTTCCTTCATGCCCTCGGAGGTACGCCACCATGCCCCTACCAGCCGCTTCTATCTTCTGAATCGCGAGTGCAAGCTGGTTGCCACAGTCGCATCTAGCAGATCCAAAAATGTCTCCTGTGAGGCATTACGAGTGCACCCTCACAAGGACATCTTGACCATCTCCAATGTCACCCTGTTTAGATGATAAACTACAAAGTCTGAATCACGAGGAGAAATATGGCTGTTTGAAGGGAGGACACAAAACATAAAATAAGAAAAATTAAGGACACTATTTTTAGTCAAAATCACGGCATTCCTATATCAAACGCACACACATACAGCCCCATTTTCAATCATTTCATAAACTGTTAGTGAAAAATAAATGATTATTCTCCTTATTTCAAGAATATTCTAACAATCATTCCTCTTGATGTCAAACATTCCGGTCCAAACAACGTTGTTAGCCAACATAAATTTCGTTCTCCAAATTACGATTGACACATGATTAGACATTTTTTTAACAAACTTCAATATAAATTTCATGGCGTTCCACCTAAAAGATACCATCAATTTCTTAATACAGCTAGTTTCAGTGAAAATAATTTCTTAATACAGCTAGTTCAATAAAATGCCCAAGTTAGATGCGCGTTAATGTCCTTCGTTTATGGCTGCGACTTGTCGGTTTTGCATGCTCGTATTGATTTCGTTTGCTCATTGTATGCGGATTTCAGCCTGAGTATGAGTCACGAGTATGCCTACATGCTCCTCATCTCACGCTCACCACATGCTCAACGAAATGCTTCGATTAAGCTCACTTGAACTTGTCTTTGTGCTGCGTATCCGAACTGATTGCCATGTGTTTGTGATAATGTCTAAATAGACTTTTGTTCTTGTTTGAGGGAAACGTTTTGAATCAAAACAGTGAGATAGTCGTTTCACCATAAAAAGATCGTAACATTCGTCTTTGGTTCATTCAGCTCGCTTTCATTTTTCCATGATTCGAGTCTCGCCTGTGGACGTGTGGGGGTTCTCTTCTAGCCTGTGAACTTGTGTTCTCATTTGCGTGTTCAATGAATGCAGTTGAACAAAAAATTCATGAATGTTGCCTATATATTAGCTGAAGAAAATTAAATATAAGCGCCATAAAGATGCGGACTCACGGCCAAGGAACTTCCAAAGGCTATAGTTCTTCAATTTGTAGCAGATACCCAATATCTAATTTCCATTTCTTAGTTATAGGAATTACTAATAAGACATTCCATCAATAATATTATTAAATGCCTAGATTAATCCGAACTTAACACAAGAAATAATAGGTGGACTACCTTAAACGCGATTCATACCTGTCTGACTTTCAGTGAATTATCTTTGCTTTCATCCTAATCATCTCTAACATCTAGAAGTGGCGTTTGGTCTCACGGCATGGTGCCGAGGTCTGCCCAGCTGCGGTTGCAACTGAGCAGGCCAAGATAAGCAATTCCCTTCTTTAGCTCAGCTTGCAAAACTAAACCCACTTAGACCCCATCAGTTAATTAATTGTTTGATCATTGGCAGTTCTTCGAAAGAGTTTTTACGCCTAATACCTAAATCGACCCACTTGTTGGTTAAGTCTTTAGTCTGAAAATCAAGGGGGCAACGTCCATACTGAATACTTATTAATGCAAGCATAACATATCAGGGATACCACAAGAACGTCATACTCAAACATTCATAAAATTTTACACGTCACTTTGTTAATTAATTCTATCTATTACAATCTTTGTAATTTGTATCTCTAAGCCTCTGACATTATTCTTGAAATGATTTCCATCCACTACCACATCATCCCACTTTTAATGCGTTCGATTCCCAAGGTGTTCTTAAAGATCTTCCTAAAGCATTCACTTGTTCATCAACCTTTCTTCATCGTACTCTAAACTAAGCTAGTAGTTGTCACCCATCGAAATCTATAGAGGAGATGAACAGCTTCCTAAAGCTAGCTGTTATGCCGGAAACGAATGTCTTCTCCAATTAAATGCTTCATTTGATAAAGCTAGCTCCCACAGAACTAGATTAGATTCATTTGTTACAGCTCATTACTCAGCTTGTGTTCAAGGGATGACTTCGTCACCGCAGAGAAGATGTAGATAACTGGCAAAATTTTATGTCAAGAGAAACCTCATTTCTTCAAAATCATACTAATCTCAGACATTTCAAACTGGAAGGCACAGACTTGCCTTTTCTTTCAAGTCAATTAATGTTAAAATATATCAGGCACTGCTAGTTTACTGTTTATGATGATTTTATATGTTATGAAACTAGGGTATTCTAAAGAGGTCTGTGAGAAAGTATGGCAAGAATCTTCCCAAAACATTGACAGCCAGTTCCAGTAAAATTATACTCAAACAAAATCATGTACTGGAAGTATATAAGATGAAGTACAAATTGAAGTTGTGTCGAACTGCCACAAACTTGATTCTCAAAGTTTACAACTAATCCATTCGAAACTCTGTTTAATCCTTTCAATAGTCTTAGCAATTCACTCATAATCTATCTCACCTTGACCATTGCATATGTGCATTCCAACTAATACGATCTATAGTAGTAGGCTGTGAATGGCCCCCACGCTATTGGTAATCTTGCAGCAGCAGCACATTCAATAAATTAATCTCTTTTCCGGCAGTACCTGTAAATTTATGCATTTAATGAGTCGTGAAATCATTTCTCGATCACACACTATAGGAAGCTTCTCAACATATAAGTCAGGATACATCAGACAACTTTAAGCACTCTTTTGTCAATCAAGATGTTCTATCCTTATTTCCTGGTGATAATGCTGAGAATCACCTCAAACTCCGCCCCAATTAATGGTCAACTAACATTCAAATATAGGTTCTGAAATAAGGTAAATACAAGAAAATGTACACAGAGATGACGGCAGTCATGAGCTCATGGACATGACTCAAACAAGAATCCTGGCCAGTCATAACCAATTTCTAAAGTTAAACATCGGGTAATCTATGAACTGTAAACACTAATCTAACAACAACATGCACATAAAAAAATTGTGAGAAACAACTCTTCAGATCCCAAAACTGTTGATTTGCATGGTGTTGACAAGCAGAATAACAACCACAAGCTTAAAGCATAAAGTAAACTTAAGACATGAATAGACCAAAAAAGCTTATGCTTCTCTCTTTCTTTGCTATGTAAAACAACAAAGGTCCCCATGAGAGACTCTTTTTCCCACCCCACCTGGGAATCCAAAGTTTTGGCTCCTAGTTTATCCACTCCAGAAAGGGGAGATGCAGCTGAGACAACATCTTGGCCAAAAAAGCCTCTACTTCAGAAGTGAAGGTTGAAGCTGACATTTGGATTCGATTGGGAACTACGTCTCCTAAGATATATTTGCATTGGATTGCTGGGAAGAGATATTTACCTGATTAGATCAGCAATAGATACAATTTTCAAGCTCTCCCGCTGCGCAACTCGCAGAGCTTAGTTAATCTTGCCATGGAGCCATCATCATCCACAACCTCGCAAAGGATTGCCACAGGTTCCATTCCAGCTAACACAACAAGGTCGACAGAAGCCTACGTATGCCCAGCTCATTCCAGGACACACCACCTTCCCAATTATAGGATATTTATCAGAATTGGAGGAAACAATATTGTCCTGGCGTGTTGAAATCTTCAGGCTTTGGAATCTCTAGACGCAAGAGCCAAAGCTGTCGTTGCCCTGTCAAGCACCGATACTCCTGTAGTCGTCCCATACTCTGCATCCTATAACAATGTCTCTTAATTACCATCCATTACAAGGTAAGAGAAGAGATGATTAAAGAAAATAACTAAGCTGATCGAAGGCTATTAGGAAATCAAGAATTGGAGGAAACAATATTGTCCTACTGAACTATGAAAGAAAGCGCACGTTATCTATCATTGCTCTCGAAAATTGATTATCTACCGACTGTGGACAAGTAACAATCCGAAGTGTCTCACTCTCCAAAGGGCCATTCCTTAAGTACATGAACGTCTAAGAAACCAAAGCAGAATAACAATAAATACAAGCGATAAAAAACAAAAACTCAAGGATTGAAAAATAGATCTAGGGGGACAAAAGCACAGTGAATGGAGTCCGAAGCTTGTCTTCTTTCTCCACCTTCAGAGGAAGTTGCAAGCGCTCCAAATCTTCCTTCTCTCATGCTCGCACAACCAATCCCAAAGTGCCATGCTTCACGACGAAACACCAATTCGCGAAGAAGGGTCGGCCTGAAGCAGCAGAATTGGAGGATTACGAGTTTCGGCGACCTCGGCATGAAACAAGGCCGCTCGGATCTTCGCCATGAAGGTCGAACGCCGATTGGAGTTTGGATTTGGGGCTTTTTGGGCCGTCGACAAAAGCCCTAAATTCGGAACGATCGGGCTCACTGGCATTGTCAATTTGTGGGGAATCTTTCGGCAGAAATTGCGAGTGTTGGATCGACGTCGCTTTTGGAGAGCCTTTCTCCGATGGACATTAGAATCTGAGGAGAGAATACAAGAGCATTTTCGGCTCAGCTCCTGAGCACTTTCATCTTTGGACCAAATAAGAAGTCTTTCTCTTCTCCCTCGACAACGAGAGTCTCCACTTTAGAATTTTTTTTTCAAAGATTAACGATTAAAAGAAAATTTCTACTGGGCCCCAAAAAATTAACAAAAAAATACAAAAGGAGCTGGCACAAAATGATCTGGGCCGTACTGGGCCCGACTGAACCGTCCTCCCGCCGTCTCCACTTTGCTGCACTCATCTATACACTTGCCTGGAGAGTGGAGACGCTGCTTTGAGAAGACGTGTGGCATGAAAAAAAAGAAAAGAAAAGGCATAATATAATATACAACAACTCATGTGCTCTCCTACTACGTATTCCTCTACTATTTTAGCTATTATATAGTTTTTGAACATTTAAAAAATAGTTTTGTGATAGTTAATAAATTAAGTTATTATAATAGACAAATCAATCATATTTAGATATACACATACTTAAACGATACATGGAGTAAATGTTAACTAAATATAAATTTGGATAGATTGCACATGCAAATCTAACTAATTGACAAAATACTAAAAAAAGTCTAGGAGAATCAACTAAGTAAATTGGACTATATATCTTTTAAACACATGACATGTAAATACACACACACACACACACACATATATATGCAAAGTTATCATCCATGATTTTTATGTCCATATAAGGAATGCTTCCATATAGAATAGAGACAAATGCACTCAAAACTTTGAAAATTTTTAATGAAAGTGCGATCAAATTCTAAATTTTATCTAGCAGGCACAACCAAGTAACTTAGTTTTTTAAATTATGATTAATAGTATAACCTAATAATGCCGCCACTTTTAACTACTTTCGGGAAATATACCGTCAAATGAGCGCCATATTAGCAAAATATGGTGGCACACTGCTCATCACCACCGACAAGGATCAATCATGCGATGCTTTGGTCCTACGTCCTCGTGCTGATTAGTGTGCCACTATCCCATGGGAGCTAGAGGAAAGACCACAACATGAGAGCTTTAAGATCTTACATTTAAAAAAAAAAAAAAAGAAGTTAGGTGCACCATCAATTTCAGCTGTCATAAAAAAAAAAAATTTGAAAAGACTACATTGGACTTTGTCGCTTAAATTAGAGGAGATAATGTGAAGTACTTGATAATATTTTTAACGGGAAAATTATCCAAAAAGTCATAAACTTATTGCATTTTTATTAATTCAGTCTTAAATCTTTTAACTTTGTCAATTCAGTTCTAAATATTTTCACTTCTTGCCAATTGAATTCATTCGGCCAATTTTGGTCGGAAAGGCTGACGTGGATGCCGGCGGTGCCACGTAGGACCGCTGGTGCTAACGTGGACAATTTTGGCCGGAAAATGATGGATTTATGTTAACATTTTCATTTTCTTCGGAAATGATACATAGTGCAAAATACACTTGCTCTTTAACATAAAAAAATTATGCTCACTTAACTCTAGGATTGGCGCAATTAACTGGGGTATTGGGGATTTCTAGCTTAGGAATTAGAGGTTGTCAGTTTGAATTTTACAAATATATTCAAATAGCTCTAGGTTAGAGTAGCCTATATAGGTCGAAGGCCTGAGTTTGACTAGTTTACAGGACTTACGGGATGTTTTATAAGATTCTAGCCTGACAAATCTACACGTTCATGCCCCTATATTACAAAAACTAATGTACTTACTTTCGGAGAATGATAATTTCACATAAAAATTTGTTCATATGCACTTATTCCTCATAAAACTAGGTAGTTATAACGCAAAAGATCCTTGTCAACTTCAATTAGAAAGAGAACATTCCTCATAACTTCAATTCGTGATCACATTTTCTTTGTTAGAAATTAGTCATAACAAATATACGGATTTGGGAGTAATTTGACATTCTGATCTATCAATCATGGCTGAGTTTGAGAAAAAGGAGTGAGGTAGTTGTGCAGGCGCCCGGCATTCCAGTAGAGCAAGCCGGCGAAGAAGACATCAAGCCCTGGGACTATAAATAGCAGAGGAGATAGCGGAGGAGGAGAAAGTTGTGCATGAGATGGAAGCGTTGGTACTTACATCTAATGCCTTTTGTTTGGTTTAAGTAGAACAAAGTGTTAATGCACTAATTAGAGGAGCTGCATGCGTGCCGTCTTTATGTATGGTAATGCCCTAATAGAATATTCCGATAAATACTAGTTGGATCAAATTTCAAGTTCATCCACATTCTCTTATACAAGTAACGAAGAGAAGCATAACGGGTTTTAACGTTAGGCCAAAGATATAACTTATGAAAAACAAGAAAAAAAGGGTTCGGAAGTTAATTTGACCTCATCATTTTATCAAACTATATTATGCTACGTTGGATTAAGATATGATTTTTTGGGATAATTTGCGCGTAGTAGTTATACGGATGGCAGCAAGCTGTAGATTAATTATCAAGCCAGCAATCCATGCGGCATAGTGGCACTCCAATTAAGATGTCTTTTATTGTCTATGTATTTTCTTAGTCATTTTTTTTTTCCATACATCTATATTCATTTTGATAACGTTGTTCAGGATGATTGTCATGAATTAGGAATATGCAAGAGCGATTTATATACGACATTTGATCATCATTTTTGTTGACCTCTATAGTTTACTCGTTCTTTTTGTTTATGTTTTTTAAGTATCATTTTCTGCATTTTGCTTTTGTTAAAAAAAGTCGAAAATGGAAATAGTTAGATTTGATAAATTATGAAAAACAAATAACTCCACTTGTCAATAAATGTATAGCTTTGAAGGCTTTGAAAATCAATTTGTGGTAAATGCACTATTAGGATAATAGATGTTACAAGTGAAAAAATCCAAACAGACCCAAACATTTGTGATAACTAGAATCAGAATTAAAGGACCATTTGCGGTGGAACGGGATAAAAGGATGGATTAGGACTAGTACATAAAAAACTCCAAACGAGTGTACATTTGACAAATTTCCTCAAATCTGATATGTTTGTGACAAATTTACTCTTTATTAGTTTTCGTTAAACCATCAAATCGTTGAGTTAGATGACACGTGATAGTTGATTAATTCACCAATTTGAGATTTTGATAGTTGTACCAGTTTTTTGATTTTTGGTGGTATTAATTCAATTTAACAAAATGTATATTTATTATAAATGTACTAGTTTGAGATTTTTGACAGTTAAAAAAAATTAGTTTTTGGTAGATTTGTCACAAGTATACTGATTTAGAATTTTTTTTTAATGTTCATTTGGTATAAATTTATTACAGGTATATTAGTTTGGAATTTTTTGTGGTAAAAAATTAATTGGGGGTAAATTTGTTATAGGTGTATCAATTTGTGGTTTTTTGTGGTCAAAAAATTAGTTTGAGATAAATTTGTCATAAGTGTACAAGTTTGGAGTTTTTCGTAGTATTAACCCTACATAAAAAGTCAAAATCATTTTCAACTTATGATCAATATTTTTTTATTATAAGGATTTAATTCAGCTCAAGTCTAATATGGCAATAATAGAACATTATACCATTTTTATGGGTCATCCATTTCTATGACACAATTATTAATAAGCATGCTATTAATTTTATCTTGGCTAGCGACGACGTGGAGCAGTCTGCTACCATTCAACTTCCTAAGTCTATCTCCATCCATACCCATCTCCTCATTCTACCTCAACATTTCGGTCATTCTTAAGATTCGAAATCGTTAGATTGCTGGTACTAAATCTTAGCCGTTGATCCCTCATCCTTTTTTGGGCGCAACTATTCTTCCTGCTTCTCTTCTTCGGCATCCGTTTCATCATTGCTCTCTGTCTCTCTTTTACTCGCTCTTCGTCAGGCTCACCACAAAAAGAAAAGTAGTCCTCACGTATAAAGACTCAACACTATTTCTCTTTATCAGCCTCGATAGAAAAAGAAGAAGACATTGTAGTAGACCCTTTATTCTAATAAAATCTTAGAGTTAGGAGGCTTCGTGTTCTCACAAAAGGACCATTGTAATGTCCCACCAATAACATACAGTGCTGATGAAGAGTGTTAAGAAAGGACTTCAAGTCACCGCTAATAAAACGGCATCTGACACCAAGGGCCATGTGGTATCAGTGTGTCCATATGCACTTTCCATTGCGAAACTTTGAGTCTGAAAAAATGATGCCAGAAAAGGAGCAATTTCCCACATGATGAGTGTGACATCCTGATTTTCGAGTCTGATTTCGATGAGATGAGTTGGGCTTTTCATTGACGTGTCTATAACATTTTTCTCTAAGTTGGCCACTCACGAGTTAACTAGCCTATCGGGTGAAGCCGTTAAGGAATCTAAACGCAATAGACATGAGAATTCGACCAGGAATCGACTGCTCGATCGTGCTAATCTGCAAGGGTCATTACGGCACCGACAAAATCGATCAAAGACCGGAGATAGGTCGATTCGATAGATTTTCATGACAAAATCAAGCAAAATTTCTGTCGAACGACATTAGACCGATTATTCTGTCATTTTCGTACAATATGTCCATATTTGAAATATCAAAATTTTCACGACAACCGAAAGCAGCCAATGTGTCGAAAATGTACGTTGTGGCTCGAAAATAATTGACCATGGGTCAATTGCATTCAAAATTTCTAAAAGCTACCTAGTAGATTGAGATGCACTAAAATCACGTTAGAGTGAAATTAACCGCAAAATTAAACTCGATTTTAGAAATTAAAAGTTCTGCTGTGTCACGATTCATTTTAGGAATGTCGGCTTATCTTCCGAAAATTTTTCAGAGATTCAGGGATTTTTACAGAAAATCGAATCGGAAAATGAACGGGAATTCGGTCTAGCTCATGTGAAGGGAATTTCGACTTCTAGGCCGAGCTATTGGACGTTGGGAACTTATAGAAATTTTGTGGACTTTTTCTTCAACGGAATGGGACTTCGAATTGGAGGAATCGGAGAAGAAATTGAAGCCGAAGTTGAGTGCCAAAAATGTGAAATTCGGAGCTTTGGCTTGAGGGCTGATTTTTGGTTGGTTAATTTATAGATTATATTTGCTAGAAAGAAATAGGGGGACAAGGTTTTAATGCCTAGATATTTATCTTTGACCAATTCCTTTTGTTCTAATCTCCTTGACCGATCCATCCAGCTGCTCTCCACGGACGCCTCTTCCTTTTTCATTTCATTCGGTGCTGCTTCGTCCACGTCGTTCCTCTTTCCTCCTTCTTCACGGTGCTGCTTCGCTTTCATTTATCTCTCAAGGTGCTGCTTCGCTTTCATTTATCTCTCTCAGCTGCTGCCTTTCTTTTCTTCTATTTTGTTTCTGCCGAAGACCGCTGCTCTCCCTTTGAATCGACGCCACCGAAGCCGCTCATCCCCTCCCCCATTCACGGACGCCCACCTCCACTCCCCGACTTTCCTCTGCAGGCCACACATATAGGGGGTGTTTGGTTCAGCTTTCCCAAGGGGCTTTCAGCCCCGAAAGCCCCTTGGGAAAAAAAGTTAGTGTTTGGTTCAGCATTTGGAGCCCCCATTCCCCAAATGCTGACCTTTAGAATGCTGAAAGCCCAATGCAGGTGGGGACCTGCTTTGGGCATTTCAGCATTCTCGGCATGCCGGCCCTTTGGTTTAATGAATTTTCGCCGAATGCCTATTTTACCCTCAATATTTCATTAAAATTCCGATTTTACCCTATATTAAACAAAACCCTAACTTTTTTCACGTTTCCTCTCTTTTGCAGCGTTCTCCGTCGACTCTCTTCTCCTCATCTCTCTCTCCCTGCAACTTTGACTACTCCATCACGATTTGATTCCGAGCACCACTCCATCAAGGCCAAAGTTCGTCGCGACGAGGAGCGAGATCTGATCTTCTACCCTCTTGACGAGCGAGCGAAACCAAGATCCGAGCAATTCGAGCAAAGACTCTTCCTCTGCCTCCCTCTCTCTCTCTCTCTCTCTCTAGAACCGCATCCCTCGCTTTCTCTCTCTTCCTTCCTTGGTGGGTTCCTCGCTTTTCTTCTTGCTGGCTGAGCCGCCGGTTGTCCAGGTATGGATCTTTCTTTCTGTGCTTGCTTGTTTGGTTCATGTGTCGAAATCAAGATCGCTTGTGGTTTCGGTTTATCGCGTGAAGATCTGATTTTGAACGCTCCGGCGTTGGTTTTGGTACTTTTTGAGGTTGCCCATGATCGATCGCCTCCTTGTTTTTTGGTGGAATCGGGTGTTGCAACTGCGCGTATGTCGAGGCGGTGGTTGTTTAATCTTTTCGCTTGATGAATTCACTTCGTTCGGCGGGGAACGTTCGGGTTCTTTTCGAAAGGGTGATATGTATAGGGTCACCGGCGGTCCGTGGGTGCGACCGCTTCGAGTATTCCCGATCTCGGTGGTGGCGAGTGAGAGGATTTGCTGGGTAGGTCGGCTCTTCGTGTTTCACGGAGCTGCTCCGGTGTTGTGAGCTAGTGGATGGAGTGTTGTAGAGATTACTACCGATGCACCGTTTTGTATGCTTTGAGATGTGACAAGTACGAGATTTTGTAAGGGTCAGTCGTGGAGGAGTGTAGGGAATTGAAGAAACTAATGCCCGTTCTGTTTCTTCGCTATGAATTTTAACTATGGTGGATTAAAGTTGAACTAGAAAATTTATTGTGAAGTTTGGTTTAAAAACAAGTTATGTAGTTGATGGCATTTGACAACTTGATTATGCTAGTATGATGAACGCCATTATTTTCCATGGGAACTGATACTCCCTAGTATTTTCTGCTGATAGCATAGAGAGAAGAAGCTTATTTACAATTGCGTAGGAAATGCGACTTTTAGCCAGCACAACTTTATGCCCATTTCCTTTGAAGATTCCTTTATCTATTGTGCATATGAAGTTACGATATTTTTTCGTTTGTTGTTTTATTCTTAAAATGGTGAATTTAATTTTGGGTGTGATTAATTGTGTGATTTACTGGCGGTATGTGGACGTGACCGCTTCGAGTAGTCCCTCATCTTTGGATTGTCTCTCACCCATTACTGTGATCGTAGGTCCTCCTCTCGCGAATCGACGGTGGCGACGGCTTTGCTTCCTGTTCTTGCGATGGCGACGGCTCTACTTCCTGCTCCTGCAACTGACCTTCTAACCCAACTGAAGGAACTCAAGGCCGAGCTCGCCCTCCTCCGCGTCGCCAAGGTCACCGGTGGCACCCCGAACAAGCTCTCCAAGATGTATGTCCCTGTTCTTACTTCTTTTTTAGGCGAGTGACTCTAGGGTGTGCTGGGGGTGGGAATCGACGACCACGGTTTTTGGTTTTTTGCCTCGATTATTGATTGGGGGTTGCTTTTTTTAATTGTTGTTGTTGGAATTCTAGAGATTGGTTCAGCACCAGCCCACCCAGTACCCGACGTTGGAAGAGCTGAGCATCGGGAAAATCAACTTCAAAGCTTTTGATTTGGGAGGCCATCAGATTGCTCGCAGAGTGTGGAAAGACTAAAAGACTAAAGGTATGCCCCGAATGTGAGTTTGAGAGTTCATTTTGTACCTTTGGATGTTGCGCGCCAAGGGTACTTCAATTGATTGTGAAGTGTCTGCATTGTAGCCCTCACATATAAGCTGTAATTGCTACCTTGGGCTTGGATTTTTATGCTCGTAAATGTTTTTTTCTTTCTTCCTTGATGATGACACATTATTAGAGTTGCTTGTTGCCAATGCTCGATGATTGTCCTGTTCTTGCTCTGTTTAGATTTCTGCTGCTGTAATCTCGTCGTGAGTTTCGGTTTTTCTTTTTTTAATTTGTGCGGAGGGGGGGGGGGGAGGGGGCGCTCTGTTAAATTTTTCTGGTTGTGCTGCACTACGAGTGTGCTGTTTTTGGCGTTACACATCCTTAAGCCTTAGCATTGTCTTGCAAAAAAAAAAAAATCTCTTGACTCTGCTACTTTTTACCAATTTCATTTCATGAATTATGTGTTACTTTAAGTGGATGTGCCAAAAAAGAGAAATTAATATGAGTTTGAGCCTCAGCTGAAACTGTGTGGGCTTTGTTTGGGTTGCAATGTGTTTGTGCACATATACCATTCTTGGGTTTTCGAATCTAGCTTCAAAGTTAGCTCATCCACATTGAGGTTCTCTTTTGATCATATTTGATTATTTCTTTAAGTCAATGAGAAATACGTTTTTTCTTAAACTTAGGGTTAAATTTTGGGTGTTGGTTTACTGTCTCGGATGCTTTGGTTATGGATACAAAATCATGATTTTTTTTTTTTGTTTCTTTCACTAGCCAACTAAGCAATATTATATAGAAAAGAGAGGAGTGTACAAGATAATCACAAGAACTGTCCAAAAATTACAAAACCAAAAGTGAGAGTATCAGTGGCTTTAACTAGAAGAACAAAAGGAGGATTGGGCATTTTTTATATTTAAAGGAAGGTTCCTTCTAGCTAGTTCATGGGCTGTCATGTTTGCTGAGCTTGGATTTGGCTATCAAAACATAGATGGAGATTACACTATTAAATCTGAAATTGTAATAGCTACCTCTCACTTAAGGGGATTCTCGGGATACTTCTGCTTTAATTACGTGATAATAGCTCCAACTTCCATCCTTCCTCCTCTTCTCATATCACATTTGTTTGTTTGTGTATATATACATATCACATTTGTTTGTTTGTGTCTCTTAAATTTATTATTTGTTCATGTCATTTACTAGTAGATGAGTTCATCAAAGGCATTTTGGAGCTCGGAAGATGTAGAAATCTTTTGTAACTTGTGCATCGAACAAATTGAAAAAGGTAATCGTCCTGCAAACAACAAAAGAGATGGATGGACAGTCATAATTAATAAGTTTGAGGAGCTAACGGGCAAAAAGTACGATAAACAAAAAATGAAGAGTAAGTGGGATAACCTCAAGGAAGAATGGAAAAGATGGAGGTCATTGCTTTACAATGAAACTGGACTAGGATGGGATTCAAGGAAGAAAACCATTGATGCGAGTGACGAATGGTGGGAGAGTAAAATTCAGGTTTTCCTCACTTCTTTTTTTACTTTCATGTTAAGCTCGCCTTTAATTATACAACTTATACAAATGTTTCATTATAACAGGCTAATCCAAAGTTTAAGGCTTTTAGGATGAAAGGCATACATCCTGATCTTGAAGTAAAGTTAGATATGATGTTCAGAGATACAGTTGCTACAGGAGGAATTACATGGAATCCTACACAAGGTTTACGTGTTGATAATGATGTGGAGACCACACAACCTGGTATCGATGATGTTGTAGGGTCTACTGATGAAAACTTTGAGGATCATGTGGATGAAACCTTTGTTGAACCAATTGGAACTCAAACTCGTAAGAGAGCCACACAGACTTCAAAGATGCAAGCTCGAGGAAAGAAAGATAAGAAATTGAGCACAAGAGAGGAGCTTGGAACACAAATTAACAGGCTGCTTACAGTTGTTGAGAGTAGGAGCACTACCAGTGCTGCATCCAAAGCAACCAGTTTAGTCGGTCCTTATGAAGACCTCATAGAGATATTGGATTCCATACCTGAGATTGTGGAAGACGAAGACTTGTACTTTTTTTTAATTTCTCATTTAAAGGAAAAGATAGACAATAGACAAGTTTTCATGAGCTTAAAGGATGATGCAAAGAAAGTAAAGTATCTCAAATATGAGATGAGAAAAGAATCAAGTCTTCGTAGATAGGAGGATGTTAGCATCTTATTGTTTTCATGTTTGAAACTTAGTCATTCCACTTGTTTCTATTTATGAATCTTTATTTGTAGCCTTTGTGAACCTAATTTTAATTAATGTTTGATGTTAGAATTGCTTTCATTTGGTGTTTTCTTAATGTGATAGTTTGCATATATGTGATGGTTAATACATTGTTTCTTTTTATATTTTGTTACTTGAAACAGTTATGGATGATTCACATACAAGGGAAAATCATGAGCAAGAGGAAAATGAATTAAGTGATCTTATCTCAGTCACTGAAGCTGCAATTCTTTATCAAGCGACCAACCTTTGCAAACAACCTTGCATGACCTCAACATATACAGGTTATGTATGGTTAAAAGAGTTGATGGGCGAAGATGCTAATCCGATAAGGTGTTACAATATGTTTAGAATGCATAAGATTGTATTTAACAATTTCACGCATGATTTAGTAACACGTTATGGCCTTCGAGAATCTAGGAATACTGATGTTAGAGAAATGGTTGGTATGTTTTTTCATATTCTAGGACATGGTATAAGTAATAGATTAGCACAAAAGTGTTTTCAACGTTCCGAAAAAATCATAAGTAGACACTTCAGCTTAGTCTTAAATAAAGTATGTGATATGGAAAAATATTTGATCTAACCAACTGATCCATAATATAGAAAAGTTCCAGAGAAGATCAAGAAAGATCAACGATTTTATCCATATTTTAAGAATTGCATTGGAGTTATTGACGGTACACATATTCCAACGGTTGTACCTACGTATGATCATCGTTTTATTAGTTGAGAAGAAACAACTCAAAACGTGTTAGCCATATGTAATTTTAATATGAAATTTATCTATGTTTGGGCCGGTTGGGAGGGACAAGCTCATGATACCCGTATATTTTATGAAGCTATTGGAAGACGTGATGCACATTTTCCCCATCCTCCTCCAGGTATGTTAGTCAATGGTTTAGATACATTTATATATTTAATTGGCATATGTTGATTAAATTTACAATATATTTATGTAGGTAAATATTACTTAGTAGATTCTGGATATCCAAATCCTACTGGTTATTTGGGGCCATATAAAGAAGTTAGATATCATTTGCCAGAGTTTCGAGAAGGTCCTTCACCTACAGGATATCGAGAAGTGTTCAACCGTGCCCATTCCTCGCTACACTCAACAATTGAACGAGCCTTTGGTGTATTAAAACAGAAGTGGAGGATTTTAACTCATATGCCATGTTATCCATATGAAAAACAAGTGCAAATTGTGGTAGCGGCAATGACTTTGCACAATTATATACAGAGAAATAACATGACTGACATGGATTTTGAACAAGCAGAATTGGATCCCGATTATGGATATTCAGTTGACCATGATGATGCAAATGAAGGGGTGGGTGCTTCAAATTCGTATGCATCTCCGAACATGGCACGTTTACGTGATGAAATAGCCATAAGTTTACAAAGCCGTTGATGTTTGTAATACTTATTATGACGTATTTCTTGTTTCTTTTTTTGGACATATATGACAATGTTTAATATCATGAAATGACTATTTCTAGTCAAATTTGTATGAGAGGAACTTGATTTTATTTTTCTTAATAAAGACCTCCCTTTTTATATGCGGTGTTTACTAAAAAAAAAATAGCATCCACAATCCGTCGCTTTATCATCCGCCGAATAAGTTCACCTTTTTTTTTTTTTTTGCTATATCATTTTTATCTTTTGACAATCAATAGCCCAAATTTTTATTAATATACCAGGATGATAATTAATTAACGAATATGATTAATATTATAATAATTAGAAAAAAAACTATTCAAAGTTGAAAACAAACCTAAAAGAAACATTGGCCAAAAGTTGAGTTTTGCATCTAATCTATAATCAAATTCTTTTATTATAATTTTTAAATAAATTTACTAATATGTATCTTTTATGTTATTCTCAATATGAAAATATAAAATGTTATATAATCATTGTTTCTTTTTTGTAATTTCAAAAATGCTAAAATTTAAAAATTTAATTTAATCACACCAAATGGCTTTTCAAATATATGTTTACCAAACAGTCTTACATTTCCTTAAAGCACTTTTCAGTTATAGTTTACCAAACAGCCTAAAGATTTTGGAAAGCCCCTTTATCTCAAAGGTATTTGCATTCGCCAAGGGCATTTCTAAAGCTGAACCAAACAGCCTCATACACGGTCAACTAAAGAATTCTTCTTGCCGTGAAGCCCTCCCCCATCTTTGCCGTAAAGCTGTCGGGAAAAATGAGACGAACTTTTTATCGTGCGAAAAGGGTAGCTGCACATCTAACGATCTCATAATGGTTGTCGATTATCGGGCAAAAAGAGGCAGCAACTTCTCCATTTTTCCATTCTCACCTACAGTATCTCTCTGTGTGGAAAGGGAGTCTCGGTTTGATAGTGTTTATCATTGTGTTTTTTGGGTGTAAATTTTCTTTTTGAGAAATTAAACTTGTTGACACAAAATTATGTACTAACTTCACGTTGAAATCTATATGACTAAATAATATCAGTCTTTGCGAAGAAGACTCTGAATTTGATTATATTATCATTGTCTTTGTTTGGGTGTACTTTTTCTTTTTGAGAAATCGTACTTTTTTATACGAAAGATATATATGCACTAACTTTACGTACAAAAATTAATTGGCGAATCTATATTTATAATCATGTAACAGTTTCCTCCCTAAGGGCTGCATCTAACATTGACACATAGCATTCTAGATTAGTAGAGAGGTCTTCTCCTAATTCCAAGAATCGGATTTGCTACATTCTCCAACAAAAAACGTGGTGACCACCTAAGCTAATATTATGCACTACTCACTGGATAGATTATTCATATATAATAATATTTTATACGCATTAGTTTCTTGTTAACTAGATAAATGTTATACTCAACGTAATTACGAGGAATATGTGCCTCATGACTTTAATTGTTTATACTTAGTCAAAATAGTTTCAAACGGTCATACTGCATCTACCGCATTGGTAGTAAATTTCCCTTTCCAACCTAACAATTTTGATGGGCATGTTTGCCTCTGGGACTAATAAACGCATATAATTTTAGCCAGCTAACATTCTATATCCTGAGGTCATATCATGAATATCTATCATATGATACTATTACTTTAACATTATGCTTATTTAGCCTCTCTATCATTGAATTAGTGAATGTCAATAGTACGATAATTTTATGTAGACATTATCATATTTCTTAAGAAATGAAACAGAATGCAAAATACACTTGCTCGTTATAATAAAATGTTATGCTTGCAAGATTTGTTCAATTGGTTAAGGCATTGCGAGATTTTCTGTTCGGAACTGGAAAATCGCCCGTTTCAATCTCACAAGTTGCGTGCAAGTTGTTTTAGGTTAGAGCTACCTACACAGGTCAAGGCCTGAGCTTAATCGGTTTGGGATAGATAATTCATAAAAAGTCAAGACATGTTTTCACCTATTGGTCCACATTAATTAGATATCTGTCTATTCGCAGTGGAGGAAAGGAACAATCTTTGCAAGTCCACATTGGTGGCTTGATAGGGGCGACCGACGGCGGAATTTCTTTTATTTCAAATCGTTAAATCTCCGGTACTGAATCTCAGCCGATGATCCCTCATCCTTTTCAGTACTCAAATATCTTCGCCTTCTTCATCTCTCATCCTTCTTACTCTGTTTCGCTCTTTCTCCTCCGCATAACCATTCTTCTTCACTCATCTGCTGCCTTTTTTTTGTCATTCTCTCTCTCCTCTCTCTGTTTTCTCGCTCTTTCTTTCCCGGAAAAAATATCAAAGGAAGATGTCGATCGATACCGTTATTTCTATTGTGTGGGATGTCTTGAAGTCCGTAGTTGCTCCCACCAAGCGTCAATTCGGATACGTGATCTACTCCAAGAGGCACGCCCAAGATCTTCAGGAGGAAGTCGAGGAGCTTGCGAATGAGGTTGATAGGGTCCACAATGTCGCTGAAGAGGCCAGAAACAATCTTCGGAATGTCTACGGTCGCGTCACGGAGTGGCATGCAAGTGCTGAGAAGGCCTTGAAGGAGGCGCGAGACCTGTTGCGCGACTTCCAAGAGGCGAGCAAGACTTGCTGCTATGGGACTCTTCCTGACCCCAAGTGTCGCTATCAATTCAGTAGGAAGGCCAAGGACAAGATCGAGGTCATTCAGCGACTCACTCAAAAATGCAGGGAATTCAAGGAACTGAACGACATCTCCTCCAGCAATCCTGCTCCAGGGAACGTTGCTGCTCTGACTCCGTCCAAGAGAGAGAGCAAAGATGTCGTCCAGTTGGACACTGTGACGGCCTCTGCTTCTTTCGCCTCCACATCGAATAAGGTTAGGGACAATGATGTCTTCGAATCCAGAGCTTCTATCATTCGGGACATCATGGCCACTCTTGCTGATAACAACCATAGCGTGGTCGGGATTTATGGGATGGGCGGGGTCGGCAAGTCCACCCTATTGGGGGAAGTGGAAAGGAGAATAAGGAAAGAGAAGTCATTTGATTGGGTTGCTAAGGCCGATGTGTCGGAAAATGAAGACATCAAGAGGATTCAAGGAGAGATTGCGGACGGCTTGGGCCTTACTGAGATAAAGAACAAAGAGACTATCAGCGGGCGAGCGGGGCTTTTGCACAAGAGGTTGGAAAATGACGAGCACAAGATGTTGGAAAATGAAGAGAAGGCAAAAAAGAAGGTCCTCATAATACTGGACAACCTATGGAAGGGGCTGGACTTGAAATCAGTGGGCATTCCTTGCGGACATGACAACAAAGTCATAGGATGCAAGTTGTTGCTGACGTCAAGATTTCAACATATTTTGCGAAGGGAAATGGGCTGCGACAGGGACTTCTGCCTTGAAGAGCTGAAGGATGAAGAGGCAAAAAGATTGTTTGAGAGGACGGTGGGAAACAAAGTCCATGATGACCCGTTCAAATCCTTGGTGGATGAAGCAGTCCACAGATGTGCAGGTTTTCCTTTCCTCATAATTGCAATGGCGAATATTTTTAAGGACGCCGATTTTCCTGAATGGAAGGATGTTTTGAGACAAATCGAGAAGCCTACAAACAGAGGAATTAGTAAGAGGATAAATGAGATGCTGCAGTTGAGTTATGATCGTTTCAAAGGGGAGGATGGCAAGGAGGTGAAGTTGCTATTACGACTTTGTGTTGTTTATGGTGTCCCTAAACCCTCTCTTGAAAACTTGGTGAGGTATAGTGTGGGTTCAAGGTTATTTCGAGAAGATACTAGCATGGAAGAAGTTAGAGATAGGATGAGCTCACTTGTCCAAACCCTGAAAGCCTCCTCTCTTTTGTTAAAAGACGATGAAGATGTTGATGGTTTCAAGATACATGACTTGGTTCGTGGATTTGTTGCCTCGGTCGCTTCGAGAGATGACCCTCTTGTTGTGTTGAAAGATAATGATAAGTCGGTGATAGAACTGCCAAAGGACAAGCTCAAAAGTTGTACGGCAATATGCTTTGCCTATGTTAACATGAAGGAGCTTCCCAAAGAGTTAGATTGCCCTGAGATGCGGATCTTTTTATTGTTCACAAACAATGAATCTCTCAAGGTCCCAAATTCATATTTCAACTCTATGAAAAAACTCATGGTCTTACATCTTTCTCAGGTATGTCTCACTCATTCACCTTCGCCGTTTCAGTTCTTGGAGAATTTACACACTTTGTGTCTCAATAGTTGTTCGTTAGACGATGTAGCCATGATTGGCAAGCTAAAAGGCCTACATATTCTCAGCTTTGTGAACTCTAAAATTCGACGATTGCCAAAAGAAATTGGACAATTGGTAGAGCTAAGGTTGTTAGACTTAAACCATTGCTCACGACTTGAGATAATTGAACCGGGTGTGCTTGGAAGCTTGATGAAATTGGAGGAGTTGTATATGGAGAATAGCTTTGATCGATGGAATGCTATGGAGCAAACTCCGCCAACTAATGCTAAGCTTATTGAGTTGAATAACTTGAAGAATCTCTGCACTTTGCATCTGTCCATTCTCGATCCAAATAAGCTCCTTGAGGATCTAAACGTCGAGAAATTAACCAAGTACAAAATCCAGATAGGTGATGCACGAGAGTGGCCAAATCACAAAGGGCCGAGCACATTACAAGTTAAGTTGGATCCAATAAGCAATATTCTTGAGAAAGGATTCATCCAGACTTTCTTAGGCAAAACAAGTGATCTATTTTTAGATGGATCAAACGGAATTGAGCAAAGTATTTGCAAGTTATCCCAAGAAGGCTTTCCAAAATTAAAGCATTTGCACGTCGAGAATAGTCCCTCCATCCATTATGTCCTCCAATCGCCATCCCATACAGATTTTAAGACATTGGAGTCATTACTTCTCAAGAATCTCATCAACTTAGAGAAGATATGCAACTACTCTATTTCCTCCAAGTCCTTCAGTGCATTAAAAGTGATAAGAGTTGAAAGTTGTGACAAGATGGAAATTTTGTTTCCTAGTTCATTATTGAGAGAACTTCCACAGCTTGAAGAGGTCCGAGCTGTCAAGTGCAACTTAGTGCGGGAGATCGTGGAAGTTGATGATTGTGGCAAAGTTGAGTTTCGTAATTTGCATGTATTGGAGTTGCGTGACTTGCCAAATACCAAAAACTTTTTCACCACTGGGACAGCTCCTTCAAGTACATCAAATGACCAAGTTGGCACTCTAGTTGCATTCTTCAACGAGCAACAGGTAATTTTCTATTAAAGGAATATACTATTTATTAATCTTTTGCTCATTTGCTATTTAGATGTAACTTAGATTTTAATCCTTGTTCTTTTTTTTTTTTTTTTTAATTTTCAGTTCATTTTCTTCCTAAATACCTTATCCAATCATGCCTTCTCTGCAATTAGATAAAGCAATCTTTTGTTTCACTTCATTGTGGAGAAAGTCCAACTAATAGAATGAAATCCATTTAAATTTAGTTTGTGATAGGATCTGAGTAATTTTAGGAAAAACAACACGAAATCCCCTATGAAGATTTAAAGCGGTACACATTCACTTCCAAGATTTGTTTAAAATAGTTGACTAGGGAGGCTTTCTGCATAATGGAATAAAAAAAAAAATTAGCCTTTTCTATGATTGTTTTATATTCTTATGAAATATTTGAAAGCCCACTAGAGGTTTTGCTTTTTCTATGAAGTCAACCGTATTATTAGTAATTTATGTCTTAATCTCCGTTAAGATCATCGCATCTTTTTCCTCATTTTTCTTTATTTATTTTGGAAGTTTTCAACTCGTTTTAGTGCACTCAAAGGCCAAAGGACGATTTAAGAAAGATACACAAGAATTGCAACTTTATCTTAAAAAATCACATGTAACAAGCAATTGAGTCCTAAATATGTTTAGAGAGAAAGTGTCATAGGAGTCTCAACTTTTTAGTCATGAGTCAATTGAGCCCTAAATATATTATTTGGAATAGTCCTCACATTTTGAAAACTAATGAAAATCAAGTTCCAATGTTAGTGTTGTTGACAAATTTCATTAACAGAAATGATTGATAGCATTTTATTTTTCGTGAACTTAAGTATGATTTTGAAGTAAATCAAGGGAATGTACATAGGTTTGGTCCACAATGGAGTGGAAACTTGATCATTATAATTTACCAAAAAATAACTCACAAATTCTATGTGAAGCCGTGAAAAATCATTGTCATTTTCCTGATCTGTTTAATCACAATTGGGCTTAAAATTATTAATGAATTCACGTAATTGAGTTTTTTTTTTTCTTTTGCTCATTTCTAAACTATCTCATGTTTTTTATTCCTTCACTATGGTCAAATTCATGGTCTTAATTAGTGCTTAAAAGGAAATGTTTTTCAAGCGAATACCTGGTTGAAGCATAATTTCAAGGTATGATTTTGTATGGTAGACTATAACATTCACAAGAAAAATAATTAAATGATTTGTATAATAAACCTTTAACACCTAGAAATCTGACTTAGAAAATGTTCTAAAGCATTATGTAATCTAGTATTTATGAATATGAAGTTGATAATTTAGATCATCACAACAACAACTATTGACATTTAATTGAAATTGAGGTTGTTTATGTATAGTTGATTAAATTGGTTATTGTTAGTAAGAAAAGTAACTAAAGTAATGACAAGCAGTGGTCCAATTAAGGAAAACGCATGGCGGTTTTGTACAACAAAAATTGCTTGGAGCCTTCTAGTTGATTAGACACGATTGCTCTACTATAATTACGTAATAAAGATTCCTGCAAATTTAAGTTGCCCTACTATAAAGTATAAAAGGAAGCGTGAGTATGGATGTTTGCGGCCAGCTATGCACCCATTGTCTACGACACGCAGGGCTGGCCGACACGTGTCATCTTGCTTTTCTTTATGTTTGGGCTCTCTCTCTCTCCCCCCAAAAATTGTGCACCACGAGAGGGTCTGCATCTTCTCTCGCACCTTCTCACCACGCGCTGAAGGGCTGAGAGACAGATCTGCTTGCCCCCACCGTCGCCACGCTCACCCGCCACCACCATGACCGGCCACAACTCACCTCCGTCAACGTCGCCACCGACAGCTCACGGATTCTACACTTGTGCTCGGTCATCTCCTTTGCGGACCAAGCGCAAATTCTATCTCTATCTATTTCTCTCACGAACTCAGCATGCGCCTTGGTCGTGCTTTCCTGATGTTGATTCTTCGGTGATGTAAAGAGAGTGAACAAGAATTTGGTAAAATGACAAAGGAAAAAAAAAAAGAAAAACCGAAGAGAAAATAATGCGTCGTGTGTTTTGAGTATTTGTGTTGCAGACAATAGTAAGGATTGTAGTAGACTATCCACGCCCAGTTAGTTAATATCAAAGATAGAAGGTACTGCCATTCGTGAGAAGATATGGGACAACTATGAAAGACAAACTCGTCATGTCATTAGATAAAAATACAATACTTTATTGGATCTTATTATATAAATTATAATACTTCACGCATTAATTGATTGATTCTGAATAAGCCCAAGCGGGCTAAGTGTGTGGCGTAGGCATAGGAAGTTATCAGTAACAAAACTATCGTGATAGTAATCCTCCCTTCTGAAGTAGCAAATTACTTTATGAAATTGCTACGTTTAATTTTTTTTTTTTTGTCAGAGCTAAGTTCCCTTAGGTAGGTAGTAATTAAGGTCTTACAACATAATAATTTATTTCTCATAATTGCAATCTTGCCTTATTGATCAATTATTGCAATGAGATATTTTCCTTTATAAGTAAATTGCCTATATCTTTCATAATCACGGTCATTCTATAGTTTCTTTATTATTGTTTCATTGTAGTAATCTCTGTTGTGAGATAGTACAGTACTTTCTCGCAATCATATGATAAAATGAGTCATATATTGTCACAATGGTAACATAACCTAAGAGGGAGTGGTTTATCTTATAGGAAGTAATTTACCTTGAATGCACTTTCTTTTGCTATATGGATTGTGAATTTTCATAGTCATTAGCAAAATGAATGACTGTTATTTCTTGATGACCATAATTTCTCTTATTATTAGTAAATTGCAAAGAAAATTAATTATAGTAACATCCATGAGTATATTGTAAATAAAAAATGAAGTTTATTAGTTGTCTTTTGATACCTTTCCGGATTGCAAATCAGCTTCCCTATCATAGATATATGTAAATGCAAAAGTTATCTTAAGTTTGTAAATTGCCTTTCGCAACCATTTGTAATACTTGCTATAGCGCGCAAGTTTCTTTGTTGCTCTTTGCTAATGGGTTTATTCGTCAGGTTTTAATGCCATCCTTGGAGTCGTTGACAATGGCTAGACTTCCCAATCTAGAAGATTTATGGACTGATGAATCTCCATTGGAGCTAAGCAATCTCCAATTTCTTAAGCTGTATTCATGCAAATCTCTCTCAAAAGTTATTAACTCCAGGTCACTAATAAAACTACACAAGTTACACACTTTAGAGGTAGAAGATTGCATTTCAGTGCAAGAAATTTTTGACCTTGATGGACTAGGTGCCGGTGCAAATATTGAGACTCTCTCTGCGCTAAACGCCATCTATATAATTCAATTACCAAGTTTGAGGTGCATATGGAACAAGAACCCTTGTGGAATTGTGAGATTCCATAATTTGAAGTATTTAAAGGTGTGGCATTGTACCAACCTCCGGTTTCTATTTTTGCCATCTATGGTTCAGTCTCTTGCACAATTGAGAGAACTGTATGTATGTTATTGCATGAACATGGAGGCAATCATTATGGAGGAAGAAGGGTTGAGAATAGAAACATCAAAAACTCTAGCATTCCCAATGTTAACCAAGTTATATTTGACATGGTTGAGAAGCTTGTCGTGTTTCTCTCATAGAAAGTGTAAGATTGTTAGTTTTGGTTTCATCATTGAAGATCTTCTTGGATTAATTCATCCTTGCAATGCAAAAGATGACATTCTTTATGACATTCTTTTCATCCGATGAAAAATTGATCACAGGTACACTAGAAGCTCGGTATGAGGATCGCGTCAAATCGTGCTCTATTGTCCTCTTCAATCAAGAGGTAAGTGATTAACCTTATGTCAAAATATAAAATATAATAAAAATCTGATAGAGTAAAGGCATCAATTTTATGTGTTATAACATTTTAGAAGTATACATGCTGAGCATTTCAAGTTGCCACATGCCGCTACAAATAATTGGCAAGTTTCAATTCACACCAACAAGAGCCGGATCAATCACATCAAATTGTTAAGAAATTAGAATAAAGATATATGCATATAAATAACCATTACGCCATCCGGCTAATTAATTAAAATTAACCAATAAATAGTTATACTGGAGACTAAGCATAATCACCAAAGCCCTATTTGGTTAAAATTGATTGCGTTCCACATGATTACTGCACCATTAAAGCTCAATTGTTAACTCTTAAAATTATGGGGTAACTATATAGTAAAAGATCTTGTAATAGAGTCATTGAACTTTTATTTAATCATCTAAGGCAATAAATTTTCATTTCATTATAATTTATGCACTTTGACACAAAGTTAGAAATTTTCCAGCGAATTATTGATGTGCAAGACACGTGGCTAATTTTTTAAATGTGCTGGAGTTTCCACTTCATCATCAAATCAGCACTTCACTGGAAAATCTATATAAATATTTAATATAATCACCAAAACTTTTAATTTGCAAGATGATTGTTCTCCTTCTCTTGTACTTTCCACTCATCTTGCTTCCAATAAGAATTCCTCATTCTCATAGGTAGTTTCCTTGTTCGATGCCATTGGTTTTAATGAGTTTTAGTGTTGTAAATTAGCAATGTAAGTCTTCCTATTATATAAATATATATAGATGATTTTTGTAATTTGCTGTGAATATTAATTGACAGTTAGGAATTTTTAAATATGATAAAATCTCTATGTTTTACATAATAAGAGTTAAGAATTTAGCCTTTTTTCTTCAAAAAAGGGAGATTCGTATGAAATGAGATGCAATTTAATTTACTTGTATTAGAAACATATTCCGATTTTACATAAATGAAAGATTCCACGCCTGTACAAACGAGTGAGAATGCTGCTAATTACCTAGTAATTGAAGGAAGATGAATCATGCAAAAGGAGTCTCTCAGCTTTTGCTTGCTAGGTAGGCGTATAGGTTATTGAGAGAACTACTTTGAACATTCCGAAGCTTCCATGTTAGCGTCTTTTTTCCAAATATAACTAAATATAAGTACTTTCTATCAAAATAAAAATAAAAAATCAACTAGCTGGCTATAAATTTACTTATATTATGTTCATATCAATTCGTGTCATTTTTGAATTTGTCAAATACTCATTTACAAATATGTTAATTCGTATCACAAATTGTCAATTCTTTCAATTTTTATATTTTTTTATGTATAAAATTACAATAGTATCATCTTTTAGAGTCAACACTTTTGGAGTCGTTTCAAAAATCAAGATCTCATAAAAAATAGCTAAAAAGAAATTGTAAATATTGGACAATTTTATTACAAGATAGACCTTATTAAGAAGTAGACAATTAGGAAGTAAGCAAAATCGCATTAAGAGAACATATGAAAAGAACCAAAAAAGAAAAGATAGAAATTCCAATTATAAATGCACATGTGTGGAAGGAAAAGTAATAAAAGAAAAAAGAAAGAAAGAAAAACATGAGGAGAGAGAAGATCACATAAGTTTGACATATGTGAATTTAAGGCGACCTGGGTACTGTTCCGCTGCTCCGTGAGCCTACGTGGTCGCACCAGTCCGGGTCCACCACGTGCGTGCGCCAAGGTCGAATCCCAGGCATCGGGTAACTCACGAGCCATAGATGCAACCTTAGCCGTTGCACCAAGTGGGCCCTGGTGCGCTGGACGATGCTAATCTACTAGTTGCAAGTGGTCAGCTGTACGGGATTGTTCCTCACATAAAGGGGAGGTGGTTTGGGTAACTCATTGAGGTACTGTTTTGAAAGTAGGGGGCTTTTTATGACGTGGTGGGAGACCATCGGCGGAAAGGGAGAATGGGCAATGGGCCACTGGTAGGGCTTTGCATTGCATTTGGTTTTTTTCTTATAGGAAGTCCTACTGCGTGGGACTGTAAGGATGTTTTTCATGCCATGCTGGGGTTAGGTCTTTCTTCTCGATGTGGTGATCCACATAGGGGAAAGAGAGGTGCTAGATGGCTCGAAACATTGGTTTGAAACTTAGGTTAAACTGTTCATCCGCCGCCACATAAAATTGACGGGGGTGGTGGAGCTTTGTGTGAGTTCTAGATGATGATCAATCAAATTCGATCGATCTATGAACTTTAATTTGTGCAAATTGCCCCTCGTTCGAGGTAATGGTTTCACTTGTATGATCGAGCTGATCGAGCTATCAATAATGAAAGCGAGCGACCCGTTGATAACTTGGAAAGCATAATAACGATTTTTAATTTTGTCAGATGTTTGTTAAGTTTTCTTGATGTAACTATTTTAGTCGACTCATCTAACTTCTTGAGTAGATGGTGGAAGGACATTTCAATGGAAAATGAAATAGAAAAGTTTAAGGCGGATCCACTTTGACTTAACTAAATGGGCCCTTTAATAGGACTGATATAATGACTTTAATCTTTTTTAATGAGATATTTAGGACTATTTTCAACAGTTGGACTTAATTATTGTTATGAACTACAATATTGAGTTCTTTCGAGGGTAAAATGATATAAGGAAGATTTGTTCATTTTAACCCAAACAATCTTGTTTTTCATTGTTTTGTTTTAGCCTGACTTTTTAATTGTTCTAGAGTGATATAATTTCAAAAAAAATGTCATTTGACAAAAAATACAAAATTTTCTAGCAAACTATCGATATGGCAGACGCATGGCTAATTTTCTAAATGTGCTATTGTTTCCACTTCATCGCCGAATTGGCAACCTCACTTGAAAATTTATATAAATATTTAATATAGAGTATTCTTCATTAATATCCATAATGAGCATCACTTAAACTTGTAATTTGCTAGAAGATTGTTCTCCTTGGAATTGAAACTCTCCTTGTACTTTCCACTCATCTTGCTTCCAACGCGAAGTCCTCATTCTCATAGGTGGTTGCCTTGTTTGAGACCATTGGCTTTAATGAGTTTTAGCATTGCAAATTAGCAATGTAACTCTTCCTATATTTCTTTTGATGAGTTTTGTAATTTTCTCTCATTATTACAATGATGTATATTTTATATAAAAAAAATCACACTATATCATATAATGATCACAATTAAGAACTTCTAAATGTTATCAAATCCCTATGTTTTACATAATACAAGTTAAGAATTTAGACTTTTTTCTTCAATAAAAGGGAGATTCATAAGAAATGAGATACAATTTAGTTAATTATTTGTATTAAAACATATTCTGATTTTACAAAAATGAAAAATTCCATGCATGTGCAAACGCACGAGAATGTTGCTAATTACCTAGTAATTAAAGAAAGAGGAACCATGTAAAGGGGTCTGTCAGCTTCTGCTTGTTGGGTAGGTGTATAGGTTATTGAGAGATATTTTGAGCATTCTAAAACTTCCACGTTAGCATCTTTCTTCCAAACGTAACAAAATATAAGTACTTTCTATCAAAATAAACATAAAAAATCGACTACCTGGCAATCCATGTTCGTTGGACAACACCATATTTTTGTTGATTTTGTTACAAACTTATATTTATTATGTTTGTATCAAGTCATGTCGTTTTCGAATTTGTCAGATAATCATCTACGAATATGCTAATTTGTATCACAAATTGTCATCCCTTTCAATATTTTTTATATAAAAAATTTCGTAGTTCTCATGGGCATGTACAATTATACTCACTTGACTTCATTTACACTTACTTGATCTTTTTTTCTTTTACAATTTTTTTTCCCGATGGAAGGAAGCTCTTGCTTCCAGATTAACCATACCCCCAAAGCCCCGATTCTATCTTAGATGCCAAACTGCGCAATTTAGTTTTTGCTCGTTGCTCGACCATTTTTATGGATGCGGGCGGGGGAGTTGACTCTAGGCACTGTGTTGAGCTCTAATTTGTCGACCCAGTTGGGGAAGGCGACACATCAACGTTAGTGAATTTAAGGCGACCCCTAGGCTATTGTTCCGCTGCTTCGCAAGATTACGTGATCCCAGGTAGCTTGCGAGCCACAGACGCAATCTCAGCCGTTGCGTCGTGCGGGCCCTAGGGCGCTTTGATGGTGCTAATCGACTGATGTCAATTGCTCCGCTTTACGGGATTGTCGCTCACATAGTGGGGGAGTCCTTGAGGTACTGTTTTGAAAGTTGGGGGTTTCTATGACGTGGCAGGAGGCCATTGATGGAAAGGTAGAATAGGCGGTGAGCCCCAGTAAGGCTTTGCGTTGCATTTGGTCTTTTCTTATGGTAAGCGTAAGCCCTCGCTGTGTGGCAATGTAAGGATGTTGGGTTAGGTCTTTCTTCTTGATTTGGTGGTCCCCAGAGGGGAAAGAGAGGTGCTAGATGGCTCAAAACATTGATTTAAAACTTTTAAACTGTTCATCAGCCACCACATAGAATTTACGGTGGTGGTAGAGCTTTGTGTGAGTTCTAGATGATGATCTATCAAATTCAATCGATTTATGAACTTTAATTCATGCAAAGCGCCTCTCGTTCAAGGTAACACTTTTGCCCGTATCATCGAACCGATCGAGCTGTCAATAATGAAACCGAGCGATCCATTGATATCTTGGAAACCATAATAACAATTTTCAATTTCGTTAAATGTTCGTTAAGTTTTTGCAGTGTAGCTATTTTAGTCGACTCATATAACTTCTCAAGTGGATGGTGGAAGGATGTTTTAATGGAAAATGAAATAGAGAAGTTTATGGGCAGATCCGCTTTGACTTAACTAAATGGGCCCTTCAATTGGATTGATATGATGACTTTAACCTTTTTTAATGAGATATTTAGGACTATTTTCGACAGTAGGACTTAATTATTTGTATGAACTACAATATTGAGTTCTTTTGACAATAAAATGATATAAGGAAGATTTGTTCATTTTGACCCAAGCAATTCCATTTTTTATTGTTTTGTTTTAGCCTAACTTTTTAATTGCTTTAGAGTGATATAGTATTGAATAAAAATAATTGATATTGACTTTAACCAAAAGTGATGATGTCCTTGATATATTTTAGAGATATTAAAGATTATAAATAGTAATATATTTGTATCACACGTGTTTAATTTTAGCAAATTAGTAAAATCAACAGAAACCTAACAGGCTAACAAAGACAGTATGGGGATTAATACACTAATTTTGAAGCTAGACTTGTCCAAAAAACGTGAAACTACTTTTAGTAAAATGAAAAAAGGAAAATTGTTAATATGGACAAATCAACCGCGATTACTTTATTGAAGTAGAATAGTTATCATGGAGAAACAACACAACCAACCATGCCAAAATTAAGGCCCACCACAAATAAGGAATATTGTCCTTTTTGTTTTCAAAATATTGTCTTTTGAATTGTCCTTAAAGAAAAAGGGAAGACTTGTGTGGCCTGTCAAATCTTGTAATTTTTGGGACCATCAATTCTTCCATGTGTTTCCTTGCATCTTGTAATTTTTCTTTACGACAATTAAGAAACTCATGATTTGATTTCAAGGATGGTGCAAGCAGCTACTTCTATAGTGTACCTTTTGATTAATGATTAGTCGCCTTTTTAATCTCAATCTCTCCATCGTTTTCTTTCTAGTGCTAACACTCTTCCTCAAGTGAGCTCTTCTATATGTAATGGAACTTCATGAACTATTAATCTAATAGAATCACTAATTTCATCGGTGAATATTGCAGGTTGCATTTCCTAGCTTGGAGACATTAGAAATCCGGGGCGTGAATAATATTGAGATAATATGGGACAACCAAGTTGCTGCAGACTCTTTCCACAAACTAAAATCGCTTGAGGTGTGGGAATGCAATAAGCTATTGAACATTGTTCCCTCTTGCATTCTTGGACTGCTCAAGAGCTTAGAAAGTTTGAAGGTAAAATTATGCGATTCGCTTGAAGTTGTTTTCAAACTTCAGCCATTGAATCCTCTAGATGGGCATCCGGTTGCTCATTTGCCATTAAAAAGGCTAGAGTTAGGTGGATTACCAAAGCTAAAGTGTGTATGGGATAAGGAACTCCACAATCAAGTCAAATTTCAGTGTCTCTGTTTTGTTACTGTTTCTAGATGCAAGAACCTCACCTCTCTATTTCCAGCCTCAGTAGCAATACATCTAATCCAACTTGAGAAGTTGGAGATCAGTGAATGTGGCATTGTGGCACTCATTAAGAAGGAAGATGGAGAAGTTCCCAGGTTTGTGTTTCCAAAGTTAACCTCCCTCAAGCTTCAACATTTAACAAAGTTGAGGTGCATCTACATTGGAAAATATGTGTCACATTGGCCAGCATTGAAGACCCTAGAGGTGCTTGACTGTGACAAAGTGGAGATACTTGCATTGCAACCTGAGAATGAGATGCCACTTATTAAACAACGTCTTTTCATGATAGAAAAGGTATGACCCAACATTATATGTTTTGCTTCAATGGTGAATATTGGAAGTGATGATTAAGGTCACAACCAAACATCTCATGCAAGTAGCTATACATATTAAGATTCAAGCTACATGACTCTCCTCAAATCAATAGAACTACTACAACATGGAAACATCGTATATTCTTCAAATATTGAATGAAAATTATTGTAGAGGACTACAGCTTACATATTACATTGTGTCTTTTTATTTGATTTTAGGGGGCAAATTATATCTGATTATAATAATAACTCGCAGGCTCCAAGTTTCTTAGAAGGATTGCAAAATGGGTTTTCCTTTTGTTCTAATGCTGATAAATCTCCTCTTATGAGATGCTATCCATTTATTTTGAACGATCCGTTTTCCATGCTTGATAATGCCACTCTAGGAGTCTGTAGCTTCCTTTTGTGATTGTCCCTTCTTCTAGCTTTAATTTTTCTTTCATGTTATCTAGTCTGCTATGTATCTTCTTCAAGTTCTGATCTTAACATTAGACTTGTTCTTTGGTTACTTGTAGTAGCTATTCAAGTAGCTAAGCATCAGACTTTGAATGTTTGTAGTAGCTTCTGCGACACCGCTTAAATGCCATATAGTGTTGAACATTAACACAGCTGTAATTTCTGATGGAGTATGTCAACTTTTCCAGAAACAGCAATAAGGATGGCTTCCATGTAGGGAAGCATGACCATGACTAGCAACAACAAATTGTTTGTTGCCAGGCAAAGCACCAAAATACTTGTTCTAATGTTAGCGAAGGAAGAAGGAAAGGCACCCAGCATGATGGCATTGCATAACCTATCTAGCATTGATGATAATGCTACCATACTTGTTAATTCTTCCATGCTCCCATCTCTTACATACATCCTCTTCGAGGATCAGGATGCTTCACTGGAACTGAAGGAGTTAGCAGCCTCGACAATGGCTAATGTAGTCTCCTTCTATTTTTGTATTGTTTCAGTATAAATTCTTTAGCTTTTAGGATCAATCCCACCCTGGAGAATTGATCAATTTCCTTATCTACAAGACATAGATTCTAGGTATGGTCCTTCGTGGTGTCCATCAGCAATTTAGGACAACTTGCAGAGAGCCGCACGAGACACGCATCCATCTGAAGAGAGCCAAATGTATTGAAGCGATTAATGATATTGTTTTGACTTGCTCTTGTAACCGGAAATCATGTCCATTTTCAGGAAAAAAAAAATACATGTATGAATTCAGGTTTCCTTTTTATTTTGCAGGTTCAAATTCTAGATTTATTAAACTAATCGAGAAAAATCAATTTATAAAGTAACATGGACTCAACAAATTAATTTGGAAGTAAGAGGCACACTATTGTCAATTGTTAGATCATTTTTCAAATGCGATCCAAACACAGTCACGTATCACCAAACAAAGGAAAACTAACAATTTTCCTGGAAAATGGTTTCCCGGAAAACATTTTCCAAAAACGTTATGTTTTCCGTGAAACAAACACAGCCTAAGTTTTGATTAAAACCAAAGAAAAAACTCAAGGATTGAAAAATAGATTTAGGGGAATAAAAGCACATACCGCGATCACGGTGAATGCAATCCAAAGCTTGTCTTCATTCTCCTCTGATGCACCATCAGAGGAAGTTGCAAACGCTCCAAATCTTCCCCCTTTCATACTCGCACAAACAATCCCAAAGCGCCATACTTCACAACGAAATGCCATGAGCCTAAGGTGCTGCCATTATAAGATCACCCTCAATTCCGTCTATCCTCATCACCGACCGCCGCTACAAATCTGGAATTCGAAGCGTCGTACTCTCCGATACCACTGCAGTCAGATCAGACGAAAGACCAATTCGCGAAGAAGGGTCGGCCGGAAGCAGCAGAATTGGAGGATTACGAGTTTCGTCAGCCTCGGCATGAAACAAGGCCGCTTGGATCTTCGCCATAAAGGTTGAACGCCGATTGGACTTTGGATTTGGGGCTTTTTCGGCCGTCGACAAAAGCCCTCAATTCGAACGATCGGGCACTGCATTACCGAATAAGAATGAGTCTCTCTCTTCTCCCATGACGACGAGAGTCTCCACCTTAGAATTTTTTTTTTCAAAGATTAATGATTAAAAGAAAATACCACCGACCGTGGCAGCGTGGATGGTAGATCCTTTGCCCTTCCCCGTAGGGGGCCAAGGTTCGAAGCCCCTGCGAAGCAGGGAGGCTGAAGCGCTATATGTGGTGACTTACCCGGTGGCATGGGGTGGTGGTTTCACCTGTGCTGCCCCTAGGTTCTACCCGCCGGCTGTCGGCTTACGGGGTTTCCTGAGACACAAAAAAAAAAAATGATTAAAAGAAAATTTCTACTGGGCCCCAAAAAACTAACAAAAAATACAAAAGGAGGTCACGAAATGATCTGGGCCGTACTGGGCCCGTCTGAACCGCTGCACTCATCCATACACTCGCCTGGAGACGCTGCTCTCAGAAGACGTGTGGCATAAAAAAAAAAAAAAAAAGCATAAATATAATGTACTCCTACCTATTATATAGTTTTTGAACATTTAAAAAAAAAAGTTTTGTAGTAGTTATTACATTAAGTTATTATGCTAGACAAATCAATCATATTTAGATATACACATACTTAAATGATACATATAAATTTAATCATCGGAAATTCATGAAATAAGTCTTAACTAAACATAAATTTGAATAGATTGCACATGCAAATCTAACTAACTAACAAAATACTATAAAAAAAATCTAGCAGAATCGACTAAGTAAATTGGACTATATATCTTTTAAACACAAGACATCTATATATATTTATGCAAATTTATCATCCATAATTTTTGTGTCCATACTATATAAAATAGAGATAAATGCACCGGAAACTTTGAAAACTTTTATTGAAAATGCAATCAAATTCTAGATTTCATCCAGCAGCAGGCGCAACCAAGTAGTTTAGTTAGTTTTGTAAATTATGATTAACAATATAACCTAATGATTCCACTTTTAACTACTCTCAAGAAATATACCATCGACTGAGCACCATATTAGCACATATGGTGGCGCACTGCTCGTCACCGTCTACAAGGATCAATCACAGGAGGGTTTTGGTCCTAGGTCCTTATGCTAATTGGTGACTAGTGTGCCCCCATCACACGAAAACTAGAGGAAAAGACTACAACCTGAAAGTTTTAAGATCTATTATAAGAAAAAAGTAGTTAACTGCATCATTTTCAGCTATCATAAAAAGAATATTTGAAAAGACCACATCGGACTTTTGTCACTCAAATTGGAGGAGATAATGTGAAGTACTTGTTAATATTTTTAACAAATTTTAGAATTTTATTGCACAACTTGAAAGCGTTAAGATTTGTCAAATCTGCACAATTTGAATTAGTCTGTACTAGTACATGGCTTAATTGTAAATTTTTTACAAATTTTATTTCAGTGATATAATAGGATTTGATAGTGCTTTTTCTTCTATCAAACTTAACGTAATAGCCAATGACACAAATTTTTATTTATTTTGTTTATATTTTCATTTTCATTTTTTCCCCTCCTTTCTTCTTCCTCCGGCCTCCATGGCAAGGCTAAGCTAGATATGACAAGGCTCGATCTTGCTTAGCTATGGGGAGGTTGAGTCTCACCGGCCCTTGCCTCTAATTGATTGCCAAGGTTTAACGATTAGCTAGAGGAAGAAAAAGGAGGGAAAAAAATAATAAAAATTCTAAAAAAAAAAAATATTATTAGAAATTATTCATGTCACTGTCGATCGGCCAAATTTGATTAGAGAGATCAAATTTGCATAATTACAAAAGGTTTACGAATGAATTAGTAAAAAAAAAAATTATAACTGAATTGGTAAAATTACAAAAAGTTTAGGACTTTTTTGATAATTTTCTCAATCGGTCTATAAATTATAGTTTGGATTCTCTAGCTTCACACTTATGAAATGAAGCAACTATCCCTAAAATTCAACCCGCACTCATACCAAAGCATGTTGCTTATGGAAACTGATCTAGCATCTATGTTACAGAATTCCACTGACAAAAATTCGAAATGATCGGGCGCTGCATTACAGGATTTGATAGTCATCTTTCTTTTACCAAACTTAACGTAATAACTAATGACACAACAATGACGTGATAGCTGAATTATTAAAATCAAAGCATAAATTGATAAGTCGAATACAAGACAAGTGCTGAACTGACTTATTTGCCCCGGAGAAGTAGCACAATTCTTTCTCGAATGTCGTGTGTTCACTTATCGCAAATTGATGTCAACCGTCGATGACAAAGCAATCTCAACTATGCGATCAAGATAAATTGATGTCCACCATTAGATTAGGCATGGCAATTTTGTCCAGCCAAAAGTAATGGACTGTGCTACATCATCGCGTCACTAGACGTGGCGGCAGGACAATTTTGGATTTTCTCCTGCATTATGCTTCTCAAATGAAGCAACAATCACTAAAATTTGATCCACACTTATACCGAAGCACACCTCTTGTGGAAACTGAGCTTTCATCCATGCTGCAGAATTTAAAATTTCTCAGTTTTCTTCCTCTTTTCTGCACTTTCGTTTTGACTATGAAGAGTTACTTGTAACTTTAATTTTTTCATAACAAGGAATTTCCAAAGTTTCTTAAGAAAACTTGGAAAGGGCCTCTCAAACACGGTGCTTCTCAAAGTTGAGTGGTTCAACCTGGACTTTAGGACTAGAACAGCGAAACAATGATAAGGTTTCCCTGTGGAAAGGGTAGTGCAGATTCATGGAGCATTAGCCCAATGGTCATGTTTACCTCATTGTTGCCAAATATAGAAAAGACTATTCTCGCATAATAATATTCGAGAAGAGTGCTTCAGAGATGCGTTATTTATTGAGCAGCGGCAAGACATCGTACCTTGGGAACGGATTTCTCTCACCAAAAACAGAAATCATCAAAGCAAAATATCCGGAAGATTTCACGGCCTATCTAGGAGTGAGGGTTGAACCACATTTACCTTGTTCTCAGCTAAGTCCCAGCTGCTCACCACGATGGTCCGAAGGCGTGGTCTTCATATCACTACTTCTAAGGTGAAGAGGATGCAAAAATTATTTAAGCAACTTATCGAAATTTTGATTTCCATGACAAAATTAACTTGTATTCTGCCCTCAGTCTTTTAGAGTGAATAAATTAATTCACCAATTAAATGTTCAAACTAGTGTCATTTAAAGTTCTCATTCCATATTATTCGATGCTCTTTAACGAGCTTTCTGGATGTTGACTGATAACGTAATATCTGGGTCATGCAGATCGTAATTAATAGGCATGATCAAATGGTGGAATTCTCAATTCGGTCCATGTTCGAGTTTTCAATTTGTTTGATTTTTCCCTTAAACTCGTGGTTTCTATTCGAGATTATATTGTATAACCTATATATAGTCTAAAAGCACAGATTTTGATAGGTTAAGATTGATTACTTTCAGATCATGCACTCTATCTTATAGTTAAGGCTTTTGATTATAACTCTTGAAGCTAGCAATTATTGCCAAGTGACGTGAATTCACATCTTGTGTATTCTCTAATTATGGTCTTTCATAATCATACATTGTATGTTCAAATATGTATCTCAACAAACAATTCCCTTTGGATTCTTCAAGGAACATCTTGATGGATATAATCACATCGTAACTCCTAGGCATTGTGACAGATCGTGCAAGGTGAAGCTCAGAATTCACTAACCCACTCGAGGGGCATTCCTGGCAGCTAGTTGGTCCGTGTCTGTGATAGAAACTCTCTTGCATATGGTAAACGTCTGCATGTTTGAGCTCATCATTAGAGAATAATACAGTGTTCAATGTCTCCATCTTTGGTATTGCTGGTGCCTATACCTGATTTAGTCAAGTCGAACATTGGGAGCTGTCACTTCGGGCCTTGAATTTCCTAATTATTCCCCCTTCCTTCAGTTGTGGTGACCTAGTGAGCGCACTCTCTTCTAGTCTTGTTTTCCTCCCTTTGGAGCTACGATACGATTTTATCACTTTGTCCTTACGAAGGATCCAAGTTTGGTGTTTCTCGAGCTTCCAATTGTTGCGGCCACGTCAAGGTTTTAAAACACAAAGGGAACTCCGTTTCTCATGCAGTAATATTTGATAAAGTGCTTCAGAGATATAATATCCCTTGAGCATGACCAATGAAGGATCAATCAAACCTTGACTGGAAAGGGAAAATACCGCGGAGCTCGAAAATTTGGAAAGTTCCACACCTTGTCAACAAATGAGGACTAAATTACATATACCTTAAATTACATATGCCTTGTTTTCCACCGGGTTCGAACTACTGTTACAAGAACTTGGTGGTGCTACTAGTAGTTTTTTCCAATGACATGTTTGTGTTCATATCGCGCTCTTTTATTACCGAAATTTCATACGAGTGTGTCACGACTAACCTCTCGGTATGGAAGGAATTAAGTTTAGAGGTATTACCAAATTCAAGCCAATGGCCTTATGTTGACTCGGGTCTCCCAAAATGTTGGACAATTGGTTTTCATTCAATTAATTATATACAAATTTCTACGTAAAGAGTTGCCACTAGCTTATTTAGATCAACTAGAAACCTAGCGAGAAATAGGAAAATATCTCATTCCATGTGCGACCGAATATCTTGGAACAAGGGCTTGATTACATTAGTCTTAAAATTAATGTCATTTCAATACTTAACTCGATTACGTGCTAACTAATGTCATAGCAACCTAACGAAGATTCTTAGGTTTCATTCTAACCATTTAAAAAAAAACTCAAGATATTGAAATGTGCAATCATGTGCAATTTAAGTAAAAACACATAAGTAGCCTAATATTTTTTTTAAAAAGAAAACAACAACCCAAAAATCCTCATTATAAAGCCATAAAAACTTGTTCAATTTTGGATTTTGATTTTTTATAGGATTTTCCAAACTTTAAGAGAAAACAATATTTGAAGAACTATAAAAAAAAAATTTAAGGAATTCCAATTTTCTGAATTTTTATGAGTTTTTGAAATTTTTATTTTTTATTATTTTTCTTAATTATATATTTATTTTTTATGATTTTATGAATTTTCGATTTTTTTAGTTTGAATGATTTTTCTGGAGATTCTATGATTTTTTTATTATTTTAATTGATTTTTATGATTTTTTTCTATTTTTAATGATTTTTATGATTTTTAATATTATTATATTCGGAAAAGGAATTCGGACCGGTTTTACCCGGTCCGACCCCCAACCCCATCCGTCTATCCGGCCCGACCCGCGTCGGATTAAACCTAAATTTTTAAAGATTTATTATTATTATTTTTAATTTCCTTCATCCCCTTCTCAAGTTGTCTTCTTCCCGAAGCCAATCTCTCCCCCTGCAACTTGCCGAATCTTCCCTATGGAAAATGTTGTACTTTAGCTAGATAGCTAGTACATTCATGATGGGGTGCGATTGGACCGCACCATTTGGACTTGATACGGTACGATGGAAAGTCACTAATGGAGGGGTACGAAGGGAGACGTATATAAACCTCCCAAACACAACCATTGATACGGTTGGCAATTCATTCGCACCAAATTTCCTCTCCATTTCCATTGAAGAAGATCAAAGGCGTTCCATTTCAATTTTGTAAGAACAATCGGCATTTACGCTGTGGAAATCAGGTGTTTTCCTCATGATTGCATCCAGACTAACGTGAGGAAGTATTGTTCGTGATAAATTCGCAATTCAACATTCATTCCGGGGCCATTTGCTGTTTGCGCATCGAAATCAAGTAAGTCGTCTTCCGCCGACTCGAATTCTAACATTGGTATCAAAGCCCGATCGTGATTTATGCCTTGTTTTTCATCGAGTTTTCTTGATTACCATTTGATATTGAGATCATGAGAATGTATTCTACACTGTTTGGATCTCTGATAGTTGGAATTGCCCCATGAAAAACTCGAAATTGAATCGGAGCGAAGAATAGGTTCGGGGTCGCGTGATCCGTGAGGTTTTCATCGTTTTTCGTAATAATTTTTTGGTCAAAATTAATTTTTGAATATACAGGGTGAAAGAGCTCATCGAGACGAGTCCGGGGATGGGTCGAACGCCACCGAGAGACACCGGACGCGCCCACACGCGCCGATCGGCAAACCGGCGCGTGCGCGACGCGCACCAGCCAGCGAATCGGCACGCGCCGGTTGGCAAACCGGCGTGTGGTGACGTCACGGTGACGTCACCCAACGGTCGGTAACCGCTGGGATGACGTCATCGATGACGTCACCACCGGAGACAGTTGGCCGGCTGGTCACCGGCCGGCGACCCAACCTGACCCGAGATCCGACCCGACCCGTTGACCGGTCAAACTGGTCGGACCGGCCACCGGTCGAACCGGTTGGACCGGTATGATCGGTTGGACTGGCCAGGAGCCGTTTTGGCTCACTGACGCGTGCGCCACACGCGCCGCACACTCAGGTGGCGCGTGGGGGCGCGTGCGAGCTCCGATTGGAGCGTGGTCAGTCCCGTTTGGTTCGTATGAGTGTCCTATATACAATGGTATAATTATTTTATACTTTTGAATTTTATAAATGTACGAAAATGCTTAGGGAACCCTATGTACGCGTATTTTTTGGGGTTTAATGCAGTTTATTCATTTGTAGCTTGTATTTTCTTGTGATTTGGAAAACACAATAGTTAGCTTGTGTTTAAATGAAGTTATATATGCTGTGTAGAACTTGGTTCATTGATATGATGTATATATTTTTTAATATACTTGTAATTTTCTAGTTGCTAGAAAATTAGAACAATGGTAGGAAATCCATGACACGTTGAATTGCAATTTTGATTATAAATGAAGCATGATTGTTGTTTATACATGTTGGTTATTGTCATGCTATGTTCTTGTGTTAAGGAAAAATGTAGAAATTACATAAGGTCATGTAATTATTTTTTCCTAGTGGGAGTTCGTAGGTTGGTAGAATTAAAAAAAGTTCTCACCTAGAACTTGAAAATTTGTGCAAATTAAACTAATTAATGATAATAGAACAATTGTACATAGAAGTTGATTGGGAACATCATGAACTTTTGCTTTTGTGTCTTTTGTTGAAATGTCATTAATTTATTTTGTCTTTGCTACAAATTAAATGTGTGTTATTTTGTAAAGTGTGCTAGTATTGATTCTGCGTTTATTATGTTAATGTGTTATAGCAATTGATTATGGCTTATGCATCCAAGACCATTATAGCTGACCTCAATAAAGGTGAGAAGCTGAACGGTGACAATTATAATATTTGGCACCGAAAGGTTTAGTAAATCCTTGATGAGCAAGAGGTTTTGGAAACCCTCAACCATACCATGGTTGAACCTGAGCGTGGAACTTCAGCTCAACACAGAAGAGATCTGGAAGCTTATCAAACTTGGAAAAAGAAAAATAACATTGCTCGCATCACGTTGCTGAGCTGTATGCAAGATGATCTCAAGTGTGAGTTTGAGAGTTATGACAAAGCTCAAGCTATGTGGGTTGTCTTGAAAGATAAGTTTGAGGGTACATCTGCCACTAAGCTGAGGAGACTCACCATCAAGTTTGACACCTTCTGAAAGCGCCCAAATGTAACGATGAGGCAGCATCTTCGGGAGATGTCAAACATGATCCGTGAGCTGAAGTCGGCACATCATTCCCTTACTGATGAATAGTAAGTTTAGGCTGTTAATATGACGCATAATGAGAACATCGTTACTTTTGATGATATTGCGCGTCATTTGAAATTAAAGGATGAGTGCCTAGAGGCTGCCGGATCCTCTACCCATGCTTATGTTGCTGAATCGAGTTTGCGCAAGGCTTTGGGCTTCAAGCGCAAGAGGAATCTTCAGTTCAACAACAAAGGGAAGATGACTGATCAGGGACCCAAGAGAGCTAAGACCTTCCGACACAAGAAGCGTGGTGGGAAGAAGGACAAGGCCAAGATGGAGTGCCACAATTGTGGCAAGTTGGGTCACTTTGCTCGTGAATGCACTGAGCCGAAAAAGGTACCCTATTACTCCATTACTTTGAGTAATGCTTTTGTTTCTAGTACTGTAATGCTTGTTGAATCTCATCCAATGTGGACTGTAGACTCAGAAGCAACGAACCATGTAGCTAGAGACCGAGAAGCATTTGTGGAGTATCGTCGGATACCGCATGGAAGAAGATGGATATATGTTGAGAATAACTCAAGAGTTGAAGTGAAGGGTATCGGCACGTGTAAATTAATCTTACGTGGTGGTTGAAACCTGTTATTACATTATGTCCTTTATGCTTCAGATATTCGACGAAACTTGGTCTCTGTAGTTGTTCTTCTTAGCTTAGGTTATGTATTGAATTTCCATGGTGATTGTGTTGACATTTTGTATGAAACAGTTTATTATGGTTCAGGTCATATATTGAATGGTTTTATGGTGTTAGACATTAACTATGATCAGTACAATGTTAATGTTGATGGTTGTTTTTCTATAATTGCGTCTTCAAATAACGTTGAGATTGATGCAAGTACTTGGCATGCTAGATTAGGTCACATTGGATTGCAAATAATCCAAAAATTAGCTAGAGAAGGCCTTTTAGGGTCACTCACTAATGTTGGTCTATCCATATGTGAACATTGTCTAGTGGGAAAAACAACTAGAAAATCATTCGATAAATGGACTAGAGCTGAATTTCCATTGCATTTCATACATTTTGACATTTGTGGTCCTTTGAATGTGAGGGTGAGGCATGGAGCCTCATATTTCATCACTTTTATAGATGACTTTACACGTTTCGGTTATGTCTTTCTGATCTCCCATAAGTCAGAAGCATTAGACTGCTTTAGACGATATATAGCGATGGTAGAGAATCAGTTAAACAAGACAATAAAGGCATTGAGAACCGATCGTGGACGTGAGTATCTATCGGAGCAATTCAAGGCTCTTTGTGATGAAAATGGAATTGTACGACAATTGACTATTCCTGGTACTCCACAACAAAATGGAGTAGTTGAGAGAATGAATAGAATCCTATTGGAAATGGTTAGGTCTATGATGGCGCAAGCAAATTTACCTATCTCCTATTGGGGAGATGCATTATTGACTGCTGCCTATATACTTGTCACGACCTCTTTTTTCCATCCGGGGAAAAGAAAGAAAGGTTTAGGGGTATTTGCCTAAAGAGACGGACCAACGGCCCTAAATTAGGCGTGGGCTCTCCCAAGCCCATACCTCGCGCAACATTGGATTTTGAATTTTAATTCTTAACAATCTATGTACTTCTAGGAGTCGCCACTAGCCTATTAGGGTCGGCTAGAAACCAACCGAGACACGGGAGTGTTGCCTCGATTACTACGCAATCAGAGATTTCTAGGAACGGGGACTTGTTTACGCTAATGTTTCTATTAGCGCCTTACGGTACCACTAACTTGGAAGGTTGTTTATCTAAATGGTCACACAATCTTGATTACCAATTATAACCTTTATGAAACCACTAAGTGTCCATGCAAATGCTTTTGTAGGTTTTTTTTTTTTTTTTTGTCTAGACTAATCTAACCTAATTTAGAAGAGAAATTTACACTCAAATTAATGAAAAAACGATGCGGTAAGTATACATCCACGAAATTAAAATGACTTGAAAATAAATACGGAAAAGGAAAACCCGATACAAGTCAGGCAAATAATATTACATGGCCTTGTTATCACGCCCCGGGACAGGACCCCCGTGAGCGAAATGGGAACTTAAATAGGCATGATATTACTCTAAATGCATGAAATTACTCTAAATGCATGAAATTACTCTAGATAATTTTAATCTATGCAAAATGGATTATTTACAAAAATTGTTATAAAATACCAAAATAGCATTAAATTAGGAAAATGACATTTTTAAATTAGGAAAATTCCATATATGTCATTTCTATCCTAATTTGATGTTATCCAACATTTTTGATATTTTTGAAATTTTCAGATTTTTTTCTTTTTTTTTATTATTATTTTTAAAAATATTAATAATGATTCCTTAAACCGATCTACGCTAACATGGAGTAACAAATCACATGAATATCATAACGATTAAGCTCAAATCAACCGCTTCGAGATTGGAGCTTGGTTTCAACATTTTATCGAATACTTGGTTTGCATCAAATCAACCAGCTTCTTCGGGTCATGTTCGTGGCCTTCAATCTCGATCCATAAGCAATCTCATGTGAATGTAAAGTATCAAGGATATACTACTACATGCAAAGAACGTGTTTGACTAGAAATTACAGCCTAGAACATGCAAAAACCGAACTGAAAACGGCCTCCAACATGCGGGTTGGGGCTGTTTTGCAAAACTGGTGATGAACCCAAGTCAAATAGCCATGCCAAATGCTCAGATTGAAGCTCCGACAACCATCACATGCCATATTTATATGAAATATTACTCCATCTAGATGAAAATAGGTAACACTTACTTTCAAATGCAACAAACATCACCGAAAACGATCAACCGAACGCATCAAAATGAACTCTCCAAGAAGCATACATGCATGATCTATGCTGGCCAACCATGTCTTAATGTGCATTGGCTTGGTTTTTGGCTCATGTTATAGATGGTTTCATGGTTCACAAGGAGATTTAAAGACTAAACCGGGTTGTCCTATGCATCATTTGTACTCCCATGTAACATTCATCAAAGTCACAACGACGAAAAAAAGCATGCAAAGGGGAGTAACAAGTCAAGCATGTAGGGGCATTGAAGAGGTTTTAAACACTTAGAAAAATTTCAGCTTCAGAAATCAGTTCTTCGGACTAATTTCCTTATCGATTTTCATGATCAAAACATGTTCAAACTCGAACAAAAATACATCTATGATGCTTACCTTGCTTCCTAGTTTCTTTTTCAAGTGACTCTTGGCCAAGGAAACCACGAAATTGTCCTCTGGAAGCACGTGGAAGTTGGTTCCTTCAAACTGAAAGTGAGATCTGCAGAAGAAAAAGTGACAACGAAGGTTTTCGTTGACTTCCAAAATTAGACTTCCAAACCTTCTTTGTTGGCCAAGTTAAAATCAACCCAAACTATATGTATTCTAGTTTGTCTTGTAAGTCATGGATTTCCTCATTTGTCTCTCAAGTTTCTCAAAAGCACTCACTTTTCCTCACTCGTGACCAATTAGGCTCAACACTTAGAAAATTTTTCGGACTTTCTGGGCCTGCCAGGAGGGCACTGTTTTGGGGGGGCTTTAGGAGGCCTTCCCGATCTCCATTTGGGACATGTGACCTATGGTTGGAAAGATCATTGAATGAAGTTTCACTCTTTAGTTGAAGGTTTTGGCTAATTTTGGCAGTAAGTTTGTGAAAATTTCACTTTTCTCTCTAAAGGTCAATCTGGAATTTCTGGGTTTTTGCTTTTCTGGAGTTGCTTCTGAAGGTATTTTGGGGGACGATTCCGAGCTCACTCCTCTCTCTTCTTGTCTCTTTCCCTTTCATCCCTTAAAAGACCTTGCTTCATGATCTTATCCCATGAATTGAGGGATTTTTGGTTGGCTTTTTGGCCCCCTACCAAGCCTGCCAACTGAGCTAGTCCACCCACTCTCCTGACTTAGCAAATTTTTTAACTTCTGCAGCTGTTGAGTGTGCGGATTTTGCTGCGATTTTCCCGTGCTTTCAGCAGCTTATCCCTAGCCAATTTCTGTCCACTTACACTGCTATATATGGTCTTCCATCACGTGCAAAGATCAAGCTGATTGAGATGCTGAGTAGGATATGGTGGGGCCACAAATATGCTTACTTAGCAGCTCCGAATTAAGACCGAATCATGGACTAGGTTTTGGTAGCTGATTTGAGTGCTTTAATCCATTAATTTGGCTGCAGTTTTTTATCAATTAGCAAGCTCATGTATAGTAGTTTAAGATCTTGACCATTTTTCGCAATTGTTTCCACCCAATTTTGCAAGAAAGTCCCTCAAAGTTGGCCATTTTCTTGCTCGAAAATGCCAAATTCAATGCAATTAGGTCCTTTTTGCCCGATTTGATTAATTAGACCTGACCCAAGTTCAATTTCAACTTAATTGGGGGCCAAGATGATGATTTATGCACTTGGGTGAAATTTTGCAAAATTCGCAAATTGATCCCTCAACTTTTAGAAGTTGCATTTTGGCCCCGACTTGCTTTTAATTCCAATATGACCTCCTGGGCTTGGCTAGTCACATTTAGATCATTGGCCACAACTTTTTTTTTCTTTAAAAATTTTTTTATTTTTTATATTTTTAATTTTAATTTTAATTTAATTTTTTTGGAGGAAAAACATTTCCATTAAAAAAAAAAAAAAATCTACACTAAACACCTAGATAATATATATGCAAGAATTTGACATGTAATTTTTACGGAAAAACAAGTTCTCATCGTTCGCAAATATTTTTTGGGCAAAAATTTATGTGTCAACAAGTGCCCCTCTTTGGAAGAGAGCTCAAAGAGATTTCTTTCAAAGATAAGGTGACACCTAATTTTTTATTTTTTTTGTTTTTTTTTTTTTTTACAATAGCAAAATGAAAATGCAAGTGAGCTTGATGTAAAGGGCATGGTTTAAGGATGTTTAGGGCTATCTATGAATAATTTTAAAAGTGTGGTTTAAGGATATACCCGCGAATCTCGTGGTTTAAGGCAGTCCAACTAACCATGTGGTTTAAGGAAGACTCACTAACCATGTGGTTTAATGTAGTCCCACTAAACCGTGTGGTTTAAGGTAATCCCACTAACCATGTGGTTTTAAGGTAATCCCATTAACCATGTGGTTTAAGGCACTTGTGGTTTAAGGTAGACCCACTAACCGTGTAAATTGAGTGGTTTGAGGATGACCAAAAACCTCTTGAAAATGCATGGTTTAAGGTTGACCCATGAACCCTTTGGAATTGCATGATTTATGAAAACCAAAAACCTCTTCAAAGTGCATGGTTTAAGGCTAACCTATGAACCCTTTGAAATTGTGTGATTTCACTGGAGGAACCTGTCGTTTGAGAATATTCTGAAATGGGTACTGCACATCAAATAGAATTCATTATAACAAGTATTCTAGTAACGAATGTATACTAGATAAGATCAATTTCAGCACATGTCATCATAAACAATATCAAAAGTGTATCGGTAATGAGAAGGCAATAATCGCATAAACAAATCAAATTAATTCCAATTGACAAACTTACAAAACTGTCATCATGCTCGTATGGTATCATTAATCGTCAAATTCTCTTGGGAGAAAAGTCCTTGTTGAAATGACCTTGACTTATGAGAAAGGTTTGTTAAGTATGCCAAGCAAGGACCCCTAGTCAAAAAGGGCTTCTCACATATTCTCAAGAAAATGGCTATTTGATCCCATCTATTCATATGGGAAATAAACTGATCACTCAATCTCACTCTTCCAGTGTGCAAGGCTTTGAATCATTCGCAATAAGTACACATTGACCAATCTAAAAGGTCTTTTAGGAGGACCGTAGTGCAGGTTTGGTCATGGTTTTAGCAATGGATAAACATCATTGGCTATGAAATGAAATAATCATTGAGAAACATGTTTGCCAAGTTTACAAGTCAAGAAACCTTAAAACGAGACAAGACAACCTTGCTCTCACTTCTTCGAGCAATCTTCTTTTAGAAATCCTAATTTCCACTTGAATTATCCCAATCTGAAGAGACTTCGAGAATAGGTTGTAATGTTGGTTCGGTGAAAGGCTCAAAAGGCTCAGCACTTTTTCAAAGAGGGATTTGAGAGTTGGTGATCATCATGACATCATTACCATCATCATCCATCCGATTTTTTTTTCAGGCGCTAGGCTTTTAAAATTCAAATTGTCTCGAAAGTCCTTTGACTAATCATCTTAACATAATGACTTTTGCATTTGCAATGATTTTCTTTTCAATGCAAGCATTTCTTTTCCCTGGGCATTGGCCTTGCTTTTACCAAGCACACTACTTTTTCATGCCCTTCAATTTTCATTTGACTTTTGCTCTTTTGGACTTTTTGAGCTCTTAAGACTTTCGAGATGCTTTTCATATTCTCATGTAAACATCAATTGCATTGGTAAATCATATGCCCTGCCCCTAATGTGGGGAGATAATCACCACTCAGGTTTTGGAAATGAATGATTAGGCTCAACTTGGTTTAAGCAAAGGGTATCTGTGTTTGGGTGGAGAAATGAATGCTCTTCTTCACCTTGGGATGCTTCAAGTTTCCATAAGAACTCACCTGAAGTTACCACAAAATGATTTATGCAAGTGAGCGTAAGGAAGCCTTTCTCATCTTTCCTCTTCAAATAATGTCAACCCAGACCTCCATAATTGCCCCATCATGGGGTGGTTCTTGACAGGGGTATTTTGTAGAAAATTCTTCACATTAAAAGGCTCAAATGGGCTAACTATTGTCACCTGTAGTGTGTATGATAGAAGAAAGAAATGCCTCTTATCATCTTGATCTATGTACCGCTAGCGAATGAGTTCATTGACCTTAAACGACACGGGTTTTCTTTCTCGCTTGAATCCCATAGTGCTTAAAGGACATGTTTGGAAAGGGGTTGCCTTTCTTCATCCTAAGTGTTTCTCACTTGGCATAAGTAATATCACCTTTCATTTTGTTGAGATCATCTGGGTGGATTAATCTCCATAGAGAATTTTGATTCGAAATGACTGATCCGCCAAGTGGATGGACAAATTAAAGGTAAAGAAGATTTTCGCGAATTTTGTGGAAAACTTGTTTCCTCAATTTCCATTTTTTGTGCTTGGGTCTAGAAAAAAATTAAGTGTTCTCTCTCTTTTTTCTTTTTTTAAATGGAAATTCTCCATTTGTTTTCCATTTGATTTTGAGAAGAAGAGTACTTACCTGTGCCTTAGTAGTCAGGTGACCCCTTGATCAGTTTCACCATTTGGTAGCAAACAGTGGCATGAACCTATTGTTTTAAGGCTTGAAGAGATTCTCAGGTCTTTGGTCTCATTAGTTCGAGCGCTTTCCTCCTTTTGCAAAAGTAAAAGATGCAAATTTTTTTTTATTTATTATTATTTTTTTTTACATTTTATGGCAAACTCATTGCCGCTTCCAGGGATCGAACCCTGGCCGTTCCCGGACCACTTCATTCCCCATACCACCAAGCCGAAGCGCTGGTAGTGTCCATGAGGCGCTTCTTTTTTTTATTTAATTGAACCGTCTCTAGAATAACACATCTTTTAAACCAAGTTAGGTGAATTGGACATGTGTTACCTCCACATACTTGCTTGGTCGATATGTATTTTGCTTAAATCAATTTCTTGACTTTATTCTTCGGATACTGACGTTCCTGCCAAATAGGGAAACTACGTCAAAAAAAGAGGTTAGAGAGGGTATATCGGAAACGATACCAAATTACCCTTCTCCTGAGTTTGTATTCGACAGCTTCTGGGAATGTCTCGAATGTGAACCATTGCCTTTTGTTTTGTCATTTTAATTTTCTTCATTTTACAATCTTTCCACCAAAGCAACTAGATACACATAACACGAATACATATGCATGTATAGAATGTATGCATGAAATGCATGATGCAAGTGCTAAGTGACTCGGGTTGTACAAGAAATGGCTATACAGCCTTGATTTCATTCATGGAAAGTATTTCTTGACCGCATCAGCGTTTACAGGCTTTGGCAGCTCGCGGCCGTCCATTTCCACTAGAATTAAAGCCCCACCGGGTAGTATCTTCTTAATGACATAAGGGCCTTCATAATTTGGAGTGAATTTTCCGCGTGGGTCTGGTATGATAGGCAATACGTTCCTCAACACAAGTTCATCCATTTGGAAATGTCTCGGTCGAACTTTGCGATTAAAGGACTTTGCAACTCGCTTCTGGTAGCATTGACCATGGCATAGTGCACTAAGTCTCTTCTCATCAATCATATTTAGCTGTTCGTATCTCTGCTGCATCCACTCAGCTTCCGAGAGTTTAATCTGCGAGAGAATCCTTAACGAGGGAATTTCCACCTCTATCGGTAAGACTGCCTCCATACCATATACAAGCGAGTAAGGCGTTGCCCCTGTCGAAGTACGTATTGAGGTTCGATATGCCAACAACGCATATGGCAATCGTTCATGCCAATCACGATAATTGTCCGCCGTCTTAGATAGGATCTTCTTTATGTTTTTGTTAGCTACCTCCATCGCTCCATTCATTTGCGGGCGATAAGGTGACGAGTTCAAATGACGAATTTGGAATTCACGAAGCAACTCGTCCACAATCTTGTTATTCAGATTCGAGCCGTTATCAGTAACAATGGCTTCTGGTACACCATAACGAGCAATGATGTCACGACGAATGAATTTGGCTACGTTTTTCGCGGTGACATTGACATATGAACTCGCTTCAATCCATTTTGTGAAATAATCAATAGCTACCAAAATGAAGCGATGCCCATTAGAAGCTTTGGGGTTAATTGGCCCGATTATATCTATTCCCCACATGGAAAATGGCCACCGCTAAGACATCAAGTGCAGTTCGTTAGGTGGGGCATTGATGTTGTCTTCGTAAATCTGACACCGATGACAATAGCGAACATGTTTGATACAATCAGTTTCCATGCTTAACCAGAAATATCCGAGCCTCATGATCTTCTTTGCTAAAAGGTGGCCATTCATGTGTGGTCCGCACTCTCCCTCGTGTATTTCTTTCATTAGCTGGTTGGCTTCTCTAGCATCGACGCATTTCAACAGGACTGAATCAAATGATCTTTTGTAGAGCACACCGCCAGAAACAAAGAATTTTGACGCTAGCTTCTTGATATACTTCTTGTCAGCTACCTCACATCCTTGAGGAAATTCTCCCAACTGGAGGTAATTCAAGATGTCGTGGTACCATGGATTTCCATCTAGCTCGCCTTCAACTGACATACGTTAAGCTGGGTGTTTGAGAATCTCAATCTTTAATGGCTCAATATCCAATCCCTCCATCACATGCAACATTGATGACAATGTGGCCAATGCGTCAGCAAATTGATTTTGGGACCTTGGCAAATATTCAAAGGATATTTCCTCGAATTCCTTCATTAATTCTTCAAGGAATTCATGATATGGGATCAACTTATGATCGCGTGTCCGCCAACGACCCTCTATTTGTAGAATAATAAGTGCAGAATCGCCATAGACCTGTAAATTCTTGACATTCCTGTCAATGGCTAATTGCAAGTCGATGATGCACACTTCGTATTATGAGATATTATTAGTGCAAGGGAATATCAATTTTGCAGCTATGGGATAATGCTGGCCAGCTGGAGGGATCAAAATTGCCCCAGTCCCAGAGCCAGTTAAATTTACAGCCCCATCGAAGTACATGGTCCATTTATCATTTGCTACTGCCAAAATATGTTCGTCCAGGAAGTTCGCCGTGTTAAAAAATTCTGCTTCTCTAGGACTTTCAGCCAACATATCGGCTATGGCTCTCCATTTGATTGATTTTTCTACTACGCTTTGTATATCAAATTCGGAAATTAGGACTTGCCATTTAGCCATCTTCCCAACTAAAGCTGGCTTTTCTAGCAAATACTTGATTGGGTCATTCTCTCACGAGCAAAATCCGATGGTGAAGAGTGTATTGGCGTAGCCGGTGCAATACCCAAATCAATGCTACACATGTTTTTTCCACTTCGAGTAATTCATCTCGTAAACAATGAATTTCTTGCTGAGATAATATATCGCGCATTCTTTTTTATCACTTGGCCTCTTCTGGGCAAGCATGGCCCCTAGTGACTCCTTATGGATGGTTAAGTAGAGGACCAGTGGTATTCTTGGAACTGGTGGTACCAGCATTGGTGGCTGAAGAAGGTATTGCTTTATCTCTTCAAAGGCTTTCTGGCATTCGGCGTCCCATTCAATCTTAGTATTCTTCCTCAGGAGTTTGAAGAATGGTTTGGCTGTCTCCGACAATTGAGAAATGAATCTTGTGATATAGTTCAATCTACCCAGAGACTTCGAACTTCCTTGACAAGAGAGAAGCTTTGAGGTCGCAAATGGCTTTAACTTTCGATGGATCGATTTCAATGCCTCGGCTACGACCATAAAACCTAATAGCTTCCCAGATTTTGCTCCAAATATGCATTTGGCAGGATTAAGTTTCAGCTTAAATTTCCTGAGCCGGTCAAATAACTTCTTTAGAACCCTAATATGGTCTTCTCCATGCTTTGATTTGGCAATCATATCATCGACATATACCTCTATTTCCTCATGCATCATGTCATGGAATAAGGTGACCATTGCTTTTTGATATGTGGCTCCCGCATTCTTTAGGCCAAACGGCATCACCCTGTAACAAAAGGTCCCCCATGGTGTAATGAAGGATGTTTTACTCTTATCTTCCTCTTTCATCTTAATCTGGTTGTATCCAGAGAACCGATCCATGAAGGAAAATAGTTCAAATCCCGCGGTGCTATCAACCAAAACATCAATGTGCGGTAGCGGGAAATCATCCTTTGGGCTTGCTCGGTTTAAATCCCGATAGTCTATGCAAACTCTCACCCGTCCATCCTTCTTCATGACCGGAACAATATTAGCAATCCAATCAGCATAATGTGATACCTCGATGAATTCCACTTTTAATAGCTTCATAACTTCTTCCTCAATCTTATTAGAAAGTTCTAGTTTCATTCTTTGAAGTTTTTGCTTTGGTGGCATATTTGGGTCAGTTGGCAGAGTGTGCTCCACGATTTCTGGGTCTAGTCCCGGCATATCTGCGTAGGACCATGCGAATATATCTTGATATTCCTTTAAGAATTCAACCATTCTTTTTGCCTCGATCTCTGAAAGGCCCGCCCCAATCTTGGTTTCCTTAACATTTTCTGTGTCACCAAGATTTACGATAACTGTTTGTTCGGCTGTCAAGGGTTTAGATTCTTCATGACGAATCCAATCTCTTTCGATGTCTTTCTAGATATCATTATCCTCATCAGATTCGAAGAGACTTTCATCAGGCAATTCCGAGTCACATATATATGCATCATGATTATGCCGAATGACATGCCTGAAATGCAAATGAGGGGGTCAGTAAAATCACTTAACGAATGCCATGCATGATGCACATTCAAAAATTCTTTTCCCAAAACTTTGAAAACTAGGAGTCATGAGGAAGTCCAAGCCTCAAAGCATCATCATAGGACTGGTGGAATACTTCCTCACGCCCTTAATAAAACATGGATGCATTTGTATTAACATGATAATGCCGTTTTACAAGGTTCAGATCTTGGACCACGGCTCACGATCAATACCTTGATTACAAACGAAACTAACAAAAGTAGCTAAACAACTCTTCCCATGTAAGGGAATACATAAAGGAAATGACATAAAACTAAACAGGATAGGTAAGTAGCATCCCTACTCCGAAAGCTGGAAGAAGCCCACAAAAGGCTCCGCCTTGTCATCATCAAAGGTGACAAACACGTAGTCGGTACCAAATAGGTCTACTATGTCTAAGATTGCTCCCTCCTCTTCTTGTAGTAGCTCAGGTGACTTGGTAAAGGTCTTCTCCAATGGTGGATAAAGATCCTTTAGTGATGGAAGGAGTAAGCCTTGCTGATTTTGTATTGCATTAGTGCAACTTCCATATTCAATTCGTCCCATATAACCTCCACACACATCTTGGCCCCAACGGTTACTTTGGCCCATGTGTCCCCCATGCATACTTCGGCCTCCACGATTGCCTTGGCCCATACGGCCTCCATGGTAACCTCGGCCTCTACCTCTGCCATATACGCCTTGACCATCAAGCTCTTCATATTTCACCTGACTCTCCAGATATTTTTGGTAGCCTAAACCTACTCTTTTATGATTCTTGGGGGCTTCAATGGGCTTAGTAATACCTTGGGCATACACTCCCAATCCCAATCCGGGAGTGTGACCGTACTTCAATAGCACTCTACTTGACATGATAGACGGGCCAGACATTTCAGGACTCTTAAGAGCGGTCCCAATGGGTACATGGACCATTGAGACTAGCTCGAAGGTATGGTAGCTAGATTCCTCCTTCTCGTCAGGCTCCACATACGGGATGGCTGTGTCTTGAAAGATCTTAAAATCAGTTTCTGCACGAACGGTTATAATTTTCCCCTCCGAAATGAACTTAACCATCTGATGTAGAGCGGAAGGTATAGCTTCAACGGCATGGATCCAGGGTCGACCCAATAAGAAATTAAAAGCGCTGGGGATATCCAACACTTGAAATTTTGTCAGGAATGAGGTAGGGCCGATCAAAAGGTTGAGCTCAACTTCCCCGATTGTCTCTTTCTTTACACCATCAAAAGCTCGGACTGTATACTTGGATGGTTTAATTTGCTCTTTACCAACCCCGAGATGACGAAGGGTGGCTAATGGACAAATATTCAGAGCGGACCCATTATCAATTAAGACTCAAGCTACTATCATATCACAACACTTGGCCGATATGAGTAAGGCCTTGTTATGATTGTGTCCCTCTTCCGGAAGATCTTCGTCTGAGAACGAGATTTGGTCCTTCAAGAGAATGGACCCAATGAACTCCTCCAGTTGCTTGTCCCCAATGGTCTCCGGTACATGTATCTCATTTAGAACCTTCAATAGTGCATTTTTGTGTTTCTCGGAGGTCTTGAACAACTCCAAGAGTGAAATCTAGGCGGGCATCTTCCTTAGCTGCTCTACTACATCAAACTCACTAGATTTGATCATCGCCAAAAATTGCTTCGCTTCCTCATCGCTGATGACTTTCTTTTCCATAGCTTCTGCGGGTGCATAACAAATGTACTGATCGGGTAACAGCATCGACTTCATTTGTCCCATAATCCCATGGGACTGCCTTAGGATCGAAACTAGTGAAAGGGCTTTTTGGGATCTCATCTGGATCGCATGGTGGCAACTCAATTACCATCCGTTTGGATTCAGCCTCTCCTAGCTCTAAGTTCGCGAACTCCTCGACCGCCAAATCAATAACCACGTGTTTAAACTCGCCCTCATTAGAGTCACATTGCTCTTCTTCAATAGATAAATCGATGATTACTGGTGTCATCATGGCGACGGTTTCTTCCTTGAGCTCGGTTAAGTCGTCCATGCCTCCCCACCCATCAGGGACGGTTTCTTTAGGATCCATGAAAAAGCTTGGAGGAGGTGAGTATTTGACGAGATAGTCATACTTTCCACTTGGTTGGCCTAGTGTATCTACCACTTCGCCCTTTTCTAGTGCCATCTTCAAAAATGCACGATCTCCGCGAACTCTTTTAGCTTTGAGCTCGGATTCAACATCTAAGGCCTCTCCTTCATTTATGATTAATGGTTCGGTTTCCTTGGCTACGTCGACATCATTCGGTATTTTGACAGTGCTTACCTCCTCGACCGGCATCTTCACAACCATCCCAAATTCACAACAAGAATTCTTGGGAGAGAAGTCAATTACAGCTGTCATCGTCTCATTTGCTTGGCCTCCTCCTCCATTGCGGATTATGCCCATGTTGATCATCCTAGTGACACGCTCTAGTTTCTTCTCAGTTGGGACAACTTCATTGCTCTTTTTGTAATTGCCAGTTAAAATCAAATATTCATACAGTTTGTGGATGTCAACCCTGGCCATTTGCACGTTCCTTTCCTCTCCTTCAGCAATCATATTGACATCCCCGATATGAACGGGTAAAGGGTTTTGCTTGACGTTGGGCTGCGTCTCCTTAAATGATAAGATATCTTTGTCCAATAAGCTCTGGACCTTGTTCTGGAGTATTCGGCAATTATCCACATCATGGCCTTTCTCACCCATATGGTACTCGCAAGACTTTGTAAGGTCAAACCCTAGGAATTTAGGAGGGTTGTCACGAGGAATCTCTTTAGCTACCAACCCTTTTTGCAGCAACATGGGTAACAGTTTGGACAAGGGCCTAGGCAAAGGTGTGAATTGCCTCGGCGTCCACTTCCTGGGCTCGTAATTCTGGTACCTCCCTCGTGATGCAGAAGGATTTTGAGGATTCGAAAATTGTTTTGATTCGGCTGGGCCTTGCACGTAAGCTACTTCTACTTCTTTCTCCTTCTTATTGGTAAATTTCCTGCTTGTGCCTTCGGTTATCCGACCTTCATGCATGGCTTCTTCAATTCTCTCTCCAATGGCAACCAAACGGGTAAAGTTTCCACAGTCAGAGCTAATCATTTTGTTGTAAAAGTCTGGAGGAAGGGTATTAAGGAAAAGCTCCACCATTTCAGCGTCGTCCGGTGGTGGTCTAACTCGAGCGGCTAAGGCGCGCCACCTTTGCGCGAATGACCTAAAGGACTCATTTCTCCTTTTCTCCGTGCGCATTAACACTTTGCGTGTCGGGGCAATCTCGGTATTGTATTTATATTGTAGCACAAATGCCTCCGCCAATTCTTCCCATTTTTCCATCTTTTCTGGTTCCAACAGGATGTACCATTGCAAGGCCGGGCCGGATAGACTCTACTGAAAAGTTTGAATCAATAATGGGGTGTTCTGTGCATAGCGCCCCATCCTATTCAAATAGTACTTCAGATGGACTTTTGGATCGCCGGTACCATCATACTTAGCGAAATTGGGAACTTTAAACTTCTCGGGAAAGTCCATTTTGGCGTATCGAGACAGATCCTCGATCATTTTAGTTTCATATCCCTGTATGGCTTTAAGCTTCTCCTCAAGCTTAGCGAATCTTTTGTTGTTCTCCTCCTCCATTCAAGCCGAGATGGCTTCTGAGATGGGGTCCAGTTCCACCACTACAGGTGTTTGATGGGGAATCTCTTCAGCAACGTTCTCCCTAACGTTGGCATTGCTAGCCTCGGGAGTAGGCACGAGCGTGTCTCTATTGGGGGCTACAGCCACTAGACTAGCTCGAATCTCGTTCGCAAATTGGGCAAATTGGGTTGCCAAGTCGGTGATTCTATTATCCAAGGCGTTAAAACGGGCGTTTTGTTCTTCTGTATTCATCCTTGCAGCTATAGAACGGGTCCTGATGGGCGATCGTCTTAAAGCCGTGTTGTCGGTACCTTGTTAAATAAAACAAAAGAACAAACAAATCAGCATACAGAAGATGAGAAAGAGAATAAAATACAATAAAAACTTAAAACCCTTCAATTTTATATTTTCTTATAACAAAATAGAAATAAGAAACCCCTTGCATAAGCCGAATCTCACCTAAGTGGCTTCTTATCAATATTTTGTCATAGGAAGTTATACAATTAAAGGGGTAACACATGATGATTGATCAAAATGCCCATCTCATATTCCATTAGAATCAAAGTAATTATAAGGGAGGGAAAAACATCACTAATTACACCAAAAATTGTGAAGGAAGATCCCTATACATCCACTAAAGTAGAGGAACTCCTAAACATTGCTACTAATATTTCATATAAGGAAAACCTTATACAACTTTTCTAAACACACAACTCTAATGGAATATGACTAATCCTTTAGTTTTCCCCTCAAAGCAACTTGCGGATGCGTTTGTTTGTTTCGGTCAAACGCTCCACCTTAGCTAAGGCTTCATCCCTTTCCCTTATAATCCGCCCCATTTGGATTTCCTTTGGAGTTGGCTTCATAGGAAACTTTGGAATGACGACGGCAACTTCGGGTTCAATACGGCGATCAATATATCCTCTTGATGCGTGGTGCTCCCTCATTTCTCCTTCCAACTCGGTGACCTACTCAACATCCCTCGGTGGGCAATGATGAAGGATGTTAATGATGTTTTCCACTTCTTTTTTCATGTCTTCGATTTGGTTCCCCTTGACAACCTTATCGCGAAAGTCAAAACGAAACAACCCCGACTTTAAAGGAGGAGGGATTTCTTGAAGTACTCGATATTGACGAACTACTCTTAAAGGGTAATAAGATGTAGATCCTGTCAAACCTAAGAGTGGAATCGGGTCATCGTGACTACTCATAAGTCGTGCTTTAGGGAAGTGAATCCAAGGGGCTTGCCACAAGATTTGGTTTGGGGTGATATTTTCAAAAAGTTCTACCCATTTACGGAATGTCCAAGCATGGAGGAATTTTTCTATATCCTTAAGTTTGGTGAGAGGGTTTGTATCTTTATCGATGTTGATAATAGCCAAATTCCCTCCAAATACTTTTAAGTGAGAGAGAATCCAAACTTGAAGGATGCCTATAGGTGCTCTAAGGATTGAACCCTTGTCCTCTTTGAAACGATTGAGAGAGAGGAACATTTCGGCAAGAAGCATGTGTGTAAATCCCCTAAGGTGAAGGACTCTATAGACAACATGAGCAAGGCTAGGATCCATTGTCTTTTGGGTGAACGGGAAAAGAACGAATCCGAAGAATGCTAGAAGGAAAATTTTAGCATTTTGAGGACTGGGGCTTGGGAGAAGACTACGGAATCTTTGTTCGATGAAAGACAAAGGGAGGCCTTTTGAATTCCTATTAAGAAGTTCTTTAATTTCAAGAGGAGGAACTCCTAGGAATTGACTCAAAAGTGGGATAGGATCTACTCCTAAAGGAGGGTCAACAAGACCGAATGCAGGGACATTACCAACAATGATTTCTAACTCCTCTAAAGTTGGGGTTAATTCATGATGACCAAACACGAATGTTGAAGTCTTGGGGTTCCAAAAATGAGCCATGGCCTTCACTAATGGCACGTGGGACTCTTGATATAAGAGAAAAATAAGATAGCCGAGTTTCTTCTCTACAAAAGTCTTCTTGTCCACATCAAGTGCATCCCACATGTCTAACAATGCCTTCTTCGGGATAGGGATGATACGAAGCTCAGGGAAACTCATGGTATCTAAACCTAAATAGGCATTTTGATCAATCACCATATGTCACAAAATAAGCTAAACTTAATGATAAAACATTATATGCACAAAATACATTATTTACATCGGGGAATAAAATACTAGTACCTTTGATAGACAGAGAGGAAAAAAAAATGCGGCAACCACAAAGACACATCGCATGTCGACTCGTGAGGCTCACTAAAAGGTATGATTCTAAAGGCTAAAGGTTCCCATTTCAATTAGATCAAAAGAGTTTTCACCACTCCGCACTTACGTCGGACAGTTCTCTTTATCATTAATCAAAATGAGCGGAACCAAAAGTGGATAACCATGGGTCATTCCCCGTACGGGTTCCATCTTTTGGCACCTCCTATGGGCTTCCTAGTGCGATCGGGGTTTTAGATCGCGGGTGGTGTGTGTAAATGTGTAGTGCTAAGGTAAGTATAAAGGCACACACAACAATTGATATCCAAACAACACTTCAATTTCATCCATATAGACATACATTCCTACACCTCCCTACAAAAGAAATGGGTTAACATACACTCCATCCCTTATTACTCCAAACCTACAAAAACAATTAACACGTTGTTAGTGGACTAACCTTGTCTTCCACGTGCCTTTGACATGCGCTATCAAATGAAGACCATGTTAGTGAACAACCAACTAAATTATTACGGCCTAAGTCCTCTAAGGTTTGTAACCAAGTCCCCAGCGGAGTCGCCAAGCTGTCACGACCTCTTTTTTCCATCCGGGGAAAAGAAAGAAAGGTTTAGGGGTATTTGCCTAAAGAGACGGACCAACGGCCCTAAATTAGGCGTGGGCTCTCCCAAGCCCATACCTCGTGCAACATTGGATTTTGAATTTTAATTCTTAACAATCTATGTACTTCTAGGAGTCGCCACTAGCCTATTAGGGTCGGCTAGAAACCAACCGAGACACGGGAGTGTTGCCTCGATTACTACGCAACCAGAGATTTCTAGGAACGGGGACTTGTTTATGCTAATGTTTCTATTAGCGCCCTTACGGTACCACTAACTTGGAAGGTTGTTTATCTAAATGGTCACACAATCTTGATTACCAATTATAACCTTTATGAAACCACTAAGTGTCCATGCAAATGCTTTTGTAGGTTTTTTTTTTTTTTTGGTTCAGACTAATCTAACCTAATTTAGAAGAGAAATTTACACTCAAATTAATGAAAAAACGATGCGGTAAGTATACATCCACGAAATTAAAATGACTTGAAAATAAATATGGAAAAGGAAAACCCGATACAAGTCGGGCAAATAATATTACATGGCCTTGTTATCACGCCCGGACAGACCCCGTGAGCGAAATGGGAACTTAAATACGCATGATATTACTCTAAATGCATGAAATTACTCTAGATAATTTTAATCTATGCAAAATGGATTATTTACAAAAATTGTTATAAAATACCAAAATAGCATTAAATTAGGAAAATGACATTTTTAAATTAGGAAAATTACATATATGTCATTTCTATCCTAATTTGATGTTATCCAACATTTTTGATATTTTTGAAATTTTCATAATTTTTTTTTATTGTTATTTTTAAAAATATTAATAATGATTCCTTAAACCGATCTATGCTAACATGGAGTAACACATCACATGAATATCACAACGATTAAGCTCAAATCGACCGCTTCGAGATTGAAGCTTGGTTTCAACATTTTATCGAATACTTGGCTTGCATCAAATCACCCCAAAACGGCTTCTTCGGGTCATGTTCGTGGCCTTCAATCTCGACCCATAAGCAATCTCATGTGAATGTAAAGTATCAAGGATATACTACTACATGCAAAGAACGTGTTTGACTAGAAATTACAGCCTAGAACATGCAAAAACCGAACTGAAAACGGCCTCCAACATACGGGTTGGGGCTGTTTTGCAAAACTGGTGATGAACCCAAGTCAAACAGCCATGCCAAATGCTCAGATTGAAGCTCCGACAACCATCACATGCCATATTTATATGAAATATTACTCCATTTAGATGAAAATAGGTAACACTTACTTTCAAATGCAACAAACATCACCGAAAACGATCAACCGAACGCATCAAAATGAACTCTCTAAGAAGCATTCATGCATGGTCTATGCTGGCCAACCATGTCTCAATGTGGTTTTTGGCTCATGTTATAGATGGTTTCATGGTTCGCAAGGAGATTTAAAGACTAAACCGGGTTGTCCTATGCATCATTTGTACTCCCATGTAATATTCATCAAAGTCACAACGACGAAAAAAGCATGCAAATGGGAGTAACAAGTCAAGCATGTAGGGACATTGAAGAGGTTTTAAACACTTAGAAAAATTTCAGCTTCAGAAATCAGTTCTTCGGACTAATTTCCTTATCGATTTTCATGATCAAAACATGTTCAAACTCGAACAAAAATACATTTATGATGCTTACCTTGCTTCCTAGTTTCTTTTTCAAGTGACTATTGGCCAAGGAAACCACGAAATTGTCCTCTGGAAGCACGTGGAAGTTGGTTCCTTCAAGCTGAAAGTAAGATCTGCAGAAGAAAAAGTGACAACGAAGCTTTTCGTTGACTTTCAAAATTAGACTTCCAAACCTTCTTTGTTGGCCAAGTTCAAATCAACCCAAACTATATGTATTATAGTTTGACTTGTAAGTCGTGGCTTTCCTCATTTGTCTCTCAAGTTTCTCAAAAGCACTCGCTTTTCCTCACTCGTGACCAATCAGGCTCAACACTTAGAAAAATTTTCGAACTTTCTGGGCCAGCCAGGAGGGCACTGTTTCGGGGGGCTTTAGGAGGCCTTCCCGATCTTCATTTGGGACATGTGACCTATGGTTGGAAAGATCTTGAAGTGAAGTTTCAATCTCTAGTTGAAGGTTTTGGCTAATTTTGACCGTAGATGTGTGAAAATCTCACTTTTCTCTCTAAAGGTTCATCTGGAATTTCTGGGTTTCTCTCTTCTGGAGTTGCTTCTGAAGGTGTGTTTGGGGTACGATTCCGAGCTCTCTCCTCTCTCCCTCGTCTCTTTCTTTTCATCCCTTGAAAGACCTTGCTTCAGTGATCTTATCCCATGAATTGAGGGATTTTTGGTCAGCTTTTTGGCCCCCTACCAAGCCTGCCAACTGAGCTAGTCCACCCACTCTCCTGACTTAGCCAAATTTTTTAATTCTGCAGCTGTTGAGTGTGTAGGTTTTGCTGCGATTTTCCGGTGCTGTTAGGAGCTTATCCTTGGCCAATTTCCGTCCACTTGCACTGCTATATATGGTCTTCCATCACGTGCAAAGATCGGACTGATTGGGCAGCTGAGGAGGATATGGTGGGGCCACCAAATTGCTTACTTAGCAACTCCGAATTAAGACCAACTCATGGACTGAGTTTTGGCTGCTGATTTTAGTGCTTTAATCCACTAATTTGGCTGCGTTTTTTGATCAATTAGAAAGCTCATGTATAGTAGTTTAAGATCTTGACCATTTTTCGCAATTATCTCCATCCAATTTTGCAAGAAACTCCCTCAAAGTTGGCCATTTTCTTGCCCGAAAATGCCAAATTCAATGCAATTAGGTCCTTTTTGCCCGATTCGATTAATTAGACCTGACCCAAGTTCAATTTCAACTTAATTGGGGGCTAAGATGATGATTTAAGGGCTCGGGTGAAATTTTGCAAAATTTGCAAATTGGTCCCTCAACTTTTGGAAATTGCATTTTTGCCCCAACTTGCCATTTTAATTCCAATCTGACCTCCTGGGCTTGGCTAGTCACATTTAGATCATTGGCCACAACTTTTTTTTAAATCTTTTTTTTAATTTTTTTAATTAATTAATCTATATGCAATAATTTGGGCAAAAAATTAGGTGTCAACAATACTTAACCATGTGCCCTCAAAATCGGTTACTTCCACCCCTTATGAATTATGGACTGGTAGGAAACCAGACTTGAGTAGTCTACATCCATGGGGATGTGCAGCTTATGTTCATGATTCTTCCCATAAACATGGCAAATTAGGTCCTAGAGGGAAGAAATGTATTTTTATAAGATATTCCAAACACTCCAAAGGGTACGTATTCATAGGTGAACAAGCTGATGGGAGTGTGACCGAAATGGAGTCACGAGATGTCACGTTTTTGGAGAACGATTTTCCTAATAGATGTGAGATTGATAAGGACTTCCAATTATATGAGATGGAAGATCTAGATAACACACCCACTGATGTTGTAGAGGGAAATGAAGATTTACCTTAACACACAAGACCTAGTGGAAGTGTTGCATCGCCTAATGAATTGAATTCAAGAGAAATTCAATTGCGTAAAAGTAATCGTAAAAGTATTCCCCCTCGTCGTTTTGAGATTGAAGGGGAAGCATTTATGATTGCTCAAAATTATGATGCCGAGCCTAAGACTGTTCAAGAGGCTCTCTCATCCTCTGACAAGGAAGAATGGAGAAAAGCTTTAGAAGATGAGATGGAGTCAATGAGGGCAAACCATGTCTAGGACTTGGTTGATCTACCACCCAATCGTAAGGCCATTGGAAACAAATGAGTCTTTAAGATTAACCGTAAGGCGGATGGATCCATTGAAAAGTATAAGGCTCGCCTTGTGGCGAAAGGTTATACTCAACAAGAGGGCATAGACTATGAGGAAACTTTTTCGCCAGTTGTAAGGTTTGCTTCAATACGCCTTATTCTAGCCATCGTTGCACATTTGGAGCTTGAATTACATCAAATGGATGTAAAGACGGCATTTCTCAATGGAGAATTAGATGAGGAAATCTATATGAAACAACCAATAGGTTTCATAGCTAAAGGTCAAGAGCATAAAGTTTGCAAGCTTCATCGCTCAATATATGGCCTTAAGCAATCATCTAGACAGTGGTATCTTCATTTTCATCGAGCAATAATAACATTTGGTTTCACAATGATCGAAGAAGATCACTATGTATATGTCAAGCGGTCCAAAGATAAGTTTGTGATTTTATCACTTTATGTGGATGATATTCTGTTGGCTGGAAATGACAAGGTTTTGGTAATCACCATAAAAGAATGGTTGTCCTCCAATTTTGAGATGAAGGACATGGGAGAAGCTGCTTATATATTAGGAGTTAAGATCGAAAGAGATCGATCAAGGAAATTTCTTACTTTATCACAAGAGTCTTACATTATGAAGCTACTTATATACCACTGTCATGCAAGATGAAGGCATAAGTACTGAAATATGTCCTAAGACTCCAGAAGAAATCAAAGTGATGGAAACTATTCCTTACGCTAGTGCAGTCAGAAGTTTAATGTATGCTATGATGTGTACTCGACCCGACATATGCTATGCCGTGGGATTGGTGAGCCGATATCAATCAAATCTTGGTCAAGCACACTAGAAAGCAGTGAAGAGGATCCTGAGATACTTGAAGGGAACCATGGACTATCGACTTTGTTACCAAGGGAATAATTTACGCCTATTAGGTTATTCAGATGCTGATTGGGGTGGAGACCTGGATGAGCGTAAATCAACTTCTGGATATGCGTTCTTGCTTAATGGAATTGAGGTGCAATTTCTTGGAATAGCAAGAAACAGATATGCATGGCCTTGTCTACGATGGAGGCAGAATTTATTGCATGTTCTGCCGCAGCGCAAGAAGCAGTATGGCTAAAACGTTTCTTGGAAAAATTAGCCACTGTCACTAAAGTTCCAAGACCGGTGACAGTCTATTGTGATTGTCAAGCAGCCATTGCCTATATGAAAGATCCCAAGTATCATGGAAGGACAAAGCACATTGACATAAAGAATAATTTCGTCAAAGATATTATAGTGCAGAAAGAAGTGATCCTGCAATACATTTCAACTAATAGAATGGTTGCTGATCCATTTACGAAGGCTATTCCTAGAGACATATTCTTGACCCATAGGATGTCATTGGGATTACATAGAATGTGATATATGTTATTGTAGAGGATCATTGGTTTATGTATTTGTGGACAGATGTATTGTACTTGTTTGTTTATTAGTGATTTGATGTTTTATCAATAAGTACAAATCCACTATGAGACTAGCACAAACACACATATATTATTGAAAAGTATGTCAGCAGGCAATGATTGGCTCACTCACACGAGCAATCGCCTCAAGTGCTATAGTTAGCACGTTGAGATGAGACGTTATGTATAAATAAATGCTGAAGAGCAAGTTTGGTACATAAAATATGTCGCCTTGATTGGAGTCAAGATGAGGTTCGTGATTGATTCATAACAAGACTGGACATGATAGTCCCACAATCATGTATACCTGAAAGATGCCGGATGCGAGTACTTAATTGGGCGCTACAGAAAGCGAGCTGATATAGCACTCAGGCTAAACATGAGTACGTGAGAAGCACGTGACTATGTTTAGGCTAAGATCTGTATGGTGGATATATTTGATGATTGACATACGCTCTTATAGAAATAGTAATCCACTATAGCATGTAATTCGTACTACATGTGCATTGTACGACCAATAAGGGAAGATGAGTAAAATTATCCCTATTTACTCATCGTGTGAGCCATTGAGGTAATTTTGTATTTTTACCTCAATTTTGTGCCATATGTTACTTCTGACTATGTTCTTGAAGTGAAAGATCAATGTTGCTACTTTAGCATGTTACGAGCGGTCATGAATAGATATGGCTTATGGGACATGTCTAGGAAAGCAGTTGTTCTGAAATTGAGAGAGACATGAGTGTGAGCCATGGTTTCGTTTTTGACATTATCCATTCCATGCGCTTGATAGGTGAATCCAGTGTTGAGAAGATCCTCACAAACCATGACAGATCCAGAAATTCTTGAAGCACCCATTTCTCTTACTCCTTCTTCCTCAGCTCTCTCAGAATTTCGTGTTTCCAATGCCTCTAAGATAGATTATCTTTACGAAGTCTCTCTTAGTGATGAAACCAAAATCTCAGAAACTCAGCTTCCTCTTATGAACCCCTATTCAGCTTTTGCTAAACCCACTTCATCATTCTCACCTATCCGCTCTATTCGTCAACTTATTCACCAGACCCCAAAGCAAGTAAAGGAGTACGTCCAATCCTCCAAGTTCGACTAGCATCCCATCCCTGCTACTGAAAAAGAGTACTTTGTTACTCTTCAGATTCCTCCAGAATTCCCCAGACAATGGGTTCAATAGGGATATTCTCATGTCCACTACGGAGCTATCCGTCTTGCTCTCACCTTCCATGGTTGTAAAGGTTTGCCAGTAGTGGCAAGAATAGCGTTGTTAGACACCAGGTTTTTACAATACCAGCATGCTTGCATCGGCACTGTTCAAACCACTCTGAATGCCGAAACAGTCTTTGTGACTCTATATCCAAACTTCAACATCGCTCTGTCAGACCCCCAACTTCTCTCTTTTCTGAAAGTTCAAGTCCAGCTCACTGGAGCACCCCAAACTGCTGACTCTATAGCTGCAACCCTACATTACCAGATAGTTTATCGAGTACAGAACCATGCTCTTAACCTCAATTTCAACAATGGTAATGAAGATGCGTTGTTCATCTCCATGCAGAATGACCAGGCATCCTGCATCCATGTCCCCCGACAGATCCCAAAGGATACGTTGGCCAAGCTCCTTCCAGAGACTTGGATCACCAACTATGAAAAGCTACACCGGCATAACAAGCCGTTCCAGTCCACAGACTCAGAATTTGTGCAGAAAAAGATGGAACTGTTTCCATCAAGTTTGGCAAAGAAAAGGAAGAAAGTCCTTCTATCTTCTAGACCATCCTCCTGATCGAACCATGTATTCCTGAATCTATTTCTGAGCCAGATCCAAAGAAGCATGTTCAACACTTCGACGGTGATGGACATCCTGTCCATTACTATAAAGACAAGCATGGTCATTGTTTTTGGGATCCCTTTTGCCAAGGTTCCTACTGTATAAATTCTCCCGACGAGGTAGACCCTCATGCAAGATCTCCACCTAGACGGAAAAAGTCCAAAGATAAGGTGTACCAGAAGTACTTAGACGGAAATACCTCCGTAGATACTCTTGGTGAGTGTGATAAATACCAGTTCATGGTATCTTATGCACCACCTTCACCACCAGAGTTTAGTACCACATCCCAAGTCTCACCGGACCCACCAAAATCACCTCCACCTTCTCCTCCCCAGAAAAAGCAAGCTCTCTCCCCATTCTACAAACCAATCCTCAAATGGGCTAAGAAACACTCTTACCCCATCGAAATCCCGATGGAAACACCACCCACTTCTTCTATCGCCATGTTCCAAGATACTGACTTTCCTCCTCTTGTCAAGGAAAGTTCTAAACTCTCGTTCCCTGCTACAGAAGAGTTTATTGATCCTCATGGTAGGTACCGCTATGTTCCCAAAATACCTACCCCCACTGATGTGGACGAACATGGAAGACAAAAGAAAACCCCTGCTGCTGAAGCTGTTCTAAACTGGCAATCAGAGACTCTGTTGGCACAGAACAATGCCTTCAAGGTTATTGATTCCAAAATTGGAAATGTGCAACAAGATCTCTGAAGATATGAAGAGAGTACCAAGAAGATACTTTCTGAGTTCCAGAAAAGGCTTCATGCCTTGGAATCAGGACAACATCTTGGGTACCATTATCTTGAAAGTCCAAAACCAGAAATAGACAAACTCAAGAAGCAAATTCAGCTTCTTGAAGAAGGAAGGTTCAGACCTTTCGATCCATTGGCACCTCCTGTTCAAATTGGGTATGTATCCCCAGCACCACAAGTGTCTGTTTTTGCCAATATCCCCAAGATCCTTCCAAGAGAATCGATTTGCGTAATCGTCTCAAAGCCTTGAAAAAGGAAAAGGGGAAAGAGAAAACACCACCAACAGAATCAAGCTCAATCGTTATAAGAGAAAGGCCAAATCAAATGATGTTATCAAATCCATTAGAATCCTTTTTGAAGGATTTGGGTAAGCAAGAAATTGATCCTATTACCCAACAGCCTGAGCCTGATCCTGTCATCCCGGAAAAACAGATTATGTTTTCTGAACAAACTTCCTCCTCTTCATCAGATTCAGTATCTATTTATTCTTCTTCATCCTTCTCAGATCAACCAGTTGATTCTCCCCCTACTGTTCCACCAACTTCACAAATATTCATGGCTGATACTCTTTCAGACTATGAAATGCAATCAAACTATTCTGATCCAGAATTCGGGCAAACGAGTAATCCCACCAGAAACAATTCAGCTAGACATGTGTCCATGGCATCCAAACAATTCTTCTCCATTGATGACATTCCTTATCCAAAATGGCCGGAAAGACTTGAAGAATTTCATACTTGGTTGAGTACACAGTCCATCACCAACCATGATATGAATGATGTTCTTTACAATTTTGTTACAAGGTTCACAGAAGTCTTAAATTTTGGTGGCAATCACTCACAGAACAAGACCAGCTTACGTTTCTGTTGTCACCCAATTTCAGCCATGCCCTTACTTACCTATATCATGTTTTTGTGGGAACACCCGGAGATCTCAAAGAGCTAAAAAGAAGAGAATTCTTCGAAAGAATATGCTGCTCCCTTCAGAAAAAGCATCTTGATAAGCATTATCGACTAATGCTTCAGCTCTTTTACCAAATTGGCGCAGATCCAAATCTAAAACATGTCTTCCTCACTTCGATCCCTAAAGAGCTAACACAGATGGTTGAAAGATCTTTCTTTGGAAAGCAAAGAAGGATACAAGATGTTCCCTTGGGAGAAATTCAACAAGAAGTCCATCTATGTCTTGAAGAATTATGCTTAAAGCGCCGAATGGTCCGAACATACATCACAGATGACAAACGTCTTGAATCAGCCTGTTCTCACCAGAAGTTAAAGATCAAATGCTCCAAGCAGGATTGTGATGGTACTTGTGGCCATTATTCCCGGAAGAAAAAACACTACAAGAAGTACTCAATTAAAAAATCCAAGCATGGCTCCAAGCATTTCCGGAAAAAGAAGAAATGGCGATACCTACGCAAAAGAAAAGATCACACAGGCCATAAGAAGTCAAGCCGTTGCTACATTTGCAACAAGAAAGGACATTTCGCCAAAAATTGTTCTCAGGCGAAAAAATGTCAGAATCATCTGATTGAAAATGAAACAGGTATTTCCCTTGAAAACGATGACATTGAATCTTTATTCTCTGCTGATGAGGAACCAACAGATCAAACCCTTTGTGTTATCCCATTTTATCAAACTTCCAGTGAAAACGAGTCTGATGAATCAGAATCTGAAGATATTTTTCACATATCTCCTACATCTTCAGAACCAAATCCTGACATATTTTCAAGTCAAACTCACTGTCCTCATTTGCCTGTCAAAATCTTCACTTCAAAGTTCGCTAAGCCTATCAATGTCATTGCTCTCATTGATACTTTGGAGCAAGTTGTTCCATTCTCGACACTAAAGTTCTCCAAGAATATTGGACTCCTCATATCCGATATTTCAACTCGCCTCGGAGACACTTTCTCCACAAGTGTCGAACCACTCCACCACCGTCCAAATTGTTCCCCGAATGCTCCATAAAGGCAAAAATCTTTGGATCAAACCTCCCCAATAAAGATTTGCTAATTGGGTGGGATATCATGACTCAAATCTCTCAACTCCGCATCATTCCAGGAAAGGGTCTTAGATATAAAAATCATTTCTCTCCGAGTTCGTTGATATTCGTAGACTCTTTTCCATCCAGATGAGTTTATTAGATCCAATCATGCAAAAGTTGCTAGAATCTTGCTCGGAATCCCACTCAGAATTCGCTCAAAAATGTTCTCATCCTTTATGGGAAAATCCAGAATTCTTTATTCGCCTCCCCTTCAAGAAAAATGAAGACATCAACCCAACAAAGGCGAGTCATGCAGGAATGAAGCCAGAACACTTGGCTTTAGCTCAAAGGGAATGCTCAGAATTATTACAACAATGCCTTATTGAAGTTTCTGATTCTCAATGGGCTTGTGAAGCCTTTTATGTCAATAAGCGAGCCGAGCAGAACAGAGGAAAAATGAGACTGGTAATCAATTACCAACCTCTTAATCTTTTTCTCCAAGATGACAAGTTCCCTTTACCATCTAGAGATTCTCTTTTTAGTGGTTTGACCAAGGCCCATATCTACTCCAAATTCGACCTCAAAGCCGGATTTTGGCAATTGGGTATTCATTCTGAAGACAGAACCAAAACAGGATTCTGTATCCCAAACCAACACTTTCAGTGGAAAGTTCTTCCTTTTGGCTTAAAGGTTGCCCCATCCCTTTTCCAAAAGGCCATGTGTCGCATTTTCCAACCCATTTTGTCAACTCAGCAAAGAAGTATATCGATGATATTCTGCTCTATAGCCCTGATGAACAGAGCCACTGCCAACTCCTTGAGAAATTTGCAGAAATCGTAAAAAAGCATGGCATTATGCTTTCTCAAAGGAAAATGAATATTGTCCAGACAGAAATTGAATTTCTCGGTATGCACCTCAACAAGGGTACATACTATCCAGGGCCACACATTGCACAAGAATTATTGAAGTTACCTGAAAATGACTTCACGAAAAAACAAGTTCAGCAATTTCTTGGGATAATTAATTATCTCAGAGCCTTTGTCCCAAACATTGCAAAGCTTTTGATTCCTTTGCAATCCATGCTAAAAAAGAATCCCCCACCTTGGGGAAAGATCCAGACTGAAGCAGTTGCTGAGCTTAAGGAGATTATGCAGAATCTCCCACCATTACAAATACCATCAACAGGCAAAAGAATTCTCCAAACCGACGCCAGTGATGAATACTGGGCAGCTGTCTGTTCAAGAAATCGATGGTAAGAAACACATTTGTGCTCACAAAAGTGGAAAGTTTTCCCAGGCTGAAATGCATTACCATTCCACTTTTAAAGAGATCCTGGCAGTTAAAAATGGAATCAAGAAGTTTGAATTTCATCTCATCGGCCATCACTTCTTGGTAGAACTAGACATGGCATCTTTCCCTCAGATAACCAAGTTTAAACAGAAGCAGATTCCAAACCCTCAATTGCTTCGATGGGCTGAATGGTTCTCGAAATACTCCTTTGAAACCAAACATATTCCTGGGAAAAAGAATGTCCTTGCTGACTTTTTGTCAAGACCCAAAGCACCAGCTGAAATCAACATGTACATCAAAAGACCTGCTTTCCATATGCTTAATCATGGAGTCAAATACAAGATCGAGAAGATCAAAGATTTGCCAAGCCGTAAATATCCCCGGAGATTATTCAAGAAATCCAGAATGACAATCTTATTGAGAATATGGAGAACCTTATGTGGCAATGCCACACGACCTTTCGATTCAATGGAGGTTCGATTCTTTATCCTTTCGGGTTAAATTTGAATTATCCTTTTATTCATCCTCTTATCTGGAAGGAAGATGATTTCCCGATCAGCTCAAAACGCTGTTATGGTACTTAACAAATAAGTACTTAATAGCCATTGAAATCCCCACCAGAAGATTCATTGCTAATCTCACGAGGATATTCATGCTCGGGAAAAACATCGAAAAAGAATGTGATAGAAATCTTTTAGATTTTCTAAATTGGTTCTATCATCCTACATGTTGGAGACAAGACTTGGAAAGAGAATTAAGAACCATGACACCAAATCCTGAGGTTCACACCATCCCGTTTTTCGTAGACGTCCATGGAATTTTTCTAGAAATAATGGATGTATTATTGATGCACCACTCGAAATAGGAACCACAACCTATAAACCTCACCTAAACAAATGAGAAGCCCGGATTCACAAATCTTATCCGAGATCCGTTAGATTTTGTGAACATGAATACCGAGAACTCCAGAGAATCCTATGCTAGGAAAACAAGACTATTCCCAAAGATGTGTGGAATAATGTACCCACTACGTGGGATCATTATGACCTAGCACCAGAAGCTAAAGAAGCACTCAGGCAACACAGACAAGCTGCATCGTCCCAAGAGCATGAAATGACAAGTGAAGACGACATTGTCCAGTCAACTCAAGACCCCTATGCACGCTTTGGAGGCCCTCTGTCCCAGAATCCCTACGACCAGGGAGCTTCGTCCTCATTCCAAAACATGGATACGTCCTTTTATGCACAACCATCCAATTGGCCTTAGCCAAGCATGCCAAACATTCCTGCCAACACTACAAGTGAAAATACAAACTGGGCAGAAGAAGAAGCATCCCATTGGGCTCATGAAGCATCTTCATCTCAAAGGCCGAACCAAATTCTTTCACCTCAAGACCTTGAAGCCCTCTAGCAGAAATATGAGGCACATCTCCTAGGAGACAGTTCAGATGACGACTCAGTATGTAGCTACAATGCACGTGACGGACGAGATCGTTGAGTCAGTACAATTTCACTGTAGCAAAGTACTGTTCACTTTTACTGTAGTACTAGGCTAGGGAATGTACTGTTCACAGTACAGTTACTGTTCATAGTGTGCGAATAATTCCCTCCCGGAAAGTTCCGATGCCTCTGTTTGTATCTGGACCCGTGAGTTGGTCCCTCTGTGTCCTTGTTTCCCTTTATTTGCCTATATAAGGCATTGTTGTTGTATCGTTTTGGGCAGAGTCCCCTAAAGTAAAGAGTGTGCTTTGTGAGAAACCTCTATGGCTTTCTAAATCTCCCTTCTTCTCCAGCTGGTAGGATCCTTCGAGAAATGCAGCTTGGGTAGATTAGAAACGTTTCCATCCTGGCATCTTCTGAGTGTCTCTAGGCTCTGGATTAAAGGGCTGAGTGGTTTTCTGCTAAAAGGCTGTCCCTGAAGGGCTTGAACGGGAGTTGTTCGCCCAATGTGGGATTCATACTTGCAGGAAATTTACTCTCCTTCCCTGATCCTAAGTCTAGGTCCATTCATGGTATCATCTACCGCGTGTATTTACTGGTCGACCAATTATATCGCCTTATGTGGTTGCGGATGTAATTGTAAATACATGGTGTTTTGAGAATAGTCAAGTATAGCCTTTAAGGGATAGGTATACTTGGACTGATGTAACAAAATATGTCTGGGGCACTGTGAGACATCGATTGTTTATTTCTTTTCAAGGTTGTAGCCATTATGTTATCCCTAACAGGTGCATAATTTGAGCTCCCAAGTGCAAGTATACTCACTTGTCGCACGACTTATTTGTCAGTATGAATTGTTTTTGTAAAATTGATGAATGTTGAATGCCTTATATTCTTAATAGAATGCTATCAAGCCTATCATGTCCGAGTGGGAGATGTTGTACTTTAGCTAGATAGCTAGTACGTCCATGATGGGGTGCGATTGGACCGCACCATTTGGACTTGATACGGTACGATGGAAAATCACTAATGGAGGGGTACGAAGGGAGACGTATATAAACCTCCCAAACACAACCATTGATACGGTTGGCAATTCATTCGCACCAAATTTCCTCTTCATTTCCATTGAAGAAGATCAAAGGCGTTCCGTTTCAATTTTGCAAGAACAATCGGCATTTACGCTGTGGAAATCGGGTGTTTTCCTCGTGATTGCATTCAGACTAACGTGAGGAAGTACTGTTTGTGATAAATTCGCAATTCAACGTTTGTTCCAAGGCCATTTGCTGTTTGCGCATCGGAATCAAGTAAGTCGTCTTCCGCCGACTCGAATTCCAATAGAAAAACTCAAAGCTCACCACACGAACGCACTTCAAAATCTCAACCGTTCCAACGTCGGCAGCCAACCTCGCCCACCATCACCAAACCGTCACTGCCAATCATCTCCGACCGTCGTCAAACCTTCGCCGACGATGGCTTACCCTGCGGTAACCCCAACACATCCTCCACCGAAAAAGAATTCCTTTCTAACTTAACAGTCACACACACCAATCCAGAACCGGACGAAACACTAGTGCTTGAAAGAGAGGTGGAGGCATCCAACACGGCCGTAGCTAATCGCGATCGTCACCGAAATAAACAAGGATGGATTTGAGACTCTGACCACGTTCAAACTGCACCATGAGCATGATATGCATCCAAAAGGAAAGGAACGCAGCAGTTAGTGTACTAGACACGAATCATTACAGTTATAAACATTCTCAAGCATCCGATTATGCAAAGTCAGAGTCAAAACGTCTAATGCGCAAATCATCGAGCAGGTGGCGTGCGTTTTTTGTGTATAAGTTCCGAGACCAAATTTGATGTTGTACTCGGTCTAAACGCAGTGCATAAAGCGTGAGAAAACGATCTCAGTTTAGTAAGGTTTGCTTGTGAGTTCATTGGCTAAGTTTAATCCTCCAAACTTTAGCAAAACCGAACAAAATAGAGCAGAGATGAAGCAGTGGTCTCTCCTTCTTCGAAAGAGATTTTTTCTCCCCCCCTTGTGTTGATCCTTTCTCTTCTCTTCAGCCAAGCTCCTTGCAGCTTTCTCCCCGCTTCAATGGCCGACGCCAACCCAAAATAGAATTTTCTCCATGCGTCACGGACGCTCTGTACTCACCAAGCTGTGCGTGCAAAGGAGGAGAAGGACAAAGGGCCGGGCTTTTGAGGTAACAAAATGAGCTGAGAAAGGGCGAAGAAAAACCAAAGGAAAAGGGTTGGGCTAGAACAAAATAGGAAAAGTTAGAGGAAAATTGGGCCTATTCAGGAACTAAGCTCGAGTGGGTAGGAAATTTTGCTAAAGGAAACGGGCTAGGCATAAATGGCTTCCCCGAATTTTTTATTTTATTTTATTTTATTATCTGTTTTCCTTGTTTTATTATTATTATTATTATTATTATTATTATTATTATTATTATTATCTTTCTTATTACTATATTTTTGTTGTTTTTACATTCTTTTTTGTATTTTTTATATTTTGGCAAAAAATCCGGGTGTCAACAATGTTCATTACATTTCTCCTCTTTAAAGTACATATGAGATCAAACAGTCTAGATGTAGGATCACTCCAAGTCCAACTTGTCTTCCTACTCGTGAATTAGCCGGCAAATTCAAATCAGAGCATCCGTTTTTCTCAAGTTCATGATGTAGCCAACTCATGTGAAGAGATGTGCCTTGGGGGGGGGTGTCACGCCCGATCCTCATGGCACGCGCACATCCCTTACTTTGGTCGATTTTAAAATTTGCGATATCCCGGACTATGTATCGCCGACCCTTTCATTTATATATGCACATACGGAAGCATATAATAAAATCCCCAGACAATAAAGCAATGGGATATACAAGTAGGACTAGGAAACTGAACCTGAAAACCAACACCCTTATGCTCATATACAAGCCATACTAAATCGATTGGTTTCTACTCAAATTGATTTTATAACAATCGTCATCAGAATCCTACTCTGGATCATCCTCGGGGTTCTCCTCCACGTACTCCTCTTCGGGTTCCTCAACAGGGATCTCCTCATCAGATTCATGCTCTTTAGGCTCCTCATCCAGGTCCTGAAATGGTTATTCAATAACCACTGAGACAACGTCTCAGCAAGTTCTACTCCCCAAGACCCGATTAGTAAACTAATACACCTTAGGGCTGCCTATGCACAAAATGAGTCGAGGACTTACCTTGACCTCAGATTCCACCTGCATATTAGCACAGATCATATATGCACCCAAGCAATCATATTATAGATCGAAGCATCGATCTAATCGACCTAGTCGATTACACACCAAGAAGACCACTCACGGTCATTTCCATTCAATCAATCAGTTCGCAACATCAAATCAAGGCAATGATCAATCATATTGAATCACACTCGAGATCGAATCATCGATCAATCGACTTAGTCGATTACAAGTCAATCGAATCATTTCTAGGTCATTCACCCCATCCCACATAACCTCCAATAGTACACTTAGTCACAGAGCTCCATCAATGCTCTCGGGCGTCGTTTTCGCCAAGGTGACATAAGTAATAGACGGTCTACGTGCGTTCTTTAAGGCGCCGTTTTCGTACAGTGATATTCCTCATCACCGAACCACGCCCGTCACAGGTTACAAATCACTGACAATCTACGTGCGTTCTTTAAGGCGCCGTTTTCGCACAGTGATGTCTTTCATCATCGAACCACGCCTGTCATGATTCATAGGTAGTCTACGTGCGTTATTTAAGGCGCCGTTTTTGCACAGTGATGTCTTTCATCACCGAACCACGCCTACCATAAGTCATAGACAGTCTGCGTGCATTCTTTAAGGCGCCGTTTTCGCACAGTGATGTACTTTATCACCGAACCACGCCTGTCTATACTTCGTACTTGATCGGTCTCAGCCAATAGAATTCTGAGTTAGTTCTCATCACTCTCTCCACTTACAGCTCAACAAGGCAATACAAATGCTAACTACCCATACTCTGCCAATTACCAATCAATCATTCAATTTCACTCAATTTCAATCAATTCAGGTTAAATCCCTAAAATATCACAATTTATTTAATTTCATACAACGTAGAGCTCAAATAAATAAACGGACTACGCCACAACAATCAGCACGAAATTCCGATCGACAATCACCTCAAGATTAATTTCCGAAAAATAATTTAATAATTAATTTCGAAAATTAATTAATAATTATTAAAATTCAATTAGGCTCAAATGAAAGTCCAATTAAATGAACGGACTTCACCACGGTCATCAGCATAATATTCCGGTCATTGGCCATCCAAGTTGAATTTTCAGAAAATAAATAATTAATTAATTTAATTCCAAAAAATAAATAAATAAACACAATAATTCCAATTTAGCACCATATGAAGCTCAATTAAATAAATGGTCTGCGCCACCATCGTCAGCATAAAATCCCGGTCACTGGCCAACCCAGTTGAATTTCCGGAAAATAAATAATTAAATAATTAATTTCGAAAATTAATATTTAATTCCTAAAAATTCCACCTATGCACGATTTGCTTAATTAACACCCGATAAGGGACGGGAAAAATCCCAAGAAGCATCCAATAAATACTACAGGCAATTCTTTATCTAATTACACTAACCACACAATTAATATGCAAAGCAATTAACTAATAATCACTAATCAATTCTAATCTAACAACCTAATTACACTTAATTAACGCTAATCAACCTTTAAGTATAATTAGCGCACTAAGAAGGCATTAGTGAGTAAAACTCACTCAAAACGACGGACTCGACGCGAGGATCAACTTTCCTCAAAGCGGGCTGAGCATCCGGGCTCGGGAAAACGGCCAAAACGGACCAAAACCTCACTGCAAACCCATTTTTTGTCTTCTCTGTTCGCTGCTGGAAGGGGCGGATCCGGCGCCGGTTGAGGCGGCCAAGGGCAGCTGAGGGTGAGGTGGAGCTTCAGCGGGGTCGACGGTGGCTGGAGGTGGTTGGGCGGCGGCCGTAGGTGGCCGATCCGCAACCTGAGCTAGTCGAACAGCTCCCCGAGCGCACGAGTAGAGGCCAACGGCACACAGCCAGCAGCGACACGGGAGGATGGCAGCTCGGTAGTGAACGCCGGTGTGCGACGGCTCCAGGAGACGTGCTGTTTCTCCTCTGCGGTTTCTAGGTTTGAAAAGCATAGACAAGATGGAGAAAGGGGCTGGTCGACCGGTAGCAGAAGGGAAAGAGGGAGGCGGAGCAACGGCGGTGTGCAGCGGTGACAACTCCGACTTCGGCTGCTTGCTGCAACGGCGGCGACGATTCCGACTTCAACGGATCTTCAGCGGTTGTTGAGGTCTTCTTTGGTTTGCTGGTTGTTCGTGCGAAAGGAGAGATAGGGGAGAGAGAGTCGGTCACGAGAGAGGAGAAGAGAAGGGAAGAAGGAACCGGTTCTCTCACTCTCTCTCATGGCCCACCACCAGCTGTCCACCACCCACCTTTTCTAGACAAAATTGCCCCTTCTAGAAGCCTTTAGGTAGCTCAAAATACATAGTTCATTAGGCATTCGAATTTTGCTAGGTTTTCCTCCTAATTGGACCTTAATCCCTCTTGATTCAAATCAAATTGACCCCCATAAATTCATTCAACACATCGTCAATCAAATTGATACTTTTCTTTACCAAAGTAGCCCACTTGCATCCTAATTTCACAATCCCTAGTTTCAACTGAACAAAAACGGTCATATTTATCCCGTCGAAATTAGAACTCAAAAAATCTGGATGTCATAACTATTCCCCTCTTATAAAAATTTTGTCCTCGAAATTTAAACTTTTACCAATCCTTATACAAAAGGTGGGGGTAGTGTCGTTTCGTTGAGTCTCATTATTCCATTTTGACCAAGTAGACCATCTTGATATACAAAATCAGCTCTTTCTGAACCAACAACTGAATTGCACTTCTCACATAAGACACTTTGTCATCCATATCTGATCTCTTTTTCGCGATTCCCTAATAAACTTTCGAACCTCAACGATTGAAAATTTCTGACAGTTCTGAGCAGTCTTTACTCTGACATTGATTTGACAACTGCAAACACTGATTTCTGAGCTGACTCTGGACTTGCGATTTTCTGATTTCTGATCTCATCTCAACCGATTGAAATCCTGTACACTCTGCTCTGCACTGATTAAAAAGAAACTATCTGACTGATCTGCTGAAACTGGGAATCTCTGGTCAAGATTTGATATAACTCTAGCACTGATCTTGGCAATTGCAATTACTGACTACTGTATTGACTTTGGCCTGAAATCTTTATTCACTTTCTTTTCACCACTGAAATTATGTACCATCTGATATACACTGCTTAATAAAGAACCCTCTGAAACTTTGCCAAATTTATAATCTCTGATTTAGATTCGAAATATAATTCATCCCCGGCACTCCATGCCAGCGAATTATCTGATGCACACACACTTCGGTATACCCACTCTGTGACAAGATAGAATCTTTAATTTCTGAAATCGAACTTAAATTGGCGGTTAATTTCACTCCGACACGCTTTTAGTGTGACCTAGGCTATTGGGTAGTGTTCAGAGCTTTTTAGGACAAATGACTTGTGGTCAATTTTCTTCGAACCACGATGAACCCACTCGACACATTGGCGACTCTCAATTGTCGTGAAAATCTCAAAGATTCAAATACGGGCACAGGGTACCAAACCGACAGTAAAGTCAAATTAGTGCTAGTCGACGAGAGTTTTCCAATTTAGTGGGGTCACCCACGATTGGTCATTCATCTCAGTCGAGCCGACCTATCTTTGATCTTAATTCGATTTTTAACTGTGCCGTAATGATCTCTAAAGATGAGCACGGTCGAGAAATCGATTCCTGGTCGAATTCTTAGTCTATCTGCCTTAAAGTCCTTAATAACTCACCCAGCTAGTCTAGTTATCTCATGAGTGGCCAACTCAGAGAAAAACACTGTAATCGCGTTGATGAAATGCCCAATTTATCTAATCGAAATCAGAGTCCGAAATCTGGATGTTACATACTCAAAACAAGATCTATTCGTACTGTACCAAAGTGGACCAACTCCATCTATCGATCAACCACTATTCTCAAATGGTATCAGTAATCCCCTGAATCCTTAGTAAGCCATATATTTCCATTTCCACTTGGGACTCTCAAGTGATGGTAACAATTCTCCCCGTTCGCATTACCGAGCTTCCACTTACTGACACTTCTGACACTCGCAACCTACTCAGCTATATTTATCTTCATATCAGCTTACTAATCTAGCTGATGCCGATTCTGATTTACTTGCACCATCTGGTCAAAGCTGCAATACTATAGTGAACTTCTGACAAAATCTTTTCCCTGAGTGCTACACTGTCAAGTGCACTCAATTCCCCATGGAACCCGAACATTCCATCCTCAGAAGTCTTAAAGTCAAATTCTTTCTTGCTAGTATCCTCTTATAAGATCTTCTGAAAATCTCTGTCTGTCAACTAGGCGCCGATTCTAACTTGAACACTTGGTTCAATTTTTTAGGGCGGCTATAAAATTCAGAAGGTAGCCTACCTCAAATTTGAAAACCAAGTTTCAAACCCTTTTTAAGTAAAGTCTATACTTTAGCAAGTCTATGCACCATTGAAGACTCTCGCCTCAACACCTCAATGACTCGTTTCGTTCCTCCAAGATGATACTAGATAACACCATTACAGTCCTGCCAAGGTTCTGATTCGCGATACCATTTCATATTCAACTTATTGGGTCTCAACTGGCGAAACAGTTATGCAACAATCTTCTCATGTTGCATCAATACGTACCCCATCCTTTAAGCTCTGGAAATTATCCTCATACTTGTCAATGCCGATGAATTTCTCTTCTTTCTCAAGAGGTCAATCCTGCGATGATACTGATACTGAAAATTCTTTCACGAACCTGCTGTAGTAATCTGTCCAATCCCCACAGCTTCTGATCTCTGACACTGTTGTCAATCTCGATATGCTAACAACTGATTTGATCTTGGCTTGGTCCATGAAGATTCTCTTACCTGTAACCACACGACCATTCTTAGGGGCTTTCCTGATCCTCATCACTTAATGAATACCCTAGAATGTTACTACACCACACGATCACCATCGATCTACATATTCTTTGAACACTCGGTTTGTCAAATCCATGACAGCGGCTAGAGCGTTTGTCAAATCAAATGGCTTTACATTATTCTCACAAGGGCAAAATCAAGTGTGAAATGTTGTCTTCAGTATAACCTCCTTCCTAGTTCTCAACTGACGATAACTTGTCCTCAAGTCGATACTTGAAGACATCAACACTTTTTATAACAAGTCACCCAATTTGTCGATCTTTGACAATGAACACTTATCCTTCATTGTCACTTGATTAAGTCGACTATAGTTGATGCATAATTGCAACGAACCATCTTTCTTTCTTTCTTACTATGAGATTGATATCTCTCTTAGGTAATGCACCAATATGCATGAATTCCTCATTTATCAATCCTCACATTTGCGCAATTGGTTCTATCAATTCAAGTAACAACAACTGATAAGAAACTTTAAAGAATGGTTCTGTTCTGGGTGCTAGCTTGATTGTAAATTCTATCTCACTTACTAACGATAGGCCTGACAATCCTTCTAGCAACACTTCCAGAAATTCTTGGAGAAATTCTTGGACTACTGAGGAGTCCTCAATTTTCAATTCTTCAATCTGTCTTATTTTTTATAATCGTCAAGTAACCTAGGCAACCTCCGTCTAACAAACGGATTGCCTCAAGTGACGAGGTTAAAGAAGTCAAGAACTCTTCTCGACTCTCAATAAAACTTGGCACTTCTACCTGCTCCTGGAATAAACTGGGTTACTCCACTATAACAATTCATCACTACAAAATGCTCCAGAGCCAATTCTTTCCACACTTGATGATAGAGTTGTACACCAACAGCCAATCGAGTGCAACTCCAGTCAATGGTTCTTCTCCTGCCACCTTAACACACATATTAAAATTCCATAACTTAATCCCTAAAACTCTGAGGCACTACTCTGATAAAATTACTTCAAGACATTATTTCTCTATTCAGTGCATGGTCGATTTCATTCCCGTCTCTTTCACCATCCTAGTTGCATTCTATCAGTAGTAGCAATGTTGGTGTTCTTCCTGAACTCCAACTGATAATCCCTCACCTGATGGCCGTGCTCACTACCATCAAAGCACGTTCTAGTCATTCTCGAACACAAGATTAATCCATGCATTCCTTCCATACTTTTGGCACTCCCCTAGTGAGTCCTCTATCTCATGTCAGGTGATAGCATACTCTCTTGCTTGTACTGGAGGCCTGTTCCAAAAACTCCACTGTGTGTTCTATGGCGTACTTCTTCTGACCTGTACTATTGTCGGTGACAGTAGTAACAATTGTTGAGATTCCATCTACTTATGTGGCTACACCATAAATCACTGTCCGCACTGGCGACACTTACCACAATTTCCTGTCCTCAAATCACACGAGGCTGATTCATAGCATCTTCCATAGAACAACATGTTCCGATAATCTGAATACTGACCTGACTATGCCACCTTTCCTATTGGGTGGAATAGAATACCATTCTCTCAACATTAGTCTTTACCCCGACCGAATTCCCAATCTGCTTGCACTGAATCTTGATTCAAATACTGAATTCTATTCTCTGATTATCCTTCTAGATTGGACCCCAACAAAGGTAGCAACAACAATAACTTGATCATGATCTTATTGGCTCATCCAGATTCCAAGAAACACTTGCATCAAATCAATCTTATCAGGCTTAGGATCAATCAACGCTGCTACACTAGTACCAACCTACGGTGGCACTCTTACGCTCAAGCTGGACAGAGTCAACACTCTGCCTTCCGAATCCACAACGATTAAAAGCAATCGATTCACACATAACAAACAATTCTACCAATCAGCTATCAAAGACATGCACCGGTTATGAATTTAAAGGCCTTTCCTACTACTATCCCATAGGTCATCTATCACGCCCCGATCCTCAGGCACGCACACATCTGTCTCACTTGGTCGATTTTTATAATGCGATATCCCAGGACAATGTATCGCCAACCCTTTCATTTATTAAGCACATGCGGAAGCAGTTAAAATCCCCAAACAATAAAACGATGGGATAGAAAAGCAGGGCCATATTTTTCATATTGAAATTTATAACCAAACTTTTATACAAACCACAAACCAAAACACTTCACAAACTTTTTATTCTAAACTCTATTCACATCAAAATGGAGATATCAAAGAAGATACAATCTCAATCTCTTCAGGTCATATTCAAAATCTCTCTCGGTACTATCTTCTTCTTCCAAAAGTCCTTCTACTCATGTTTCACCTCCGAGTTCTCCTTCTCAGATTCCTCCTCGCTCCTCAACGGGGTCCCGAAATGTTTTTCCCCAAATCGGGATGAGACTACGTCTCGGCGAGTTCTACCCCACTAAGCCCGATTAGTAAACCATTATACTAAAGGCTACCTAAACACGCATGGGTCAGAAGACGTACCTTAGCATCAGATCCCACCTGCAAGTTAGCATAATTCACAATAGGCACTCAAGCAATCATATCACCGATCGAAGCATCGATCAAATCGACCTAGTCGATTTCATGCTAACAAGACCACTCACGGTCATTTCCATTCAATCAATCATTTCACAACAATCGGATCAATTCATTGGTCAATCGAACTAGTCGATTACATGTCAGACAGACCATTCTAGGTCAATACTCTCGGGCGTCAAGTTTGCCAAAGTGATTTATCCACTAGACAATTGCGTGCGTTCTTTAAGCGCCGTTTTCGCCAAAGGATCTCCTTAGTCACCGAACCACGCATGCCTATGACCATGTACTCAAATAGACAATTGTGTGCGTTCTTTAAGGCGCCGTTTTTCGCCAGTGATATCCCCAATCACCGAACCACATGCCTACCATGATCTGTTCAATAGACAATTGCGTGCGTTCTTTAAGGCGCCGTTTTCGCCGATGATATCCCAAATCACCGAACCACGCATGCCTATAACCATGTACTCAATAGACAATTGTGTGCGTTCTTTAAGGCGCCGTTTTCGCCAATGATATCCCAAATCACCGAACCACACATGCCTACAACAATGTATTTAATAGACAAGTGTATGCGTTCTTTAAGGCGCCGTTTTGGATATCCCAAATCACCGAACCATACATGCCTATAACAATATGAGTACTAGACCGATACGTGCGTTCTTTAAGGCGCCGTTTTCGCCAGTGATATCCCAATCACCGAACCACGTAGGTCCACAATAATGTATGTACTAGACCGATACGTGCGTTCTTTAAGGCGCCGTTTTCGCCAGTGATGTCCCAATCACCAAACCACGTAGGTCCATACACTATGTCTGATTGGTTCAATTCCAGAGTATTTCCAATTCTCTCATAACTCCATCCACTGTACAACTCAATCAAAGCATTATAAATGCTAAACAAACATACTCGGCCATCTACCAATCAATCATTCAATCTCAATCAATTCCAAATCAATTTAGGGTAAATCCCTAAAATGTCACAATTTATTTAATTCCATACAACATAGAGCTCAAATAAATAAACAAACTACGCCACGACGATCAGCACAAGATTTCGGTCGTCGGCCATCAAAATCTTAATTTCCGAAAAATAATTAATTAATTAATTAATTTCGAAAATTAATTAATAAATATTAAAAATTCAATTTAGCACAAACTAAAACTCAATTAAACAAACGGACTTCACCACGGTCATCAGCATGATTTTCCGGTTCCAGGCCATCTCAGTTGAATTTTCGGAAAATAAATAATTATTTAATTTAATTTCGAAAAATAATATTTAGATGCCAAAAATCCCACTTAGGCCCGAATCGTCAATTTGAAGCCCGATTAGGCGTCGGAAAATTCCCGAGATGCTTCCAATAAATAGTAGACCACGTCTACTTGTTAATTGCACAATCAATTTATCTAAATCGCATCACAATTGGCTAATAATTGCTAATTAATTCTAATCTAACAACCTAAACATAATTAATTAAAACTAAACCAACCTAAAGCATAATTAGCCAACTAATCCAAGATTAGTGAGATTACTCACCAAATCGCACGCAAATCGGATCAATCCGACGGCGGCGACGCAAGGAACGATTGTCCCCAAAGCACGGCTCGGGTTCGGGGCCGAAAACGGCCCAAAATGGCCCACGAACAGCTGAATACCCACTCCGTGGGTTTGCTGGTCGCAGCTGAACGGAGCAGATCGGGGTTGCTCCGGCGGCTAGGGCGGCGAGGGGAAGCCGGCGGAGGGCGAGGGGGTCGCGGGGGTGGTCCGGCGGGGCTAGGCGGTGGCCGGAGGTGGCTGGTCGGTGCGAAACAGAGGCGAAACAGGGCTGGGCCGAGCTGGATCGCGCGGCCTGGGCACGCGCAGACGGCGGCGAGCGCACGAGCGGCGGAACGGCGGCGAGCGGTGGGCGTCCGGGCGGCAGTGCGGGCGGCGATGGCTTCGGCGAGCTCTTCCGCTTCTGTTCGCTGGCTCCACACGAAGAAGAAAGAAGAAGCAGAAGGAGGGCTCGTTCACGAGGGAGTGGGGGCAAGAAGAGAGAGAAGAGATAAGGGAGGGGGTTTGACCGGTCAAAAAGGAAAATAAGAAGGAGGAGAAGCCAATTTAAAATTGGCAAGGGGAGTGTTCGGTGGGGGTGTGTCCGCACGAAGAGAGAGGGGAGAGGAGAGAGAAGAGAGAGAGAGAGAGAGAGAGAAAAGGGAGAGAGAGAAAAGAATTTAAATAATGATCTTATTCTTTTTCTTTTCTTTTCTCTTTTCCTTTCCTTTTCTATTTTCTTTTGGTCTTCGATTTTCCTCCGATAATTTCTTTCTTGAAATTTCGGACTCGTCAATAAATTGACGAGCGATGAGACAGGATCCTATTTATCCAGTCAAATTAAAACCCGAAAATCTGGATGTCACATCATCGCACCTTATCACTCCAATATCTAACCATTGCTCTGATACCACAAAATGGGGATGTCACGCCCTGATCCTTAGGCACGAGCACATCCCTTACTTTATGGTCGATTTTAAAAATGTGATATCCTAGGACTATGTATCGCCGACCCTTTCATTTATATATGCACATGCGGAAGCAGTCATAAAATCCCCAGACAATAAAGCAATGGGATATACAAGTAGGACTAGGAAATTGAACCTGAAAACCAACACCCTTATGCTCATATACAAGCCATACTAAATCGATTGGTTTCTACTCAAATTGATTTTATAACAATCATCATCAGAATCCTACTCCGGATCATCGTCGGGGTTCTCCTCCATGTACTCCTCTTCGGGTTCCTCAACAAGGATCTCCTCATCAGATTCATGCTCTTTAGGCTCCTCATCCAGGTCCTGAAATGGTTATTTAATAACCACCTGAGACAACGTCTCAGCAAGTTCTACCCCCTAAGACTCGATTAGTAAACTAATACACCTTAGGGCTGCCTATGCACAAAATGAGTCAGAGGACTTACCTTGGCCTCAGATTCCACCTACATATTAGCACAGATCATATAGGCACCCAAGCAATCATATTATAGATTGAAGCATCGATCTAATCGACCTAGTCGATTACACACCAAGAAGACCACTCACGGTCATTTCCATTCAATCAATCAGTTCGCAACATCAAATCAAGGCAATGATCAATCACATTGAATCACACTCAGATCGAATCATCGATCAATCGACTTAGTCGATTACAAGTCAGTCGAATCATTTCTAGGTCATTCACCCCATCCCACATAACCTCTAATAGTACACTTAGTCACAGAGCTCCATCAATGCTCTCGGGCGTCGTTTTCACCAAGGTGACATAAGTAACAGACGGTCTACGTGCGTTCTTTAAGGCGCCATTTTCGCACAGTGATATTCCTCATCACCGAACCACGCCCCGTCACAGTTACAAATCACGACAATCTACGTGCGTTCTTTAAGGCGCCGTTTTCGCACGACAAAAGATGTCTTTCATCACCGAACCACGCCTGTCATGATTCATAGGTAGTCTACGTGCGTTCTTTAAGGCGTCGTTTTCGCACAGTGATGTCTTTCATCACCGAACCACGCCTACCATAAGTCATAGACAGTCTACGTGCATTCTTTAAGGCGCCGTTTTCGCACAGTGATGTACTTTATCACCGAACCACGCCTGTCTATACTTCGTACTTGATCGGTCTCAGCCAATAGAATTCTGAGTTAGTTCTCATCACTCTCTCCACTTACAGCTCAACAAGGCAATACAAATGCTAACTAGCCATACTCTGCCAATTACCAATCAATCATTCAATTTCACTCAATTTCAATCAATTCAGGGTAAATCCCCAAAATATCACAATTTATTTAATTTCATACAACGTAGAGCTCGAATAAATAAACGGACTGCACCACGACAATCAGCACGAAATTCCGATCGACAATCACCTCAGCATTAATTTCCGAAAAATAATTTAATAATTAATTAATTTCGAAAATTGATTAATAATTATTAAAATTCAATTTAGCTCAAAATAAAGTCCGATTAAATGAATGGACTTCACCACGGTCATCAGCATAATATTCCGGTCATTGGCCATCCAAGTTGAATTTTCAGAAAATAAATAATTAATTAATTTAATTCCGAAAAATAAATAAATAAACACAATAATTCCAATTTAGCACCATATGAAGCTCAATTAAATAAACGGTCTGCGCCACCATCATCAGCATAAAATCCCGGTCACTGGCCATCCCAGTTGAATTTTCGGGAAATAAATAATTAAATAATTAATTTCGAAAATTAATATTTAATTCCTAAAAATTCCACCTATGCACAATTTGCTTAATTAACACCCGATAAGGGACGGGAAAAATCCCAAGAAGCATCCAATAAATACTACAGGCAATTCTTTATCTAATCACACTAACCACACAACTAATATGCAAAGCAATTAACTAATAATCACTAATCAATTCTAATCTAACAACCTAATTACACTTAATTAACGCTAATCAACCCTTAAGTATAATTAGCGCACTAAGAAGGCATTAGTGAGTAAAACTCACTCAAAACGACGGGCTCGACGCGAGGATCGACTTTCCTCAAAGCGGGCCGAGCATCCGAGCTCGGGAAAACGGCCAAAACGGGCCAAAACCTCACTGCAAACCCATTTTCTGTCTTCTTTGTTCGCTGCTGGAAGGGGCGGATCCGGCACCGGTTGAGGCAGCCAAGGGCGGCTGAGGGCGAGGCGGAGCTTCGGCGGGGTCAACGGTGGTCGGAGGTGGTTGGGCGACGGCCGTAGGTGGCCGATCCGCAACCTAAGCTGGTCGAACAGCTCCCCGGGCGCACGAGCAGAGGCCAACGGCACACGGCCAGCAGTGGCGCGGGAGGACGGCAGCTCGGCAGTGAACGGCGGCGTGCGACGGCTCCAGGAGACGTGCTGTTTCTCCTCTGCGGTTTCTGGGTTTGAAAAGCATAAACAAGAGGGAGAAAGGGGCTGGTCGACTAGCAGCAGAAGGGAAAGAGGGAGGCGGAGCAACGGTGGCGTGCAGCGGTGACAACTCCGACTCCGGCTGCTTGCTGCGACGGCGGCGACGATTCCGACTTCAGCAGATCTTCAGCAGTTGTTGAGGTCTTCTTCGGTTTGCTGGTTGTTCGTGCAGAAAGGAGAGATAGGGGGGAGAGAGTCGGTCACGAGAGAGGAGAAGAGAAGGGAAGAAGGAACCGGTTCTCTCACTCTCTCTCATGGCCCACCACCAGCTGTCCACCACCCACCTTTTCTAGACAAAATTGCCCCTTGTAGAAGCCTTTAGGTAGTTCAAAATACATAGTTCATTAGGCATTCGAATTTTGCTAGGTTTTCCTCCTAATTGGACCTTAATCCCTCTTGATTCGAATCAAATTGTCCCCCCATAAATTCATTTAACACATCGTCAATCAAATTGATACTTTTCTTTACCAAAGTAGCCCACTTGCATCCCAATTTCACAATCCCTAGCTTCAACTGAACAAAAACGGTCATATTTATCCCGTCGAAATTAGAACTCAAAAAATCTGGATGTCACGGGGGTGTTTAAGGTCCCGAGCTTAATTCATCACTGGCATATCTCAAATTCCAATATAAATGCCGCCTAATGCTGCCTCGCATTCTAATTTCTTTTGCCAAGTGGATTTGGTGTAGTGTAGGAAGAATGTGATATGTTATTTTCTTCAGAGCTTTCATGGTTCAATGTCTTAAACCGGGATTTATTAATAAGGACGAGTTAAGTTGGGAATCAGGTGGACATATTTATCCCTCACTTGGTAAAGAAACCTAACCAAAGAAGAAATGGCAAAGGAACAAATACCACTAATCCAATAGTTGATTGAGTTAAAACACCGAAAATGTCATTTTAGGCCTTTTGCGGTGCTGACCTGAATTTAGAATTCCTAACTATGCCTCCTTTGTGCAATTGTGATGAATCGATGAAGAAGTGTACTCTTTCTGCTTTTATTTTCTTCCTTTTCGAGCTAGTTGCAATTTATCAGCTTTTTTTTTGTTTTTGTTTCTGAATAGAATCTCTCAACGTCAGTGCTTCTCATGTTTCCATGAGAGAGAATTTTTTCAGTAATCTCTTTTCTAGTTCGTAACCATTTCACGATACGCCTTTCTTAATCTATAGTTTCCTAGATCACATATTTTGATACACAAGCAACATTTTAATTTCAACTAAGTAGAATGATAGAAAGTTCTTGCCATTGTCTACGAGAATTCTCCTTTCTTTGCGCAGGCCTAATTAGTCTAATTGCAGAGTGAGCTGTTTATGAGCTGGTGAATTCATATGTTGGTGATGTGGCCATCTTACCTCTCTATTGATAAAATAAAATAGTTGGCGGTAATTGCAGATGAAGTCTACGTAGAACTAGCAAAATACATGTTTGTTGCATGGCTCCAAGACTATAGTTTCCACATATTTTTCTAAATGTTAGTTTAATTCTCTTTTGCCTTTATTCATATTTCAAGTTGATTATTTTACTCAATCTTTCGAATTTTAATTTGGTCATATCATGATTATTAGTTAGTATATTTTTTACTTCATTACTATATTTAATAAGTTATACAGACATTCATGTCAAGATAGAGAAATATTGATGGCCCCATACTTTAACATCCGGTCATGGATCAAGTTAGGCCCAATCGCATGTATGCTGGCAATAAACCAGGGCACGTGTGCATCACATGGTAGGCCTCGTCTCGGTCATGAATCAAGCTATGTCTAGTTGTGGCTTGATTCATTTTCCCTTTTCCAATTGCATGAAACTTATCCATTTCCTTTGTCAATTTCCACACATGCCTTATATTCTTACTTTGCTTAAGATGATCCAAGGGTGGCAAGGAATCATGCCCGAGGATGGTATGATTCCATGCCATTACGGTTATAAGGGGGAGGGTCTAGGCTATCAAAAGGTCTTTCAGACCTAACCTTCAAAATTGAAATGGGCCAAGGCTTCGCGTGCATGATAGGAGGGTTTTATTGAAAAACCAAATTCATCCATGTACTGTGAGGACTTGAAATACTTGCATGAAATTTTGAATAAGATCGCATATCGATCTGGTTAACAAAATTATGTGGTATTATCCAAAAAAATCCATAATTCCTAAACTTGGAAGAATGCTGTTAAAGAATGAAAGCATGAGAATATTTAGTTTGGATGTTTTTGTTTAGTCATAACATTTTTTTTTTGTTAAAAAGAAGTCATAACCTTTACAAATAGCCATAGTATATATATAGATTAAAGAGTAATTTGACATTCTAATCTTACAATTAGGCAAAAATAATAAACAGCTTCAAAATTTCCTTATAAAATGATTTTTTTTTTTTTTTTTTGGGTTTATGGTATGATATGAGGGGTTTTCTATAAAAAGAAACAAACTGTGAAAATTGGAGAGATAATGCATGAAAAGTCAAGACTTATTTTCAATTAATGGACAACATTAAATAGATATAAGAGTCTAAGTTAGCCCAAGTTTAATATGTCAATAGGTAGAACATTATAAAAATTTATTCCTGCACACACACATTATATACATACGGCCATTTTACATTTTATTGAGTGTTTTCTTTATTTTTAATTTAAAATTTTATGGTATTTTGAAATTTAAAGTCAATAGAGATAGAAGTTTCCAATTGATTATGGCATTAGAAGAAGAATATTAAACAATGTATAATTTATGACATGAATAAAGTCTATACAGTAAATAGGAAAACTCTCGTTTTCTATGACATCCTCAAGAAAGTTATTATTTCCCAAAAAGCAGCCACGAAAATCCCATGATTTAACCATTCGTGGAAAAAATGAGGTTCACATGTATTCTCATCTGATGGAGCTCTGTCATCGGAGAAAAGCAATGCATGTTGTGCAGGCTATCCGATGCAATAATTTGACAGGATATTTTTTAATGGGGTGTCCTCACTCCCTCTATCTCTAATTGACCTTTAGCATAAGGAGCAACCCGCCCAAGATATTTTTGCTACAATGTGGAAATAAACTAATGATTATTGATAAACCAAGTTGATTTATAGTTGGGCGGCAATTTTCATTTTTGCCATTGAAATGAAATTTGCTTCTGGTTTTTTTGTGTGCCTCTTTCGTGGTTAATATGTTTTTGTGTACTTCTATGGGAGTTCTTGTTTCAAAAGAATCGCGTTGCTTACTGGTGTGGGTGCTGCAACTTTGCTTCTATTCGCCCCTATTTGGTGGATTTAGTAATGGATTCTCAATTTTGAACCTGGAGACTCTACGTACCGTCAGACCCTTTTGTTCAAGTCAGGTGTTAGAACTAGAGATTTGGTGATTTGGGGCTTTAACTTAGCCACTCGGCCAAGCAAAGAGTGCTGATTATAACTCTTGAAATTGGCAAATACTGTCAAGAATTGTGAATACATCTTGTGTCTTCTATCATTTTGTGTGCTTATATTATGATATTAAATTCATATTCCTGCATTGCTTGTTCAAATAAGCATGCGGGCAAAGTGTTCCGTTAGGACTTTTCAAGGTCTATATCAAGGAAAATAATAATTGTCGAAGTTAAGGATCACATCTTGTCAAAAATACAAATTGCATTTACCTTGTCCTTTGCCATGCCTGACATAGTCCCCTCATATAAGGGTCAATAATTAGAGAGTGACTAAAACCAGTCAAGATACAACAATTTGAATAGACATTATATAGCGGGGTGTACCACCTATCTCCCTCTCATGACCACCTTTAATAAATATCTGTTTTGAAAAAGCTAAAATTACCAAAGGATGCAAGTACTCTTGGACAATCAATGTTTGTCTTTTAGTGCGGGAGGAAAGGATGGAGACTAGACATTGTTGGTGGTCACTGTTCAAGCAAAGAAATAATAATGTAGACAATCATCCATTTCTACACTTAAGAAATCAACTGGTGCTTAGTTTAGGCCTAAACTAAGGTTAAGTCACCGAGCTCCATTATATGTGTTAGAGATATTTAGGATATTTTTTTTTGAAGATAAAATGACTAAAGATGGCATTGACAAAATTGAGAAGTTACTGAAGGTGAGATGACTAAAGATGGTTGCATAAAGGAATTAAAGGTTGGGGTTTGATTTGATTCATTCTCTTGATGGCTTAGGAAATATCCTAAATATCTCTGATAGTTTGTACCGATCTCATCTTTCTTCCTTGTGGTCCTCGCATAAATCAACTTGAAATCAGTTGGTTAAGACCAGTTAAGTTCGATTTTGTGGTGAAACGACTCGGTGGCTGACCCCTAATCCTTATCAATAAGATATTGTAAATATGTGATTGGCTCTATTTAAGAACATTGCAATGGGGTTCATCCATGTCAATTTTATGCGAATCAATCACCAAAAGAAGCAAAACCATACCATTTAACTAGATACCATATTTTCTTAAGAAATTATGCAGAATGCATAATACACTTATTTTTCACTATAAAAGATTATACTTACTTAGCATCTCTACTTTGGCAATTATTGAATATCAGCAATATGATAATCATATGTTAACATTGTCATTTTTTAAAACTAATATAGAATGCAAAACACTCTTATTGTGGTAGGGATTTCCATCTTAGGAGAAGTGTCATTTGGTTTGAATCCAACAAAATGAATGTAAAATATTTTGGGTTTGAGTGACCTTCGCTAGCCAAAGGCATGAGCTTAACTGGTTCCTGGGATTTGTAAGAAATTTTATGAGTTACTATGTAGACAATCTCCATGATCGTATCCTTACATTATATATATATATATATATATATATATATATATATATATATGCTTATTTTATGTGGTATTTTTTTATATGCATGCATTATTCCATGTAAACTAGGAAGTTATTATGCAAAAGGTTCTTATCAACTTAATTACAAAGAGGAAGTCCCTCATGACTTTAATTAGTTATATAATTTTTTGGTTAGAAAATTATGATTACCCTTTTAAATAGTCAGAATATATATATATATATAATTCTTAGATCAGAATGTCAAAATACTCATAACTCTATATATACATAGAGTTATGAGTATTTTGACATTCTAATCTAAGAATTATAGTTGGTAAAAAAAATTTAGCTTCAAATTTTCCTTATGAACCGATTTTTTTTTTCTTTTTTTCACTTAAAGAAATGATTTGAGGGGCATTTTGTCAACAATTCTGTGAAAATTTGAAAGATAGTACTTATTTTCAACTATATGATCAAATGTTAATTGGATATATAAATCTAATTTAATCCAACTCTATTACATTAATAAACAGAAAATTATAATAATTTGCTATCAGTATATAAAAAAATAACATTAAAATTCAGGTTTTTTTTTTTTTATGGTAGCTTAGTTATAATGTTACTTGTATATTTTTAACATGATTTCACTGACTGCCCAAGAAGAGGGTTTAGGGTTAGTTCAAATGTTTGTCCATTAACGGTGGAAGAAAGGATGCAAGGATGGATTGGGACTATCACATTAGCAGTGGAAAAAGATGAAAAGGACCATTTGCTGATCAATGTCTGTCCATCGGTGGTGGAGGATAGGATGGAGACAGGGAAATTGATGATGATGACTAGTGTAAAGGAACAATGCAGAGAATCATCAATTCCTATAATCGAGGAATTGATTGGTATTTGGTTAAGACCAAAATTGAGGTTAGGTTAGCATCTCTATTTGGCAAATTTTCAATTGTCAATAATATGATGGATTTACGTTAACATTTTCATTTTCTTGAGAAATGATACATAATGAAAAGGGAAAATTCTAAATAAGGACATGAAGTGAATCTATTTTCTCAAATAAAGACCAAAAGTGAACTTTGTGTTAAATAAGGACTCGAAGTGGATCCATTGTTTCAAATAAGGACTTGAAGTGAATTTTGTATCAAATAAGGACCCAAAGTGATCAAGTTAATCTCTATCGACGGCCTTAGCTTGCCAGCAAACATTTTCCGAGGATTAAAATAGGGGCAATTTTGTCAGAAATTTGTGATTGGAAAAAAAGGAAAAATTCTAAATTAATTAAGTTTAGGTTATTCATTTAGATGTTTACGTTTTTTTCTTTCTTCTTCCCCACTGCTCCTCAACCAAATCGCTGTCCGGTCATTGTCATGACTCGATTCTCATCGCTCCTCGCCTTGCTCGACTGGCGGAGAATTTGTGTCTCCGCAAACAAAGAAAGAAGAATCTGGTTTTGTTCTTGTTTTTGAATTTGTGCCTCAACCGGCAGAGAATTTGGGTCTTCGACTTTGCGGATGATGGGTACAAGGAATGGGGAGAACTTCAGTCTTTGACTTTGCAGAGGATGGGTACAAGGAACGGGGAGACCATAGAAAACCTAAGGTTTTTTTTTTTTGTTTATGTTTTTAGGATTCATTAATTTCCTTAGATTTTTTTTGGACAAAATTGCTGAAACTCTGGTTGTCGGAAATGTCACTTGCTTAATAACTGGCGAATATTTGGCTGACTAGCAAGCTTAGGTCCTTATTTAGAATTGATTCAACCACTTCGGTCTTTATTTGAGATAATGGATCCACTTTAGGTTTTTATGTGACACAAAGTTCATTTCAAATCCTTATTTGAGAAATTGGTCCACTTTAGGTCTTTATTTGGAATTTTCCCTAATGCAAAATACACTTGCTCTTTAAGATAAAATATATATATATATATATATATATATATATATATATATATGCTTACTTCACTCTAGGATTGGCGCATTTAATTGGGATATTGGAGATTTTTAGCTTAGGAATTGGAGGTTGTCGGTTTGAATTTTACAAATACATGCAAATAGCTCTAGCTTAGAGTAAGCCTATATAGGTGGAAGGCCTAAGTTTGACCATTTTACAGGGCTTACGGGATGTTTCACAAGATTCTAGCCTGACAAATCTACATGCTCATGCCCCCATATTGCAAAAAATAATGTTACTTACTTTGGGAGGATGATAATTTATGCAAAAGATCCTTGTCAACTTGACTGAAAGAGAACATGCCTCATAGCTTTAATTAGTGATCACATTTTCTTTGTTAGAAATTAGTCATAACCTTTTCATATAGTCTTAACAAATATACAAATTTGGGAGTTATTTGACATTCTGATCTATCAATCATGGCTGAGTTTGGGAAAAGGAGTGAGGTAGTTGTGCAGACGCCCAGCATTCCAGTTGAGCAAGCCGGCGAAGAAGACACCAAACTCTGGGACTGTAAATAACAGAGGAGATAGCGGAGGAGGAGAAACTTGGGCATGAGATGGAGGCGTTGGTACTTACATCTTATGCCTTTTGTTTGGTTTAAGTAGAACAAAGTGTTAATGCACCAATTAGAGGAGCTGCATGTATGCCGTCTTTATTTATGGTAATGCACTAATAGAATGGTCTTGATAATTACTATTCGGATCAGATCTCATCATTTTATCAAACTATATTATGCTACGTTGGATTAAGACATGATTTTTATGAATAACTTGCGCATAGTAGTTATACGAATGGCTCAGCAAGCTGCACATTAATTATCAAGCCGGCGATCCACATGGCACAGTGGCACTCCACTTAAGATGTCTTTATTGTCCAAGTATCTTCTTAGTCATTTTTTTTCCATAGATCTATATTCATTTTGATAACGTTGTTCAGAATGATTGTCATGAATTAGAAATATACAAAAGTGATTCCAAAAAGACTATACGACATTCCATCATCATTTTTGTTGGCTTCTATAATTAACTCGTTCTATTTGTTTACACTTTTTAAGTAGCATTTTCTGCATTTTGCTTTTGCCCAAAAAATTTGAAAATGGAAATAATTAGGTTTTATAAATTATGAAAAACAAATAACTCTACTTGTCAATAATTGTATACTTTTGAAGGCTTTGAAAATCAATTTGTGATAACTGCAATATTAGGATAATAGATGTTACAAGTAAAAAAATCCGAACAGACCCAAGCATTTGTGATAACTAGAATCAAAATGAAAGGACAATTTGCGGTGGAACAGGATGAAAGGATGGATCAGGACTAGTACTTAAGCGATGGCAAAGGATGAAAGGGCCATTTGTGGAGGCAAAGGATGAAAGGACGAAGAAAGGACGATGGTGATGGCTACTGGTCCTGCAAAGGAATAATTATGCAGAAAATCATCCATTTTTATACTCGAGAAATTGACTGCTGTTAAGGTTTTTGGTTAACAAGCTCCGCGATATGTACGTACCCATCTCCTCTTTCTTCAATGTGATTTGGATCTTTGCTAAGGTTCTAAATTGTTTGATCTCTAGTACTAAATCTCAGCCCTTGATAATCAAATGTTCCAACGAAAAGTTGTTTGTGTTTCTAACCTCAAAATCTGAAGATTCTCGACATGTCAAGAACCAAAATCTGACTTACTGGGGAAAGAAAAATAATGCTTAGGCAACCGAATGCCATAGCCTAAGGTGCTGCCATTATAAGATCACCCTCAATTATGTCTGTCCTCATCGCTGACTGATGCTACAAATTTGGAATACGAAGCGGTCTTACTCTCCGGCATCGCCATAGTCAGATCATATGAGAGATCAATTTGCGATGCAGTGTTGGCCTGAAGCAGTAGAATTGGAGAATCATGAGTTTCGGCAAACTCAGCATGAAACAAGGCCGCTTGGATCTTCACCATGAAAATCGAACACTGATTGGAGTTTGGATTTGGGGCTTTTTTTGGCATCAACAAAGGCACTAAATTTTGAAACGATCGGGCATTGCATCGTCAATTTGTGGGGAATCTTTTAGCAGAAATGCAAGTTTTTTGCAGTCCCGGCATCAAAGCTGCATTTTTATGCAGGATTGAAGCTGCAAGGTCCAGGAAGAAGTTTTCTTTCAGGGTTACATAATTTTTTTTTTTTTTTCCGAAATACTTCACGATATCATTAAAAGATCCCGTAAAAGCTGGAGAGGATGGTCCACTCAAGAGGAAGGAAGAGTATTCGAACGATGGGCCCAGAAGATAAATTGAAATTGGGCCGAAGATAGTTGCGCTTCCTCAATTAAAGCTTGCACCTCCCAGTGTCCCACCTCACGTCTTCTTCAGCATTAAGTCGACCCGACCTCCATCAAATTCTCTCTCCTCGACTGAAAAACCTAAGTTGCACAGACACATTACAATTGCTTCCGTGTCGTGTCCGACAAGTGTCGGAGCGTGTTGGACACGTCGACACGCTCAGACACGCGTTGACCGCTTGTCAGATTTGTCCACAAGTGGTCAACTTTTGTTGACACGTTTCGACAGGCGTTTTGACACGCATGTCCGAGAGTGGAGGTGAGGGTGAGGGGCTTTTTTATTTAATCGAAGGGGTTTGGGCGCCGGGGGCGGAGGCGGGGGCTTGTTATTTAATTGAAGGGGTTGGGGGCTTTTTATTTAATCGAAAAAAATTGTTAAATAAAATTAAAAAATAATTTCGAAAAATAAAAGTACTGTATGTTGAATGATTTGTGTAAATCCATTGTAGGTTTTTTTAATTAATTAATTATTTATAAATTTGAATCAAATTAATTAAAAATAAAAATATTAATTTAATATATAACGTGTTTTAATGTGGTAGAATTTTCTATTTTTGAGAAATGACATGTCGATGTGTTGTGTCGTGTCGTGTCGCGTGTTGGTACGACCTAGCTGACAACGTTTCATATCTCCGAGCAGGGCCATGGCTTCCGTATGAAAGCTGACAAAGCTGGAACCTTCATAGCAAGGCCATCCACCAGAGCTCCCGTCTCGCGAAGAATCTCCTAAATAGCTCCAACTGTTTTACCTCCAAAAAAATGCTCTGTCGACATTGATTTTCAAGGTACGCAGCTTTGACAGGCTCCGATTCTTTGCCGATTGAGTCTTTTCAGCTTAAAGTTTCGAACTTTGGCGATTCCATTTCCTGAAATTACTGAGTATTGGCCTCGCCGATTCAATTAGGGTTTTCGGATTTGGTGGTTGTCTGTTCTCTCTCTCTCGATCACCCTATGTGATGTGGAGATGGACATTCGTCAGGGTGACTAATCAAGTAAAGGAACAATAAAATGCAGAAAACCATCCATTTCTAGAAGAGACTCTTTCTCTCTCCCCCCACGCCATTACTCTCGTCGAAGCAATCTTTCGTGTGTGTAGATGTTTGTCCATGTGCGGTGGGGAAAGGACGTGGAGACTTGGACATCAGTGATGGTGGCTGATCGAGTAGAGGGACGAAGTTGCCGTGTTTCGTCGAGAACTAAAACTTGACTTTGCTGTAGTAAGACAAAGTCATTTGACTTGCGGGATGAAGACTCACCAAATATTTCTCTCTATCACTCTCGATTAACAATAACAAACATCGTTGGAGCCCCTTTATTCCGATAAATCTGGAGTAAGACCCCTTAGTGAAGGCTTGGTGTTTAGAGAAAAAACATAATACTGCCCCACCATTAATGGACATTGCAGAGGAAGAGTGTGAAAAAGGACATCAAGTCACCGCTGATAAAACTGGCATCCGACACCAAGGGCCTTGTTCTACTCCGCTTCAGTGTGTCCATCTTCACTTGAGCTTAATCGGTTTTGGAAAGATACTACATAAAAAGTCGTCAAGACATGTTTTCACCTAATGGTCAATATTAATTAGATATCTGTCCATTAGCAGTGGAGGAGCAGTGGAGTCAAGGAACGATCTTTGCAAGTTTACATTAATGGCTTGATAGAGGCGACCGACGGCAGAATTTCTTTTATTTCAAATCGTTGAATCTTCGCTACTGAATCTCAGCCGTTGACCCCTCATCCTTTTCTGTGATCGAATATCTTCGCCTTTTCATCTCTCATCCTCCTTGCTCTGTTTCGCTCTTTCTCCTCCGCACCACCATTCTTCTTCGCTATTTACTGCTGTTTCTTTTTGTCATTCTCTCTCTCCGTCTCTCTGTTTTCTTGCTCTTTCTTTGTCGGAAAAATATCAGAGAAAAATGTCAATTGAATATGCCGTTCCTGTTGTATGGGATGTCTTGAAGAGCGTACTTGCTCCCATCAAGCGTCAATTCAGATACATGATGTCCTCCAAGAGTTTCGCCCTGGATCTTCAGAATGAAGTCGGGAAGCTGGCGTACGAGGCAGAAAGGGTTCACAATGCCGTGGAAGAGGCTAGACACAATCTTCGAAATGTTTACACTCAGGTCGCGCGGTGGCAGGTAAGTGCTGAGAAGGCCTTGAAGGAGGCGCGAGACCTGCTGGACGACTTCGAAAAGGCGAGCAAGACTTGTTGCTATGGGACTCTTCCCAACCCCAATTGTCGCTATCAGTTCAGTAGGAAGGCCAAGCAAAAGATCGAGGGCATTCGACGACTCGTTCAAGAATACAGTCATTTCAAGGATATCTCCTTCGGCGGTCCTGCTCTGGGGAATGTTGCTGCTTCAACTCCGGCCCGGAGAGAGGGCAAAGATGTCGACCATTCGACCACCGCGATGGCCTTCGCTTCTTCGGCCTCAACGTCGATTAAGCTTAAAGATGATGACATCATCAAATCTAGAGAATTGATCATGCAGGAGATCATGGCCGCTCTTGTCGATAACAACAATAGCGTGGTCGGGATTTATGGGATGGGCGGGGTCGGCAAATCCACCCTATTGGCTGATGCCGAAAGGAGAATAAGGAAAGAGAAGTCATTTGATTGGGTTGCTAAGGCCGACGTGTCGGAAAATCAAGATGTAAAGAGGATTCAAGGAGAGATTGCGCATGCGTTGGACCTGGACATAAAGGATGTAGAGTACGTCAATTCGCGAGCAGAGCGTCTGCGGACGAGGCTGGAAGATGAGAAGAGGGCAAAAAAGAAGGTCCTCATAATACTGGACAACTTGTGGAAGGGGCTTGACTTAAAATCAGTGGGCATTCCTTGCAGACATGACAACAAAGTCATAGGATGCAAGTTATTATTGACGTCAAGATTTCAAGATGTTTTGCGAAGGGAAATGGGCTGCGACAGGGACTTCCGCCTTGAAGAGCTGAAGGACGAAGAGGCAAAAAGATTGTTTGAGGGGACGGTGGGAGACAAAGTTCATGATGACCCGTTCAAATCCTTGGTGGATGAAGCACTCCACAAATGTGCAGGTTTGCCTTTCCTCATTATTGCAATGGCGAATATTTTTAAAGACGCTGATTTTTATGAATGGAAGGATGTTTTGAGACAAATTGAGAAGTCTACAAACAAAGGAATTAGTGAGAGCATAAATAAGATGTTGCAGTTGAGTTATGACCGTTTCAAGGGGGAGGAGAGCGAGGAGGTGAAGTCACTGTTACGACTTTGTGTTGTTTATGGTGTCTCTAAGCCCTCTCTTGAAAACTTAGTGAGGTACAGTGCGGGTTCAAGGTTATTTCAAGAAGACAGCAGCATGGAAGAAGTTAGAAATAGGTTGCGTTCACTGATCCGAACCTTGAAAGCCTCCTCCCTTTTGTTAGTAGATGATGAAGATGTTGATGGTTTCAAGATACATGATTTGGTTCGTGGATTTGTTGCCTCGGTCACTTCAAGAGATGACCCTCTTTTCGTGTTGAAAGATAATGATAAGTCAGTGACAGAGTTGCAGAGGGACAAACTCAAAAGTTGTACGGCGGTATGCTTTCCCTATGTTGACATGAAGGAGCTTCCCGAAGAGTTAGATTGCCCCGAAATGAGGATCTTTTTGTTGTTCACAAACAATGAATCTCTTAAGGTCCCAGATTCATATTTCAACTCTATGAGAAAGCTCATGGTCTTACATCTTTCTCAGGTGTCTCTCACTCATTCACCTTCGCCATTTCAATTCTTGGAGAACTTACACACTCTGTGTCTTGATGGTTGTTCATTAGAGAATGTAGCCATGATTGGCAAGCTAAAAGGGCTACATATTCTCAGCTTTGCGAACTCCAAAATTCAACGATTGCCAAAAGAAATTGGACAATTGGTAGATCTGAGGTTGTTAGACTTGAACCATTGCTCACGACTTAAGACAATTGAACCGGATGTGCTTGGAAGCTTGATGAAATTGGAGGAGTTGTATATGGAGAATAGCTTTAACCAATGGAATGCCGTGGAGCAAAATCCACCAACTAATGCCGGGCTTATTGAGTTGAATAACATGAAGAATCTATGCACTTTGCACGCGTCCATTCGTGATCCAAGTGTGCTTCCAGAGGATCTAAACGTCAAGAAATTAACCACGTACAAAATCCATATAGGTGGTATGAGGCGCTGGCAAAGTCATAGAGGATCAAGCACATTGGAGCTTGAGTTGCATCCAACAAGTGATATTCTTCAGAAAGGATGCATACAAACTTTATTAGGCAAAACTGACGATCTATTTTTAGATGGATCAAATGGAATTGAGCAAAGTATTTGTACATTATCCCAAGAAGGCTTTCCAAAATTAAAGCATCTACACGTGAAGAACAATCCCTCTGTCCATTACGTCCTCCAATCGCCTTCCCACATAGATTTTAAGATGTTGGAGTTGTTAATTCTTGATAATCTCGTCAACTTGGAGCAGATATGCAACAACCATATCTCCTCCAACTCTTTCATTGCATTAAAAGAAGTACGAGTCGAAAGTTGTGATAAGATGGAAATTTTGTTTCCTCTTTCATTATTGAGAGAACTTCCACACCTTGAAGAGATCCGAGTTGCCATGTGCCAATTAATGCGGGAGATTGTAGCAGTTGATGATTGTCACAAAGTTGAGTTGCAAAATATGCATGTTTTGGAATTGCGTGACTTGCCAAATATGAAGAACTTTTTCACCACCACGACAGCTCCTTCAAGTAGTACATCAAATGGCCAAGTTGTCGCTCAAGTTGCATTCTTCAATGGGCTACAGGTAACTTTCTATCAAATGAATATACAATTAAATAATCTTTTGTTCCTTTCCTAATTATATGTAAGATAGATTATACTCCTTACTCATTTTTTTTCCTAATTACCTCATCTAGTCATGCCCTTCTCTGTAATTAGTTAAAGCAATCTCATGTTTCTCTTCATTGGGGAGAAGTCCAACTAATAGAATGAAATCCATGTTAATTTAGTTTGTGATAGAATTTGAGTTATTTTCAACTTACATGCTGCGAGTATATCTATATTAATAGGGTTTTATAAAGAAACATTGAAGGGAATTTTGGTATTAGAACAATTCCATTATAGCGTCATTTCATAATCTTGTAAAATGGATTCACTTATGGTTATTATCTGTAAAATACAATATTTAGATGACTTACAGTATAAATCAATGCGAAGAATGGGCAAGGGGATTGGATTTTCAAATAGTAGCAACGCTGCTAGTCTAATTAATGCATGTCCTTTCCATATCGTGTATTTCAATAAGCACTTGGTCACTGTATATGTCCTATTAGTATAAAAGTACACAATTTCAGTCATGTTCATGCTTGCAAGTCTACGAAATTATATAAAAGATATAGATATAATTGTAAGCACTTTTGGCATAACAAACATAGAAATTCAACCTGTTCTTATGTCTCGTAGTTATAGGCATTAGTGAGTGACTTTCAGGCAAAACTACACGAAAGCCCCCACGAGATCCCCATGCTTATATAAATCATGGCGTATTGAACATAGCTATGTGATATTATCATCCAATGGTCCTTTTAAATAGCTGACTAGGGAGGCTATATGCATAATTAAACAAAAAATTTAGCCTTTCCAATGATTGTTTTATATGCTTGGGATATATTTGAAAGCCAACTAGATGTTTAGCTCTTTTCATGAAGTCAACCATATTATTAGTAATTTTTGTCTTGATCTCTGTTAAAATCATTGCGTTTTTTTCCTCATTTTTCTTTATTTATTTTGGGAATTTCCCACCAATTTTAGTGCATTCGGAGGCCAAAGGATGATTTAACTAAAGCAGATACAAAAGAATTGTAACATTATCGCAAAAAATTACATGAAATACAAATGGTAAAGTGCCCACAGGGTTGACATCCGCAATAAAATCGAAGCTGACCAAACTCATGTAATACTTAAAAGTTAGGAGTAAAGGTATTTTCCCCTCAAAGTTCATAAGTGGGATGGGTAATTTCCCCGTAATTTTTATGTTCTTTTGTAGGTAATTGAATGTTATATTGATGTAAATTAGCATCGTACAAGAATGAGGAAAAATGCAAGAGTGTTAAAATTAAATAGTGAAATTGTGGAGAAAGAGAGGAGGATAAAGCAATTAATAATGAGTAGCTTGTTGAGAGAGGAGTTCTAAGATTGTCGTATAGGCAATTTGAAATACATGCAAATCAACTCTAATGTTAGTGTCGTTGACAAATTTCATCGATAAAATGATAGCATTTTATTTTTCATGAAGTTAAGTATAACTTTGACGTAAATCAAGGGAATGTACATAGATTTGGTCCCTAATAGAGTAGAACCTTGATTATCATACTTAACTGAAAAATAACTCATGAATTCTATGTTAAGTGGTGAAAAATCATTGTAATTTTCCCGCTTTGTTCAATCAAAATTTGGGCTTAATTTTATTAATTAATTCTCCTAATTCAGTTTTTTTTTTTTTTTTTTTTTTTGGCTCAATTCTAAACTACCTCATGTGCTTCGTTCCTTTATTATGGTCAAAATCATGGTCTTGATTGGTGAAAGATTAAAATGAAACGATTTTCAAGTGAATACTTGGTTTGAAGCATAATTCCAAGGAGTAGTCAAGGCTCGAGCTTATGAAATGGCAATTGAGATATAAGAGAGACATTCAAAATAAAAATAATTAATGATCTTGTATAATAAACTTTTATCACCTAGAAATCTGACTTAGAAAATTTCTCAAGCACTATGTAATTAAGAATTTTTGAATATGAGGTTGATAGTTTAGATCATCACAACAAAAATTAACGGCATTTAATTGAAATTGAGGCTGTTTATATAAAGTTGATTAAATTGGTTATTGTTAGTAAGAGAAGTAAACTATGGATAAGCAGCGGTCCAATTAAGGAAAATGCACAGCTCTTTTGTACAACAAAAATTGCTCATAGCCTTTTAGTTGACTAGACATGATTGCCCTATTATAGTGATGTAATAAAAATTCGTGGAAATTTAAGTTGTCATAATAGATTTATGAAGTAAGTTCGAGTATGGATGTTTGCGGACTACTGTGCACACATTGTCTACGACACGCATGGATGGCCAACACGTGTCATCTCGCTCTTCTGTATTTTTGGGTTCTCTCTCTTTCCATCCGAAAGTTGTTCAGCATCGCGAGAGGGCCTGCATCTTTTCTCGCTCCGACTCACCACGCGCTGAAGGGCTAAGGACCAGATATGCTTGCCCACAACCGTAGCCACGCTCATCTGCCACCATCATGACCAGCCACAACTCGCCTCCCTCGACGTCCCCATCGCGGGTTCAACCCTTGCACTTGGTCCCTTGCGGACTAGGCACAAATTCTATCTCTATCTGTTTCTCTCACGAACACGGCGTGACCAACAAGCTTGGTGCTAAGCATAAGCTTTGGTCGCGCCTTCCTGAGATTGATTCTTCGGTGATGTGAAGAGGGAGGATAAGAATTTGGTAAAATGAAAGAAAGAAAAAGATAATATAATGTGCTGTGTGTTTAGTTATTCGTCCTGCAGTCAGTGAGTGTAAGGATCGCAATAGACTATCCACACCCAGATAGTTAATATTAGGAATAGGAGGTACCATTATTTGTGAGAAGATACAAATTATAGGACAATTATTAAAGACGAACTCCTCACCTCATTGGATAAAAATTAAAAAAACTTTATTGGATCTTATTGGATAAATTAAAATATTTCACACATAAATTGATTGGGTCTAGATAAGCCCAATTGGGCTCAGGTAGGTGGCCTGGGCATAAAAAATGAAGTTACTTGCAGAAACTAAACTTTTATAGTAGTAATTTTCCCTTGTGAAGTAATAAATTACTTTTCAAAATTGCTAAATTTCCTTAGGTAGGTAGTGAAATAGGCATACCTTCCGTAATTAAGGTCTTATAGTAGACTAATCTACTTCTTGTGATTGCAATCTCATTGGTCACTTATTGCAATGATATATTTTCCTTTGTCAGTAAATTGCATGTCTTTCATAATCACGGTCACTCTTCTATAGTTTTTTTTTTTTTTTTTTTTTATTGTAGTAATCTCCATTGTGAGATAGTACAGTTTTTTCTAGCAATCATCCAATAAAATGAGTAATATATTGTCAATATAGTAATGTAACCTAAGGGGAGTAGTGTACCTTATAGGAAGTAATTTACCTTAATGTACTTCCTTTCGCTTTGTGGATCATTAATTTTTGTAGTCATTAGCAAAATGAATGACTGCTATTTCTTGGTGACCGTAATTTCCCTTATCGTTAGTAAATTACAAACAAAATCTAATTGTAATAACATCCATGAGTATATTAAATAAAAAATGAAGTTTATTAGTTGTCTTTCGAAGTCATAAATACCTTTCTAGATTGTAAATCAGCTTTCGTTTATCATAGATTTTTGTAATAAAAAATTATCCTAAAGTTTGTGAAGTTTCTTTCGCAACCATTTGAATAACCTGCTATATTACGTAAGGATTTTTGCCTGCTTTTTGCAATTGTAAATGCTATTGTTGATGGGTCTGTCCATTAGGTTTCCATCCCATCCTTGGAGTCCTTGAAAATGGCTGGACTTCCCAATCTGGAAAATATATGGACCGATGAATCTCCATCAGGGCTGAGCAATCTCCAATTTCTTGAGGTGTCTTCGTGCAAATCTCTCTCAAAAGTTATCAACTCTAGGTCACTAGTAAAACTACGCAAGTTACACACTCTAACGGTAGAAGTTTGCATTTCAGTGCAAGAAATTTTTGACCTTGATGGACTAGGCACCAATGAAAATATTGAGACTCTCTCCGAGTTAAACACCATTTATATAAAGGGATTACCAGGCTTGAGGCGTATATGGAGCAAGAATCCTTGTGGAATTGTGAGATTCCATAATTTGAAGAAATTATGGGTGGATGGTTGTAACAATCTCAGGTTTCTGTTTTCCCCATCCATGGTTCAATCTCTTGCACAATTGAGAGAACTAGAGGTATGGTATTGCAAGAAGATGGAGGCTATCATTATGGAGGAAGAAGGGTCGAGAATAGAAATATCAGAAAATCTAGTATTTCCGATGTTAACCAAGTTACTATTTGTTCGTCTGGAAAGTTTGACGTGCTTCTCTCGTAGAAAGTGTAAGATTTTTTTTTTTTTTTTTTTTTTTGGTTTTATCATTGAAGATCCTCTTAGATTAATTCATCCCTACAATGCAAAAGATGACATTCTTTTCATCTAATGAAAAATTGATGACAGATATATCAAAGCTCGAGGAGAGGACATCATCAACTCGCGCTCTACTGTCCTCTTCAATCAAGAGGTATGTGATTAACGCTACATCAAAATCTTAAATATAACAAAAATATGATGGAGTGAAATGCTTGGCATCAATTTTGTGTGTTATAGCACTTTAGAAATTTACATGCTGTGCATTTCAAGTTGCCACATGCCACTACAAATAAAAGGCAAGTTTCAATTCACGCCAATAAGAGTTGGATCAATCACATTAAATTATTAAGAAATTAGAAAAAAATATATATATATATGCATATAAATATTTATTATTCCAGCCAGCTAAATAATTAAAATTTACAAATAATTAGTTATACTGGAGACAAAGAAGTATCGCCGAAGCCCCCCTCTGGTTAAAATTGATTGCATTCCATATAATCACTGCACCATAGAATCTGTATAAGTAAAAGTAGAGTTTCTATTCAAATCGTGATTTTAAATTGAAATGAAAATTTTAAAGTAGAGTCACTGTATATAAAAAAGTTGGATAATTATTCTTTAATGAACTCAATGTTAACTCTCAAATTGTGGGATTAAAATCACTCCTGGTAGCTATATTGTAAAAGATTTTGCGATATAGTCATTCAACTTTACTCCTGGTATCTATACAGTAAAAGATAGTCGGGTCGGTGAACTTTGATTTAATCACCTAAGGCAATAAAAATTCATTTCTTTATAATTCATGCACTTTGACCAAAAATCCGAAATTTTCCGGGAAACTATCGATGTGGTAGAGACACGTCCAATTTTCTAATCATGCTACTGTTTTCATGTCATCACTAAATCAGCACCTTATTGGAAAATCTATATAAATATATTATTACAGAGTACTCTTCATTAATATTCTTAGTGACTATCACTTAAAACATTTGATTTGCAAGATGGTCGTGCTTCTTGCAATTCAAACTTTTCTTGTACTTTCCGCTCATCTTGCTTCTAATGAGAATACCTTAGCAAGGGAACTCTTCCTATTATATATTTTTACTGATGAGTTTTGTAATTTTCTCTTAATATTACAATAATGTTATATTTTATATATAAAATCACACTATGCCATATAAAAATGACTATTAGGAATTTTATTTAATGTTATGAAATCCCTATTTTTTACATAATACGAGTTAATTTTCTTTTTTTTTTTTTTTTTCCTTCCTTTTTCAATGACCACAAGCAAGCTTCGCCTTGTCAAGATTGGGCGAGCCACAAGCTCGCCGACCTTGACGGAGCTTAGGCTCGCCTAGACTAGTGAGCCTCGAGATCACCAGCCTTGGTTGAGCTCAAGCTCACCTAGATCTGGTGAGCCGCGAGCTCACTGACCTCAACGGAAGCTCGAGCTAGCTTGGATCGCCAAGCCTCGAGCTCATTGGCCTGGTCAAGCTTGGGCTTGCCTAGATCTGATGAGCCTTGAGCCTAGGCAGGCCGCGAGCTCATTAGAGTCGATGGAGATCGAGCTGGCGAGCTCGAGCTAGCTTGGATCAACTGAGCCTCGAGCTCGCTTGGCCATGTCTTGGCCAGTCGCTGGGATGCCAACTGTCACCAAGGTGCTTGGCTAGCGGAGGAAGAAAGAGGAAGAAGGGAAAAAAAAATAAAAATAAAAAAAAAGAAGAAAAAATTCAATAATTAAAAAATAATTAAAATTTTGTTTTTTTTTTTAAAATTATTTTTATAAGAATAAACCTTTCATTAACCAAGGATCCTAAGACTAGAAAAATGTTTTAGAAAATGTTTTCCAGTTCTTTTAAAGGGGAAATCATTTTCCTAATTTAAGCATTGGTAGGAAACGGAAAACATTTCTAGTTGACTAAGAAAATATTTTCCATCGAATCATTTTTTAAGCAAATTAAATGCTGGAAAATGAGAAAAATATTTTCCTAGAAAAGGTTTTTCGCTTTCACACCCAAGCGATCCCATTTTTCATTGTTTTGTTTTAGTGTAACTTTTTAATTGGTTTAGAGTGATAAAATATTAAATAAAAATAATTGATACTGACTTTAAATGGAAGTAATGATGTCCTTGACATATTTCTTGTGTATTTCAGAGATATTAAAGATTATAACTTCATAAATTGTAATATTATTTGTATCGCACATGTTTAATTTTAATAGATTAATAAAATTAAAAGAAACCTAAGGGGATGACATAGACAGTATGGGGATCAATACACTAATTTTGAAGCTAAACTTGTCCAAAATGAAACATGAAACTACTTTTTGTAAACTGAAAAATGGAAAATTGCTAATATGGACAGATCAACCGTGATTATTTATTGATTACTTTATTGAAGTAGCATAATTATCGTGGAGAAACAACACAAGCAACCATGGCACAATTACACAAGCAACTGTGTCACAATTAAGGAAATTGTCCTTTTTTTGTTTTCAAATATCTCATGATGCCTTCTAAACTGTCGTTAAAAAATATGGTAGACTAATATATGTCAAAACATAAACAAAAGAGCTTTGTTTGTCTTATTGTATTGTGTGGTCTGTCGAATCTTTGGCATGACCTTTGCAAGATGAGGATGCATTCATCTAAAAAGACGACCACAATCGATAGACCAAGATTGTTAGGACCACCACTTCTTCCATGTGTTTCGTGGCATCTCGTAATTTTTCTTTGCCACAATTAAGAAACTCGAACATATTGAACGAGATTAGTTGCCTTTTTAATCTCAATCTCTCCATTGTTTACTTTGTAATGCTAACACTCTTCCTCAAGCAACCTAATCTATATGTAACAGAACTTTATGAACTATTAATTTAACATAATCAATAATTTCGTGAGCGAATAATACAGGTTGCATTTCCTAGCTTGGAGACATTAGAAATTCGTTGCTTGGATAATATTGAGATAATATGGGACAATCGAGTTGCTGGGGAGTCTTTCCACAAACTAAAATCGCTCAATGTTTGTGGATGTGATAAGATAGTGAACATTGTTCCTTCTTGCATTCTTGGATGGCTCAGGAGCCTGGAAAGTTTGGTGGTAAGATCATGTGGTTCACTGGAAGTTGTTTTCAAACTTCAATCACTGAATCCTCTAGGTGGACATCTCGTTGCTCCTTTTCCGTTAAAAAATCTAGGGTTATATGGATTACCAGAGCTAAAGTGTGTATGGGATGAGGAACTCCACAATCAAGTCAAATTCCACTATCTCCGTTCTGTTACCATTTTTGGATGCAAGAGTCTCACCTTTCTATTTCCTGCGTTAGTAGCAATACATCTAACCCAACTTGAGGAGTTGGAGATCTATGAATGTGGCATTGTGGAACTCATCAAGAAGGAAGTACATGTTCCTAGGGATGTGTTCCCAAGGTTAACCTCCCTCAAGCTTGAGCATCTTGCAGAACTGAAGTGCATCTACACCAAAATACGTGCTTTACGTTGGCTAGCATTGAAGACCTTGAAGGTGCATGGTTGTAACAAAGCGGAGATACTTTTTTCACAACTTGAGAATGAGATGCCACTTCATAAACAACCTTTGTTCTTGATAGAAAAGGTACGACTCAAGATTATTTGTTTTGCTTCGATGGTGAATATTGAAAGTGATGATTAAGTCCCAACTAAGCATCCAATACGAGTAGCTAGACATATGCAGATGTAAATTGTATGACTCCCCTGGAGTCCATAGAACTATTACAACATGGTAACATTGTGTGTTCTTCAAATATTGAATGAACATTTTTGTCAATGTCTGATGTAATGAATAACCGCTGATTTAAAGCAAAGGTTTAGGCTAATTCTGATGGTTCAACTCCCTCTTAACTATCATGAAGATTTAAAATACATGATATGTGGTGTGATGTTACCAACGCGCAAGCGTGTTATCTACTTTGGACTTTGGAAAGGTAACTGATTTTATGCTAAAAAAGTAAAGATGTCACTTTTTTGTTGACATTAATCTTTGAAATTTTGTGCAATTGTGATTATAATTGATGGAGAAGTTATTTTCACCAGGTATGCATCGATAGAAATGGGAATGTAGGGATTTGCTTGAGTTCAAATATGGGTACAAATCAAATATAAAAGATATGAATCTTTTAGTTGATAATGTCTATTGCATGAGGGTGCATTTCCTTCGTTGAATCACATGAGACTCAACATCTTAAGATGTAGTTATTGTACAAGATTGTAGGGTTTATACCATAACACACCAATCCTCTTTTATCTAAGGTGGTTGTAGATCTTTATTTGACTACTTTTTCAGGGCGCATTCCCAAATCTGCAAGAGTTAAAATTGGATTTATCCGAACGAATGGAGATATGGCATGGGCATTTTTATGATGGAGAATTCTTCTGCAAGCTTAGAGTTCTTGAGCTTCATCATTTCTCAAAGGAATTCGCGATATCCACATGTCGTTTTATTCAGAGCTTAGCCAACTTGGAAAAACTTGTTGTATGCAGATCTTACCAAGAAGAGCTGAGCATCAGTATAGAAACCATAGAAGTGCCAAGTCATGAGCGAGAAGTAAGATTGCCTTTTTCAAGAAATTTTCAACATTTGAAGACCCTGGAAGTGTTGGATTGTGATGGATTATCTCCATACATAATATTACCCTTTGCAAGATTTTTTCAACACCTCAAGACTCTAGATATGTCATATTGTGGTGGGGTGTCCAATGTATTCACTTTGACAGTAGCTAGAAATTTGGTGGAACTCACAAAATTAAGGATAAGTAACTGTAAAATGTTGGTAGAACTCATTTGTGACAAGGAAGGTGAGGAGGGGCTTGTGGTGGCTTTCAATCAACTGAAGTATATGGAGCTTGATAGGTTGACAAGGTTGATATGTTTCAGCTCAACTAAATGCACTTTGATGTTCCCTCTCTTGGAAGATGTCATTGTGAGTGAATGTCCCAACATGAAGTTCTTCTCTAGGGGACCAATAGAGGCGCCAAGGCTGGAAAGAGTACGAGTATCAACAAAAATGTGGTTTTGGAAGGAAAACCTCGACACCACCATCCAAATTATGTTTGAAGAAATGGTATGCATTGGTTAACAAACTCTATGCAATTGAATGGTCTTCATCACCAATAGAGTAATTTCTTTTAGCTAACTAGAAGTTTACATTTAATGATGCTTTTTCTAATAGGCTACAGGTGTTGGAGTAAAGTTTTTGCGGCTGTCTGAGTTCCCTGAGTTGATTGGAATATGGCACGGTGAACTTAATCCCATCAAGTTATCAATAGAATCACTAACGGTGGATAAATGTCCATCATTTATTAATGCTATTCCATCCAAATTGATGCTTGTTTTAGACTACATGAGAATATTGCAAGTGCGCGATTGTGAGTCGCTAGAAGAAATATTTGATTTTGAAGGGCTGGAGACTATTAAAAGCTTTCAGATGCTACCTATGTTACAGTCTCTAGACTTGGTAAATCTACCAAAGTTGAGGCGACTATGGAATAGGAATATGCAAGGAATGTCATGCTTCAATATTATATGTGATCTCACCCTTTATAATTGTAGTAACTTGAGACATGCTTTCACTCCATCGATGGCTCTATGTCTTGCCAATCTATCGCATATAGAAATAAAGGAGTGTGATCAAATGGAAGGAGTGATCATAGAGGAAGAATGGCAAGGAAGCTCAATGGAGAAAATTACATTTCCAAATCTTTATTCAGTGGAGCTGGAATGCTTGCCCAGTTTGATAAGTTTCCTCTTAGGGAAGAATCATACGCTGGATTGTCCCAAAATGAAATATCTGACCATTGCCCAGTGCCCCAAGATTAGAAGTTTGACTTGGCAATCTTTGATGGAGATTGAGCACCGAACTCCTTCACTTTTCACTCCACAGGTTAGTCTTCGTTTTCTCAATCCAATGCTTTTGATTTCAGATTAATTCATCTTGACAAATGGCAGTACAAATGGAATGCCAATGATTGGAATTTGGAAGTAGAATGGTTTTTTGCATGTGTCACAAGAAACAATTTTAGTTCCAGTGCAATGCAACATCTGCTTTTTTCCTTTCATTTGTTTTGCCACCGAAATTGTCAACGCGCGGTATCAATCAAGAATGAAAAATTGGTTACCTATTACATGCTATAAGATATTGTAGTTAGGTGTCAACGCCAACTAAACTTTAATAATCGTAAACCCATTCACAAATTGGTTAAACTGAAATCTTTCCAATCTCTAAAATAACAAATCAAGAATTGGTTTTCTCAAAAGAGGTAAACTAAAAACTAATAGCATGTTCAACTTGAAGCAAATAAATAAAAGAATTGTTATCTTATAAACCCATTGCAAGCAACGTTTATTCAAATTGAGAGAACTTTTCAAGAAGTCATAATGGCAACTTTCCAAAAATTAAAGGGAGAAGGCATTGCCAGTATTAAATGTCAAATAAGCCAATTAAAAGTCAATGTTCAATGTACTATTGATTTCCGAACAAAAAAAAAAGTACTATAATTATAAATTGCATCTAGGAGAGGTTGCCTTTGAAGTAGAATAATAAGGAAATACATGTACATACCACCATCTAATTTTTTGAAGAATAAAAGTCAATTTTCAAATTTACTTTCATTGAATTCAGTGAAAACAAGCTAATATCTTTACCATATTTGTTCTAATTTTCATCATTTTTTAAAAAGGCAGTAAACGCATACCAATTGTTCAAGTTAGTGTTTTTGTCCATCACTTCTTTTTTGTTGCAAATTCTTTACAAGTTTTAACTACTCCTTTCTTTTTCCGACGGAGCAAATGCTTGACTTTTTTCTTATTCTAATGGTTTTGCCCAATTTTATTATTATTATTATTATTATTATTATTATTATTATTATTATTATTATTATTATTATTATTATTATTGTTATTATTATTGTTATGTGTGAGTAGAATGTCTCATCATAACTAGCATCAACACTTTTGTTTGCTCTTTAACGATAAGAGTTACTACTAGTTGTGCATTTACTTCTAATGCCATTAATATGTCATATATGAGTTGTCATATGATTATAGATATCCCCCAAATGGTTAGAATACTTCAAAAAAGCCATCATAAAACTCATTTTAGAATACTAAAAGATAGAGAAATATGAAACTAGACACTTGATTTTTCGACAGCGACAATTTGCAATAACTTTATTTCATTTATTTGTCAAATATAAGGAATCCCCCACATTTTTTAAATAATTCAAAAACTCCTCATATTCCTCAATTTAGAATATTAAAAGATTTAGGGAAGCATGGAAATAGCCATTATGTTTTTTGGTAGTGTGGGTCGTAATTGTGTTTATTTTATGGGTTAATATCCTTAAAAACCTCAAACTGGTACACTTGTGATAAATTTCCCCAAACGAATTTTTTGATTACCAAAAACCTAAACTAGTACATCTTTGACAAATTTACCCCAAGCTGGTACACTTGTGACTATTAGTTTCTATTAAATTTTATTGTTAAATTGCTGAATTAGATGACACGTGACTGGCATATCAGTTTGTGATTTTACTCTCCATTTGTTACAATTGTACCATTTTATAGTATTAAACCAATTTAACGAATAGTGTATTTGTCACAAATGTACCAATTTGGGATTTTTGGCAGTCAAACAAATTAGTTTGGGGTAAATTTGTCACAAGTGTACAAGTTTAGAGTTTTTTGTGGTCATTTGAAGTAAATTTGTCATGGGTGTATCAATTTGGGGTTTTTCAAGATTAAAATATTAGTTTGGGGTAAATCAATCATAGATGTATCAGTTTGTGGTTTTTAAGGGTATTGACCCTAATTTTATTGAAACCAATCCACTTCTTAATGGACAAATTATAAGAGCTTATAACATCGGTGATTTCCTATTAACAAACATAATGTGCTCATAGAGATCATTTGACTAAGGGGATATCCTTTTATGACAAAGTTGTCTCTTTCCGTGGTTTGTGGACTCAGGGAACTATGCAAGTATGCATATTTGGTAATTGATTGTAGCATGTCGTAATTTAAGTAATTTTATCATAATGGAGTGAGAATTCCGTACAATGGTGTCATTTTTTTGTATCCCAATGTATTTTGGCATGGCTGTTTCATTTGTTCATGAAGACTAATTGCATTTGCCTAGGAATCCTTGTTTGTGTAAGGAACTTGCCTTAAAATTCCAGGTCACGTGATTTAAGAAATTGCAAAAGTATTCATGTGGTATTTGAGGTCGTCATTGCGTTCTTTGGGTCATAACCCAATGAAAAATGTTTTCCTATCTTTTTTTACGCATGAGTATTGATAGGTGGTATGAATTGTAAGGTAATTTATTTTGTCGCATCGCAATTCATGCTTGTTCCAATGCAATATACTTGGCCTTAGTCATCAATCAATTGAAATAAAAGCATTCGGCAACCCCTCCTTGATTGTGTCACTAACAAGTTCTGGCATGTTATGATTTGTGAGAGGAAGGGAAGTTTGGAAATTCCTTCTTTGAGGTCATCACTCAATGTAATTAAATATATTGTGTCATTTTTCCAATATGGCAGGTACAATTTCCTCAACTTAAGTTCATGGTCCTCTCCCACATGGACAATTTAAGCAAAATATGCACCGATAGTCCTCAAAATACTCTCACTTTTCAACAGTTACAGAAAGTGAAGGTTCAGAATTGTAAGAGTCTTGAGAATATGTTTCCACTTTGGGTGGCTGAAAGTCTAACCCAACTTGAGGGACTTCAAGTGGAGTCATGTGGGCTCGAGGAAATAGTCGCGAGTGGAGATGACACTTCACATTCTAATTCTACTGAAATTCTTTTCCCGCGACTAACTTCTCTGGTGTTCCATAATATGCCACAACTCAAGAGCTTCTGCTCTAACTTGCCCACTTTGAACTGGCCATTCTTGGAGGAATTACGAGTGACCCACTGTGACAAACTGAACATGTTGTCATTTGTGGCATCCATGAACAAGTGGGCTCAAAGAGACAATCAACACAACCTTTCAGACCACAAAGCACGCTCCTTGTTTGAGAGGGTATGATTGCAACTATCTACCTCTCTTTCTTCTTCATTCTTTTATTCACCCAATATATTTCATGTACACAGCATAGTCATGTCACATTATGATAATATAGTAAACACGAACCCCTTAGCTATATGTTTGTTGACACCATAAGATGTTTCTAACATCTTTAAGCACGCTTTTCATCTGTGGTCGCACAAAACGTTTTTAGTGACACTATGAGCGCATCTTGTCACCTGAAATTTCAAGTAACTACATATTTTTGTTGATAGGGTAAGATAGCTAATAGAAGATTAATTTGGTTAGGGTGATTACCGTACCTACCTCTACTTAGAAATGTGAATTTCCTATGGACTAAATTGAGAATTAGGCACTGATATTTAGCAATTCTTTTTCAAATCACCGCAGGATGACCATCTTTCTTTGATGTTTTCTAGGTAAAATGAATCTTCATTCATTTGTTTGATCATTCCTATGCCAATACAGTTTTTTCACTTTCTATCTAATCATTATAATATGGGCGCACAGCCTAGGGCGCATGGCCATAGTGGAGCATTTGTTTACGGTTTGCATTTTGTAGCTCAACTTTAGAAGCTTGAGACTCGTATGCAGGGCTCTAGAAATTCATGAAATGTAAGAATAGGCCCCGCTCCATGGGAGTTAACTGACCTAAATTTACCACTAAGAGCCCATGATTTATTGTCAAACCTTGTTGAATTTACTTCTCTCATTGTATCGGCAATTTTGTAGGACATTCCCAACTTAGAGAGACTTTTATTAGTCGACAAGGATATTCAGAAGATACGGAGCAGAAAATTTTCTGATGACTTCTTTCACAAACCAAAAGCACTAACATTGGCATGCTTTCATGATGAAAATGCCATCTTTCCTCCCATATTCCTCCTACAAAGATTTCAGAACTTACAAAGTCTTGAGGTCTTCTGTAGTTCTTTCGAAGATATATTTCCTGATGAAGGGCATATTGACGAGGGAAAACATCCGATGCTTGAAAATTTGAAAGAACTCAAGTTAAGTAAGTTACACAACCTAAAGCATGTATGGAGAGAAGGCTATTTGGTGGCGAAAATTCTTCAGAGAATTGACAAATTTGAGGTTTGGGATTGTCCCAATTTGACAACATTATTTCCAGTCACGACATCCTTCCAAAATATGACAAAGTTAGTGGTGAAGAATTCCTTTGGATTGATGCATGTAGTGACAGTTTCAGCAATCACAAATTTGGTGCATCTCACTAATATGACTATAATTGGATGTGAAGGAATGAAAGAAATACTGGCAAATGATGAAAACGGAGAAGGAAAAGTGATTTCTCTTGGGAAGCTTGAAAGTTTGACCCTCCAACATCTGCCAAGTCTAGAATGCTTCTCCTCCACCACAAGTTGCATCTTTAGGTTTCCATCCATGCGTTCAATAGTAGTGGAAGAGTGCTCGAAAATGAAGATCTTTTGTAAGGGTACAATAAGCACACCAACACTATGGTTTGCAACACTATTTGGATACTTTTGGGATGGGAACTGGGAGGGTGATCTCAACACAACCATACAAAAGTTAACAGCATAAACAAATGCATATAAAATTGGTAAGATCCAATTAGTGTCATTCTCATCCATCTGTTTCTCTCTTGCCTTTGCTTCTCAAATTGTTCGACATTTGAAGCACCATAAGTTCTAAACTTTTCATCTTTTTAACTTGTCTAGTCACTGATAATGGGAAGAGCAGATGCTGCAAGTGGTACGGAGATCTGGAGCTTACAGAGGCACTATCAAAAGTTGAGATGATGAAAATTTCTATTGAGGTAGCGATTCTATTTCTAGTTTCTTTTTTTCTTGCTAATAAAATCACAGTTTTGCAAAAGAAGGGGGGTTAGCCGTGGGTGATGGATAAATAGGTAATGACATGATTTTTTCACCATTTTCCACCTCAACATAACTACCTAGATCACACCATTCTCATTTTTTTTAATCTAATAAAGCATCCCATTTCCTTTCTTTTTCCTTCAACTCTCTTCTCATTCAAACGAATGAACACGTTGATCCACTCTTTTTTTTTTTTTTTTCAATGAGCTTGCATAAAAATATCTTAAACATTCTGCTTCATGTACAATCAAGTTCTAAATTTTTCAAAAAGGGCGATTAAGTCATAAAGCTTTTTGAATTAAATTCAGTGAAGTCCTTCCTAGTGACCACTCAACCAAATGTGCTGACTTGGCGTGTTGGGATCCAACATCAATTTTTCTATAGGTGTTGCTCTCTAGCGATCAATACACAACTAGGTTCAGATTAAAGTCTATTAATGAATTTTTGAAATAATGAACGGTGAATATTAGAAGTCAACATTGACATTAAAGTCTCTTTCACCTTTTCAACTTAGAAAAATGAATGTAATTGAGCAAAATAATAATGAACTTTTGCTAGATTTTTTATGCCTAGACCGTGTACCAAACCCACTTACTAGTCAAGTCTTCTAACTAGTGTGTTGAATATCTAATGGTGATGGTGTGATATACTGAAATTCAACCTTTCTCGAGATATGTGAAATTGTTATTTTATCAATGCATTATTAGTCAAATTTACTCTGAACTGATCACTCGTGAGTCAACTAATTTATTGGGAGTGGCCATCAAGGATTAAAACGTGCAGGTTTAGAGAATTCAATTGTGGATAAACAGCTGGACCATTAGGATCAACAAGGGACAATATTCTGCCATTGCAAGTCAATTAGCAAACGGATATAAACCGACTCGACAGAAGTAAGTAGTCGATTCATGGGTGATTCCGTACGATTATGATACTTGCTGCGAACGATAGTAAACCGATTTTCTATTGATCTTGTACTTAAGGTAGTAATCAAGTTCTCGCGATTACATGACAACCGAGGGTTATTCATGATTTGAAGAGGCACAAACATGGATTGAAAATTTATCAACCATGAGTCAAATGTGTAAAATCCCGGAAAAGCCTCCCGATAGTTTAAGTCATACTAAAGTTACATTTCATCAATTTTAACCATGAATTTTAATCCGATTTTGGGTATTGAACTTTCAAGGATTTCAAGACCAACCTATTGGATGTTGCTTCATTTATCTACAAATTTATATCAGTAAAATTTAAATTTTGGATAATGATTAGTAGGTCTAGAATTGGAAGCGAAAAAAGAAGCCAGGCCAAGCGAAGGCCCAATGGGCGTCACACTTAGGGGATTCGGCCAAGTGGGCCCAATGAAGCCCATCAAGCCCAAGCCAAGCCCATCCAAGTATATTTCAAGCAATTGGGCTCAAAGAAAAAATTGGAATTTTATGTTGAGAATTGGTGAAATGACAAAATTACCACTTCTAGAAGACTTTGACATTCATGAAGATGAAGACAAAGGGAAGAGTACTTGGATGGGAGGGTTTTAAGGAGAGTTAGTGAGATGATGTGATGAAAACATGATGGAAATTGATTTTTTTTTTTTTTTTTGAAGAAAAATCTCACTCAAATCTCTCTCTCTCCCCCCCCTCCTCCTCCTCCTCCTCATTTGGCCGCCTCTGCCCTTCCATCTCTCTCTCTCTCTCTCTCTTTTTTTTTTCTTCTTCCTCTCCTTCTCTTGGCATCGCCGCCGCCGCTACCATTCACTACCGTCGTCATCATCCCCCATGCCACTTGTTGCCATTGCTTTGCTGTCCCTCACGCCACTATCGCTGTTTGTCCATGCCGCTCGTCGCCATTGCTTCACTATCCACAAGCCACCGCTGCCACCATGATAAGTCGTGCCCTCAAGCCTCGCCAAACTGTCGCCATTTGTGCCGTTGTTCAAATTGCGATCACCATGTTCTCGTAGCTGTCATGCCACAGTCATCATTGGCTCGCTATCACCGTTAAATGGTGAGTTAACTTCATAATCTTTTGATTATGGTGTTAATTGCATTTAAGGGTAGTTTTAGATTAAGGGTAATTGTGGTTAGTTTTAATTAATGGTGGTTTAGTGGATAAATTATCGCGATAAGTGATGAGTAGAGTTGATAGGTTATCGCGATAGGTGATATGTAGTAGTGATAGGTTATCATGGAAAATAATAAGTGAAAGTGATAACCTATCATGAAAAGGATGATAAGGTATCACTAAAGGGGTGATAAGCTATCGGTAATTAGGTGATAAGTTATCACCAAATAGGTGATAAGCTATATAAGTTATCAAAAAATAGATGACAAGTTATCGTTAAATAGACGATAAGCTATCGATGGTAGAACGATAAGTTATCGAATTAATGTTGATAAGTTATTGCAATAGGACAATAAGTAGTAATTATATGTGTTTTTTATGCTTGAGTTATGGAACGAATTTATATATGTTTTATGTTGTTGGAAGCGTGCATGGCCATGAGAAATGTTTGCCCAATTTGAACCCTTGGTCACTATTTTTAAAGAAAGGTTTTATGGACATATAAATGGTAATTCACGAGGTGTTGTATTTGGGTGTCATGTTTTACGTGTCAAATGGGGTAAGGATATTTTAATATGAAAGTGTACAAAGTTTTACGGGTTAATTATATGTATGTGATCACGTGAATATTTTACTGCATTTTCACGTGTAAAAGTTGCAGTAGTTTGTCATGAGCATAAATCATGTTTGCATTGACCAATCAATGAAAAATGAAGTTGGGTTAAGTAATTAGTTTGCTCGTGTGGTCACATAAAGGAACCCATCACCCAACAGTAGTTTTTGGGGATGATGTCCAATTTTATCAGATGCCCAATAGGTGTCTGGATACCCATTTGCAATTGAGGTCGGGCTAATACTTCTTATGGAATGCCGTCTATGGTGGGAGTCTAAGATGATGCTGTGCGATGCTCAATCATGCCGGAAGATTGCTAACTCTTGTGTTGGCCATGGCTTTAAGTGGTTGTAATAATTGATGCATTGTGCATGGAAAACTATAAGGAGTGTTTTGATTATATGTTATGCTTGTTGCATTATTATGGGCATGTATGCAGGGGTGTACTAAGGTGAGGTAGGAATGCGTACAAGTTTATTTGATGGCTTTAATGCTTATCTCTGGTTTGAATGGCTTGATCATGGTTATAGTTAAGGCAACGCAGCGGTCGCTTTGCTATTGATTTGCCGTCAATATGATGTGCATGTGTAGGTTGCACCCAAGGTGAGTTAGTGTCCTAAACGAGGCTTAGATTGTTAATTTATTGAGATTTTATCTCACTCGTTTATTATTTTCAGGCCCGTAGTATGAAGAATCGACGTGTTCAATTCGGGGTCCCTATGGACCAACTAATGGTCGTGACCCCATACCCTATCCCGGGGACCGAGTGGGTGTATAAGCTTTTTGTTACCACGGCTTGTGATGGGCATGAGATGCATTAATTTTTGGCTGGCCCTCACGTTAGAAGAGTTTAGGTTAACCCTAACCCCCTACTATTTCTATATTGGTTGGTAGGAAGTTACCGTTGTAAGGGCTTGTAAATATTAAACTTCCTACGGTTAATAAGTATATAAATAAAAGTAGTGCTTTCAGAAATATTTGTTGTTATGTTTACACTATCCTTACTTTTATAATTGACTAGGCAGTTATTATCTGCTTCCGTTTGCATTTAATCAAAAGATAAAAAGAATAAGTCGGCGACGCATCCTGAGATGTCGCATCTAAATGACCAAAGAGAAATAGGGGTTGTCGCGTGCTCGAGGGTCAGGGCGTGACGGATGGTCATATTTATTACACATCACTTTGTAAATCCATTCCATCGATTTTAGCCTTAGTAACTCTAACATTGTTCTTGATACAATTTCAATCAACTAACAGACTGTCCATCTTTTCATCCATTTGATTCCCTTTATGTTCTTCTTAATGAGCTTCCTCCAGCATTCATTTGTTTTTTAACTTTTCATCCCAGAAGTGAATATCTTTTCCAATTAAATGCTTCATCTAATCAAGTTGGCTCATATAAAGCCACAAAAGTAGTTTAGATTTAGATGTTATAACTTACTACACAAATTGTGCTCAGGGGGTGACTTTCCATCGCCGGAGGTAAGATGACCAGCAGCCGGCAAAGTTTTGCACAAGAGGCACCTCATTTCTTCATGATCATACTCTCTCTAAAGGGAGGAGATTTTGTGTGCTCGAGCTCGTTAGAATTGATAATACTGAACTTAGTGTCTCCATTTTCAGAGGGCATGTCAAGAGTCAAGCGTAAACTTTGGTATGCCTGCAGAAAAATCTCTGCTTCGCAATGTTTTTGTTTAGTTAATCATATCGACAAAAGCAAAACTTTCTGCTACAAGAAATCGAATGGTGATGTATTTCCTGATTTTTTTTGGAGATTAGTGAACATCATTACACCTGGACATTGCATCTATCCAAAATTCTAGGTACGTTATAAGTTGAAGTCATGCGAAGATTGGGATCGATAAAATTAAAGGTCAAAGGCAATCCTTATTTATTGCCATTATAAGATCACTACAATCTGGACCTCAGTTCCTACCATGACATAGAAATCAATGGACGAACAATTGAAATGCGCTCGATAATGCAATGCAGAGGACATGCCAACCTTTCCCTAGGAATGTCCCAAATCGCTTCGAGAAAGAAGCAAAGCCCGCTCTGGGTCGACCAAGTCAAATTCATCATCTTCGATGAGGATAACTCACTACCCAATGGAACCGCAATTAGATCGGAGGTAAGGCCAATTATGGGAAGAAGGGGTGGGGCCTGAAGTAGCAAATTGGATGATTTCGAGTTTCGGCAGACGCTGCATGAAACAAGGCCGCTTAGCTTTTTACCATAGAGGTTGGAAGACCCTTTCGATTTAGGGCCTTTTCCGTTGACAAAAAGCCCCCAAAATTCGAAGCGTTCGGCCACACTGCATTGTCAATTCCGTTGACCTTAGAACAAAGAATGAAAGTGGAAGGGAGGTTGGTTGTCCATGGGTTTCTACCTCCACAGCTGATGGCAGCGCTGTATGAAGATCCAGCGATTGCTTGTGCACCATCATAATTCGTCGGACATATCTGATATCATGTTGACGCTCATGCTCTGTTTTCATGCGCATCGGGCCACGGGTGTGATTGAGCGATTTCATTTTTATTAATTTCTGGATTCATCAGATTGCCAATTCTAATAGAAGACATGGTCTCTCTGTTTTTTTCTTTTCTTTTTTAAACTAATCGAATGTGATAGAGACTATCAATGTTAGCAATCTCGAAGCGTTACACTGGGAGTTCAAAAAATTGGGTACACTATTGTAAAGGCATTTTGGCTTCAAATTGCCAGGTTGGGATTGAGGACTTCAAATGTTTATGCTGGAAAATAGTACATTATGTTTGCATTTTTCTTTAGTGTTTGCTTGTGTTTATTCCATTTCTTATCGTATATTAGCTCGTAGAATATCTTCATCGGCATAGTGTGGCTTGTGAATTTATAAAGAGATACATTCAGAAAAATCCGCGCATTCCGGCTCTTAGGCATTCGAACAAATTGGGGTTGGGAGCAGCTTGGGACCTATAAACGCAGCTTTTTGCAGCAAACATCTTCGGTGGTTGGCCCACGTTTGTGAGAAAAGCTTTGTCTGCATCAGATGTCTGCTTCGAGCTCATTGGTAGGGACAATGTTGTGTTCAAAGTCTCCATCTTCAGCAATGCTGGTAGCGGTAAGAACCTCATTTAGGTCGATTGAGATGAACATTGGAAAATTCACTTGAGGCTGTATATAGTATAGCAATTCGTGCCACCTTTATTCAGTTGTGTAATGAGTCAATTGAAAGTGCACTTACTTTTGGCTTTCTTCTTCTTCTTTTTTTAGAACTAGTTACAATCCTATCAGAATTCCCATTTTTCCTTTGTGCAGTTCAGACCAACACAGTCTAAATGTCAAGCAAGCCCTCCTGAGCATCTTTTTCAGGGTTCCGAATGCTCGTGTCATTGCCCTTGAGAAAAAGCTAGAGAATTCAAATTGGAGCGACACTTTTTCCAAATGGTGATGTGTCCATGTTTTCTCGAGAAGGTAATGGCGTTGAAGCCCCGATTTCCATTCATAACCGGCACATCTCCATTCTGAATGTCACATATTCTATATCTGCAACATAATGTCTAGACTTTTCCCAAGTTAATTTGCTTTCTATAGAATCCTCTGGATATGCTATCTCCTTTAAGTGTTCGTGGCTATATGTGTTAGACCAGGCATCTTAACTGCTGAGTAATGGGACAAGGGAAAAACCATTAATTAGGAATGTGATGATTCCTTGTTTAAGTATAAATGCCTCCCAAAAATGAGTACTTGGTACTTTCCCTGGACGTAATGGGCTTTACAAAGGGATTATCATAAAAACCGTCCATCTAGAAAACATTCTCTACAAGCAGCTTCGATCGCTATCCTAGTGAGAACAATGGACGGTTACTCAAATGCGAATGTTGATCAAGTTCTCTTTTGGATAATCTTTGTGACATCCTCATTCCAACCCGGTTTTTCAAAATGGAATTGTTTCAGTAAAGAATCGTTGGGTGACATCATCTTGAGGATCAATAAATCATGAGGGCATTGGGAATGCTACTTTGGGGCGAAAACTCGGTTTTCATCGGTGAGACATAAAAGTTCAGGGAAGTGGAAGCGAGCCACGAGCAAGAACCTAAATGGGCCCAAGCCCGCGGAGCAAGGCCCAATTGGGCTGACGCCCTTAATGGGCGGCCCAAGACCCAAGCCCATGAGGTGGGCGACCCAAAAAGGGAAGTTCATAGGCTCTCCTAGCCTTTAGGACCATCATGGCATAATCTTGGCATTTGATAGGGACATGAATAGTGCATGAATAGTGCAAGATCTTGGTGAAAAGGCCAAAATGCCCTTTCATTAGACTAAGGACAAAAGGACCAATATGGAAATTGGCAAGGCAAGTGGCGGCACATGCATGGAGGGGGTTGTAATGTGAAGAAGCTTAAAGCCTAGACTAGCCTATTCTAAACCTTACACACTCAAGTGCAATCCATTCATTAATTACCTTGGATTTTCTCTCTTCAAGATGTCACTTCCATATTAATTGAACCCTAGATTTGAGGGATTTGAAAGACTTGGAATATAATGCATTGAATGGACTAGACCTCTCTCTCACTCTCTGTCACACATCGATTCTCGAGTGCGCGCCCATTCCTCACTGGTTGATTAAATAACGATGTCTTAAGACACATTACCGACCCATTTATTTTAATACGCATGCGGAAGCATATAAAATTCTCAAACAATAAAACAATGGGATAGGAAAGTAGGGCCAATTTTTCAAACAAAAAAAACCTTTTATAAACAACAAGGTTTATTTACAAGACCAGACTATTTACAAAAAGGTCGACTCATTCCAAAAGGAACTATCCTATGACCTACTAGTCAGACCCGTTCATCGATTCTGATCTATCCACCTTTCCAAACTCTAGGGCTTCCAGTCCTCCACCAACATCATCTAAGGACCTGAAAATGGTTATATAATAACCAGTGAGACAACATCTCAGCAAGTTTAACTCCCTAAGCCTCGATTAGGAAGCCAATACGCCCTAAGAGCTGCCTAAGCACAACACGGATCATAGGGCTTACCTTAGCTGCAGTTCCTTCCTGCAAATTAATACAATTTATACAATCCATATATTCACCAAATCACTTCCATCAATCACTTCACAAATCAATTTACCCAACCAGATTAAATCATCGATCAATCGACTCAGTCGATTACATGTCAACAAGATCATTCCCCGGTCATCTTAATCAATACTACTTATAAGTTCAATCATACCCAAGACTGCTTATTATAAGCCGATAATAGGTAGTATAGCTCACCAGAAGTTGCCTCAAATACTGAGATAATATACTATATATATGCTCGCCAGAAGCTGCCAGACATACTTTCATAGTATGCTGAAAATAATATATGCTCACTAGAAGCTGCCAACCATACTTTCATAGTATGCCGAAAATAATACATGCTCACTAGAAGCTGCCAAATCTACCGATCTGCTATTCTAAGGCCATTTTTCCATTTTTATCATACTCGATAAAATATTGTGTGTGGGTACACGGTTGGCCATAGTCAAAATACAATAATTTCCTTTCCAGAAATCCTACCATTTTATATAGTCCACCAAAATATTTTTGGCATTGTAAACCGACGCTCGGTTAATTTCCAATCAATTATCGAAATGGATTAATTTAGGAATAAAATCCTAAAAACACAATTAAATCAATTCAACACCAATTTAGAGCTCAAATAAACGACAGACCTACACCACAATAACCAGCATAAAATTCCGGTCGTCGACTATCCCAGCCTAATTTCCAAAAAATAAATAATTATTTAAATAATTACGGAAATTATTTAATAAATGCAATAAATCCAATTTAGGCCCGTAATGCCTAATTGGAAGCCAAGACGAATCCGGAAAATTTCCGAGATTCGTTCAATAAATACTATAGACTATTCACTAGCTAATAGCACTAACCAATTGCCTAACATGCATTGATAAGGCACTACATTATTTACTCTACTCTAATCTATCCACTTAATTGCACTTAATTAAATCTAATCAACCCATAAGCATCATTAGTCTACTAAGTATGGATTATTGAGCAAAACTCATTTGTTTAATACAAAGACCGGAACATCGCGACGGCGGCACAATGGTGGCCCGACGGCGGCCGAAACTCGAGTTTGCGGCAGTGCCAAGGGGCACTCAGACTGGGCTCAAAGGCCTTGCAAGCCCACAGCAAATGCTGAGCTTGGCTTTGAGCTTGGGCTTGGCTATGGGCTGGGCTTACCCAAGAACTCAATTGATGGGCTGCTTCTTGGCTGAAATTTGGGCTGAAACGAGCGGGCCTCTAATTTTGCTGGGCTTCAAAACCGGACTGAACCAAGGCTGAACATGGACTTCAAATGGCTGGGCTTGAAGATGACATTCACATGGGCTATTGGCACGAACAAGCTGGGCCGTGGAATTCGCTGGAGGTGGGCAAAGATGCGGACGAAGGAAGAAGCAGCAAAAGGGGACGCTGGACTTCGGGCTTCGCTGGCAGCTGGAGGAGTCCACGTTTGGGGAAGCTTCGGTGGGTTGTTGACCCATGGCCGCAAAAGGTAGCTCGGTGGAGAAACGCAAAGAAGGAAGCAGCTGCTAGCGCTCGACGATGGAGTGGAGATGGGAGCTAGGCCGAGTGTCAAAGCTAGTGGTGGGCTTCCTTTGATGACCGAAGAAGCTGGCTTCGGTGGAGCAATGGACGACACGGGCAGCTGCAGGAATTTTGCTGGTCTTCGGTGGCCGCTTGAAGCCACATACGTGAGTGGGGTTTTGAGGGCTCAACTGAATGTTACTCGTTGACTGAAGGGAACAAATTTTGGTGGAGATGGGTTGCTGGCAATTCGGCAGAAGCTAAAGGAGAGACGATCGTGGGCGTGGGGTTTCGGATGGGAAAAAGGAGAGAACAAATGAAAGAAAAAGAAAACAGGGGCAGCTGGTCTTTTGTTGGAGGAGGAATCGCACGAAGAAGGCGGTGAGCAGCTGTCGTTGGCGTGCAAAAGAGAAAAGCCGAAGGAGGGGAGATTAGTTAAGCCAAAATATCCTAAGATTCATTAATGCTTGGTCCCCTAGATCTTTATACATATCACCTTTGGTCCCCATTTCTTTCTTAAAAGATAATCCACAATTTAATCCAAATTGAAGCCAAAATTTTCAGCCCCATGCTTAATTTTGAAATTCACTCAAATATCCTTCAATTTCTTCACCAATTCTCCAAAATTGAAGTCCAATGTTGATGTAGAAAAATCCCATATAATTTTTTGTAAGTCTCCAACACCCAAAGGCTCGGCTTAGAAGTCCAAATTTCCTTTAATTTGGCCTATTCGAATTTCCGTTATTTTTCCGTGACGTCCGAATCGATTTTCCGTAAAAATCTTGGAATCTTCGAAAATTCTTCGGAGGATGAGTTGACATTCCTAAAATAAGTCGTGACATAACAGAACTTTTAATTTTGAAATCGGGTTCAATTTCGCGGTTAATTTCAATTAGACGCGGTTTTAGCATGACTTAGCCTACCGGGTAGCTTTTAGGAATTTTTGGTGCAATTGACCCGTGGTTGATTTTCTTTGAGCCACACGTACCTCTTCAACACATTAGTGACTCTCGGTGGTTGTGAAAATCTTGAGATTTCAAATACGGACACAGAGTACCAAAACGATAAAAAAAAAATCAGTCTAGTGCCGATCGACGAGAATTTTTCCAATTTAGTGGAGTCACTCACGTTTAGCCACACATCTCAGTCAAACCGGCCTATCTCTAATCTCTAATCGATTTTTAACTGTGCCATAATGGCCTCTAAAGATGAGCACGGTTGAGTAGCCGATTCCTAGTCGAATTCTCAAGTCTATTGCATTAAAATTCCTTAATGGCTTCCCCAAATAGTTTAGTTATCTTGTGAGTGGTCATCTCAGAGAAAAGCACTATAGGGGCGTTGATGAAAAGCCCAACTTATCCAATCGAAATCAGAACCTGAAATTCAGGATATCACACTCTCTCTTATCTCCCTCCCTCATTATCGGCACCCCCTTACTCTCACTTTCTCTCATTTTTCTCACTTGAAACTACTCAAACTCACTTTTTGCTCTCCCTCTTTGTGTGATTGAAACCCCATAGACATCCTCATCTTCATTCAAGCTTGTTCTTCCATTTTTCCTCTTGTTTTCCCCTTGCCAGCAACCGTCCGTTGAACCCCTCACGTTGGACCACCTCTCGCGCCACCGCACCCCGCTCAAAGCCGACTGACCAGCCTTCCTCAAGAGCTGTTCGGTGTTGTGCAGCCCTCACTAGCACTCCTTCTCCCTCATTTCTTCTTCGTTTTGGTCCCGTGCGAAGCCTGGAGGCCATACCAACGTTGTACCGCTGCCGTGCCATGGCCGGAGCATCACCCAGCTCACCTGTGCACTGTACACATGCGACCAGTTACTGTCTAGCTTTGTCGCACCACCCCTATTGCTTTACGAAGCTTGGATTAGTTTGTTAGTGGCTTTCTAGCTTTTGATTAGGGTTATCGTTGCATTTAGGGAGTAGTTTATGACTTGTTTGTGGTTAAATGATGATTTGTTAATGTGACAAGTGGATGTTGTGAGATATGTGATTATTAGTCTAGATAGGTTATTGAACGTTTACCGATAGGTTATCGGGTTTCAAAGCGATAGATTATTAGACTATTGGCGATAGGTTATCAGACTTTCGGCGATAATCTATCGGATCGTGGGTGATAAGCTATTGAGCCTAGAACGATAAGTTATCATGTTAGGTGATAGGTTATCGGGTTTTGAATGATAAGTTATCGGATTGTTAATGATAAGTTAGTGGGTTTTGATGATAGGTTATCACATTAAGGGCGATAAGCTATCGGGTTATGATAAGTGAAATTGATATGTCATTTTATTATGCCATAATGTGATAAAATACTATTATGTGATGTAGGCTTATATGGGGTACGGATTATCTATTAAATAGGTTATGTGATATAAGTGCTAAAAGGGTTGTATGCGTTATGTGTCATACGTATTTGATGTATGTATGTGATATGTACGTCATATTAATTGAAGGATGAACAATGTGATGGGATATGATGGCACGTGGTAAATTATTTGGACATATTACTGGTTATGATGGCATGTGATAAATGGTTTTGAAATATTATGATGACTTTATTTTATTGAGTGATCCACGTGCCATGGGTTCATGAATTAAATGGTGCATTTATATAATGTAATACGATGCACGTGTGTAATATGATGGCATGTGACAAATGATGTTGCATATCGCATGAGTATCACGTGGATTAATGAGAAATATATTAAAAGAATTGTATGATGATGTGTCCGTATGATCACCTTAGACCTTGATGCGTTTTACGCAGAGTGTAAACCCATCCCAATGCGTTTTACGTGGGATGATACCAGATTAAGTTTGGATGCCCCCAAGTCAACGGGATGCCGTTTGCGAATGGATTTTGGAACAAAACTCCTTACAAGAATGACCATGTTGATGTGTTTTACGTGGGACAATACCGTGCTCGATGTGGTGAAACGATGCCCAGTTACACAGGATGACTGCGAACCTTTAGGTTGATCTTAGGTGCTAAGTGGTCATAACAATCTAGACATATTTGTATGGAAAGTACATGAGATTTGTAGTGTTCAAGTTTGGATTATTGCATGGCACATGTGCGTGATATAACTATATCGCACATTCGTATGTCTGGCTCAGGAGCATGGAGAATATGATGGAAATTATCTATGTGTTATATTGATGGCCTTAACTAATGGATTCGTTTTTACGTGAATAGTTAGGGTAAAGCGAGAGGAGCTTTGCTATGTTTTTCCATCGATAGATTATTGCATGTTTAAGGCACTTCCGAGGTGAAGGACTTCCCTACGTGAGGTCTAGAAAGTTCACTAATTAAGTTTATCTCATATTTGTTTGTTGAATATTTACAAGCCCTAGGAAAGGCTGAGCCATTCTGTCAAATTCGGTTTGACCTCCCCATTGAGTACAGTTAGGAGGTGACAAAGTATCCTGTACCGAGAGGGGCCGACACACATTACACGCGTTACGTCATGACTATCCAGGTCAATGAAGGTCTACTTAATCTCGTGCCACACCGATTCATGGCTTGGTATTTCTGGGTGGGCAACTAGAGCCATGGTTCCATCCACGGCTTCGATAGTTCGCTAGGTGTCGAAGGCTCTGGGGGAGGCATTAGCTGGGATGCCGAGGATGTAAACATTCCCGATGGGGAAGTGTCCGACCCCGAGCTTGACCCCGAGTTGATCACCAAGCCGTAGCCATGGATCCCGGAGGCCATTGAAGCTTAGGTAGTAGTGGGGTTTTTGATACTTTTTGAACTATCCTTGTAGTATTAGAAGTGTTAGGTGTACCCCAAGGCCTTTTTGGTAGAAGGTTGTGGCAGGGCAGTTAGGTGTATTGGATGTGATGAAGCTAGTTGTTAAACTTATGATTTTGATGTGTATGAAATATTGACTTATGATATATATATGATTATGTTTTTAATTATCCCTGTCTATTGAATGGTTAGAGATTTGTTTACGCTTTCGCTTGTGCAAATTATTGTTATTGTGAATTGGGTCGGCGATGTCTTCTAGGATGTCGCAAGCAAATGACCAAAAGGGAAAGTAGTGTCGAGCGAGAGATGTCGAGCGGCCGTATGTGGATCGGGGCGTGACAATCTTTGTCCGGCAGATATTAGAATCGATAGGCAAGAAAGAGCAATTCTCTACTAACATGAACTAATGATATGCGCTATATAGCACTTTCCCTTAGCTCCTAAGCACTTCGATCCTTGGACCATGTTCTCCTTCTCATCCTTGACTGCTGGCTCTTCAGGCTCTCTATCCTCTGTTTTATCTTAGATGCACTTCAAATATAGTTGCACAGGTATCATTAAATGAAAATGAGTTGTGTTGCTGCATTTGAGGGTCCACATGCAAAGCGTAGCTACTGAGGTTGTCCACAGTTTGGTTTTGGCTTCCAACAGATTACATCACATGTATCTTCAGTGCCTTTTTTTTTTTTTATTTGCAAATCAAGATATTAACACGGCAAGCCAGATGGTAAGGCCAGTTATATATATTAAGATTCGGCACACAATTATAAAAAAAAAAAAATAGAGAGTAAAAGTGAGAAAGAGAATTTGAGACATTAGACTTTGTTCTAGTTCACCTTTAAATTTGGAGTACATCCAGCAAATGATTTCAACATAATTAGCACATTGCACCTCTTTATTACATTTCTCAATTTTAAGAGAAATAGATTATATATATATATATATATTCAGTAACTATTCAATGAGACCCTGTGCTATTGTGTCGGTGGACAGTAGAGCCACACTCTGACAATAAAGTTAAAATCCTAGACCACTTATTGGAAGAAATTCGGCATTTTACTTCATTTTGTCAAATTAGATTGTAAGAGGTAGATCAAACCGAGAAACTATATTGACAATGGCTTCCCGAATTGGTTGTTTAACGGGTATGTTCTGCATTCCTTAGAAATATTTTTCGCTTATTCAAAAATTGTTACGACCATGGAAAGGAATGCTCGTTTTCTTCTAAAATTAGTCAATCATGAGAGTCCCAGAATCAAAATCACTTTCTATATTGGCACTACCGAGAAAAAAAAAATTTGTTAATGGCCTAAAAATAATTATCATTTTGGGGAGGGACTCAAGATCGACCATTCTTTTCAAGCCACGTTTCCTGAATTTAATAAAGAAAAAAAAAAAAAAACGAACTGACAAGAGTCGTGAAAATGGAGAGGAATTTTGTATTCTGTATTTCTCTACTCTTCAATGTACAGGTATATGACTATATTTGTAGTATAATATATGAATCAGAAAATATTTACACAATATTAATTTTCCTAAAGTAAATCATATCTATGATTATCTATGATTTGCTGAATCAATCTTCAGACTAAATCAGATTCTTTCTCCAACATGAACTTGAACATGGATCTAGAGACGCGTGCCCTGTCCGTTGAAACTACAGTTAGAAAATAGCACGCGTGGCGGCTGACGCGTCACTATTAATGTATTCAGCAGGCTGACCAGGCAAAAGAAAAACACGTCTTCTGCATCCTAAACGCAAGCAGACATTATTAAATAGAAAAAAATGGAGGACTTTTCGAAAGAGTACCAGAGGGCAAGAGCGGGGGAGCGAAACCAAGAGAGTCGAATTTGAAGATTGACAGATGTGGGAAGACACTTTGACCGATTGGAGTTTCGATTTGGGGCTTCTTCTTTTTTCCGTTGACAATGCCCTGAACTTGAAACGGCTCGGGCTCTGCATTGTTAATTTGTGGGTCGCGTTGTTTCCACTGACCGAGTTACAAATAGATTCTCCATTTTTTCTTGGAACATAGTAATTTTTTTTTACCAATTTCTCTCCTGAAGGCGACGACTGAAAGTGTGAGTGAGGTTGGTTTTCAATGGATTTTTAGTTTTTTTTCTCCACAGCTGATGGCAATGACTCAAAATGTCAGATTGTGGGGATGCTTAGATTAACAAAATTCAGATTCCCAAGCAACCGAGAGGCTTTGCAATTGTGATATTAAGACCTAACGATTGCTCGTACACTATCATGATGAACCGAAAAATCTAATATAATGTTGATGCTTATGTTCTGTTTCATGGACGTAGGATCCTGTTTGTTGTCAATGCATATTGTGAATCCTGCTATGAGATTTAGCAATTGCTGTTGATGCTTGGTTGTGCATCACTTTGCGGAATGAAATTTTCAAATGGTTTGATCTCTGAAAGCTCTATTCACAACAATGAAGTTATATAGATGTTGATGGCATGAAAGGAGAAGTTGAAGCAGAAGATTCGACTGATAGAGGGTAGAGAGAATGTGAATTTCTAATCAATAACGATTCCTGAAGAGAAGATCAGTAAGTGCATGTTTGTCAATATCAAAAACAGAGGAGTCTTGCGTGGCTCGACGTAGTGTTGTTGGATAGAATAGAAGTTCTTTGTAGTTGAAAATAATGGTAGCTTCTTCCTTTGTTTTGATGTCAGGCTTTTAGTAATGAAAATTCGATGCTTTTACTAACAAAACTCGATGCTTATTACTGTCTTATTTCGTCAACCATTCCTCAACATCACATATGAAACTACACAGTGTACCTCAAGGAACGTGAAAAAATTGGAATTTTCACCAGCTGCTAACTCGCCATGTGTACAGCACGTTGGCTCAAAAAATAGGTACAGTCTGCCTCAAAAAGCAGAGATTATCTTATGCCATGTAACACTACTTTTCCATGTATATTGCCTCAAAAAACATCCAAAGTATCTCATACTTTGCATATCTTTAGATACCCTGTTTAAATTGAGATGCAGATGCAAATATCATTCCTATTTCAAAAATAAGGTTCTCATTGCCACACCTTAGATTATACAAGGAGAACCTTTCTCAATTTTAACCCTCGTCAGCCTCACTATTTCTGGGAGTAACGGGTTCATCATCTCAGTTGTCATAGCTGCCATCTCCTCCTGTGGCATTAATCGGAAAAAGCAACGAAATCAAGCTCCATCGTTTTTATTCTTTCCCTAAGATCCTTTCTATTTGGCCTAGCTACCTTATATTCCTCCTTATATGAAGAGTATTTCCTCTTGAGACGCAAGACTACTGCTTTCCCTCTGGTCTTCTACTCTATCCCCTTGTAAACAAATTTGTGATTTCATGTTTGGTTAGATCACACTAATAGTTAAGATTATGATGTAATGGCTGTTATGGTTATAACGTAACTAAGCTGTAAAAAACGGTTTTACTAAAACCTATTGCGCTGTTTGAAAGAGAAAGATAGGAGCAATGGAGATTGGTGAAGCGTGATGTTGGCATGATGTGCCAGTAACTGGAGGGAGTGAGCGGCGATGGTGGTGTGAAGGTGAGACAAGTGCAACGCACACAAAGAGGGAGGCCGCGCATTTGCTGCGCCCATCAATTAGACTTAAGGGTCTAAGTTACTGCAATTCTGCTAGTAAGTATCTCATATTTATGTTGATTGAGACGAAAACCATAAGTGTCGCTTTAGGCTGCTTGCAAGGCTTAATTCGTCAAATTATCTCTAACCCACCTACTTTAAATAGTAAGTCAATCGATGAAACCTTCATGCTGGCGTCTTTAAAATGATAAATTTTCTACTTTCTGAGTTTATAGCCAAGATCAAACGATCTAGATGCCGTCCTGCGCGTTAGCCAGTACATTTGATTCAGAGAACCCATTTTTTGAGGTGGCGATGTGGTGAACTTATATTTGGAGAAGTATCGTAAGATCTTGGCCTTTAATTCACCACTGGACTATCTCAAATTCAACTATGAAGAAAGACTGAGTTAGCCTTTGTATTTGTTATGTTTTAATTTATTATCAGTACATAACCAAGTTGACAGTTATCCACGTCTAAATTGGCAGCTACTAAGCCAGAAGCCTTCATCTTGTGTGCTTCTCTCATAAGCACGTGCACGTGTAAATGATCCCGGTCTTCATCATACATGGCAGAGTGTTCCTCATGGATTCATCAACTAAGACATTATGGAAGACAAGACTCTCAGGTATCTGCACAGATCGTGGCCGGTGGAGTTCAGGCGCTATCGACATGTCCCCGTGGAGATTTTTCCTTTTTTTCTGCCGGCTGGTATTTATCTTCAAGAGAAACACGCTGTGAGTTGGAGACATCTGCATGTTTGAGCTCATTTGTCGTGGTTTTTCCATGTTCAAAGCCTCCATTTGCAGTGTTCAGTTCCAGAACTCATTTACGCCGACAGAGATGCACACCAAAAGTTTGTGCCTTTTGATGTATCAAATGAGAAGCGCAACACGTTTATGACATTCCTTCTCCGGGGAGTATCTCTCATGTTTGACGCTTCTTAAGGTTTCGCATGCATCATGGCTCCACTTCAACCTGCTCTTCAGGAAATAATTTGACGTAGTTTGGTTGTGGAAGAGGAATGATCCTGCTCGTCTCATCTATAGTTTGAAGAACAAACGTAGACTTCAAATAATGCCATCCCATCCTTGGAGGAAGTCTTCCAACCACACCTTTGATTGGTGAGTTACAAATATGAAAATCATTCACATGTCAATTTACTTGAAATAAATGTGCAAGATATTTATATTTATAACTTATCAATTTAAAAAACCGGCTAGAGGAAGTTTCCACCAACTAGAGACGGAGGATGTCTTGTAAACGGACTCTACCCTACACAAGTGCATGAAACGGTTACCGTAGAGAATCCCCAGTTCATGGGAATCGGATGATGGAGGCTAAATTTTGATTAAAAAAGATGACTTCATGTGCCCTCTTTAATATGTATCGACGTTTGGACTCTTTTCGTTTGTAGTACAGAATTTGTGCCTTTCTAGGATTTCATTAGACCTTATAAAAATAACAGTACACAATAAGTCAGAACATAAATATTATAAAGCTTTATCATATCGTCTGTAAGAATCTTCTTTAATAAGATTGCCTCTAGAACAGAGGCAAATTGCACAAACCACCTTTCTTCTCCTTCTTCTTCTCCTTCTTGAGTGACTCCTGGGACACTACTTATATGGCTTGTGGTTGCCGTCGCCGGAGGGAAGGTGGAGGTGTCGAGCCAGAGATGGTGACTGGTCCCCATCTTGAGTGTCCTCACTTCTTCAGGATCATTCTCTCCGACACCCTTGAATCCGGCAAGCTCGTAAGTTCCAAATTTTCGCAGTCTGCTTCTTGGGATTCAGCTCTCAAGTGTCGGCAGAGTTTCTCTCATGATTTATCTCAATCTGGAAAACTTTCTATGCGTTTGGCTTTGAATAAACCTTTTGATTCCAGATCAAAGCTATCAACATATCGATTCAGACATACATGATCACCACATCATCCAACCCACAGCGAATGAACAAGAAAGTTTGAGCACAACATCCAACCCATGTCACAAAGGTTTAGATTGTGCTCCAAACGTGATTGAAATAACTTTTAACATATACTCGTTCATAAAAAGACTAACTATTGTTTAGATTATCATAAGCTGAAGGAATATTGTTTCCGTTGGATCGAACGATCCCTATTTTTTCATGCGCCAGCTTGCCATTCTAGAAGGCTCTCGGATGAGCTGCCGTCTCACGTCGTTGCTTGTCCATCGCTCACGGGCACAGCCTTTTTTGGGTCACGGCCAAGACACATCTTCTCTTCCCCGCGTCACGGGGGGCGGGCATGCCGGAGAAGAAAGGAAGACATAGGCTGGGCCCAGGATTCTCTCTCCTTTTGGGCTCAAATCTTGGGCTCAAAGAAATGACAAAAATTGGGCCGAAAGAGAAGTTTAGTGGGGCTGAAAACTCATTGAAGGGGTGGGCCGGACACACCGGCCCATTCGACTCGGTTTTTTAATTACTTATTTATTTATCTATGTATATTTTTTCATTTTCGTTATCATTTTTTATTCTTTTTTTTTTTTCTTTTTGTGTACATATATTTTATATTTTTGTAAAATAAATGGATACCTATAACGTCAACAAAAATTTGGGTGTCAATAGGCCCTTAACTTCACTCCCATCTGTTTGTCAAGGCATAAGCAAGCATCTACATGCCCCATCCAAATGATTCTCTCGTGAATGAATTTAATAGAGATTACTTTAAGTTATTGGCACCTTAATTTTAATACACCCGTCAAAATAAATGATGAAAAGGAAAGGGGATTTTTAAATCGGCTTGGTCCACTGCACCTTCAACCCACGTCCAAATTCACTATTTTTCTGTTTGGGAGAATGGTTCAAATGCTCAAGGGGGAGCATTCTTTTTAGGGTGAGAAATGATCTTTGTTGGAGAAGAGGATTCTTAGGCATTGAGGATTTCTCTAGGCCTTGAGGTCGCATTTGTCGTGACCGAAGGTAATAGCCAATAGCATGGGTGATTGTCATGTATAAACGTTCGATATTTTGGTGATCTCTGAATGATAAGCCCTGACTGTTGATGCGTTGGTATGGTGGGGTTTGATTTTGTTTTTGTGTATTTCTCGTGTGGTGGTGAGGAAGGCAATAGGAAGAAGACAATGGGAGAAATAAAAGTATTATGAGTTAGAAAATGGAAAATGAAGAAAAGAAATAATAATATGAGCTTAATTAGGTTTAATAAACTTCGGGCTTGAATGGGTTTAATGAGCTTGGGCTTAGCTTGGTTTAATAAATTTGTTCGGTTCTAGAAAATTTGGGTTTGCTTTGTCTAGGTGAATATGGGCTGAGTTTGATCTACATGAGTTTGGGCTTAACTCGATTTTGACAGATTGGGCTTCCTTTACATTTGATTTTGAAAAGGCTGAGATAATAGCCTGTGCTTGTCTTGGGCAAAGCCCGTAAGACCGGAGTTGGGCCATGTTTGGATCCAGCCCAAGTGAGCCAATAAACATCGAATTTTTGGGGAAGTAGCACATTGTTCCAAATTCGGACTTTCATTTTATCATCCAACCTTTTCCAAGGTCATTCAAATGAGACCTCGAAATGTCCACTAGATTATGTCGTGAATATATATATATTGAAATAGTCACATTCACATATACATTACAATGCTGAATTTTTTAATTTTTCTTTTAATTTTTTTTTTCATTTTTGATATACCATAAGTATGTTTTTAGATATTAATAAGTAATCCCAAGGCCTCTGGTGGCACAATCAATACATATAATGATTCTTTTTGTGAAGAAGCAATCAGGTATATTAGTAATCATGTTATTGTCCCATTATCTAATGATGATATGCTCTTAAGATGAGATAGCTTTCGGGGAATGTCCCGTTAAGATAAGATTGGGGATAAGCACCACTAAAATAGACCAACCAAGGATGGAGTTAATTAGCAATATGATTTCTGAGAGCTTTAATTAATTAATAACTACGATTTTTGTGATCATTAATATGGGGGTGGAATTAGTATGGGCCATAACAAGTGATAATTATATGGTTTTATCACTGAAAAGGTGGTGGGAATTCACGAAGCATTACTCATTGGTCACCTCATAATTTTCATAATACGAAGGGAACTCTACTTTTCATGTAATAATATCCAATAAGAGTGCTTCAGAGATAAATTATTCGCCAATCAGTGGCAAACCATCAAACCTTGGGAGCTAATTTCTCTTAGCAAATGCAGAAGATGTTGTGGAAGTAGAAGATCTAAAGTAAAAAGAAAATCATTTCTCGAGCTTCGGATCCATTCAATTTCAAGAACAAGAGGCATTAGTATGCTTCAATTGAAAGCTCATGTGATTGCATTTGCAGCTCCTTGAAGCCCACCGTCTTTTGTCCTCGTCATAATTCCTTCAACATCATGGCTCGTCCTCATCGTCATTCCCATCCTTGCAAGAGACAAGACGGAGCTGTTGCCGAGCAGGAGACTCCTCCTCGCAGTAGCCCTCCATTCTTCATACTCTCCAACACGCTAAATTCGCTAGCTCGGTAGCTTTAATCAAATTAAGAGGCTCATGTAAGTCATCAATCTTAATTAACCAGCAAATCGAGAGCATTTTTTTAGGAAGCGACTCTCCTCCATCAATAGCTATTTTCAGTTGAGTCACTGTGCGATTGATTGCGACTCCTTATAAGCTGATGGATCAATGCCTCTTCTGTCCCAGAAATTTCAAGCAAATTCCTCCTTCCCGGAAACTAATATCCGCTCATTTCATTGGCAAAACACGAAATCGCTACGTCCCAAGAGAAATCGTCCCTGCACGGCGTGTAACTAAGGGATACAGAGACTTACCCGCCTCATGTATCCTTCAATCATCGTTTGCCCAGTGATGTTATTCCTCTGGGGCATATCGTCAAAGAGTCACCGCGCATTATCCATTTGACCACACATGGCATAAAGCCGAAGGATGAAGAAGGTTTGCCAACGCGACACGCGAAGCAGAGCAGGACAGAGCATGGCAACTAGCTGAATGTCTTAACTCTCGAGAATGAGTGGTAGTGATAGAGGTGAAATGTAAAGCTGGAACAGCGAATACCGAACTGAAGACGTGCCAGATCTCTCTCTCTCTCTCTCTCTCTCTCTCTCTGTGGCATTCCGTTAAACGTGTGATTACCACAATGAGGACGTAAGAACAGAGCAACCGCGGGATAGAGGTAAGACCTTTATGATCGGAGAAGAGATTCAAACTTCTCAATCAGAACAAATGGCGACGAGGATGCATCAATGGAGAAAACCCAGCAACGGAGCGTTGGCGCGATGACGAGATCGTCGCAACGCCTAGGCACCAAGTCACGCACAAGATTTTGCCACCGCCATCGCTTCGGAACATCTGGCAAGCTTCTCAGGCTCCTCCTAATCCTGAAACTATTTGCTTTGCCGATTGCTTGAGTCCACTGAACTGCCAATAAAAGAAGATCAATGAAGGACTCAGAGGATTTTGCGATGATGACGCTCGACAGCTATGGAAATCCAGCGATGGAATCGCTCGACAGACATACTCAGATGCGATCCGAAACGGATCCAAGTTGCAACTGCGGGGCTGAAGGCGCGGTGCAGAGAGCTCCGCCACGGGAGAAACCCGGAGATCACCGTCCGATGGCGGACGATGCGACGGCGAGGAGGTGGAGATCCCCTCCGGCGAAACTCCAGTAATTGGAAACGGACTAAGTACTAGGCTTATGTCTGGGCTGCGTTTGATGGGGCTTAAAACAAGGAAATTGAGTCTGCTAAATTGTCTAGCGGGCTGAAGACACGAACTTGGGCTGATGTAATGGATCAGAATTGATCTCTTTCTCTTCTTCTTTCCTTTTTTTTTTGGTCAATTTATTTAATATCTATTTTTCTTGAACTTTCCTGCTTTCTATTTTAATTCTTCATTTTTTATTCTTTTAAACCAATGGTTCATTTGTCGATTAAAATTCAGGTTCCAACAACCCTTCTTATTTTCAAGAGTTTCTTTGAATGTGTTCCCACACCGTTAGAAGTAAGAAATTAACTATTTGATCAATAGTGTATTTTGAGGATGCTTTAGTGTTGCCTTAAAATATAGAGGAAAAATTTCCTAGGGCTCCACACCATGCCACAAAGTCATTGAATTGGTGTTTCTTTACAACTCACCATCTATATGATAGACTTTGGTTTGAAATAGTCTCCATAAACATAATCATTTTTCTAACTTCTCCATAAACATAATCATTTTTAACTTAAGGAAGTAAACTAGCCTCCACTCCTAACTTGATGCCTCCTTTAATATAAAAATCATCCATCCATGCTAACAAGAAAGCAATAGAATGACTATATAACTAAGCATGTTGGCCAACTCTTTTACTTTCTAATACTTGATTGTCTAAAAGTCGCCATTCTTATCTTGATTGAGGTGGCTGACAACAGTGGTCTTCTTTTATTTTTACATTGGATAATTTGGACTTGTAGTAGTGTGCTACCAAGTTTTCCCCCAAAGAATTGACCGGTACTTAATTAAGTCCTTAACTAAGGTTAGGTGACCGAGCACCATGGTCCACGCCCATGGAAATCACTAGTATTTTTATTTTATTATTTTTCAGTCTATAGCATTTTGATTTTTCTCACTATATCCCTTCATACATAAAGTGAGTGTCTTTTTCTAATATTAATTAAATCAATAAAAATTGAAAATATAAATAAAATTATTAGGACTTAATCGATTTATGGAGCTTATAAGTTGTGCCATAGGTCCTAGCATTCGCGCTCCTTGATGATCCAAAACAAAAATGTGGACTAAACGATGCCATTTCCCTCCAAAGGAGGAGGGGGAGGGGTTACAAACGCAAACTTTATTTTTTAGTTAAATTTTGGATATTGATCAAGCCCATATTTCTAACACACTAATCAAAGGCTTGATAAGGATGGAAAAATATTAATGGGACTTATATAAACTCTCATATCCTAAGCAAGCCATCAAATGGTATCTCAAATAGAGATGTAAATATTGAATCATTTCAAAGCATGAGAAGACAATGTGATCTTATCATTTGCCACGTCAAATAATTTTTTCTGTCTCTTTTTTCTTTCCCTAACCTGTCACAATGAAAGAATCTAATATCCACCTACATTTATATTGCTTATATTATGTTTGTGTATATCTACACCGCATTATCATTAAGATATGACAAATACGTGATTGGCTCTATTTAAGGATATTGCAATGGGCTTCCCATCCACATCAATCATATGCAAATCAATCATCAAATGAAGCAAAACCATACCATTTAACTAGGGTTTATGTTTACTTAAGAAATTCTATTGAATGCGAGAACACTTTCTCTTTATGATAACATAATCATTTTTTTGTCGAGTAAAATAATCATGTTCACTTAACATCATATCTTGCAATTATTGAACATCAATAATGTGATACTTAATCATTTTCGTTTTATTAAAGAACGATAAATGATGGAAAATAGACTTATCTTTACAATAAAATATTATGCGTACTAAACCCTAGGATTGACGCAGTTGGTTGGGGAATTAAGGAATTCCAGCTTAAGAATTGGAGATTGCCGGTTAGGACTACACATATTGCATGCAAACTACTATGGATTTGAGTCACCTACACAATCTGAAGGCTTGAGCTTAATTGATTCATTGGGCTTGCAGGATATTTCATAGGCTTGTTTCTAGACAGGTTTCCAAGCCTATGCCCCTAGATTATACACACACAAAAAAAAAGATGCTTACTTTAGGAGAATCCTAATTTTATCTCATAATTAATTTTAGTATGCATTTATTCCTCATAATCTAGATAGTTATTAAACAACGAACCCTTATCAACTTAATTACAAAGAGAATGTCACCCGTTACTTTAATTAGTATAACATCATTTCCGTTAGAAATTAATCATAAACTTTACCAATAGTCATAATAAATATATAGATTTAGGATTAATTTGACATTCTAGTGGAACAATTACGGTTGGCAAATAAAAACTTCAAATTTTCCATTTTTCCCCTCAAAGGGATGATTTGAGGCACTATCTATTAACAAATATGTGAAAATTGAAAGATAATACATGAAAAGTCAACACGTATTTTCATCTAATTGTCCATATTAATTAGATATGATGGTCTAAGTTAGCCCAAGTCCAATATGTCAATAAGTAAAAAAATGTTCATAAAATTGGATCAATAACATCCGACCAAAAAAATATATAAATCAATAACATGGCCAATGAATCAATGTTTGTCCATTGGCGGTGCAGAAAAGGAGGGAAACTTATATTGCGTTTGGTAACATTTCTATTCCAAGAAATAATTTTTTAATAGAAATAGTTTTTATTTATTTATTTATGATCCCGGGAACAATTTTTTTAGTATAAGAACGTGCTTGGTAACTGCAAAAAATTTCTGTTCTAGGAATAGAAATACGTTTAGTAAGTTTGTATAATTTTGTTATTTCTTTTAATTTTTTAATATTTTTACTATATTTTTCCTTTTTTTCTTCTTTCTTCTTTCTTTTTTTTTTTTCCTTGGTGGCTGGTTGAGGTCAGGCGAGCTCACCGGAGCCTTGCCAAGCCACCATGAGGGCCGGCAAGCTTGCCAGAGCCTCGCGCCGGCCGACGAGGCTCGGCCTTAACATGGCTAGGTGAGCTCAAGCTCGCCTAGATCTCGGCGAGGTCGAGCCTCGCCGGGCCACCGTTGGGTGATGTTGACTGGGCAAAGGCCCCGGTGAGGTCAAGCCTCGCTGGGGGCCGGCATTGCACCGGCGAGGTGGCCATGGCCGGCAACTGGCCAAAAGGAAAAGAAAGAAAATAAAAGAGAAGAAAAAAAAAGAGAGAGAAAATTTGTTTCTCGGAATTGTTCCCGGGAATAAGAAACAACTTTTTTTCTACTTCTTGTTTTTGTTCCAAATCTATTCCTGGAAACAAAAAAATAAATTTTTTATTCCCAAGAATAAAATTTTTACCAAACATGTTTCTGTTCTTTTTTGGTTCCCTAGAACGAAAGAACGGAAATTTTTATTCCGGGGAACAAAAACATAATTAAACAAACAGGGCCTTATTATGATTACATGAAAAATCAAATTATGACTTGCTAAGACATTAAGTTACATGAAAACCAAAATTCAAAAAATTTGACGAACAAAACATGACTGCTCTTCATATCAAAAAAGAAAAATTAGCTAGATTTCCCGCCTAAATCATTATTTTTCCAAACGACACACTATTATTAAACCAATTTCTAGCATGTTTCAAAATAACAAAGAAAAGAAAGTTCTTGTTAGTGAAGGAGCGCAACCAAATAAGGGGGGCATAATTCTAAACCTAAAACTCAAGTCACTCTATAATCAACCTAAAGTGACACTTTGAGAACTCATTTCAAACAGCATAAATAAAGTCCTAATCAGCACTGCTCAAAATGGTGACTTTGAAAACAATGTCATCGTTATCAATTAGATCGAACACGCAGACATTTGTGTGCGTGGATGAGTTTCTCTCATGAATTGCGTTTGAAATCTTTTTGAAAACAATGTCATCGCTTTTACTTAAAAAGTGAAAGTTGCAACTGAAATTTAATTCGATTGGAGACTATGTGTCCTTAAAAAGCATTTGCATTAAATTGCTGTGAAGAGAATACTTACCTCATTAGATTAGCAGTAGATACAATTTTCAAGTTCTCCCGCTGCGCAAATTTCACGGAGCTTAGGTAATCTTGTCATGGAGCCATCACCATCCACAACCTCACAAAGAAGACTGCCACAAGTTCCAATCCAACTAACACAGCAAGGTCAACAGAAGCCTCTGCATGCCCAGCTCTTTTCAGGACACTACCCTCCCTGTACTTCAATGGGAAAACATGTCCCGGCCTCTCGAAATCTTCAGGCTTGGGAATCTCTAGATGCGAGAGCCAAAACTGTGGTTGCCCTGTGACGTGCTGATACGCCTGTAGCCCTCCCATGCTTTGCATCCTATAACAACATTGCTTAACTACCATCCATTACAAGGCAAGAGACGAGATGATTAAAGAAAATAATAAGCTGATCAAAGGCTATTAGGAAATCAATAATTTGAGAAAACAAAATAGTTCTACTAAATGATGAAAGAAAGCGCACGTTATCTATCATTACTTTCGAAAATTGATTATCCATACCTGAAGGAACCAGTACCAGTCAATTATCTTCAACTAACTTTTGGAAAAAAAAAATCAAGGATTGAAAAATAGATTAAGGGGAATAAAAACACATACCGCGATCACGGTGAATGCAGTCCGAAGCTTGTCTTCATTCTCCCTCTGATGGTGCATCAGAGGAAGTTGCAAGCGCTCCAAATCTTCCCTCTTTCATGCTCGCACAACCAATCCCAAAGTGCCATACTTCACAATGAAATGCCATCTGTCCTCATCGCCGACCGCCACTACAAATCTGGAATCCGAAGCTGTCTTGCTCTCCGGTATCACCGCAGTTAGATCAGACGAAAGACAAATTCGCGAAGAAGGGTCGACCTGAAGCAGCAGAATTGGAGGATTACGAGTTTCGGCAGCCTCGGCAGGAAACAAGGCCGCTCGGATCTTCGCCATGAAGGTCGAACACCGACTGGAGCTTGGATTTGGGGCTTTTAGGGCGTCGACAAAAGCCCTAAATTCGAAACGATCGGGCACTGGGATTGTCAATCCGTGGGGAATCTTTAAGCAGTGATGCAAGTGTTTTACAATTCCAGCATCAAAGCTGCATTTTTATGCAGGTTACAAGCCGCACAATCCAGGAAGAAGGTTTCTTTCAGGGTACGATATTATTAAAAGATTCCATAAAAGTTGGAGAGGACGGCCCACTCAAGAGGAAGGAGGAGTATTCGAACGTTTGGCCCAGGAGACAAATTGAAATTGGGCCGAAGATAGTTGCGCTTCCTCAATTAAAGCTTTGCACCTCCCACCTCCACGTCTTCTTCAGCATTACGTCGACCCGAGCTCCACCAAATTCTCTCTCCTCGACTGAAAACGTTTCAAATCTCCGAGCAGGGCCACGGCTTCCGTATGAAACGCCGACGAAGCTGGAACCTTCGTAGCAAAGCCATCCAGTAGAGCTCCCGTCTCATCGCGAAGAATCTCCGAAATAGCTCCAACCGTTTTACCTCCAAAAAATGCTCCGTCCACATTGATTTTCAAGGTGCACTACTTCGGCGGGTTCCGATCCTTGGCATATTGAGTATTTTCTATGTAAAGTTTCAAACTTTGGCGATTCCGTTTCCTGAAATTACTGAGCATTGGCCTCGCCAATTCAATTAGGGTTTTCGAATTTGGTGGTTGTCTTCGGGGCAGGCCATCTCAGGTACCACAACTAACCTCGTCTGCTCTCTTTCTCTCAATCACCCTATGTAAAGCTGCCCTTTCGAATATTTAGATGGCGGTCCCTTCGCGGCGGAGGAAAGGACGTGGAATAGGTAGATCAAATCAAGAAATTATGCTGACAATAGCTTCCTGAATTGGTTGTTTTAACTGTTATATTCTGCATTCCTTAGAAATATTTTTCACTAAATAAAAAATTATTACAACCACGGAAAGGAATGCCCGTTTTCTTCTAAAATTAGTCAGTCTTTAGAGTATCAGAATCGAAATCAGATTCTATATCGGCAGATTTGGCAATACCGAGAAAAAAAAAATTAATGGCCTAAAAATAATTGTCATTTTGGGACTCAAGATCGACCATTCTTTTTAAGCCACGTTTCCTGAATTTGAAAAAGAGAAAAACAAAGAGAAAATATTAGGTGCGCCCGGCGCTCCACGTCACCGTGCGCCCGCCCAATGAAGAGGCGACACATGGCTCCACGTGGAGGCGGGCCCACCATTATTTTCCGTCAAATTTTTGCACCCCTTCCCACTCTTCATTAAATGCTTCGGTCTTCTGCCGGGCCCACCATCACTTTTGAGAGAAGGTTTTGCGTCCCCCATCTCCCTCTTCATTAAATGCTTTATCGTTCTCTGCACATTTCTTCTCCCGCTCGACGAAGAGCGCCCCTTCCCCTCTCTCTTTCAAAAATTTCTCTCTGTTCTGCATATTTCTCCATCAAAGCCGCATGATGCCCGCCCTCTCTCTTTTTCAAAAATCTCTCCCTCCCAAAAGCCCGCCCGTCGTCTCCGAGTTTGGCCGCCTTCGCCGTCGCCGCCAGGAGCCACTCGCTCCCTCTCTCTCTCCTAAGAGCCCTGCCGGTCGTAGCTAGGTCTTGAGTTTGTCGCGGTTGCCTTGCGGTCCTAACTCCAGCTGCTCGGTTTCATGTGGAGGAACGGCGGGCACGGACGACGATGATTTGGTCGTCCTTGGTATGGAAGTGAGCTGCGACGACACCGCGGCCGCTGTTGTGAACGATCTCTTTCGCTCCTAAGAGCCGCGCCAGTCGTGGTTGCCGAGTCTCGACCTCGACCTCTGACTGCCTCCGCGTCTTGGTCGTGGTCGCCTCCGGTCCTAACTCCAGCTCTTCGGTCGAGGTTCGGAGGGTCCGAGGTGGGGAACAGCAAGGGGTTGGTGAGCTTGGAGAGGGATTTGAGAAGCCAGTTCTCGTCCTCCTCGAAGAAGAGCTTCGAGTCGGGGTTCTGCTGCTCGTCAGCCGGGGGGGACAGTGGTTGCTGGTCTGGGTGGAGGCCGGAGAAAAGGAGGCACGGCTCCTCAACCGCGGGGACATGCAGCCTGCCGGCTTCAAAATCAAAAGATGGGCACACCGCCTTCAAGACAATCGGAAGAGTGTAAGAATCCGGCGGAACGCCCGCCCTCGCCATGAACGCGTACACGAGCAGCGCCTTTCTCGGGGCGTCTAGCCTCGCGTACGCTCTTATGATGTTCCAGTGGAATGCGATGGGATTCGAGTCCAACAAGCGGGAGCAGATCACGTGGGCGTGTATCAGGCTCAACCCTCGCTTGTCACCACATTCGGACAAGAGGGTCGCCACCATCTTGGCGTGGGCTTGGGTCGAGCTCGGTGAATCGGGTTGTTGTCGAGATTGCGCGAGGAGGGAAGCGACGGAAGACGCATTGGCTTCGTGGGTGCCGCCGTGATCAAGAGCGCAAGAGGTCCGAGCCGTCTTCTTAAGCTGAACTTGGAGAGCCCACATTGAAGGTGGCGAAACGAGATCATGCGCTACACGATTTCAAAGTGCGCAGCGCTCTTGAGTCGGAATATGCAATGTATTTTATGTCCTTGTACTTTTGTTTTCATCGGCCTAAGTTGTCGATTCCATGTGAAGCATTACAGTTTTAAGGGATCATAAAATTAAAGAAAGAGATGTTTGCCGAGATCAAGATGGACGCAAAATGCTGGATAAAAACTCCATGATGCGTATTGGTTTTCAATGGATCCATGAGCAGTCGAATAATCAATGTATAAGCACAACGGAGAAACTGAATTCTTAAGAATGAAAGGAAAACAAGAGAGAAAGGTAGGAGAAGAAGAAATGGAAAATTAAAATTGATGAGAAGCAAAATTAAGGCGACACAAATGCGGTCTATGTAGCTATGTGAGAAGTTCTCAAACTTCCGGCACTGGACATCTAAAGTTGAGTGGAAGCAAAACAGGAAAAGGCAAATGGCGCAGCATCCAATTTGAAGAACACATTGCCCAATTCAGATAGCCACTAGAACCGAGGCTTTGAATCGATTGTGAAACTCAAGTTTTGTCCTCCTACTACACACTGCAAAATTGCTAGAGAAGGGCTCGCTGCATCAATGCCGGCCGCCGCTGCTTTCTTCTTATAGAACTGTTGGTTCCACCTCCCCAATGCTTTGAAAACCAATCCTCAATCCTTGCTGGACGCGCCCGGTGAGCTTTTGGGTGTCGGCGATCACCGAGGAGGCACACGCAGAGAAGGTTAGAGCTTGGGACGCAGCCACGACCGGCGGGGCTCTTTGGACCGAGTAGCACCTTGCGGTGACAGCGGAGGCGATCGAGCTTGGAGGCAAGCAGACTTTTGGGTGTCCACGCTCGCTGAAGAGGCCAAGGCAGAGATGGTCGGGACCCAACCACAATCGGCGGGGTTCTTGGGAGTGAATGGCTCTTGACGGCAACGGCAGAGGTGGCCAAGCTAGGAGGCGACCGGCAGAGGTGGCCAGGCTCGAAGGCGACCGGCTGGATTTTGAGCGTACGCAATCGTCGAAGAGGCCGAGGCAGAAATGGTCAAAGCTTGGGACCCAAACACGATTGGCGAGGCTCTTCTGAGCGAGTGGTTCTTGGCGACGATGGCAGAGGCGGCCGAGCTCGGAGGCGACCAGTGGGCTTTTGGGTGTCCGCGCTCACCTTAGAGGCCGAGGCGAAGATGGTTAGAGTTCAGGACCCAGCCACGACCGGAAGAGTTCTTCGGAGCGAGTGGTTCCCGACAGCGACGGTAGAGGCGACCAACCTTGGAGGCAACTGGCGAGCTTTTGGTCAAGAGAGATGAGGTTGCAGGTTTCATGGAGAAAAATGCATAACAAAAAATTTTGAAAGAGAACGCGAGGGGAAGGGGAAGGGACGGCTTGCGTGCAAATAGGAGAAAAGGACGCAGTCATTAATGAAGAGAGAGAAGGACGCGGCAAAAATTTGGCTAAAAGAAAAGGCGGGACCCGGCTCCACGTGGCGACACGTGTCGCATCCTGATTGGGCGGGGCGCACGGTGACGTGGAGCGCCGGGCGCACCTAATATTTTCTCAAAAAGAAACGAACTTTAACATGGATCGCAGAGACGCGTGCTTTGTGACCACCGTTGGAAACTTGCATACGTGGCGGCTGACGTGTCACTATAGATCTACTCAGCAGGCTGACCAACCAGGCAAAATGAAAACGTGTCGTCTTCAGCATCCTAAAAGCAAGCAGACATCATAAAATAGAAAAAGTGGGCGACTTTTAAAAGGAGTCCAGAGGAGGGCGACAGCGGGGAAGCGAAACCAGGGGACAGGGCTTTGCTTTTCAGTGGAGGAGGGGCTGCGAGCAAGTCGAATTTGAAGATTGGCAGCTGCGAGAAGACGCTTTGATCGATTGGAGTTTCGATTTGGGGCTTTTTTTTTTAACGTCTACAATGCCCTGAATTCGAAACGGTTCGGGCTGTGAATTGTTAATTTGTGGGGGAAGTTCGAAGAGAAGAGGCTTCCTAACTATTGCGTTGTTTCCATTCTCCATTTTTGTTGGAACATAGTAATTTTTTTCTTTTTTATCAATATCTTTCCTGATGGCGACGATTGAAAGTGTGAGTGAGGTTGGTTTTCAATGGGGGTTTTTAGTTTTTACCTCCATAGCTGATGACAACGACTAAAAATGTCATATTGTGGGGGATGCTTCAATTAACATAATTCAGATTTGCAAGCAGCCGAGAGGTTTTGCAATTGCGATATTAGGACCTAATGATTGCTTGTACACTATCATGATGAACCAAAAAATCTAATATTTTGTTGATTCTTATGTTCTGTTTCATGGACGTCAGATCCTGTTTGTTGTCAATGTGTATTGTAAATCCTGTTATGAGATTTAGTAATTGCTTTTAATGCTTGGTTGTACATTGCTTTACGGAATGAAAATTTTGAATGGTTTGATCTCTAAAGTTCCATTCACAACAATAAAGTTATATAGATATTAATGGCATGAAAGGAGAAGTTGAAGCAGAAGATTCGATAGAGGGTAGAGGGAATGTGAATCTCGGGTCAATAACAAATCTTGAAGAGAAGATTAGTAAGTGCATGTCTGTCAATATCAAAAACAGAGGAGAGGAGTCATCTGCGTGGCTCGATGTAGTGTTGTTGGATAGAATAACAATGGCAGCTTCTTCCTTTGTTTTGATGTCGCCTTCTACCAGCGAAACTTCGATCCTTTTACTAATAAAACTCGATGTTTATAACTGTCTTATTTCGTTAACCATTCCTCAACATCACATATGAAAGTACACACAGTGTACCTCAAGGAATGTAAACAAATTGGAATTTTCACCGTCTGTTAACTCCAGTACACACAGTGTACCTCAAGGAATATAAACAAATTGGAATTTTCACCGTCTGTTAACTCCCCATGCGTCCAGCACGTTTGCTCAAAAAATGGGCACACTCTGCCTCAAAAAGCAGAGACTATCTTATGCCATGTAACGCTACTTTTCTATGTATATTGCCTCAAAAAACATCCAAAGTATCTCATACTTTGCATATCTTTAGATACCCTATTTAAATTGAGATGCAGATTCAAATATCATTCCTATTTCAAAAATATGGTTCTCATGGCCACACCTTAGATTATACAACGAGAGCCTTTCTCAATTTTAACCCTCGTCAACCTCACTATTTCTAGGAGTAACGGGTTCATCATCTCAGTTGTCATAGCTGTTATCTCCTCTTGTGGCATTAATTGGAAAAACCAACGAATTCAAGCGCCATCATTCTTATTGTTTCCCTAAGATCCTTTCTATTTTACCTAGCTACCTTATATTCCCCCTTAAATGGAGAGTATTCCCCTTGAGAAGCAAGATTACTGCTTTCCCTCTGGTCTTCTACTCTATCCCCTTGTAAACGAATTTGTGATTGCATGTTTGGTTAGATCACAGTAACGGTTAAAATTATGACGTAATGGCTATTATGGTTGTAACGTAACTGAGCTGTAAAACCTATTGCGCTGTTTGAAAGAGAGAAATAGGAGCAATGGAGATTGGTGAAGCGTGACGTTGGCATGGTGTGCCAGTAACCGGAGGGAGTGAGCGGCGATGGTGGTGTGAAGGTTAGACAAGTGCAACGCACACAAAGAGGGAGGCCGCGCATTTGCTGCGCCATCAATTAGATTTAAGAGTCTAAGGGCCTGTTTGGCAACTTGCCAAACAGTGCCAAATTCTGATCTTTTGTTCCCAGAATTAGTTTGGGACGAGAATCGCGTTTGGTAAACTTTTTGTTCCTGGGAATAAATTTGTTCCCGGGAACGATTTTGGACAAGATTTGAGAATAAAAAAAAAATTGATTCTACGTCCGAGAATCAGAAAAAGAATCAAAACGGTAAAACCATTGTTCTTCACTTTCAACATCTCGGTTGCCGTTTGCCATCGCCCACCGCCGTCCGCTGCCGCCGCCGCCCCGCCGGTCGCCGGAGGCTCGCCAGGCCAAGGCGAGGTTCAGCGAGCTCGCCGAAGGCAAGCCCAGCCATCGGCGAGGCCGACCTAGCCACCGGCGGGCCGGGCAAGCCCCGCCGTGGCTGGCGAGCCTCGCCGGCAGGCCGGGTGAGGCTCGGCCTTGCCGGCAGGTACCGGCGAGGTCGAGCCTCGCTGGCAACTGGGCGAGGCTCGGCCTCGCCAAATCGGGCGAGGTCGAGCCTCGCCGGTGGCTGGGTGAGCCTCGCCCAGCTGCCGGTGAAGCTCGCCTGGCCATCGGTGAGGCTCGGCGGGGCTGGGCGAGCCTCGCCCAGTTGCCAGCGAGGCTCGGCCGACGAAGGCCGACCTCGCCGAGGGCCGGTGACGCTTCGGTGAGCATCACCGGCCCTCGTCTGGCCGGTCGCCGGTCCGGCGACCGACCAAATGAAGAAGAAGAAGAATAGGAAAAAAAGGGGGAAAAAAAAGGAAAAAAGTAAAAAAGTAAAGAAGTTATTTAAAATTTATTTAAAAATCAAAAGAAATTAATTTGGAACATAATCAATTACTACGGTACCAAACGCAATTTTATTCCAGAATAAAAAATTTTGAACAGTTACCAAACGCGTTTTTTTACTCGAAATCGGTTCCCGAAATAAAAAAAATAATCATTATCGAATCAGCTCTCGGGAACAGAATCGTTACCAAACGCGCCCTAAGTTACTACAATTCTGCCGGTAAGTATCTCATATATATGTTGATTGAGACGAAAACCAAAAGTGTCACTTTAGGCTGCTTGCAAGGCTTAATTCGTCAAATTATCTCTAACCCACCTACTTTAAATAGTAAGTCAATCGATGATAAATTCATGCTGGTGTCTTTAGAATGATAAATTTCCTACTTTCCGAGTATATAGCCAAGATCAAACAATCTAGATGCCGTCCTGCACGTTAGCCAGTAAATATGAATTGGAGAACCCATTTTTCAAGGTGGCGATGTGATGAACTTATATTAGGAGAAGTATTGTAAGATCTTGGCTGTTAATTAACCACTGGACTATCTCAAATTCAATTATGAATCCTAACAACATATCTTGCCTCATATTACCTTGGTCTAATGATGAATGGTAGTTTCTTCATCGTATTATATTTTGGTCACTTTATTTGGACTTGATCAGAGGTATGAAAAGAAGATTATGGTGTGTGTATGTATGTAAGTATCGACCCCTCTCATAAATAATTAAATGAAAGGAAGAGGTATTGACCCTGTTTAATTAGATGGTAGAATTGAAAAATTAGCAATTTGAAATGAAACGAAAGAGTGTCCCTCATGGATTCATCAAGTAGGACATTATGGAAGACAAACAAACTGTGACTCAGGTATCCTGACAGATCATGGCCGGTGGAGCCAGGGTTCTATCGACATGTCCAAGCGGGGTTCTTTTCTGCTGGCTGGTATCTATTTACGAGAGGAACACGCCTGCGAGTAAGAGATCTGCATGTTAGAGCTCATCAGTCGTGGGTTTTCCACGTTCAAAGCCTTGATTCGCAGTGTTTAGTTCAGAACTCATTTTCGCTGACGGACATGCACACTAGAAGTTTTTGCCTTCTGATGTATCAATGAGAACTGCAACACGTTTATGACATTCCTTCTCTGGGGCCCTCTCAATTTGATGCTTCTTAGGGTTTCAAATCCATCATGGCTCAACTTCAACCTGCTCTTCAGGATATAATTTGACATGTTTTGGTTGTGGAAGAGGGTTGCTATTACTACGGAGCAATACTGAAATGATCCTGCTCATCTCATCTACAGTTTGAAGAGCAAGGGTACACTTCGAATAATGCCATCCCATCTTTGAGGTTATATTTTAATCCATTTCTAGTTGGAGGAAGTCTTCCAACCACGCTTTTAATTGGTTAGTTATAAATATGGATATCAGTCACTTGTCAATTTACTTGTAAATAAATATGCATGATATTTATATTTATAACTTATCAATTCAATAAAACCGGCTGGAGGAAGTTTCCTCCAACTAGAGTCGGAAGACGTGGCCTATGATCTTGTAAATGGGCTCTACCCGACACACGTACATGAAATGGTTATCGTAGAGAATCCCCAGTTCATGGGAATTGGATAATGGAGGCTAAGTTTTGATTAAAAGATAACTTCATATGCCCTCTTTAATATGGACTGATGTTTGGACTCTTTTCGTTTGTCGTGCAGAATTTGTGCCTTTCTAGGATTTCATTAGACCTTATAAAATTATCCAAACAGTACACAATCCGTCAGAGCATAAATACTATAAAGCTTTATCATATCGTTAGAAAGAGTCGCCCGCTGATACCCTGCTTGTGTGCAAACCGATCTTTCATCACCATGTTACAGAATGCAAAATTTGCTCAGTGTTCAAATATAACTTTTGAGTTTTTCCCTGCACTTTTGGTCTGACTTCAACCAATAAGAGTCCTGGACCAATAACTTTTGAGTTTTTCTTAATAGGGAATTCCGAATAAAATTCTTAGGAAGATACGGAAAGGATCTCTTAAGCTTGGTACTACTCAAGGTTCCGGGGAGTATGACCTAGACTATAGGGGTAGAAAAGCTTAAAAACGGCAAGGTTTGGTTGTGGAAAGGGTGGCAAGAATTTATGCAGCATTACCCCATTGGTCACAGTCACCTCGTAGTTTTCAAATATAAAGTAACTCCACTTGTTGGGTGATAATATCCGATGAGAGTGCTCCGGAGATTGATTATTAGTGAAGCAGCATATTGAACCTTGAGAGTGGATTTATCTTGCCAAAGAGGGAGGATGTTGTTGAAGTTGAAGAGTCGGAGGATTTCGCTCCTCGTCAAAAAATGAGGCGAACCACATTCACCATGTTCTCAGCCTAGTCCAAGCTGCCCATCACAAGATCTGGAAGGTGTGACTCATCTTTCATAATTCATGTATTCGTTAGTTCCTTTTGGAGTACTTGAGGAACTTTTTAATAAGCTTGTGTATGTTGACTGATAGCATAATGATTTCGGTAATGCTTATTGTGATTTAAGTTGTTACAGCTTCTAAGGTGAAGCCAAGCAAAATTTTCATTTGGTCAACTTATATAAATCTTGATTTCCATCAGTATATTAGTTTCCATTCTGTGTTAAATCTTTATGGTGAGTAAGTCAACTAACGAAAGGTTCAAACTGGCGTCATCTAAACATTTCATTATTTTGAAGAACAGAAGAGATCGGACGGTCTAGATTCAAAGCAAGCCATTCTGAGCAGGTTTTTGGTGGTACTACGAGATCGTGGCCTCTCCCTAGTTTTGAACTGTCCAGTGAATTTGACTCGGAGTATCCTTTTTTCAAGGTGGTGATTTGGCCATCTTATATCAAAAAAGATATAGCAGTAAGATTTCCTAAGCTGATTGGATTTCTGTACGAAACTATCATTTACCTTGCATCTGTTCATGCCTATTTGTTTAAATAGGCAAAGATCCTCTCTACCCTCATGCTAGTTCTAAGAGCAGAGATTTGACATTTTGACTTTTGCCTGTCAAAGACTGTTGATTAGAGTTACTAAAACTACCATATCAATCTACATTTTGCTCGCTTGCTTGAATAAGGGGATGCTTCCCCAGTCTTTCTTTACCAAGCACGGGTTGTTCAAACATGTGTGGGCAGCATGTTCCTCGTAGGTTCATAATGCAGCACATTCTGAAAATCAAGGAAATCGCTACTCTCAAGCATTCCGACAGATCATAGCCGGTGAAGCTTAGGAGCTATCCACGTGAGGCGATGCTCTCTTCTGGTTGGATCACATTTGGGAGAGGAACTTGCAGTGTAGGAAATGTCTGCATGTTCGAGCTAATAGATAGGGATGATATTATGTTCAAAGCCTACATTTTCAGCAGAGCAGGTAGAAACTTCATTTACGTTGTTTGAGTGAAACTTTAGGCTGTTTATGGCATGACATGAGTTCTATGCTAACGATCTTCATGGTCAATTAAAGAAACATTCACACTGATAAAGTCTCTTAAAGCTCTCATTTTAACTGCAGGCAGGAACAAACAGTCTCAATGCGGAATGAACCATTCTGAGCCAGTATTTCGTGATCCTACTCCTTCAATGCCTCTCACTACTCCTGAGCCAGAGAATTTGATTCGGAGCTTCACTTCTTCAAACCAGTGATACAACAGTCTCATTTTAAGAAAATTGTACAATCTTGAGCCTAATCCATCACTGCCATTTCTCAAGTTCAATTACGATCCCTATCTAATCTTGCCTCAATATTGTGTTTTCCCAGGTTGATTTGGTTTGTATAGGGAACCATATGACGTGCTAGTTTTCCTGAAGTGATTGTGGGGCGTCCCCACGGTGGAGTAACGCGGAATCAGGAAAAAAAGAAGAAAAAACAGTAGTAAAGACTGTAATGAGGTCCGGACTATTCATTCACTTGCATATCCTCGACAAGCTGCTCCATCACCATCTGAGTGAAAGGATGGACAGTCACTTGAATTGAGTACTAACCTAAAATGGCAATTAATGGCAGTAATTTGTTTGAAAATGCCTTTTTAACGTTGCTGGTTAAGATCGATGGCTTTCATGAGCCTCTTTAGACTGTTGACTTAAGCTGGCCTTGTGTGCTTTCTTCCCAAGAGCGCATGCCTACATTATTGTCCTTCTTTCACCATACATTAGTTGTTCAAACATCTGCCCATGCGCAGCATGTTCCCAGTCAATTCACTAGGCAACGTATTCAAGTGAACAAGAAAAAGGGAACTTTTAGGTATTCAAACAGGTCGTGGCCAGTGAAGCTCTCAAGATATATGCGGGAAATCCGAGTGTTCTTCGCTGCTGGTTGGCCTGCATTTGCAAGAGAAACTCATTTGTGTATGGGAAATGCCTGCATTTTTTAGCTCATTGATAGGGAAGATGTTGTGTTCAAAGTCTACATCTTCAGTAATGGTGGTAAGGACCTAATTCACATTGATTGAGGTGATCATGGGACATGTTAGTCTAGGCCGTTCATAGAATTGATATGAAGCCAGGAGACCCAATTTTGATTATTTATTTCCATTTTGGCGAGAATCCCTTAGATTTGGCGCTTCTCTGAGGATTCTAGGTGCCCAACTGATCTAAAAGGTTCTTTTGTATTTTCTTAACATCTTAAAGTTATGTCTTAAACATCAAAGTTTTTTGTAAGAAAGTAACAATTCAAGAAAGCAGTTCATTCGTTAGCTTTTTGCATTCCTTGCCTTTAGCCTATCAACAACATGTTTATATCGTTTTATGGCTAAATAATATAAAATATCAACATTTAGAGAAAATTGCATGGGTAAGTGCTCAGTTGTATGTAACAAATTCCTATATCAGATTATGTCTCCAATTCAAAGTAATCTCAAATTGAAGGCCACGCCCACCACTCTATTGAAGAAGCCTTCTTCAAATGTACATGAATGTACCAGTTAGTGTGCATTCAGGTCTATTTGTCTTCGGGAAAAAAAAAAGTCTATTGGTCAAAATTGAGAAATTAGTGCCGAGAATTTAAGAACTGACAGTCGTAAATGCTAATATAGAAAGGAGATGTTGTTTGACAATCACTAAATATCTATAATTTCTTTCCAAACGAAGAATCGCAACCATAATGGGTAGGTCCTAATCATATAGTGGAGAAGATTCTAATAACCATCAATTATATCTTCTACTAAATTAACTAAGTAACCCTTTTCAATGAGTTAATTGAATATTTTAAGACAACTCTAATTAGAGTTATCTAACAAGCTCAATATCATTAAGTGCCAAATTTTTAGCACTGGGGCTATCACTAGTGACGAGTTTTTAGATAACGTGCTGTTGAATTTATTTTTTAAATCGCTATAAGGGTACGTGGTTTCTTAAGGAAGGTTTTGTGTTGATTGTTTACTAGTTAGGTACTGGGCCGGGCCGTACTGGGCCCAAGCTTAAATGACCCGTCTACCGTCCCTACTTTCCTGGTTATGTCCTTTAGTTTAGTCCATTTTAGAAGTCTGGACATGATCTGCCCAAAAATGTCACGGGATACTTACTTTGCCCAACAAACGAAAAGGTACAATCTAATGTCCAAGAACTCCTATGTACTTGTATGTAATCCTTTGTTATCTTAGGTATTGATGCTTGAGCATTTTAAGAAAATAGTTTTATAATAGCTCTTACACTAAGTTAAATGGTACAAATAGACTTAATTGCCAGAACTCATCCATGAAATATATACTAATTCAGCAAAAACTTGGATACACTACACATGCAAATCTAAATAATCGATTCAATGCTAAAAAAATTTTACCCCCACCCCCTGACCCGCCCCACGCGAATTCCAAATAATTTTAGTTATTATGGGCACCACATAAACACTTGGTGTTTCGTCAATCTCAACCATCATAAAATAAATTTGAAAAGGCCATGTTGAATTTTGGTCACAATTCAATATAGTTCGTCATTACGAATGAATTAATTCCACATTTTTTCACAGATTTTTATGACAGCAATATACGACTCCAACTTCATATTCTTGGATTGTTGCCGATATAATTATAAAAAGCTGTTTTTCGGAAATTTAGACCAAGTTTCACTTTCCTCCAGGGGCACACTGTCAAGCATCTTTGCCCCGGTCACTGAACAGTCCATCTTTGTCCTGAACCAATTGAGATGAAGTGAACTGTGCCATGGTTCAGGTTTCCACAACATCCTTTGAACATTACTATTCCGTAGTTCGGTTTGACTATGATGAGTTATCGTCATGGACTTGTAGCTTTTAATTTTTTATGATAGAGAATCAATTCCAAAAAATCTATTGAGAAAATGTAGAATCTCTCAAGTTCGGTGTTTCTCAATGTTCAAGGCAGTTCAACCTGGACTATAGAACTAGAAATGCGTAATAATGACATTATTTCGCTGTTGAAAGCGTGGTGGGAATTCACATAGCCTTACTCCATTGATCATATTCCCCTCATAGTTTTTTAATATAAAAGGGACTGCTTTTTTCGCCTAATATTATTAAATCAAAGTACTTTGAAGATATTATGATGGTGTAGAATTGTACAAAAATGTAATCACTAATTAAACTAAGCAAGCAATTCTATTAAATTGTGTACATTCCAAAGGACACTCAATATGTGCATGAAGTCAATTGAACATTGGCATGGTGCCAATGTTTTATTAAATGAGATTAGGCTAGACTGATTTGGAGTTGCAAAATTACCGCACCACATCATTCAATTTCACTCCCCTGCAAGGGCATTTTAGTATATTAAAAAAATAGCTATATGGACTAGTCGCATGATGATATGAGAAAAGGTAATTGAGATATGAGGAACAGAAAAGTGTGTAACAATTAATAGAGAGGAGAGGGGAGTAAAGAAAGTTCCGCTCATGGATCAAGTAACGTCCAGTTGTGAATAAGATCGCATGCATATTGACAACAAACTATGGCACGTCTCGATAATGCATTAGGCCCCGTCCTGGTCATGAATCACAAGCTCTGTCTAGTTGTGGCTTGATTCATTCTTTCCCTTTTTCAATTGCGTGAAACTTATCCCTTTTCTTTGTTAATCTCAGCATCCCCACCTTCCACAAATGTCTTGACTCGAACTTTTGCTTAAGGTGATCCAAGGAGTCATGCCTGAGTCCATGCCATTACGGTTGGAAGGAGGGAGGGGCCAAGCTTCAAAAGGGCTTTCAAACTTGACCTTCAAAATCAAAATGGGCCAAGGCTTTGCATGTATGCTAGGAGGGTCTTATTGAGAACCACATTAATACATACCATGAGGACTTGAAATACTTGCATGAAATTTTTCAGTCAGGTCGAATATTGATCTGGTCAATAAAATTCCGTGATTTTATCTTTAAAAGAAAAATCTACAATTCCTAAATAAGGAAGAATGCTATTAAAGAATGAGAACATGAGAATAACATTTTTTTTGTTAGAAATTAGTCGTAAACTTTTCAAATAGTCATAAGTATATGTGTGTGTGTGTGTGTGTGTGTGTGTGTGTGTGTGTGTGTGTATTTTGGAGACATTCTAACTAACCATTGTGGTCGAGGCTTATTCTCAACTAATGGTCAACGTTAATTGGAAATAAAGGTTTGAGTTAGTCCGAGTCTAATATGTCAGTTTGTAGAAGATTATTAGAAATTGCTCTGTATATGTATGTAAATGTATCACATGACAATTTTATATTTTACTTAGTGTTTTCTTAATTTCTAATTTGGAATTTTATGTTATCCTGAAATTTAAAGTCAATAAAGGGGGAAGTTTCCAATTGATTATTGCCTTAGAAGAAGAAAATGGAACATTTTCTAATTTATGACATTAGTTAAATCTCTGTATGATAAAAAGGAACACTTACCGACAGTGGAATCAAAAGGTAGGGCCTGCAAAAAAGCATTCGAGTGAATAGAAAGATATGGACTTGATAAATACTTCTTCCTTACACAACTCAATGCATAAAGGTAAAACATTTAGACCTCTTAGTCTATACTTTAGTTTTTTATGGCATTTTTATTAAAGTTATTATTTTCAAAATAGCAGCCATGCATTATTACAAAAGTCCAAGGATTGAATCATTCATGCAAAAATAGGGCCCACATGTACTCTTTTGTCGGTTAAAGCTCTGTCACCGGAAAAAATCTATGCACGGCCAAAAAATTGCAATAATTGAGTAGACATTTGATAGTGGGGTGTCCCATCCATCACCTTCTGGAGTCAACTTTTAATAAAGACGCTTTATAAAAAAGCTAAAAAGTTGAAAGCGTTGATAATTCCTAAATATCTTAGCATAAGCAGCATTGCACACAAAATATTTTCGCTACAATGTGGAAATAAACCAATAGATTAATGATAAGCCAAGTTGGTTATTGTTGGGAAAAAAATGGGTTTGTAGGCAATTTTCATTTTTGCAATTGAAATCGCTTTTGTTTTGTTTTGTCCCTCTTTTGTGGTGAATTTGTTTTGGCATACTTATGTAATAGTCTTGTTTCATATAGGTCATGTCGCTTGTTGGCAGGGGTGTTGGGGCTTGCTTCTATTCACTACTGTATACCATCAACCCTTTTGTTTAAGTCGAACATTTGAGCTAAAGATTTGGTGATTTGGGGCTTTAGCTGTTCGACCAACCACCGATGCCATTTATCTAAGAACAACCAACGTTGTTTCATGTAATTTTAGTCCATGTCACACCATCGCCATTACATGTAAGATATGATTGAATTGTCACGCGAGACAAATTAAACAAAACATAATTGAGAGGACTTGATTACACTTTTCCTCAACTGTTAGAACAAAATTTATTCAATTAAAAAGGTTAGGGCTTCATTACATTCTATATAATAGGTTTTAGACTAATTGTGCAATTTTCCAGCAATAGTTAAACTCCAGCAGCCCGTACTTGGATGAAAATAGAAGATTCTTGCGTATGTCTACCCATTAATCACAACGAAATCTTAAATCTTGTATATTTCTTAATTACACGGGTAAAATGATAATTTGCGCTTGTCAATTTTGATCCTCTAATTTTATGTCCCCCTTTCAATGTGAAACTCTATTTCCACATGTTAAAAACTCCACTCTATTATAATAATTAGATAGAGTGGTATTAGGGAAATATTTAAGTTAAACATGCATCATTTGGGTCTCAAGTGAAAATGATGTAATAAAAGAGTGAGATCATTTGGGCTCATGAGGACTGGATTCATGCAATTGAAAAACCGTTTTGTTTCTTCAAAATTTGGTTCTGAAAGGCAACAAGGAACATCATTCACTCATGCGTGATGGAGTTTCCTAAGCCATGGTTATGGTCAAGGTGAAGCTGATCTTTTCTATTCTTCTTACTTTTACAACCATATGGGTCAAAATAACTCATCTTTGTCGAGTACTCCTACTTTTTGAATTGTAATGCATTCTTAGTCTAGAGTTTAGAGTACACTTGCGTCTAGCCAAGCACCAATCAAGGTAAAAGTTTATAATTTTTTACACACATATCATTTGAATATTATCAAGAAAGAGTTACATTACAACTAAGAGAAATAATTTATAAAAGTGGCTATAGCATCATTTTGTCAAGCATTTCCAAATGCACTATTCATAGCAAGATTCAATTAGCCAGCACATTTAAATCAGAGCATCCAATTTTTTAAGTGGTGATGTAGCAATATTTTTTTTTGAGAGATTCATGGAAAGATTCCAAGCTTAATTCATCGGTGACATGTCTCCAAATTTGAAATATTGCCTCATATTTTAGTTTTTTTTACCTCGAGTTTTCACTTTGTTCACTTTACTTGAGATTATATTATCTACCCCATGTATGATCTAAGAGCACAAATTTTGATAGGTTAAGAATGATTATTTACAAATTATGCAATTTATTGTACAGTTCGGGGTACTAATTATAACTCATGAAACTAGCAAATACTGTCAAGTGCCATGAGCATACATACATCTTATGTCTTCTTTCATTCGTATGTCATAGTATGATATTTTATTCATATTCATACATTGCTCATTGAAATATGTACGCAGGCAAACAATTCTCTTTGAATTGTTCAAGGTATATATTAAGTAAAATAATAATTTTGCACCTCCTATTAATTCCGACAGATCGTGGAGCGCGAAGTTAAGGATTCCATCACATCTCGTCAAAAAAATAGAGGACTAAATTGCATTTGGCTTGTTCTCTGCCATGGCTAACGTTGTCTGCTCATGTAAGGGTCAATAATAAAAGAGCGACTAAAACACGTCGAGAAGATACAATAATTTGAATAAACATTCGACAGTGGGGAGTCCCATCGATCTACCTGTCGTGATCACCTTTAATAAAGGTACTTTTTGAAAAAGCTGAAGAGACCAAATGATGGAAGTACTAGTGGACAATCAATGTTTGTCTATTAGCTACGGCGGGAAAGGATGGAGGCCAGAAATTCTCGATGGTCACTATTTAAGCAAAGGAACAATAATGCATAAAGTCACTCACTTCTACACTAGGAAATCAATTGGTGTTTAGTTTAGTCCTAAACTAAGGTTAAGACGCCGAGCTCCATTAATATTTGGATAGTTTTGGAAATATTTAGAATATTTCCTCTGAAGATTAAATGACCAGAGATGACGTTGACAAAATCTAGAAATTATTGAAAATGAAATGACTAAAGATGGCTACATAAAGGAATAAAAAAGGCTAGAGTTTAATTTGATTCATTTTCTCTTGATGACTTAAGGAAACATCCTAAATATGTCTAACAGTTTGCATCAATCTCCTCTTACTCTCTTGTGGTTTGTGTTTTTATTAAAGTTCTTAATCGTTGGATCTCTCCTATTGAATCTCACCCGTTGATAATAAAAAATTTCAGAAAAAAGTTGCTATGTTTTTCATAACCAAAATTTAAACATCGTCATGTCAAGAACCAAAATCAAACGAAAATGTAATGCTTAGTTATAAAGACTCATCACGTATTTCTCTTTACCACCCTCGAATAAAAACAACAAAGACATTATTGTAGCCCATTTATTTAAATAAATTTGGTGTTTGACCCTTAGTAAAAAGTCCTGCTGTTCTGAAAAGAAATCATAATACTGTCTTTTACCAAAGAGGAAAAATGCAAAGAAGAATTTAAGTCACTGCTAATTAAAGTGGCATCTGGCACCATGGACCATGTTGTACTACTTATCAAAGTGTCTAGCTTCACCTATCCAGTGCCGAACTTTGACTCTAAAAAAATTATACGAGACATTAAAGTTGTCAACAAAAATAAAAGTGCACTTTTTTTTTTTTTTTTTTTTTTTGGTAAAGGTAATAATATTAATGAGGAGGACAAAAGTACAAAAGATCGGATCCAAACAAGCACTCTTAACAAAGGAGCAAGAGTGACGGGGATCCGATAAAAAGCCCGAGGGCGCCTGCAAGAACACAAAAGCTATGAAGTGAAGAAACAAGCCGTACCGACAGGAACCCGTAGCCTCCCCATCCCTCAAGCCCTCAAAGCTGAAAGCGGAGAACGGAGGAGGAAGGAACCTGTAACTACAAGAACAAGAGCAGACCGAATCACCAGCAACCTAAGGAGGAATAGCTACAGATGAAAAGATCATGGGGTGGAATCCCCACCCCCTTTGCAGTCTTCTGTTCCTTGGAGAAGGAAGAACTTCCGTGAATGTGAGTGCTTTGTCCTTAACCACCTTGATTATGTGATTTTTAAGGGCAGGGACTACCAATGATTCACCCTCGAAGATAATCGCATTCCTCTTCTTCCAAATGAGATGGCACAAAGCACCGAAGGAGAATCGAACTATCCTGTGGTAAAAATCCTTCCCCATGAGGAATTTCCTGGCCCAAGTGAGCGCCTCACTCCAACATCTATTCCTCCATGGCAAGTTACATTTGGCCGCCCAAAAAAAGGCCAATGAGGCGGAGATGCGACACCGGAAGAATAGGTGTTCGATTGAGTCCGGTTCTTCACTACAAAAGGCACATAGATTAAAATCAATTCGACCCTAATTTAACAACACCACCTGAGTGGGAAGTCGGTTTCTAGATATAAGCCACAGAATAAACTGATGGCGCGGGACTATATCGATATCCCAAATCAAAGAAGCCCAATCCACCCGATCTCTCTTGGTTCTAATGACATTCCATGCGGATGCGACCGAGAAGGAGGCTGATGGATCGCCACACCAAATAAACTTATCATTATAAGCCTCCAGAGTTGGTAAAGCTACACCCCATCTGATTAATATCCGGGAGAACGAGTCACCTAACGGGGTGTATAAGTCAGCAACTACTGCATTATAAGGGAGCCGCATATTGTCCCTAAACAAGGGCGGAACGAATCCATCAAGAGGGCCACATGGAAGCCAGTAATCATGCCATAAGGATACCGATAGGCCATTACCAATTTTCCACCTAAACAAAGTTCTGAAATGCTTTCTAAGCTGGAGGATTTTCTTCCACGCCTAGGAGCAAGTCGAGGGTTGAGATGAAACCCAAAAATTCTTCCTTGTCAAGAAAATGGAATGAATCCACCGGCACCACATCAATTCCTTATCCGAGAAGAGGATCCATATGAATTTGAGCATAGAGGCTTTGTTGCAATCTCTGATATTCCTAATGCCAAGACCCCCTTCAAGTTTCGGAAGACATACTTCCTCCCACGCTACTTTTGCTCCTCCACGGCCAAGAGCTGTTCCCTTCCATAAAAATTGCCTCATAATTCTCTCAATGTCTGACAACACCGAAGCAGGAAGCATAAAGACACTTGTCTAGAATGATTGAATCGACTAAAGAACCGACCGAATCAGCTGCAGTCTCCCTGCAAAGGACAAGAAACGATGCGCCCAGGATTGAATTCTAGCCGTAATACGCTCCGTTAATGCAAAATAATCCCCCTTATTCAATCTGGTAGATATGATAGGTACCCCAAGATAGCGAACAGGGAGTTTCCCTTCCTTAAAACCAAATGCCGACTGGATTCTGTTTCGAATAGAAGGGTCACCACCTGCAATAAAAATCTCGCTCTTGTTTTTGTTAGGAACCAATCCACTCCAGGATGAGAATATATCTAAGCCTCTTTTCAGCATGGATACTAACGGCCAGTTAGCTTGAGAGAAAAGGAAAACATCATCAGCAAAGAATAGATGCGTTAGTTGGACTGGCTTACACCTCCAATAATACCTGAATTCATGATTTGAAGTTTGAGACACCAATAAACCGGAAAACACTTCCATCACTAGGGTGAAGAGATAAGGTGACATAGGGTCACCCTGTCTCAAACCACGTCCTCCCGAAAAAGCCATGGAGATCGCCATTTATAGAAATGGAGTATTTAGGAGTCCAAACACAAGCCATGACTAACTTAATGAAATTCTCCGGAAGTGGAAGGCTAGAAGAACAAGTTCAAGGAACTCCCAATCTACCGTGTCATATGCCTTATGGAAATCAACCTTAACCGCACATTTAGGCAGGTATGGGTGGAGATGAAACCCCGCAAACAATTCCTGAGCCAAGAGGATGTTATCCCTAATTCTCCTTCCTTTAACAAACGCATTCTGAGATGGACTTATCAATACATTTAAAACCGCCGCTATACGATTGGCCAAGATCTTGGTAATCACCTTATATATAGTATTACAACAAGCAATCGGCCTAAAATCCGAAACAGCACTGGCATTAGGAACTTTAGGGACGAGAGCAAGGATGGTTGCATTTACCTCTCTCAGCATCCGGCCGGTGTGGAAGAAGTCGTGAACCGCCTCCAGAACCAATGGACCAACGATCTCCCAGTTGGACTTGAAGAATTCAGCCGAGAATCCATCAGGTCCAGGGGCCTTACCTTTGGCTAATGAGAACAGCGTAGACTTGATCTCCGCATCAGAAACCGGATTAGAGAGAAGGCACATCTGATCAGCAGCTAGAGGTTGACGAATAACCCGCTCCGGCTCTTGGACGGACGGCCCGATTAACGCATCATGGGGGGAGTACAACGAAGAGAAGTAGCTAATGAACACTGCGGAACCAACTCCGGATCGTGTCGCCGCACCGGTGGGATCCTTCACCGAAAGGATTCGTTGATTAGCTATCTCCTCTTGACAGACCGGTGGAAGAAATTCGTATTCCGGTCACCCCGCTTTAGCCATCTAATTCTGGACTTTTGCCTATAATAAGATTCCTCTTGATTCCTTAATTCAACAAACACCGACGTTGGCACCTTTCTTGATCGCAAGAGCAAAGCTAGATGGGTTTGATTGAAGTTGAACTTGAGTGGCGTTGAGAGCTTCTCTTGCCTCGGCGCCTCTAGTCGAAATGTTAGAGAAAGCATCTCGGTTGAGGGTCTTGAGTTGAGCTTTCAAAATCTTCAACCTAGAAACCAGTTTAAACATAGGGACGCCTCTAACCGGAGTATTCCATACACGCTGCACGATCGCCTTAAACTCTGGATGATCTGTCCGAAAATCAAAGTATTTGAAAGGTTTCCTCCTCGGGGGCGGATGGACAACTCGACAACCATCGGCGTGTGGTCGATATGCCGGTTCAAAAAAGACGCCTCCGAATACGAGAAATCAAGGTTCCACTTGCTGTTAACCAATACACGATCTATCTTTCTCATATTCCTCCCGGTCCTAGATGAAGTGGACCAAGTGTAACGAAGCCCGACAAATCTGAGGTCAGTAAGATCAGTTTGCTCCAAGCACTGGCGGAATTCATCAAAATACGGAATCCAATTGGTGGCGCCTCCAACACGGTCCGAAGGATCCCTGATAGCATTAAAATCACCAGCAACTAGCCATGGTGAATCGAGGAAGAGTTCACTGCAGCGCTGGAGATTTTCCCATAACGGTCTACGACGGGCAAACGTATGTTCTCCGTAGACAGCCGATATACAAAAACTCCTTCCAGAAAGATTGCATTTTAAAATGCCATGCAACACTTGGTCATTAATAGAGATAGTAGAAAAGGCAACGAGATCCGGGTTCCATCCAACCCAAATCCTCCCACGCGGAGCATAATCATAATTAGCACACCAATTCCACCCCTTAATGAGGGTGGCCGAAATAGAATCAAAAAGCTCTAAAGGAACTTTAGTTTCAAGCAAGCCAATAAAATAAAGCTTATTTACCGCTGCAAAACGTCTAATTTCGGCACGCCTAAGAGGATTTAAGATACATCTAATATTCCAAAAACCAACAATCATCAAAAAACAAGGAGCAAAATTACCTCTTTTTAGAGGTCCTCGAAGCTGCAACTTCCTTCTTCAAATCTTCTGGACCATCAGATAGGAGCATACGAAGCTTTTCCTGGAAGTTTGCCATTAACGGCGAGGTGAGCCTTTTAGATTCGGGAATATCCCCAACTTGAGAATCTACTCCAATCGGGTCCTCTTGGATACTAGAATTACTAATTTCGTCGGAGGTATCGATTAAAACCAGGGGATCATCCTGAGCGGGAGGGTCCGCTATAGAAGGGGATAACAATCTTGCCGGGGAATGAATCACTGGATCAAGAGATTTTGAAGGGTCGTTTGGTTTCATCATAGACAACTTTTCAACCTCCGCTTGAACAATATCGGCGGCGCTACAAAGATTTGCATCGAGTAGCATCGACGCGACGCAAAGAACGGCCGCCTTCCTTGCTGCCTGCTTCATCTTCTTTTTTCTTATTTTTCTGATTAACTTGCTTCCATCCTTCCTCCTCAGCAACTGATTGCGGATCAGGTAGAGCATCCGATCCCTGAGGAGCCGCTTTTCCCGAGCTTGATTCCCCAACATAGGAAGGCCTGTCACCAGCCACACCAGATACGGTTTTTGTTGCACCCACTTTAGAACGATGGGTGACTTGAATATCTATATCTTCCGCAGAAGGATGCTGCATAACCACCTCCTTTCCTTTAGAGGAGTGGGCCTCAACTACCGGATTAGCCTTCTGAATACTTTTTGAAGCTCCCTCAGATCGTCTAGCAGAAGGACCAGGAGTAACATTTTTACAGGTGTGACCAAACATTTCACATTTGGAACAAATCATCGGTTTTCATTCGTACTCAACTTCCACCACGACCTTTGATCCATTGGTAGTTAAATCAAGGGTTTCGTATTGAGGTTGCTGAGTTGTCATTTCTACACATACTCGGGCAAAAGTCAACATGGACATCTGCTCAGTTTTCTGATCAACATAGAGCGGCTTACCCAAGGCACTAGCCACCTTACCGATAGCTTGAGCAGACCAGAAGGCAAACGGAAGGTTCCTTAATCTTACCCAAACTGGAACAGATCTATGGGTATCTCTATTTAGCTCGACCCCCGGTTTCCATTGTTGAAGGATTAGCGGAATTCTTGCAATGGTGATGGGACTGCCCTCCAGGATACTCCTTCTGAATTCACGATCAACAATGCGTAGAAGAAACACACCACGCCCATTGGACATTACTTCTACCAACTTCGGTCCCCAAGCTCTCCTCAGGGACTCCTCAACCAGCTTAAATGGAAGATTCTTCCCAATGAAGTGTCCCACAAGGCAGTCATACAACTTAGGGTCCGCGGCATCGATATCAGAATCGTCCATTTGAATAACTGGCTTGTTATTCACAATTATCGGGGGGGTAAACTCAAGGTCATATCCCTTATTCGCACCACTTGCAACAGCAGCCCAGGAATGGTTTTGAGACTTCTTCGATCGACTCCTAGACTGAGGTCTTTTCGATTTAGAAGGCTCCCTATTAACAGGACGACTTCTTGATGTCGTTGGGGGTTTCAATATCCCGACTCCAGCAGAAGGGGGTTTCATTTGGTTACTCACATTCACCACAGAAGCATTCATCAAAGGATGATCATTCCTAGGGGAAAACGGGCCAGACGAGCGCAATCCCTCATCATTCAGGCGAGGTCGAATAGAAAATCATGAATTGAAGTGGTCAACCCTATTATAGCTTAGAATCGCATCGGCTAGTTCTAGGGTTGACTTGAGAATTGGCCTATATCTTTTTTTCCGTTTCATTTTTTAGTTAATTACTTTATCATATTCATTAATTAGATATAAGGCTCTAAGTTAGCCCAGGTCTACTATGTTAATTGGTAGAACATTATCAAAAATTATTCACACACATGCACATCATATACATATGACCATTTTACATTTTATTGAGTGTTTTCTTAATTTATAATTTATAATTTGATGGTATTCTAAAATTTAAAGTTAGAAGAGATAGAATTTTTCAATTGATTGTGGCATTAGAAAAAGAATATCAACCAATGTATAATTTATGTCATGAATGAAGTTTTCAAACGGTAATTAGGAAATTTACTGGCAAACTTAAGTAGGGAATGATTCGACAAATAATGTTCAGAGCTCTTAGCCTATACTTTCGCTTTCCATCACATCCTCAAGAAAGTTATTATTTCCCAAAAAGCAGCCATGAATTATTATTACCAAAATCCCAAAATTGAACCATTCATGCAAAAAAAGGGTCCACATGTATTCTCGTCTGAAAGAGTTCTATCATTGGAAAAAGGCAACGCACGCTGCTCAGGCCACAAGATGCAATAATTTGACAAGACATCATTTAATAGGGTGTCCTCACTCTCTCTATCTATAATTGCCCTTTAGCATGTGGAGCATCACGCCCAAGATATTTTTGCTGCCATGTGGAAATAAACCAATGATTGATGATAAAACAAGTTTCATTTTTGCTGTTGAAATGAAATTTGCTTCTGTTTTTGTTGTGTGCCTCTTTCGTGGTGAGTTCGTTTTTGTGTACTTCTGTGGTAGTTTTTTGTTCTAAAAGGGTCGTGTTGCTTGCTGGTCTGGGTGTTGCGGCTTTGCTTCTATTCGCTACTTTTTGGCAGATTCAGTTCAGTCATGGATTCTTGATTTTGGACCTCGAGACTCTGCGTACCGTCGCACCCTTTTGTTTAAGTCGAACATTAGAACTAAAGATTTGGTGATTTAGGGCTTTAGCTTAGCTGCTCGACCAAGCAAAGTCGCCATTTATATCAACAAAAACAGCATTGTTCCTCAGTCCACGTCACATCTTCATCTTTGCTGTTACATGTAGGATGATTATTTATTATTGGATTGATGCGTTAGATAAATTAAGTAAAACTTGTTCAGAAAGACTTTATTACAATTTTTCTTGAAGGATTAAGACTAAATTGATTCAATTAAAAAATTTAAGGCTCCATTACATTATGTATACTAAGTTTTAGACTGATTGTGCAATTTTTCCAGCAATAGTAAAACTCCAGCAGCCTGTACTTTGATGAAAATAGAACATTCTTGTGTATGTCTCCCCATTAATCATGACAGAATCTTAATCTCGTACATTTCTTGATTACATGAGTAAAATGATGATTTGCGCTTGTCAATTTTGATCATCTAATTTTTATGTCCTCCCCTTATCACGAAACTTTATTTCCACACGTTAAAAACTCCACACTATTAAAATAATTAGATAGAGCGGTATAAGGGTAATATTTAAGTTCAACATGCATCATTTGGGTCTCAAGTGAAAAGGACGTAATACAAAGAGCGAGATCATTTCGGTTCATGAGGATTGGGTTCATGCAATTACAAAACCTTTTTGTTTCTTCAAAATCTGGTTCTGAAAAGCAACAAGGAACTTCATTTGCTCAAGCTGATGGAGTTTCCTAAGCCATGGTTATGGTCAAAGGTGAAGCTCATCTTTTCTATTCTTCTTATTTTTACAACCGTTTGAGTCGAAATAACTCATCTTTTTCAAGTACTCCTATTTTTTAAATTGTAATGCCTTCTTAGCCTGGAGTTTAGAGTACACTTGTGTCTAGCCAAGCACCAATCAAAGTAAAAGTTTATAATTTAATACGCACATATCATTTGAATATTATCAAGCAAGAGATATATAACAACTAAAAGAATTGATTTATAAAAGTGATGTGAATAAGCAGACAATCGCATCATTTAGTCAATCATCTCCAAATGCATTATTCTTAGCAGGATTCACTTAGCCAGCACATTTGAATCAGAGCATTTATTTTTCAAAGTGGTGATGTAGCCATCTTTTTTTAGAGATTCATGGATAGATCCCAAGCTCAACATGCCGAATTTGAAAGTTTGCCTTGTATTATTATAGTTTGCTTTTAGCATGAGTTTTTGCTTTGTTTGCTTTTATCCATTGTACATGTGGCTAAGATTGGAGATTATGTTATGTACCCCGTGTATGGTCTAAGAGCACAAATTTTGATAGGTTAAGATTATCCAAAAGATGCAATAATTTGGATACATATTTGTATCGGGGTGTTTCACTAAGGGTGCGTTTGATAACGTTTACTTCAAAAATGTTACGGCGAATGAAATAGACAAAATTATTTATGTTATGGGGAACAATTTTTTATCGAAAAACGTGTTTGGTAAACATGTTCCCAGAATAAAAAAAAAAAAAAGAACAGAAATATGTTTGGTAAATTTGTGTTCTTTTTTTGTTTCTTTTAATTTTTTAATTTTTTAATTTTTTAATTTTATTTTTTCTTTATTTTTTCTTTTTTCTTTCTTTTGGCCGGTCGCTGGCCTTGGCCATGGCCGGCGATTGACCGACAAGGGCCGTCAGCCTTGCCTTGACTAGGCGAGCACCCGACGAGGTTGTCGACCCTTGACGGTGTCGTCGTCCCTCGAGGGCCGGTTGTCGGCCATGGTCGAGGCCGGTGACCGATCAAAGAAAAAAGAAGAAGAAAAGAAAAAAAATAAGAGAGAAAATTTATTTTTTTGAAAGTGTTCAAGAAACAAAAAAATAAGTTTTTTTCTTGTTTTTTATTTCTGTTCCAAATTTGTTCCTAGAAATAAAAAATAATTTTGAAATAAAAACGCAAACAAACGTATTTTTTTTTAAACAAAAAAATAGAAATTATGTTCGTAAACACGAAACACGAAACACAAACAAACAACCCTTATTATTCCTCTCGAGTTCCACTTTTAATAAAGATGCTTTTTGAAAAAGCTAAAAAGACCAAAGGATGCAAGTACTCGTGGACAATCAATGTTTGTCCATTAGCGGTGGAGGAAAAAGGATGGAGACCAGAAATTGTCGGTGGTCACTGTTCAAGCAAAGGAATAATAATGCAGAGAACCATCCCTGCACTAAAGAAACCGACTTGGTGCTTAGTTTAGGCCTAAACTAAGGTTAAGACGCCGAGCTCCATTTTCTGTATTAGAGATATGTTGACACCTAAATTTCACATAAGTTAATTAATTTAAAGTAGCGTTAGAGATTAGGATTAATCACAAAAAAATTAATTAATATTCTTTAATATAAAAAAATGAACGAAAAAGAATATGGTCGGGTCGGGGCTGGATCCGGCTGTGGCCCGACCCATCTCTCCTTTTCTTTTCCTCCCGCGTGCTGGGCCGGCCCAACCTCTTTTCTTTTTCGGCCCAGCCCGCATCCGGTCTTCTTCCTCCTTCAGTCTTCGCACGACCTACACAACCTGCAGAGAGCAGGGAGCTGGAGACGAAAAGAAAGCAAAGCAGCAGCACAGCAATGAGAACAGCAGCAGAGGATCGGTGTGGCAGGGGCGTGGCATGATCCGCGGGTCGGGAGCAGCCGACCGGCAACTGGCTCGGCCGTAGTCTTTGCGCAAGTTCCTGCAGAAAGAAAAAAAAAAAAAAAAGAGAAACGGGAAGATGAAGAGGAGGCGAGGCAGAGGATCGGCATGGCAGGGCTTTCGGCGCAATCCGCGGGTCGAGGAAGCAGACCAATTAACGAGCTGGCACGGCAGGGGGTCTTCGCTGGGGATACCTGCAGGAAGTATAAGACCGAGAGTGAGCGAGGGGAAAAAGGGGGATCGGAACCAAAAAAAAAAACACCAGACCGAGAGGAAGCGAGAGAGAAATACCGAGGAGTGAAGAGGCCGAACCGGAGGCAGGAAGCTCGAGGGAGCAACCCGTCGTCGCCAGAAGTTTGTTCGCCGGCCGTTGTCCGCCGTAGCCCATCACCGAACGAGGTAGGTCTATCGAACCCTGCGATCTCGTTTCGGGAAAACACTGGGCCGGAACTCACGGTCGACCGGTTCTCGTGAGCTCCGGTCCACGTCGCCTTTGTACTTTGCTCCTGTGTCCTCTTATGTCATATTTCAAGACCCCCGAAGCATGATCGGCGTTCGGTGGAGCCGGAATCCTTCGGGTTTGGTAGTGCATACCACGTGTTCGACAAAAGTCTTCAAAGAAAACCGAGGAGTAACTCGCGTTTTGACACCGGACCCATTCATTTTTCCCCTTGCTTACTGAATCCTTGTTGCTTTGCCCCGATTTGTTGCATTTTCGGACGATTTCGCTAGATTTGGCATCTATTTGAGTCAACGACTCGTTCCGTCGGAAATAGGGCAGTTGTTGCCGAATAGGTAGCCGGAGCGAGCGGTCGTCGCGGTCGAGAGGATGACCGGTGAACGACAGTGGTCCGGCGACCTTCCTTAGGGCCGCCAGCACTCGCGGCGTTGTCGGCGTCGGACCGGCGGAGGAGCTGCAGAAGCTCCGGCGAATCGTGATTGCGGGAAGGGGGGCTCGGAGAAGACGCCCGAAAAAAAAAAAAAAAAAAAAAAAAAAAAAAAGGGAAAATACAAAAGGGCTGAAAATAGAAAATAGGAAATGGGCTTCGCTTCGGGCCTGTGCGAATGGGCTGATTCGTCGCTGGGCCGGGCCCCTCTCTTTTTTAGGGAATAAGGTCTAATTTCGATTCGGGCCGGGCTTCTTTTTTTAAAAAAGAAAAGAGAGGGGAAATAGGAAAAGGTGGCTGGGCCTAGTTTCTTTTCGAAGCGGGCCGACCGGCCCGCATACCAGCTGGACCGAACCCGAATCCGTAGACCGGGCCGAACCGGGTCGGGTCAGACCAGACCCGACCCGATTCGTCCATTTTTTAAAATAATTTTTTTTAAAAAAAAAAAAAAAAAATTTTAAAAATAGGAAATTCTTTAAAAAAATCAAATAAAAATCGAATTTTTTTTGAGAAAATTCAAAAAAAAAAAAGTTAAAAAAATTAAAAAAAAAAATTAAAAATTAAAAAAAAATTAATTAATAAAAAAATTAACTTAAAAATTAAAATTAATTAAAAAATTAAAAAATTTCGAAAATTCAAAAAATGATAGAGTTTGGTTAGGAATAGTGTAATTATGCATTTATTTTGATTACATCGCATGTTTAGATTGTATATGTTGTTATGTTTAATGGTATGTGTGTAGTCATATGGTATGATAATAGTACGTGTTTAGATTGCACCCATATGATCACCTTGATATGTTTTGTGGACAAGTAAAATCAATCAAGTCTGCCTAACAAAAATCATTTCTTTTAAAATGAACAAGATTAGGTACCGAAAGGGCACTAATCGGTGAATTAGTGTAATCAAGTCCTCGATCCTAGATTCTCTGGTTGCGTGGGAAGTGAGGCACGCTCCCATGTCTCACTTGGTTTCTAGCCGACCCCAATAGGCTAGTGGCGACTCCTTTTGTGCAAAATTCCTGAAAAATATCCCAATGTCACGCGGAGTATGGGCTTGAGAGAGTATGTGCCTAATCATGGGCCTTAGGCCCGTCCTTTAGGCAATACCCCTAAACCTGCTCCTTCCCCCCGAGGGTAGGTCGCGACAACTTGGCGACTCCACTGGGGACTTGGTTTTAAACCTTAGAGGACTTAGGCCAAAATTAATCTTGTTCAAAAATATTTTTGTTTGGCAGTGAAGATATTATGTGCATCCGTAACATGTCAAATGTTGATTTTTTATGAGAGTTATAAGGGGTAGTGATTTCTAACCTTTGTTTTGTAGGGGGTGCAAGAGTGAATGGTTTATTTATGTTTGAAGTGCTGATTGTTTTTAAATTGTCATGCCTGAGTCCCCTGCATTGCACTACACTATAGCACACACTACTCCGCCGCCGGATTCGGGGCCGCATAGGATCATTTATGATGGTGTTGAGGTGGATACCACTCCGACTACAAGCATGTAGTACGAGTCGCCCGCCTTAACCCCGAAATTTCTTTCTTGATGTCAGAGGTCCCCACCTTGGTCTACGAGCATGCGACACGGGTCGATCCTTTGACAAAGCCGGAGTCATGGGTAACACGACCTAGCCACAAGCTTGTTGGTTCAGTCCCGTGATCCCATGGCTTCATTTTGGGCCATCTAGAGTAGAAATCGAACCACTGTCCATGCGCATGTCCATGACCTTTACATCGATGCTCAATGAGTAGGGTAAGTTTTTCTTGAATTCTTTTCTTCGCAATTTACTTATTTGCTTTCATTTTGGTTGGTCCATGACAAATTAGGTTAATCATACAATGGGGGTACCCAACATTCGTATCATCTCCGTCCCGAAAGTCGAGCTTCGCGAGTGGTGGAATAAATTGGATCCAACTGGCTGTGATTGGGTGCGATCATATGTTGGACGTTTACTTCCCCTATTAGAGATAGAAACTCATTCTCGGTGTAGTACAAGCGTTAGCGCATGTGTGGTGCCCCGAAACTTGCACGTTCATACTCGCGATCACGAACTCACTCCAACCCTAGAAGAATACGGTGTTGCCATGGGAAAGCCCCGGTGTCGAGTTAATTGGCCCACACCGTAGGGACCGAGCATGCATCGACCTTATCCGATTTCCTTAGAACTAAGGAGGATGACGTGAGGAAAGTTTTGAAAGCTAATCGCAAGACTTGCCCATTTTCATTCCTAAATGAGCTTTTTCAAAATGCCCCATTTTTTCAAAAGAATAGGATCTTCCTGTTAGCTTTCTTCGGGTTCGTGTTATTCCCACATTGTAAGAACGCTATTAACCCTTCCGTGGCATGGGTAGTTCGTGAAGTATGTATGGGAAAGGGCTTTGTTAATGCCATCTTGACTGAAACTTTTCTTTCCCTTACTCGTTTCAAAGAAAATAATGGCAAAGCTTTCCATGCTCCTCCTGAACTCTTGCAAATTTGGTTCTTCTCTCACATTAAAGGGTTTGGTAGCTTAATGACCGTGAATGACATCTCTGACTCTAGCCACCCTATCCTGAAGTTTAAAGATAGGAAAGCGTTTGCCCCCGATTATCATTACTCTGAGTGGTTAGTTTTCATGACCACTCCTGGACCCGAAGATTTCCAATGGCACGCCAAATGGCTCCGAGTTCGAGAAGCGCGGTTCGTGTGTGGGCTTATTGGACTTGTTCCTTTGTTGGGAATTACCGGAGTCACTGAGTATTACCCAACCCGAGTCATTCGCTAGTTCCAAGAAGTTCAACAACTTCCACCGACGATTCAAGAAGACCCGCTCAGGATAGACTTCCCTGATGGGTGCCAAGATCACGAAGACTCCGTTGCATAAGTCAAGTCAATGTGGGATATGTGCCATCCCCCGGAAGCCGATATGGCCCGAAGAGGAGTTAGAAGGGTAAGAGAAGACTTACTATGCCTTAATGGAATACATCCTTAGGCATAAAATCCCAGAGAGCCTACGCCCGAAGATTCCCGACGTGCCATTAAAGACCACCCACCGAGCCGAGATCAAGCGCCTCAAAAGGATGCTCAAAGAAACCGAGGAGCATGCCTCGAAGTTGACTCGAGTTAGTGGAGCGGTCACAAGCGGGAACTGTCCTCATTAGTTAGATCGAGTCAAGTGCGATATGTAATGGGTCAATGCTCACATATGTTACAATGTTAAAGAATTGTCTCGAGTCGCGTTATCGGGAGATAAGAGTCATGATTAGCTTCGTTGTTTAGGGGTTCTCCCTCGTGTCTTCTCCTGCGTTATGTAGCAACCCTACTTTCAATGAAACAAGCAAATTTGGGCGATTAGATCTTTGTCATGGACTGGCCGCCTAATCATTACTCCATGCTTACACATGCTTATCTATCCTTGTTCAGGTACTAACTGATTGATTGTCTTTTACCGATTGTCGACACGGCCAAGCGGAGATCCCCAATTCGCACGCGCGCGAAAGTCAGAATGGAGAACGAGGACACTAACGTACGCATGGCCAAGATGGAGGACCAGCTGGCCCAACTCACCACAATGATGCTTGAAATAAGCCAGAAGCTCAAGGAGCCCCCTACTGTAGCTATCACGGGAACATCCACTCCGGCGTCAACGGAAGGCCCGCACGTTACTGATCCCCCCGGGAAAGAAACTGCCGGGGAGGCTCCTTCTGTCACGCCAATCATCGTCAATCTGGATCCTCCTCCGAAAGAAAACCCAGCACCCCGCCTAAATGAAGATAGTAAAAAACGTTTGGCAAAGATGGAGGAGCGACTGTGTGCCTTGCAAGGTTACGAGTTGAAAGGAGCTGATAGGTTGTCTCCATACACCAAAACGAATTTCCCTAAGAACTTCCGGAGCCCGAGTTCACAAGAAAATATGATGGAACAGATGTCCTAAGACCCATCTCGAGATATTACATGAGGAAAATGGCTCGTTACACCGACAACGTGCCATTTCTCATACACACATTCCAAGATAGCTTGGAAGGCATTGCTCTAACGTGGTTCATTGCACTAGACATTGAAGAACTCACTAGTTGGGAAGATTTAACCAACGAGTTCTTGCAGCAATACCGGTTTAATACTGAGCTCGCCCCCACGAGGGAAGAATTGACACGTATTGAGAAGAAGAGGAACGAGTCATTTAAGGCCTTTGCGCAAAAGTGGAGGACCATGGCCTCACAAGTGAAACCGGCCTTGAATGAGAGGGAGATGAAACAATTGTTCCTCAAGACATTACCCCCTGAATACTTCCAAGGGTTAGTGTTCTCAGGTTGCCAGACATTTTCGCAGCTAGTTGAGGTAGGTGAAGGAGTCGAATGGGCAATGGTTGATGGAAAGATTTCAACCGGAGGCACGAAGAAATTCCTGGCAAGAAAAGATAAGGAGGCCGCAATTGAAGTAGCGCTTGTGCAGGAGCCGCCTTTCCCTCGACCATCCTCAACACCCGCGCATAAGCCTATAGTGGTCCAAGGCAGCTCGTCACGAGCATATGATAACGGCAAGAGGCCTTTTCAAAAGGATTTTTCTCCACTGCCACGCCCGCTGTCAAAGCTGTTGCCCATGCTCCTCGAAAAGAGGATGGTCGTGAAAGAAGTGCCGAGAGACAATCCCCGAGGTTCGCCGGGTTCGATATGAACAAGACTGCGAATACCACATGGGAGAAAGGGGGCATGATGGAGATGATTGTAACGTGCTAAGATATAAAGTTCAACAGCTTCTGGACAAGAAGATCTTGACTTTCAGGGAAGCCCAACCTAGCGTGCAACAAAATCCTCTACCAAATCATGCAGGGGGAGTGAACTCAATTTCCGAGGAAACGCGAGCGAGTCAACAGCCTCTAGTGGTGGATGCTTCTAGGTTGTACAATTCCTTAGTGCTGGCAGGATACTACGGAGGTCAGGAGGATGTGACTCTAGAAGAGAAGTTAAACCGCGTCCGCAGGATGATAGCCATGGGGGTAATCCGACGCGGAGAAGAAGAGGAGGGGGTCGTGTCCATGATAATGCCATCATCATTCCACTCTTCTTTCTGCAAGTTTGCTTGTATATCTCGGGCAAAGAAGGTTATGCCTGGAATTTCGAAAACCCCAGCTTTGTATGAGGAAGGGATGATAGCTATGATAACCCCAACGGTGATCAAACTATCTAATGAGGAGCCCATCAATGATATCGAGATGGAAATTGCTGAACCCATGGTGATTGACCTTATGGTCGAGGAAATGTCGACAATCGAAGTCACGGGAGGGAATGCAACGCTGATCACGATTGAATTGCCACCCCTGAAGAAAAATGGAGTGATAGTGTTGGAGAATCCTCCCAAATTCGATCCCAAAGCTGTACCTTAGGACTATGAAACAACTGAGGTGGACGCTATCACGCGATCAGGCCGTTGTTATGCCCCTGATAAAGAAGTAGAAAATAAGGCCGTGACCGAGGAGGAGGCAAAGCAATTCTTGGCCATAGTAAAGTTCAATGAGTTCAATGTGGTGGATCAATTATGGAAGCTGCCAGCTCAAATCTCCCTCTTGGAGTTGTTCAAATCTTCCGAAAAACACATGGACATTTTGCTGAAAGTCCTTAATGAGGTGCACGTGCCCAAAACAATTGACGAAGTCCAATTGGAAGAATTTGTTGGGGTCATTCTACTAAAAGACCAGATTTCCTTTACTGATGAGGATCTCCCCCCTGACGGCCCTAATCAGCTGCACATCTCAATGAAGCATGAGAGCACTCTTGTTTGCAAAGTGTTGATCGATAATGGTTCGGCGCTCAATATATGCCCGTTGGCTACGCTCCACCGTCTCGGCATCGATCTTGGAAGAATTCACACTGGCAAGTCAACTGTGCGGGCTTTTGACGGGATGAAGAAGGAGGTGATAGGAGAAATTGAACTTGAGCTGCTAATTGGCCCTGTACTTTTCCAAGTCCCGTTCCAAGTGTTAGATATACCAAGCGCTTTTAATTTTCTATTAGGGAGGCCGTGGATCCACACGGCGGGTGCTTTGTGCCTCCGCCTTCATCGAAAGTACGATTTGTGGTAGATAACAAGCTTGTCACGGTCCATGGAGAGTCTGACTTCAAGATCTACCACGAGACGGCCATTCCTTATGTGGAGCCCGAATGTACCGAAGAATCCAGCTTTCAAACATTAGAACTGGTGTCCATGATTCATGTGCCTACGGGCTCTTTCACAAGGACTCCCGAATTGTTTAGGCCAGCTATAGTTGCAGGAAAAATCATGCTGGCAAGCGAATATAGTCCTGGGGGAGGGTCTTGGATCGCATGGTCGTGGTGTACGAAAACCCATTGAAGCTCGTAAAAACTTCAAAAGAAGAGGCTTGGGATATATCGAGAAGCGGGGAGGCCATAACAACCGAGGAGGCCGTGGAAGGCATAGAGGCCAAGGTGGCCGAGGTGGCCAAGGAGGCCGAGGCGGGTACAGAGACCAGAGTGAATGCGTTGCCCAGACTGAAGAGGACGAGGGCCATCAAAGCCCGTTTTCCCCGTTGTTGGAGGAGACGTTTCCAGGACCTCCAAGAATGTTGTTCGAGGAAGAGGAGGATATCTATGGTGTGACCGAGCTATTCAAGGAAGACGTCATATGCACCATCCTGGCGTGCGAGGAAGCGGAGTCCTCGAAGTCATGGCTGTCCCTTCGGAGTAGGGCGCTCTTGTTTAGCCTAATCTTTCGTTTTATGTCTTATCCCCCGTGCATGATCTCGTAGTTTTCCTTTCTTTATTTCCTGTGTTTGTCATTTGTAATGTGAACTTTGGTCAACCCCGATCTTGAGCCGTTGGTCGAGGGTGGTGTGTGTTAAAATACGGCCTTATCTTTCTTCATTCAATAAAATAGACACATGTTTTATTAAGGACATGTGGAAGCACCTCAAACTAGCCCTATGATGGTCGCGAGGCCTAGGCCTCCACATGCTCCCTTATTTGACTGTTTTGCAAGAACGAGGAAATCCAAGGATATGAGGACGAGTTCTTGAAATTTTTACAAAAATACTTCAAATTTTTTTCGAAAATGACATGCATCGTCTTTGTTGTTGACATTACTCTAACTCATCTCATCGCATCTCAGGCATTACATTATGCATAATCATGATAAGGACGCATGTGACTCAGATGTGCATGAAGAAAGTCCTCGGTTCCGATGACACCGACGATGACGATCGAAGGGGATCGAGCGCGAATGGAATCGACACGAAGAATCGAAGCCGTTGACTGAAGAACGAACAATCACCATAAATCTGGGTGATGCAGAAAATGTCAAGGAAGTAAAAATCGGGGCGTGTCTCTCAAAGTCAGAAGCGGAAAGGATGACTAATCTCCTGAAAGAGTATCAGGATGTGTTTGCCTGGACATATGCCGACATGCCGGGATTGGATCCTGAAATTGTGGAACATGCTTTACCAACAGATCCCAATGTGCCACCCAAGAAGCAAAGACTCAGGAGAACTAAACCAGAGTTGTCCAAAAAGATTGAAGGAGAAGTGATGAAACTACTGAAAGTAGACTTTATCGAAGTGACTCGTTACCCCGATTGGGTAGCAAATATTGTGCCCGTAATGAAGAAAGATGGGCAAATCAGGGTGTGTGTTGACTATCGCGACTTGAATCGAGCAAGTCCCAAGGACGACTTTCTCGCTCCCACATATCAATGTCTTAGTTGACAAGACAATGGATTTGAGTTATTCTCCTTCATGGATGGCTTTTCCTGATACAACCAAATTCGTATGAAGGAGGAAGACGAAGCAAAACATCATTCATAACTCCTTAGGGAACTTTCTCTACAAAGTGATGCCTTTTGGTCTAAAGAATGCTTTAGGGGCAATGTATCGTAGGGCCATGGTCACGTTATTCCATGACATGATGCACAAGGAAATCGAAATATATGTCGACGACATGATTGCGAAGTCGAGACGTGGTGAAGATCATGTTAAAGTCTTGCGAAGGTTGTTTGAACGTCTTCAGAAGTTCAAGTTGCGCCTCAATCCCGCAAAATGCATTTTTGGAGCGAAATCTGGAAAACTATTAGGATTCATGGTTAGTAGTAGGGGCATAGAGATTGATCCGTCGAAAGTTAAAGCCATTTGCGACTTACGACCCCCGACTACCATCAAAGAAGTCCGCAGCCTGATGGGACGACTTAATTATGTGGCGAGATTCATTTGTCAGTTGTCTGAAACGGCGAAGCCATTCTTCAAGCTCATGAAAAAGAATGCAAAGATTGAGTGGAATGCCGAGTGCCAGGGTGCCTTTGAGAAGATAAAACATTATTTCACTCACGCACCAGTCTTAGTGCCCCCACTCCCTAAAATTCCCTTATTTTGTACTTAACCATACATGACGAGTCATTGGGAGCTATGTTAGCCCAGAAGAGACCAAATGATGGGAGAGAATGCGCAATATACTACTTGAGCAAGAAGTTCACTGTCTCCGAGATGAACTATACATAAGTTGAGAGAACTTGTGTGGCTTTAATTTGGGTCTTGCACAGGCTACGACAGTATACACTTCATCACCGAATCTTGTTGGTGACTGAAAACGATCCTATCAGGTATCTCCTAGAGAAGCCGGCTTTGGTTGGGAAGTTGGCCAAATGGCAAATCTTAATTTCTGAGTTTGATGTTCAAAGCTTGGGACAAAAGTCTGTTAAAGGTCGAGCCATAGCAGACATGTTGGCGGAAAATTCCGTGAGGTCCAGAGCATCTAATGAGGATAGTGATGCAGAAGAGTGAATTTTACTTGTATCAAGCGACAAATGGACAATGTACTTTGATGGTGCGGTTAACTTAGTCGGGTCAGGTACTGGGGCAATTCTTATCTCCCCGGATGGATAACATTACCCTGTCGCTGCTAAATTGACGTTCCCTTGCACGAATAATATCGCTGAATATAAAGCATGCATTCTCGGCCTCTAAGCCGCCGTTGATATGAAAATTTGAAAGCTGCAGGTTTATGGTGATTCAGCCCTTATCATCTTACAGACTGAAGGCAAATGGCGGACACAGATTCTAAATTGATTCCGTATCATGAGTTCCTGGAAAAGTTGGCGAAGGAATTCCAAGAAGTATCATTCAAATACTTACCAAGGTCTCAAAATCAGTTCGATGCCCTAGCTACCTTGTCTTCAATGTTGCAAGTAGCTGGAGGCTTGGACATTGAACCGTTGAGAATTGAAATCCTTAGGCGCCCGGCTTATTGTATGACAGTTGAAGAGGAACCAGATGGACAACCTTGGTATCACGACATCTTGAAGTATCTACAAAAGGGTGAATTCCCCGAAGGAAGTGAAGCAGCAGACAGAAAGCATTTGATAAAGCTAGCATCGAAATTCTTCACCAGTGGAGATGTCCTCTACAAAAGGTCCTTTGACTCAACATTGCTAAGGTGTGTCGATGCTAAAGAAGCCGATCGTTTGATGAAAGAGATACATGAAGGGGAGTGCGGCCCCCATATGAATGGACACTTCTTGGTGAGAAAGATCACGCGACTCGGTTATTATTGGCTGACCATGGAGTCTGATTGCATTCAACATGTACGACAGTGTCACCGGTGCCATATTTATGGAGACGGGATAAATGCCCCTCTAATTGAACTTCACCAAATGTCTCAACCCTGGCCCTTTTCAATGTGAGAAATTGACGTGATCGGGCCCATTAACCCCAAAGCTTCAAATGGGCATCGATTTATCTTGGTGGCGATAGACTATTTTACCAAGTGGATAGAGGCCAACTCGTATGTTAATGTTACTGCCAAGAATGTGGCAAAGTTCATTCGTTGTGACATTATCGCTCGTTACGGGGTGCCGGAGGCGATCATTACTGGCAACGGCACTAATTTGAATAACAAAGTCGTAGATGGTTTGTTCGAGAGTTTCGAATTAAGCATTTGAACTCGTCACCGTACCGTCCTCAGATGAATGGAGCAGTGGAGGCGGCGAACAAGAATATAAAGAAAATCTTATCAAAGACCGCTGAAAATTATCGTGATTGGCACAATAGGCTCCCTTACGCGCTAATGGCATACCGAACTTCTATCCGAACCTCCACGGGGCAACTCCTTTCTCACTCGTGTACGGGATGGAGGCAGTCTTGCCTGTTGAAGTTGAAGTCCCTTCTTTAAGGGTCCTTTCCCAATCTACGCTTGATGAGACTGAGTGGGTGCAGCAGAGGCATGAGCAGTTAAACATGATCGATGAGAAGAGATTGCAAGCTATGTGTCATGGTCGGTGCTATCGAGGCGAGTCGCAAAGCCTTCAACCGAAAAGTTCGTCCCGGACACTTCGAAGTCAACGACTTGGTGTTGAGGAAAGTGCTTCCGATCATACCAGATCCTCGTGGCAAATTCACCCCGAACTATGAAGGACCGTATGTCATTAAGAAGATTCTTCCTGGTGGTGCCATAATTTTAGTTGAAATGGATGGCGGTGAATTGCCTAGACACATGTAAACGCCGATGCGGTCAAAAAATATTTTCTATGAATGAAATCAAGGCCGAGTAGCCACTTCATGCACAATTCAAGTCGCATAGCATCATGCATAATATTGTAGATATCATGCATATGTTGCATACATGCATATTCATTTGTGTTTCAGGCACCCTACTGTTTAACGAGCAAACGGCAAGGGAAAGAACTGACTCGAGAATCTATCAAGTCTTTGCACAATGGGTTGAATGTCTCTTTTGAGAGGTAAGTCGAGATGATAAAAAAGAGGGCAAAACAAAACAAAACAAACAAACAAAAGAAAAAAGACAAAAACAAAAATGCATGACATGATTCGCATGACCTATTCTCTGGTGTCACTATGCACACTTCACGTCTGCAACCCTCAAGCAAATGGCTCGTAAAAATGACTTTATTTGGGCAAAAGAGTGAAAGGTTAACCATGCCAAACAAGAAGTACTTAGGATGAAGAAAAGCAACCCATTACCAGACACATCCTCCAGACACATTTGAGAGTTGAGTGAAAATCGACCTTCTCTTAGGACGAATGATTCATTCGCATTGAGCACAAAGATCGAAATGATAAAGGCGTTCCCTTCATCCATCCCAAGCATTACACTAATCTCCCGTTATCACTTTGGGCTGAAAAAAAGGATGATCCTTCAAAGTACCCTTGTCAAGGACAACCTTACATTGGGGTAGCATACGAGGTTATGATCATGTTGTAGAACGAAAGATTGAGAAAGATTATATTACTTTCACTTGCATTAATCTTCTCGGTGATAGCTTCAAAGGAATTTTCATTAGAGCTTGACTCATCCCAAAATGAAGAAGAGCATTTTCTTCTCTACCCAAACACTGATATCCATTGTTTTAACCAATTTGGGCCTGATTATTCATTTCTAAACCTCGAGCGATGATCATCTCCCTTCATTGGGGCAAGGCATGAGGATTGACCAAACATAATTGATAGTCACGAGAAAATGTGAAAAATATCTCGAAAGTCATCAGAGCTATAAAAGTTCAAAGAGAAAAAAAAAGTTCGACAAATTAGGGGGCATGAAAAAGCAGTGTACCTGGTAAAAGCAAGGTCAATGCCCGTAAAAAAAAAAAAAAAAGAGAGAGAGAGAGAAAAAAGAAAAAGAGAGAAAGCCAAAAGGCTGCATCTTATGTGAAAAAATTATCAAAGTCCAAGTGTCTCGAGTAAAAAAAAATCATCGCAAGTGCAAAGGAAATTAGAGAAGAGCAAACCTCCATACAAAAATGGTTAATCAAGGGACTTTCGAGATGCGCTTTATTTCAAAAGCCAAGTGACTTGAAAGATCGAATGACACGGTCATGATGCTATGATGATCACCAACTCTTAAAAACCCCTTTGAAAATGTTAAGCCTTTGAAGCCTTTCCCGAGCCAACATTATAACCCTATTCCGAAGTCTTTTCTGATTGGGATGGTTCGAGTGAAAATGAGAATGCCACAAAGAAATTATTGCTTGAAGAAGTGGAAGTAATCATATCTTGTCTTATCCTTCAAGTTCTTGACTTGTAAACCCGACGAAGATAGCAACAAGTGTTCCCTATTGGCCTCAAAGCAATAATTCCTTCATGTAAGCCCTAAACGAGCCTATATTGCGGTTTTTTCAAAAGACCTTTTTGATCGATCATACTTGTGCTCATCGCGAATGCTTCGAAAGCCTTTGATTTGGGTTATGTGAGATACCCTCGGCAACCAGCTATCTCCGCATGAATGGATGGGATCAAGCAGCCATTTTATTGAAAGTGCGTGAGAAGCCATTTCGACTAAGAAGCTCTAGTTTGGCATGCTTAATGAACCTTGTTCACAAGTCGTGATCATCTTGATAAGAACTTGACTCCTAGAGAATTTGATGATTAATGATATATCCACAAGCCATATGACAATTTTGTGCCATATGATGCTGATTGAAATAAAATGTTTTTCCCAAAACAATGGACTTAGCTTGGTTAGCTTGTTCAATTAATGCTACAATATTGCCAATACGTCTCTTGATGACGTCTCTAATGACATTCACTCAAGCTGAGTTTGACAGGATTCCTCAGTGAAGCCGTGCAGTTTTTAAAGGGGTTAGCGGGTTGCCTCCCTAAAAATCAAGGGTTCATGGTCAGCCTTAATCCATGCCATCTCCAAAGGTTCATGGTCAGCCTTAAACCATGTCATCTCCAAAGGTTCATGGTCAACCTTAAACCATGTCATTTTCTCATGACCTGGTGGGCTTTCCGTAGCCCCCTTCAACCCCCTCTTATGACCCGGTGGGCTTTCCGTAGCCCGGAGTCCTTCAATCCCTTTCTTATGACCCGGTGGGCTTTCCGTAACCCGGAGTCTTTCAACCCCATTCTTATGACTCGGTGGGCTTTCCGTAGCCCGGAGTCGTTCAAATAATTAGAATCAATTTGTCAATAATTATATAGTTTTGAAGGCTTTGAAAATCAATTTGTGATAACTACAATATTTGGATAATAGATGTTAGAACTGAAAGTAAAGCATTTGTGATAATTAGAATCAAAATGAGAGGCCACGAAGCAACGTCAATTGTTGCTCACAATCGTTCCTATATTTATTTTGTCATGTACGGAGTAGCAGTATTCAAGAAACAAGAATAGAAAAAGTTTAATTTTCCTAGGAGTTCTAATCCAACAATTTTTACTTGAAGTCCCTTCAAATGTGACAATTACAATTGACATTCTAATACAACAATTTGCTTAATTATAATGTTAATTTTATATTTTAAATATGATTTCATTGATCTGCGCATGGATCGGGTTTAAGACTAGTACCTAATTAGCGTTTGTCCATTAATGGTGGTAGAAAGGATGAAAGGATGGATCGGGACTAGTATATAGGCGGTGAAAACGGACAAAGGACCATTTGCAGTGGCAAATGATGAAAGGATGGATACCTACCCAATGTCTGTCCACTAGGGCGGAGGAAGAGGATGAGAGCTCCATAGCATGTACCAATCTCCTCTTTTTTCGTCGTGGTTTGAAACTTTGTTAATGTTTTAAATTGATGGATATATAGTACTAAATCCCAGCCGTTAATAAAATGTTCCAGCAAAAAGTTGTTGTGTTTCTATCACAAAAATCTGAAGATTCTCGACATGTCAAGAACCAAAATCTGACTTACTGGGAAAAGAAAAAATAATGCTTAGGCATTAAGACCCGTCCATACATTTCTTTCCATCACTCTTTATTTAAAATGACACCCATCATTGGAGCTTCATTATTCCAATATATCTGGAGCTAGACCACTCAGTAAGAAGGCTTCATGTTCATAAGAAAAATCATTGTACTGTCCTGCCATTATTATACATTGCAAGTGCGTAGGAATAGTGTAAAAAAGGACTTCACGTGACGGATAAGACGACTGCCATCCGAGACCAAAGGCCACGTTGTACTACACATCAGTGCGTCCATCTTCACTTTACCATTACCAAACTTTGACTATGATAAAATGATACGAGTAAAGGAGGAATTACCCTGCTAGCGGGGGAAGGGGAGAGAGATTAAAGCTGTCGGTAAAAACGAGATAAACTTTTTATCGTGCAAAAAAGGTAACTGTCAAAGAAAATTATCACTTTCGTTTCACTTATATTTTTATCTGCATCTTGTTATTAGGGTTGATGTTCTAGGAGAAATATGTTTCGTACCATAGAACTTACCCTATCAAAGCCTTTATCCTTAACTTGAAATCAGGATATGAACTCGTTGATCCTAGAACCAGCCTCGAGCCGCATCAATGAGTCCCAAGGTTGACCCATAAACAGGCCGTCCTTTTTTATTTATTTATTCTATTTCAATTTTTATTAAATTGCTCTTTCATATTCAATATTTTTGCAAAAGTTATCAATTGGAACACCATAAAAGACTTATTATTGAATATCAACAATATGATAAATATATGTCAGCGTTGTCATTTAAAAAAAAATATAGAATGCAAAATAAACATTATTTGCAATTAAAATATAGTTGTGTCTTAAAACTTTCAAAAAATATAATCAAGTCTTAAAACTAAATTGGTGTCTTTTTGTTGACTAGGACATCTAACATCCATATCAGCAATTTCCATGGACTGAATTGATACTAATGTGAAAATATTTATGATTAAATTTGTCTAATTGAAATGTTTATGATTGAATTTGTACCAATATAATAAGTTTAAGATTTGTTTAGTATTTTTCATTGAAAAACACTTGTCAATTTTTCCCCATGACAGTAATAATAATTTATTTGCTCATTTTACTAGGCTTACAACAAGTTGAATATGAGTCTGGTGCAAACCCACATAAATTCAGATGGAGTTGGCTTTGATTTTTTAATCTCATTTCGACCGGCTTTTAAAATTTTAAGATATGAAACTTGTTGCGCAAAAATTGAGTTCAAAAAAAGATTTGGGACACGTATCGTCATCTCCAAATAGAACTCCATGTCACGTGGGTCCAACTTGTCTCTGCCCGTTAATTCTCTTTGTTAATTACATTTGTTATATGGATATTGACAAATTGTATACGAGCGGTGATTTAAAGTCGAATCATCTTATCGATTATATTTTGATTGAATGTGTCGTATACATTTGAAAGTGTGATCGCCTCCATGTTGATTCCCACAACACCCCACATACAAACATTGATGATAATATTGTCATTATGAAAACACTAAAGATGCTACTTATCACGTGCATGTAGGTGTAATTTGTGCTTGTCCATTTCTTCTCTTAATTATATTTTGTTATTTTGGCAAAGACAGGCTATACAAAGTACTTATTATACAAGCGATGATCCAAGGCAAGGCGAATCATTTTCTTACTTTATTTATTTATTTATTTTTTAGTTTTCTTACTTTATTAGCTAATAATTTGTTCTTGATTTTTTTAGGCCACTTGATGGAACTGCAATTTAAATTTACAATGAAAAAAAAATCACTCTATGATTAAAAAGTAATCATTCTTTATTTTTCATCTTTGGACAATGACTTGGAGTAGCGTGCCACTAAGTTTTCAACTTCTCAAGCAATTGACTGATGCTTAGTTAAGGGTGAAATTTACCGAGCTATATAATTCATACCCATCTCGTTTCTTTTTCATGGTTTCGATCTTTGTTAAGGTTCTAAATCATTTGATTGCTAGTTCTAAAGAGCAAGATTATAATGATATGAGGTCATAGAAATCCAAGGATAAATCTATCCTTTTGAAAGTCAACATCCTTTTTTAATATGTGTTGTCAATGTGTTTACTCTTGTAATCCATCGAATTATACTATAAATACAATATGGATGGAATCCAATCCGGGATTTTCCTTGAGAGGTATTGGGAAGGAATTGGAATGGAATAATATAGATTCATACAAATACAGAAGAAAAGGTATAGCTCACCAAGTAGACATCAACAGCTGATGTGATCATGGCATGCAGGTGCTAGCAATTATAATTGAACTCTAGGTATATTGGAGATGCTGCAGCCCCAGATCAAGAAGGTGGTCCAGCAATAGTATCCGATCAAGGCCCTCTCAAAAAAAAAAAAAAAAAAAAAAAAAAAGCTTTATTGTAAGGCTTGCGGCAACATATATTTCGATTTGTGATGTCACGCGAGTATTCCCTGATTGGATTGCTTGTTATAATCTTTACATTAAATATAAACGTGTCGTGTCAGGAAAATTAAAATAAAATAAAATTGAAGAATCTCTTCGTAGTGGCGATAAAACAAGAGATGGGCCATTTGCTGGTTTTGCCTCGTTTTAGTTTTGTCAATGTTGGATTGGAATAAAGACAACCTACGAGTCTTTATTTAAATGGAAAACCATTCTTCTTGGCACATTTGCCTAATGTCACCGCGAGTTTTGGTCCTGATTTTGGTTTCGCTGTTTTATTCAGATAGGCCATATCTAGGGACGGTTTGTTCGCTTCTGTAGGTTTGTCATCTTTTTGGCACTATGGATGAGAATGACTCATTTAAATAGCAAGGTTAGGTAATGGCATCTCATTATTGGAATGAGTAGTTCTTTGTCAATAGGAAGATATAGGTTTCCAAGTTAAGTCCTAGACTAACATGTCAATAAGTAGAATATTTTCCAAAATTGCTGTTGAATATCTAAATCAATGACACGGCCACTATACGTTTTAGAATTATTTGATACCATTTTGAAAAAAAGGCGTCAATTTTTTTCTTGTTCAACTAGCTTAATTATAGTATTATTTCTATATTTTTTATGGGCTTCTTGATAGACGGATGTTCACATTTGTGCCCTAAGTTACAAAAAAATGCTAACTTTATGTAGTAAATTTTTTGTATGCACTTCTTCCTTATAAACTTTATATCAACTTTATTGCGAAGAGAACATTACTCATAACTTTTGTTAGTCACAGAAATTTCTTTGTTAGAAATTTGTCATAACCTTTTTAAATGGTTAGAATAAATAAAAGGATGTAGCAGTAATTTGACATTCTAATCAAACAACTATCGCTGAGTTTGAGAAAAGGAGTGAGGAAGTTTTGGCGGCACCCAGTGTTCCAGTTGAGCAAGCCGGCAAAGAAGACGCCGAGTTCATGAGATGTAATCGTTGGAACGTTTTTCAGTTCATTGCCTTTTGTTCTTGCGTAAGTAATATGTCGGAATGCACTCATTAGAAAAGCTGTATGTAACTGTGAGTGTTATGTATGGGTTACCATACCACATCATTGTAAAGCCTCAAATCGTTGCGATGTTGTAATTTGTAAATTGTCCACTTCTAATGAGATTCACGTGGCATAGTGGCAATAGGCATCGGATGGACAACTTTTATCAATATGATTGTCATGAAATAGGAATATGCAAGAGTGATTCTAAAAGATTCCACACTACGTTCTATCATTACTTTTGTTGACTTCTCATTTTATTTGCTTACCCTATATTAAGTATATTTTTTCTGCCTTTTGATTTCCCTAAAAAAATTAAAAAAGAAAAAAAAAAACAAACTTAGGTTTGTAGATTATGAAAAACCATATAACTCTCTTTACCCAAAAAAAAAAAAAACCATATAACTCTCCTTGCCAATAACTGCGTATTAAGAAATTTTTAGAAATCAATTATTGGTAACAGTAATTTTTGAAAAAAAATGTTAAAAATTAAAGAATCCAAACAGATCCAAGCAATTAAAAGAGGGGAAACTACAAACAGATTGAGAGATCATGAAATAGTGTTAATTGGGGCTTGCAATCGTTTCTAATATCAATTTTGTCACTTGAAGAGCAGCAGTATTCAATAAAGTAAACTAATTTAAAATGTTAATGAAGAACGACAAAGGATTAACTTCTTTAGAAGTTCTAATCTAATTTTTATAATTGAAGTTACTTCTAACCTAACAATCATAATTGACATTCTAATCTAGTAATTAGCTTAACTGTAATGCTACTTCTATGCTTTCAGTGGGATTTCAAGGACCAACGCAGGGAGCATAATTAGGACCTGTACCTAATCAATGTCTGTCCATTAGCCATAATCAATTTTTGTCCGTTAGTAGGGGAGGAAGGGATAGGAACTTAGACATTGGTCCACATTGTTGTCATGATTAAGGCTACCGACAACGGTCTTTCTTTATTTTTCCTTTTGGCTAGTGGAAGACTTGGAGTCTCCTACCAAATTTATTGATTGATGTTTAGTTAAAGTCTTTAACTAAGGTTAGGTTGCAAATAGGAAATCAAACATGCACATTTTTTAAACCTAAATTTGCATATTGACCATATTTTTAACCCACCAATGAAAGACTTGATAATGATGGAAATAAATAAATTCTTGCTTAAAATAAACTAAGCTATTAGACGATGTCTCAATTAATGAAGAAGCCCCATGAAATGTGAATATTGAATCATTCCAAAGCATGAAAAGACCATGTGACCTTACCAATTACTACATTAGATAATTTTGCCCGGTGTCTATCTGTACTTTTCTCTAACCATTACAAATGAAACAAGTAATCTAATATTCACATGCATCGATATCACTCATCTTATACTTGTGTGCATCTGCACATCACTATCATTACAATATAGCAGAGATGCCACTAGCTCTATATAAAAGCATTGCAATGGTGTTCCCATCCACGTTGATTATATGCCTATCAATCACCAAAAGAAGCAAACCCAGACCATTTAACTAAAGACTATCTTTCTTTGAAAAGTTGTGCAAAATGCATAATGCAATTATTCTCTACACAAAAAAAAAAAAAAATTATACTCGCTTGACATATTTCTTTTACAAATAATTGAATATTAATAACATGATAATTTTCTGTTAACATTGTCATTTTCTTAAAGAATGATAAAAGATGCAAAATAAACTTATTTGTACAATAAAAAGATATGGTTACTTAAACCAAGTAGTGTTGCTATTGGCGGGGGCATTGAAGGATTTCCAAATTTGAAACTAGAGATTGCGCATTTGAGTCCCACAATGTTTTATGGTCTTAGAGCCACCGACACATGCTACCATCATGAGTTCAATTTATAAGGTTTACAGGATATATTATGAGCATCTAGGTAGATGGATCTCCACATTTGTGCCCCTATATATAAAGGAATACATTTTCTGTAATTCTTTTAAATGCATTTACTCCTGATAAACTAGTTAGTTGTTATGCAAAAGGTCCTTATCAATTTAATTAGAAAGAAACGTCCCTCATAACTTTAATTTGTCAAAATATTTTTTATTAGAAATTAGTCATGACTTTTTTGAATAGTCATAAACAATATACGAGATTCAGTTATTTGGCATTGTAATCTAACTATTATGGTTGTAAAAAATATAGACAACTCCTTATAAACTGAGTTTTTTATTGATGATTTTAAGGGCTTTCTATCGGCAAATCTGTGAATCGATGTCTAATATGTCAATGAGTGAAGCTTTATCAAAAAACTGCCAGGCAACGTATAAATCAATAATATGACTACGTAATGGATGTTTGTCCTTTAGTGGTGGGCGAAATGATGGAGACTCATCCAATGTTTGCCCATTACCGTGGGTGGGCAGATAAGGACGGAGACTAACTATTGGAGATTGTAATTGGTCAATAAAATAAATTATAGAATGTCATCCTTTTCTATCAATTGTTCACAAGTCCATCATTCTTGTCTCCAAAAGGGCGGCCGACAACGGACTTTATATATATATATAGAGATAGAGTGACGACTTACAGGGGTCTACCACTAAGTTTTTGGCTTCTCAAGGAATAGATTGGCGTACGGTTAAGGCCTTAACTAAGGTTAGATTAGTAAGCTCCACAGTTCGTACCCATCTCCTCTTTCTTCCTTATGATTTAGGTCTTTTCTAAGGTTCCATTCGATGGATAGCTGGTATCAAATCTCGGCTATTGATAATCAAATTTCCTAGCAAAAGTTTGCTGTGGACGTCCGCTTTGTTTATTTTTATATCTGCCTAATGACAATTTGGAGCAGTCTTTAATCTAACACTTTTCAGTTTTGTTATTTTAATCTTAAACCATTTGATAATTTTATAATGTAGTTTTTCTGTCTAATTTTGGCAAAAATATGTCAATGCAAAGGTCGAGTTAGTGCCGGTTATTTTACGTGATATAGCGAGCATATGACATAAAAAAATTACAGTAAAATAAATTGGTATTGTAGATGTTTCAGATTTTTTTTTTTTTTTTCTTTAATTTTTCATTTCCTTCCTTTTTCTCCCTACCGTTTGTTTGTTTGTTTCTTCCTTGTCATCTTCGGCCTCCCTGCAAGTTTTTTCGATCACCGCCACTGCAAGCCGCCACCGCCATTACCAATTTACCACGACTGTATTCAAGAACTTAAATCGTGGTGCGAATCTCGTTATAAGAATTTGTTTGGGAACGAGAGGGTACTCTCAACTAAGATTGACGGTTGGTGAGACCGCCTGGCTCGATCTTGGTGTGCCGCTTGGCAAAGTCTTGTACCTCCAACTTATCCAATTAGTACTATTGTCATCGCTAGACAAAACTACATGTCACGGGGCGTGACCTGTCTTTCTCCATTTGTACTTACCACACGTGCGAGGATTCAAGTCGAATCGTTTTGTTATTTGGACAGCTGGTCATTACGGGCGCGTTTGTTTGTGTTTATCCTAAACTTTAAAAATTATTGTATACTTGTATAGAAATATTGAAAAAAAACGCTGTTTATGTTTTACAAAACTTTTTTAACAAAAATAAATGTTTGGTAAATACTTGTTGGAAATAAAAAAAAATCAAAAATGTTTGGTAAATTTGGATAATTTTTTTATTTCTTTTATTTTTTTTGATTTTTTTCTTATTTTTCCTTTTTTTATTTTTTTGACCATTTTTTTTCTTCTTTTGGCCGGTTTGTGAAGGCCTTGGCGAAATTTACCTCGCGCCGGCTCGGCGAGCTCGAGCTCGCCCCCGGGTACATTTATGAGCCTCGGCCTCGCCGGATTAATTTATTCGATTAAGGCCGACCCGCGCCCGGCTACGCGAGCCTCGGCCTCGCGGGGGGGAATTGATATAATCGTCGGGCGCCGGCCTTTACGATTTTCTTGTAACAATTCAATTTGCTCATTAGCGATTGGAGGCTCTTCGTTTGTTGGTGACCGAATTAAAGAAATAATAAAATGCAGAAAATCATCCCTTTTTGTTACCCTGATTGTCCATAAGTCCGCCATCCTATTATTGTCTTGATTAAGGCGACCAATAGCGGTCTTGTTCATTTTTAATTTTAGCTACCCAAGGTATTAATTGATATTTAGTTAAGGCCTTAACTAAGGTTAGGTTACCGAGTTCTTTCATACTTAAATTGATTGCTCTTCGCTCCCTTTTCTTCATCCTTGTTTGCACTCAAATCTCTTCGCCTTCATCATCTCTCATCATTCTTGCTCTGTTTCCCTCTTTCTTCTCCTCAGCACAACCATTCTTCTTCCTCCTCTTCTTCTTCGGTATCTGCTTCTCTTTCCATCGTCCTCTCTCTCTGTCTCCCTATTGTCTCGCCCTTTCTTTCTCAAAAAAAAAAAAAAAAAATCAAAGAGAAATGTCGATCGATTCTGTTGTTTCTATTGCGTGGGATGTCTTGAAGTGGGCAGTTGGTCCCATCAAGCGTCATTTCGGATATGTGATCTACTCCAAGAGGTATGCCCAAGATCTACAGATGGAAGTCGAGGAGCTTGCCTATGAGGTTGTTAGGGTCCACGATCTCGCTGAAGAGGCCAGACACAATCTTCGGATTGTCTACGGTCACGTCACGGAGTGGCATGCAAGTGCTGAGAAGGCCTTGGAGGAGGCGCGACACCTGTCGCGTGACTTCCAAGAGGCGAGCAAGACTTGCTGCTATGAAACTCTTCCTGATCCCAAGTGTCGCTATCAATTCAGCATGAAGGCCAAGGACAAGATTGAGGTCATTCAGCGACTCACTCAAAAATGCAGTTCAAGGAATTCAAGGAATTGGAACGACATCTCCTCCAGCAATCCTGCTCCAGGGAACGTTGCTGCTCTCCGACTCCGCAATCCTGCCAAGAGAGAGAGGCAAAGATGTCGTCCAGTTGGCCACTGTGACGGCCTCCGCTTCTTTTGCCTCGACGTCGAATAAGGTTAGGGACAATGATGTCTTCGAATCCAGAGATTCTATCATTCGGGACATCATGGACGCTCTTGCCGATGACAGCAATAGCGTGGTCGGAGTTTATGGGATGGGCGGGATTGGCAAATCCACTCTTTTAGAGGATGTTGAAAGGAGAATAAGGAAAGAGAAGTCGTTCGATTGGGTCGCTAAGGCCGATGTGTCGGAAAATCCAGACATCAAGAGGATTCAAGGAGAGATCGCGCACGCGTTGGACCTGAACATAAATGAATTCAAGTATGTCAATTCGCGAGCTCAGCGTCTGCGCACGAGGTTGGAAAATGGGAAAAAGAAGGTCCTCATAATACTGGACAACCTGTGGAAGGGGCTTGACTTGAAATCAGTGGGCATTCCTTGCGGACATGACAACAAAGTCATAGGATGCAAGTTGTTGCTGACGTCAAGATTTCAAGATGTTTTGCGAAGGGAAATGGGCTGCGACAGGACTTCCGCCTTGATGAGCTGAAGGAGGAAGAGGCAAAAAGATTGTTTGAGAGAACGGTGGGAGACAAAGTTCATGATGACCCGTTCAAATCCTTGGTGAATGAAGCAGTCCACAAAATGTGCAGGTTTGCCTTTCCTAATTATTGCAATGGCGAATATTTTTAGAAGACGTCTGAGTTTTATGAATGGAAGGATGTTTTGACACAAATCGAGAAGTCAACAGACATAGGAATAAGTGAGAGCATAAATAAGATGTTGCAGTTGAGTTATGATCGTTTCAAAGGGAAGGATGGCGAAGAGGTGAAGTCATTGCTACGACTCTGTGTCGTTTATGGTGTCTCTAAGCCTTCTCTTGAAAACTTGGTGAGGTACGGCGTGGGTTTGAAGTTATTTCGAGAAGATAGCAACATGGAAGAAGTTCGAAATAGGTTGCGCTCACTAATCCAACGCCTGAAAGCCTCCTCCCTTTTGTTAGATGATATAGACGATGAAGATGATGATGGTTTCAAGATTCATGACTTAGTTCGTGGATTTGTTGCCTCGATCGCTTCAAGAGAGGAACCTCTTCTCGTGTGGAAAGATAATGATGAGTCAGTAATGGAGTTGCCAAAGGATAAGCTCAAAAGTTGTACAGCATTATGCTTTTCCTACGTTGAGATGGAGCAACTTCCCGAAGAGTTAGATTGCCCTGAAACGCGGATCTTCTTGTTGTTCACAAACAATGATTCTCTTAAGGTCCCAGATTCATATTTCAACTCTATGAGAAAACTCATGGTCTTACATCTTTCTCAGGTATGTCTCACTCTGTTCACCTTCGCCGTTTAAGTTCTTGGAGGACTTACACACTCTGTGTCTTGATGGTTGTTTGTTAGAGGATGTAGCCATGATTGGCGAGCTAAAAGGGCTACATATTCTCAGCTTTGTGAACTCCAAAATTCAACGATTGCCAAAAGAAATTGGACAATTGGTAGAGCTAAGGTTGTTAGACTTAAACCATTGCTCACAACTTAAGATAATTGAACCGGGTGTGCTTGGAAGCTTGATGAAATTGGAGGAGTTGTATATGGAGAATAGCTTTGATAAATGGAATGCCATGGAGCAAACTCCACCAACTAATGCTGAGCTTATTGAGTTGAATAACAAGAAGAATCTCCACACTTTGCATGTGTCCATTCCCGATTCGAGGATGCTCCCAGAGGATCTAAACATCAAGAAATTAACCAAGTACAACATCCAGATAGGTGATGCACGCTGCTATCAAACTTACAAAGGATCGAGCGTATTGGAACTTAAGTTGCATTCAATAAGCGATTCTCTTCAAAAAGGATGCATACAAACTTTATTAGGCAAAACTGACTGTCTACTTTTAGACGGATTGAACGGAGATAAGACAGTATTTGCTTGTTATCCCATGAAGGTTTTCTAAAATTAAAGCATCTGCACGTTAAAAATAGTCCCTCCATCCATTACGTCCTTACAATCATCATCTTATACAAATTTTAAGATGTTGGAGTCGTTACATCTCGATAATCTCATCAACTTGGAGATGATATGTAGCAATCATATCTTCTCCAAGTCCTTTAGTGCATTAAAAGTAATAAAAGTTGAAAGTTGCAACAAGATGGAAGTTTTGTTTCCTCTTTCATTATTGAGAGAACTTCCACAACTTGAAGAGATCCAAGCTATCAAGTGCCACTTAATGCGGGAGATTGTAGAAGTTGATGATTGTGGCAAAGTTGAGTTGCATAATTTGCATGTATTGGAATTGCATGACTTGCCAAATATCAAGAACTTTTTCACCGGACATGGCTCCTTCAAGTAGTACATCAAAAGACCAAGTTGGCACTCAAGTTGCATTCTTCAATGGACAACAGGTAACTTTCTATCAAAAGAATATACTATTTATTAATCTTTTGTTCATTTGCTAATTAGATGTAACATAGATTATAATCCTTATTCATTTATTTTTTATTTGCAGTTCATTTTCTTCCTATTTACCTTATCCAATCATGCCTTCGCTGTAATTAGATAAAGAAATTTTCTGTTTCTCTTCATTGTGTAGAAGATTCAACTAATCGAATGAAATCCACGTAAATTTAGTTTGTTATAGGATCTGAGTAATTTTCAACTTACATGCTGCAAGTACACCTACCTTAATAGGGTTTATAGAGCAACATTGAAGGGATTTTGGCATTAGAATAATTCCATAATAACAAATTTAGTTATCTAACTTTGTTATTATCTATAAAATATAATATCTAGGTGACTTAGCTAAAAATCAATATGGAGAATGGGCAAGGGGATTGGGTTTTCAAATAGTAGAAACGGTGCTAATCTAATTGATGCATGTCTTTTCCATATTTTTATTTCAATAAGCACTTAGTCATTGCATAGGTCCTATAAGAATAAAAGTGCACAATTTCATGCACGTTCATGCTTGCAAGCATACGAAATTGTATAAAAGGTATAGATATATTTGCCTGCACTTTTGGCATAATAAACAAAAATATTCAACTTGTGCTAATATCGCATAGTCGTAGGCATTAGTGAGCGACTTTTAGGAAAAACTACATGAAATCCCCCATGAAGATTTTAAGCGGTACACATTTACTTTCAAAATTTGGTTATATAAATTATGGCGTATTGGAGCATAGCTATGTGATGTTATCATCCAATGGTCCTTTTAAATAGCTGACTGGGGATGCTATATGCATAATGAAATAAAAAATTTAGCCTTTCCTATGATTGTTTTATATGCTTGGGATATATTTGAAAGCCTAGTAGATGTTTAGCTCTTTTCATGAAGTCAACCATATTATTAGTAATTTTTGTCTTGATCTCTTTTAAGATCTTTGCGTTTTTTTCTCATTTTTCTTTATTTATTTTGGAAAATTTTAACTCATTTTAGTGCATTCGGAGGCCAAAGATACATGAACTTTAACTAAAATCAAACATGTAAATGGCAAAATGAATTGACATCCACTTTCATCGTAAAAAATTCATGTAATAATTAAATTAGAGTGTGTCTAAATATGTTCATGAGTGGGTTGGGTAGGCAAATGTTCTTTTGTAGGTAAATAAATGTCTACTTAAAATTTTAAGAACAGAAATAATACAAGAGTGTTAAAATTAAATAGTGAAATCCTAAATATTTTATTAATAATGAGTGGCTTGTTGAGAGAGGAGTTCTAAGATTTTGTACATGTGAAAATCAAGTTCTAATGTTAGTGTTGTTGACAAACTTCACCGATAGAAACGATAGCATTTTATTTTTCATGAAGTTAAGTATAATTTTGACCTAAATCAAGGGAATGTACATAGATTTGGTCCCTAATAGAGTGGAACTTTGATTATCATAATTAACAGAAAAATAACTCACGAATTCTATGTTAAGTGGTGAAAAATCATTGTCATTTTCCCGCTTTGTTTACTCAAAATTTGGGCTTAATTTTATTAATTAATTCATGTAATTGAGTTTTTTTGCTCATTTCTAAACTACTTCATGTGCTTTGTTCCTTCATTATGGTCAAAATCATGGTCTTAATTGGTGAAAGATTAAAATGAAATGATTTTCAAGCGAATGCTTGGTTTGAAGCATTATTCCAACATATAGTCGAGGCTTGAGCATATGAAATGGCAATTGATATATAGTAGACCGTAACATTCATAATAAAATTAATTAAATGATTTTGTATAATAAACCTTTATATCCTAGAAATCAGACTTAGAAAATTGTCTGAAGCACTATGTAATTGAGAATTTATGAATATGAAGTTGATAATTTAGATCATCACAACAACAATTAATGGCATTTAATTGAAATTGAGGCCGTTTATGTATAGTTGATTAAATTGATTATTGTTAGTAAGAGAAGTAAACTATGGATAAGCAGTGGTCCAATTAAGGAAAACGCACGGCTGTTTTGTACAACAAAAATTGCTTAGAGCCTTTTAGTTGACTAGACATGATTGCCCTATTATAATTACGTAATAAAGATTCGTGGAAATTTAAGTTGCCATAGTAGATTTACAAAGTACAAAGGGCAGTTTGAGGATGGATGATTGCGGCCTACTGTTGTCTACCACGTATCAATGGCCGATACGTGTCATCATGCTTTTCTTTATTTTGATGGGGCCTCCTCTCCCCCCCAAAAATAAAAGTCGTTCAGCATCGCGAGAGGGCCTGATCCAGATCTGCTTGCCCCCACCGTCACCACGCTCGAAGGGCAGAACCATGACCTTACCACAACTCACTACGCTCATCGCGCCACCGTCATCTCCCACGCGGACTAGGCGCAAATTCTATCTCTATCTGTTTCTTTGATGAACTCGGCGTGACGAACAAGCTTGACGCTACTTCAAGCCTTGGTCGTGCCTTTCTAAGGTTGATTTTTCGGTGAAGTGAAGAGAGAGAGAACGAGGACCTGATAAAATGACAAAACAAAAAAAGGAGACAAAATAAGGTGCCGTGTGTTTTAAGCATTGGTGCGAGCCATAGACAATAAGTGTAAGGATCACAGTAGACTATATACACCTGGATATTAATATTAAGGATTGAAGGTACTGCCATTTGGGAAGACAACTATTAAATACAAACTATTATGTCATTAGATCAAAATATAATATTTTATTTGATCTTATTGAATAAATTATAATATTTCACGCAAATTATTAAATTGATTGGTTTGGATAAGCCCAAGTAGGCTTAGGTGCGTGGCCTAAGAAAATAAATAAAGAAGTTACTTGCAAAGTAACTAACTTTTATAATAGTAATTTCTCCTTTGTGAAGTAATAAATTACTTTTGAAATTGCTAAATTTCTTTTTTTTTTTTTGGTAGGTAGCAAATTAAACCTTCTAGGTAAATTAAGTCTTATAGCATAATAATTTACTTCTTGTGATTGCAATCTCACTTGTTTGATCAATTATTGTAATGAGATATTTTCCTTCATAAGTAAATAGCCTATATCTTTCATAATCACGGTCATTCTATAGTTTCTTTATTTTTTTATTTTCATTGTAGTAATCTCTATTGTGAGATAGTATAGTACTTTCTAGCAATCATCCGATAAAATGAGTCATATATCATCACAATAGTAACATAACCTAAGAGGGAGTAGTTTATCTTATAGGAAGTAATTTACCTTGAATGTACTTTCTTTTGCCGTATGGATCGCTAATTTTCATAGTCATTAGCAAAATGAATGACTGCTATTTCTTGATGACCGTAATTTCTCCTTATTGTTAGTAAATTGCAAACAAAATCTAATCATAATAACATCCATGAGTATATTGTAAATAAAAAATGAAGTTTATTAGTTGTCTTTTGATACCTTTCCGGATTGCAAATCAGCTTCCCTATCATAGATATATGTAAATGCAAAAATTTATCCCAAACTTCATGAAGTTTTCTTCCGCAACCATTTGTAATAACCTGCTTTGGCATAAGTTTCTTTGTTGTTCTTTGCTAATGGGTTTATTTGTCAGGTTTCAATCCCATTTTTGGAGTCCTTGACAATGGATGGATTTCCCAATCTAGAACATTTATGGACCGATGAATCTCCACTAAGGCTGAGCAATCTCCAATTTCTTAATGTGTCTTCGTGCAAATCTCTCTCAAAAGTTATCAACTCCAGGTCACTGATAAAACTACACAAGTTACACACTTTAAGGGTAGAAGAGTTGCATTCGGTGCAAGAAATTTTTTGCCTTAGTGGACTAGACGCCAATGCAGATATTGAGACTCTCTTTGAGCTAAACACCATCTATATAGAGGGATTACCAAACTTGAGGTGCATATGGAACAAGAATCCTTGTGGAATTGTGAAATTCCATAATTTGAAGAAATTACGGGTGGATGACTGTAACAACCTTGGATTTTTGTTTTCTCCATCCATGGTTCATTCTCTTGCACAATTGAGAGAACTAGACATATCTTATTGCAAGAAGATGGAGGCAATCATTATGGAGGAAGAAGGGTTGGAAATGGAAACTTCAGAAGCTCTAGCATTCCCGATGTTAACCTATTTATACTTACGATTCAATATTTGGAAAGTTTGACGTGCTTCTCTTGCAGAAAGTGTAAGATCAATTTTTTTGGTTTCATCATTCAAGACCTTCTTAGATTAATTTATCCTAGCCACGCAAAAGATGCCATTCTTTTCATCTAATGAAAAATTGATGACAGGTGCATCAGAAGCTCGAGGTGAGGACCGCATCAAATCCCACTTTACTATCCTCTTCAATCAAGAGGTATGTGATTAATGCTATCTCAAAATCTTAAATATAACAAAAATATGATATTAAAATGCTTGGCATCAATTTTATGTGTTGATAGCACTTTAGAAGTTTACATGCTATGCATTTAAGTTGCCACATGCCACTAAAATAATTGGCAAGTTTCAATTCACACAATAAGAGTTGGATCAATCACATCAAATTATTAAGAAATTAGAAAAATATATGCATATAAATAATTATTATGCTAGCCAACTAAATAATTAAAATTAACAAAAAAATAGTTATACTAGAGACAAAGCATAATCGCCGAAGCCCCCCTTTGGTTAAAATTGATTGCGTTCAGCATAATCACGGCACCATAAAATCTAGATAAGTCAAAGTAGAGTTACTATTCAAATTGTGATTTTAAATTGAAATGAAGAATTTAAAGTAGAGTCACTACATATACAAAAGTTGGATAATTAATCTTCAATGAGCTCAATTGTTAACTCTCAAAATTATGGGGTAACTATATAGTAAAATATTTTGTAATATAGTCATTGAACTTTTATTTAATCACCTAAGGCAATAAATTTTCATTTCTTTATAATTTATGCACTTTGACAAAAAATCCGAAATTTTCTGGCGAACTATTGATGTGCAAGACACATGGCTAATTTTCTAAATGTGCTATTGTTTCCACTTCATCACCGAATCATCACCTCACTGGAAAATCTATATTGAATATTTAATAGTCACTAAAACTTTTAATTTGCAAGATCATCGTTTTCCTTTTCTTGTACTTTCCACTCATCTTGCTTCCAACAAGAATTCCTCATTCTTATAGGCAGTTGCCTTGTTCGATGCCATTGGTTTTAATGAGTTTTAGCGTTGCAATTAGCAATGTAACTCTTTCTATTATATATTTCTTTTGATGAGTTTTGTAATTTTCTCGCAATATTACAATAATGTTATATTATATATATTAAATCACACTATGTCATATAACAATGACAATTAGGAATTTTTAAATGCTATCAAAGCCCCAAGTTTTACATACTTCGAGTTAAGAATTTAGCCTTTTTTCTTAAAAAAAAAAGGTAGATTCATATGAAATGAGATACAATTTAACTAATTACTCATATTAAAAACATTCTGATTTTACACAAATGAAAGATTCCACGCCCATACAAACGCTTGAGAATGCTGCTAATTACCTAGTGCTTGAAGAAAGAGGGATCATACAAAGGAGTCTCAACTTCTGCTTGGTGGGTAGACAGAGGTTAATGAGAGTAGTATTTTGAGCATTTTGAAGCTCCCACGTTAGAATCTTTCTTCCAAATGTAACTAAATATAAGTACTTTCTATCAAAATAAAAATAAAAAATCGACTAAGCTAGAAATTTATGTTCATTGGAGAACACTATATTTTTGTTAATTTTGCTACAAATTACTTATATCAATTCATATCAATTGTCATTTTCAAATAATCATTTACAAATATGTTAATTTGTATAATGAATTGTTAGCCCTTTCAATTCTTATATTTTTTATATATAAAATTCTAATAGTTCTCATGGGCATGTACAAGCTTTTGGGTACTTTGAAACTCAATGGATGTATAAATTTCATAATAAACACAAATAACATTACTCTTTATACGAAAAAAGAACATGCTACTTTCTTAATATGATAGAAATATTTGTTACTCATATGGTAGATTAGATATAATTTCCAAGTATCTTTTTAGAGTCAACACTTTTGGAGTCATTTCAAAAATCAATATATCATCGAAGCGAGCTAAAAAGAAACTGTAAATATTGGACAGTTTTATTGCAACATAGACCTTATTATGAAGTAGACAATCGGGGAAGTAAACAAAATTTTAGGAGAACATACTGAAATGAGCCAAAGAAAAAAAAAAAAAAAGAAGAGGAGAAATTCCAATCATAAATGCACGCGTGTGGAAGGGAAAGTAATAAAAGAAATAAGAAAGAAAGAAAAACATGAGGAGAGAGAAGATCACAAAAGTTTGACATATGTGAATTTAAGGCAACCCTTGGGCTACTGTTGCCCCCATCCGGGTCCGCCATCGTGAGACTACGTGATCCCACCGGTAACTCGCGAGCCACAGACACAATCTCAGCCGTTGCGTCGTGCGGGCCTTGGCACGCTTTGATGGCACTAATCGAATGGTGTCGATTGCTTCAGCTGCATGGGATTGTCGCTCACGTAAAGGGGGGGGTGGGGTTGGGGAACTCTTTTGGTATTATTTTGAAAGTTGGGGGCTTTTATGATGATGGGAGACCATTGGCGGAAAGGTACAATGGGCGGTGGGCCCCGGTAAGGCTTCACGTTGCATTTAGTTTTTTCTTTAGAAAGTCTTGCTGCGTGAGACTGTAAGGATGTTTTTCATGCCATGCTGGAGCTAGGTCTTTCTTCTTGATGTGGTGGTCCACAGATGAAAGAGAGGTGCTAGATGGCTCAAATCATTGATTTGAAACTTTTAAACTGTTCATCAGCCACCACGTAGAATTGACGGTGGTGGTAGAGCTTTACTTGAGTTCTAGATGATGATCCATTGAATTCAATCGATCAACGAACTTTAATTTGTGCAAAAATGCCCCCTCATTCAAGATAAAACTTTTGTTTGTATCATCGAACCAATCAAGCTGTCAATAATGAAACAAACATAAAAATCCATAATAACTTTTTCAATTTTGTTAGATGTTCGTTAAGTTTTCATGATGCAACTATTTTAGTCAACTCATTTGACTTCTTGAGTGGACAGTGGAAGGATGTTTCAATGAAAAATGAAATAGAAAAGTTTTCAAGCAGATCCACTTTGACTTAACTAAATCGGCCCTTCAATAAGATTGATAAGATGACTTTATTAGATAATTTTTAATCTTCTTTAATGAGATATTTAGGACTATTTTCGACAATTGGTCTTAATTATTTGTATGAACTACAATATTGAGTTCTTTTGAGTGTAAAATGATATAAGGAAGATTTGTTCATTTTGACCCAAGCAATCCCGTTTTTCATTGTTTTGTTTTAGCCTGACTTTTTAATTGCTTTAGAGTGATATAATATTGAATAAAAATAATTGATATTGACTTTAACCAAAAGTGATGATGTCCTTGATATATTTCACTTATATTTTAGAGATATTAAAAATTATAACTTATAATGTTATTTTTGTATCACACTTGTTTAATTTTAGCAAATTAGTAAAATCAATAGAAACCTAATGGGCTAACAAAGATGGTATGGGATTAATACACTAATTTTGAAGCTAAACTTGTCCAAAATGAAACATGAAACTACTTTTAGTAAAATGAAAAAGGAAAGTTGCTAATATGGACAAATCAACCGCGATTACTTTATTGAAGTAGCATAGTTATCGTGGAGAAACAACACAACCAACCATGCCAAAATTAAGGCCCACCATGATTAAGGAATATCGTCCCTTTTTGTTTTCAAATATTTCATATTGCCTTTTGAACTGTCCTAAAAATGGGGAATTAACAATGGTCAAAACATAAACAGAAAAGCTTTGTTTGTTTGTTTTTTGTGTGTCTTCCAATCTTTGGTATGACCTTTGCAAGATGAGGATGCCTTCATCTAATAAGATGACCACAATCGATAGACCAAGATTGTTGGATATTGCTTCTTCCATGTGTTTCCTTGCATCTCGTAATTTTTATTTTTATTTTTATGACAATTAAGAAACTCATGATTTGATTTCAAGGATAATGCGAGTAGCTACTTCTGTAGTGCACCTTTTGATGGATGATTAGTCGCCTTTTTAATCTCAATCTCTCCATCGTTTTCTTTCTAATGTTGACACTCTTCCTCAAGCAAGCTCTTCTATATGTAATGGAACTTCATGAACTTTTAATCTAACAAAATCACTAATTTCGTGAGCGAATATTGCAGGTTGCGTTTCCTAGCTTGGAGACATTATACATTAGTGGCATGGATAATATTGAGATAATATGGGACAATCAAGTTGCTGTAGATTCTTTCCACAAACTAAAATTGCTTGACGTGGCATGGAATGCAAAAGCTAGTGAACATTGTTCCTTCTTACATTCTTGGATGGTTTGGGAGCTTGGAAAGTTTGGAGGTATGATGGTGTGATTCGCTTGAAGTTGTTTTCAAACATTCACAACTAAATCCTCTAGATGGACATCCCATTGCTCGTTTTCCGTTAAAAAAACTAGAGTTACATGGATTACCAAAGCTAAAGTGTGTATGGGATAAAGAACTCCACAGTCAAGTCAAATTCCACTGTCTCCGTTTAGTTACCGTTTATGGATGCAAGAGCCTCACCTCTCTATTTCCAGCCTCAGTAGCAATACATCTAACTCAACTTGAGGAGTTAACAATCAATGAATGTGGCATTGTGGAACTCATCGAGAAGGAAGGACAAGTTCCTAGGGATGTGTTCCCAAAGTTAACCTCCCTCAAGCTTGAGGATCTAACAGAGTTGAAGTGCATCTACATAGGAACACATGCTTTACGTTGGCCAGCATTGAAGACCTTGGAGGTGCATGGCTGTAACAAAGTGGAGATACTTGCTTCGCAACCTGAGAATGAGATGCCACTTCATAAGCAACCTCTCTTCTTCATAGAAAAGGTACGACGCAAGATTATTTGTTTTGCTTCAATGGTGAATATTTGAACTAATGATTAAGCCAAGCATCTCATACAAGTAGCTTTTACATACGAAGATATAAATTGTACAACTCTCCTTGAATCCATAGAAATATTACAACATTGAAACATCATATGTTCTTCAAGTATTGAGTGAACATTCTTGTCCATGTCTAATGTAATGCATAACTGTTGATTTAAAAAAAAGGTTTAGGCTAAATCTAATGGTTCAGCTCTCTCTTAAGTACTATGAAGATTTAAAATACATGACATGGGTGTGATCTTAGTTGCACATGTGTTATTTAATTTGGACTTTGTAAAGGATGATTGATTTTATGCTAAAAAATGAAAAGATGTGATGTTTTTGTTGATATAATCTCTGAAATTTGTGCGATTGTGATTATAATTGATGGAGAAGTTATTTTCGCAAGGTATGTATATATAAAAATGGAAATGTAGGGATTTACTTGAGTTCAAATAAGGCTATAAAGTCAAATATAAAAGATTGGTGATAATGTCTATTGCCCTTCCGTTGAATCACATAAGACTCAACATCTTAAAATGCAGTTGTTGCACATGATATGCAAGACTTATACCATAATACATGAATACTCTTTTAACTAATCTGGTTTTAGATTCTGATTTGACTAATTTCTCAGGGCGCATTCCCAAATTTGCAAGAGTTAAAATTGGATTTATCCGAACAGATGGAGGTATGGCATGGGCATTTTCATGATGGAGAATTCTTCAACAAGCTTAGAGTTCTCGAGCTTCATCATTTCTCAAAGGAATCTACAATATCCACATGTCGTTTTGTTCGGAGTTTAACCAACTTGGAAAAGCTAGTTGTATGTAAATCTTATCTAGAAGAGTTGAGCATCATTATGGAAGCCATAGAAGGCCCAAGTCATGAGCAAAAAGTAATATTACCCTTTCCAAGATTCTTTCAACACCTCAAGACTCTAGATGTGTCATGTTGTGATGGATTATCCAATATGTTTACACCGACAATAGCTAGAAATTTGGTGGAACTCACAAAATTGAGGATAAGTAATTGTAAAATGTTGACAGAAGTCATTTGTGACGATGGAGGTGAGGAGGGGCTTGTGGTGGCTTTCAATCAATTGAAGCATATGGAACTTGATGGGTTGACAAATTTGAGATGTTTCAGCTCAATTAAATACACTTTGATGTTCCCCCTCTTGGAAGATGTCATTGTGAGTGGATGTCCCATCATGAAGTTCTTCTCTAGGGGACCAATAGAGGCACCAAATCTAGAGAGAGTACAAGTATCGACCGAAGCTTGGTTTTGGAAGGAAAACCTCAACATTACCATCCAAAATATGTTTGAAGAAATGGTATGCATCAATTACCAAATTTTGTGCAATTGGATGGTCTTTATTATTGATATAGTAATTTCTTTTTGCTAACTGGAAGTTTATATTTAATGATGCTTTTTCTAATAGGCTACGGTTGCTAGTGCAAGATTTTTGCGGCTGTCTGAGTTTCCTGAGTTGGTTGGAAAATGGCACAGCGAACTTAATCCCATCAAGTTATCTTGGCAATTAAACTCATTGATGATGGATAAATGTCCATCATTTGTTAATGCTATTCCATCCAGATTGATGTTTTTTATGCACAATTTAGAAAGATTGCAGGTGTGTGATTGTGAGTTGCTGGAAGAAATATTCAATCTTAAAGGGCTGGTGGGTGTGGGAAGCAGTTGGGTGTTGCCTAGTTTAGAGTATCTAGACTTGGTTAATCTACCAAAGTTGAGGCGACTATGGAACAACAATCTTCAAGGAACATTGTGCTTCAATAATATATATGGTCTCAGCCTTTATAATTGCAGCAACTTGAGACATGCTTTCACTCCATCAATGGCATGGTGTCTTGCCAATCTATTTGAGGTGGAAATAAAGAAGTGTGATCAGATGGAAGGAGTGATCGTAGAGGAAGAATGGCAGGGAAGCACTATGGAGAAGATTACATTCCCGAATCTCAGTGAAGCTAGAATACTTGTCTAGTTTGACTAGTTTTCTCTCGGGGAAGAATCATACGTTAGATTGTCCCAATATGCAATATCTGACCATTGCCCATTGCCCTAAGATGAGAAGTTTGACTTGGCAATCTTTGGTAGAGATTGACCACCGAACTCCTTCACTTTTCACTCCACAGGTCAGTCTTCTTTTTCTTAATCCAATGCTTTTGATTTCAAATTAATTCATCTTGTCAAATGGAAGTACCACTAGAATGCTAGTGATTGGAATTTGGAAGTTGAATGGTGCTTTGCATGTGTCACATTAAACAATTTCAGTTCTAATGCAATGTAATATCTGCTTTTTTTCTTTCATTTGTTTTTGCCTTTGAAATCCTCAACACGCGGTATCAATCAAGGATAAACATTTAATTACCTATTATAGGCTATATGATAATGTAGTTAGGTATCAACACCAACTAAAACTTCGTAATAGTAAACCCATTCACAAATTAATTAAACTGAAATGTTCCCAATCACTGAAATCACAAATCAAGAATTAGTTTTCTTGAAGAAGGTCAACTGAACACCCAATTGCATGTTCAACTTGAAGCAAATAAATGAAAGGATGATACCTTATAAACCAATTGCAAGCAACTTTTTGTTTTTTAAATTTAAATTGAGGGAACTTTCCAGGAAGTCATCATGGCAACTTTCCAAAAATTAGAGGGAGGAGTTATTGCTAGTATTAAAGGTCAATTAAGCCAATTAAAAGTCAATGTTCAATGTACTATTGATTATAAATTGAATTTAGGAGAGGTTGTCATCGAAGTAGAATAATAAGGAAATACATATGCATACCACCATCTAATTTTTCAAAGAATAAAAGTCAATTTTCAAATTTATTTTCATTGAATTTAGTGAACACAAGCTAATATCTTTACCAAATTTGTTTTAATTTCCATCATTTCTTAAAAAGGCAATAAACACATACCAACTATTCAGGTTAGTTTTTTTTTTTTTTATTCTCACCACTCCTTTTTCATTACAAATACTTTACAGGTTTTAACCAAGGTCGTGCTTTTTGGCTTAGACACTCCCTATTATAATATTTTGACCATGTTGTCCTTTTTGGCCTCCCCCTTCATTATCATTCCATGACTTTTTGTTCTATCGACATTCCCACTTTCCTCCCCTTCTTATTTTCCATGCCTTTTTTTTACCATTTTTTTTTTTTTTTTTTTTTTTTTTTTGCTTTAGACATGCCTTTGGTGTCTCATTCTTTCCCCTTTTTTTCTCAAAAAAACATTCAAATGCTTCATGTGAATCCCCTAGAAAAGCTCAAAAGGAAGGGAAAAATATGACGGAAAATGTCAACTGAACTTGTTGGCGTTATTGTCTACTCTTCACCATTTGCAACTTCATTATCAACTACATTTAAGCAATTTGGAAATAGAGAGGGACACTCTCTCTGCACAACCCCGCAGCATCTTCCCAACCCCATCCCCTCCTCCGCATCTAAGAACATGTGCTCATCAACATGACATCCAACTCTCACCAATTCCCCTCCCTAACTCCTCCAATCCCCACACCACCACCCTCACCTCCACTCATTCCCCTTAGCCGTTTGCTTCCACATTTCTCCTCAACCTGGGAGGATTAGTGCGACATCAGTGAGGACAACACGGTTGGCCCTGAGCCAAGCCATCGTGAACCCAGGAGCCCAGCCGAGCTAGATGATGTTCTTGCCGGTGAGAGGGAACGGGCGGAAGTGAGCTTCGATAGAGAGCCACTTGGAGAGGACGAGGGTGGAGTCCTAGTGCCAGAATCTGGTAAGGGGACAACTCATGACCGAATCGTAGACGTCCTCGCCTTGTTTGATGACGTGTATCGGTGTCTTGCGACTCCAATCTCCCTCATGGTCATTAAACCCAGTGTTTGCAAGCTACTTCAAAGGGATTCGTCAGTTATTTGTTTATAGGAGCTAGTAAATGATAAATGTCGTGTGGTGTTCCTTTTCCTTTTGGTTCTATGAATGCAATTGCCAAATTGAGTTCTACGCATTCACTACTCCATGCTTGGTCTTTTAATCAAAGTTCTGGGACTTTTGGCTTAATCTCTCTTCCATCAATCCTCCTTCCAGAGTCTACACATGGTCAGAAGGCTCGTCTGAAGCAAAAATGGAAAGAGAGGGAATAGCAAGGGCAAGATGAAGAAAAAGAAGAAAATTGAGACCCATGAGGAAAATAAAAAAAAAAAGAAAAGGAAATAAAATAGAAATAGAATAATGCCAAAAATGGGCCAATAAGGTGATATCATCAAAACACTATAATATTGAGTGTCTAAACCAAATGAGAAGTAAAAAATGTGCGGCCTTTTAACTATTGCTTTCTTTTTTTTATGGAGGAAATGCTTGAGTTTTTTCTTAGTTTACTTTTTCCAATTTTTTATTTATTTATTGTTATGTGTGAGTAAAACGTTTCATCATAACTGGCATCCACACTTTTTTTTACTTTTCAATGATAAAAGTTACTACTAATTATGCATTTACTTCCAATGCCATTAATATGTCGTTTTTGAGTTTTCATATGCCTCACATTATTAGAGTACTTCAAAAGACCATCGGGATACTCATTTTAGAATACTAATAGATAGAGAAGTATGAAACTAGTCACCTAATTTTTGTTACTCACAAGTTGCAATGACGTTATTTCATTTATTTGTCAAAAATGAGGTATCCACCACATTTTTCAAATAATTCAAAAAATCATCATAATCCTTAATTTAGACTATTAATAGATTTAGGGAGGTATGGAAATAATTGCTCTGTTTTTTGGTAGTGAGAAGTCATAATTGTGTTAATTTTATTGAAACCAAATAAAAAATGTCAATACCCGCTTCTCAGTGGACAAGACATAAGAGCTCATAACATCCTTGATTTTCTGCAAAGAAACATAATGTGCTCATAGGGATCATTTGACTATGGCGAATATCTTAGTGGACCATTCGATACTTGTACGACAAACTTATCTTTTTCCATGGTTTGTGGACTTAGGGAATTGTGCAAATGTACATTTGGTAATTGAGATTGTAGCATGTCGTAATTTAATTGAGCTTATCATAATGAAATGAAAATTCCATACGGGTTATTAAATGAACAATTCACAGCAGCTCAAACAATGGCTTCATTTTTTTGTATCACAATCTATTTTGGCATAACATGTTTCATTTGTTCATGAAGACTAATTGCATTTGCCTAGGAATCCTTGTTTGTGTAAGAAACTTGCCTTAAATTTCATGTCACGTGAAATTTTTAGGAAATTGCAAAAGTATTCATGTGGTATTTGAGCTCGTAATTGCATTCTTTGGGTCGTAACCCAAGAAAAATGTTTTTCCTATCTATTTTGTGCTTGAGTGTTACCGGGTGGTATGAACCGTAAGGTAATTTATTTTGTCGCACCCACTTTCATATTTGTTCCAATGCAATAGACTTGGCATTATTCATCAATCAATTGAAATGGCATCAAGCAACCCTTCTTAATTGTGTCACTAACAAGTTCTAGAATGTTATGATTTGTGAGAGGAAGGAAGTTTGGAAATTCCTTCTTTGAGGTCATCACTCAATGTAATCGAATTTATTGTGTCATTTTTCCAATATGGTAGGTACAATTTCCTCAGCTTGAGTCAATGGTTCTCTCCCACATGGACAATTTAAGCAAAATATGGACCGACAATCCTCAAGATACTCTCACTTTTGAACATTTATGGATGTGAATGTTGAGAATTGTAGGAGCCTTGAAAATATGTTTCCGCATTGGGTGGCTACAAGTCTAACCCAACTTAAGGAACTTCAAGTGGAGTCATGTGGGCTCGAGGAAATAGTTGCAAGTGGAGATGACATTTCACACTCTACTATTGCTCAATTTCTTTTTCCACAACTGACTTCTCTGGTATTCCATGATATGCCACAACTCAAGAGGTGCCCTAACTTGCCCACTTTGAATTGGCCATTCTTGAAGGAATTGCGGGTGACCCACTGTGACAAACTGAACTTGTTGTCCTTTGTGGTATCAATGAACAAGTGGGCTCAAAGAGACAATCAACACGACTTTTTAGGCCATGAAGCACACTTCTCATTTGAGAGGGTATGATTGCAACTGCTCTTCCTCTCTTTCTTCTTCATTCTTTTATTCACCCAATATATCTTATGTGCATAGCATAGTCATGTCACATTATGATAATATAGTAAACATGAACCCCTTACATATCAGTTCATAGACAACATAAGATATTTCTAACATTTTTAAGCGCACTTTTCATCCTTGGACACCCATAATGTTTTTAGTAACATTATAAGCACATCTTGTCACCTGAAATTTCAAGGAACTACATATTTTTGTTGACAAGATAAGATATTCCTAATAGAAGATGAATTTGGTTAGGGTGATTATTGTACCGACCCCTATTTAAAATATTCTTTCAAAAAATTTCGAAAAATAAAAAAATATGAATTTTCTATGGACCAGCTTGAGAATCAGGCATTGACATTTAGCAATTCCTTTCCAAATCTCGGTGGGATGACTATTCTCTTTTGATGTTTTCTAGGTAAAATGGATTTTCATTTGTTTATTTTATCATTCCTATGCCAATACAGCTCTTTCCCTTTGTATCTAATCATTATATTATGGGCGCATGGCCTACCTTCGTTGGCGAAGGGCCATAGTGGAGCATTTGTTTATAGTTTGCATTTTGTAGCTCGACTTTAGAAGCTTGAGACTTGTGTATAGGGGGGGCTTTAGAGATTAATGAAATGTAAGAACAAGGCCCCCTTCCATGGGAGTTAATTGACTTAAGTTCACCTTTCAAAGCATGTGATATATTGTCAAATTTTGTTGAATTTACTTCTCTCATTGTATTGGCAATTTTGTAGGGCATTCCCACCTTAGAAAGACTTTTATTAGTCGACAAGGATATTCAGATGATACAGAATGGAAAATTTTCTGATGACGTCTTTGGCAAGCCAAAAGCACTAACATTGGCATGCTTTCATGATGAAAATGTTGTCTTTCCTCCCATATTCCTCCTACAAAGATTTCAGAACCTACAAAGCCTTGAGGTCTTTTGTAGTTCTTTTGAAGATATATTCCCTGATGAAGGGCTTGTTGATGAGGGAAAACATCTGGTGCTTGAAAATTTGAAAGAACTTAAGTTAAGCAAGCTACACAACCTAAAGCATGTTTGGAGAGAAGGCTATTTGGTGGCAAAAATTCTTCAGAGTATTGGCATATTTGAGGTTTGGGATTGTCCCAATTTGACAACATTATTTCCAGCCATGACATCCTTCCAGAATTTGACAAAGTTAGTGGTGAAAAATTCTTCTGGATTGGTACATCTAGTGACAGTTTCAGCAATTACAAATTTGGTGCATCTCATTAACATGACTATAATTGGATGTGAAAGAATGAAAGAAGTAGTGACAAATGATGAAAATGGAGAAGGAAAAGTGATTTCTCTTGGGAAGCTAAGAAAGATTGACACTCCAAAATCTGCCAAGCCTAGAATGCTTCTCCTCCACCACAAGTTGCATATTCAAGTTTCCATCCATGTATTCAATAGAAGTGGAAGAGTGCCCGAAAATGAAGATCTTTTGTAAGGGTACAATAAGCACACCAAATCTATTCGGCGACACTATTCAAATACCATTGGCATTGGAATTGGGAGGGTGATCTCAACACAACCATACAAAAGTTAACAACATAAATAATGCACATAAAATTAGTAAGATCCAATTAATGTCATTCTTATCCATTTTTTTCTCTCTTGCATTTGCTTCTCCAATTGTCCACACTTGAAGCACCACAGTTCTAAACTCTTCATCTTTTTTAAATTGTGTATCGGTGATAGGGAAGGGTAGATGCTGCAAGTGGTATATGGATCTGGAAGTTATTGAGGCATAGTGCAAAGTTGAGATGGCGAAAATCTCTGTACAGGTAACGATTCTATTTCCTATTTCTCTCTTTCTCACTAATAGAATCACAGTTCTGCAAAGGAAGGAAGGTAGCTGCTGGTGATGGATAAATAAGTAAGGACATGATTTTTCTAACCATTTGCCACCTCAGCATAACTGCCTGGATCACACCCCCCTCATTTTTCATGACTTAAATTTAACATTACATTTCCTTTCCTTTTCCTTCAATTCTCTTCTCATTTTAAATAATGAACATATTGATTCGTTCTTTTATTCTTCTTTTTTATGAAATTGCATAAAAAAATCTTAAATGTTTTGTTTAATGTACAATCAAGTTTTAAATTTTAAAAAAGTGCGATTAAGTCATAAATGTCTTGAATAAGATGTAGTGAAGCCCTTCCCGATGACCACTCAACCAGTTTTGCTGACGTCGCATGTCGGAATCTGACCTCAATTTTCTAATAGGCATTGGTCTCTTGTGATCAATACACAAGTAGGTTCAGATAAAAGTCTATTAATCACTTACTGAAATAATCAAGGATGAATGTTAAAAGCCAGCATTGACATTGAAGGAGGAAGTTCCACAAAAGGATTAGTCTTTCACCTTTTCAACTTAGAAAAATGAATAAAACTGAACCAAATAAGCATGAACCTTACCTAAATATTAGCTGGAAAAACTTGAACTTAATTGCCTTAAAAATACATGACTCACGGCTGAGGAATTTCTAAAGGCTAAAGATCCTTGGTTTGTAGTAGGCACCTAATGTTTTACCTTCAATTCTTAGTTACAGGAATTGCTAGTTTGACTCTCCCAGCAACAATATAAATTAAATGCTAATCTGGACTCAAAAATCGAAATGAAGATTGTATAGCTTAAACATGATAGATACGACCAGTTGAGTTTGATTGAATTATCTTTTCTTTTGCCCTAATTATCTCTATCATTTAGAGGAGGCGTTTGGCCTCACGGCATAGTCTGCCGAGGTTAGCCAAGCCGCAGGTGCAAATGAAAGGGCCAAGACAAACAATTTTCTTCTTTGGCTTGGTGCATAGATTTAGACCCTCTCAGACCGGCTCATTGCTCAAGCCTTCTAACTAGCGGGCCGAATATCTAATGGCGCTGGTCATACTTATTACACATAACTTCGTAGATCAATTCTATTGATTTTAGCCTCGGTACCTCTCGCGTTATTCTTGATATAATTTTGATCAAATAACAGGTTGTCGATCTTTTCATCCATTCGATTCCCTATATGTTCTTCTTGTTGAGCTTCCTCCAGCATTCATTTGTTTTTAAAATTTTCGTCCCAGAAACGAATATCTTCTCTAATTAAATGCTTCGTTCACAAAACTAGTTTAGGTTCAGACGTTATAGCTTACTGCACAAATTGTGCTCAAAGAAAGACTTGTTGTCGGAGAGAAGAGGCTGGCAATTTGCACCTGGAGACAACTCATTTTTTCAAGATCATACTCACTCTAAAGGAAGGAGATGTCTGTGTGTTCGAGCCTGTTAGAATTGATAATAAGGAACTGAAAGTCTCCATTTTCAGGAGGAATTTCAAGACTTTAGGCGTAGACTTTAGTATGCCTATAAAAAATCTCTCTCACTATGTTTTGTTTAGTTAATCAGATCAAAATTAAATGCAAAACTTTCTGCTGTTCAACAGTAAAATGAATGGTGATGTGTTTCATTTATTGCATTAAAAAAATTTTTAATTTTATCCCTAAAAAAATAGAAGAGTAGTTTTAGAACATTTACATTAGGCCGGTGCACTTACACCTTCAAATTGATGCTTCATAAACTTTAATTTGATAAGTTGGGCTAAGTCCTTTGTTCGATAAACTATAGATCAAACTTGCATTTGAAAAAAGAAATTACCGGTACACTTGTGACAAATTCACCCCAAACTGTATTTTCGACCATGAAAAACCTCAAACCGGTACACCTGTAACAAATTTACCCAAACTAAACCCTAAATTTGTACATTTATGATAAATTTATCCCAAATTAATTTATTCGACTGCAAAAAACCCAAAACTGGTAAATTTGTGACAAATATACCCTCCACTAAATTAGATTAATACCACAAAAAAATCACAAAAATTGTAAACTGTGACAAACGGAGCGTAAAATCTCAAATTGGCATATCAGTCAACTGTCACGTGTCATTTAACTTAATAATTTGACAGTAAAATTTAACGAAAACTAACAGAGGGTAAATTTGTCACAAGTATACCAGTTTTGGGTAATTTTGTCAAATGTTTACCAATTTGGGATTTTTTGTGGTCAAAAAAATAGTTTGGGGTAAATTTGTCACATGTATACCAGTTTGGGATTTTCAGGGTATTAACCCAAAAAGAAAAGGGAGAGCATTGTTCATCGTCTCCTTTGTGCAGCCACCACCGCGACCCGCTTGCTGCGCCACAACTCTGTTCGACCTGTCCGCCGGTGGATCCGAGCGCCCCTGCTCGCCTTCGCCCGACGCCACTGGAGACCACACCGCCCCTGCTCCGCCCGTGAAGTCGCCGCAGTTGCCGAGCCGAGATCCAGACGTCGGAGCTCCTTGCCGTAGTCGCCCGAGTCCTCCGCTCGGCCCGCAACACCAGTCTGTGCCGATCCACGACCTGGTCGCCCTCGCTCTGCCTCCGCCATCGTCGATTTGCAGCCCCCCGGCTCCCCGAAGCTCGCGCTGCCTCTACATCCTCGTTTGCTGCTCACGACCCCCGACGGTAGCCGATCCCGATCCGATTCCCTCGCCGTGCCGTCCCGACGCTGTTGCTCCAGATCTGCCCGCCTCTGCCCAGATCTGCCTCGCCGGAACGTGACGAAGCCCCTGCTCTGCCCGCGACACTACCCGCCGGTTTTGCTGTACCGCCCTGACGCCGCCTCTGCTTCGCCTCCAGCCCGAGCAGACCCGCGACTCTCCCTGCTGCCTCGCCACTGTCGCACCGCTCCCGGTGCCCTCGCCGGAGACCCTCGCCGTCGACGATCCCCCTCGCCGGAGCCCCGAACTAGTGGCCAAGATTTTCTTTTTTCTTTTTTTTTTTCTTTTAAAAAAAAAAAAAAAAGTAAATTAGGTATTTTTGCTTTACTTTATTAGGCAAGTTTAGGTTTTTCTTTATTTTTTTATTATTATCTCTTTATATGTTTTTTTTTTCTTTGGTTGAAACACTTATCTATGCATAATGGGAAATCTTAATGTGTCACCTGATTTGCAACAACGCCAGGGTTTTTTTTTATTTTATTTTATCTATAAAGCTTTAGATGAAATAATTAATCAAATGGGAATACAATTGATATTTTGATCTTTAATGCTTAATATCAATTTATCGATTTTACAAGCGAAATATTATCCTTGATTGCTAATTTTCAAAAAATTAAAAAATCAAAAATCAAATCAATTAATTTAGGTTGCTAGTTTTTTTTTTATAAAAAAACTTGAATTGCATGTTTAATTATTTGGCAATTATTAATTTCGAAAATTAATGAAAAAACAACAAAAAAATCATCATGCATATGTCATGTAGAATTAGGGCATATTTTGTACATCAATGCATATTAGGGTTAAATTGTACTTAGTTTAATTTTATATAGTATTTTTTCTTAATTTATTATAAATTTAGGTATTTTTTTTTAGATATATTGCATTTTAGGATTATTTAGGTTAAGATAATATTTTAGTTTAAATTAGGATATAGCTCAACCTAATTCCTAATATAAATTAAATAGGATCTTAATCTAGTTAGGTAATTTTCACATTTCACCAAATTTCGAATTTCATGAAAAATAAAAAAAAATGTCATAGGTTAAATTAGTTTTATTATTTAGGATAAAATGCATTCTTTTTGGAAAAGAAAAATGTCATATGCATGTTATTAGGGTTAGATCCATTGAGATGCATGTCATTTAGTATTTTTGCTAGGCTCATTTAATTAGAAATTACATGTCATTGGAATTAGGTCATTTAGTTAATATTGTATAATTTGCATTAATTAAGTGGAAACAAAAAAAGAAATTGCGTGTTAATTAGAAACCATATCTAGGGTTGTTGATCTGGATTTTAATTTAACATTGCAGATGCTTTCGTTATTTTGAGGTAAGTTTTTGCAATTTATTTATTGTTTATCTAGGTGTTAAATTGGTGGATTATACACCCGCATGATCACTTCACATGTTAGGAAAATAGATTTAAAATCAATTTAAGCTGCTTGCAAAAGCATTTTTGAAAATAAAAAATGGTACCGAAATGGCATTAGAGAAATCTAGTGTAACCAAGTCCCCGTACCTAGAGTCTCTCGTTTGTAGGAGTAAACTAAAACTCTCGTTACTTTACTTGGGTTTCTAATCGACTCACTAAAAATAGATTAGTGGCGACTCCTAATTGAAAATTAATTGCATGTTAAGAACTTGAACCTAAGTCGCGAATTAGTATGGGTTTGGGAGAGCCCGAGTTAAGTCTCCATTAGCCAAACCTTAGGTGGTTCACACCCGAAAATTTGGTCGCGACACATGCGGAGCATGGGATTGGTAAAATAAAAGGTTAGGGGCAATCCTTATCTATTGCCCATGTGGAGAGTTGATCTATGACACCATTGAGGTGGTCACAGAAAGGGAGAAGAATGTCCTGCACCAACTTTGTTTTCATGAATTTTGCAGTGGTCTCCAAATTCTAAGGAAGGTTGTATTAAGGATAAATCTTGCAAACCATCAATAGCACAAAAGGAAGTTTCAATAAGAGGGCCAGTCTTTCACCTTTTCGCTGCACAAAATGGATCGATGACCTCAGAAGAGTTATAATGAAAATTAAAATAATTATAGAACTGCATGGCCATAAAATTTCCAGAACTCATGATCAGCAGGTGTCCCAATGTTCTTGACCTTGGGGCTTTAAAGATAAAGTAATAACACCATCTGTCAGTGAACTTGCTTGTATCCCCCAAAATAAACCATTAGCAGTCGAACTATCCAGCGGCTTTTATGAGTCAGACATGGCCAGATCAGAAGAAATTGCACTGCTCGGCTTGCTTCTTTTTTTTTTTTTTTTTTTTCTGATGAGATTGTTGAAGCGGCCATTGACTTCTGCTCCATAGATGTGCCCCATCTTGGAGCATTTGACTCCAAGTATCTCTTGTTCTCCTTTGTTATGGGAATTACTAGAGGGACTCTCCTAGCAATAGCCAAGCCACAACCTTTAATTCCCACATACTTCAATGGGTTGTTCGTCATTAGCTTCATTGTTCTGACTCCCAGGTCACGCAGCATCTGCACTGTAAGTCAATATGTTAAGCACTAATGCGAATGCCTCAAATACTACAAAAATCTTGATTATGGAGTGATTCTTTATGCTGATTAGACCTCCTCCACAGAAGATGAGAACTTGAGGCTCTGCTAGAGTTACCAGTTTCCTCTAGTCCTACAAATGAGTACATTCTCTGAAACAGTCACTGAAATTCAACTACCTTTAATTTCAGATTAACATAGTAGTTTCTTAATCCTTGACAATGACCATGAATCGAACTCATTCAGAATCTAAATTATGCAGGATCTTCTACATCAGTATAGTTTGACTTAAGGAAGAAATACCGGCACACCAATTATGTACTCTCTATGGTCAGAATCTAAATTATGCAGGATCTTCTACATCAGTATAGTTTGACTTAAGAAAGAAATATCGGCGCACCAATTATGTACTCTCTATGGTCAACGGGAAATCCGAGCTCCACATTTGATTCCACGGTGTCACATCCATCGTCCTGCAAGTAGGGGTGGCAAATGGGTGGGTCGGGTTGGGTATGTGACGGATCGAAAATGAGTCGACCCATATTTGACCCATTTAACCCATTTTAACCTATATTCTTGTAGTGTAAATCTAATGACCCATACCCATACCCGACCTGACCCATATTGCTAAAACCTACTTATTGTTAAAATATTTTTATGCAACACAAATTTTTTTACAATTTTTATGCAATACAAATTTAATGGAAAATTTTTATAATTCTTTTTAAAATATTTTTTTAAAATCGAATTTTTAATTTAAAAATATAATTTTTATAATTTTTATTTATTAAAATATCATTTTTAATTTTTAATATTTTTTTATTTTTCTCTTTTATTTATTTATTTTTCTTCTTCTTCGGCCAGCCGCCGGCACGATGATGATGGCGACCGGCCACAGGCAAGATTGAGCTTGCCGGCATCGAGCAGGCCTCGATTTCGCCAGATCTGGTGAGGCCGACACCCCGCCCGACGCCGGCGAGCTCGAGCCTCGCCAGTCATTGGCGATCTTCAAGGGAGTGGCGGAGGCGAGCCGCGGTGGCGGGCAGCGGAGGAGAGCCATGGCGGCAAGTGGCGGAGGCGGCTCGGAGGCGAGCGGCGGAGGACAAAGGTCGAAGGGCTGTGTCGCTGAGGATTTTCATGTTTTTTTAGGTTTTAAAAATGGGTCAGAACGTGTGACCCATTTTCGACCCATATAAAACTGAACTTAAAATGGGTCAAATGTGGGTCATGGCCCATTACAACTTCATAACCCACATTCGACCCATTTGTGAAAAATATGGGTGCAAAATGGGTCCATGACCCATTTTGCCACCTCTATCCACAAGTCATAGGCATGTAGCTTGTGCGCCAAACCTATGCCTCTTCCTTCGTGCCCTCAGAGGTACACCAGCATGCCCCTACCAGCCGCTTCTATCTGCTACAGCGCAAAGTGCAACCTGGTTGCGTAACACTGAGAAGCTTTTGTTTAGCATACCAAGCACAAGAATCATCCCTGTTTTGGGGCATTGTTCGTTGTCTCGCTGGTTAATATCACCATCTATTCAGCCTTGAGAACCGTAATTAGATCCATCTCAGAATCTAAAAAGCTTACAATAATTGTTTTATCCCCCTAGCTAACCACAAAATCATGTTCTTAATTGCACTGTTCCCACCGGATCGCCGCACAAGATTGAAGAAAATAGAGCAAAAGGCAAATGCTTCACTTTAAGGCAGCTTGGTCTCCACCCAAGATCGAGTCCATCCATATATCTAATTGCTTTCACCAACTTCTCTTCTTCCAAGTATTGGTCCAATCGCCATCGCTGGAAAGAAGACCGACGTCACAGGAGTAGCATTCTGCATAAGCCGCTTCATCAATATCATCTTGTGTGACACACTCCTACGCAGTCACAAAGCACTCTTGTTTTTGGCACCTATTGTGGATTTCACTGAACGTTGCCCCAACGAAACAGATCCTTAAGTATTGTTGTTTCGTCCTTTATCCGCCAAAAAAGGTTCTTGAGGAAGTATGGAAAAAATCTAGCAAAAAGGATGCCTTTTAGGGTTCCAGATGGTGGGATTTGGCCAATGTGGGATTGGAAGTATGGGATGACATGGTTTGGTTACCAAAGGGTTGGAGCAAATTTGTGGAGCATTACTTCATTTGTGATGGCTTATGAAGCACCGACACTCTTCAAAAGTCTTCATGTTACGTCGGACACTTCAACACACATCCCGACACTCTCAGACACTCTCCAACATTTGCTCAACACGTGTCGGAAAATCCGACATTTGGTTAACTTTCTCGACACTCGAGTTGGAATTCTAGCATACAAGTTTTCGATACGTAATTCCGATATCAAGGTACATTTTAAAAAATTTTAATAAATGAGAGGTCAAAATGCATATACGTGAAAAAATAAAGCACAATAATAAAAATAATAAATGAAGAAAGAAGAAAAACCTAGTCTTCTCTTCTCTTTTGTTTCTCACTTCCTGTGATACACAATTCATCCCTTAATTTTTTTTCCTCCTCTTCCAACATATCTAACATGTGAGTTCTGAATATGGATTGTTTGTTTTTTCTTCAAGTTTTATGAATTATTGGAATAAAGTTTAATTTGTCATATTAAAACAATGAATGATAATAATAAATTATGGATTAATGTTTTTAGTGTAAATTCATTCTAGGCTTATTTATTTATTTATGAATTTGAATCAAATTAATTTGATTGAAATAATCATAAAAATGATAATTTATTATGTATATATATAATATATATTTAATATCCAACGTGTCCCAACGTGTCGAAATTATCTGTTTTTTGAGAAACGACATGTTGGTGTGTTGTGTCGTGTCATGTCGTGTCACATATCACGTGTTAGTGTCGGTGCTACTTAGGTGATGGCCACTTTTTAGTCTTCAAATATGAAGGCAACTCGTTTTCCATCTACTCATACTTTACAAAGGTGCATCCGAGATAGAATATCTATTGCTGAACGCCAGTGGTGGAAAATCATTCTCAAAGTCAAAGATAGTAAATTCATCTTGCCCAAAATGGAAGTTCTTGATGATGATAATGTTTGCACAAGCATACACTTTAAAATACATTATCGTCAAGTCTAATCGGTGCAACCAAGACTACGTTTTGCAATTGTTGCTTTGGATAGACTAGTCTAAGATCATAAGAGCATTTGACATTAAATATACATATCAAAGTCACTGCTATCAAAAGAAACTTGCAAAACTAGTGAATACTTACATATTTGTTATTGAGTGTTGCATAATTGTCTATTGTATAATTTACACACAATCCATTATGGTTTCCCCCCCCCCCTTTTTTTTTTATGGTAATACATTTCAAGTTCAATAATCGATTAATCATTCAATTCTTTTAAAAAGGGGCATTTGTTGACATTAGAAAATGACTAAGTTTTGATTATCATCGACAAACAACAAACTAAGTCGATAAACAGTTTGGTCAAAACAATTGATGACTCTATAATATAATCATCACCAGCAAACATCAATTGTCTATAAGACTTTCACTAATCGATGAAATCATCAATAGTCATTGTAGATTTTACTAGGTGTTGGAACTCAAAGGCATATGATGAATTGACGCTAGAACATAATCCCTGGGTGGTTATTTTATAACTTCTTATAGATAATTGTTGCTTAATCTAGGAGATTGCAGTATAATTTCCTTAACTATATATAAGATTTGTTTATTCAAATTCAATAATCATTGTATGTAAATGTCTGTAGATAGTTATAAATACCATAAATGTAATTATTGTAAACTCTCCCTCAATCAATCATAAAACTCAACATTTTTTTTTATCTTTACTTTCCTACAATTTATATTTCCTTACATTTACATGGCTAAAGTAATTATTCCCTCTAGTCTTGTATCTTTAAATTTCTTGTCAATTATTTTTATCCAAAATCAATAAAGGACCTATTGACACCTAAATGTTAGCTAAATATTTAAGATTAAGTTGCATAAAAAATTAGAGACTAATTTGGCCCTAACAAAAAAGATTCTCACATCACATGGGTACTAATATTGTTTGCATTAATTAATTTTTATTATTTTATTTTATTTTCCCTTATTTTACTGCATTTATGATAAATAAAAAATTATATAAAATTAATTAAAAGAAGGAGAAGAAGAGGGGTGCTTGAGGGCTGGGCTTTCGCCCTAGCCCCCTTCTCTTTGCTCTCCCCTAGCATGGGCCCAGGGCCCATCTCGCCCCTAGCTTGCTCCCCCCCTACGGTTCGGCCCTGTCTCTTCTCTTCCTTCCTCCTTCCTCCCTTCCTCCCTCCTCTGCAACTCACGCACGCGTGAAGGACAGGAGCAGCGCAGATGCCGCTGAGAAACCCAGACGGATGGGACACGACTTCAATGTGCTAAGGAGCTTGATGCGATAGGCTTGGCCAACGTAGAGAGGTCTGTGCGGAGAAGACGGGATGGGATGCCGGTTCGGCCAAGAGGGAGGGAGGCCAATCGACACTCCATGGACCGGCGGCTGAAGCTTTCCGTCGACTAGCCTCCTTGACCTATAAATAGGGGGAGCTAGGTCAGAGAGAAACAGAGGAGGAGAATCGAGAGAGTTTAAGGGCACGCATGATAAAATTTCTACTTCTCTATTTATCTGTTTTTCAGAACAGGTTTGGACCAGAAATCCGTTTAGTAACGCAATTTGATTTTTCTATTTTTGGAACAGATTTCTATTCTAGAAATAAATTTGAAGAAGAAATCAGAAGCTAAAATTTTTAACTTCTCAATTTCTGAAATAGAAATTGAGAAATCAATTTCTATTCTAGAAATTTTGTCATGCGCACCCTAAGAGTGACAAGTCTCGGCCGACGTCCTCAATCTTGTCGCTCCCGTTTCCCCCCACGTGAAGCCTTCGGTGGGTTTCCGATTTTTTCCTTGGTCTAAGTCTGCCTTTCCCGAAGACCCTACCTCGACGACACAAAGGCGGCTGGGCATAGCCCGACTCATTTCGGGCTCGCCTTTCGGTCGCCATCGTCGAGCCAGGAAGGGACCCGCGGCCGACACTTCTTATAGTAACTCGTTTGCCCTGCCTTCTCCAGTTGCCTTGACGCCCATCTGCCCATCCGTGTTGTTTTGGTTGGTATGTAGCCGAGCTTCAATCAGCCCGGCTTTGCTTCCATTTCAGTAGCGTGTGCCAAGTCTTCAATGAAATGCCCAAGTTAGATGCGCGTTAATGTCCTTCGTTTATGGCTTTAGACTTGTTGGGTTTCCTGCTCGTACTGATTTCGTTTGCTCATTGTACGCGGATTTCGGTCTGAGTATGAGTCATGGGTATGCCTACATTCTTCTCATTTCCCGCTCACTACGTGCTTGACGAAATGTTTTGGTCAAGCTCGCTTGAACTTGTCTCTGTGCTGCGTATCCGAACTGACTGCCATGTGTTTGTGATAATGTCTAAATAGAACCTGTATTCTCGTTTGAGGGGAACGTTTTGAATTGAAACACTGACATAGTCGTTTCAATAAAATAAAATAAAAATCGTAACATCTGTCTTTGGCTCATTAGCTCACGTTCATTTTTCTATGATTCGAGTCTCGGCTGTGGACGTGTGGGTTCTCTTCTCGGCTGTGAACTTGTGTTCTCGTTTGCCTGTTCAATGAATGCAGTTAGACCAAAAGAATCATGAATGTTGCCTATAATATTAGCTGAAGAAAATTAAATATAATCGCCATAAAAATGTGGACTCACGGCCAAGGAATTTCCAAAGGCTAGAATTCTTCAATTTGTAGCTTTACCCAATATCTAATTTCCATTTCTTAGTTATAGGAATTACTAATAAGACGTTCCCAGCAATAATATTATTAAATGCCTAGATTAATCTGGACTTAACACAGGAAATAATAGGTTGACTACCTTAAACGTGAGGGATACCAGTCTGACTTTCAGTGAATTATCTTAGCTTTTACCCTAATCATCACTAACACCTAGAGGTGGTGTTGGGCCTCACGGCATAGTGCCAAGGTCTGCCGAGCTGCGAGCAGGGCAAGCAATTCCCTTCTTTAGCTCGGCATGCAAAGCCAGACCCACTTAGAACACCATTAAAGTTAACTAATTATTTGATCATTGGCGGGTCTTTGAAAGAGTTTGTACACCTAATACCTAAATCGACCCCCTCGTTAGTTAAGTCTTTGGTCTGAATATCAAGGGGGCAAAGGTCATACTGATTACTTATTAATGTGAGTGTAATATATCAGAGATACCACAAGAATTGATATATAATAAGCGCGTCACATTCAATAAAAATCTTCAATAAAAATCTTACACGTTCCGTTGATTAATTCTATCAAGGTCGGTCTTTGTAATTTGTATATCTAAGTATCATACAAGTCTTAGCATCTCTGATATTATTCTTGAAATAATTTCCATCTACTACCACATTGTCTCACTGATAATGTGTTCGATTCCCAAGGTGTTCTTCTTAAAGAGCTTCCTAAAACATTCGCTTGTTCATCAACCTTTCTTCATCGTACTCTAAGCTAAGCTAGCAGTTGTCACCCATCAACATCAACATCTATAGAGAAGATGAACAGCTTCCTAAAGCTAACTGTTATCCCAGAAACGAATGTCTTCTCCAGTTAAATTCTTCATTTGATAAAGCTAACTCCCACAGAACTAGATTAGATTCATTTGTTACAACCCATTACTCAGCTTGTGTTCAAGGGATGATTTTTTGTCACCGCAGAGGAGATGTAGAAAACTGGTGGAGTTTTGTGTCGGAGAAACCTCATTTCTCCAAGTTCATACTATCTCAGACACTTCAAACTGGAAGGCGCAGACTCGCCTTTTCTTTCAAGTCATTTAATGTTAAAATATATCAGGCATTGCTAGTTTACTGTTTATGATGATTTTATATGTTATGAAACTAGGGTATTCCAAAGAGGTTTGTGAGGAAGTATGGCAAGAATCTTCCCAAAACATTGACAGCCAGTTCTAGTAAAATTATACTCAAAACAAAATCATGTACTGGAAGCATATAAGATGAAGTAAAAATTGAAGTTGTGTTAAAAAATGCACTCGCAAACTTGATTCTCAAAGTTTACAACTAATCCATTCGAAACTCTCTGTTTACTAGTTTCTAAATTCTTTGAATAATTCACTCATAATCTATCCCACCTTGACCATTGCATATGTGCATTCCAACTAATATGATCTAATAATAGTAGGCTGTGAATGGTCCCCACATTGTTGGTAATCATGTAGCAGCAGCACATTCAATTAATTTATCTCCTTTCTGACAGTACCTGTAAATTTATTCATTTAATGAGTCATGAAATCATTTCTCGATGAAATCATTTCTCGATCACATAGTATAGGAAGCTTCTCAACATATAATTCAGGATACCTCAAACAACTTTAAGCACTCTTTTGTCAATCAAGATGTTCTATCCTTTTTTCCTGGTGATAATGCTAAGAATCACCTCAAACTCTGCCCCAGTTAATGGGCAACTAAGATGCAAACGTAGGCTCTGAAACAAGGTAAATACAAGAAAATGTACACAGAGATAACGGCAGTCATGAACTCATAGACATGACTCAAACAAGAATCCTGGCCAATCATAACCAATTTCTAAAGTTAAACATTGGGTAATAGATGAATTGTAAACGCTAATCTAACAGCAACACGCACATAAAAAATTGTGAGAAACAACTCTTCAGATCCCAAAAGTGCTGATCTGGATGGTGTTGACGAGCGGAATAAAAACCACAAGCTTAAAGCATAAAGTAAACTTAGGACATGAATAGACCAAAATAGCTTATGCTTCTCTCGTTCTTTGCTTTGTAAAACAACAGCCCATCAGGCCCCCATGAGGGACTCCTTTTCCCACCCCACCTGGGAATCCAGAGTTTCAGCTCCTAGTTTATCCACTCCAGAAAGGGGAGATGCCACTGAGACAACATCTTGGCCAAAAAAGCCAATACTTAAGAAGTGAAAGTTGTAGCTCAAACTTGATTCAATCGCAGACTACGTTTCCTTAAAAAGTATTTGCACTGGATTGCTGGGAAGAGAATACTTACCTGATTATATCAGCAATAGATGCAATTTTCAAGTTCTCCCATTGTGCAAAATCGCGAAGCTCAGGTAATCTTGCCATGGAGCCATCATCATCCACAACCTCGCAAAGAGAATAGCCACAGATTCCAATCCAGCTAACCCAGCAAGGTCGACAGAAGCCTCTGCATGCCCAGCTATTTTCAGGACACCACCCTCCCTGCACTTCAATGGGATAACATGTCCCGGCCTCTCGAAATCTTCAGGCTTTGGAATCTCTAGATGCGAGAGAAAAACTGTGGTTGCCCCTGTCACGTGCTGGCCCTGTCACGTGCTGATACGCCTGTAGTCGTCCCATGCTTTGCATCCTATAACAACATTGCTTAACTACCATCCATTACAAGCTAAGATAAGAGATGATTAAAGAAAATAACTAAGATGATCGAAGGCTATTAGGAAATCAAGATTTTGAGAAAACGATATTGTTCTACTGAACTATGAAAGAAAGTGCAAGTTATCTATCATTGCTTTCGAAAATTGATTATCTACCGACTATGAACAAGTAACAATCCGAAGTGTCTTTATACTCTCCAAAGTAGAATAACAACAGATACACGCGATAAGAAACAAAAAGTTCAAACTTTTTTTTTCTGCCTGAAGGGACCGGTACCAGTCAATTTTCTTCAACTAAGTTTTGATTAAAAAAAAAAACAACTCAAGGATTGAAAAATAGATTTAGGGGGATAAAAGAACATACCGCGGTCACGGTGAATGCAGTCCGAAGCTTGTCTTCATTCACCATCAGAGGAAGTTACAAACGCTCCAAATCTTCCCTCTTTCATGCTCGCACAAACAATCCCAAAGCGCCATACTTCACGACGAAATGCCATAAGCCTAAGGTGCTGCCATTATAAGATCACCACCCTCAATTCCTTCAGTCCTCATCGCCGACCGCCACTACAAATCTGGAATCCGAAGCTGTCTTATTCTTTGCTATCACCGCAGTTAGATTAGACGAAAGACCAATTCGCGAAGAAGGGTCGGCCTGAAGCAGCAGAATTGGAGGATCATGAGTTTCGGCAGCCTCGGCAGGAAACAAGGCCGCTCGGATCTTCGCCATGAAGGTCGAACACCGACTGGAGTTTGGATTTGGGGCTTTTCCGGCCGTCGACAAAAGCCTTGAATTCGAAACGATCGGGCACTGGCATTGTCAATTTGCGGGGAGTCTTTCAGCAGAAAATGCAAGCGTTTGATGAAGGTCGCTTTTTGGAGAGTCTTTATCCGATGGAGATTAGAATCTGAGGAGACAATGAAAGAGCAATTCTCCAGTGATATCAACTTGGACCATCTTTCTCCTCTTTAGATTTGAAGTGGTGATGGAAAGAAGATGGATGGAGGGAGTTGGGGGAATAAGAGGAGGAAACGGGGTGTAGTGCGATGGCTGAGCTCACCGCAACGGACGTTACAATATAAGAAGAGTCTTTGTCTTCTCCCTTGACGACGAGAGTCTCCACCTTAGAATTATTTTTTCTTTTTTTTTCCAAAGATTAATGATTAAAGAAAATTTCTACTAGGCCCCAAAAATATAACAAAAAATACAAAAGGAGGTGGCACGAAATGATCTGGATCGTACTGGGCTGACTGAACCGCCCTTCCGCCATCCCTACTTTGCTGCGCTCACCTATACACTCGCCTGGATACGCTGTTCCGGGAAGACGTGGGGCACAAAAAAAGCAAATGGTACATTGTACGTATTCCTTTACTTTCTTAGATATTAAATATCTTTTGAACATTTTAAAAAAATAGTTCTGCAATAGTTATTACCTTAGGTTATTATACTAGACAAATCAATAATATTCATCTGTACACATACTTAAACGATACAAATAGAATAAATAATCATAACTCATTTATGAAGTAAATGTTAACTATACATAAATTTGGATAGATTGCACTTGCGAATCTAACTAATTGATAAAATACTAAAAAAATCTAGGAGAATCGACTAAGATAATTAGACTAAATATCTTTTAAACACATGATATTTAAATACACACACGCATATTATCGTCCATGATTTTTGTGTCCACACAAGGAATGCTTCTATATAGAGTAGAGATAAATGCACCATAAACTTTGAAAACTTTTAATGAAAGTGCAATCAAATTCTAGATGTCATCCAACAGGTGCAACCGAGTAGTTTAGTTAGCTTTGTCAATCATGACCAACAATATAACCTGATAATGCTGCTTTTAACTACTTCTAGTAAATATACCGTCAAATGAGCATCATATTAGCAAAATATAGTGGCGCACCCTTGTCAACACCGACGAGGATTAATCACAGGAGGGTTTTGGTCCGAGGTCCCTGTGCTAACTGGTGTGCCGCCATCCCATGAGAGCTAGAGGAAAAGACCACAAATCAATTTCAGCTGTAATAATGTGAAGTACTTGTCAATTTTTTTAACGAAATTTAGGATTTTATCGCACAACCTAAAAGCGTTAAAGATCTTATCGTATCTGCATAATTTGAACTAGTTTGTCCTTGTGCATGGCTTAATTGCAAAATTTTTACAAATTTAATGTCAGTGATATAACAGAATTCGATAGTCCTTTTTCTTTCACCAAACTTAACGTAATAGCTAGTGACACAAGAACAACATGATAGCTGAACTAACAAATGAAAGCATAAATTAGATGGAACACAAGACAACTGATGAACTGATTTTATTTGCCCCAGATAGGTAGCGTAATTCTTTTCCAAATGTCATGTGCTCACTTCTCACAAATTGATGTCAACCGTTGGATGACAAAGCATCTCAACTATAGGATCAAGATAAATTGATGTCCACCGTTTGATTTGGCATGACAATTTTGTCCAGCCAAACCCGACGGTCCCATAGCCAAAAGTAATGGACTGTGCTACGTCATCGCGTCCCTAATCATTGGGTGGATTTCTCCTGCTTTATGCTTCTCAAATGAAGCAACTATCACTAAAATTTAATCCACACTTACACCGAAGCACACCTCTTTTGGAAACCAATCATTCGATGCTGCAGAGTTTAAAATTTCTCAGTTTTCTTCCTTTATTTTCTGCAATTTCGTTTTGACTATGATGAGTTAGTGTCATGGGCTTGTAACCTTTCAAACATGGTGTTTCTCAAGGTCGTGAGTGGTTCAACCCGGCCTATAGAACTAGAAAAGCGATAGGATGACATGGTTTCACTATGAAAAGGGTGGCTCGGATTCACAAAGCATTAGCCCATTGGTCATGTTCACATCATAGTTGCCAAATATAAAAAAGACAGTTCTCACATAATAATCTTCTAGAAGAGTGCTTCAAAGATGTGTTATTCGTTGAGCAGTGGCAAGACATCATATCTTGGGAACAAATTTCTCTCACCAAAAACGGAAATCATGAAAGCAAAATATCCGGAGGATTTCACAGCCCGTCTAGGAATGAGGATTGAACCACATTTACCTTGTTCTCAGTTAAGTCCGAGCTGCTCACCACGACGGTCCGAAGGTGTAGCTCTTCATATTACTAGGTGAAGAGGATGCGAAAATTATTTAAGCAACTTATCTAAATTTTGATTTTCGTGACAGAATTAACTTCTATTCCGCCCTTAGTCTTTTAGAGTGAGTTAATTAATTCACCAATTAAATGTTCAAACTAGCGTCACTTAAAGTTCTCATTCCATATTATTCGATGCTCTTTAACGAGGTTTCCAGATGTTGACTGATAACGTAATATTTTGGTGGTGCAGATCATGATGAATTGGTCAGTCACTAGCTCTATAGAGTAGGGAATGTAAATTTATTTCATCAATCTTTTTCTGATTTTCCATGGTAATACCAATTACCAATCTATGCTAAATCATTTATACTAAGTCAACTAACAAGACATGTATACCATTGTCCAGTAAATCTTTCATCTTTAGATACAAGCATGATCAAACGGTGGAATTCTCCATTCAGTCAATGTTCGAGTTTTCAATTTGTTTGTTTTTTCCCTTATACCTGTGGTTAAGATTCGAGATTATATTACATAACCTATATATAGTCTAAAAGCACAAATTTTGACAAGTTAAGATTGATGACTTTCGTATTATGCACTCTATCATATAGTTAAGGCTGCTAATTAGAACTCTTGAAGCTACAATTATTGCCAAGTGCCACGAATTTACATCTTGTGTATCCTATAATTATGGTCTTTCATAATCACGCATTGCTTGTTCAAATATGTATCTAGGCAGACAATTCCCTTTGGATTCTGCAAGGAACATATTGAGGGAAATAATCACATCATAACTCTTAGGCATTGTGACAGATCGTGCGAGGTGAAGCTGAGGATCCATCAACCCATTCGAGTGGCATTCTAGGCACCTAGTTGGTCCGTGTCCGTGATAGAAACTCGCTTGTATCTGGTAAACGTATGCATGTTTGAGCTCATTGAGAGGGATGATTCAATGTTCGATGTCTCCCATCATTGGTATTGCTGGTAAGTATACCTGATTTAACTGGAGTGGAAAATTGGGAGCTGTCACTTCGGGCCCCGAATTTCCTAATTATTCCTCCTTCCTTTAGTTGTGGTGAACTCGTGGGTGCACTCTCTCCTAGTCTTGTTTTCCTCCCTTTGGAGCTACGATACGATTTTATCACTTTGTTCTTAGGAAGGATCCAAGTTTGGTGCTTCTCGAGCTTCCAATTTTTGTTGCCCCGTCAAGGTTTTAAAACACAAAGGGAACTCCGTTTCTCATGCAATAACATTTTGATGATAGTGCTTCAGAGATATAAATCCCTCGAGCATGACCGGTAAAGTATCAAACCTTGACTGGAAAGGGGAAATACCGTAGAGCTCGAAAATTCGGAAGGTTCCACACCTTGTTGACAAATAGGGACTCAATTACATATGCCTTAAATTACATATACCTTGTTTTCTGCCGGTCCGAACTACTATCACAAGAACTTGGTGGTGTTACTAGTAGTTTTTTTCAAGACATGTTTGTGTTCATAGCACGCTCTTTTATTAGTGAAATATCATACCAGTGTTTGTCGTGACCTATTCCTCGCTATGAAAGGAATTATGTTTAGGGGTATTGTCAAATTTGGGCCAACGGCCCTTAGTTAACTTGGATTCTCCAAAACCCATACCTCATGAGACGTTAGACCATTGGTTTTCATTCAATTAATTATATATAAATTTTTACGTAAAGAATCGCCACTTACTTGTTTAGGTCAACTAGAAAACTAATGACATATAGGAAAATATCTCATTTCATGCATGATCAAAGATCTCAGAATGGGTACTTGATTACATTAGTCTTAATACTAATACTCTTTTAGTACCTTACTCGATTTTGTGCTAACTAATGCCATAGCAACTTATCGAAGATTTTTAGGTTTCATCCTAAAGCATATGTGCATGAAGTCTTGTAATTAGAGAGTGAGAGAGAAGAGGGTTAAAATATACAAGGTGATCTCTCTTATGATGATAGGAAATGGAAAATTAGGAAGGAGTTGTTGAGACTTTCTTGACGTATCTGAACCGGGAGGCACTCGGATTCATGGCATTGCAGAGGCTTGAGAGTAAGCGTTGGAAGGATTAACAAGCAGTACTAGGAAAGAAAAACATGTTAATTAAGTACGATCTGTAAATGTTTTATTAACGAGCGTTCTAGCATACTGGTGAAATATCGTTGATTTACAATAGGAGAATTTGTGACTGCGAATGTTAGAATCACAGAGAGATGGTTATGATAAAGTTTGCCAATCATATTTGAACGTAACTGCAGACAAAAGGAGAGGAAGTTGTTTGCTTATTTTGACTTTGTAATAGGCACGGAGTTATGCAACCAAGAAATCCATGGTTCGATGGCCCGGAGTACATAACACAGTGTGCAATTCCAGTTGGTTCGAACTTCACTTATGAAGTCAATTTCACCACAGAAGAAGGCACGGTTTGGTGGCATGCTCATAGTGATTGGACTCGTGCGAGTGTCCATGGCGTGATTGTCATTTATCCGGCCGAAGGAAGCACTTACCCCTTCCAACAGCCCCATGCAGATGAAGTTTTAGTCCTTGGTATGTATGGAAATTTCCATGCCTCCTTCTCTTCATTTCAATAAGACCGATCATTTCGAGTTTTATATATACTCTAACCGATGCGCAGAACCCATGAGGGTTTGGACATTCACACCACAAAAGAAAAAAATACAGCAGGTTAAAAGTAAGCGAGTGTTTTTCTTTGATTAATTAATTTCAGCAAACCAAACTCGTGAAAGTCTAGAAAATTAATTCGAGGAAAATTTATTTAGATTCATTTTGCATGGCATGCATGAAATTTGGTACGTACTAGAGCATTCTCAGTGGGTGCAGATTTACCCACCTCTGCCCTTTGTTCTCAATGAAAGAAACGGTAAGGCCGCAAGAAGAAAGGAGGCATTTATGCATATTCATATATTTCCATTTTCTCCTAAAATGAACTATAGTTTTTTCAAGTGCTGATAAATTAGAACCTATACTGCAATTTAGTATTTCGGTAGCAACTAAAAATCTTTTTTTTTTCATATAGTGGAACGCGAGGCATCCACCAATAGGTTAATGATTTTGTGGAAAATGATAGTTTGCCATTTTGCCTTTTAAATGTGCAAGAGATTTATGGAATCTCAAAAAATGGAAATAAAACGAACTTACTTATATGGTTATTAGTAAGTCATATGACTTGAAGGTGTTAGCAAATATACGGTGCCCAGGATTATGTATTTCGGATGTATTAATTTTTCGCCTGTCAAAATATCATACCGAGCCCTCGAAAAGTTTGACTAGTTTGATTTCTCATTACTATATAGCAATAAAAGAGTGCACGTTTTGTTTATAAATAGAATTTCAAAAAAAAAAAAAAAAAAAAAGAGGAGGATTTTGTCGGGTACTTGTCCACTATCCAAAATAAAATGAATTCATTATTTTTAAAGCATGACATTTCTCGTGATGCATAATTAATGCATTGGAAATAAAACCAAGTATGTATCAAGAATAATTAACGAATGTCATAAGGCGCTCGTGCTCATGAGCAGGAACCTTAAATAGTTAAGTATTTTGAGGATATAACGAGTCTTTTCTCTTGAGAGGGAGAGAAAAAAGAGTTGTTTAACCATAGATAAAGAAGAGCTATTGCATTATGCTCTATTTAAAATGATTTCATGATATGGTTTCTAAGACAAAAAGGGTATCTTCGACTTGTAGTTGATGGTGGATTATTAAACGTTTTGTTCCTCCTTTTTTTTCTCTTAAAGGGTCCTGGTACATAGATGATTATCAAGGGCTGGTTGACTATGACTTGGCTGAAGGTACAGACTTGCCCACCTCAGATGAATACCCTATCAATGGCCAGCCAGGGGACTTTTGCCCCTGCTCCAATGGTATGTTGCAGTCCAAAACGACGTTGCCAAATTGGAACATGCCTAGATCCATTACCTATGTTACAAATTCTTGTATTCTTTTCTTTTTTGTCACTTGCATGGTTGCAGAATCGACTTACCGTTGGTATGTCGACCACGGGAAGACCTACCAAGTTCGGATAGTCAACGCGGACATGAACGTGGAGCTCTTCCTAGCCATCGCAAGCCACAACCTCGTGGTTGTCAGCATGGACGGAGGGTACGTGAAGCCCTTCGTCACCGACTACATCATGATCTCTCCGGGGCAGACTATCGACGTGCTGCTTGTGGCCAATCGGTCGCTCAGCCACGACTACATCGTCGCTCGGCACTACTACTCCGGGAAACTGCTACTCACCGATTTCGACAAGACAAACGCGTCTGCCATCCTCCAGTACCGCGGGAGTTATGCCCCTCCCGAGGAACCCGAGCTCCCCGTTCGCCTCCCATCCTACTATGACATCGATGCTCAAATCCAATTTACTCGGAAACTTCGAAGCTTAGCCAGCGTGGACCACCCCGTTGATGTTCCGCGGGACATAAGTACCAGAATGTACGTCACGGCGTCGATAAACATCTTTTGGTATGCCAGTGAACGGATGGGTGTGGGCTTGAATAATATTTCTTGGGTCAACCCGCATACTGATGTACTCTCAGCCTACTACAGGTAACTCATCCATTTCGAGGGGGTGAAAGTTCTCTTTTCCACACTACGTAATTCTTTTGGTGTCTTAACTAATCTCGACTATCGATGAGAATTCCATGTTCACAAATCGATGATTGAAATTTAATTAGGCGCAGAAGATGGAGAACCCATGTGCCCACTATATATATAATGTGGTCATATATAAGCAATATAAACAGGATCGATAGCGTCTCATTGCCGATAAAAATGAGATTTTTTTTTTGTATTTTGACATCGCTATAACATCGACCGCACGTTTGTTAAAGGAACACGAGTGGATTCCACACGACCGACTTCCCTGACCAGCCACCGACGTTCTTCAATTTCACGGCGGACGATCTTCCGGTCAACACGACGGAGCCGATCCAGGGGACCAAAGTGAAGGTGCTGAACTATGGCGAAGAGGTGGAGATGGTGTTTCAAGGGACCAACATTCTGAACGCCTCGATAGCTCACCCGATGCACCTGCACGGCTACACCTTCTACGTGGTCGGGGTCGGGGGAGGAAACTACGACACAGAGACCGACCCGGAGACGTTCAACCTGATCGACCCACCTCGGCTGAACACTATTTCGATCCCGAGGAACGGATGGGTTGCCGTCAGATTCAAAGCAACTAATCCCGGTACGCACGATCGCAAGTAGATGGTAATCTAATCTTATCAATATCCGGGTGATTGATCATCCCTCTCTCCTCCTCCTCCTTTTCTCCCTCTAGGTGTCTGGTTAAGGCACTGTCATCTGGAACGACATTTCACTTGGGGCATGAACACGGTCTTGACAGTGAAGGACGGCAGCACGCCGGAGACGAGCCTAAAGACCCCTCCACCGTGCATGCCCACTTGCGAACCTGCTGCGCTCGCCCTTGAGCTACGAGGATTGAACGACCACTCAGGGACCGATGGAGACTAAGTATGGACCGATGTAGACTAAGTATGTACTGCTGTGCTCGCTTTGCTGTTTGCTTGTCGAATAAAACGGCCTCCGTCCATGGACTTGGCAGGATGATCTACCAGCTTTTATGAATCATGGGATGTAATGCGAATTCTTACATTTGCTCTTCTTATGCTTCTGTTCTGGGGCAATCTCCACGTGCATTATCCCTTCTATTCCTGTCCTCCATAATTCAAGGTTTATTAGGGCAGGCTCTATTGTGTCCGCAAAATTATGTGATTGGTTTCTTTCTTCTTCATCATCTTCTTTTTCATTTTTTGTTTGTAATTAAACCATCCTCGAGTTACTTCGAGCCGTGTGCAATCTTTGTTTTGGAAAGATATTGTTGACGCAAGTCTTAAGAATTAGAATCCAAGTCCTCTTATATGGAGAAATTTGACGATGTTATTTGATGCTGTAAATTTAGATTATTTATGTAAATCATCACACAAGCAGACTAGTTGATAAGGACAAGTAAATTGCAAAGAATGTTGCTACCTCCGTGACTAAAGGGAAAGACTTGAAAGATAAGGAGGTGGCTAGCTATGATTTTGAAATTTCATCATGGATCTGATGACGTATATTTTAATGTCAAATAGGAGATACTGTATTATTTTGTGACATTAATCTGATATTTGAAGGGGGAAAAAAAAAGATGAGTTTACTTTGTCAAATTGAATCATTAGTTTGATAAAATTTGAGCTGCGCTTGAAAGAATTGAACAAATTACATTAAAATTTTCACTTCCATCCGTGTTCCGGTCATTGATGCCTTCGCCTATTACCCTGCACTTGCGTGTGGTCTGTGTGGTTGAAATGCATGTGTGTTAAATATATATATAGGACATGGAAGGCTTCTACCCTGTTGCCCTCTAGGAGCATATATTTTGACATTTTGACTTCAGATTGCGGGATGAAATTGATGACTTTCATAATATGGTTTATTTTTTCACATCTCTCTCTCTCTCTCTGTGGCTCTGGGTTCCCCCGATTCATCTCCAGCAATTCAGATCACCCCACAATGAACGACACCATCAGATTCCACACTCGAGTCGCAGCCACTCTGATTCAAGTCGTCGCTTTCCTGTCCTTATCCATGTCTGGATCAGATTTATCTGTGGCCGGGCCATCTCCGGCTCATGCCGCCATCGCCGCTGAACCATCGTCAGGCCCGTTTCATTTCCGAGACAAATTTCAATTCATTCCAGGATATGTGCTGTCGATTCTTGCTTCGTTCTGTTCGCTCCCACTTCACCGCCGTCTTTCGGATTCCATTATTTCGCCCATCCACGCCGCGCGCAAATGGGGATGCCCGGTGGTGTTAACTGTTTACAAGAGCTTTATCCGATTGCCAAGGCTAAGGTTGGATGGATCATCATCATCATCTAGATACGATCCGCCGATTCGAAGGATGAGATTCTTCAGTCCCACTCTCGGCACTCCCGCCGGTCCGGCGTCGCTTCGTCAACCGCAGCAGCCGAGGCCAATCTGAGTCTGTCATCATCATCCGAGACGATACACCGAGCGAGAAGATTGGCGGCGGCGAGCATGAAGAGAAAAAACAAACGAGAATGAAAAAGGAGCGAAGCGGGGGATGGAGATGATTCGGATGATGTGTGGGAAAACGGCGCAAATGGGAGAAGCCTGGGGTTGTTCTGGATGAGAAAGGAATTGAGTTTGGAAATTAAAAAAAAAAAAAAAAAAAAAGAACCCATCGTCGTTTTCGAAAAAAAAAAAAAAAAAAACTGGTAAAAAACTCCAAATTATATTCATATTTATCCTAAATTTTTTCTTATGACATAAAAAATCCTAAGTTTGTACCAGTATGACATTCACCTTCTATTAAGATTTCGTTTGATAATTTTATATTTTTTTCGTTTGAAGTTGTTCTTATTTCATTTGATGTCAACACCGTTCATTTTCCATCATCCATATAAGCAAATTTTTTAACCATACTTATTGATAGAGGATAAATAGGTTAAAAAAAATTAAGGTAAATGTGTCATAATAGGCAAAATTTGCAACTTTTGATGGTTTTTCTCCCTTTTTTCTTGGCTTCATTAATAATTAGTCACAACTCATGATTGAGAATATGTCGATCTCTCTCATGAAAGCAAGTCCATCTGCTTGTCGCTTATTGGCCACCGCTAGGCTCCCATCGCCCTTTCCCTCCTCGATGTCCTTGGTAGTGATTATTGTTGACACCTAAATTTTACTATTTTACTTAAAACTTAATCGCATACAAAACTAGGAATTAGTTGCTAAAAAAATCCAAAAAAATTGTCATAAAAAAATATAAAAAAAAATGCTTAAGGGGTCGAGTTGGGCCTGATCTGGCCTAGGCCCGGCCTAGCTTCCTTTCCCCTCCAGCCCACGCCTGGCTGTCTTCCTCCTTCGCACGCGGACCTGCAAAATAGAAGAGAAACAGGGGCAGCAGGAGAGTGGCAGGAGGACAGTGAACAGAGAGAGCTCGAGCGAAAAAAAGAGAAAACAGAGGATTCAGGGAAGAGGGTGGCGGCCGAGGAGAGAGGAGGTGTCGCCGACGCCACCAACCTCGTCCGAGTCGCCGCCGCCCTCCGTCTCGATGCCGCTGCCCAGGAGTCGTGATGCTATAACAGCCGCCGCCTCCGCCCTCGCCTGCCTCGACACCTTCCCCCCAGCGCGGTCCAGATCCGACTGAGTGAGTCTTGAAGAGCAAGGGTTCTGACACCGCCCCTGCTGTTCTTGCCGCTGCCACCGAACGCGCCGCGCCGGTCATTCCAACCCGACGCCCCTGCAACACCCGAGCTGGTCACCGAGCCCCCTCGCCACGCGACCTGCAGCCGTCCATCTACAACCCCCCGACGACCGCCGCTGCTCATCCGTCGGTCTTTGCTGCGACCTGCAGCTGCCGCGCATCCGCGCTGCACCTCCATCGTCCGCAAGTGTCGACGCTGCTGCTTCTGCTCCGCCGGTCCGCACCTCCTCTGTTGCTCGTGCCGCAACAGCACCGCTGTACTCATCTTCCCACTCGAGCGCCCCGACGCCAGCAGATCTGAGCCGGTCAGGACGCCGCGATCGCCTTGCAGCCGTCCGAAGCTCCTGCCCGACACCGCCCGAGCCACCGTCGCCATTCCTTCTGCTGCTGCCCCTGCTCTGCCCGTGATCCGTCTGCCCAATGCCGCTCCTCAGCCATCCGACGTAGCCCCTGCAATGCCTCTGCCCGCAACACCGTCGCTGTCCCTGCTGCTGCTGCCACCGCCACAGCCAAGTCACCGGCGTCCCTGCCGTCCCCCTCGGAGCCGCAAGAAACCTCGGGGAAGAAGATGCAAACCGGGTCAGAACCGGGTCGGTCATGGATCCCAATCGGGTAGGGTTTCGAATAATGTGGGCTGGTTTTAGGCTTTTGAACTTCTGGGCTTATAGGTTTAGTTGGGCTTATGAGTTTTATTTTAAGAAAATTAGATTGGGCTTTTGGGCTTGTCTGTTTTAAAAAGAGAGGAGAGGGGAATTCTTGGGCTGGGCCCAAGCTTGGAGCCCACTTGGGACCGGACCCGATCCAAGCCGATAGGGCCAAACCCGGGTCGGGTTGGACCGGCTCGGACCCGGTCCGGTCTCAAAAAAATGATTTTATTATTTAAAAAAAACAATTTCGAAAATCTAAATAAAAATTAAAAAAATTAAAAATTATTTTTAAAAAAATTAAAAAAAATTAAAAATTATTTTTAAAAAAATTAAAAAAAATTAAAATTTATTTTTAAAAAAATTAAAAAAATTAAAAAATTTCGAAAATCCAAAAATGTTTAGGTTTAATTAGGACTTGCCATGTATTGCCATTTTAGTGTAATTAGATATTTATTTGCTCGTATATTAATTATGTTGCATGTTTAATTTGCATATCTAATTATGTTTAATTGCACGTGTTTAATTTTACTGCAATTAGAACTTTGTTAGCTATGATTATTACTTTAATGATTGCGCACCTGCATGATCATCTCGCATGTTAGTAGATAGGTATAAAATCAATTCAAACGCTGCCAAAAAATCATTTTGTTAAAATGAACAAGATTAGGTAGAAAGGGCACTAATTGGTTAATTAGTGTAATCAAGTCCCCAAACCTAGATTATCTGGTTGCGTAGGAGCGTGCCTCACTTGGTTTCTAACCGACCCCAATAGGCTAGTGACGACTCCTTCATGCAAAATTCATGAAAAATATCCCAACGTCACGCGTGGGGTATGAAGGGAGAGCCGCGTCAATCATGAGCCTTAGGCCCGTTTCTTTAAGCAATACCCCTAAACCTGTTCCCTCCCCCGAGGGTAGGTCGCGACAATTATGTTAGTTGTTCGTTTTAGTATTAGGAAAGCACTTTCGTCTCTAGATTGCTCGGATGTTGAATTTGTGACTTGAAATTTGCTTTCATAGATCATGCAAATCTATCGCCTATGACTCGTTCTTATTTGAATGAATAGTGTTATGATGTCATTTGTGAAATGAAAACTCCACTTTTACCCCTCGCAACTTCGATTCTGTAGAAATATTTTTAATTTCCACGTGTCTTTTGACTTCATATTTCTATTTAAATTTCCTCTTATTGGAAAATTGACCCAATATCATTTCCGGCTATGGCGTATGACGACAAATGGCGTCGGAAATGAGGGATTCTAAGATTTCAAGCGATCTTCAGCTGGGAATGGATCGGGGCTTAATTAGCATGTAGGGTGGGCTATAGAGGGGCTGCAGCCGATTAGGCTTGATGGACTTAAAGACGAAGTTTCATCTTGTCAGAACTATGTGAATTGGGCCACGAATCAGAAAAGCCCCCCTTTTGAACAGCCATCATTTTCTAAACGTTTTTATTTTTTAATTAGTTTAGTATTTGTTTGTTTATTTATTCTTTTTCGCTATGTTTAGTTGTTTTTGCTATTTTCTATATTTTACTTTCATAGAGACCGACACTTGAATTGTTGATAAAAATTCAGGTGTCGACAACATACATGATAACATTAAAATTAGTGCTATGGGAAGCCCAATACTTTTGTAAATTGGTTGGTTAACAAGTGCATTATGCATTAACTAACACATTCCCCGAAAATATTTTTCGCAAAATCAAAAATCATAATTAATACACTAGCCAATTTTTTTGGTGACATGCAAAGAAGGTTTCTTGATGATTATAAACTTTGTAACTTATCCTGCGTTGCTTGCTCATTTGCACTCCCTTTGTTTATCAGAGTATTTCAGGGATGAGATTCTCTTTGGAATCCCTCAAATGGGCTGGAAGCTGTTTTGCGGTGAAAATCTCTATTGCAAGGACATGAATGTCTTAATAAATGGGATTTGGGATCCCCTTATACCCAATTGGTTCTAGAAGTTGTCTTGCTTGCCATGAGAATATCAAGCATTAACACTTTTTGCGAGCATTTGGACCACTGACCCACTGGAAATTCAGAAGACAACAAGAGAATTGGAGAAAACAAAATGAAACAGATATCAATGGACGGAGTCGGAATGTATCAAAATTAATTCTAGAGTCAAATAAGAGATGAAAATGACCCAGTGGTAAGTACGACTATTGATCAACGAACATTATCATCGTCTGAATGTCATGAGGAACCAACCGTTTGTGAAAATTTCTTATGGCACGATCTTCCTTCCTCCACCTAATGTTTCAGAATCGTCTCGTTCTCTGTTTCTCTCAAGCACAATTCATCGAACACCTTTGCTCAAAGGAATGCAGCACATTCTATCTTTGGCCAAGCATCATTTTCTCTATGTTCATCTTCCATTTTTCACCAAGTCTTCCCCCATTAGGGTCATTTCATATTTGATTCAACTTCCAAGTCAAATTTTGATTCGTTCCAAATACATTCCGTTGATTCTTGCCTTGTTATGGTCTCTCCCACTTCATTGCCGCCTTTCAGATTCCAATGCCGTCACTCGCATCCTTCGTTTCGGGGATGTCAGGGTGATTGTTTGACAAGAGCTTTATCCAATCGCCAAGTTGAGGTCGGGCGGATCATGATCATCTGGACAGGATCCGCCTATTTGAAGGATGAGATTTTTTGGTTCCACTCTTGGATTTCCCGCCAGTCCAAGAAGCCCCTCCAAAGGAAGACTTGCTCAAAAGATGGAATTCATTGAGAGGAATATTCATCCAATATCTCACGATCATTTCCTTTTACTTTTTTCTTATTCTTGAAAGAGCCATCAAAAACTCAAAGTAGATTTATGGGAATATATTTATAGTGAAATTTTATTTGTGATGTTGAAATCTCAAAATTAAATTTTTCTAAATTTGTATTATTCTTCATCAGATAATTTTGCACCAAAAAGTTAAGTCACTTTCCAGCAAAAAAGTAGGTCGTTTAGAATGTCTATCTTCTTGCCATCTACCAGCCACCATTGAGCCGCCACTAGGGTCTCATCGCCCTATCCCTCCTAAATGTCCTTGGCGTGGAGCCTGGCCTAAGGTACCATTCCTAGTCCTTGTAGGAGTGGGATTATTTTTAATTGATACACGTGATTGGATGAGATAAACCACACCTTCTAATGTGATGCTTAGCTATTCCCGAGCACCTTCATGAAATTCTCTCGCGCTAAACTCGTTCCCCTCGCTGTGCTCTCCGCTCGGTGTATCTTGCGATTCCCCCACGGCTTCCGTGCGCACCTCCAGTCTTCGGAGAGGGCAGGGAAAAGAAGAAGGGAACGCCTACTTGGTGGATGAAATGGGCTGGAGCCGATTAATATAATTAGTTCATTGTTTATTTATTTATCTATTCTTTTTTCGCCCTTCTTTTCTTTTGTGTTTTTTCTCGCTATTTTCTTCTCCTTTTTTTGATACTTTTACAACCACATAAGCTTGAATTGTTGACAAAGCTCGAGTGCCGACAACGTACATGATAACATTAAAATTAATGCTATCAAAAGCTCGACGCATTCGTAATTTGGTTGTTTGACAAGCGCATTTTGCATTGATTACAACACTCCTTGGAAATATTTTTCCAAAAGAGCAAAAAATGATGACAAGGGCGGAAAGAAAAGGCTCTTCCCTTTCTAAAATTAATCAAATTTTAGAGTCTAAAATTCCAATTTAAATTCTATGTTGTCATTATTGACAAAAATTTGTTAAATTGGCACTCTCCCTTCTCCTTGCGAATTCTAATATATGTGAAGCAGTTTGAATATAATAATTCTCATTTTGGAACGCAAGCGTGCATCTTTTTCGCCATTGAAGGTCTAGATCTTCTTTTTCATCATTGAAGGTCTAGCTCTTCTTCAATGATGCTTAACATGGTTCCAGGTTCTTTTGCTTTTTCTGAGGTATACTGTTTGCTCTCCCTTCACTTTTTCGCTTGCCCTTCTTCTTTGGCTCTTCTTCACCGACGCTAATCTTTTTTTTTTTTTTTTTTTTGTGATCGAGGATCCGCCGGAGCCGCCCTTTTCGGCTTACGCCGATTTGGGGTCTCACGGGCCTCCACGGTGGAGGCCCAACAACGACTATTCCTCGGGGAAAACTAGCCCAGCAACCCACCGCTAGGGCTCCCCGCTTTAATTGCTAACAACGCAGGGTTTCGAACCCTTGACCTCCATCGCTGGAGGAGGGATCTCAACCAACTGCGCTGCCCACGATGGGTTCCACCAACGCTAATCTTCTTCGCCATTGAAGGTCCAAATCTTCTTCTTCGTCCTTCAAGGTCTGGCTCTTCTTCAACAATGCTCAACATAGATCTAGGTTCTCTCTCCTCTCTGATTTGAGAATAATCTCAGATTTTTTTTATTTTTTATTTTTTTTTTATTTTTTTTATCGATGCTTTACATCGTTGAGTTGATGTTGATTCTCTGCGTTTTAGTTTTTTGATTCACGTTTCCGTTCATCTTCTTCAAGCAATTGAAGTGAAACGCCCCTCAAAGCCTCTCTCTCGATCCTTTGCGTATTCCAAAAGCTTCTGCCTCGCTGATCGGCGCCGGAATCCGCCGCTTACCTTGCCACATCCAGTGCTCTTCGGATCACAATGTTCTCGCGCGCTTGAGCTTCGAATCTGTGTGCTTCATCAATGGACTCAAGTTTATTGAACCAATAGATTCCTTCAAACCTTCGACAACTTGGAGCCTTGGAGCTTTCAGTTTTCATTGAGTGTGGAAGTTCAGTACATTCTTCCATTATGCATTTGTTGTTGTTAGCATGAACATCAGTCACGCCTGAGATTATATTAGTAACTTTCGATTCAGTCTTGATGATCTCATACTGATTGGGTTGCGGTTATCACTATCTTGTTGTTTCCTTGTGCCATTTAATCGAATGCACATCAAGTGTTTGGCGAAATGCCCAAGCATATTAGTGCGGCTATGTTATTTGTACCCTATTGTCTCCAAATTTGTGGCGGTCTTATATAGATTGCAGCAGGGAGAGTCATGTCGAATTGATAAATGACATAAGATATTTGTAAAGATACTTGAAGGATCGGGTTAGATCTTAGTTATTATAGATAAAAGTACATTTGCATGGGACAAAGCAATTAAGTTCGTCCTAGGTCTTTTCTAGAGACAATGTTATTTGGTATCAATCAAACAGTTTCGGCAATCAGTTACAAACGAATAGGTTTTTGTAAATGGATTTTCCTTTTGTTCTAATGCTGATAAATCTCCTCTTATGAGATGCTATCCATTTATTTTGAATGATCTGTTTTTCATGCTTGATAATGCCACTCTAGGAGTCTATAGCTTCCTTTTGCGATTGTCCCTTCTTCCGGCTTTAATTTTTCTTTCATGTTATCTTTTCTGCTGTGTATCTTCTCCAGGTTCTGATCTTAAGAAGGAGTGGTTGACATACATCATCAAAGCACGGCTGTTAAGCCAACTAAATACGGCGAGCAATAATTTTTGATGTTAGGTGCACAAGATTGATAGAGAAATTGTGTGTTAAAGTGATGTGATCAAAGGTAGACATAAATGGACATTCAAATAACATAAACCTGTCCCATCATCTTAAAATTTAGTGTACCTAGCTTTATTTGCCATACAATCGACTTTGTTCTCTTCATTTCTCTTTTCAATTGCTTGGAGCTCAACATAGAGCGGATGGATCCTAAGCTCAAGCAACACCTACTAACTTCATCAATCAAGTAAGACATAAGACGAAATTCGGATCAATGGCCTAAAATGATTATTCTCGTCCCAATAGAACATCATATAAATGGGATCGATTCTTTTTATCCCCGTGTATAATCCCACATGTATAAGAATAAAATACAGATTTTCCCCTCCTAACCTCACAGGAATGTTTCCCTGTTTACTTCTTCGAGTTCAGGGCTGTAGAAGCTGCTGCTTTCATTTCGAGTAAAGCATCCTCAAAGCACTTGGCCAGAAAATCAGGGTCGGGTATGATGTCCTTGGCCACCAGAAATTGCATGTCCGCCCTCCCCGCGTAGCTCACCATGTGCATCGTGAGTGCCTGCATGCATCGCCTCTCAAACACCCCACATCAGTCCTGATAAAGATTTCATTCTAGATACCGCAGAAAAAGAAGGAAAAGAGAAAAACGATGAGGCGTGAGTATTTTGGAGCCTTACGTGGGGTAAACTCGAGACGTTCACCCTTATGTACGTGATGGGGTTCCCCCCAAACGTGATCTCCTCTTGCGGCCCAAACATGTTTGAGATGCTGAACGTGGTGTTGCAGAAGATTCTGTAGTTGAGCAGGCTTGCGACCTGCATCAGCAAAAACAGAGACAGATTGCGCATTTGTCATCTTATTGTCGTTCTGTTTTCCGAATTGCAGAAGCGCGAACTGGTCCTTACATGTGCTCCTGGATAAGTCATGGCCATATCCCCGATTTTGTAGGAGAAGTGAGCCTCCAGGGATTTCTTCTTCCGGTCCATCATCAACTTAGCTTTTCTCAGGTATTCGAGAGGGTCGCCACAGCTTCTGCTGTAGTGAACGGGGAGGAGGATAGTCCCGAACTTGTTGCCCCACCTCAGTCCCGGGTTGCCTTCCGTCAAATTGGATAGTTCCTGGTTAATACCACATCACACTTGATTCAGTCAACTTCAGTTAAAAGGCGAAAAAGGAAGTGAGATCATGAAAGAAAAGAGAAACAAGGAACAGCAGCGAGACCCGCCTGCAATCCCTGTTGTTCTCGCAAGTTCACAATCGCCACTCCCGTTATTCGAGTCCCTTCTTGCACGGCTGACAAAGGCAAATGAGCATTTTTAGTCGTCTGAGATTCGTCATCTTTGAATCGACAAAAATCAGAGTGTATGTGCGGAAATGCTGTTCGTTTTTTACCATTGGGGGACTGGTGGTCCATGTACTTGAACAAGCCGACTGATATGATCCCCAAGAGAACATCGTTAATGGTCTGCATTTGGAGCAGTGAATGAGATTCATCATCATTTGGTATCAGCATGGAATATTCATCATCTGGAAGTTGACTCCAACAAAATGCATTGATAGTCATGAAATACAAGAAAAGCATGTAGTATTCTTCCTCAAAAGATAAATGACCAATGAATGGAGTATAGGTCGCGCTCGAGAGAGTCGTGCAAACCCCTGGCGAGCACTTGTCAAGATCAGTTGACCCCGGCGGTCAATCGAGCGAACCCGGCCAGCCCCCGAAATTGGCAACAGCGCCTGTTAGGGATCTGCGGTTTCTGTTGCTCTTTCTTTATAAGCTTCAACTTTTCTTATTTTTTGCATTCTAAATGGGGTTGATACCACGAAAAACCTTAAACTTGTACATCTATAACAAATTTACTACAAATTAATTTTTTGACAACCAAAAATCCCAAACTAATAAGCCCATGACAAATTTATCTTTATTAGTTTCCGTTAAATTTTACTATCAAATTACTAAGTTGAATGATAAGTGACAATTGATGAATGTACCAATTTGTGATTTTATCCTCCGTTTGTCACAGGTGTACTGATTTATAAATTTATCACAAATGTGTCAATTTAGGAGTTTTGGTGGTTAAATTACTTAGGGGAAATTTTCTCATAGTTTAAAGTTTTAGTTTTTTAGTAAATTTATCACAGTTATACCGTTTAAAATTTTTCGTAATAGTAACCTTTTTAAATATGATTGTTTTTATGTTACTAAAAAAAATTATAAATACGCAATGTCTCCATTACATCATCATTCAACTACTTGCCATACCTTTTTTTAAATGAAAAGTTCAATTTGAACAAAAATATTAATAGGGATAGCATTGGGAAAAAAATTGTGTATAAAGTGAAGATTGAACAAATTAGGAAAGTATTGAATCAGCGGTGCTATTTTTCTTTTTGGGTGATAAACACATGGAGCTTACCGCATTAGCGACTGCTGACTTGACCACCTTCATATCCTCCAGCGAAAACCTCGCCGTGGCCAGCTTCCTCGGCCAAAGTTCCAGCCCTGCGCCACCACTCAGCGGCGTCGTCCGATCGCTCACCCACATGATCCTCAGCACAAACTCCACTACGAAAACCACCGTGAACCACACCACCTCCAACACCCTCACTACTGCCTTCCACCACTCGCCCCCACCGTCGCTCCTCCTCCTCGTCGTTGATGATGGAGGACCGATCGTCGGTAGTGCCTCAGGGTCGTCCACCCGCCGGGACCCTGCCAGGAACGAGGAAATCAGTGAGATCCCGTCACCAAGTGCATGGTGAATCCGTAACACCATGCACTGGTGGGCCATCAGGAGGTGGACGTCCCATAGGGGCTTGTCGTCGCCCATGAGCCCCGGCGAGTCAGTGGACAGGTCGGCGAGGTACTTGTTGACCGCCGCCTCATCAGAGAGGCCTTCGGCGATGGGGCCGTGGACCGGGATGACATGGCGGTCAATGTCCACGCAGGTCCTCCTCCAGTGCTCTCGACCTGCGGAGTCCCGCACCAAGAGGCTGCGGAACCTGGGGTGCATAAACATGGGGCAGCTCTGGATCGCCAACTTGAGGGCGTCCACATCGAGGGGTTGCCTCATGCCAAAGGCGCAGTAGATCACCTGGTTTATCTCCTTCTGGAGGAACAGGCGCCCCACCGGTGTCAGGGGCTCGTCGGAGCCGTTCTCCGGGGACCCCATGCCTGCGTGAAGATCGAAAAGGAGGGAATTTTCAGTACGGATGGAATGGTGGGAGAATCACGACAGTGCCGGATCGTACGAAGTCAGTACATCTTGAATGGATAAAAACACGAATCAGAATCTAAAGGAGTAGTCTAAAAATTCAAGCTTTTGTTTGCATGGCGGGGAAGGGGGAGAGTGCGAGAGTGTCCGATTTATAATTTTCAGGCGAGATTGCGCGAGGCTCTGGCATATATGGATCTTAGCCTGTGCAAGCATCTTTTCGCCAAGCATTTCTTCATTCGATGGTTCTTAAAAACGACAGCTAAAAGAGGCTCTAACACTTGCATGAAAAGGTCGATTACATTGTCGGCGTGCGAAGAAGTCAGTTTCATGAACCTTTTCGGGGTAATCAAAGATCAAACCATTCGAAAGTCAACTTGTTTCGTATCTCTTATGCTATTATTCTCTTTGCATCTTGAATTTTGTATCCAATGGACCACCTTGATATCAGCAATCTTTCGTGTTCCTACTTTAGTTAGGCATATTTACACGCTATAAGATGAACGGTACCGCGTGCTTGATTGTAAATAGTCAAAATGAAGATCGGACCACCTTGTCCTTTCGTCCCCTAGGATTTTCTTTTGCTTTCAAGACTCAAATTTGCATTGAATGCATGGGACGTTAGGTAACAACTAACTTCTCAAATTAATAGAATCAAGCCAACTCAAACTCAACCGTAGCCATCATTAAAGCTGCATTTTGCCATTTCAAGTTTCAGTCAATATAGAACCATATAGACTAGAATATAAAATATTTTGCTATATCTTATCAACTATTTGATTAATAGCAGTAATAAAATTAGATACTTTCTTATCGTATTATATCCATTATTTGGTGCAAACCTGAAAATACACAAATGGAGATGGTAAGAATCTTTCACGATTCACAGCTAAAAAAACACAAATATACATACAAAGATAATTTCCATTAATTATTGTGATTATTGTACTATCTAAATCTTAAATCGTAAATGAGCTTTATCAATCAATCAATGATTATTGCACTATCTAAATATGAAATAGCAAAAGAGCTCATTGCAACATTCTAGATCCACACATTCAACTATAACAAGAAATGAACAAACTCTAGTAACATCAATGTGGTAGATCTGCCAACGAATGCCAAATCTAGTAAGGAAGCAAATATGATTATTCAACTTCGCAACACTCAAAAGTATAGTGCTTTGACTCTCTCGCTACTTTTGTGCACCTTTAACTTGAACCATAGAGTTATGGAGTAGAATGAGTTTCAAGTCTCTTGCTGCTTTCGTTGACTTTTGACATAAACCAGAGAGCTATTGAGGAAAATGAGCTTCAACTCTCTCGTCATCCTCATGAAGTTTTAACGTGATCCAAAAAACGATGAAGGAATTGTGAAGTTTCAACAAAATTGAGAGATATAGAAGAGAAGGAGATGAAGAGCGTAATTTTTTTTTAAATTAATCTCATTGCCACTTTTTTTCATCTAAATTGGATCATCGACAAAATATCTTTCACCGAAATTCATCTTCGATTTTTATTAAGCGGAGACAAGTTTTGTGGTGATTCCAGACAAATGTTGCATCAATGGAACACAAGAGCGTAAGCAAAACATGAGATAGGGTTCCCTTATGAGCCAAAAGCGAGTAAGTCCAAATGGAAGATTGGTAGCACAAGGAAGACACTTTAACCCATTAGAGTTTGGGATTCGGGGCTTTTTCCATTGACAAAGCCCTAAATTCGAAATGGGCACTACATTGTCAATTTGTGTGGGAAACTTGAAGAGATTTGGCTTCCTGACTATTCTATGCATGTTGTTTCGATTGATTAAGTGTAAATAGATTCCTTGTTTTTTCTTCAAACAAAGGATTTTATCAATCTTCTCTTTCTGGTGGAAAAGATGTTAGTGATGTTGGTTTTCATTGGGTTTGTTTTATATGCATATTGTAAATCTTGCTATGAGAATGAGTAATTTGCTTTTGATGACCTCATGGTGTATTGCTTCGCATTCAACAAAGACCTACTGCAATGATACTTAACATTGCATGGGAAGATGATTATTGATTTATTCGAATAGTATGATCTTGAAAGTCCCATTATGATGATGTACAATTGCACAAAAATGCAATCAAGCGCTGAATACCTCTCTCACACTCATCTCTTTCGTCACAGCACAATAATTCTGCAACCCGCATCTCTGCAACACAACTCTTCCGCAACCTCTCTCTCAACAACAGAGCATCAAAGCCTTCAGCAGTGGCTTTTCGTCTTACAATCGACCACATCTTGTGCTCTCGAACTCGAACTTGCTCTCACCACCAGATAAAGCTCATTAATTCTCCCTCTTGAAAAAGGTATTCTTTGAAACGAAGCCCAGCTTTGTCATTCCACAGAACACCTTCCTTGCAGACTCGATTCACTCCTCCACATTGCAACCGATGTTTTTTTAATCTGGATGAATAGCTAGTGGGAGCTCCATTCGAGGATGCAGGGAAGCGTCCGCTGTAGAGAGATTCCAATTGACAGCTTCACTCCCTTATGGTTTCGTAGAGAAAGAAGGAGACTCTTCTCTGCTCAATGCGCAACGCTGGAGTGGAGATTAGATCAAGGAGAGAGAGAGAGAGAGAGAGAGAGAGAGAGAGAGAGAGAATCGAGCGGAGCAATCGGGAGAGAGAATTGACGAAGGAACTGAGAATTTTTATTATTTTCTCCTCTATTTTCTTTTCTTTCATCTGTATTTTTTGCTAATTAATTATTTATTGCCAATAAAAATCCACGTGCCAACGAGGATGAAACTCTAGAGCCCGTCCTTTACTTACATATCAGTGAATCTTATGTGCCCAACCACTGAGATTTGCCCCAGTGGCCACCCTTCCAACATGGAAGTGGGAGGTAATGGATTCAAATCCCCACTTTCTCAGGGGGGGATAGGGTGGGACGCGTAAATTTCAAGAGTGGGTTTTGACTCCCACGCCCTGCAAGAGGCAAGGCAAAAATCTGAAAGTAAGTGTAGAGTAGAAATAGAATATGATTGACAAAAAAAAAAAAAAAAAAATCTTATGTGCCCTCATTTATTCATTAATTGTCAGCTTTTGTAATCTTAAAGCTTCCGCGGCCTCTTCCTCCTTATTGAACCAAAGCAAGGGAGGAAAAACGCATGGAGACCCTTTATCCTTAAAAATGGACCTTGCAACCTCGTCTGAAATTTAAATGAACTGATGAAGCCGTGATCGATGCTGGATGGGCTTAACTCTTTAATCTAAGCATAAGCAAAAAGTCATATTTGTAACATATTCTGATTGTACCAACTCAATAATGCATGCTCTACAATCAAAGCATTGGGCATCACCATAAGAAGCACCGGCATAGTAGTCTGAGATCGCGGTGTTGGACCTTAGATTAGCTAGTACTTGATTCGAAGCTCATACCAAATCTTCCAATTCACAATACTGATCGCCAATTGCACACCTTGTACCTTGTACACAAACGTTACGTCTAGGTCACTTCTCATGAGAATCGGACCCTATAGAATTCTCATGAACATAAGTGAGATTATGTGTGATGCATACTTCTGTTATCCTATAGTCCTTTGGTCCTCCCTTTTGGTTCTTATTTGGTTTACTGTAAAAAAAAGCACCCAATTGAGTTTGGTTTATAAATAGGGTCCTTTATGCGGTGCACTTCATCATTCATTTTTTGTTTTTAGGCTAAGTAAATTTCGCTCTTGTTCCTATATCATGTCATATAGATGTTTTTTAAATCAATTTTTGTATGAAATCCATATATATATGTATGTATGTATGCATGCATGCATGAAAAATTTAGTCGAAAGGTGGGATCCTCTAATTTTAGGAAATAAATTCACATTATGATAAATGACCCACTGCAAATTTTTGGCCTCTTTCCCCTCCTACTTTAAACTTACGTTTCTCCCTCACGAGAAAGTTCTCGGTAGTTAGAATGCACCATGTCATAGGCGGACATGGCATTTTTGTTGAAGTCCAATAAAAAAAAATGCCACGTGTCGATGATGTGGACATAAATAAAAAATTAGAACTCTCACTTTCTCTCTCTCTCTCTCTTCTCCCTCCGCCGTCCATAGCCAGCCCCTCCATCTGCAGTCATCAGCAGAGTCGCCGGATCCACATCCAAGGCGACCATCTATGGTCGAGCCACCTGCTCTGTCATCGCTCCGGCTCGCATTCGTTGCCCGTTCATGGCCGAGCCAGCAACCCGCAATAACTTGCAGCTCGTCCATTTGCTTCCCCACGCGGTCAACCAAAAGTAGAGACTTTCATGTCAATCTCACTTTGAGACCATCAATGGCGTAGCCATTGAAGCACACGACACTGGAGTGAAGGTCCATCATATTAAAAAGACTCAAGGTTGATATCTTTAAAAGGCCATCAAATATGTCTCTGTACAAATCTGGAAATGGGCGCTACTCCAACTCCGTCTAACAACTCTTTATATGGTTATACGAAACCAGCAAGCGATGTCAACACTCGTCCATGGCCATCGTTGATGTCGTTCATCCAGATCTGGAATTATGGGCGCTCGCAAAAACATGAAAATCCAAGGTCCACGGTCGCCAGAGGAAACTTGGAAATCCAAGGTCCATGGCCACGGCCCACTGGCGAGAGTCATCAGAGCTCACGGTGGAAACATGAGGTCTCTGGCCACCGGCGGAGTTGCCAACGCTCGCAGAGATCTAAAAATCAGAGGATCATGGCTGCAGATGGCTTGGGACAGCGTAAAACGGAGAGAGCCAAAAAAAAAAAAAAAACAGAGAAAGTGAGATTTTTTATTTTTTATTTATTCCACGTCATCAACACGTGGCATTTTATGATTGGACCTCCAAAATGCATACCACGTCAGCAAAAGATGTGGTACATTCTAACTACTCAATACTTTCTCTATATCCATTTTTATAATGCAATATTCCTGAGCCATATAATCGTCACAACACTATACCACTACTGTTAATATTACAACCAGGGGTGTGCCCCAAAAAAAAAAAACATGGGCCGGAAAATCAAGGGCCAACTTTTTTTGGGCTAAAATAATCCCAAGCCAGGTCACCATGCCTCAAAAAATCTTTTGGTTTGGCCTAATATAAGCAATTTGGATTTTAATTAAAGCTCCCATACCCGCCCTGTTCATAAACTAGAAATAATGTCTCATTTCCCTTCTCCCCAAGGCTCCGCCATCTTACCTTTTCATGAATACATTGGTCTCAACCTCTCTCATTCTCTCCTCTCATGCTCATTGAGTCATCCAATCCCCGTTAAGCAGCCACCACGGCACCGTTGAGCCCCACCACTCACTATATGCTCGCTTGTGTCATGGTCTCCCTCACGCTCCCCCACTCTCCAGCAAGTAGCAAAACAGGTCCTTACTAGCCTGTTCTGATGTCTTCAAGGTTTTTGGTTTTAGGACGTGCCATCTGAATTTCTGATGGAAAGTAAAAGGAAAAACGAAAACAAAAAACAAACACGCATTTTTCAGATTTCGGGCTGTGCCACAATCGTATTGGGTCTGGGCCAAATGGCTTGGCTACAGTCTAGGCCAGGTCCTTGAGCTAGAATATCCCAAGCCACGTATGTTTTGACGGGCCAAAGAATTGGCAAGAGCCCGCTAGGCTTGCATTTTAACTCATTCATGAGACGCATGCTAACTCAATATAAATTTGGATACATTGCACTTGCGAATCCAAATAACTAATACGACGCTAAAAAATAGATGCGATAACATGGATGCATTAAATTACTTCATTTGGGAGCACAAGATTTGCCAAAGTTACACTAAATGTTTCATAAAATTCATGTCATTTTTAAATTTAATACTACATACTTTTTTTAAAAATATATTTATGCCTTTAGCTCTTTCAAGGAGAATCGATAAAGAAAATGGGATTATATATTTCCCGGATGAAAACCGGCCTAAAGTTATCCTGTGAAGCAACCTTCGCTCATCGCTTCATTCAACTAACTAGTCACGGGTCGGTCTATCGATACAAAGCATTCATCATGTAACCTTGTGAGTGTCTTACTATTTCTCAAACCCCTCGTCGCTCCTTTTCTCACGTCGCTTCAATGTCTTACCATCAAACATCTCGGTCTCGGTCACGGAGAAATTAATTTGTCCTTTTTGGATTGTAATGAATATAAATATCTTCATAGGATCTCCAATCGTAAACCAATCGCGATAAAGTGTACTATGCATAATTCATATTTCCACAACATCCTTATAACAATTATTTACTATTCTGACAAGAAGAGCAGGTGCACGGATTCACAGATATTCTGCAGTCCCCTGCTTCTTTAGGCGCAAAGTTACATGCACGATCTCAGCCATCGAATAAAAGAAAATTGATGTCAACGGTTGGATTTGGCAAAGACCATTTTATCCTACCGAACTCCACTGTCCAACACCTCGCGCCAAAACTAAATAAGGTGCCCCATATCATTATTTGCACTGTTCAGTGTGTAGGTTATAGTTTGGATTCTCCAGCTTTATACTTTTGAAATGAAGCAATTATCGCTAAAATTCAATGCGGATCCATACTGAAGCACATTGCCTATGGAAACTGATCTTGCATCCATGTTGCAGAATTTGAAACTTCTAAGTTTTCTTCTTTCCTTTTTGCACTTCGGTTTGACTATAATGACTTATTGTCGTGGACTTGTGGCTTTAATTTTTTTTTTATAATAGATAATTAATTCCAAAAAGTTCCTTGAGAAGATCTGGAAAGGATCTCTAGAAATTGGTATTTCTCAAGGCTCTAGCCCGTTCAGCCTCAACTACAGAACTAGAAATGCAAAACAATGACACAGTTTTGCCGTGGAAAGGGTAGTGGGAAATCACAGAGCATTAGTCCATTTGTCATGTTCACATCATAATTTTCAAATATCAAGAGAACTCCTCTTGATATTATTCAATGAGAGTGCTTGGGACATATTATGACGATGCACAATTATACAAAAAGGCGATCACTAAAATAAACATAGCATGCAATTTAGGAGATCTTGTCAAAATGGACTCATGTTTAATGGGCAAATCAATATATGAGTTATTTATGTTTAGAAAATAGATCAGAAATAGGTTTAGAATGTCAAAGTCCAAAATATATGAGTATTAAATGAGATCAAAGTTTACCTAAACCTAATCAACTTTTGTGACTCTCTCTTCGCCTTTTTTGATAAAATAGTGGATTCCTCAAACTATTCCAAATTCAAAGAAGTCTAGATATGCCTCACTTCACTCTTATTAAAAATATCTAGACGACTTTGTTTTTTCTTCAGTATTTTTTATTTTTATTAGTTTTATAAGTTTATATAGGATTATGCTAACATGTCCCGGCCTGTTGAAATCTTCAGGTTTTTTGTGCAGTATTTTATTTGCTCTCTCAACCTGGGTTGAGCTCTCTCTCTATCCCTCTTGGTGATAACTGATCCTGTCAAACAAATCCCTAAACTTCCAATCCCTAAACTACAAATCATGGCAGATGTTAGGGTTTTCCCACCCGATTAAACCCCACCCTGGTTCTTCCGCCTCCATGGATTAGAAGCTCAAGCGGGGTCTTTCTATTTTGTTGAATCCCGATGCCGACGGATCCGAAGCTACGCGCTGGATTTGCATATTCGAAGGTGCCCCAATCAAAGCCCTCTCGAACTCGGAGTCAAGGTATATCTCGATCAAAGCCTTCCCAATCCCATTCCTCCTTCCCGGCGTTCCTTGTAGATTCACTGGTTCTTTGTTCTATTCCAAAACCCAAGATCCTATCGCAACACCTAAGTTTTATGTAGCGCTGTCTTCTGGAGTTTGCCTTTGCATCCAAATAGAAGTGACCCATTTTAGAAAAGCGGTGTTTCATCTGTCACCGCTAGAGTTCCCTTCATTCCACAATCAAATTTCTGTAGTAGCTTGGCCAAAACAGAACTGAGGGTAGAAAATGGAAGAGCGGGAGAACAATCAGCTTCGACTGGCAGCTCTCTGTCAACGCATGGGAGATCTATGGTTTGAAGACGACATCACGGACCTAGGGGATGAAATACCAGAAGAAGAACAAAAAGAAAGTGAATTAACCCTTTATAGTAAGCTATACTCAAAGCCCAACGTTAATTTCCAAGCTTTTACTACGACTATGAAAAGAGTATGGAAAGCAGATTCTGTAAAGTGTGAGTTAATCCAACCAGGCCTATTCTCATTCATATTCCAATCATGTGAAAAGAAACGGAGGATTCTAGAGTCGAGACCATGGTCCTTTGCAAGCAATCTTCTAGTAATTAGAGAAGGAGATCCAAACATACCTGAGCATTGTTATGAATTCACGCACTATGCGTTTTTGGTACACTTTATAGGCCTTCCACGAGCCTGAATTATGAAGATGTGATCCGCCTTTTAGCCTCTAGATTGGGGAAAGTTGAGGAGATAAAAATTGAGTCGAAAAGCAACAACTCCCGGAAAAACGGGAAAGCCAGAGTGCTACTCAACCTATCCAGCCCTCTAAAAACAGGATCTAGTGATTAATTGTGGGGACAAAAAGTGGTGGATAGATTACAAGTATGAAAGGCTTTCCTCAATTCTGTTTTTCTTGCGGTTGTATAGGGCATTACGCCAACTATTGTAATAAAATACCTTATGAAGAAACTGGACTCGCTTAGGATCAACCAGGCCGGTTTGGTTCGTGGCTAAAGGCGGAAGTCTAGGAAATCAGCCCTTATTGGAAGACTTTTTATGGTAAACTTGACCTCTTAACATCAGATGAAGAAGTAGTGATGGAAACTCAACCAGTGGTGAATGAAACTCCAATGAGAACAGCTGAAAAAGAACCAAATGCAATGGCAATTGTTCCTGTCCAGCAAGGAGAAACAGAGCAAATCAGTAAAAATTGGGGGTGCAACACAGAACAAAACCTACTGTTAACTCCCCCTCTGCCAGGGAATGAAACACAATCACAGAAGACAAAGAAAGGCAAGGCAATATATAAAACTCCAGTGGCAAAAAAGAAAAAAAAGTGGGTCAGTCCTTATGAGAAGAAAACTATAGGGGAGTTTGTGGTGGATGAGAACTAATTACTGGATGCCCTAATTCAGGTTTAGGAAGGGTGAGTGCATGTGCTATGGTGGTTGGCCCTAATAAACCACCATAGGATACATGAAGCTATTGAGCTGGAACTATCAAGGGTTGGGCACTCCCTTGACAATCTAGCACCTAAGAGCCTTAGTGGCTCAAGAAAGGCCCAACCTGATTTTCCTCACGGAGACAAAAAACAAACATAATGTTCTAGAGAGAGTGAGGAAAAGGAATCATTTCAAATATCTATTTACTATGGAGCCAGTAGGTATAGCAAGAGGTTGGGCAATAATGTGGGATGAGGAGGTCAAGGTGGAAGTGGAGGGAAGCTTCGGGAACTCATTAATATACAATGCACGGACCTTCATAGAGGAGACCTAATGCAGATATCTTTTCTTCATGCATCAACAAAATTTCAAGAGCGAATGAGGCTTTGGCAGGCTGTTAAAGACAACAACCATAACAATCCACTCCCATGGTTATGTATAGAGGATTTCAACGAAATATTATACCATTGGGAAAAAGTAGGATGCAGAGAGGTGGACTGAGGTAGAATTGCAGCCTTCCAGGGATTTATAGATGATTGTTCCTTGATGGATATTGAAAGCAAAGGTTGTGCATATACCTGGTCAAATAGAAGAGAAGGCATCACATTAGTAAAGAAGAGATTAGATAGGGCATTATGTAACATGGAATGGAGAGTATTATATCCAAATGCAATGGTTTTTGCCCTACCGGCAATTGGATCGGACCATAGCTCAATTATTCTATCCCTACACCAAAAGGAGAAGAAAAGCAAGAAAATGTTTAGATTTGAACCGGTTTAGCTTGAAGACCCTGAGTGTGAGGAGGTGATAAAGAGAGTTTGGCTTGCTCATAGACCCACGGAACAGAGCCTTACTAATAAAATAAGCCTGGTTGCTAGAGAACTTCACAAGTGGAGCAGAAAGAAGTTTCAAAATGCCCAAAAACATATTACTCCCCTTAAACTTCGACTTGTGGAGTTAACAAATACAACAATTGGAGACCAAAACAGATAGGAAATCAGTGCCATTGTTAGGAAAATTGAAGAGTCATGTGAAGGCAAGAAGAGATGTATTGGCGTATGAAGTCCAGAATTGATTGGCTGAAATGGGGGGATCACAACACCAAGTATTTCCATGCAACAACAGTTCAAAGAAGACAGAGAAATAAAATATCAATGCTGCGAATTGATGATCATACTTAGTGCAGGGATTCCCAAATTCTTAGTCAGCATATTTGCAGCTTCTACCAATCTTTATTTACCTCAGTGGGTGCCCGGAACTACCAACCTATATTAGATCAATGCACAGCAGTGGTTACTGAGGAGATGAATGCAGAATTAATCAAACCTGTCACAAAAGAGGAAGTTAAAGCAGCTGTATTTTCTTTGGGGGCAACCAAGGCATCGAGACCGGATGGTTTAAATGGCTTATTTTATCATAACCAGTGGCCTATCATCAGTGATGACATATTCAGAATGGTGCACTCTTTTTTCAGCCAAGGTACGTTTGAGTTAGAACTTAATAGAACCCACATAACTCTCATCCCTAAAGTATCAAACCCTAAGAACATCACCCAATTCAGACCTATCAGCCTTTGTAATTTCAGTTATAAGATTATTGCTAAAGTGTTGGCTAATCGGTTGAAACCATGGCTGTCAAACATAGTTTTTGAGGAGCAAACTGCTTTCATTAGTAATCGGCGGATCCAAGACAATATCTATATCGTCCAAGAGGTGATTCATCAACTAAGGGTGAGAAGGAGGAAGCGCAAGTTTCAAGCCATTTTAAAATTAGACATGCAAAAAGCGTATGATAGAGTAGAGTGAGACTTTCTATGTGACTACATGCTGAAGTTGGGTTTTCATGAGATATGAGTCAAATGGATTAAATATTGCATTTCATCGGTGTCTTTCAGCATCCTAATTAATGGTGAACCTTCAGCTGAATTTAGGCCCACTAGAGGTATATGGCAAGGGGACCCCCTTTTCCCCCTATCTATTCATAATCATGGCCAACTCTCTCTCAACTCTTACGAGAAAAGTTGTACAAGATGGAAGTATTCAAGGGATTCGTCTCAATCCCACATGCCCAACCCTTTCACATCTCCTCTTTGCTGATGATGCAATATTCTTCCTAAAGGGAACGATACTAGAAGCTCAGAATGTTGCAAATATACTGAACCAGTATTGTTTTGTATCAGGACAAGCTATAAACCTCAATAAATCAGGTCTTCTCTTTGGGAGAGACTGCCCTCAGAACCTCAAAAGAAACTTAGCTGTTGAATTGAGAGTCCCTATCTCTGAAAACTTAGGGAAATATCTGGGAATTCCATCCAATTGGGGCCAAACAAAAAAAACAAGTGTTCGCTTGGATACTTGCTAGGGTCAAGAGGAAACTTGAAGGGTGGAAAGAAAGGTTGATCTCCAAGGCAGGCAAAGAAATCCTCATTAAAACTGTCATTCAAGCTATACCCCAATATGCTATGTCTGTTTTCAAGATTCCAACTTCTATTTGTCATGCTATTGAGAAGCGAATAGCTTCTTTTTGGTGGAACCAAAATTCTGATAGAAGAGGAATTCATTGGAAGAAATGGGAAGACCTGAAAATGAGGAAGGACTATGGTGGCCTTGGCTTTAAAGACTTGGTAGATTTTAACAAAGCTATGTTGGGGAAACAGACTTGGAGAATACTCCAACAACCGAATGCCCTATGATGCAAAGTCATCAAAAGCATCTATTATCCTAGATGTGATATCCGGACAGCCAAAAAAGGTATCCATCCTTCGTGGGGATGGCAAAGCCTCTTAGTGGGGAGAGACACAATAGAAACAGCCACTAAATGGGAGGTTGGTGATGGTCGGTCAATCAAAATCAGAGAAGATGTTTGGCTTCCCTTTGGGAAGCTTATAGGTTCGGCTAATAGGGATGATCCAAGAATGGTGGCAGATTTAATTGAACATGAAACTAAGGCCTGGAATTTAAGCAGAGTAACTGAACTATTTGATGAAAATGTTGTGAAAGAAATTCTTGCGCAACCTCTTAGCCTGCACCCTAACTCAGATAAGATTATATGGACAGCAAGTAGCTCGGGTTCCTACACCGTCAAAAGTAGCTACAATCGACTACATACCAGAGACGACCTATCTAACAAAAACACTCCATCCTCCTCCTACCAGGTTCCAAGAGCATTATGGAGTAAGATATGGCAACTCCTGACCCCACAAAAATTCGGTTCTTTTTATGGCAGGTATGCAGCAACTCTCTCCCAACAAAAGAAAACTTGTACAAGCGGTAAATGTTACCTGATCCAACTTGTCAGATTTGCAGCCGAGCACCGGAAACAACCGAGCACCTATTTCTCCTATGTGAATGGACAGAAAGACTATGGTCAAATCCCCAGCTCAAAGCTAATACTTCTCCAGCAAGGATAACTCGAATGGACAAATGGGTCTTCGAGCATCTTACCTCAAAAGATGATTCACATGAAAAGACCTTCCTCGCAGGTATTCTGTGGCAGATCTGGAAGTCTCGCAACGCAGCGATCTTCCAAGGACGAAAACCCGACTAGATGACCACCAAAACAGAGGCCCGAACAGCAGCTGAACTTTACACGAAAATGGCAGAAAAAGGTGTAAGCCGAAGCAGATGGTAGCAAACCGAAGCTGAGATCCAGACGAAATGGGTTTCACCTGGCACGCATAAGCTGAAATGGAACATAGACGCCTCGTGGTGCAGATCTTCGCTCGTGGGAATGGTAGCCAGCATCTGCAGAAACACTGCTGGAGTTATGGTGGACGGATTCGCAAAAAAGATTCAAGCTTCGATGGTTGATGTGGCCGAAACCCTTGCTTTGAGAGAGGTCTTGGTGAGGGTAAGTGAAAGTAGATCTGCTCGTGCAAGTCTTCAACAGCAAGTCTTCAAGGGAACTGATCTGAAGGTGACCATCTCATCCGACAACTTACCTTTGGTTGAGTGCGTATTGGGCCGGGCTGAGCCTCCTTGGCCAGCCCAACCAGTAGTAGAGGATTGTAAAAGAATTATGGCCCAGCTCAGTAATGTCTCGGTTCTCTACGAGTTGAGAGAAAACAAGGCCTTGGGTCGCCAAAGCCTACCAAGCAAACTCCCTCCCAACCAATTGGGTTTTATTCCCCCCCCCCCCCAAACCTTTAATTTCCATATTATGTCTAGACTTTACATCTAATGGTGCCCCGTTTATGGGCTAGTAATGGAATTATCATCCTTTCGGCCAAAAAAAAAAAAATGTTTAGGTTTTGGAATCTCTAGACACAAGAGCCAAAGCTGTTGCCGCCCTGTCACGCATTGATATGCCTATAGTCGTCTCATGCTCTGCATCCTATAACAATATTGCTTAACTACCATCCATTACAAAGCAAGAGACGAGATGATTAAAGAAAATTACTAAGCTAATCGAAGGCTATCAGGAAACCAAGAATTCGAGAAAACAATATTGTTCTACTGAACTATAAAAGTGCACGTTATCTATCATTACTTTCGAAAATTGATTGTCCCTACCTGAAGGAACCGGTAGTAGTCAATTATCTTCACCTAAGTTTTGATTAAAAAAAAACTCACGGATTGAAAAATAGATTTAGGGGGATAAAAGCACATACCGCGGTCACGGTGAATGCAGTCCGAAGCTTGTCTTCATTCTCCCTCTGATGGTGCATCAGAGAAAGTTGCAAACGCTCCAAATTTTCCCCCTTTCGTGCTCGCACAACCAATCCCAAAGCGCCATACTTCACAACGAAATGCCATAAGCCTAAGGTGCTACCATTATAAGATCACCCTCAATTCCGTCCGTCCTCATCGCCGACCGCCACTACAAATCTGGAACCCGAAGCGTCTCACTCTTTGGTGCCACCGCAGTGAGATCAGACGAAAGACCAATTCACGAAGAAGGGTCGGCCGGAAGCAGCAGAATTGGAGGATTACGAGTATCGGCAGCCTCGGCATGAAACAAGGCTGCTCGGATCTTCGCCATGAAGGTCGAACACCGACTGGAGCTTGGATTTGGGGCTTTTCCGGCCGTCGGCAAAAGCCCTAAATTCGAAACGATCGGGCACTGGCATTGTCAATTTGCGGGAATCTTTCAGCAGAAAATCCAAGCGTTTGATGAAGGTCGCTTTTTGGAGAGTCTTTATCTGATGGAGATTAGAATCTGAGAAGACAATAAAAGAGCAATTCTCCAATGATATCAACTTGGACCATCTTTCTCCCTTCGGGTTTGAAGTGGAGATGGAAAGAAGATGGATGGAGGGAGGTGGGGGGAAGAAGAGGAGGGAACGGGGTCCAAGCTTTGCGATGGCTGAGCTCATCGCAACGGACGTTACGAAATAAGAACAGTCTTTCTCTTCTCCCTTGACGACGAGAGTCTCCACTTTAGAATTTTTTGTTTTTTTTAAAGATTAATGATTAAAAGAAAATTTCTACTGGGCCCCAAAAAATTAAGAAAAAATACGAAAGGAGGTGGCACAAAATGATCTTGGCCGTAGTGGGCCCGACTGAACCGCCCTTCTGCCTTTGCCATGCTGGAGCACGAAGTGCACCCACTATTTTCTCGCACTCATCTGTACACACTTGCCCGGAGACACTGCTCCGAGAAGACATGCGGCATTAAAAAAAAGCATGAATATAATGTACAATAACTCATGTGTACTCATACGTATTCCTTTACTATGCTAGCTATTATATAGTTTTTGAACATTTTAAAATAATAGTTTTGTGATAGTTATTACATTAAGTTATTAGACTAGACAAATCAATCTTATTTATATATAAACATGTTTAAACGATACATATAAATTTAACAATTAGAAATTCTCGATCAATTTATAGTTATTCTCGCTCTGCATCAAAATGACAGCACCAAAATTTCTCCCCTGCCCCTTTTATATGAACCTCCTAAAACGTGTCATTCTCCCTCTTATCACCCCCTAGGAACTACTCCCTTGTGAGAGGCAATGCCTCGCCCAAACAAATCAGTCATGCAAATCCATTCTATCAAACCAGAGCCTGTGAAAGCAAGCACGAAACAAACTACTCACACTGATCATATTCACTCCCACCCACGAAAACAACTGATCGAACCCAAAATCGACTCGAATTAGCACCTTCTTCCACTTCAATTCGAGAATCAAAAGGCGAGAGACGACACTTACCTCAGCTTTCCCGGGGATTATGCAACACCACACCATCAAATTGATTGTACCATCGGGCAAAGTCTCTGGCTTCGCGATGAAACCCATTACAATTCACGATGAAACCCATTACAAGGTACACGAAAAGATGATTGAAGAATAATTACTAAGCGTCGTATGACACATACCACAGTCACTGTGAAGCTTATCGTCATTCTCCCTTTGATTCACCATCAAAGGAAGTTGCAAGCGCTTCAAATCTTTCGCCTTTCATGTTCACACAAACAATCCCAGTGCCGTACCCCACGATAAATGCTATAGCGTAAGGTGCTGCAATTGTAAGATCACCCTCGATTCTCTTTGCCCTCATCATCTACCTCTGCTACAATCTGGAATTCGGTTCCGACTGTGACATGGTCAGTTATGGATGGACAATTAAAATGCACTCGACAATGTAATGCAGAGAGCACACCAACCTTTCCTTGGCAAATGTCCTCGATCGCTCCTGGAATAGAAGCAAAGCCTGTCGTGGTCGGTCCAAGTCATATTTATCTTCTTACAGATGGAAACAAGTGCTCATGGGGCACGATATCAGCTGAAACCACTCCAAGCGCTACTGCATTGAGTTGCAATTCAATGCCGACTGATTCATCCCCAAGAAGAGTCTTGCTCATGGCAAGCTGCTCCATCACTATCTTAGTGAAAAGATAGAGTGTCACTTGAATTGAGTACTAACCTAAAATACAATTAATGGCATTAATTTGTTTGAAAATGCTTTACATTGCGGGTTAAGATCAATGGCTTTCATGAGCCTCTTAAGACTGTTGACTAAAGTCTGCCTTGTGTGCTTTCTTTCCAAGGGCGCATGCTTACATTATTGTCCTTCTTTCGCCATACATTGGTTGTTCAAACATCTACCCATGTGCAACATGTTCCCAGTCAATTTGCCAGGCAGCATATTCAAGAAAACAAGAAAGAGGGAACTCTTAGGTATTTAGACAGGTCGTGGCCAGTGAAGCTCTCAAGATATACATGGGAAATCCAAGTTTTCTTCTCTGCTGGTTGGACAGCATTTGCAAGAGAAACTCATTTGTGTGTAGGAAATGTCTGTGTGTTTGAGCTCATTGATAGGGATGATGTTGTGTTCAAAGTCTCCATCTTCAACAGTGGTGGTAAGGATCAGATTCACATTGATTGAGTTGTCCATTGGACGTGTTACTCTAGACCGTTCACAGCGTCAATATGAATTCAAGATATCTAATTATGCCTCCTTTATTCAGCTGTTGCGAATTGATGAAAGTGCTAGTTTTGGTTCTATATTTTCATTTTGGCAAGAGTCCCTCAAATTTGGCGCTTCTTTAAGGTTTCTGGTTGCTCAACTGCCCTAAACGGTTTAATATGTATTTTCTTAACGTCCTAACATTTTGTGTTTAACCAAAGCTTTTGCAAGAAAGTGAAAAATACAAAGAAAGCAGTCCATGCGTTTACTTTTTACGGCTAAATGAAAAAAAAAAAAAAAAAGATTGTTAGGAAGTTGTATGGCGAAGCACTTAATTGTACGCGACAGATTGCTAATCGAATTATATTTCCAACTTGAAGTTATTTTGAGTTGGAGGCAATGCCCCCACCACTCTATTTAAGCCTTATTTGCTATAAATGAATGTACTGATTTTTGTTCACTATGTTAAGAATTCAAAGATTGATTTTAAGTGATGCTGATACTTGAATATTTTTTGAAAATTAAAGTTCAAAAATTCGAAACCTGTGATCTATGAATGTGTCAAGACTCGTTTCTTGACAAAAAAATAGATAAATAAGATTAGCGTCTTTAGTACCTTAATTGCATGTAGAGATTAGGAGCATTTAACTCCATTAGTAATTAGGCATCAATTTGTCTATAAATTAAGAATTGACTTTTAGATTGATTCTTTTGTCAAACTTATAGAAAAAGTCAGCTCTAAACGTAAAAAAATTGCATATAGGTGTCGATATTAGTCCTTTAAATTTTAAATTTTCATACAAATGGCCGAAGGTCGAGCTTTTGGTTAAATGGAAGAATTTAACCAGACTCAAAATAGAAATTGGAATTTCATTAGTTTCTAAATTTTTTTAGACATTTGATTTAGAGATGGTGAAAGAGACATTGGATTCAATTAAAGAAATTTTAATCTATGAAACCGGTCAATCATTTAGAGCTACTTACCTCCACTAGCAATCAAACAAAAAACGCGAAAGGAAAAATCTCATAAAGACTGAATCTAGGAAAAATTCCTTTCCTTCTCTTTCGTTGTCAGACGTCCTCCATCGTCACCAGCGATCACCTCCCCACCGATGGCGAGAAGTCCTCTGTCTTGCCCTGTTTTACCGTTAGTGCATAAGAGAAGTTTGAGCCTTCGTTCGAGGCCTTTTCGCCCGCGAAAAACACGTCATGACCTCCTGCTCCTTCTCGGTTTCTCCTTTTACCGTCGCCGCCTCCTTCATCTCGACATCTTTGCCTGCGCTGTTGTTAGGATGGTGTTCTCTCTAGTCGAATGGTTCCTGTTCGGCAGCAGAACTTCAGGCGACGATGGCTTGGGCTTGGACAATAGTTGGCGTCAGCTTCATCCGAGGACGGAGTTTTCCGGCTGCGGTACCTATGGTCGGCAAGCAACGGCAAGAGCCTGCGTGGCTTTGAGGATGATGGGGACATTCGTGCCCCCATTACAATCGGACCATATTCGAGACAATCTCGGTGTCCGTGCGTCCGATGAACTCAAGCTGTCGTTCTAAGCTTATTCATCAGCATGAATCACCAGAGACGGGTTTCTGAGGCCACGATTCTTCATTTGATCCTCGCTCGTGTCGAGAAATTCCATCTTCAAGGTGAGTTCTTCCATGCTCTGTCTTTTCGTAGTTCTGTGGCTGAGAATATAGAAACACGATCTGTATGAAAACTGACTCTAAACGAGTGTTTGTTAGTGGGGTGTACGTTCTTTGATAAGCCAATCATAGTCAGGGGACGAGTCTCTGTTTCGTTGTTACAGTTAAGCTTACCCATCGAAATGCTAGCCAACTGTTTGTGAAAATGCTCCAACGAAGTTGCGAAATATCTTTGAGGAAAAGCCGCTTGAATCTGTAGATGCGGATGCTCATCACGCGTTTAAACCAGAGTGGCATCTTCAATTCATTTAAACTACTCCTATTTGTGAAATTTGAATCTAAGACCAAGAGTAATTCGTGTTTTGTTTTGTTTTGTGCATTGTTCTCATGGTGAATACTGGCGAGGAAATGAACGGCAGACTCTTGATGAACACTGATTTCTTACGATCCTCGACTTAACTTTACTAGGTATGTTCCATTTTGTATGCTACGCAATAAGCATCATTGTGGAGTTATAATCGAGGATGGGTGGTGGCCGATGGCGGCGGTTTGGTGATGAATGTAGGTGGCTGAGGGTGAAGAATATATGTTAACGATTTGAGGCTTTGGTATATTGATATTTAAGGTAGCTCTAAAGTTCATGTTGTTGATATGATTAAAATCTGGTGCATTTAAGATTTCATGGAGTTCTGGGAAAAATGAAAGAACTTAAAAAAAGAAGAAGAAGAGAGAGCGAGAGAGAATAATTATTAGGGGCCTAACTTGTTCATAATTAAAAAGGGCTAATCTGATGAGCCCAAGAATCATGAGGCCAGGTTTAGTCCACATTAGCTGCTCCATCACTATCTTAGTGAAAAGATAGAATGTCACTTGAATTGAGTACTAACCTAAAATACAATTAATGGCAGTAATTTGTTTGAAAATGCTTTGCTTTGCTGGTTAAGATCAATGGCTTTCATGAGCCTCTTAAGACTGTTGACTAAAGCTGGCCTTTTGTGCTTTCTTTCCAAGGGCGCATGCTTACATTATTGTCCTTCTTTCGGCATACATTGGTTGTTCAAATGTCTACCCATGTGCAGCATGTTCCCGGTCAATTTGCCAAGCAACACCATCAAGAAAACAAGAAAGAGGGAACTCTTAGGTATTCATGTTGGGAAAATATGGCTTTGAATTAAGTAGAACAATGAAAACGGATCTTTAGAATACTTGAGTCGGACTTTGAGGCGTGATATCACTTTCTTTAAGGATTTATTAGCCCCACAAAGTTGCTAATGGTCATCGGCAAGCTTTCTCTAAGATACAACAAAGTCTTAAATGAAAATACTAGATAGCAATTATAATATTTCTCCAGGGTCTGGGAAAGAATTAGAAATAATGGCTGTAGTTTCTTTCGAAATAAAGCGAAAAATATGGAAGAAGATGTGTGTTTTATCTAAAAACAAACGTACTTATTTTTATCTTTTGAATAGAGGCAACCCTTTAAAAGGTTGCAAAAGAATAAATGCAATTTTTTATGAATAAGTATGTCTCAAAAGTTACGTCGAAAAGACATAAAAAAAAATCAGAATTAAATAATAATAAATAATAAATAATTATAACTTTTCGTGAACAGTCGCACTATTTTAACAAGATTTATGATTAAATTTTTATAGAAATAAATCCGAATTTTCAATAAATAAAATTAATGATCGTCGGTTAGTGCCAAATCTCGTTCACGTGTATACTCACATCTTTTCGATGTGGGATAAGGCACCTCTTCATTTGTTTTATAAACGAATTACCAACAATTCAGACACGTCACCACTGCCCTCAGCGGCACAGCTAGCTTAGGCTCTCTCCTCCTCATGAAGGAGAGAAGTTCGAATCCCAAAAGCGTTATTAGATATTCTTACCTCATGAAGTACTGTGGTAGTGGGTCGTTAGGGATTCTTACCTCTTGGAGTACTGTGGTGGTGGGTCCTGCAGTCGCTCCCCCGGGTTTGCTCGCCAGTTGTCGACTTACGGGGTTCCTTGGGTTACAAAAGAAAAAAAAAAAACAATTCAGACATTGATTGAGCTCATTGATAGGGATGATGTTGTGTTCAAAGTCTCCATCTTCAGTGGTGGTGGTAAGGATCAGATTCACATTGATTGAGGTGTTCATCGGATGTGTTACTCTAGACTGTTCACAGTGTCGATATGAATTCAAGATTTCTAATTATGCCTCCTTTATTCAGCTGTTGCGAGTTGATGAAAATGAGACTCATTTCTGTTCATGGTTTATTGTTTCTTTGTGCTAGTTTTGGTTCTATATTTCCATTTTGGCAACTCCCTCAAATTTGGCACTTCTTTAAGGTTTCTGGTTGCTTAACTGCCCTAAAGGGTTAATATGTATTTCCTTAACGTCCTAACATTGTGGCTGTGGGTGGCTGAGTTGATCACGAAGAGGTCTCGTGAGTGCTTGGTGTTCCTCCGTTGTTGATGTGAAGGCTTCTTGAAGCACCATTTTCAAGCGAGTGCTTGACGTGGGTTATCTCATTGTTCTTGTTCGTGAAATTACATCCAAGGAAGACTAGCGTTTGTAACCATGAAATCTTGTGGTAAGATTTGTGAATTTCTTCATGAGATTGAGAGACTATTTCGCGAGAAGTTGTGGGGTTAAACACTGCATGTGTTATTGGATGTAATTGGGGCTCGAGTAACATTGAGAGTGTTTGAGTAACTCGAATGTGTAATATCCATTGTATCGCTTGATTTATAATAAAATTTGTTGTTGCTTTCCCATGGATGTAGGTTATTACGACCGAATCACATAAATTTGGTGTCCAATTTATTTTATTGTTCTGTCTATTTTATTATTCGATTGCTCGGTTTTTGCAATATATGTAGACCACGATTCCTAAATATTCGAACGGATAATGGCCAGTGTACTCCCCACAAATGGCTCGGAAAATTTCACTGCGAATTGGGCCGCATTTCAGAGAAGAAACTTATCTTAAGGAAGGAGACTTCTGTACTCTAGGATTGTCAAGACTTGGTTGTCAACTTTGGTAGGTCTACAGTAAAATCTCTGCTTCACTATGTTTTGTTTAATTTATCAGATCAAAGAAAGCAAAACTTTCGACTGCAACTAACTTAACATTGATGTATTTCCTGATTTTTGGGGAGAGTAGTGAACATTACACAGGGAAATTCCATCTTCCAAAATTCCAGGTACATGCGTGCCTCATTGCCAACCTCCTTGCATATTGCATCTTTATTCAACAAAGTAATCGAACTCATGGTTAGCATGGGATCGATAAAATAAAAGGTCGAAAGGAATCCTTATCTGTTGCCCCCATGGAGAGTTGATTTATAACAGACTTTAGTATCTTCCTTAGAGTAATATCTGTCACAATTGAGGTGGCCACAGAAGAGGAAAGAAAGAATGTCCTGCACCAACTCTGTGGTCATGAAATATGGGGAGGTCTCTAGAGATCAATGCACAGATTCGCGGAAAGGTGAATTAAGGATAATTCTTGCCATCCATCAATAACACAAAAAGAAGTTTCAATTAGAGGGCTAGTCTTTCACCTTTTCGCCTTACAAAATGGATGAATGACATCGCCAGAAAAACAATTATAAAACTGAACCGCAACAAAATTTCCAAAACTCATACTCAGCAGGTATCCCAATGTTCTTGACCATAGGGCTTTAAAACATAAAGTAGTAACACCGCCAGTGAATTTGCTTGTTTCACCAAATTAATCATTAGCAGTCAAACTATCCAGCAGTTCCTATGAGTCAGACAGCCAGATCAGAAGAAACAGAACTGCTCAGTTTGCCGTTTTTGCTGATGAGATTGCCCGCTCCATAGATGTGCCCCATCTTGGAGCATTTTGTCTCCGATTATCTCTTGTTCTCCTTTATTATGGGAGTTACTGGAGGGACTCTAAGCAATAATCAAGCCATAACCTTCAAGTCCCACATACTTCATCAGCCTCATAGTTCTGATTCCCAGGTCACGCCTCATCTGCAGCATTGGTCAATATGTTAAGCACTAAAACAAATGCGTCAAATGCTATAAAAAGATTAATGGTGGAGCGATTCATTAGAGTAATTAGATCTCGTCTTTTTAAGATGAGAACCTGAAGATCTGCTTTAGTCACCAGCTTCCTCTAGTTGTCCTACAAAATGATGTACAATCTCTCAAACAGTTGCCTCTCACATCAGTGTAGTTTCTGACTTTAAAGAAGAAATACCTGAGCACCAATTCCATACTCTCTATGGTCAACGGGCAATCCAAGCTCCACATTTGCTTCCATGGTATCATGCCTATCGTCTTGCATGTTATAGGCATGTGATATATGCCTTGAACCTACTCCTCTTCCTTCATGCCCTCGGAGGTAGAGCAGCATGCGGCTTCCAGCCACTTCTATCTGCTGCATCGTAAGTGCAAGCTGGTTGCCGCAGTTGCATCTAGCAGATCCAAATATGTCTCCCGTGAGGCATCCCGTGTGTACCCTCACAAGGACATCTTGATCATCTCCAATGTTGCCCTGTTCAGATGATAGACAATGAAGTTATGAATCACATGATGGGAAATATTGCCGTGTGAAGGGAGGGCATAAAATAGGAAAACTAAAGATACTACTTTTAGTCAAAATTACAGCATGCCATATCAATTGCAGACACATATACCGGCCCCTTTCCAATCATTTCATAAACTATTCTTTCCTAACTATTTTTATGCGTGTTGTTTAACTGATTATATGCAAATTGATGGCAATGCCTGAATATGTCGATTCGGGGAAGCTTCGAGTAATATAGTTCAGATTCACAAGCAACCAAGAGAGTTTTTGCAATTGCAGTATTATGATTGAACGATTGCTCATATTCTCTCATCATTCAATTAAAAAATCTGATATTTTGTTGATGCTCATGTTCTGTTTCCATTCACATCAGATCCTGCTTTGTTTCAAAAGCATATTGCAAATCCTGCTGTGGCATTTAGTCATTGCTTTTGATGCTTGATTGTGTATCGCTTCCAGCAAAGACCCTGAAAGTTCTGGTCACAAGAAAGAAGTTATATAAGATGTTGATGGCTCATAAGGAGAAGTTGAAGGAGAAGATTCGACTAGTAGAGGCTAGAGAGAGAGAGAGAGAGAGAGAGAGAGAGAGAGAGTGAATCTTTAGAGAATGACGAATCTTGAAGAGAAGATTAATGACAAGTGTTTGTCTATGTCGAAAATGGACGAGAGTAATCTGCTTCACTTGACATAGCGTTATTGGAAAGATTAGGATCTTAGAAGTCTTGTGAAAAATTAAACTCACCTGTTGCCTCTCTTTGTATTTTTAAATTCCGTGCCGTTATAGCTTTTGTCCTCAATTTATTCTCGACACCTTCACCACCTCTCACGGTATCTGAATGGTAAACTGCTCATTTACCAGTAACTTGAGCAGAATAGAAAGAAACGAAACTATACGGCAGATGATCCTGCAACAGCTTCGGCTGATTGATCAACTTTCTTAGGTCCACCCCTTACCAACTAATGCACAAACTGCAACCAATCTCATAGTTTTCTTTTGTGTTGGCTTTTCACCATGATCATTCTCAGCCTCTGGACATGTTACCTGTTTTGGCCTTACCGCTTCGTCATGGATGGTGAAGCTAGGGAACCATCCATCCACCCAGTCGAGGGGGCATCGCTTGTAATTTCATAAGCCATGTTTCCTGCTCACATCACGCTCTTTTATTAGCGAAACATCTCAGTACATAAGAGATCAAACATTCGAGATGCAGAGTCTCCCTGAGTTGGTTATCTGTGGCTCTACAGTAAAGGCATCCCGCTACTCTTGAATTAGCCAGCGAATTTGAATTAGAGCATCCCTTTTTTCAAGTTGGTGATATAGCCAACTTGTCACGAAGAGACGCGTGCTGAGATCTCGAGCTTAATTTATCACTGGCATATCTCCAATTCCATTATTGACGCTACCTATACTGCCTCATATTGTAAGTTAGTTTTGCTAAGTTGAATTGGTTTGTGTAGGAAAACATGTAACTCTGTTATTTTCTTCAAAGTTCTCAGCTTAATCCAAGGTGCACCTTTGCCTTGCATCAGGTAGCTTTCTTCCGCCCAGAATTTAGCCCTGCCCCATTCCCACCTCTTCCGAAAACATATTTGACGTCTAATTTCAGTAAGAAAGATTGTGACAAGCAACTAGGTTAAGATCGATGGCTTTTGTTGGTCAGTTAAAGATTGCTTCTTAAAGCTACTCAAGTTAGCAATCTATATCGTTTGTGCTTCTCTCCTCAGCTTATGCTAATGTCATAAATTGGTGGTTCAAACATGCGTATTCCAAAGCTGTTCCTTACGGATTCATCAAGAAAAATATCCAGGAAAACAAGAAAATTGCGACTCTCGTGTGTTTGGACAGATCATGGCTGGTGGAGTTCAATAACTATCCATGTGCCCCGACGGCTTTCTTAAGTGCGAGAGCTTTGGGATTTAGATTTAACATTTTGAAAATTGACTGTTTCTTCGTTATTTCTTACATGAAGCAACATGCCATTGTTTCCATGGTTCAATTGTTTGGTTATCAACCATAAAAACTTAGGGACGTCTTATGGTGCTACCGGTGACCTAAAGTGAATTGGGCTGACCTACATTTCAAAGGCCCTAAAATGAAGTGGGCTTATTATGGAGACTTAATTAAGATGACGGTCCAATTTTAGTTTTAAGGTATCTTCATTCGTGCAACCTCGTTTGCTTTTCATTTAGGTTTGTAGCCCACTTGGATCTCTCATGAAAATATGTGCGAGACTCTTTGCTTTCTAGCAAGTGTCCTTCCCTTTCGTCCTCATGCCTGATTTACCTTTATTATTATTACTTTTTTGGGGTATCCAAGGAGGATGAACCTTTTGTTACATCATAATCCAACTTGGCGCACATGGTCACCAAGCAATTAGTGAATTAAATATCTTGGAAGGCATGTGTACCCAAGACAAAAGTATTGGCATTCGTGCATTTGCACTAGGCAACAGTGTTCCTAGCAAAAGCCAATCTTGGAATTCGGGAAAGTATGATGCAAAAGGGAATCTTTCATCAGATTACAATTATTATGAACCTCAAATCAGAGAGTTTAAGACAAAAAAATGCCTCAAAAGGCACAAATAAGATCCGCATTTCACGATTTAGAAAAATGAGTTTCAATAATGACAAACAAAACCACGTGATTAAGAAAAAAAAATGCCTCAAAAGGCACAAATAAGATCCGCATTTCACGATTTAAAAAATGAGTTTCAATAATGACAAACAAAACCACGTGATTAAGAAAAAAAAATGCCTCAAAAGGCACAAATAAGATCCGCATTTCATGATTTAGAAAAATGAGTTTCAATAATGACAAACAAAACCACGTGAAGAGCAAAGACATTGGATACCAGGCACTCACTCACATCGATAGCAAGATGTCCGTTTATAGCACATATAGATCTAAGACTGTGCTTTTAAATATTATTCCAAACATTCGTTTTAATGTATTTTGCCTTCATTTCCACTTCAAGTTAGTTATTCTTCTCAAATATATCCTGAATATTTGTCAATACTTTTTTTTAACCATGTACAAACTATATAGGCATTCATGTCAAAATAGAGAAATATTGACGGTTTCATGCTTTAAAATTCCTATGACAAATATTGGTATGAATTGAAATAGAGTGCGAGACATTGTATAGAAGTTATAATAAAGGTTCGATGAAATATAAGTTAAAGACCACACTATTGATTAAGAAAACCAATGAGCAATTCAACCTCACATTTTTACAAATAAAACTCCATGAAAAACCCGTACATATATTTAAAAACATTCCCAATTAATCAGCAATTCTCTTACCTTCTAATATCTAATTCAGAATAATTGTCAAATATTACATAAAATTCTAATTTTTTAGGACATAGTGCAGAATGCAAAATACACTTATTCTTCACAATCAAAAAATTATACTTACTCTATCTTGCAATTATTGAATATGGAGAATAATATGATAATTGTACGTTAACATTGTCATTTCTTAAGAAAGGATACACAATGTAAAATTAACTTATTCTTTTTGAAAGATAATACATGAAAGGTCAACACTTAGTTTCAACTAATGGACAACATTAATTAGGTATGAGGTGTATGTCAGCCCAACTATTAATATATCAATACGTAGAACTTAACAAAAGTTGCTATTCAATATATAGAACAAAAAACAAGGCCATTTTATGATTAAGAGCCGTTTCGATCTGTATACCATTTCGAAAATTGAACTTCAATTTTTTTTTCCCACAAGCCCCCTCACACAAATGAACAAGAAGACAATTGCGACATAATCTAGTGAATCATACTACTATTACCATCTTCAACTGCCAATTAAACAGTATTGGGGGGCATCAAAAGGAGATATTCCGCATTATAGTCGTAATATAGCATTTGTTCATTTTACTAAACTCAAGATGGGTTAAATATGGATATGATGCAAATCCAAAAAGACTCACTTAAAGTTGTGTTTTGCCATTTCAAACTCATTTCAAATGGTTTTTAAAATTTTAAGTGATCCATACACAACCTATGACACTAACATTTGGAAAATGGGTTTCTATACAAATTGTCACCTCTAGATATACAAGTCACGTGAATATGGCCTGATCTTGCCCGTTTGTTCTCTTTATTAATTACATTTGTTATATCTATGATGACAGACTGTATAAAGCAGACAAGCACTGATTTAAAGTTGAATCATTTACTAATTACATCTTCTTTGAAGGTTTTATAAACATTTCTTATTCTAATCGTCACCTTGTATTGATTCCCCACAAGCCTCCTCACACAAATATCGATGGAAATATTAATATTGTGAAAACAATTAAAGATGCTACTAATCACATGCGTGTATGGGCATAACCTGTCCTTGTCCATTTGTTCTCTTAATTACATATTATCATGTCAATAATGATGGATTATAAAAAGAACTTATTAAACAAGTGATAATCCAAGTCCAATCATTTTCGTACTTTGACAGCTGGTAATCTTTTTTTATTTTTTATTTTTTAAGCCACTTGATGGGTTGCCATTTAAATTTAATAATGCGAAGAAATCAAACAAAGAAGTCAATGATGACAGACTGTATAAAGCAGACAAGCACTGATTTAAAGTTGAATCATTTACTAATTACATCTTCTTTGAAGGTTTTATAAACATTTCTTATTCTAATCGTCACCTTGTATTGATTCCCCTCAAGCCTCGCACAAATATCGATGGAAATATTAATATTGTGAAAACAATTAAAGATGCTACTAATCACATGCGTGTATGGGCATAACCTGTCCTTGTCCATTTGTTCTCTTAATTACATATTATCATGTCAATAATGACAGATTATAAAAAGAACTTATTAAACAAGTGATAATCCAAGTCCAATCATTTTCGTACTTTGACAACTGGTAATCTTTTTTTATTTTTTATTTTTTAAGCCACTTGATGGGTTGCCATTTAAATTTAATAATGCGAAGAAATCAAACAAAGAAGTCAATTTAACTCGACAATTGTTGTCTTCATCGAGAAGACGGAGATCGGTCATTTTTTATTGTTATTTTTGGCCAGTAATGACTTGGAGCAATGCGCTAACAAGGGTCCTGCTTCCCAAGGAGTTGACTGGCGCTTAGTTAAGGCCTTAACCAAGGTGAGATGATCGAGCTGCATAATTTATACTTATCTCCTCTTTCTTTCTTGTGATTTGGGTCTTCATTAAATCAATAGTACTAGTGAGGATGCTCAGCTAATAACTTTCAGTTTATCCAGATTAATATTAAGTTTTGAATATTGTGAGTCTCTTGTGACATCAAGCAAAATACAACTGTTTTGATATATATAACATCTAGTAGCATGAGAAAGTCCTAATTCACTATGCGTTTAGAACAGAGAACTTCTCTTATTCAGTGCTAGCATTGTCATATTAACTAGATATTGCAAACAATCATTGAAGGGGTCACATATGTTTCAAAATTCTAATCGTACCCAGTTTTGATTTAGACAAGCCCTACATACAAATATCGATGAAAGTATTAATAGTATGAAAGTTATGGAAAGATGCTATTTATCACAATCATGTACTAGTTACTTATAAAAATCGTGTAGTTTCTTGAGTACTCTGGAAATTCCAAGGTTCCACATGTACTTTTGCCTTGGTATACAAAACAAACAGCACTGTCTAAATTGATCTCTCAATTGTGACCACTTTTTTGAAAAATATTTGCGACCACTCTTTACCATCTAACAAGAGCCTTCCTCTATAAAATTGGCAAATAGGAACAAAAAACCATGCCCTTCATGCTCGATTTACCTTAAAAATCAAAGGACAACAAACCCTTTGTGTTACATCATAATTCGACTTTGCGCACATGGTCACCTGGCAATAAGTGAATTAAATCTTGTGGCGTCATGTGGCCAAGAAAAAGGTATTGCCATCTATGCATTGGTAATCTATTTACATTTATAAATAAACTACACTATAGATTGGTATAAGGTGTCATTCGATTTTCAAACAAGCCTTTGGTAGTGTATATTTGCGTCCTTTGGTACATTGAAAAGGCAAGAGTATCTTACAAGTACATACTCTTTGGTATATGGAAAAGGACCTCTAGGCACTTGGCAGAAGTTTTTCTACCAAAATCTAATCCTTGGAAGCGGGTACAATAAGATGGACTAGGGAATCTTTCATTTGATTATAATTAGAATGAATCTTAAAGCATAATAGGAAAGAAAAAAAGGCCTTAAAAAGTACAAAGAAACAAAAAACAAAGGGGGCTCGACAAACAACAAAAAGTTTAAGCAAACTGAATGTCCTACTTGGTAAGATGATCCACATTTCATGATTTAAAAAGGAGGTGATTCAATCTTGATGAATGGAATCACATGAAGAGCAATACCATTAGGTACCATGCACTCACTCACATGAGTAGACGCAGCGGTAGTAGTAGTTGAACTACAATTTCTAAACTATTTGAGAGATTCAAGGCCACTCAATACTTTAATCTATTTGTTGTGTGAGTTTAAGACTATATTTTTCATATATTATTCTAAATGTTAGTTTTAACCTATGGTGCCTTTGTACGTACTTCAAGTCAATTATTTAAATTTTTAATTGAAGGTGTTAAAATACATTTGAAATCCTAATTGTCACTTTGTGTTGACTGCCACGAGCCCCCACATACCCATATCGATGAGAATATTAATATTGTGAAAAAGATTAAAGATGCTACTTATCACCTGCGAGTGTGGGTGTAACCTGTCCTTCTACATTTGTTCTCTTAATTACATCTTGTTATATGAATTATGACAGACTACAAAAAATACTTATTAAACATTCGTGTCGAAATGAAGAAATATTGACGATCTCATACTTTGACCTTGCTATGACAAAAATTGGTATGAAATCAAATAGAGTGTGAGATATTGTACAGAAATTACGATAAAGGTCCCATAGAATATAGCTTTAAAGTCGACGTTGCTGTAAAAATACGCTTTCGAATATTAATGTATACTACTGAGAAACCAACGACCAATTCAACCTCGCATTTTTACAAGAGAACTCACCTCTGTGTGTGTGTGTGTGTGTGTGTGTGTGTGTGTGTGTGTGTGTCTCTCTCTCTCTCTCTCTCTCTCTCTCTATATATAAAAGATTCTAAAGTAATCAGCAATTCTCTTACCTTCTAATTTCTGATTCAAAATAATTGTCAAATATTCCATCAAATTCTAATCTTTTCTTAAGAAATAGTGCAGAATGCAAAATACACTTATTCTTCTCAATATAACAAAAATCATACTTACTTATTCTTAAGATGTATCTATCTTGCAATTATTGAATATAAAAAGTAATATGATAATTGTATGTTTTTTTTGGTAAGGTATGATAATTGTATGTTAATGTTGTCATTTTCTTGAGAAAGGATACACAATGCAAAATTAACTTGTTTATGATAAAAAAAAAATACGCTTACTTAATCTTAGGGTTGGGATGTTGTAGAATTTCCAACTTAATAGTTAGAGATTGCTCGTTTGAAAAGAAAAACAAACTACGTGCGAATTAATTAAAACACCTTTACAAGTTAGAGACCTGAACTTAACCTACACATGAGGCTTAGATGATATGCACTTTTTCCTCATTAACTAGGTAGTTATTATGCAAAATATCTTTATCAACTTAATTACAAAGACAACAGCCCTCATGGTATTTAATCAGTCATAACAATTTTTTTGTTAGAAATTCATCATAACCATTTTCAAATAGTCATAACAAACATACAGGTTCAGAAATAATTTGGATTTCTTTTACTTGCAAATTGAGTTTTTTTGTTCAACTTAAAGGGATGATTTGAGGGGCTTCATGTCAAAAACTGTGAAAGTTTGAAAGCTAATACATGAAAGGTCAAGACTTATTTTCAACTAATGGACAACATTAATTAGATATAAGGTGTAAGTTAGCCCAAGTCTTAATATGTCAATAAGTAGAACATTAACAAAAGTTGCTATTCAATATATAGAACCAAAAAAAAAAAAAAAAAAAAAAACCGCCATTTTATGTTTAAGAGCTGTTTCGATCTGTATACCAATTCTAAAATTAAATTTCAATTTTTTTTCTTGTTCACTTAGCTTAAATATAATGTTACTTCTATGATTTCATTGACCTGCGCAAGGAGGGCTTTTAGAATTATCACCTACCTATGTTTATCCATTAGCGATGGAGAAATGGGTGTGGAGACTCAGACGTTGGTAATGGTGACTGTCAAGTAAAGGAACAATAAGACAATTGCTACATAATCTAGCGAATCATATTACTATTACCATCTTCAACTTCCAATTAAATAGTATTGGGAGGCACCAAAAGGAGATCTTCCCCGTTATAGTCGTAATATATTATTTGCTCATTTCACTAAAGTCAAATGAATATGATGCAAATCCACAAAGATCAACGTAGAGTTGAGTTACTAAACTTATTTCAGATGGTTTTTAAAATTTTAAGTGACTAATACACAACCTGTCACATTAAAATTTGGAAAATGGATTTGTATGCATATTGCCACCTCTAGATATACATGTCATGTAAATGTGGATGATCTTGCCTGTTTGTTCTCTTCATTAAGTAAATTTGTTATGTCGATGATGACAGATTGTATAAAGTACATAGTACATGAGTACTAATATAAAGTCTAATCATTTTATTAGTTACCCCTCGTTTGAAGGTGTCATAAACATTTCAAATGCTAATCGTCACCCTGTGCTGATTCCCACAAGCCCCTTCATACAAATACTGATGGAATTATTAATGCTCTGGAATAGGTGAAAGATGCTACTTATCACGTGCGGATGTGGGTGTGGCCTGTCCTTTTCCATTTGTTCTCTTAATTACATTTTGTCATATGAACAAGCAATAATCCAAGTCGAATTTTTTTCTTACTTTAGCAACCAATAAGTCATTTTTCTGGGATAAGTGTACTAAAATTCTTAAAACTTATCATGAAAGTACATTAAGCTCTAAAATTTTCAAAAAATACAATTAAGTCCTACAACTTGTTAAGTTGGTGCAATTGAGTCATTCCATTAACTTTGTCTAAGTTGATAATTGGAAAATGCTAATAATATTTAGGACTTAAATGTATTTTTTGAAAGTCTTAGGACTCAGTTATACTTTAATGATAAGTTTTAAGACTTTCAATGCATTTATCGCTTTGTTTTTTTATTCTTTTAAGCTGATTGATCTGATTGTAATTGAAATTTAATTATGTGAAGAAATCAAGCATTCAAATCTACAATTGTGGTCTTGATTGAGAAGACTGAGAGCAGTCATTTTTTAATGTTATTTTTGGTTAGTGATGACTTGGAGCAGTGTGCTACCAAGTGTACAACTTCCCAAGAAATTGATTGGCGCTTAGTTACGGCCTTAACTAAGATGAGATGATCAAGCTACTTAATTCATACTCATCTTCGTTTTCTTTGTTGTGTTTGCGGCTTTGTTAAGGTTCTGAATCATTGGATCGCTAATACTAAATCTGAACTATTGATTAACAGATATAAGGAGGATGCTCAACAAATAACTTTTAGTTTATCAGGCTAATCACAAATTTTGAACATTGTGATTCTCGGGTGAGATTGAATAAGATACAAGTGTTTTGATATACAACATCTAGTATCGTAAGAAGTCCTAATTTACTCCACGTTTAGGGCAGAGAACTTCTCTTGCTAAATGCTAGCATTGTCTTCTCAACTAGATATTGCAATTAGTCATTAAAGGTGTTATATACATTGCAAATTCTAATCGTCACCCTGTTTTGATTCAGACAAGCGCCCACATACAAATACCGATGAATATTGTAGTGAAAAGAGATTAAAGATGCTATTTATCACAATCATGTATTAGTTAATTATCAAAATCATGTAGTTTCTTTAAGTACTCTGGAAATTCCGAGGGTCCCCATGTGCTTTTGCCTTGGTGTATGGCACAAACAGCACTTTTTGAACGATGTCTCGATTGTCACCACTTTTTGAAAAAATTGTGCGTCGACTCTTTACTTTCTAACAAGAGTTTCCTTCTATAAAATTGGTAGACAGGAATGAAACCCATGCCCTTCATGCTTGATTTACCCTCTCTTTTTTTTGGGACTACCAAGATGTCCGTCCGTTGCTCGGGTTTAAAACTAAAATTTTTACATATTATTAAAAATGTTACTTTTAATCTATTTTGCTTTAAAGCGTGTTTGTTTCACTAAATATTTCTTGATAAAGAAAATATTTTCCATAAAAATCATTTTCAAATAAAAGAATTAATTTTCATTTATTTGATATTTTAGGGAAAGTGATTTCTTTCTTACTAAAATGGGAAATCGTTTTACCCCAATCTAAACTTATTAATTTTAGCCTATGAAAAACATTTTCCATAAATCAATTAGTTTTCCATCATCCAAACATTGAAAAGTCTGAAAATAGTTTTTCGAAAACAGTTTTCTTTTAAAAAAAGGATCCATTGGTCGTACTTCAAGTTGATTATTTTTCTAAACATTTTAGAATTTAATTTTATTGTATCATGACTATTTGTCAAATTTTTAAATGCTTAATATATATAATTAATTATATAGACATTCGTGTCAAAATATAGAAATATTGATGGCTCGCTATGAGTAAAATTGGAGAAAAATGTTAAAAAAAGTCCTAAACCTTTTCACTTTGTACCAATTAAGTCATTTTAGGCTAATTTTGGTTGGATTTTGTAATTGAGTACTAGTCAGTTGAAGTGGCATGATTCGCACTAACATGGACAACTTTTAATAATATTTTAATATTTTTGAATTTTTTATTTTTATTTTCTTTTCCCTTTTCTTTTTTCTTTTTTCTTTTTTGCTTCTCCTCCTCCTTCCTCCAATCGGTCATCGAACCTTGGCAACTAGCTAGAGGCGACGGTCGACGAGCCTTGTCAACCACTGGTGAGGCTCATTCTCTTGGATCTAGCGAGGGTCAAGCCTGCCGGCCATGGCAAGGCTCGACCTCACCAACTCGCCCAACCTTTGGTGAGGCCAGCTCAAGGTGGCCTAGGTTGCAGTGCGCGACTTTGCACTTGGCCGGCGGATCTAGCGAGGGTAAGCCTTGTCGGCCATGGGCGAGGGCTCGAGCCTCGCTAGTGGCCGACGAGGACATCGACCTTGACCTCGCCGACCATTGTCTCTAGCCGGTCACCGATGTTTGGTGATTGGCTAGAAAGGAGGAGGAGAAGAAAGAAAAAAAAAAAAGAATAAAAAAAATCTAAAATATTAAAATATTATTAAAAATTGTCCACGTTAGTGCCGATTATGCCACATTAGCCGAACGGTGCCCACTTAGCAAAATCTGGCCAAAATTAGCCGGAAAGCACTGAATTAACACAAAGTGAAAATGTTTATGACTAAATTGGCACCAATAAAAGGTTTAGGACTACATTAGCACAAATATAAAAGGTTTAGGACTTTTTAAATACTTTTTCCAGTAAAATTGGCATGAAATTGAAAAAAGCATTAGATATTGCTTAGAAGATTAAATAAAGTTGTGGTAAAATATACCTTGAAGACCGATGCAGACTATAGTTTAAACATGACATTGCTGTAAAAATACGCTTTGGAATATCAATCTATACTATTGATTGAGAAAACCAATGGCCAGTTCAACCTCACGTGTTTACAAAGAAAATTCCATGTGAAAACTTGTATATATATTTAGAAAGATAGGTAAGTAATCAGTGAATCTTTTACCTTCTAAATTTTGATTTAAAATAATTGTCAAATATTCCATAATCTCTCATCTTTTCTTACGAAACTGTACAAAATGCAAAAGAAAGTTATTCTTTTTAATAAAAAGATAGGATAAGTATATTGGAAGTTCTAAAACTTATTACAAAAGTACAAATATCCTAAAATTTTCAAAATGTATAATTAAGTCATAAAACTTGTCATGAAAGTGCAATTGAGTCATAAAACTTTCAAAAAATGCAATCAAGTTCAAAAACTTGTCAAATTGATCCAACAACTAGTGTCCATGTCAAGAATTTCCAGCCTAAATTGGTCGATGGACTGAATTGATACTAATATGAAAAATTTTATAACTAAATTAGTCTAATAAAAATGTTTAGGATTGATTGGTATCAATGCAATGGTTTTATAACTTTTTAAATATTTTTCCCCACTGAAAGGAGATCTCCCCCAAGATAGTAGTAAAAATTTATTTGCTCATATTACTAGGCTTACAACAAGTTGAACATGAGTCTGGTGCAAACCCACATAAATTCAGATGGAGTTGGCTTTGATTTTTTAATCTCATTTCAGGTTTTAAAATTTTAAGATATGGAACCTGTTGCGCAAAAATTGAGTTCAAAAAAGGATTTCGGACACATATTGTCACCTCTAGATAGAACTCCATGTCACGTGAGTCCAGCCTGTCTCTGCCCGTTTATTCTCTTTGTTAATTACATTTGTTATATGGATGTTGACAAATTGTATATGAGCCGTGATTTGATGTCGAATCATCTTATTAATTATATTTTGATTGAAAGTGTCATATACATTTCAAAGTGTGATCACCTCCGTGTTGATTCCCTCAAGACCCCATATACAAATATTGATGAAAATATTGTTATTATGAAAAACACTAAAGATGCTACTCATCACGTGCATGTGTGGGTGTAATCTGTGCTTGTCCATTTGTTCTCTTAATTACATTTTGTTATATTGGTAAAGACAGACCGTAGAAAGTACTAATCAGACAAGTGATAAACCAAGGCGAATCATTTTCTTACTTTAATAGCTTGTAATAATTTGTTCTTGATTTTTATGGGCCACTTGATGGAACTGCAATTTAAAATTTATAATGAAAAGAAATCACTCTATAATTGAGAAGTAATCATTCTTTAGTTTTTATCTTTGGACAATGACTTGGAGTAGTGTGCCACTAAGTTTTCAACTTCACAAGCAATTGATTGGTGCTTAGTTAAGGGTGAGATTACCAAGCTACATAATGCATACCCATCTCCTTTCTTTTTCATGGTTTCGGTCTTTGTTAAGATTCTAAATCATTTGATCACTAGTTCTAAAGAGCTAGATGGTAATGATTTGAGGTCGTAGAAATCCAAGTATAAATTTATCCTTTTGAAAGTGCTCGAGGATGAAAGGAATTGCCGGCTAACATCCTTTTCTAATATGTGATGCTAATGTGTATTACTCTTGCAATCTATTGAATTATATTATAAATACTATATGGATGGAAAATAATATTCACCAAGTGGACATCAACAGCTGGTGTGATCATGACATTGTAGGTGCTAGCAATTATAATTGAACTCTAGGTACACTGGAGATGCAGCAGCCCCAGGTCAAGAAGGTGGTCCAGCAATAGCATCCGATCAAGGCCCTCTCAAACAAAAACAAAAATAAATAAGTAAATAAATAAACTTTTATTGTAAGGCTTGCGGCAACGCGTATGTCGATTTGTGATGTCACGCGAGTATTCCCTGATTGGATTACTTGTCATAATCTTTACATTAAATATAAACTGTCGTGTCAGGAAAATGAAAAAAATATGAAAATCTCTTCGTAGTGGCGATAAAACAAGAGATGGGCCATTTGCTGGTTTTGTCTCGTTTATTTTTGTCAATGTTGGATTGAAATAAAGACAACCTAGGAGTCTTAAGTTAAATGGAAAACCGTTCTTCTTGGCACATTTGCCGAATGTTACCGCGAGTTTTGGTCGTGATTTCGGTTTCGGTGTTTTATTCAGATAGGCCATATCTAGGGATGGGTTGTTCTCTTCTGTAGGCTTGTCATCTTTATGGCACTATGGATGAGAATGACTCATTTAAATAGCACGGGTAGGTAATGGCATCTCATTATTGGAATGAGTAGTTCTTTGTCAATAAAAAGATATAAGGATCCAAGTTAAGCCCAGAACTAACATGTCAACAAGTAGAATATTTTCCAAAATTGCTGTTGAATATTTAAATCGATGACATGGCCACCATTTTAGAATTATTCAATCTGCATACCATCTTGAAAATAAAACTTAAATCTTTTTTTTATTCAAATAGCTTAATTATAGTATTATTTCTATAATATTCATGGACTTCTAAATAGACGGATGTCCATGTTTGTGCTGCTAGGTTAAAAAAAAAAATGCTAACTTTATGTAGTAAAAATTTTTGTACGCACTTCTTCGTCATAAACTAGGTAGTTATTATGCAAAAGATCCTTATCAACTTAATTATAAAGAGAACATCACTCATAACTTTCATTAGTCCTAGACCTTTCTTTGTTAGAAATTATTCATGACGTTTTCAAATAGTCAGAATAAATGTAAGAATTTAGCAGTAATTGGACATACCAATCAAACAATTATGGCAGAGTTGGAGAAAAGGAGTGAGGAAGCTGTCGAGGCAACCAGTGTTCCAGTTGAGCAAGCCAGCGAAGATGACGCGAAGTTTTAGGACTGTAAATAGCAGAGGAGGTGGCGGAGAAATAAGTTGGGCATGAGATGTAAGTGTAGGAACGTTTTCCATTGCCTTTTGTTTTGTGCATTTAATAAGTCGGAATGCACTAATTAGAGGAGCTGTGTGTAACAGTGAGGGTCTTGTATGAGTTACCGTACCATGTTTTACAGCCTCAAATCAATGTGAATTTTATTTTTTCAAAATCAATGTGAATTTGTCTCTTGTGAAATGTGCACTTTTAACGAGATTCACGCGGCACAGTGGCATTTGGCATAAGATGGGCAACTTTCTTCAAAATGATGGTCATGACTCATGAAATAGGAATATACAAGAGTGATTACGAAAAGACTCTACACGAGAAAAGTGTTAGAGGAGTTCTAAACCTATTGTATCGATATTAATTTAGTCATAAATTTTATTTTAATGCTAATTCAGTTCTTAACTTTTTTAACTTAGTGCCAATTCAATTCTTTTGGCTAATTTTGGTCGGATATTATTACTGTGGACACTAATCGGCCTACATAGTATGATCGGCACCAACATGAAATACTTTAATAATATTTTGATATTTATTAAATTATTTATTTATCTATTTATTTTTTTTTTTTTTCCTTCCTCTTTCTCCAACCAATTGCCGAACCTTGGCAATCAGCTAGAGGTCCCTTGCTAGCCTCTTGCTAGCGTCACCCACTACTAGTGAGGCTTGCCCTCACCAAAGACCACGAGGGCGGCCTTGCGTTGGGTTGGCGAAATTCGCCCTTGCTAGATCTAGTGAGGTCGAGCCTCGCCTAGCCCCCGACAAAAATTGCCGAAGGCCAACTAGGTCCAACGACCATCTGGAGGAAGAAGGAAGGAAAAAAAATTTTAAAAAGGAAAAAAGGAAAAAGAAAAGAAGGAAAAATAAATAAATCATTCGAAAAATATTAAATTATTATAAAAATTGTCCATGCGATACCACGTGAGCCAACCAGCATCCACATCAGTAATATCCGATCAAAATTAGCTAGAATGATTGAATTTGCACTATGCAAATTTTTTTAGGAATAAATTGGCATCGATATGCAATAAACTTGGGACTTTGTCGACGTTTTCTTGATTCCACATGATGTTCCATCATCACTTTGTCGATTTATAGTTCTATTTGTTTATACTTTTATTTAGTACCTTTTTCTGCCTTTTGCTTTCCCTCAAAGAAAAAATATATATGAAAAAGAATTAGGTTTATAATTTATGCAAAATCATATGGCTCTACTTGCCAATAAATATATATTTTGAAAGTTTAAGAAATCAATTCTTGGTAACTGCAATTTCTGAAAAAATAAATGTTAAAAGTAAAAGAATCCAATAATCCCAAGCATATGAAAAAAAAAAAAGGGTAACAACATTCAGAATGAGAGACCACAAAATGGTGTTATTCTGGGTCATAATCGTTTTCCATATTAAGTTTGTCACGTAAAGAATACTAGTATTTAAGAGAGTAAACTAGTTTAAAATGTTAATAAAGGATGGCAGATGATACACTCCTTAGAAGTTCTAATCTAACTATTATAATTGAAGTTACGTCAAAGCTAAAATCATAATTGACATTCTAATCTAGTAATTACCTTAAGTATAATGTTACTTTTATGCTTTCAATGTGATTTCATGGACCAGCAAAAGGAACGGTCTTTCTTTAGCCATAATCAATGTGCTAACAGCACAAGTTACGTCTAACCTAACAATCATAATTGACACTCTAACCTAACAAACATTGATTAGGACCAGTACCTAATCAATGTTTGTCTATTAGCCATAATCAATGTTTCTTCATCAATAGTGGAGGAAAAGATGGAGACCTAGACATTGTCCACATTGTTGTCTTGATCGAGACGACCGACAATGGTCTTTCTTTAATTTTCCTTTTGCCAAGTGAAAGACTTGCAGCAGTCCCCTACCAATTCAGTCGCCAAAGAAATTGACTGGCGTCTAGTTAAGCCCTTAACTAAGGTTAGTTTGCAAACAGGAAAATTAAACATGCACTTTATTTTTATTTAAACTTGCATATGGATCGTGTCGACATTTTTAAACCACCAATCAAAGGCTTGATAACGATGGAAATAAATAAAATCCTATTTAAAATAAATCTCATATGTTAAGTAAGCCATCACGATGTCTCAATTAATGAAGAAATTCAATGAGATGTGAAAATTGAATCATGCCAAAGCGTGAGAAGAACATGTAATATTATTGATTACTATGATAATTTTGTCCTTTGTCTTTTTGTACTTTTCTCTAACCTATAACAAATGACACGAGTAATCAAATATTTGCCTGCATTGATGTCCATCATCTCATATTTGTGTGCATCCGCACCTTACCATCATTAGGTTTTAGCAAATATGTCATTGGCTCTATTTAAAAACACTGCAGTGGAGTTCCCATCCGTGTCAATTATATGCCAATCAATCACCAAAAGAAGCAAAACCATACTATTTAACCTATCTTTTACCCTAGTGGCCATCCTTCCCATATAGGAAGTGGGAGGTGGGGGTTTGGATCCTCATCTTCTTAAAGGGGTTAAAATGTGAGTGATTTAGTTTCAAGTGTGGGTTTCGACTTCCATGTCTTGTAAAAAAGTAGGATAAAAGTCTAGACTAGTGTTAGAGTAGGAATAAATATAATTGACCCCTCCCCCCCAAAAAAAAAAGAAAAAAAAACTAGAGGCTATCTTCTCTTGAGAAAATGTGCAAAATGCATAATACACTTGTTCTCTAATATGAAAAATTGAAACTCACTTAACATATCTATCTTGCAATTATTGAATATCAATAACACGATAACTATAGGTTAACATTGTTATCTTCTTAAAGAATGATAAATGATGGAAAATGTACTTATTTTTACAATAAAAAATTATGCGTACTTATCCTAAGTAGCGGCTCTATTGGTTAGGATATTGAACGATTTCCAACTTTGGAACTAGAGGTCACCGTTCAAATTCCACGATGCTCCATGTGTCTAGAGCCACCAACACGGGCTAATGGCATAGGATTGACTGGTTTATGGGGTTTGCAAGATATTTCATGAGCATCTAGGTAGATAGGTTTACATATATGTGCTCCTATACTATAAATACATTTTCCTTAAGAGAATGCTAGTTTTATATGGTAAATTTTTAATATCTACTTATTCCTCATAAACTAGGTAGTTGTTATGCAAAAGGTCTATATCGATTTAATTAGAAAGAAAACATCCTTCCAGGACTTTAATTAGTCAAAACTTTTTCTGTCATAAATTAGTCAAAAAAAATATACGGATTTAGGAGTAATTTGACATTCTAATCTAAAAATTATAGTTAGGAAAACATTAGACAACTTTGATTTTTCCTTATGAATTGAGCTCTTTTATTCACTTAAGGTATGATTTGAGGGGCTTCTTATCAACAAATGTGTGAATATTTGAAATATGATACATAAAAGTCGAGACTTATTTTCAACTAAGGATCAACATTAATTAGATATAGAGATAAGGACACTACAAATATCATAACTTACGTATGGTACTCATTTAAATACTATAACTTTTTTTTCCAAATGCTTGAATGCCATAATTTCTAAAAAAAAATCATTTACTTGAATGCTATAAATTTCAATTGATCACTTAAATATCATAATTTTTTAAAAACGTTCACCTAAGTACTAGAAATTCAATGTGACATGATACTTATGGTAGTACTTAGGTGAACAATTTAAAAATTTACGGTATTCACATGATCCATTATAAAGTTATATAACACTTAAGTAATCAGAAAAAAAGTAATAATATTGAAGTGAGTGTCGTATATAAATTATAATGTTTAAGTAATTAAAAAAAGTTATGGTACTCAAATGAGCGACATATGAAAATTATGATATTTGTAATATTTTTTTCATTAGAGATGAAGACTTGACCAAATCTAATATGTCAATAAGTGGAACTTTATACCACTATGTGTAGTCCAAATAAGTATTCTGATCTTTTGCCAAAGGAGAGGAATTGAATCTCGCTAATCTTAAGTCGACGTTGAGATGGTGGGTTTTCCATTGTGTTTGCCTTAAGATGGAATCTTTATCAAAATCAAAAAAAAAATAATAAGTGGAACTTTATCAAAAATTGTTATGCCATATATAAATTAATAACACGGAGACATGATCAATGTTTGTCCTTTAGTGGTGGAGGAAAGGATGGAGACCTAGCCAGTGTTTGTCCATTAGCGGGACGGGACGGGAAAGGACGGAGAGCAAAAGTATTGGTGATGGTGACTGGTCAATAAAATGCAGAATGCCATCCTTTTCTATCAATTGCTTACAAAGTCATCATTCTTGTCTGGATAAAGGTGAACGACAACGGTCTTTTATATAATTTTTTTTATTGGCTAGTGACGACTTACAGGAGTGTGCCAAGTTTTTAGCTTCTCAAGGAATAGATTGGTGTTTAGTTAAGACCTTAACTAAGATTAGATTACTGAGCTCTATAGTCCATATCTATATTTTCTTTTTCTTTGTAGTTCGGATCTTTGTTAAGTGTCTAATAGTTGGATCGCTATTACTAAATCTTGGCCATTGATAATCATATATTCTAGCAAAAAGTTGTGATTTGACAAATGATAGCAGTCCTTTTTATTTTTATTTTTGTTTAGTGACAACTTGAAGCAGACTTCAACAAAGTTTCCAGCTTCCCAAGGAATTGACTAGTATTTAGTTAAGGCCTTACCTAACGTTAGTATTATGACTGATGTGGAAATCATAATGAAATTAAAACTGAAAAAGCATTAGTAATAAAATTTGAAAACCCCTACTTCTGTGGAGGCTTCACTACCCTCCTTGATCTATCTTTAGCAATGGAATATTCTTATTCTTCAGATTCTTTAAACTCAATATTATCAATAGACGACTGAATTGGTTGTGAATAAATTATTTCAAGCCAATTTCTGAGCATATTAATATACCCATTTGAATCCACTTTCACTAAAAAATTTAAGCCAAAATGGAGATTTGTTGAGTGTGTCTTAAATTCTTTATAGGCTTGAGCCAATGTTAGGGTTTGGGGGCAATATAAATATTGTTTTTCTTCAGATTCTTCAAACTCAATATTATTAGTAGACTACTAAAGTGGTTGGGAAGAAAGCACTTCAAGCTCTATCTTCTCCGCAACGCTTTTCGAATTTTCATCACAATGAACATATGATTCCTTTCTAGAATAAAGCATACTAGACTCATCAGTTAGGTTACAAACGACAAAATCGATGAGACACATTATTTTCAGTTAAGTTTGCATATTGATCATGTCTATATTTTCAACCCTCAAAGGCTTGATAAGGATGAAAATAAATAAAATCCTACCATAGAATCTCATATTTAAGTAAGCCATCAGATGGTGTCTCAATCAACGAAGAAATCCAATGAGACATAAGTATTGAATCATTCAAAAGCATGAGAAGGCAATGTAACCTTTATCATTTGCCCGCGTCAAATAATTTTCTCCCAATCTCTTTCTCCTTTCCCTAACCCATTACAAATGAAATAAGTAATCTAATATCCACCTACATTTATATCACTTACATTATGTTTGTATGTATCTGCACATCATTAAGATATAGCAAGTACGTGATTGGCTCTTTTTAAAAACATTGCAATGGGGTTCCATCCACATCAATCATATACAAATCATCATAAAAGGAAGCAAAATCATACTATTTACCTAGAGATTTTGTTCAAAAGAAAAACTAGAGATTTTTTTTTTCTAAAGAAATTCTAGAGAATGTGACAATACACTTTTTTCTTTATGATAAAAACGATTATGCTTACTTAACATCTTTATCTTGCAATTATTTAACATCAATAATATGATAATTTTATGTTAACATTGTCATCTTCAAAGTGATATAGAATGCAAAAACACTTATTCTTTGACATGACAAATTATGCTTACTTAACGCTAAGATTGATGCAGTTACTTGGGGAGTTGAGGATTTTCAGCGTAGGAACTAAAGGTTGCCTATTGAAATCCCACAAACTGTGTGTAAGTTGCTGTTAATTTGAGCCATCTGCGCAAACCAAGTGCTTGAGCTTAACCGATTCATGGGGCGTACAAGATGTTTCATAGGCTTCTAGTTAGATGGTATTCACACCAACACCATAGATTATAAATATATATACGCTTACTTTAGATGAACCCTAATTTTATAAAGTTATTGTGCAAAAGGCCCTTAGTAATTCAATTACAAAGGGAACTTCCCCCTTGACTTTAATCACTAATAACATTTCTTTATTAATAAATAAGTCTTAACCTTTTCAAATATTCATAATAAATATAAAGATTATCGAATTGACATTCCAAAATTTGTTATTCAACATATAAATAATAACACGGTCAGTGAATCAACATTTGTCCATTAGCGATGGAGAAAAATATAGAGACTTAATTAATGCTTGTCAATTAGATTGGAATTATGACTAGATTGAAAATTATGATTATCAAGGAAATCAAAATTATGACTTGCCGAATCCTTATGATTATCATGAAAACCAGAATTTTGATCGAACATATTATAAGTGGTCTTCATATCAGAAGACATGAATTAACTAGAATTCCCGTACAAATTAACTTTACCAATTGACACACTAAAGTTCTATTAAACCACTTTTCAGTATATTTCAAAATAACAAACAAAAGAAAATGCACTTGTTAGTGATGCGGCACAACCAAATAAGGGAGCCATTGTTGTAAACCCAAAAATACTCATTTCAAACAGTATAAATCAAGTCCTGCTGGTACCGCTCAAAATGGAGACTTTAAACACAATATCATCCCTATCAATTAGCTCGAACACATAGGCTCTTCAAACGCTCTGATTAATTTTTCTTCACAAATGCATGCCAACCAGGGACAAAGACATAGCCCCTTTAACGCATCTATAGCTCCTAATGAGCTTCACTGCTATGAACTGTTGAAATACATAGGATTTGCTCTTTACTTTTCATGAATATGTTGCTTGATGAATCCACCCAAAATAGTCTGCACATGTACATCTTTGAACAGCCAAGATATGAAATTGCTTAAGTGGAATGAGAGGATAAATTGGAGGGCAATGACCAAGATGGTAATGATTTGAGGTCGAAGAACTAGAGATAAATCTATCCTTTTGAAAGTCCTCTAGGATGAAAGAAATTGTTAGCTAATATCCTTTCCTAACGCATGTTGTTAATTAGTATTGCTTTAGTGTCTATTGAATTATATTATAAACGAAATATGGTTGGAAAAAAGCTTCACCAAGGGGACATCAATAGTTAACGTGATCACGACATTGGAGGCGCTAGCAATCATAATTGAATTCTAGGTACACTGGAGATGCCGCAGCCCCAGGTCAAGAAGGTGGTCCGGCAGTAGCATCCGATCAAGGCCCTTTCAAACAAAACAAAACAAAAAGAAAAGAAAAAACTAAAAAAGAAAACGTTTGATGTAAAGCTTGTGGCAACATATTTTTCGATTCGTCAGATCAAGTGAGTATACCCCGATTGGATTACTTGTCATAATCTTTACATTAAATAGTTAAAGGTGTCTTGTCGGGGAATTTGAAAAGGAAAATGAAGAATCTCTTCATTGTGGTGAGAAAACAAGAGATTGGTTCTTTGCTGCTTTTGTCTCGTTTTGTTTTTGTCCTTGTTGGATTAGAATGAGGACAACCTAGGAATCTTAATTTCAATGGAAAGCTGTTCTTCTCGGCACATTTGCCGGATGTTACTGTGAGTTTTAATTGTGATTTCGGTTCTGTTGTTTTATTCAGACAGCCTTTAACCAGGGATGCGTCGTCCTGTCCTGTAGGTTTGTCATCTTTTTATCACTGTGGATGAGATTGACTCATTTAGATAGCAATCTTAGGTAAGGGCATCTCATTATTGGAATGGGTAATGCTTGATCAATAAGAATATGTAACGTTCCAAGTTAGTCCAAGTCTAATAAATATGTCAGTAAATAGAATATCATTGAAAATCGTTTTTGAATATATAAATCAATGACGCGGTCATGCTACGTTTTAGAACTATTCAATCTGGATTCATTTTTTTTAATTAGCTTAATTATAATCTATATCTATAATTTTAATATGATTTTATTGCTCACTTGAGTCCCATAAATTACACGCAAACTTTTTTGATATAGAGCCACCTATACAAGCCAAAAGCTTGAGATTAACTGGTTCTTGGGACTTACAAGACATTTCATGGGCTTCTAGATAGATGGATGTCCATGCTCGTGTCCTTAGTTTATAGGAAAAAAAAAAAGGTAACTTTATATGGAAACTTTTTATGTGCACTCATTACCATAAACTACGTAGTTATGCAAAAGATCCTTATCAACTTAATTAAAAAGAGAACATGCTCATTATTTTAATTAGTGATGACATTTTCGTTGTAAGAAGTTAGTCATAACCTTTTCAAATAGCCATAATACATATACAGATTAAGAAGTAACTTGACATTCTAATTTACCAGTTATGGCTATGTTTTTGGAGATCCTTATCGACTTAAATCATTTATCAAACTATATTGTGCTATGTTGGATTAAGAAATGATTTTTTGAGAAACTTGCACGTAGTTATACGAATGGCTCAGCAACTTGCCATATTAATTATTGAGCCAGCAATTCACAAGTTTTAGCCAATGAAATTGTCGGGAGTAGCACGTTGCGGCCCAGATGGGAAACGCCCTTGTAATTTGTGAAATACCACTTTCAGTCAGATTTCTTTATTGTCCAAATCTCTTCTTTGTCATTTTTTTTTTCGATCTATATTCATCTTGATAGCGTTCTTCAAAATGATTGTCAAGAACTAGGAATATGAGAGAGTGTTCCCGAAAAGATTCCACACGACGTTCCATCGTCACTTTTGTCAACTTCTATAACTTTTTTTTTTTATTATATCTAAGTCGACTTCTATAGTTAACTTGTTCTATTTGTTTTCACTTTTTAAGTACCTTTTCCATGCGTTTTGCTTTTTTTTTTTAAATGAAAATGAATATAATTAGGTTTTATAAATTATGAAAAAAATTATAACTCTACTTGTCATAATTATATAGTTATGAAAGCTTTAAATATCAATTTGTGATAACTGCACTGTTTGGAAAATAAATGTTAGAAGTAAACGGCTCCAAACAGACTCAAGCATGAAACAATGTCAGTTTTAGCTCACAATCGTTTGCCATATTAATTTTACCATGTACAGAGTAGCAGTATCCAAGAAATCAATCTAGTTTAAAATATTAATAAAGAACGGAAAAAGTTTAATTTCCTTAGTAGTTCCGATCAAACAATTCTAGTTGAAGTTATGTCTAATGCAACAGTTACAATTGACATTCTAATCTAACAATTAGCTTAATTACAATGTTACTTCTATAATTTAAATATGATTTGATTGACCAGCACAAGGAGCGGGTCAATGACTAGTACCTTATCAATGTTTATCCATTAACGGTGGAGGAAAGGATGGATTAGGACTAGTACATTAGCGGTGGGTAAGAATGAAAAAATGGATACCATCTTCTCTTTTTTCCTCGTAGTTTGGGTCTTTGCTAAGCTCTAAATTGTTCGATCACTGGTATTAAATCTCAGCTGCTGATAATTAAGTTTTCAAGCAAAAAGTTGTTGTGTTTCTATCACAGAAATCTGAAAATTATCGACTCGTCATGGGCCAATATCTGGCTTAGCGGAAAAAGAAAAATTATAATAATATCCATAGTTTTCGAAATCCGCACTCAATTTATAATATCCAATCATCAATTTCAAAATCCGAATGTACCGCAGCGATCGGCATGAAATTCTGAGCATTTAGGGTCCCGACAAAATTTTCGGAATTTAATAAATAATTAAATTTATTCCGAAAATAATTAAATAATAATATTTTAATAATTTCGAATAATAATATATTATTAAATTATTAGATAATTTCGAAATATTTAAATAAATCAAAAGTAAATTCCTTTATGTCACATCAATGCTTAACTTTAAATAACTTCTTTTAACCTTTAATTTAAACACACTTTAACATAAACCAACCTCTTAATCCACCTTATAATTAAATATACTAATCCACCCACATAAACTTACTTAATTTAAACTAAGCACACTTAGGGGCATCATTAACCCTCTAATCAAGATTTAGTGAGTTAAACTCACTGGATTAGCGAACCGAGCGGACCAAAACGACGGGGACGCCGAGGAGAACAACTTTCCTCAAAGCGGGCCGAGCATCCGGGCTCGGGAAGGCAGCCAAAACGGGCCAAACGTCCGCTGCATACCCATTTTTCTTGGCTGCTGTCCGCTGCGATTTGAGGCCGAGAAAGGGTAGATTATAAGCTTGGATGAGATGGAGAAGGACCGGGGAAGGTTGAGGGGTCGGACCGGACCAAGGCGGGACCCCAACGATGGCCGGAGGTGGCCGAACGGCTCCGGCACGGGCTGATGCAGCAGCGCGACGCGAGCTGAGGCGGAGCGAAGAGGTGAAGACGGCGCGACGGTGGCGGAGGCGTGCGGCTTCTCCCACTTGCTGGTTGCTGGGTTTTCAAAGAAGAAGGAGATGAAGAAGATGGAGATGGAGGAGTCGCACGGTTGGGAGGAAGAAGAGAGGGAGGAGAGAGAAGGAGGAGAGAGAGAGATGGGACCATTTTTTTCTTTTCTTTTTCTTTTTCTTTAATCCCACCAAATGGCCCACCATGACATCATTTAATGCTCAAGTGTAAAGAACAATCACATATTTCTTTCTATGTCCCTAGTTAAAATATAGCAGACATAGTTGGCGCCCTCTTTTTCCAATAAATCTGGATTAGTGAAGTCTTGGCGTTCGGAGAGAAGTGATAACTGGTCCCGCTATTGATGTGCACTGCAAGGGAAGACGGTTCACCGCTAATACAACTGGCATCTGGCACCAAGGGCCACGTTGTACTCACGTATCAGTGAGTCCATCTTCACTTGCCATTGCCAAACTTTTGCTCCAGCGAAAAGACGATTAAAAAAAAAAGCAGCAAATCCCTCATATAAAGAGAGGGAGAGGTGGAGAGAGCGAGATCGAGTCAATAACAATGAAATCTTTTTATTTTGCGAAAAGGGCGGCTGTCCAGAAAATCACTCCATGCAAGTTCCGGAGAAGAGGCCTCGTTTGCACTGTACGGGGACAGGTGATGACGCTGCGTGGAGCTTGAAAGAGTAAATAGATGTTGCTTACTTGGACCATAAAGTACTATAGAGACAGATCTTGGGAGACGTGGTTAAAGTCGGAATTTCTGACGTCGAAGGCCATAACTATCGGACTCGCCCCAGCTGATATACACCTCACTAAACCTTTTTGAATTTCAATTGTATTCTTCTCTTGAATTTTAATTGCCGAAGCCCAACCTACCTTCATTGGTTTGACCATTAAAACTGCCTGGAAATATGTTTTTATTCTAAATTGATATATTTTGTTTTGGCCGTTCTTTTGGTTAATCACTATTTGGTTGGATTGATTGATTTTTGTTGATACTGCATTGATAAAAAGGAAATATCACTAAAAATAACATTTTTTTGCTATAAATGAATGTTTTTACAACCTTTGAATATATTACCATATATGAAAGTCATTTATCCATATAATAGATACACGCGCCAGGTAAAAGTAACTTTTATTAAGAGTAATACGCAATATTATCATTATATAAAAAATTGGTAGGTGCGGATTGCTTTTCAACGGCAAACATCTAATTTTATGGCTAAATCAGTTAACGATGGAAGCCTCTCTTAAAATATAAAAAGTTCTTGAGGAAACGGACCAACCACAAAGAGGTCTTTGGTTTTTTCTGGATCCGATTAAATTTTATGCGTGATACTTTGTTGCGCTTGTTCCAAATTTGTCCCTATGTAATATTTCCTTGAGAGACCACAAAGAGTAAAATGCTGAATTCAACCTCTTTTGTTTTCCATTTTCACCTACACTATCTCTCTGTGTGGGAAGGGAGTCTCAATTTGATTATGTTTATTATTGTGTTTGTTGGGTGTAAATTTTCTTTTTGAGAATTTAAACTTTTTGACACAAAATTATGTACTAACTTCACACAGAAAATCAATTTGAAGATCTAGATCGATATAACTATATAAATAACAGTCTCTGTGGGAGAGGACTCTGAATTTGTTTATGTTATCATTGTTTTTGTTGGGTGTAATTTTTCTTTTCGAGAAATGTATATTTTTATACAAAGAATATTTATGCACTAACTTCTCCTACAAAAATCAATGTGAGAATCTATATTTAAAATTATATAATAATAGTTTCCTCCCTAAGGGCTGCATCTAAGATTGACACCTAGCATTCTAGATAACAGAATTTAGGACTTCTCCTTATTCCAAGAATTAAATTTGCTACAATCTCCAATGAAAAAAGTGGCCACCTAGGCTCCACTTAAGCTAGCGTTATGCATTTCTGACTAGATAGATTATTCATACACGATAATATTCTTATGTGCATTAATTTCTTATTAACTAGATAAAGGTTCTACTCAACCTAATTACAAAGTGAAGCTCAAAAAAAAAAAAAAAAAAAACTTTAAAAGTTTTTACTTTAGTCAAAATATTATCAAACAGCCATAATGCATCCACGGAATTGGGGGTAACTTGACCTTTCCAACCTACCAATTATGATGGGCATGTTTGTCATGTGAGACCAATAAACGCATAGAATTTTAGCACTCAGCTATCTCCGACTGACATTCAACTATCTCCGAGGTTAATAATATGAATATCTATCATATAATACTATTACTTTAACATTATACTTATTTAACATTTCTATCGTACAATTATTGAATGTCCTTAGTACGATAATTTTATGTTGACATTGTCATTTTCTTAAGAAATGATAAAATGACAATCACTCACTCGTTTCAATAAAACCATTATGCTTGCTTAACCCAAGATTGGTGTATTTGGTTGGGGCATTGCGAGATTTTCAGCTCGAAAGTGGGGAATCGCTCGTTTGTCCACAAGTTGCGTGCAAACAGGCCAAGGCCTGAGCTTAACCGGCTTTACAGGATATTTCATGGGTTTAACCTCCACATTGATGCTTTTAGATTATTAAAAAAAGAAAAGCTTACTTTATATGGTAATCTTATTTATTATGTTCCCTTATACGTCATAAAAATAGGTAGTTATCATGCAAAAGATCTTTATCAACAAAATTACAAAAAGAACGTCCCTCGTGACTTTGTTAGTCATAACATATTTCTTTTAGAAATTAGTCGTAACCTTTTCAAATAATCATAATAAATATACTGATTGAGTAATTTGACATATTCTAATCTAACACTTATGGTTGGCAAATAATAATAATAATAATAATAATAATAATAATAATAATAATAATAATAATAATAAACAACTCTAATTTTGCCTTGTGAACTGAGTTTTTCGTTTTCACTTGAAGGATTGATTTGAGGGGCTTTCTGTTAAGAAACCTGCGAAAATTAGGAAGATAATACATGAAAACTCGAGACATGTTTTCACCTAGTGGGCGACATTAATTAAATATCTGTCCATTACCAGTGAAGGAAAGGATGGAGACAACATTGTGATGTCAAGGAACGATGAAATGGGGTCATTCATTTCCATTACTCCGTTGTTTGCAAGTCCACACTGGTGGCTTGATAGAGGCGACCAACGGCGAACTGACTTTTATATTAAATCGTTGGATCTCCAGTACTGAATCTCAGCCATTGATTCCTCATCCTTTTCTGTACTCAAATATCTTCACCGCCTCTGTCTCTCATCGTTCTTGCTGTGTCTTGCTCTGTCTTCTCCTCCGCACAACCATTCTTCTTCCTCCTCTTCTTCTTCACTTTCTGCTGCCCTTTTTTCTTTTATCGTTCTCTCTCTCTCTCTCTCTCTCTCTCTCTCTCTCTCCCCGTATCTCTGTTTCTCACTCTTTCTTTCTCGGAAAAAAATTAAAGGAAAATGTCGATCGATTCTGCTATTCCTGTTGCATGGGATGTCTTGAAGTGCGTACTTACTCCCATCAGGCGTCAATTCGGATTCGTGATGTCCTCCAAGAGTTACGCCCTGGATCTTAACAAGGAAGTTCAGAATCTGGAGAGCGAGTCTGAGAGGGTCCACGTTGCTGCGGAAGTGGCCAGAAACAATCTTCGGAATTTCTACAATGAGTTCACGGAGTGGGAGGCAAGTGCTGAGAAGGCCTTGAAGGAGGCGCGAGACCTGTTGGGCAACTTTGAAAAAGATAGCAAGACTTGCTGCTACGGGACTTTTCCCGACCCCAAATGTCGCTATCAATTCAGCAGGAAGGCTGAGGGCAAGATCGAGGTCATTAAGCAACTCACTCAAAAATGCAGCGGATTCAAGGGATTGAACGACATCTCCTTTAGTGATCCAGCTCCGGGAAATGTAGCTGCTCCGAATCTGGCTAGGAAAGAAGGCAAAGATGTCGTCCAGCGGGCCACCGTGACAGCTTCCACTTCTTTTGCATCGACTTCAATTAAGCTTAGGGATGATATCGTCTTCGAATCCAGAGCTTCGATCATACGGGATATCATGGCCGCTCTTGCCGATAACAGCAAAAGCGTAGTTGGGGTTTACGGGATGGGTGGCGTCGGCAAGTCCACCCTTTTGGCAGATGTTGAAAGGATAGTAAGGGAAGACAAGTCGTTTAATCTGGTCGCTAAGGCTGAGGTGTCGGAAAATCCAGATATCAAGAGGATTCAAGGAGAGATTGCGCATGCGTTAGGCCTGGACATAAAGAACGAAGAGTATGTCAACGTGCGAGCGGATCTTCTTCGCAACAGGTTGGAAAATGAGGAGAAGATGAAACATGAAAATGATGAGAAGAGGAAGAAAAAGAAGGTCCTCATAATACTGGACAACCTGTGGGAGGCGCTTGACTTGAAATCAGTCGGCATTCCTTGCGGACATGATAACAAAGTCAGAGGATGCAAATTATTGTTGACATCGAGAAATCGAGATGTCTTGCAAACGGAAATGGGTTGCGACGACCCCTTTCACCTTGGTGGATTGCAGGAGGAAGAGGCAAGAAGATTGTTTGAGAGGTATGTGGGAGACAAAGTTCACGATTTCGAGTTCAAACCCTTGGTGGATGAAGCACTCCACAAATGTGCAGGTTTGCCTTTCCTAATTGTCCAAATGGCAAAACTTCTTAAACACGCTAATTTATCCGGATGGAAGAATGTTTTGAAACAACTCAAGTTGTCCAAAAATGAGGGAATTGGTGAGAAAATAAATAAGATGCTGCAATTGAGTTATGACCATTTAAAAGGCGAGGATGTGAAATCATTGTTACGACTCTGTGTCGTCTGTGGCGTCTCTAAACCCTCTATTGAAAACTTGGTGAGGTATGGTGTGGGTTTGGGGTTATTTCTAGAAGATAACATGGAGGAAGCTAGAGATAGTTTGACATCATTGATCAGTACTCTTCAAGCCTCCTCCCTTTTGTTAGAGGATGAAGATGCTTATAGTATCAAGGTACACGACTTGGTTCGTGATTTTGTTGCCTCAGTTGCTTCAAGAGATCATCCTTTTCTTGTGTTAAAAGATAAAGATAAGTCAGTAACAAAGTGGTCAGAGGACCAGCTAAAAACTTGTAGGGCAATATGCTTTCCTTATATTAACATGAAGGAGCTACCTGAGGAATTAGATTGCCCCGAATTGCAGATCTTTTTGTTGTTCACGAACAATGAATCTCTTATTGTTCCAAATTCATATTTCAACTCTATGAGAAAACTCGCAGTCTTAAATCTTAAAGGGATACATCTCACTCATTCGCCTTCGTCGTTTCAACTCATGGAGAACTTACACACTTTATGTCTTGATGGTTGTCTATTAGAGGATGTAGCTAGTCTTGGCAACTTAAAAGGGCTACAAATTCTCAGCTTTGTGAACTCCAAAATTCACCAATTGCCAAAAGAAATTGGGCAGCTAGCAGAGTTAAGGTTATTAGATTTGAACCATTGTTCACAGCTTCGGGTAATTAAACCAGGTGTGCTTGGAAGCTTGATCAAATTGGAGGAGTTATATATGGAGAATAGTTTTGATGAATGGAATGTTGTGAAACAAACTCCACCAACTAATGCCAGTCTTATTGAGTTGAATAACATGGAGAATCTGTACACTCTGCATTTATCCATTCCCGATCCAAATGCCTTGCCAGAGGATCTAAACGTTGAGAAATTAACCAAGTATAGAATCCAAATAGGTAACGCGAGGGGTTGGTCAAGCGAGTTCAAAGGGTCGAAGGCGTTGAAACTCAAGTTGGATACAATGAACAACATTCTTCAGAAAGGATGTGTACGAACCACCTTAGACAGAAGCGATGATCTATATTTGGACGGGCTGAATGGAGTTGAGCAAAGTATTTCCGAGTTATTCCTAGAAGGTTTTCCAACATTAAAGCATCTACACATCGAGAATAATCCCTTCGTTCGTTACATCCTCGGATGGCATTCCCAAACTGCTTTTAAGACGTTGGAGTCATTATGTCTCGAGAATCTCATCAGCTTGGAGAAACTGTGCCATAGTATCTCCTCCAAGCCCTTTGGTACATTAAAAGTAGTACGAGTCGTAGGGTGTCACAAGATGGAAGTTTTGTTTCCTCTTTCATTACTAAGAGAACTTCCACAGTTAGAAGAGATCAGAGTTGTCAATTGCAACTTAATGCGGGAGATTGTAGAAGTTGATGATTGTGGGAAAGTTGAGTTGCATAATTTGCATGTATTGGAATTGCGTGACTTGCCAAGTATCAAGAACTTTTTCACCGCCAAAACAGCTCCTTCGGGCGGTACATCGAACGACCAAGTTGGTAGTCAAGCTGTATTCTTCAATGGACAACAGGTAACTTTTTATCAAAAGAATGTAGTATTTTTTTAATCTTTCCTTCCTTTGTTAATTAGATGTCACATTGATTATGATGCATATTCTTTTGTTGAATTCAGTTCATTTTCTTCCTATTTTCTTTATCCATTCGTGCCTCCTCTAATTAGATAAAGCCATCTTCCGTTTCTCTTCTTTTTTGAGATGATTGCGTTTTTTATCCTCATTTTGTGTGTGTTTGTTTTGGAAAATTTATTTTATTTTAACGCATTCAAAGGCCAAAGGATGATTTGACTAAAATAAATACAGAAGAATTGCGACTTTTCAGTTAAAAAATCACATGCAAATAGTAAAATACATGAAGGTTTGACATCCGCAATAATATAAAAGTTGAAGTAATATATGTGATAATTAGAAGTTTAGGAGTACAGGTGTACAAGTTCATAGGGGGTTGTGTGTAATTTCTCTTTAATTTTTATTTTCTTGAAATAAATGATTACTATACTGATGTAATTAGCATCATTGAAGAATGAGGAAAAAAATATGAGTGTTGCAATTAAATAGTGAAATAATGAAGAAAGAGACTAGGGGATGGGCAATAAATAACGGGTGGCTTGTTGAGAGAGGAGTTGTAATATTGCCGAACATGCATAATGGAAAAAAGGTTAGCAAGCTCCGTTTAATTTGCAAAAAATTTTTTTAAAAAATATTTTTCTTATTTTATGATGTTTGGTTTACTTAGAAAAATGTGTCAACAAAAAATATTCTCTTATTCAATAAAAACCTGTGCTTCAATTTAAGAAAATGATTTCTTCTTTGAAAAACTAGAAAACTTTTTCCAAAATCTAATTAGGTATTAGTGCTTAGATTTAAAACTTTGCACGTAGGCACAAAAACCTAAACGCCGGTCTTGGGTCCTTGGCATTCAGGATTAGGTCTCCTAGTGCCCAGGCCCGGGTCCACAAAGCCGAGCGTGGGACCTCGGTGCCCTAGCACCCATACTCAAATCCAGCAAGGTTGAGCCCGATGCCCAGCACTTGGCTTTATAAATGTCATGCTCGGGTCCCCAATGCTCAAGCTTTAGTCCTCGACAGTTAGACCTTGGTTCATAAAGGCCGTGCATGAGTCCTCGGCGTTCAAGCTCGGATCCTTTTTAATGAAACATTTTTTCCTATAAAAACATTTTTAAATGAAATTCAAATTTTTAATTATTATTATTACTTTTAAAATTTTTGATGTATTTTTAATTTTTAGTCTATTTTCTTTTTCATTTTTCTTTGGCTAGCCACGGGGACGACTGGCAACCGACTAAAGGCAAGAGGCGAAATTGCTTGTGGTCAGTCGTTGGCCATTGCTATGGCTGGTGATTGGCCAAAGAAGAAGGAAAATAAATAAATAAATATAAAAAATTAAAAATTCATTTTTTAAAAGAAAAGAAAAAAAGAAAAACTAGTAATAGAAAATCATTAAAAGAAGTGCACGGAGGAAAATCAAATCAGATTTTCCATACAAAATTTCGTAAAGTAATTTTTAGTTCATTTTTAGGTTTAAGCCCAACACCAAAAAATATTGCTATTTTTCTAAAAAATAATTTTCTGAAAAATATTTTCCAGAAATGTCATATTTTCATCTATAGCTCTAAGATTGCTACATGGCATTATGTTTAATTATATGTACTGATGTAGTCAACATAAAAGAAAGATATAGATATGCTTGTGGGGAAAGTGTCATAGGAGTCGTAACATTTTAGTCGTGAGTCGTTTGAGTCCTAAATATTTTATTTTGGCTGAGTCCCCGACATTTCGCAATACATGCAAATCAAGTTATAATGTTAATGTCGATGATAGATTTCATCCCCAGAAATCATACCATTCTTTTTTCTTTTCTTTTTTTTCATGAAATTAAGTATGACTCTGACCTAAATAAAGGGATAATGTAAATATATATGGTCCATAATTGAGTGCAGACTTGATTATCATAATTTACTGAAAAATAACTCAAAAATTTTATGCGAAGCGGTAAAAGATCAATTTTAACATTTTCTTGCTTTGTCTAGATAAAAGCTTGGGTTTAATTTTATTAATTAATTCTCTTAATCAAGTTGTTCGCTCATTTCTAAACAACTTCATGTGCTTCGTTCCTTTATTATGGTCAAAATCATGCTTCCAATTTGTTGAAATTTTAAAATGAAACAATTTGTAGACGAATGCTCAGAGCCTATCACAAAATCTTGATTTAGTTGAGGCTCGAGCATATGAAATAGCAATCGAGATATAGTAGGCCGTAACATTCATAATATGAATAATTAATAATTCTGTATAATAAACCTTTATCACCCAGGAATCTGACTTAGAGAACTGTCTGAGATAATTTCCTGACAAGAAAGAGAAGTTAGTAAAGTAAGGATTGCCCTTTCATAAAGAAAGGGCCAACTATCTTGTACAGCAAAAATTGCTGCTAGATGAGCCTTTCAGTTGACTGAGAAGATTGCCCTTTAATAATCGGCAGCGGTCGTCACCGATATTGATGGTGGGGCCCAAGACTAAGGCAATACGTTAGTTTCCCTCTCAATGTAGTGTGCCTGACTATCTTCACATGGAGAGAGCTTGCTTTCAAAGACAATGGAGGAACTAGATTGGTCGCAAAGAGGTCGTGAGGCTTTTAACTTTCTAGGGTTCTAAATCTTCATTGAAGAATTACTCTCGCGTAAATACTTCATTCTTATATTTTTGCTTACAATCCAGATCTGCAAATATACGTGGGATTATAATGACATACCTCTTTTTAACTGTAACAAAACTCTCCAACATAGTAAAGAGGTGGCAGCCGACGAGCGTGGGAGTTGAAGGTTGGTTTGCCGGGGATGACGATAGTCCAATGAACGAAACACAGAGAAGTTAAACTAGCTGTAAAGATGGGAGCGACGGGTGGTGGCGAGGTAGATGAGAGATTGCCAGTAGCTTTGCAGACGCAGGATTTTCTTAAGTTAAAGCAGTTAATTTTTGAAAAAGGAGTTGCTCTTCACAAAAAAATAAAAAAAAAAAAAAAGAAAAGACAAGAAAAATAAAGCTTTCCATTGTAATAAGGGACAACTGCGTCCCTTCACCTAAAAAGTTGTGGTTTTAGACATCTTGGCTGTGGATTTAGACTCAACCTTAAGAAAATTACGATAACAAGGACAATTAATAGGACAGGTTAGATAAGCTGATAGACCTTAAAAGAATGTCCAATGTACTTTACTAACGATAGGAAGAAAGAAGTTCACGATAATCTCAAGTTGTTTATTATTTCTCATGGAAAGTTGAGATCTCTAGAAATTTCATACTTACAAAAACTTAGAGGTAATGTGCTCTCCCTAAGATAGATTACTGTCTTTAACAAGGACTTGTAGGAAATTTACAATGCTTCAGTTAATTACTAAACGCGATAACTTTATGACAATTTGAGTTAACTTGCTTTGTTATAGGTACTTACTAAGTGGTAGTATCCTATGTTACGATCTCTATAGTTAAACCATAGGATAGAGATCCAGTCGAGAGTTGGATGACTTTAGGCACATTATGGTTAGAGGTATAGTTACTAATAATTGTAATTAGAAGTTACGGCCTACTGAGGAAAATTACAGCAATGTTGAGTACTTAGTGATGCCATCGAAGAGTCACGAAGCATGAAAGGAAATTTGAGTATGGATTGTTTCCAGCCTACTATACACCCATTGTCGACGACCCGCATGAATGGCTGTACCGTATCATCTTCTCTCTATCTCTCTCCCTCTCTCTCCCTCTCTCCCCATCAAGAAGTTGCTCAACATCATGAGAGGGCCTACATCTTCTTTCTCTCCTTCTCACCACGCGTTGAAGGGTTGAGAACCAGATCTCTTGCCTCCGCCGTCGCAACACTCATCCGCCAACAAGGTGACCAGCCACCAATCAATTCCATCGATGTCGCCACTAACAGCTCATGGATTCGACCCTCGGGCTCATTCATCTCCCTTGCGAAGTGGTGCAAATTCTCTTTCCCTGCAATTGCCATAGCGAGCGTGGGCGCGGCCAATGAATCCGACTCTAGTAGTAGCCGTGGCCGCGTCTTCCTGAGGTTTAGAGAGAGAGAACACGAGTTTGGAAAAAAGGAAAAAAAGAAAGAGAAATCGATGAGGGAGAGAGAGAACACGAATTTGTGTAAAAAGATCAAAACAAAGAACACAATGTGCCACGTGACTATTTGCGCGATCTGCAGACAATGGTTGTAAGGATCGTAGGAGATGATCCATGCCCCTGGAAGTTAACATTAATGATAGAAGGAAGTACGTAGCCGTAATGAAGTACTAATTATTACCATATGTGAGAAGATACGATATCTTATCGGATATTATTGGATAAAGTTATAAAATTTCATGTATAAACTAATTGGGCCTGGGCAAGCCCAAGCAGGCTTAGGTGGGTGGGTTTAAGCTTATCAGGAGGAAGTTATTTGCAGTAATTAGAATTCTATGATAGTAACTTTCCCCGTGAATTAATAAATTACTTGTTCAATTGCTAAATTTCCTTATTTAGGTAGTAAATTAAATATACCTTCCGTTAGTAAGGTCTTATAGCACAGTAATTTACTTCTCGTGATTGCAATCTTGCCTTACTGAGATAGTCAATCACTTGTTGGAATGAGTGATTTTCCTTTGATAATAAGTTGTCTATGCCTTTCGTAATCACAATCATTCTACAGTTCTTTACTTTTTTCATGGCAGTAATATCCACTTGGGAGATGCTAAATTACTTGCTAGTAATAATCCTATAAAATGAGCAATGTATCTTGAAAGCAGTTAGATACCCTTAAGGGGGTAGTTCACCTTATAGGAAGTAATTTATCTTGAAAGTACTTTTTGCTTTATCAGGTCATTAGTTTTCATTGTCCATGGTAAACTGAATGAGAGAAAAATTCTCGATGACCGTAATTCCGCTTATTGTTAGTAAATTGCAAACCAAATCTAATCGTATTAACATCCCCTGTTATATTGTAAATAACAAGTAAAGCCCATTGGTTGTCTTTTGGGGTCGTAAACTGCCCTTTTAGATTGTAAAGTAGATTTTGTTTATCAAAGATTTTTGTCAATGATTGCACTAGCACGGATATTTTTGGCCTGTCTTTTGTTATTATAAATCCTAATGTTGATGGATCTATCTTCCAGGTTTCAATCCCATCCCTGGAGTCCTTGATTATGTCTGGACTTCCCAATCTGAAAGATATATGGAGTGATGAATCTCCACTAGGACTAAGCAATCTCCAAACTCTAGAGGTTTTGGGGTGCACATCTCTCTCAAAGGTTATCGACTTCTTGTCCCTAGTAAAGCTACACAAGTTACACACCTTAAGTATACAAGATTGTGTTTCAGTGCAAGAAATTTTTGACCTTGATGGACCAAGCGCCAATGGAAATGTTGAGACCCTTTCTGAGCTAACTAAATTCGATTTATGTATTTGCCGAGTTTGAGGCGCATATGGAACAAGAATCCATGTGGAATAGTAAGATTCCATAATTTAAAGAAGCTAGAGGTGTTTGACTGTGACAAACTCGAGTTTCTATTTTTCCCATCCATGGTTCAATCTCTTGCTCAATTAGGAGAACTAGAGGTATGGTTTTGCAAGAAGATGGAGGCAATTATTATGGAGGAAGAAGAGTTGGGAATGGAAACAATAGAAACTCTAGTATTCCCAATGTTAACCAATATAAGGTTTCGAAGTTTGGAAAGTTTGACATGCTTCTCTCGCGGAAAGTGTAAGATTGATTTGTTGTTTTCATTATTGAAGATCTTCATGTAGACAGATTCATTCCTACAATACAAATGGTGACATTTTTTTCATCTAATGAAAAACCATTGGCAGGTTCACAAGAAGCTCAAAGTCAAGACCATGTCAAATCACGCTCTATTGTCCTCTTCAATCGAGAGGTACGTGATTACCGTTAAGTCAAAATATGAAATATAACATAAAACCGTTGGATTAAAATACTTGGCATCAATTTTCTGTGTTATAGTACTTTGGAAGTTCCCATGCTGTGCCTTTCAAGTTGCCACGTGGCACTATAAACAGAAAGCAAGTTTCAATTCACACCATTTCCTAGAAAGCAAGAGTTGGATCAATCAAAAAAATTATTAAAAAAATACAAAAAAAAAGAAGATATAGGCCTATTAAACAATTATTATGCTCACCTAATTAAATAATTGAAATTAACAAATAAATAGTTATACCGAAGAGAAAGCATAGCCAAAATAAAATAAGTTACTTACAAAGCCTACTTTGGTTAAAATGGATTACATTCCACATAATCACTGCAACATAAAATCTGGATAAAAGTCAAAGTAAAGTTACTGCTTAAATTGCAATTCTAAGTTGAAATGAAGAATTTAAAGTAGAGTCACTACATATACCAAAGTTGGATACTTAATCTTCGATGAGCTCAATTGTCAACTCTCAAATTACGGAATTAGATTCTATTTCTTTATAAGTTATGCGCTTCAACCAAACATCCAAAATTTTCCAGCAAATTATCGTTGTGGCACACACGTGGCCAAATTTCTGAATGTGCCATTTTGTCACCAAATCAGCATTTCAATGGTAACTCTATATAGATATTTATTATAGAGTACTCCTTAAAAAGTCATTCTTGAATGTCACTTAGATTGCTATTTGAAAGATGTTGATCATTCTCTTTGCAAGGAGAACTTCTCTTGCGCTTTCCACTCAATTTTAAACTAATACATTGATCGCATAAAAAATCTACCTATGCCATATATCAATGACTATTAATTTTTTAGACTGTTACCGAGTCTCTACGTTTCACATAATATAAGTTAAGTTTTTTCTTCAAAAAGGGCGATTCATATGAAAAGAGACACGATTTAACAAAATTTTACACTAAAATACACATAACCGTTCTCCATAAATGAAAAAATTCACGCTGGCACAATGCATGAGGATGCTGTTAATTACCTAGAAATTTTAGAAAGATGAACTCCGCAAAGGAGTCTCAGCTTCTGCCAGGTAGATAAACAGAGGTTATTCAGAGATGAACGGTGAGCATTCTGAAGCTTCCATGTTGGCATCTGTTTTTCAAACGAGCTTGCATGTTTCATTGATTCCTTGAACATTTTCTTGCTTGCCCCTCTGCTCTTATCTCCGTCGGCGAATGGGATTACTCTAATTTTATCTCCTTTGTAACAGCTACTCAATCTATAGGTTACCCAATGTGTACTTTCTATTAAACAAATTAACCGGCCGGTAATTTGTATTTATGTGTCATAATTGGATTTTATAGTTGTCATTCGAAACACTATATTTTTGTTAAATATGCTAAAACTTATGTATATAGTTTGTTTTAATTCGTGTCACCTTCGGAATTTGCCATAAAGTCATGTATTAATGCATTAATTCATGTCAGAATTTATTAACCCTTTCCCTTCTCATTTTTTCAATAAAATTCTACAAGTTTTCACTCACGTGCACGATTGCTTTTGGATATTTTGGAACTTAGTGGATGGATGAATATGGAAGTAAACTCAAATAGCATTACTCCAGTGACGAAGAAAAGAACATGCTACCCTCTTGTTCTTATGATGGATATATATGTCATGTTATAAGGTAGATTATACATATCTTAGTACACTTGTTTAATATTTTTTTTTCGGTCGATCAGTACACTCTTTTAGAATCAACACTTTTATACTTATTTAAAAGAATCATTAAAGCGAGCTAAAAAGAAATTGTAAACATTGGACAGTTCTGTCACAACATAGACCCTATTGAGAAGTAGACAACCAGAAAGTAAACGTGGTCGCATTAAGAAAACAAAGGTAAAATAAATGAGAAACTCCAATCACAAATGCATGCATCTGGAAGGGAAAGTAAAGGAAATAAAGAAAGGAAAAAACATGAAGACAAAAAAATCACATAAGTTTGCATGGTAATCAACCTCTATATCTTCGACAAAAAAAGAAAAAAAAAAGAAAAGAAAAAACCTCTATATCCGAGTCCTAGAATCAGCTTTGATATAGCAATTCCTTAATTAGAAATTCTATTCCCATCCCATCGACTTTAAAGTATATAGGGTGATGATTTAGTCCACAATATTCACTTCATGTTTCCATTGAGGTGGAGAGCTGGTAGGTAAGTTCTCACTATGTTTATCCTTATATTTTAGGTATTAAAGTTGATAGGCGATCTTTATGACGAATTTTGTTTTCATATATCCTTTATCAATATTGGAAAATAAAATCTTGCCATTGTTCTTTTTGTCCATGTCAAGACTAAAATTAAAATTTTGATTTCGCATTTGACCATCCAAGAAAAATTATTCAAAGATAATATGTCCATAAGTATTGTTGCGGCCAAATTACAAACGGTATACCTTTTCAAATAAACGTGAAAATGATGATTATTATTTGGGATTCTTGACGCTCAAACTAAGCCCTGCGATGCGAGTTTTTTTTTGGAAGAAAAGGCTGGAGAAAGATTCCTTATCTTTTTCAATGAGAATTTAGAAAACTTTAGATGATTTTATGAAATACTGAAGGAAATTGAAACCACATTAGTATGGAGATTTTGTTACTCTTTTTTTTTTTTTCTTTTTTTTTTTTGTGCAACTTAATGATCCCCCCCCCCGGCATTCATCTATATTTACATATTGGAAGATCATGAATTCATAATTTAATAGAATCACTAATTTTGTGAGCTAATATTGTAGGTTGCATTTCCTAGCTTGGAGACATTAGAAATCGCTTACATGGATAACATCGAGATGATATGGGATAATCAAGTTGCTGTGGATTATTTGCACAGTCTAAAATCGCTTGATGTGAAGCGTGCAATAAGCTAAAGTGTATATGGAATAAGGAACTCCACCGTCAAGTTAAATTCCAGTGCTTACGTTCTGTTAGCGTTTCTAGATGCCAGAGCTTGACCTCTCTGTTTCCGGCCTCAGTAGCTAGAAATCTAATGCAACTTGAGGAATTGAAGATCGATAGATGTGGCATTGTTGAACTCATCGAGAAGGAAGGACTAATTCCCAAGGTTGTGTTCCCAAGGCTAACCTCCCTCAAGCTCGAGCATCTAACAGAATTAAAGTGCATCTACAGAACACATGCTTTACATTGGCCGGTGTTGAAGACCTTGGAGGTGCATGGCTGTAACAAAGTGGAGATACTTGCTTCACAACTTGAGAATGAGATGCCAATTCATAAACAGCCTCTCTTCACAGTAGAAAAGGTATGACCCAAGATTATTTGTTTTGCTTTGATGGTAAATATTCGAAGTGATGATTAAGGTCAAAGCCAAGCATCACATACAAGTTGCTCTTCATATGAAGATGTAAACTTTACGACTCTCTGAGTCCATAGAAATATTGCAACATGGAAACATCATATGTCCTTCAAGTATTGACTATAAATTCTTGTCAATGTCTGATTTATCAAATGTATACTCATTGATCCCCCTTTAAAAATGGTTTAGACCAATTCCAATAGTTTAGCTCTCTCCTAAGTACCACAAAGATTGAAAACACGTGGCATGTGTTGTGAGCTTACTATGGCATAAGTGTGTAATTAATTTGAACCCTACAAAGATAACAAATGTTATGCAAACAAAGGAAAGATGGGTTGATGTTAATCACTAAAATCAGTGCAATTGTGGCCACAATTGAGGGCTAAGTTATTTTCATAAGGAATGTATCTATAGAAACGGGAATCTAGGGGTTCGCTTAAGTTCAAATAAGGATACAAGTCAAATATGAAAGATCAGCCATAATGTTAATTGCATCAGAGCACATTTACTTTTGTTGTATAGCATGAGACTTAACATCTTAAAATGCAGATATTGTGTCCGATATGCATGACCTATACCATAACACGTGAATACTCTTTCAACTAAACTTACTTTAGATTTTGATTTGACTATTTTCTCAGGGTGCATTCCCAAATCTACAAGAATTAAAATTGGATTTATTTGAGCAGATGGAGATATGGCATGGGCATTGTCATAATGAAGAATTCTTTAGCAAGCTTAAAGTTCTTGAGTTTCGTCATCTCTCGAAGGAAACTACAATATCCACATGTCATTTTGTTAAGAGTTTAACCAACTTGGAAAAACTAGTTGTTTGTGAATCTTATCTAGAAGCGCTGAGCATCAATGTCATAGAAGACCCAAGTCATGAGCTAGAAGTAATATTACCCTTTTCAAGATATTTTCAACATTTGGAGGCCCTTAGTGTGTCAGATTGTGATGGGTTATCACTAAAACTAATATTAACCTTTTCAAGATACTTCCAACATTTGAAGACTCTAGATGTATCACATTGTGTTGGGTTATCAAATATGTTCACGCCGACAATAGCTGCAAATTTGGTAGAACTCACAAAATTGAGGATAAGTAATTGTAAAATGTTGACAGAAGTCATTTGTGATGAGAGAGGTAAGGAGGGGCATGTAGTGGCTTTCAATCAATTGAAGTGTATGGAGCTTGATGGTTTGACAAGGTTAAGATGTTTCAACTCATGTGGATACACTTTGATGTTCCCTCTCTTGGAAGATGTCATTGTGAAAAGATGTCCCAACATGAAGTTTTTCTCTGAGGGACCAATTGAGATGCCAAAACTAGAGAGAGTACATATATCAACAACAACATGGTTTTGGAAGGGAAATCTCAACATCACCATCCGAAATATGTTTGAAGAAATGGTATGCATTAGTTTTCAAATTTTGTGCAATTGAATGGTTTTGATCACCAACAGAATAGTTGCTTTTTGCCACCTAAGAGTTTACATTTAATGATGCATCTTTTGATAGGCTACAATTGCTGGAGAAGAGTTTATGAGGCTATCTGAGTTCCCAGAGATTATTGGAAAATGGCACAACGAACTTAATCCTATCAAGTCATCTTGGCAATTAAAATTACTGATGGTGGATAAATGTCCATCATTTATTAATGTTATTCCATCTAAATTGATGCTTGTTTTAGACAATATGATAGGCTTGCAAGTGTGCGATTGTGAGTTGCTACAAGAAATTTTCAATCTTGAAGGGCTAGAGGGTGTGGAAAGCACTCGAGTGCTACCTCAACTAGTAGAGTTTGAACTTAGTCAATCTACCAAAGTTGAGGCAACTGTGGAACAAAGATCTTCAAGAGATGCTTTGTTTCAAATCTTTATCTGCTTTGACCCTTTACAATTGTAACAATTTGGGACATGCTTTTGCTCCATCAATGGCTCGGTGCCTAGCCAGTCTTGATGGATGAAAATAAATGAGTGTGGTAAAATGGAAGGAGTAATTGCAGAGGAAGAAGGGCAAGGAAGCGTGATGGAGAAGATTACATTCCCGAAACTTAGATGGATAGAACTGAAACGCTTGCCCAATTTAACTAGTTTTCTCTCAGCAAAGGATCATATGCTGGATTGTCCCAACTTAGAATATCTAACCATTGCCCACTGCCCCAAGATGATAAGTTTGACTTTGCAATCTAGGATGGAGATTGGCCTTGGCACCCCTTCATTTTTTACTCCACAGGTCAGTCTTCTTTTTTTAATACAATGCTTTTGTTTTTAGATCAATTATCTTGTCAAATCAAAATATGCAATGCTAGTAATTGGAATTTGGAAATAGAATGCTTTGCACGTGTCACATTAAAAAAAAAAAAAAAAAGAAAATTGAATTTCTATGTAGTGCAACATCGACTTAATTTTTTTTTCCTTTGTTTTTGCCTCCACATGCACAAAACTCCTAAATCGTCAACGCACGGCATCAATCAAGGATAAGAAATCGGTTACCCATTCCAGGCTATAAGGTATTGGAGTTAAGTGTCAACACCAACTAAAAATTTCATAATTGTAAATCCAATTCCCAGATTGGTTACCAAATACTACTCATTGTACCATAATCATCTTCTCAATAGATGAAATCACAAATCAAGAATTAATTTTCAATTGCATCTTCAACTTGAAGCAAATAAGTCCGAGAATACAATGTTGCATCAATGGCCTTTTTTAATTGGAGTGCTCTTTAGGCTTTAATGATCAAATCAACTTTTTATTTCTTAATATTCACCAACGCATTGAAGTAAAATAGCGCATTTATATGTGATCAGCGAATTGGAGATTCCGAGATGTCATTATAGCAACTTTCCAAAAATTAGATGGAGAAGGTGCGTTGCGAATACTTAATGTCAAGTAGGCCAATTAAAAGTCAATGTTCCATGTGCTATTGATTATAAATTGAAACAACTTACATTTTTAATTTCAATGATTATTTTATTGATTCGATATAATTTAGGAGAGGTTGCCATCAAAGTAGAATAACAAGGAATATACATGTACACACCATCATCTAATTTTTAAAAGAATAAAAATCAATTTTCAAATATATTTTGATTGAATTGATCCAACGTAAGCCAATATATTTACCAAATTTGTTATAATTTACATCATTTCTTCAAAATGCTATTAACACATACCAACTGATCAGGTCACTCTTTTTTTCCCTTCTTGTTTGCCCTTTTTTCTAACAGATTCATTTGCCCAATTACTACTTTTTTCTTGTTATTTGTTAGTAGAAAATTTCATCATAACATGTATCCGCACATTTATTTACTCTTTAATCACGAGACTTATTGGTCAATTGAAGGGAAAACATCAGTCAACCTCTCCCTATTTGTCACTAACAAGTTCTAGAATTCTCATGATTTGTGACTCCTTCTTCGAGGTAATAACCCAATGTAATCAAATTAATTATATCATTTTTTTCAATATGGCAGGTACAATTTCCTTGCCTTCAATGGATGGTTCTCTCCCATATGGATAGCTTAAGCAAAATATGGATCTTCAGTCCTCAAGAAACTCTCACTTTTAAACATTTGCAGATAGTGAAGGCTAAGAACTGTAAGAACCTTGAAAATTTGTTTCCTCATTGGGTGGCTACAAGTCTAACCCAACTTGAGAAACTTCAAGTGAAGTCTTGTAGGCTTAAGGAAATAGTCACGAGTGGAGATGACACTCCCCACTTTACCACTATTCAATTTCTTTTCCCAAAACTTACTTCTTTGGTATTACATGATATGCCACAACTCAAAAGCTTCTGCTCTATCACACTCACTTTGAACTGGCCATTCTTAATGGAATTGCGAGTGACCCATTGTGACAAACTAAACATGTTGTCTTTTGTGGCATCCACGAATAAGTGGGCTCAAAGAGACAAACAACATGACCTTTCAGACCCCAGAGCACACTTCTCAATTGAGAGGGTATGATTACAACTGCTCTTCCTCAATTTCTTCTTTATTTTGTACGTCATACACTATATCTCATATGCACCACATAGTCATGCCACATTACGATACTATAAAAGACATGAACCCCTTACCTATCACTTTGTTGACAAAAGATGTTCCAAATATCTTTAAGCACACTTTTTATTTGTGGACACCCAAAATGTTTTAATAACACCGTGAGTGCATCTCATCACCTGAAATTTTAAGGAACTACATATTTTTGTTGACAGGATAAGATATTCCTAATAGGGGTGATTACAATACACACCTCTACTTAAAAATTCTCTAAAAAATTTTCGTTGTGAAATTAAAAATGTGAATTTTCTATGGACTAAAATGAGAATCAGGCACTGATATTTAGCGATATATTTTCAAATCGCAGTAAGATGACCATCTTTCTTTTGATGTTTTCTAGGTAAAATGAATTTTCATTCATTTGTTTGATCATTCCTATGCCAATACAGTTCTTTCCCTTTCTATCTAATCATTATAATATGGGCGCACAACCTACCTTGGTTGGCGGATGGCCATAGTGGAGCATTCGTTTACAGTTTGCATTTTGTAGCTCGACTTTAGAAGCTTGAGACTCGTATGCAAGCATCTAGAAATTAATGAAATGTGAGAACAGGGCCCCCTTCCATGGGAGTCAATCAACTTAAGTTTACCTCTAAGGGCCCATGATTTATTTTCAAGCCCTGTTGAATTTACTTCTCTCATTGTATTGGCAATTTTGTAGGGCATTCCCACCTTGGAGAGACTTTTGTTGGTCAACAAGGATATTCAGACGATACAAAACAGAAAATTTTGTGATGACTTCTTTGGCAAGCCAAAAGCACTAACATTGGCATGCTTTCATGATGAAATTGCCGTCTTTCCTCCCATATTCCTCCTACAAAGATTTCAGAACCTACAAAGTCTTGAGGTCTTCTGTAGTTCTTTTGAAGATATATTCCCTGATGAAGAGCTTGTTGATGAGGGAAAACATCCAATGCTTGAAAATTTGAAAGAACTTAAGTTGAGCAAGCTACACAACCTAAAGCATGTCTGGGGAGAAGGCTATTTAGTGGCGAAAATTCTTCAAAGTGTTGAGAAATTTGAGGTTTGGGATTGTCCTAGTTTGACAACAATATTTCCAGTCATGACATCCTTTCGGAATTTGACGAAGTTAGTAGTGAAAAATTCCTCTGGATTGGTACAGCTGGTGACAGTTTCAGCGGTCACAAATTTGGTACATCTCACTAACATGACTATAATAGGATGTGAAAGAATGAAAGAAGTAGTGACAGACGATGCAAACAGAGAAGGGAAAGTGATTTCTTTTGAGAAGCTATTTTGGTTGAGACTCAAACATTTGCGTAACCTAGAATGCTTCTCCTCCACCCCACATTGCATATTCAGGTTTCCATCCTTAACATATATTATAGTGGAAGAGTGCCCGAAAATGAAGATATTTTCTAAGGGTATGCCAAGCACACCAAAACTACGTTATGCATCACTGTTCAGATATTGGTGGCATGGGAATTGGGAGGTTGATCTCAATACAACAATACAAAAGTCATTAGCATGAACAAGTGCACATAAAATTGGTAAGATCCAATTAATGTCATTCTCATCCATTTGTTCCTCTCTTGCCTTTGCTTCTTAAATTGTCTGACACCCGAAGCACCATAAGTTCTAAACTTTTCATCTTTTTTAACCTGTCTAGTCACTGATAAAGGGAAGGGCAAATGTTGCAAGCGGTATGGAGATGTGGAAGTTACAGAGGTACAATCAAAAGTTGAGATGACGGAAATCTCTATTGAGGTAGTGATTCTATTTCCAATTTTTCTCTCACTAATAGAATCATGGTTTGCAAAAGAAGGGGGTACATGCTGGTGATGGATAAATAGGTGATGACATGATTTTCTCACCATTTGCCACCTCAGCATAATTGCCTAGATGACACCCTTCTCATTTTTCATAACTTAACGAAGCATCCCATTTCCTTCCTTTTTATTTTCAGTTCTCTTCTCATTCAAACGAATGAACACTTTGATCCATTCTCTTCTTCTTTTTAAGGGTCTTACATAAAAAAGATCTCAAACATTTTGCTTAATGTACAATCAAGTTCTAAATTTTAAAAAAGTACGATTAAGTCATAAGCATTTTGAATTAAATGCAATGAAGTCCTTCCCGGTGACCACTCAACTAAATTTGTTGACTTGGCATGTTGGCATCCAACATCAATTTTCCAACAGGTATTGCTCTCTAGTGATCAATACGCCAGTAGATTTAGATTAAAGTCTATTAATCACTTACTGAAAAAATCAAGGATGAATATTAAAAGCCAGCATTGACAATGAAAGAGGAAGTCACGCAAGAGGATTAGTCTCTCACCTATTCAACTTAGAAAAATGAATGAAATTGATCAAAATAATCATGAATCTTACCCAAATATTAGCTGAAAAAACTTAAATTTAATCGCCTTAAAAGTACAGGACACAAGGCTAAGGAATTTCTAAAGGCTAAGGATCTTCAGTTTGTAGCAGGTACCAGTGTTTTTCTTTCAATTCTTAGTTACAGGAATTGCTGGTGAGACTCTCCCAGCGATAATGTAAATTAAAACGCTAAAATTGACTAGCTTAAACATGATAGATACTATCAGTTGAGTTTGAGTGAATTTTCTTTTCCCGATTATCTATAACAACTAGAGGTGGGGTTTGGCCTCACGGCATCGTCTGCCGAGGTCCGCCAAGCCGCAGGTGCAACTAAATGGGCCAAGACAAACAATTTTGAGAAAAGTTCATTAGCTATATGAAATCATCGGCGAGTCTTCGCAAGAGTTTTTATGCTTAATTCCTATACCAAACCGCTCATTGGTCAAGCCTTCTAACTAGTGGGCTGAACATCTGATGGCGATGGTCATACTTATTACACATCATTTTGTAAATCAAATCTATCGACTTCAGCCTCAATACCTCTGGCATTATTCTCAATACAATTTCGATCAACCAACAGATTGTCCATCTTTTCATCCATTCGATTCCCTTTATGTTCTTCTTAACGAGCTTCCTCCAGTATTCATTTGTTTTTGAACTTTTCGTCTCAGAAATGAACATCTTCTCCAATTAAATGCTTCATTTATTTAAGTTGGCTCATTTAAAGCCTCAAATCTAGTTTCGGTTCAGACATTACAACTTACTACACAAATTGTGCTCAGGGGATGACTTCTCATCGCCGGAGAGAAAAGAAACAGCACCAAAAAAGTTTTGCGCAGAAGGCATCTCATTTATTCAAGATCATACTCTCTCTAAAGGAAGAAGATGTCCATGTCTTCGAGCTTGTTAGAATTGATAATATTGAACTCAAAGTCTCCATGTCAAGACTTAGGCGTAAACTCTTCTGGTATGCCTACAGAAAAATCTCTGCTTCACTATGTTTTGTTTACTTAATCAGATCAAAGAAAGCAAAACTTTCTGCTAAAAAGTAATTGAATGGTGATGTATTTCCTGATGTTTTGTGGAGAGTAGCAAACATTACACCTGGACATTAGGGGTGAGCACGGTTTCGGGTAGAACCGGGAACCAGGAGAGAACGGTTCCAGCTTGGTTCTAGAGAGAAGAAGAGTCCGGTTCTCGGTTCCAGTTTTTTGGGAACCGGAACCGGAATTGGGAACCGAAACCGGAACCAAAAGGAAACTGGACTGGGAACCCTAAATCCAAAAATATTTTCCCCCATTCCCCGAGTCACTTCCCTTTTCTTTCCACTTCTCAATTCTCATCTGTCTTCCCTTCCACAACGCTGAGCCCTTCGACTCCATTTGTTTTGTTTCCTCTCTATCGTCGCCAAGCGCTTCATTTTCCGCCGCCGGCCACAGCTCAGGCCCGAGGAATTTGGTGAAATCCCTCTCTCTCTCTCTCTCTCTCTCTCGCTACAGCGACCATCATCCAGCTGTCGAAGTTTGCACGCGTGTTGTTTTGGGTTGGCGATTGCCAGATTAGGGCTTAGTTCTGGGCTTCTCTTGGTTTACAGCAGACACGATTGTTGTTGGGTTTAGGGGTGTTGGTTGATTCCATATCCTCCTCTTCGCAACAGACAGAGGGGAAAGCAAAGTGAAAACTGGCGCGAATGTGGCGTTTGGCTGTGGGGATAGGGCGGGCCATAGGGTTTGCGTACTTGGATCTGATCTATGTGGTGTGTCTTGCAAAGCGGTTGTTGCTTGTTTCAAGCGCTTTCAATATGTTTTGTCGAGTTTCCAGGACTGTTGTATTTGATTCGTGTGATATGTATGGATATTAATGGGTTTCTGAGGTGTAATTGATTCAGGACTATGCATGTTGTGCTTCAATTTCATTGAAGATAGATTAGTGTTCTAGTTTGATTCGGGCAGGAATATTAGATAAACTGGGGAAGTCAGTGAGTTGCATGCATAAAAAGAAAACAAAGATGAAAATTATTTTAATGATCCTATGCCTGTTCTGTTTATGTCATTTAGTCGATTGATTTGATTATTTATTTCCTCTTCATTTTGGTTTGATCAATAGTTGCTGGGTAGATTTTACATTCAGAGATTAGAGTTTGGTGCATGATTGAGTTTGGGGTTGAATTGAAGAGGCTGATGTTGTTGAATTGTGGCTTACTGAAAATTAGATGGTGGTGTCCTTTGTCTATGGTTCTAGCGTGTTATTCTGCACTTGGGATAGGCGAGTTTGTGCATTAATCATTGCTATTTAGTGATTGAATTTTTCTGGCAAAACCAGTGAGATGTGGCTCTTGGAGGAGTGCGTTGAATGCAAAATCAAGTGCTTGAGAGAGAGGACAATAGCTGTGTTCATGTTCGTGTAAATATACCAAACTGTAGTTTTTTTTTTGTCAATCCTACTCTATTCCTACTCTACACTCACTTGCAGATGTTCGTGCAAATATTCTCAAACTGGAGATTTGAACCCCTCAGTTTCCATGAAATGGCAAGGTTTCTCATTTGAAATGGCAAGGTTTCTCATTGAAATTGCACTTAAATATTCCTTCGACTTTGACCCAAGTCTTTGGATGGTTTGTTCTAAAAAGGGTCCATGCAGTTATTCGCAGCACGTAACCTATTCCTATAATTCATTAGTAACGGCATTCATAATAATTGTTACTTTAGCAAGCATACGTTCTGTTGGGAACCATAAAATGAAAACACAGGTGAAAATCATTTTAATTTTAATGTTCTGCTCTTGGCATTTTATAAACACAACAATTAGTGCGATCAGGCCACCATCCGCAAGGTTATGTTCTTATTTAATTCTGCTCGATGCTGATTTTCTAAAGAATGAGAGAAGAGGAAAGACTGTTAATGGAAAGAAATTTGTTTATGTTCTTGTCCTTGGCTTGTGTTTTGTTATTTTGTAAATGTTTGATCTTTGTTTTGAAATTTCTAATTATATTCATTTGTTGTTATATATATGTGAAGTTGACCCATCAAGATAACATGTCAATGGAGGTGGATGAATTTGAGGAATTGACTCCAATCATGGAATTGGAATTATCGGACATGAAAGTGAAGAAGAGCCATCTCCTATTATGAGTGCGACAAATAAGGTACTTGGTTTTCATCTTTATCCTCATGATAAGAAATATATATTCGATTCTTGGAATCATTATGCAAAAATCAAAGATGAGAATAGAAAAACATATCAAGTGAAGTGCATTCATTGTAGGTTTATGTGTAAGCACGGTGTTGCTAATGGTACCTTGTTGCGTTTATTTTCGTTTTGCTTAAAAAAAAAAGAAAAAAAAAAAGAACCTATAAGAACCTGGAACCTGTAATAGGGCAGGTGCAGGTTTTAACGAGTAGATTCCAGGTTTTAAGAAATGAGGAACTTGTACCCGAGGGTAGGTTCCAGGTTCCGAGTGGAACTTGTAAGGAACCTGGAACCGCTCACTCCTACTAGACATTGCATCTTCCGGGTATGCATGTGCCTAATTTTGAACTTCTTAGCATATTGCGTCCTTTGTTCGACAAAGTATAAATCGAGCTCATGCGGAGCATGGGATCAATAAAATAAAACGTCAAAGACAATCCTTATCTATTGTCCATATGGAGAGTTGATCTATAACACAGTATAAGTACATTCCTACAAGTAATATCTGTCACCATTGAGGTGGTCACAGAAAAGGAAAGAAAGACTGTCCTGCACCAACTTTGTTTTCATGAAATCTGCAAGTGGTCTCCGGATTCTAAGGAAGGTTGTATTGAGGATAAATCTTGCAAGCCATCAATAGCACTAAAGGAAGTTCCAATACGACGGCTAGTCTTTCACCTTTTCCCCGCACAAAATGGATGAACGACATCAGCAGAGTATAGCCTAAAAAAAAAAAAAGACATCAGCAGAGTAATAATGAAAATTAAAATAATTATAAAACTGCATAGCCATAGAATTTTCCAGAAGTCATGATCAGCGGGTGTCCCAATGTTCTTGACCTTGGGGCTTCTATCCCCCCAAACAAACCATTAGCAGTCGAACTATCCAGCGGCTCCTACGAGTCGGACACAGCTGGATCAGAAGAAACAGGACTGCTCGGCTTGCCGTTTTTGCTGATGAGATAGCTGAAGCGGCCATTGACTTCTGATCCATAGATGTGCCACATCTTGGAGCGTTTCGTCTCCCAAGTATCTCTTGCTCTCCTTCGTTATGAGAGTTACAACAGGGACTCTCCCAGCAATAGTTGAGCCATAACTTTTAAGGCCCACATACTTCAATGGGTTGTTCGTCATCAGCATCATCGTTCGGACTCCCAGGTCACACAGCATCTACAGTCTTAGTCAATATGGCAAGCACTAATACAAAGGCATCAAATACTATGAAAAATTTGATGGAGTGATTCTTTATACTAATTAGATCTCATCTTTTTAAGATTAGAATTTGAAGCTCTGCTTTTAGTCACTAGCTTCCTCTAGCAGTCCTACAAATTATGTAAAATATCTGAAACAGTCACTGAAATCAACCATGTTTAATTTCAGATTAATGATACCTTCTCGATTCCAAGAGAGTAGTGACAGTGAGTATGAGTCTACCTCATTCAAAAGCTAAATTATGCAGCACCTATCACATCAGTATAGTTTCTGACTCGAGGAACAAATACCTGAGCACCAATTCCGTACTCCCTAGGGTCAACGAGCAATCTGAGCTCCATATTTGCTTCCACGGTGTCGTGCCCATCGTCCTGCCGGTTTTAGGCACGTAATTCTTTCTTCGTGCCCTCGTAGGTACGACAACATGCCCCGAGCAACCCCTTCTAGCTGCTGCATCGAAGTGCAAGCTGGTTGCTGCAGTTGCATCTAGCAGATCCAAATATGTCTCCTGCGAGGCATTCCGAGGGCACCCTCACCAGGACATCTTGACCATCTCCAATGTCACCCTGCTCAGTTGATAAACTATGGTGTATAAATCACGTGACGGTATATGTTGCTGTCTAGAGGGAGGACATAAAAGTAAAAGAAACTAAGGATACTTTAACCAAAATTACGACATTCCTATATCAATTGCAGACACATATGGGCCCCTTCTCAATCATTTCATAAAATATAATTATGGTAGGACGTAGCCCATCAATTTACCAATAAACTAACAATTATTTCTCCTCGTGTCAAACATTCCTGTCCAGACAGCATTCGTCTCCAAGTAACATGAATTTGGTACTCCAATTTGTGATTGACACATGATTAGATTCTTTTTTTTTTGTTCTTTTTTTTTTTTTTACAAAACTTAAGATAATTTTAAGGGCGTTCCACATCGATTTCTCACTGGTGTAAATATTCACCTCTAAAGCTTGACAGCCAGTTCCAGTAAAAATTTTATCAAACAAAATCATGCACCGGAAGTATATAAAGATGAAGTGCAAATTGAAGTTGTGTTGAAAAATGCACTGCCACAAACGAGATTCTCAAAGTTTACAACTAATCCATTCGAAACTCTATTTTTACTAGTTTCTGAATTCTTTGAATAGTTTTAGCAATTCACTCATAATCTATCTCACCTTGACCATTGCAATGTGCATTCCAACTTATGTTGGTCTATAGTAATAGGCTGTGAATGACCCCCGCGTTGTTGCTACTCTCTTTTCTGGCAGTACCAGTAAATTTATGCATTTAATGAGTCGTGAAATCATTTCTCGATCACACAGTATAAGAAGCTTCTCAATATACAAGTAAGAATACATCAGACAACTTTAAGCACTCTTTTGTCAATCAAGATGTTCTATCCTTATTTCCTGGTGATAATGTTAAGAATCACCTCAAGCTCTGCCTCAGGTAATGGTCAACTGACATTCAGACATAGGTTTTGAAACAAGGTAAATACTAGAAAATGTACACAGAGATAACGGCGGTCACGGGCTCATTGACATGACTCAACAAGAACCCTGGCCAGTCATAACCAATTTCTAAAGTTGAACATCGGGTAATAGATGAACTGCAAACACTAATCTAACAACTACACATAAAAAATTGTGAGAAACAACTCTTCAGATTCCAAAATATTAATTGTCATTTTGGAAGTTCTCCTTGTGGACGTGTCCCTCACTCTGATACGTGAAACAACAATTTGCATGTGATATTTGTCATTTTGGGACTCAAGGTCGACCCTTCTCTGAAAAGGAGTAGCAGAGAAAGCCTCTCCTATGAGGGCGAGAGCGGGAGCAAAATCAGGAGATAGGGCTTTGCTTTAGAGTGGACGAGGGTCTGCCAGCAAGTCCAAATTGAAAATTGGCAGACCGATTGGAGTTTCGATTTGGGGCTTCTTATGTGGACAAATTCCTTAAATTCAAAGCCATCGGGCCCTCCATTGTTAATTTGTGATGGAAATTCGAAGAGACGAGGAGCACGCGGAGCATGGGATCGATAAAATAAAAGGTCAAAAGCAATCTTTATCAGTTGCCCAAATGGAGAGTTGATCTATAACAGAGACCTTTAAGTATATTCCTTCAAGTAAAATCTGTCACAATTGAAGTGGTCACAGAAAAGGAAAGAAAGAATGTCCTGCACCAAATCCGTATTCATGAAATATGGGGAGGTCTCTAGAGATCGATACACAAAGATTTACGGAATGGTGAATTAAGGATAATTCTTGCCATCCATCAATAACAAAAAAGGAAGTTTCAATTAGAGGGCTAGTCTTTCACCTTCTTGCCTTACAAAATGGATGAACGACATCGACGATCAATGATTGTAAAACGAATCGCAAAAAATTTCCAGAACTTATGGTCGGCGGGTATCGCAATGTTCTTGACCTTAGGGATTTAAACATAAAGTAATAACACCATCCGTAAGTGAACTTGCTTGTCTCCCCTCAAATAAATCATTAGCAGTAGAACTATCCAGCAGCTCCTATAAGTCAGACACAGCCAGATCAGAAAAAACGGGCTTCCCCTTTTTGCTGATGAGATTGCTGAAGCGACCATTGACTTCCGCTCCGTAGATGTGCCCCCATCTTGAACGTTTTGTCTCCAAGTATCTCTTCTCCTTTGTATGGGAGTTACTAGGGGGACTGTCTCAGCAATCATCAGGCCATAATCTTTGAGCCGTGTACTTCATCGCTTCATAGTTCGACTCCCGGGAGTCAATATGTTAAGCACTAATACAGATGCGTCAAATGCTGTAAAAAGAAATGATGGAGTGATTCTTTAGAGTAATTGGATCTCGTCTTTTTAAGACAAGAAGTTGAAGCTCTGCTTTAGTGACCAGCTTCCTCTAATAGTCCGACAAAATGATGTACAATTTCTGAAACTGTTGCCTCTCACATCAGTATAGTTTCTGACTTAAGGAAGAAATACCTGAACACCGATTCCATACTCTTGAGAGTAAATGGGCAATCCAAGTTCCACATTTGCTTCCATGGAAGCACGCCCACCATCCTGCAGGTTATAGGCACGTAATACATGCCTCAGACCTATTCCTCTCCTTTGTGCCCTCAGGGGTAGACCAGCACGGCCCTACCAGCCGCTTCTATCTCGCTGCATCGCAAGTGCAAGCTGGTCGCGATTGCGTCTAGCGATCCAAACATGTCTCCCGGGATGCATCCCGAAGATACCCTCACAAGGACATCTTGATCACCTCCAACGTCGCTCTGTTCGAAGTTAAACAATAAAGTATGAATCACATGATGGGAAATATTGCTGTCCGAAGGGAGGACATAAAATACGAAAAACTAGAGACACTGCTTTTAATCAAAATTACGACATTCCTATATCAATTGCAGACAGAAACAGGCCCCTTATCAATCATTTCATAGACTATAAGAAAGAATTATTGTTCCCAGTAGTTCACTAAAATCCTAACAATCATTTTTCCAGTGTTAACTTTCCTGTCCAGACAAAATTTGTTATCCAACTAAGATAAATTTGGTACTCCAAATTATGATTGACACATGATTAGACAATAGATACTTTCTTTTAGAAGCTTCCAAAAACATTAAATGGAGTTCCACCCAAAAGATACCATCAATTTTTCAGTGGTGTGATTATCCAACTCTAAAGCTTGACAGCCTGCTCTAGTGAAATCATTGTCAAACAAACTCATGCAATGGAAATACATAAGATGAAGCGCAAATTGAAGTTGTGCTGAAAAATTGGACTGCTACAGACAAGATCTTCTAAGTTTAAAATTAATCAATCAATTCAAAACTCTGTTCAATAGTTTCTGAATTCTTAAAACAGTTTTAGCAATTAACTCATAATCTGTCTCAAATTGACCATTGCAATTTGCTCGATTCCATCTAATATCGACCTATAGAAATGAGCTGTAAAAGGCCCCACATTGTTGGTAATCTTGCAGTAGCAGCACGTTCAACTCATTTATCTCATTTCCAACCGTACCTATAAATTTATGCATCTAATGAGCAGTGAATCACTTCTCACTCACGCAGTATAAGAAGCTTCTCCATATACAAGTCAGAATACAATCTAGATGTTCTATCCCTATTTCCTGGTGATAATGCTGAGAATGCACCTCAAACTCTGCCTCAGTAAGCGGTCAACTGACATTCAGACATGGGTTTTGAAACGAGGTATATACAAGGAAATGTACATAAAGATAACTATGGTCACAGGCTCATTGAAAAAATTTGACAAGAATCCTGGCCATTCATAACCGTATACTAATCTAACGACACCATACACATAAAAAATTGTGAGAAACAACTACTCAGAACCCCTAAAACCGTTGATCTGCGTGGTGTTGACAAGTGGAATAACAACCACAAGCTTAAAGCATAAACTAAACTTGAGACATCAACAGACCAAAATAGCTCATGCTTCTCTCCCTTTTGCAATGCAAAACAACAGCCCAACAGTAATCCATAAGAGACTCTTTTTTCCCACCCCACCCAGGGTTCCAAGGTTTCTACTCTTCATTTATCCACTCCTAAAAAGGGGAGATGCCGCAGCGACAACATCTTGACCAAAAGAGCCAACAGTTAAGAAGTGACGGTTGCAGTTGAAATTGGATTCGATTGTCCTTAAAAAGTATTTTGCATTGGACTGCTGGGAAGAGAGTATTTACCTGATGAGATCAGCAATAGATGCATTTTTCAATTTCTCCCGCTGTGCAAACCCATGAAGCCGAGGTAATCTTGCCATGGAGCCATCATCACCCACTACCTCACAAAGAGAACTGCGCGCGGTTAACGAACAAAGCAAGGTCAACGAAGCCTCTGTATGCGTAGCTCTTTTCGGACACCGCCCTCCCTGTACTTCAATGGGAAAACATGTCCCGGCCTGTTGAAATCTTCGGGTTTTGGAATCTCTAGACGCAAGAGCCAAAGCTGTCGCCGCTTTGCCTGTCACGCATTGATACGCTGCGGTCGTTCCATGCTCTGCATCCTATAACAATATTGCTTAACTACCATCCATTACAAGGCAAGAGAAGAGATGATTAAAGAAAATAACTAAGCTGATCGAAGGCTATTAGGAAATCAAGAATTCGAGAAAACAATATTGTTCTACTGAACTATAAAAGTGTGCGTTATCTATCATTACTTTCGAAAATTGATTATCCCTGAAGGAATCGATACCAGTCACTTATCGTCAACTAAATTTTGATAAAAAAAAATCAAGGATTGAAAAATAGATTTAGGGGAATAAAAGCACATATCGCGATCACGGTGAATGCAGTCTGAAGCTTTTCTTCATTCTCCCTCTGATGCACCCATTAGAGGAAGTTGCAAACGCTCCAAATCTTCCCCCTTTCATGCTCGCACAAACAATCCCAAAGCGCCATACTTCACAACGAAATGCTATCGCGACCTCTTTTTTTATTTGGCGCTGCGATCGGGTACGAGCGCCTAAGGAGGCTAATGGCTCGGCTGAATTTAGTTAAGCCCGGACTCTCCCAAGTCCACCAATTCACGACTTAATGGTTCAATTTTTTAACCTGTAAATCAAATTTTAAATTGGAGTCGCCACTAATCGATTTGGGGTGGGTTGATTAGAAACCCAAGTGAAGTATCGGGAGAAATACTCACTCCTGCGCAACCAGAGAAATTAGGATCGGGGACTTGATTACACTAGTTAATCACTAATGCCCTTTCGGTACCTAATCTTGTTTAAACCCTGAGGTTTTTTGGATGTTCGAGGGGTTTTCCATGCATTTTTGAGAGGAAAAACATTTTTTTGAGCCATTTTCTAATTTTTTTGGACACAAAAGGGATTTTTTTGGGATTTTTGGTATTTTTGGAAAAATACAAGTCTTTTTGGCTTTTTTCATGAAATTTTGACTTTTTTTGGATTTTTGGCATTTTTTGGAAAATATGGAATATTTTTGGATTTTTTTATTTTTTGGAAAATAAATTATTTTTTAAATATTTTTTAATATTTTTGGAAAATAAATTATTTTTCATTATTTTTGAAATATTATATTATATTATAATGTAAAAACTGAACCGGGTCGGATCCTCGGGTTGGGTCCGACCAGTCATCCGTTGCGGGCCCGACTCGGATTTTTTCATTTTTTTTTATTAAAATATTATTTTATATAATTATATATTATAAAAATCGAACCGGGTCGGGTTCTCGAGTGGGACCGACACTGGCTGGCGACCCGCTCGCGGACGGGCCCGACTCGGATTTTTTTGGTCTTTTCTCTTTTTAAATGTAAAAGCCCAAGCCCATTTTGACTCGATTTCATAAAAAAATCCTAGCCCAACAAACTACCCGGCCCACGCGAACAAAAACAAACCGAAGGCGGAAACCCTACCGGTCATCAACCCCCGGATCCGCCCGACTTCGACCCGCCTTCCCCTTTGCCGACCCGGCTTGCGGCCGTGACCCGACTTCAACGGAACCCTACCCGACCGCGACCCATGCCCGACATTCGGTCCGGCTTCTCCTTCGCGATTCGGCTTTCTGGAGCCCTCGGGTTCGTCGTCGCCTACGGCGGAGGCGGCCGAGCTTGTCTCGATCTAAGCTCGGGCCTCCGCCGGCACCGCCTTTGGGTTCCGCCCAGTCGGCTATCGTGGCCGATTACGCCGTCCATCGCCATCCGTCGCCGCTGGTCTGCAGATTCAATCGTGGTGCTTGTGTGGGGGATTTTCGTCGAACGCTTGGAGGACTCCGGCTGATAGGGGCGGGATTGAGCCCATTCGGGGTCGGAATCGTGACGGGGTTCCGAGCGGACGAACGGCGGAGACCAGGGAGGGAGACGACGGATGGTCGGGGCCGGAACTTGCGTGAAGCCAGCGGCCACGAATCCCGGCCGGACGAACCCAGAATAGACCAAGAAGAAGAACGAACCCTAGCTTACCAGATCTAGGTGACGACGCGAGCAGCAGGCGTTGCTGGAGGCGAAGCGGCGGGGAGGCCGGGCCAGGTGTCCGGTACTGCGCACGGCGAGAAAGCCCTCGTTGACAGCCTCCTTCTTTCTCCGGAACCCTAGATCTCAGCCTCGACTTCCTTCTTCACCCTCGATCTAGCCCTCTCTCTCTCGGGTTCGCTTGCCGCCGGCCTCCCCTGATGTCTCTTGGGGGAGGTCGTTTGAGCTTGCGACCCCTCTCTTTCTCATGCTCACTCTTTGATCTCCCTCTGAAGTCTCTCCGGGGAAGGTTTGGAGCTCACGATCAGATTTCTCTTGCGCGCTCGCTCTTTGAGTCTCCCTTGAAGTCTCTCAAGGGAAAGTCTCCGAGTTCGCCGTGCCTCTTCATCGACGGAGGTGCTCCTCTATTTATAGGCGAGGAGGAGGCCGGTCGACGGAGGTTCGGCCGTCGGCTCTCGCACGCCGACCGGCCCTGGGTGCGGCTGAACCGGCGTCAAATCTTCCCCCTTCCACGGAGGCATGCTCGCCTTCAATGTTGCGTCCTCTCAGCCACCGGCCTACGCTCCCCTCTCGGTTGTAGGTTGTGCTCGAGCGCATCTTTGTCGCCGCGCGTGACCTGCAGAGGCGGAAGAAAGACGAAGGAAGAAGAAGAGAGGGGGGGGGGGGGGCGGGCCAAAACTCAAAAAAAACAAGGCTTGGGCCTTAGGCCCGCGTGGAAAAGAAAAAGAGGGGAAGGGCTGGGCTTTTGCTTTCTTTTGTTTTTTCTTGTTTTTATTTGATTTTTTTCTTGTTTTGTTATTTGTTTATTATTTCAAAAAAGATAAAATAAAAACTTAATTAATAAAATAAACATACTAAAAATTGAGGTGTCAACAGCTGCCCCTCTTTGAAGGTGAGCTCGCAGAGGTTGCATTCAAAGATAGACTGATGCCTCAATTTTATCCATGCATGCGTAGCAGATTATATTTTATTTGGGACCTATTATTCTATGCGGAAAAGAGCAATATAACTTTACATATACTAAGACAGATAAGAAGATACCTGTAGATACTTACCGGGAGTGAGTGAGATAGGGTGTGAACCCCGAGTTTTGGCAAGTATCAAGGCGTCATCTTACCTGGTGACATGAGGAGGTTGCTTTTCCAGGACCCGAACCTTTCTTCGGTCGCCTTGACGGGAGACTGCTCTTCCAGGACCCGAACCATTCTTCGGTCGCCTGTTAAAACAATCAATGGTTTGTCTAGGACCCGAACCTTTCTTCGGTCGCCTTGACGGGAGACTGCTCTTCTAGGACCCGAACCATTCTTCGATCGCCTGTTAAAACAATCAATGGTTTGTCTAGGACCCGAACCTTTCTTCGGTCGCCTTGACGGAGACTGCTCTTCCAGGACCCGAACCATTCTTCGATTGCCTGTTAAAACAATCAATAGTTTGTCTAGGACCCGAACCTTTCTTCAGTCGCCTTGACGAGAGATTGCTTCTCTAGGACCCGAACCATTCTTCGGTCGTCTGTTGGAGTAATCAGTGGTTTGTCTCGGACCCGAACCATTCTTCGGTCGCCTGTTAAAACAATCAATAGTTTGTCTAGGACCCGAACCATTCTTCGGTTGTCTGTTGGAGTAATTAGTGGTTTGTCTAGGACCCGAACCATTCTTCGGTCGCCGTGACGGGAAATTGCTTCTCCAGGACCCGAACCATTCTTCGGTCGCCTATTAAAACAATCCATGATTTGTCTAGGACCCGAACCTTTCTTCGGTCGCCTTGACGGGAGATGCACCGACCTTTCTCAGGGCATCTCATTTGTGGGTGCCTGATTTGTATCGAGGACACAAGTTGGTACCCGACCTTTCTCGGGAGATGCGCCGACCTTTCTCAGAGCATCTCACAAGTTGGGGTGTCGACTTTTGTCAAAGACACTGGTTGGTTGGAACCCGACCTTTCTCGGAAGGATGCACCGACCTTTCTCAGGGTATCGATTTGTGGGGTGTTTGACTTCTGTCAAAGACACCGGTTGGAACCCGACCTTTCTCGGGAGGATGCGCCGACCTTTCTCAGGGCATCGATTTGTGGGTGCCTGATTTGTATCGAGGACACCAGTTGGTACCCGACCTTTCTCAGGAGATGCGCCGACCTTTCTCAGAGCATCTGTTTTGTGGGGCGTCTGACTTCTGTCAAAGACACCAGTTGGAAACCGACCTTTCTCGGGAGGATGTGCCGACCTTTCTCAGGGCATCAATTTTGGAAGATACCTAGACATTCACAAGCATATCAAAGAGTACCTGGATATTCACAAGTACTAACCTGAAGGGTATTTAGGCATTTGCAGGCGTCAAAATGGGTATTTGGCTGACCATAGGCATTGAATGGGTACTTGGATGATCACAAGTATGAATTCTTGGGGGATTACTTGGGCATTCACAAGTATCGAAGGGGTACTTGATAATTGGAAATATTGAGAACATACATTGGATATTTGTGAAGGTATCCCACCTCCTGGCAATTAGGAAATATCGAGGGCATACCTAGGATATTGGTGAAGGTCTCTTACCTCCTGGTAGTTGGAATATTGAGGACGTGCCTCGCACATTCGTGAAGGTCTCTCACCTCCTGGTAAAGGGGAATATTGAGGACATGCCTCAAATATTCGTGAAGGTCTCTCACCTCCTGGTAAAGGGAATATCGAGGGCGTGCCTCGCATATTCATGAAGGTCTCTCACCTCCTGGTAGTTGGGAATATCGAGGACATGCCTCACATATTCGTGAAGGTCTCTCACCTCCTGGTAGTTGGGAATATTGAGGACGTACCTGGGATATTCGTGAAGGTCTCTCACCTCCTAGTACCTGGGATATTCGTGAAGGTCTCTCACCTCCTGGTAATTGGGAATATCGATGACGTACCTAGGATATTCATGAAGGTCTCTCACCTCCTGGTAATTGGGAAATATCGAGGACGTACCTTAGATATTCGTGAAGGTCTCTCACCTCCTGGTAGTTGGGAATATCGAGGACGTGCCTCACATATTCATGAAGGTCTCTCACCTCCTGGTAGTTGGGAATATTGAGGACGTACCTAGGATATTCGTAAAGGTCTCTCACCTCCTGGTAGTTGGGAATATCGAGGACGCGCCTCACATATTCATGTCTCTCACCTCCTGGTAGTTGGGAATATCGAAGACGTACCTAGGATATTCGTGAAGGTCTCTCACCTCCTGGTAATGGGAATATTGAGGGCGTGTCTCAGATATTCGTGAAGGTCTCTCACCTCCTGGTAGTTGGGAATATCGAGGACGTACCTAGGATATTCGTGAAGGTCTCTCACCTCTTGGTAATGGGAATATTGAGGGCGTGCCTCAGATTTTCGTGAAGGTCTCTCGCCTCCTGGTAGCATAAACTTGAGTGTAGCACAAGGCTTACTTGGATGGCCGCAGACACTTAAAAGGGCTGAAACACCTGAGTAGCCGCAGGAGTACAAAGTACCGGAATACTTGGATGAACACATGTATTTAATGATATGATCCGGGACCACTCCGGCTGGTCCAAGTGCTAGAAAGCATACCTGGACGGCGGTGCCAAGCAAAGCAATGGAATGCTTGAACAGCTGCTATATTATTTGGGGACAACTTGGACGGGCCGAGTGTCACGAAAAGGAAGTATCTGGACAACGGTGAGTACTTGATGATATGGGGATACGTAGACAGCAGTAGGTATTCCAAGGGATACGTAGTCAGTCACAAGTATCAATTCTCTGGGGACGACTCGAATAGGTCAAGTGTCAGGAAAGGGGAGTATCCGAACGGTGGTCGGTACTCAAAGACAATAGGATGCTAAGACAGTTGCAAGCATTCAACGATAAAGGGATACTTGGCCAGTCACAAGTATCAATACTCTGGGAACAACTCAAATAGGTCGAGTGTCAGGAAAAGGGAGTATCCGAACGGTGGTCGGTACTCAAAGACAATAGGATGTTAGACAGTTGCAAGCATCCAAACTCAAGGGACGACTCGAATAGGTCGAGTGTCAAGAAGAGAGTACCTGGACAGTGATAGGTACTTTAAGACAAATGGGGATAGAGATATGCTTACCTGGCAATATCTCTGATCTCTAAGAGTATGTCTGCTATTTGCACAATACGCACACATGATTGTATACGCTGTAAATTCATGAGTTCAAATGAGATTCATGCATGATAATTTTGTTAGTTTTGTATCATCCGAATTTCACTAGGGAAGATTTTTGAAAGACAACCTTCATTTAGAATGTAAATGTCTTGAGCATGCCAGATGAGGGACTTTCAGTCTGAAAGGACTTTCCACTCTCTCTCATGGAAAAGGCTATCCTGACCATTGATGCAGGATTTATAAGGACCACACTTCTCACTGTCATCATGTCAGATGGGGTCTGAGTATTCTCGCAAGTGGTACGACTTTACCAATATGAGAGGTCTTTGTTGAAATTGTGATGAAAACTTGGTCAATAATTCATCAAATGGGACCATCGAGGTCAAGGCTCATGAACGAAGTGCCGCACGATCATCTCCAGGTTTACAAGTCAAGAACCCTGCGAAAAGAGATAGAGTAATCTTGCTTGTACTTCTTCGAGCGATGCTTATAAACATATGAAATCCTACGTTAATTGAAGTGCCCCTAGTCTGAAGAGACTTTTATAATGGGAATGTAACGTAGTCTTGACTCACATGTAAGAGGGTGAGAGTTGGCGATTGTCTTAACATTTGTCACTAGTCTTTCTTCACGGTCGGATGGAGGTTGTATCAATTAAACAACAATTCCTCTTGGGAATACAAATGGCTGTATTTTTGTTTGGGGCATCGGCCTTGCTTTTACCAGGCACACTGCTTTTTTCATGCCCCTATTTCTCATCTCAATTTTTCATTCATGGGCATTGACCTTACTTTTACCAGGTACACTGCTTTTTTATGCCCCAGTTTTTACTCTTGTTGCTTGAGGAATCGATCTTGGCAAGTTCAAGCAAACGCCTTTGTTAGACTATGGAGTCTTCATCTTTTGTTGGCACTCTTGATTATGTTGCTCAAACGACAGTGGCTTCTGCTTTGCCTCCATGTGGGGGTGAATTTACAGACTCAATTGAGTTGTACTATGGATATAAGTGCGTAAATAAAGAATTGCTCTTCACGACTCTGGGACACTTAAATTAACGCGAGTGTTCATATGCAATAAAGACACTCAAAGATTGATACAAGTGCAAGCAAGAAAATTTCTATCTCTCTTCTCACCTAGTGATGCTGTTTCGCCTTCGATCTGCCCCAGTGTGGGGTGGTTCTTTGACGGGGGTAGGACAGAAATTTCACCAGTGTAAGGAGCTCAAAGGGGTGAGCAATGAAATGCCTCTCACTGTTTTGGTTATCGTACCATTCGCGAGAGAACTCTTTACCCTGCAGTCATGGAATCTTCTGCACTCATCTCACAAGTGTATAGATAGGGGACTGTGTGTAGGATATGGCTTGCCTTTCATCATTCTGACGCGCCTCATCTAGCATGCTCGATTAATCTTGTATTCTTCATTTAGCCGTCTATTCTAATAATCCTTAATGGAATCAGTGATTTAGACAGACAAAATCATCATGCGAAATCCATTTGGAAAAGGCATGCAGCATATGATGCGAAAGAGTTTGTACTTTCAAAATGAATGGTTTTTACTCAAGAAAAACTTACTAACAGCTTTAAGGGTGCTTGCTTGGTGAAATGGTATTCACAAATGTGTTGAAATTTGAATATCAAAAGAGTTATTTACAAAGGGTTATTCACAAATGAGTGTCGATAGATTGCTCCTATTGGTTAGGGACATGACACACGAAGGATCAGCCGAGGTTGGGGATCTGATCGGGCATCTCTGTTTTTGCCCCTGCAAAAGAGAAAATGAAAATGGATCAATCAATAGGGCCAAAATTAAAGGTGAATTGAGGCCTGAAGGATCTCTATCATTTGCTTTGGCAATACTTGAGACGCCATTTTGCTTGGGAGAGTTTGTCATGCCTCTCATTGATTTGTTATCTTTGCTTTTGACAGTCAGGTGATCCTGCAACAAACAAGACATGCTTCTCATTGATTCGTTATCATTGCTTTTGATAGTCAAGTGATCCTACAACAAACAAGAGGGAATGTGTTAGTCATGAATTCTTTCCAAAGTCGAATAACTGGAAGCGATACAACTTTACCCTTCACTGGTTTGCGGATGATTGGGGGTGAACCTGAAGTGAGAGGGGACACGAAGTCCTATGTCCCTTGCTTCGTTAGGTCAATTATTCTCTGAATTGGCTCCTAGATGACATGTCTTTTTACACAAAGCCAGGTAAATTTGATGTGGGTCATTTCCACGTACTAGCTTGGCCAATATTGATTTGCCAAACCTAACCATTGAGTTTGGTCTCGAGTTGTGATACTCCCTGTCAAATAGGGAAAATACGTCAAAAGCGGGTTCAGATAGTGGGAGTATTGGAAACGATACCAAATTACCCTTCCCCAGAGTTTGTCTGTGCTAGCTCCTAAAGATATTTGAATGTCGATGATGGCCTCTTTATCTTGGCATAGTTCAATGTTTCCTTCAATTGGCCTTCCTCATTTGTGGCCACATATGCATGATTGCTGGTCGTTGATTCATCTTCAACGCCTTCCTTCTGTGGAATTTCTTCTTCTGTCTTTAACTATAGCATCATTAACAGCATTGAGCAAAGTCATGTACCTCAAGCTTTTATGGAATCTGAGATCAAAATCCCAAGCCTTGTGATGGCAACTACTCCTTGGAAGAACATGTGTCTGGAGTGAAGTTTTCTAGATTCCAAAGTCATTGTCCAAGGTGTGGGGCCATAGATCGCCTTGACCGTCTAGATTTTCTCCCTGTTGACAGTAATCACTTAAAAAGAAGAGGAGGACCTCCTTCCTTATGTTGAAGTTGATACTATAACATCTAGCCGTTTGGGCGCGTCGTGCGACAAGATGGTCCTTTGGCTTAGGATGGAGCTGGGCAAGAGTGAGGCATGTCATGGATGCTTTGATCTCAACTCTATGCCTGTACCTATTACGTTTCATCTTTTGTATCCTGTAAATAGAAGAGAGAGGACATCATTTCCAAATTATATTCAGAGAATAAGACTTACCCTCTTTTGGTGTAGGATGATTCTTTCTATTTGCCCATGTTTTCTTGGCAGGGTGTCTTTGAATTTGGCGAGTTTGTCTGATGCGTTTGCTTCAAATGCCCCCTGTCACACTAAGTCAAAGGGGATGGGAATGATCTTCTGAGACATGAAGCGAATGAGTCAGAAAGACAAACACGGTTAAATTTATCATCTTGTTTTAACAAAAGCTTTTGGGTGATGAAATGTTTTCAAAATACGTCTTTGGGGGAGAAAAAGCATGAGGAAGCCCAGCCCTCAGTATTCTCCTTGGATGATATTTTCTTTTCATGGTTGGATAACATCACCGGGCTAGTTTGGAGTACTGCCTCATGCTCTCAAAATATTATAACTGTACAATAGAGTACTTGGAATGGAAAATACAACAGTAGCACACTACACAAAATAAGAAACATGAAATTATAAAAACAAGTAAAACTCATGAAAACCCCTGTGTAAAGGAGCGCTTTGATAGTGCTGGTCTTGAAGCTAAGCGTGCTTGAATTCCTCGCCTTCAGTAGACTCGAAGTATTCGCATGCGATGATTACCTTGCTGAAGCTATGGAAGCGTAACTCATGCAGCCAACAGCGATGCTTGCAGGACAAAGCTTTTATGAACTGCTTCATTAACTCCTCTTCAGCCAGTTGAGGGCAGGTTTGCATCATGAAAGCTCTCCACCTCCCTGCGTATGCTTGGAAATCCTCCATTGGTCTTCTTGTGAAGTGAGCCAAACTCTTACATGGCAATTCAGTTCCGATCTGGCTTTGGTACTGATGCAAGAATGTGGAAGTCAGCTCATTCCAATCCTTTAGGAGATAAATATTTGCTGTGATGAACCATTGCAATGCAGACCCCGTAAGAGCTTCTTGGAATGCCTGAGTTGTGAACGACATCGGGCCATAGTACCGACTCATTTCCGCGTGGAGATATTGCAAATGAGCCACGGGACAAGTTGTGCCATTATACTTACGGAAATCAGGTATCCACATCTCTCCAGGGGTCGTGATCTTATGAGCGTAAGACGGGCTTGATGTATCTTGGTTAGGCCACTGATTTTCCCACTACATATCTGTTGTAGTGGCGAATTTTTCTGTTTCAGGGAAGTTGGATTCTACCGAGATTACCCCATTGCTTTCTTCTTGGTCAAAATTTCCGAATGAGGATAAAGTATTGAAGCTATCCTCATGGTCAGAGGACAAGCTTAGTACTTTGTTAGGATCGTAGCGGATAAAGACGTATGCTTCTTCTTCTGACGGGCCTTCATCTCCGGATGAGAGTAGGAAACAATTATACGATGAATCGTCAGTTTCATTGTTAAAATAACGCTGGAAGTCTTTGGGATTGTATTCTAGGGCCGGGAAGTCTTTAGGATTGTACTCTAGAGGATGGTGGCCCTCAAAGTTGTATTATTGGGAATGTTCAAAGTTTTGGTGCGGTGGCTCGTCGGTAGATGCTGAATCTATCTGCTTGGGCTTTTTTTTCTTGGCTTCTGGTCCAGACCTTTTGAGTAAGGCCCTTCGTTTTGCTAACTTGATTCTGTCAAGGGAAGTGAGAGACATTAGAGTTTCACTGTCTGATTCACTTTCCAGGTTGATAGGGGTTGGTATTCTTTGGACCCTAGCTCTTGGAGTAAGCTTGGGGAGTTGTCCGATTGTGCCCCACTCTTGAATGGACTCGTGTCTTTGTCCTCGTACAAAGGCTCCTTGCCTTTCCTAGTGGGAAATTTTCCATAACGAGGATGTTGCTCAAATGCCCATTTATCATGCAAGGCTTCATTGACATGCTCCTCTCCTATCTCAGCGGCTAACAGCTCCTTGTGCTTCGCGATCATTGGCTCTTCGTAGGGCAAGGTGATGTCAGGGGTGATGTCAATATCGTATTCTTGATGGAAAACATGAATTAATTCCCTCCAGGTTTTAAGGGGACTAATCTTCCTAACAATGTACCATCGCAAGGTAGGGCCAATCAAGTTCGATTGGTACGATTGAATCATCCTTCGAACCAGGTAAGCCTGCAAGTAGGTCTCTGGACGGGAGGTATCAGCATACCTTTCGCATTCAGGTGCTTTGAGTTTTTCAGGGATCTCAATGCTGGCGTAATTAGACAGGTCCATGGGACTCGCTCCCCGCACCGGTTTAACTTTTTCATGATCCTTTCAAATTGTCTATGGTACTGGCTATTTTCTGGCAAATTTGCGAGCATCATGACGGTGTTTGAGACAACTATAGAGTTGGGCTCAGCTTGAGTGGATTTCATTTGTCTCGAGAGTTGTTGAAGGACAATGGACATCTGTCCTACGCCGTCTTCAATGTTAATGAGACGATTTTGTACATCATTCTGATCGGGTCCTATTGCATGAGTCCAATCACGAGCGATTGGTGGCCGACGATTCATAATTACCTGTTTGTTGTGAAAACAATGAATGAGCACGAAAGTAAACAAAGATTGACCCATGGCAATGGTCTAACTGCTTTTTTATTTATCAAAAGAGGGTTTATAGATTGCCAACTCCTAACATCTAGAACTTGAAATTGAAAAGACAGGATGAAATACTAGATATTAAACAAGAGTCCCTAAACAATGGGACAAAACTTTCACACTATTTACACTAAGGGGTACATGATTGCTAATTTATATGCGACGGGGAGCCTTGTTCTTGCGAGGACGCCTACTTCCTTGAACTGGTTCTGAGGTGTGCATCTAGTTCATTCCCAAATCTCTCTCCATGAGCTCTGCTTGCTCGTGCTGGCTGCTCTCGCTAATTGAGTGAGGGACTAATGGCTTCCATCTTGTCGAGATACAATGGTTGTGGATGTAAGACATGGAGGCGTGGTGGGCTTTTTCTTCTCCCTCAAGCCCTTCAGGTATCACAATCCTTTTACGATGGCACTTGTCCCAGGTTTCCTCAGCGGTAGAAATTTCGAATTCATAGTCACGGCTTGTGTTGAAAAGAACTGGAGGGACCATCATCTTGAAAGGCGGTGGGATCTCCTGAAGGGCTCCATATTGTCGTGCTACCCGATACGAGTAGTATGGAATAGCGTCGGTGAGACCGAGCAACGGAATTGAGCGGGTGCGCATGCAAGCAAAGCGGGCCCTCTTTTCATGGAACCAACCAGCACACCATTGGAATGCCTCAGGAGCTGGGTTTCTTAGGAAGCTTACCCAATGCCTCAGTGGGCCCGACTCGGATTTTTTTGGCTGTTTTTCTTTTTAAATGTAAAAGCCCAAGCCCATTTTGACCTGATTTCATAAAAAAATCCTAGCCCAACAGCTACCCGGCCCACGCGAACAAAAACAAACCAAGCGGAAACCCTACCCGGCTGTCAACCCGGATCCGCCCGACTTCGACCCGCCTTCCCCTTTGCCGACCCGGCTTGCAGCCGCGACCCGACTTCAACGGAACCCTACCCGACCGCGACCCACGCCCGACATTCGGTCCGGCTTCTCCTTCGCGATTCGGCTTTCTGGAGCCCTCGGGTTTGTCGTCGCCTGCGGCGGAGGCGGCCGAGCTTGTCTCGATCTAAGCTCGGGCCTCCGCCGGCACCGCCTTTGGGTTCCGCCCAGTCGGCTATCGTGGCCGATTACGCCGTCCATCGCCGTCCGTCGCCGCTGGTCTGCAGATTCAACCGTGGTGCTCGTGTGGGGGATTTTCGTCGAACGCCTAGAGGACTCCGGCTGATAGGGGCGGGATTGAGCCCATTCGGGGTCGGAATCGTGACGGGGTTCCGAGCGGACGAACGGCGGAGACCAGGGAGGGAGACGACGGATGGTCGGGGCCGGAACTTGCATGAAGCCAGCGGCCACGAATCCCGGCCGGACGAACCCAGAACAAACCAAGAAGAAGAACGAACCCTAGCTTACCAGATCTAGGTGACGACGCGAGCAGCAGGCGTCGCTGGAGGCAAAGCGGCGGGGAGGCCGGGCCAGGCGTCCGGTACTGCGCACGGCGAGAAAGCCCTCGTTGACAGCCTCCTTCTTTCTCCGGAACCCTAGATCTCAGCCTCGACTTCCTTCTTCACCCTCAGATCTAGCCCTCTCTCTCTTCGGGTTCGCTTGCCGCCAGCCTCCCCCGATGTCTCTCGATGGGAGGTCGTTTAAGCTCACGACCTACTCTCTCTCTCTCGCTCACTCTTCAATCTTCCCCTGAAGTCTCTCCGGGGAAGGTTTGGAGCTCACGATCAGATTTCTCTCGCGCGCTCGCTCTTTGAGTCTCCCTTGATGTCTCTCAAGGGAAAGTCTCCGAGTTCGCCGTGCCTCTTCGTCGACGGAGGTGCTCCTCTATTTATAGGCGAGGAGGAGGCCGGTCGACGGAGGTTCGGCCGTAGGCTCTCGCACGCCGACCGGCCCTCGGTGCGGTTGAACCGACGTCAAATCTTCCCCCTTCCACGGAGGCATGCTCGCCTTCAATGTTGCGTCCTCTCAGCCACTGGCCTACGCTCCCCTCTCGGTTGTAGGTTGTGCTCGAGCGCGTCTTTGTCGCCGCGCGTGACCTGCAGAGGCGGAAGAAAGACGAAGGAAGAAGAAGATGGGAGGAAGAAGAAGAGAGGGGGGGGCGGGCCAAAACTCAAAAAAAACAAGGCTTGGGCCTTAGGCCTGCATGGAAAAGAAAAAGAGGGGAGGGGCTGGGCTTTTGCTTTCTTTTGTTTTTTTCTTGTTTTTATTTGATTTTTTTGTTGTTTTGTTATTTGTTTATTATTTCGAAAAAGATAAAATAAAAACTTAATTAATAAAATAAACATACTAAAAATTGAGGTGTCAACAAATGCCATAAACCTAAGGTGCTGCCGTTATAAGATCACCCTCAATTCCGTCTGTCCTCATTGCCGACCGCCACTACAAAGCTGGAATCCGAAGCGTCTTACTCTCTGGTACCACCGCAGTTAGATCAGACGAAAGACCAATTCGCGAAGAAGGGTCGGCCTGAAGCAGCAGAATTGGAGGATTACGAGTTTCGGCAGCCTCGGCATGAAACAAGGCCGCTCGGATCTTCGCCATGAAGGTCGAACACCGACTGGAGTTTGGATTTGGGGCTTTTTTGGCCGTCGACAAAAGCCCTGAATTCGGAACGATCGGGCACTGGCATTGTCAATTTGCGAGGAACCTTTCAGCAGAAAACACAAGTGTTTGATGAAGGTCGCTTTTTGGAGAGTCTTTATCCGATGGAGATTAGAATCGACGAGACAGTAAAGAGCAATTCTGCACTGATATCAACTTGGACCATCTTCTCCTCTTCAGATTTGAAGTGGTGATGGAAAGAAGATGGATGGAGGGAGGTGGCGGGAAGAAGAGGAGGAAACGGGGTCTGGGCTTTACAAAATAAGAAGAGTCTTTCTCTTCTCCCTTGACGACGAGTCTCCACTTTAGAATTTTTTTTTTTTTAAGGATTAATGATTAAAAGAAAAATTCTACTGGGCCCCAAAAAATTAACACAAAAATAAAAAGGAGCTGGCACGAAATGATCTGAGCCGTACTGGGCCCGACTGAAACGCCCTCCCGCCATCCCTACTTTGCTGCCCTCATCTATACACACTCGCCTGGAGACGCTGCCCCGAGAAGACGTGGGGCATAAATAAAAAAAAAAGAAGAAAAAAAAAGAAAAGCATAATATAATGTACAAGAACTCATTCATTTACTATATTAGCTGTCATGTAGTTTTTGAACATTTTAAAAATATAGTTTTGTAATATTTAATACATTAAATTATTATACTAGACAAATCAATCATATTTAGATATACACGTACTTAAACGATACATATAAATTTAACCATTGGAAATTTTCGATCAATTTACAATTGTATTTGTTTTGAATTCTGCATCAAGATGGCAACACCAAGATTTCTTTCTTGCCCCCTCTCTCGTGAACCTCCTAAAACGTGTCATTTTCCCTTTTATCATCGCCATGGGTGCTACTCCCTAATGAGAGGCAATGCCTCACCCAAACAAATCGGTCATGCAAATCCATCCTATCTTGAACCTTGGTGAGCTTTATATAACCATTTATCAAAGCGGGTTAGACCCACTCGGTTCACTTGGACTTGTAGGGATGGGTCATTCCATAGTTGTGTTGTCCACGGGCATAGGAGAAGAGTGTGTTCGATGGTCTCCGGTTCCGGGTTACATATTGGACACATAGGTGCAGGTACAACTTTCCTTTTGTAAAGGTTGTCGATTGTAGATAATGCATTTTGACACGCACTCCATAGGAAAATTTTTATCTTCGATTGTATAGCTGCATTCCAGATTCGTTTCCATAGATCTGGGTTGAACTGGTGGGAGGTTGTTGGCGTATGTTCCCTTTCCCGCACTGTATGTTTTCTGCACATCATATATCCACTCTTGACCGTGTAGTTTCCAGATTTATTATGTATCCAGACCAGTTTATCCTCTGTAGTAGGGAGGCCGATAGGGATGGCAAGAATTTCCATGACGGTCTGATGATCAAACATTGACCACAAAAGGTCTTCATTCCATTTAGCGGCTGCAAAATCTATCAACTCACCCACTTTTTTTGGTTCGTTTCCTCTTGCTGATCCGCCAATTGGTCCCCTACTTAGCCATTTATCTTCTCTAATGGATATTCTTTGTCCATTCCCCACTACCCACCTAACCTGGGGAGCGATCGCTTCTCTTCCTGCTAGTAAACTTTGCCAGCCCCATGATGGGCGCGAGCTCTTCTTTGCTTGCCAGAAGTCACAATTTGGAAAGTATAGCCCTTTCATGATTTGACTCCATAGAGTATTTGGGCATTGAGAAAGACGCCAAGCCTGTTTGCCTAGCATGGCGATATTAAAAGTAAGTAGATCTTTAAAACCAAGCCCACCCTCCTCTTTTCGAAGCTTAAGAGTCTCCCATCTTCTCCAATGTAGTCCAGCCGCTTTGTTATTATTTCTCCACCAAAAGTTAGCTATTTTCTTTTCAATAGCTTTGAGAATAGATACAGGGATTTTGAAAATTGACATCGCATACTGGGGTATTGCCTGTACTACTGCTTTGAGAAGAATTTCCTTACCGGCTTTGGATAGTAAATTTTCTTTCCAACTCTCCAGCTTCATATTAACTCGAGCAAGAATCCAGGCGAACACTTCTTTCTTGGATACAGGTCCATTCAACATGACAACAAGAAAGTCCAACCATGGGCATACGCATCAACATTCCAATTCCATCGAGAAACACCCGGGCACTCTCATACAGCACGAGATGCCACGGCAAATGATCTCAACCAAAACACCGCAAACCAGAGACCGTGAAAGCGATCACAAAACAAACTACTCACGCCGATCATATCCACTCCCACCCACCAAAACAACCAAACGAACCCAAAATCGACTCGAATCGGCACCTCCTTCCACTTCAATTCGAGAATCAAAAGGCGAGAGATTCACTTACCCCGGCCTTCCCAGGGATTATTCAACGCCACACCACCAGATTGACTATACCATCGGGCAAAGTCTCCAGCTTTGCGACGAAAAACATTATAAGGTACGAGAAAAGATGATTGAAGAATAATTACTAAGCATCTTATGACACATACCACTGTCATGGTGAAGCTTCTCGTCATTCTCCCTCTGATTTTTTTTTTTTTTTTTTTTGGAATCGAATTCTCCCTCTGATTCACCATCAAAGAAAGTTGCAAGCTCTTCAAATCTTTCGCCTTTCATGTTCACACAAACAATCCCAGTGCTGTACCCCACGATAAATGCCATAGCCTAAGGTGCTGCGATTATAAGATCACCCTCAATTCTCTCTTCCCTCATCGTCTACTTCTATAATTTGGAATTCAGTTCCGACTATGACATGGTTAGTTATGGATGAACAATTAAAATGCACTTGATAATATAAATGAAATGCAAAAAGCACACCAACCTTCCTTGGCGAATATCCTTGATCGCTCCTAGAATAGAAGCAAAGCCTACCTTGGGTAGGTCCAAGTCAAATTTATTATCTTGGACGTGGAAACAAGTCCTCATGGGGTGCAGTATCAGCTGAAAGCACTCCAAGCGCTATTGCATCGGGTTGCAATTCAGTGCCGACTAATTCATCCCCGAGCATGAGTCTTGCTGACAGCAACATTGCTAGGGTAAGACAAAGTTTCACCACTGGCCGTTATCACTGCAGTTAGGTGGGCCTGAAGACTCTGCATGAGACAAGGCCTCTTTTTGCGTCAACAAAGGGCCCTAACTAAGAAGATCAGGCACTGCATTGTCAATTTCTGGGGAAATTCGAAGAGACGCACGTGGATGGCGATGCTCATGCTCTGTTTTATAATCGACAAATCTGATATCATGTTGACGTGCCTGCTCTGTTTTCACTGCGTTATAACCGAGAGGATGTCCTAGAGGCGATCAGTGTTCGTAACCCATGAAGCGTTACCATGGGAGTTCAAAAATAGTGTACGTTATTGTAGAGTTCGAGGACACAATATTGATGGCATTTTGGCTTCAAATTGCTGGATTGGGATCGAGGACTTTAGATTTTTATGCTAGAAAAAAGCAGCATAAATGTACATTTAGTTGGCCTTTTCTTCTTTGGTGTTTGCTTCTATTTATCCAGTTTCTCATCGTATATTGGTTGCCATAATATCCACTTGGCATAGTGTTACTTGCGAATTCATAAAGAGATAACATTCAGATGAATTGGTAAATTGAGACTTTTAGGTATTTAGACAAATTGTGGCCAGGCCAGCTCGGGACTAGGGGTGCTCGATTCCCACCCAGGAACAGTGAACTAGCGCATTTAGTCCTGAAACCGAACCAATATCCTAAGGAATCGTCCAAAACTGACTGGTTGGTAGGGTCCAACCAATTCTCGGTTTGGACAGTTCCTTTTGGTTTGTTAGAATATTTAAATAATAAAATAAACCACGCCTTCATCTAACAACTTAAACTTTTAAACAACAGTGGTCTCATAAAATCCCACATAATATCAAAGTTGAAGATCTTGAGTTCAAATCTTACCATGCCCCATTTGCCTCCTCAATTTCCACGATTGATACAAGGTAAAAAAACCAGACCAAGCATGAGGAGATCGCTAAAATATTTAAATCATAAAATAAATTATATATTTGTCTAATAATTTAAATTTTTAGAACAGTCACCAGTAATCTCACAAAATTTCACATGTTCACACCTACTCAGGACCTATCAACACAGTTTTGCAGCAAACATATCCAATGGTTGGCCCACGTTCATAAGAGATAAATCAAACAAGGAAACTATGTTGATGAGGACTTATTAACCCGGGGAACAGTGTGTTTAACTCGGTGAGGGTTGAACAATTGTGATTATACGGTTTGGCCATTTTGATGCAATGACCGGGAAAAGTTCAAGTTCTGAAGAGTTACAAGATAGCTTTGTATTATTCTATCACCAATTAAAGTGTATTGAAAGAAGATTGATAACTTCGGATTTTTGACTACATTCATGTGCGTCTCTTACGATTAATCCTTTATGGCCTTATAAGAATGAAAAATAGTCGAAGCGGAGAGAAATTTTATTGGATGAATGTGAATTCTATACTCCACATATTCCTATCGTGGGTGTGTCAACGTACCGCAAACATTAATACAAGAATCATTTAATTAACTTGCCAATTGATAATTGATTGATACACCAATAAAATTTCAAGGCAGAGGATCTCCATTTTCATTGGACATGTCAATAGTCTTTTCATCATATTCCTATATGATTTGGGTCTGCCTATGAGATTATGCACATGTGGTCTGGTTAACATTTCTTGTGTTAGTCATACTACCTAGTATGTTCTTACTCATAGATCATTTGTTGATCAAAAATCAACTTCATGGATTTTCCCGGGCGGGGTTTTAAAGGTATGCATCAATGGAAGAATGCAAACCGCAGGTCTTAAATATTTGGACGGATCATGGCCAGTGAAACTCCTTTATTACCCTCAAAATGGCATGAGAAAAGCTCTTTTGCCGGTTGGGCCGCATTTCAAGGAGGAACTTCTTTAAAGGAAGGAGTTGTTCGCGAGCTCGTTGGCATTGATAATATTGAACTCAAAGTCTCCTTTTTTACCATTATTTTCGATATACCAATTACGTAAACTTTCACATGCTAATCAGTAATTTCAGAGTCTGTGGTAGCACAGTTGAAACCAGTGATAGATATATTAATGGAAAAAGAATAGAAAATGAGATCAAATGAGTGGTTAATTCGCTTCTTTTTCTCGAGGAACAATCAAGTGTATAAATAATCACATTATTGTCGCATTATCTAATGGTGGTCCATTCTTCAGATAACATATTTTTGGGGAACGTCCTTTTAAGATAAGATCGTAGATAAGCACCACTAAATTAGACCACCCAAAGCTGCAGTTAATTAACCTTATGATTTATTTCTGTGACCATTAACTAATTACTAATAGAAAAAGGAGGATGCCCGTCTAAATTTGTGCCTAACTATGATTTTTGTGATCATTGACATGGGGTTGGGAAATTAGTATAGGCCATACCAAGTGATAATTACATGGTTTCATGGTTGAAAGGGTGGTAGAAATTCCCGAAGCAATACTCATTGGTCATGGTCATTTCAAAATTTTCAATTACAAAGGGAACTCTATTTTTCGCAAAATAATATCCAACAAGAGCAATTCGGAAATAGACTATTTGCCAATCAGCGGCAAACTATCAAACCTCGGGAGCGAATTTCTCTAAGCAAAAGAGGAAGATGTCGTGGAAGCAGAGATATGAAGTGAAGAAAAAAAAAATCTCTTTCTCGAGCTCCAGATAGATTCAATTTCAAGAGCAATTTCAAGAGCAAGAGGCATTGGTGTGCTTCATTTGAAAGCTCATGTGATTGCACTTGCAGGTTGCAGCTCCTTGAAGCCCATCGTCTTTTGTCCTTGTCATAATTCCTTCAACGTCATGGCTCGTCCTTGTCCTCATCCTCGTCCTCGCCGGAGAGAAGACGGAGTTGTTACTGAGCAGGAGACTCCTCCAAGTAGTAGCCTTCCCTTCTTCATACTCTCCGATACGCTGATTTGCTAGTTCAGTAGCTTTAATCAAATTAACAGGCTCATGAAAGTCATCGATCTTAATTAACCGGCAAATCAAAATCATTTTTTTAGGAAGCGACTGTCCATAAATATCTATTTTCAGTTAAGTCACTGTGCAATTGCCACTCCTCATAAGCTGATGCACCGATCATCTCTCAAAAGCATCCAAATTCATGTCCTTAACACAACCTAAGGAAGGGCTTCCATGGGTGTCCTATTCTTGCCATAACCATGAATGATGGAATTTCAAGCAAATGCATTCTTCCCGGAAACTAACATTTGCTCATTCCATAGGCGAAACACGAAATCGCAGTGTTTCAAGAGCAATCATCCCTGTACGGCATGTAACTAAGGGATCCAGAGACTCACCCACTGCTCCCATCCTCATGTATCCTTCGATCATCGTTTTCCAAGTGAAGTTATTCCTATGAGTTTCGACCAAAAAAAAAAAAAAAAGTTATTCCTATGAGGCATATCGTCAAACAGTCACCATGCATTATCCGTTTGACCGAACATGGTTTGCGAGCATGATGGTGCAGTTCGAGTCTTCGAGAGACTAATTACCTTCTCTTGAAAAAGCACGGTAGGAACAAAGCATAAGGAGGCCTTCATAACCAACCGCAAATTAGGATAGACAATGGCAACTTAATTCTCGACGATGAGTGGCAGTGACAGAGGTGAAATCTAGAGCTGGAACAGCGAATACCGAACTGAAGAAGTGTTGGATCTCTCTCTCTCTCTCTCTCTCTCTCTCTCTCTCCGGCGTTTCGTCAAACGTGTGGTTGATATAGCTAGTATGAGTACCTAGAGGGGGGTGAATAGGTATATAAAAGATTTTTCTTGATGATTGCACAATACTTAGACAGTTGAAGGATTTGCAACAAATAATAATCAACGTAAGACTGAGTAAAGGAAAGAGAGAATTGAACACGCGGTTTATAGTGGTTCGGCTTGATTCAAGCCTACGTCCATTCTTCTACACTGACAGCCAATTGGCTGGATTCCATTATGAACAAAGAGATGTTACAACGTTGATCTTCCTTGATTTCTAGGTGTAGATGATCTACCACACTTACTCAAGGTATCACCAAGTATAGACACTCTTTGTGTATACAATTTCGCTCAGAATGAATCGACTAATAATCAACGTGCTTCAGACTCTGGAATTTCTCTATCGATCACGTTACTAACACAACTAGAACGTCTTCCTTTTTATACTCCTTTATGTCATCATACCGTTGGCACTTACAAAAGGAATTCCTCCAATCTACCCGTTGGACGGAATCAATCAAGAAGATTATTCGAGCTATTAAAGGAACCTGACGATAGCCCATCAATCCTGTTCGCCCATACAATCAGGATCTTGGTTTCCAAGAATAGAACATTCCAAGAATATTTCGTCAACCACCGGATCTTCAATTGATCTAGATACAAACAAAAGATTCCGATATTTTTATCCAACCAAGAGATCTTTTCCAGATGATAGGATTAAATCCTCAACCATATACTTCGGCTCTGGATTTCCTTCGTCACTGGATCAGAAAGACTGTCAATGAGAATAGTTTTGAATCTTAAGTCTTGAGTCTTGAGTGCTGAGTCTGGTGATCAGAAAGTCTTCAGACTTTAAACAGACGGTCTGTAAATATCCAGACTAGACTGATAGAAACGTTTTGTCAACTTCAAAATATTCTGGAAATATTTCTCCAACAGTGGTTACCCCAATGAGGACATAAGAACAGATCAACCGCGCGGGACAGAGGTAGACCTTTATGGTCGAAGAAGAGATTCAAACTTTCTCAATCAGAACAAACGGCGACGAGGATGCATTGATGAAGAAAACCCAGCAACGGATCATCAGCATGACGACGAGATCATCGCAACGCCCAGGCGCCAAGTCACACAATAGGATCGGAACAGGAGGTTTCTACCACCGCCATCACTTCGGAACCTCGGCAAGCTTCTCAAGCTCCTAATCTTGAAACCATTTGCTTCGTCGATTCCTTGAATCCACTGAATGATGACGACGCTAGGTAACCATGGAAATCCGCGATGTAATCGCCGGGATACTCAGATGCGACACGAAAAGGATCCAAGATGCAACCAAGGATTAGTCACGTGGGCTGTGAAGATAGATCATCCCATAATCTGTTACAGTAAATTTCCAGTAACGGGTTTTTCTTTTTGCATGGTAAAAAAGTGGTTCGTATTAGCTAATAAAATTAGGCAAGTGGATAAATGAATTCTAACATGACTAACCCATTGCTAATTGATTGGCCATTGATGTGGCAATTAAGCAAATCCTCTATCATATGACAAAGATGACAAATGGGTAAGTAAATACATAATTTTCTCACAATTTGCCACCTCAGCATAACAACCTAAAACACACCATCCTCTAAGCATCTCCCATTTCCGTTCTTTTTTCTCATCCAAATATGTGAAACTGTCGTTTCATTCCATTTTTTTTTCTTTAATTTCAAGTTTCAAAATTTTATCTGACGTTGGAAATGATTCCTTCATCCACCATTTAGTTTCCATCCTCATAAAATTTAAAATCTTGGAATCTTAATACACAAAGTTCATTTTTTGTCCAAGATTTTCTGGCACTGATACTACAAAGATGATGCTAGATAGTAGGAATTCAGTTCTACTCAATTAGATTTTCTCTCTCTACTTGCTTTTCCAGTTAAACTTGTGGAAATTGCACGAGTTGCATCTGCTTTGCTGTGTTTAAGCACATTGGATGAATATTGATCTCATTAGTAAATCTGAAAGAACTCTTTCTTTCCTACATCTTACGGGCCTGCATATGTAGACGTGCCATTTAGTATTCTATTTAAATAGAAGCTGGACTTCCGTCGGAAAGGTGGATCTTAGGGATTGTAATGGTGTTTCTCCATTACTTGTAAAGGTTGTAATGGTTGTGGTTTCTTGAATTGTACGAATATTTTAAATTGTTGAGACAACTTAAGTGACTTTGCAATTAGCATTTCTTGTGTTAGTCATCATTTGTTGATCAAGAATAAACTCTGCAGACTGTCCCTGGCGATTTTGAAGGGAACGCATCAAGGGAAGCATGCCAATCGTGGCTCTTAAATATTCGGACTGATCAGAGCAAGCGAAGCTCCTGTACTACCCCACAACGTGGCTCGAGAAAGGTCTTTGCCTGTCAAGCTGCATCTCAGAGAGGAACTACTCTAAAGGAAGGAGATGTCTGTGTTTTCGATCTTGTTAGCTGTTGGGATATAATACGCGGAAACGATAGGATCTTGCAAATTACGTCAACGCGAAATCGCTAGAGAATTAAATGAGAAAATCAGGACACCAGAAATTTACGTGGTTCGGTCCGAGTATCGGTACTTACGTCCACGGGGAGAGCCAGCAGTAAATAATCCACTAAAATCGGAGAATCAGAGTTTACAATCGCTCAATCGCTCAAGTGTTTCCCGCACCTAGATTTAACCCCAAACCCTAAGTGTATAAATAACAACTCAATTGGGAATAAACTCACGGCACAAATTACCGTGCGACGAAACTCTCTACGTACGGCTTCGCGAGGCTTCAAGATCTTGCGGATCTTCCTCAAGCGGCGTGGACGTCTTCACGTACGTAGGACTTCGGCGGACGTTGAGCGGCTCCTTTGATCGTCGCACGTCTTCTCCTCTCGGTAGGGTTTTTCTTTTTCCTTTTATACGTGGGTGTGTGCGTGTGTCCAAGGCCCAAGGTCAAAAGTTTGACCTTGGGCCCACCACTTTCTGTTTTGTGCAGATGGACTTCACGCCAAGAAAGGAGACCTCTTCGTACAGGGACTTCTTTCTTCGCCAAAGGTTTCATCCAAGCTTCTTTCCTCTTTTGCAATTCGGATTCCGCAAGTTTCCGCAAGAAGAAAATTTCCTTAAATATATTTTATTTTATATTTCCTCTTTTCCAGCGAAAACTCGAGACATAATTCAACATTAGCATTGATACTATTGAACTTGAAGTATCCATTTTCAAAAGGAATGTCAAGACTTAGGCGTAAAATATGGTATGCCTACAGAAAATTCTATCCTTCGCTATATTTTGTTTTGTTAATCAGGTCAAAGAAAGCAAAACTCTCTGCTGCAAGTAATTGAATGGTGATGTATTTCCTGATGATTTTCGGAAAGGTGTGGACGTTACAACTGGACATTGCATCTTCCAAAATACCAGGTACGTGTGTGACTAATTTCCAACCTCTTTGCGCATTGCGTGTTCATTCAACAAATAAAAGGTCATAAGCAATCCTTATCTAACGCCAATATGGAGAGTTGATCAACAACAAAGACTTTAGCATATTCCTTGAACTTGAATTAAGGATAACTCTTGCAAGCCATCGATTACACAAGAGGAAGTTTAGATAAGATGGCTAATCTTCACCTTTTCGCCTCACAAAATGGATGAATGACATCAATAGAACAATAATGAATCTTAGACTAATTATAAAACTGGATCGCCATAAAATTTCCAGAACTCATCGTCAGCAGGTATCCCAATGTTCTTTACCTTAGTGCTTTTAAAATTAAGTAATAGCACCATCTGCCAGTGAACTTGCTTGTGACCCCCCGTGTAAATCATTAGCAGTCAAACTACTTAGCAGGTTCTATGAGTCAGACACAGCTGGATCGAAAGAAACAGGGCTGCTCGCCTTGCCGTTTTTGCTGATGAGATTGCTGAAGAGGCCATTGTCCGCTCCATTGATGTACCCATCTTGGAGTGTTTTGTCTCCAACCATCTCTTGTTCTCCTTTGTTGCGGGAGTTACTAAAGGGACTCTCTCAGCAATAATCAAGCCATAAGACCGATGTACTTCATCTGCTCCTTAGTTCTGACTCCCAGGTCACGCAACATCTGCAGTATTAGTCAATATGTTAAACACTAATACAAATGCTACAAAAAGATTAACAATGGAGTGGTTCTTCAGATTAATTTAGATCATGTCTTTCTAAGACGGGAACTTGAAGCTCTGCTTTAGTCACCAGCTTCGTCTAGTAGTCTTATAAAATGTTTACAATCTCTGGAGCAGTTGCCTCTCACATTAGTATAGTTTCTGACTTAAGGGAAAAATACCCAAGCACCAATTCCATACTACCTGTAGTCAACGGGCAAACCAAGCTCTACATTTGCTTCCAAGGTATCACGCCTATCGTCCTGCGTGTTATAGGCACGTAATATGTGCCTTAAACCTTTTCCTCTTCCTTCGTGCCCTCGGAGGTAGACCAACATGCCCCTACCACCGCTTCTATCTATTACATCACAAGTGCAAGCTGGTTGCCACAGTGGCATCTAGCAGATCCAGATGTCTCCTGGGATGCATCCCGAGTGTACCCTAACAAGGACATCCCAATCATCTCCAATGTTGCCCTGTTCAGATGATAAACAATAAAGTAAGAATCACATGATGGGAAATATTGCTGTCTGTAAGAGGACCTAAAATAGGAAAAACTAAGATACTGCTTTTAATCAAAATCATGGCATTCCTATATCAATTGCAGACACATACAGGAACTATAAGAAAGAATTATTGTTCCCAGCAGTTCACTAATATCCTAAAAATCATTTCTCCTGATGTTAACTTTCCTGTCCAGACAACGTTGTTATCCAAGTAAGATAAATTTGGTACTTCAAATTATGATTGGCACATGATTAGACATTTTTTTTACATGCTTCAAAATACATTTGATGGAGTTCCACCCAAAAGATACCATCAATTTTTCAGTGGTGTGATTATTCAACTCTAGAGCTTGACAGCCTGTTCTAGTAAAATCATTGTCAAACAAATCATGCGATGGAAGTACATGAGATGAAGTGCAAATGTAAGTTGAGTTGAAAAATTGGACTGCTACAAACAAGATCTTCAAAGTTTACAGTTAATCCATACAAAACTCTCTGTTCATTAGTTTCTGAATTCTTAAAACAGTTTTAGCAATTAACTCATAATTTATCTCAACTTGACCATTGTAATTTGCTCAATTCCATCTAATATCGACCTACAGCAATGGGCTGTAAAAGGCCCGACATTGTTGGTAATCTTGCAGCAGCAGCACGTTTAACTCATTTATCTCTTTTCTGGCGGTACCCATAAATTTATGAGCAGTGAAACTTTCTTAATCACACAGTATAAGAAGCTTCTCAATATACAAGTCAGAAAACAATCTAGATGTTCTATCCCTATTTCCTGGTGATACTGCCGAGAATACACTTCAAACTCTGCCTCAGTTAGCGGTCAACTGACATTCAGACATGAGTTTTGAAAGAGGTAAATACAAGAAAATGTACATAAAAAGTAACTGCGGTCACAGGCTCATTGACATAATTTGGCAAGAATCCTGGCCATTTATAACCATATATTAATCTAACGACACCGCACAAAAAAAAAAAAAAAAAAAAAAAATTGAGAGAAAACTCTTCTGAACCCAAAATCATTGATCCGCATGGTGTCGACGAGCGGGAATAACAACCACAAGCTTAAAGCATAAACTAAAGTTTTTTTTGGTAAAGAGCATAAACTAAAGTTGAGACATGAATAGACCAAAATAGCTTATGCTTCTCTCCTTTTGCTAAGTAAAACAATAGCCCAACAGCCACCCATAAGAGACTCTTTTTTCCTACACCACCCAGGGTTCCAAGGTTTCTACTCTTCATTTATCCACTCCCAAAAAGGGGCGATGCCGCTGGGACAACATCTTGGCCAAAAAAGCCAATACTTAAGAAGTGAAAGTTGCAGCTGAAATTGGATTCGATTGGGGACTACATGTCCTTAAAAAGTACTTGCATTGGATTGCTGGGAAGAGAATACATACCTGATTAGATCAGCAAGAAGTACAATCTTCAAGCTCTCCTGCTGTGCAAGTTCGCCAAACTTTAGGTAATCTTGCCATGGAGCCATCATCATCCACTAACTCACAGAGAACTGCCAAAGGCACCAATCCGGCAGATACAGCAAGGTCGACAGAAGCCTCTGTACGCCCAGCTCTTTTCAGGATACCACCCTCCCTGTACTTCAATGTTTATGCAGGTCAGAAGCTGCACAATCCAGGAAAACGGTTTCCCTCATGGTATATATATATATTTTCCGAAATAATTCACGATATTATTAGAAGATTCCATAAAAGTTGGAGAGGACGGCCCGCTCAAGAGGAAGGAGGAGTATCCGAACGTTGGGCCAAGGAGATAAATTGAAATTGGGCCGAAGATAGTTGCGCTTTCTCAATTCAAGCTTGCACCTCCCACCTCACGTCTTCTTCAGCATTACGTCGACCCGAGCTCCATCAAATTCTCTCTCCTCGACTGAAAACGTTTCCAATCTCCGAGCAGGGCCATGGCTTCCGTATTAAACGCCGACGAAGCTGGAACCTTCGTAGCAAAGCCATCCAGTAGAGCTCCCGTCTCGTCGTGAAGAATCTCCGAAATAGCTCCAACTGTTTTACCTCCAAAAAATGCTCCGTCGACATTGATTTTCAAGGTACGCTGCTTCGGCGGGTTCCGATTCTTTGCCGATTGAGTCTTTTCTATGTAAAGTTTCAAACTTTGGCGATTCCGTTTCCTGAAATTACTGAGCATTGGCACAACTAACCTCGTCTGCTCTCTCTCTCTCTCTCTCTCTCTCTCTCTCTCTCTCACCCTATGTAGAGCAACTCTTTCGAATATTTAGATGGTGGTCCCTTCGCGGTGGAGGAAAGGACGTGGAATAGGTAGATCAAACCGGGAAACTATGCTCACAATAGCTTCCTGAATTGGTTGTTTAACGGTTATATTCCGCATCCTTAGAAATATTTTTCACTAAATAAAAAATTATTACGACCTCGGAAAGGAATGCCCATTTTCTTCTAAAATTAGTCAAGTCTTTAGAGTATTTGAATCGAAATCACATTTTATATCGGTAGATTCGGCATTACCGAGAAAAAAAAATTAATGGCCTAAAATTAACTGTCATTTTGGGACTCAAGATCGACGCCACGTTTCCTGAATTTAAAAAAGAGAAAACGAACGAACTTTAACATGGATCGCAAAGACGCGTGCTCTGTCCATTGAAACCACCGTTGGAAACTTGCATACGTGGCGGCTGACATGTCACTAAATATCTATTCAGCTGGGAGAAAATATTAGTTATGTGAGACGTTCCAGCCTGGCAAACAAGAAGGTGTTCGGAGCACGACACGTGTCCTCGTGTTAGGCGCCATTTTGAAAAAATTTCAGCCTGACTGACTGACTGAGGGTTTCTTCTTTCTTCCGAGTCTCTTTCTTCGTGCCTCGCGCGGGAGGACCTGGTCCGTCTCTCTCCCCGTTCTCCTCTCTGTCTCTCTCCCCTCCGCCTCCGCTCGTTGCTTCCATCGCCCCCACCCTGACGCCAACGCTGACGCCAACGCCGCCAACGCTCCTCCGCCCCCTCTCGCGACGTCCGCTCCTTTCTCTCTCCCCCTCCACGAAGTCGTGCCTCTCTTCCAACGAAACAACGAGCTCGATGGTGCCGGCGACGGCGACGAAGTAGAAGACGGAGACGAAGAAGTAGAAGCACGCGCGAATGGCTCATCGCGTCGGTTGTGTTCCGGCTCGCCCTCATCTACCTCCTCAGGAACCTCCGCCTGTCCACCCACCCCGAGGTCGCCACCCCTCTCACCAGCATTCGCCACCGTAACGCTGCCTGTCTTCGCTCCGTCGATCGATTCCCGATCCCCGATCCCCTGCCCCCTCCTCCCTTGAAATCTTGGAGGTTCATTTTTTGATACGATTTCTAGTTTTTCTTGTTTGTGCCGCCTGCAGTTGGCAACGGCTACCGGTTGAAGCAGTTGGCGATGTCTCCCTACGCAGGTTCGGCTTCGTTCGATCTCTGGTGTGTCGCTGTTTGATGCTTTGATCCCTTTGTCTCCCTACGCAGGTTCGGCTCCGTTCGATCTCTGGTGTGTCGCTGTTTGATGCTTTGATCCCTTCCACAGGTTCCATGTATCACGGTTCTCCTTTGCTGTTGCTCGTTCTCGGACCTCTCGTTGTCAAAAGGTAACTACCGGAGTATAATCGCCGATGCATTTTGAAAGCTAGGTTGATTGTGAGCTTTGCTGGTTATCTGCTAGAACTTAACTAGATTTATCTAGCATTATCAAAGCAGAGGCTGTGGCTTGTGTGAAATGTTGTTTTCGATTCCAGAAATTGAATTTTTGGTAATTGGTATATGCTGTCATAGTTAAAACTTGGATCCACTTTCAATCAAATCCAACCATGTTTTTCTGTACATGTCTAAATTCTATCTCCTTTGCCTGTGCTTGTGCATATGCATCGTCTTTTGACCCATTATAAAAGGCCTCAGGTAGGGCAAGGTGCTACCTAAGTGCGTGAATCAGTTGGCCATTTGTGTAAGTCTTCATCTGGGCAGGGCATTTTTTTCCACTTAGCTTTATGCTGATGGAGATTCACTTGGCCATGTATCTGGCCTTTTTGTTTGGTTGTGATTTATCCATTGATCACAATTTAAATCTGAGATATTTGCCCTGCATGGCATGCCGTTCTGCATATAGAGAATTTGGCAGTTGTAGTGCTTTAATTTAGTTTTATGCCGTTTACATATATGTTCCCTGGGTAATATCTTTGCCTATGCCATGCAGACATCATTAAATAGAAATAGTAGACGACTTTTAAAAGGAGTACCAGAGGAGGGCGACAGCGGGGAAGCGAAACCAGAGGACAGGGCTCTGCTTTTCAGTGGAGGAGGGGCTGCGAGCAAGTCGAATCTGAAGATTGGCAGCTATGAGAAGCTATGTAGCACTGACACGAACACGCGACACGCGACAAGACACGACACGTCAACACATCATTTCTAAAAAATAGAGAATTTCAACATGTTCCAACACGTTATATATTATATATATTTTTATATATAAATACATAAATAAATAATAATAAAATAGCCTAGAATTAATTTACATGAAAATATTAAATAATATCATTTATTATTTTAATTTGTTACAATAATACACAAAACTTATTTATTTAAAAAAAATTCTAAAAAAACATTGTTTAAAGAAAAATGCTGAAATTATATTTTTAAATTTATTTATTTATCATATATAGCATTTTTTATTACTTCTTTCATAGTAAAAGACTTTTTTTAAAAAATAAGCAATTCTAAAAAAAAAAAACTGAAAAAAAAAATATTGACCCCGTGTGTGTATATTTATAGCAATTTTATTACTTCTTTTATTACTTCTTTTGTGTATATTTATATTTTGACCCCTCAAGTATTAGAAATTTTTAAAATTGACCCCGTGCATTTCAGAATCGCGTGTCAGAATTCTGGACTCGTGTGTTGGAACATGTTGGAGAGAGTTGACCACGTGTCGGATTTTTCGACACTCATTGACCGCGTGTTGGAGCGTGTCAGGATGTGTCGAAGCGTGTCGGACACGTGTAGGAGTGTCGGACACGACATGAAGGCTTCCGGAGAGTGTCCATGCTACATAGATGAGAAGACGCTTTGACGGATTGGAGTTTCGATTTGGGGCTATTTCTTTTTTTTCCTCGACAATGCCTTGAATTCGAAACTGTTCGGGCTTCGCATTGTTAATTTGTGGGGAAGTTTGAAGAGATGAGGCTTCCTAACATCGTGTTGTTTTCCACTGATTGAGTTACAAATAGATTCTCCATTTTTTCTTGGAACATTGTATTTTCTTTTTTTTAAATCAATTTCTCTCCTGATGGTGACTGAAAATGTGAGTGAGGTTGGTTGTCAATGGAATTTTTAGTTTTTACCTTCATAGCTGATGACAATGACTCAAAATGTCATATTGTGGGGATGCTTCAATTAACATGATTCACACAAGCAACCGAGAGGTTTTGCAATTGCAATATTAGGACCTAACGATTGCTTGTACACTATCATGATGAACTGAAAAATCTAATATTTTGTTGATGCTTATGTTCTATTTAATGGACGTCGAATCCTGTTTGTTGTCAATGCATATTGTAAATCCTGCTATGAGATTTAGTAATTGCTTTTGATGCTTGGTTGGACGTTGCTTTGCGGAATGAAATTTTCAAATGGTTTGATCTCTGAAAGTTCTATTCACAGCAATGAAGTTATATAGATGTTGATGACATGATAGGAGAAGTTGAAGCAGAAGATTGGATAGAGGGGAGAAAGAATGTGAATCTCGAGTCAATAACAAATCTTGAAGAGAAGATTAGTAAGTGCATGTCTGTCAATATCAAAACCAGAGGAGAGGAGTCTTCTGCGTCGGTCGACGTAGTGTTATTGGGTAGACTAGAAGTTCTTTGTAGTTGAAAACAATGGCAGCTTCTTCCTTTGTTTTGATGTGGGCGTCTACTAACGAAACTTGGATCCTTTTACTAATAAAACTCGATGCTTATTACTATCTTATTTCGGTAACCGGTCCTCAACATCACATATGAAACTACACAGTGTACCTCAAGGAACGTGAACAAATTGGAATTTTCACCAGCTGCAAACTCCCCATGTGTACAGCACGTTGGCTTAAAAAATAGGTACAGTCTGCCTCAAAAAACAGAGATTATCTTATGCCATGTAACACTACTTTTCCATGTATATTGCCTCAAAAAGCATCCAAAGTATCGCATACTTTGCACATCTTTAGATACCCTGTTTAAATTGAGATGCAGATTCAAATATCATTCCTATTTAAAAAATAAGGTTCTCATGGCCACACCTTAGATTATACAAGGAGAGCCTTTCTCAATTTTAACCCTCGTCAGCCTCACTATTTCTGGGAGTAATGGGTTCATCATCTTAGTTGTCATAGCTGTTATCTCCTCCTGTGGCATTAATAGGAAAAAGCAACGAAATCAAGCTCCATCGTTTTTATTATTTCCCTAAGATTCTTTCTATTTGGCCTAGCTACCTTATATTCCTCCTTATATAAAGAGTATTTCCTCTTGAGACGCAAGATTACTGCTTTCCCTCTGGTCTTCTACTCTATCCCCTTGTAAACAAATTTGTGATTGCATGTTTGGTTAGATCACACTAATGGTTAAGATTATGATGTAATGGCTGTTATGGTTATAACGAAACTAAGCTGTAAAACCTATTGCGCTGTTTGAAAGAGAGAGATAGGAGCAATGTAGATTGGTGATGCTTGACGTTGGCATGATGTGACAGTAACCGGGGGCAGTGAGCGGCGATGGTGGTGTGAAGGTTAGACAAGCGCAACGCATACAAAGAAGAGGCCGTGCATTTGCTGCGCCCATCAATTGGATTTAAGGGTCTAAGTTACTGCAATTCTGCCGGTAAGTACCTCATATTCGTGTTGATTGAGACGAAAACCAAAAGTGTCGCTTTAGGCTGCTTGCAGGGCTTAATTCGTCAAATTATCTCTAACCCAACTACTTTAAATAGTAAGTCAATCGATGAAACATTCATGCTGGCGTCTTTACAATGATAAATTTTCTACTTTTCGAGTATGTAGCCAAGATCAAACAATCTAGATGCCGTCCTGCACGTTAGCCAGTAAATTTGAATTGGAGAACCCATTTTTCGAGGTGGCGATGTGGTGAACTTATATTTGGAGAAGTATCGTAAGATCTTGGCCGTTAATTCACCACTGGACTATCTCAAATTCAACTACGAAGAAAGACTGAGTTAGCCTTCTGTATTTGTTAAGTTTTAATTTATTATCAGTACATAACCAAGTTGACAGTTATCCACGTCTAAATTGGCAGCTACTAAGCCAGAAGCCTTCATCTTGTGTGCTTCTCTCATAAGCACGTGCACATGTAAATGATCCCGGTCTTCATCATACGTGGCAGAGTGTTCCTCATGGATTCATCAACTAAGACATTATGGAAGACAAGACTCTCAGGTATCTGCACAGATCGTGGCCGGTGGAGTTCAGGCGCTATCAACATGTCCCCGTGGAGATTTTTTCTGCCGGCTGGTATTTATCTTCAAGAGAAACACGCTGTGAGTTGGAGACATCTGCATGTTTGAGCTCATTTGTCGTGGTTTCTCCGTGTTCAAAGCCTCCATTTGCAGTGTTCAGTTCCAGAACTCATTTACGCCGACAGAGATGCACACCAAAAGTTTGTACCTTTTGATGTATCAAATGAGAAGCGCAACACGTTTATGACATTCCTTCTCCGGGGAGTATCTCTCATGTTTGACGCATCTTAAGGTTTCGCATGCATCATGGCTCCACTTCAACCTGCTCTTCAGGAAATAATTTGACGTAGTTTGGTTGTGGAAGAGGAATGATCCTGCTCGTCTCATCTATAGTTTGAAGAACATACGTAGACTTCAAATAATGCCATCCCATCCTTGGAGGAAGTCTTCCAACCACACCTTTGATTGGTGAGTTACAAATATGAAAATCATTCACATGTCAATTTACTTGAAATAAATGTGCAAGATATTTATATTTATAACTTATCGATTTTAAAAACCAGCTAGAGGAAGTTTCCACCAACTAGAGACGGAGGATGTCTTGTAAACGGACTCTACCCTACACAAGTGCATGAAACGGTTACCGTAGAGAATCCCCAGTTCATGGGAATCGGATGATGGAGGCTAAATTTTGATTAAAAAAGATGACTTCATGTGCCCTCTTTAATATGTATCGACGTTTGGACTCTTTTCGTTTGTAGTACAGAATTTGTGCCTTTCTAGGATTTCATTAGACCTTATAAAAATAACAGTACACAATAAGTCAGAACATAAATATTATAAAGTTTTATCATATCGTCTGTAAGAATCTTCTTTAATAAGATTGCCTCTAGAGCAGAGGCAAATTGCACAAACTACCTTTCTTTCTCCTTCTTCTTCTCCTTCTTGAGTGACTCCTGGGACACTACTTATATGGCTTATGGTTGCCGTCGCCGGAGGGAAGGTGGAGGTGTCGAGCGAGAGATGGGGACTGGTCCCCATCTTGAGTGTCCTCACTTCTTCAGGATCATTCTCTCCGACACCCTTGAATCCGGCAAGCTCGTAAGTTCCAAATTTCCGCAGCCGCTTCTTGGGATTCAGCTCTCAAGTGTCGGCGAGTTTCTCTCATGATTTATCTCAATCTGGAAAACTTTCTATGCGTTTGGCTTTGAATAAACCTTTTGATTCCAGATCAAAGCTATCAACATATCGATTCAGACATACATGATCACCACATCATCCAACCCACAGCGAATGAACAAGAAAGTTTGCGACGGTGAGAGGAATCAACTTTTGAACATATACTCGTAAAAATTATCAGCTGAAGGAATATTGTTTCCGTTATTCGCCCTCTCATGCGCCAGCTTGCCATTCTAGAAGGCTCTCGGATGAGCTGCCGTCTCACGTCGTTGCTTGTCCATCGCTCACGGGCACAGCCTTTTTTCGGTCACGGCCAAGACACATCTTCTCTTCCTGGCGTCACGGGGGCGGCATGCCAGAGAAGAAAGGAAGACATAGGCTGGGCCCAGGATTCTCTCTCCTTTTGGGCTCAAATTGTGGGCTCAAAGAAATGATAAAAATTGGGCCGAAAGAGAAAAAGTTTAGTGGGGCCGAAAACTCATTGAAGGGGTGGGCCGGACACACCAGCTCATTCGACTCGGTTCTTTAATTACTTATTTATTTATCTATGTATATTTGTTCATTTTCGTTATCATTTTTATTCATTTTTTTAATTTTTGCTTTTTGTGTATATATATTTTTATATATATTTTAAATAAATGGATACCTATAACGTCAACAAAAATTTGGGTGTCAATGGGCCCTTAACTTCACTCCCATCTGTTTGTCAAGGCATAAGCAAGCATCTACATGCCCCATCCAAATGATTCTCTTGTGATTGAATTTAATAGAGATTACTTTAAGTTATTGGCACCTTAATTTTAATACACCCGTCAAAATAAATGATGAAAAGGAAATGGGATTTTTAAATCGGCTTGGTCCACTGCACCTTCAACCCACGTCCAAATTCACTATTTTTCTCTTTGGGAGAATGGTTCAAACGCTCAAGGGGGAGCATTCTTTTTGGGGTGAGAAATGATCTTTGTTGGAGAAGAGGATTCTTAGGCATTGAGGATTTCTCTAGGCTTTGAGGTCGCATTTGTCGTGACCGAAGGTAATAGCCAATAGCATGGGTGACTATCATGTATAAACGTTCGATATTTTGGTGATCTCTGAATGATAAGCCCTGATTGTTGATGCGTTGGTATGGTGGGGTTTGATTTTGTTTTTGTGTATTTCTCGTGTGGTGGTGAGGAAGGCAATAGGAAGAAGACAATGGGAGAAATAAAAGTATTATGAGTTAGAAAATGGAAAATGAAGAAAAGAAATAGTAGGATGAGCTTAATTAGGTTTAATAAACTTCGGGCTTGAATGGGTTTAATGAGCTTGGGCTTAGCTTGGTTTAATAAATTTGTTCGGTTCTAGAAAATTTGGGTTTGCTTTGTCTAGGTGAATATGGGCTGAGTTTGATCTACATGAGTTTGGGCTTAACTCGATTTTGACAGATTGGGCTTCCTTTACATTTGATTTTGAAAAGGCTGAGATAATAGCCTGTGCTTGTCTTGGGCAAAGCCCGTAAGACCGGAGTTGGGCCATGTTTGGATCCGGCCCAAGTGAGCCAATAAACATCGAATTTTTGGGGTAGTAGCACATTGTTCCAAATTCGGACTTTCATTTTATCATCCAACCTTTTCTAAGGTCATTCAAATGAGACCTCGAAATGTCCACTAGTTTATGTCATGAATATATATATTGAAATAGTCACATTCACATATACATTACAATGCTGAATTTTTTAATTTTTCTTTTAATTTTTTTTTCATTTTTGATATACCATAAGTATGTTTTTAGATATTAATAAGTAATCCCAAGGCCTCCGGTGGCACAATCAATACATATAATGATTCTTTTTGTGAAGAAGCAATAAGGTATATTAGTAATCATGTTATTGTCCCATTATCTAATGATGATCTGCTCTTAAGATGAGATAGCTTTCGGGGAATGTCCCGTTAAGATAAGATTGGGGATAAGCACCACTAAAATTGACCAACCAAGGATGGAGTTAATTAGCAATATGATTTTTGAGACCTTTAATTAATTAATAACTACAATTTTTGTGATCATTAATATGGGGGTGGAATTAGTATGGGCCATAACAAGTGATAATTATATGGTTTTATTGTTGAAAAGGTGGTGGGAATTCACCGAGCATTGCTCATTGGTCACCTCATAATTTTCATAATACGAAGGGAACTCTACTTTTCATGTAATAATATCCAATAAGAGTGCTTAAGAGATAAATTATTCGCCAATCAGTGGCAAACCATCAAACCTCGGGAGCTAATTTCTCTTAGCAAATGTGGAAGATGTTGTGGAAGTAGAAGATCTAAAGTATAAGGAAAATCAATTTCTCGAGCTTCGGATCGATTCAATTTCAAGAACAAGAGAAATTAGTATGCTTCAATCGAAAGCTCATGTGATTGCATTTGCAGCTCCTTGAAGCCCCCCGTCTTTTGTCCTCGTCATAATTCCTTCAACATCATGGCTCGTCCTCATCGTCATTCCCATCCTTGCAAGAGAGAAGACGGAGCTGTTGCCGAGCAGGAGACTCCTCCTCGCAGTAGCCCTCCATTCTTCATACTCTCCAACACGCTAAATTCGCTAGCTCGGTAGCTTTAATCAAATTAAGAGGCTCATGTAAGTCATCAATCTTAATTAACCAGCAAATCGAGAGCATTTTTTTAGGAAGCGACTCTCCTCCATCAATAGCTATTTTCAGTTGAGTCACTGTGCGAGCGATTGCGACTCCTTATAAGCTGATGGATCAATGCCTCTTCTGTCCCAGAAATTTCAAGCAAATTCCTCCTTCCCGAAAACTAATATCCGCTCATTTCATTGGCAAAACACGAAATCGCTACGTCCCAAGAGAAATCGTCCCTGCACGGCGTGTAACTAAGGGATACAGAGACTTACCCGCCTCATGTATCCTTCAATCATCGTTTGCCCAGTGATGTTATTCCTCTGGGGCATATCGTCAAAGAGTCACCGCGCATTATCCATTTGACCACACATGGCATAAAGCCGAAGGATGAAGAAGGTTTGCCAACGCGACACGCGAAGCAGAGCAGGACAGAGCATGGCAACTAGCTGAATGTCTTAACTCTCGAGAATGAGTGGTAGTGATAGAGGTGAAATGTAAAGCTGGAACAGCGAATACCGAACTGAAGACGTGCCAGATCTCTCTCTCTCTCTCTCTCTCTCTCTCTCTCTGTGGCATTTCGTTAAACGTGTGATTACCACAATGAGGACGTAAGAACAGAGCAACCGCGGGATAGAGGTAAGACCTTTATGATCGGAGAAGAGATTCAAACTTCTCAATCAGAACAAATGGCGACGAGGATGCATCAATGGAGAAAACCCAGCAACGGAGCGTTGGTGCGATGACGAGATCGTCGCCACGCCTAGGCACCAAGTCACGCACAAGATTTTGCCACCGCCATCGCTTCGGAACATCTGGCAAGCTTCTCAGGCTCCTCCTAATCCTGAAACTATTTGCTTTGCCGATTGCTTGAGTCCACTGAACTGCCAATAAAAGAAGATCAATGAAGGACTCAGAGGATTTTGCGATGATGACGCTCGACAGCTATGGAAATCCAGCGATGGAATCGCTCGACAGACATACTCAGATGCGATCCGAAACGGATCCAAGTTGCAACTGCGGGGCTGAAGGCGCGGTGCAGAGAGCTCCGCCACGGGAGAAACCCGGAGATCACCGTCCGATGGCGGACGATGCGACGGCGAGGAGGTGGAGATCCCCTCCGGCGAAACTCCAGTAATTGGAAACGGACTAAGTACTAGGCTTATGTCTGGGCTGCGTTTGATGGGGCTTAAAACAAGGAAATTGAGTCTGCTAAATTGTCTAGCGGGCTGAAGACACGAACTTGGGCTGATGTAATGGATCGGAATTGATCTCTTTCTCTTCTTTTTCCCCTTTTTTTCGTCAATTTATTTAATATCTATTTTTCTTGAACTTTCCTGCTTTCTATTTTAATTCTTCATTTTTTATTCTTTTAAACCAATGCTTCATTCGTCGATTAAAATTCAGGTTCCAACAACCCTTCTTATTTTCAAGAGTTTCTTTGAATGTGTTCCCACACCGTTAGAAGTAAGAAATTAACTATTTGATCAATAGTGTATTTTGAGGATGCTTTAGTGTTGCCTTAAAATATAGAGGAAAAATTTCCTAGGGCTCCACACCATGCCACCAAGTCATTGAATTGGTGTTTCTTTACAACTCACCATCTATATGATAGACTTTGGTTTGAAATAGTCTCCATAAACATAATCATTTTTCTAACTTCTCCATAAACATAATCATTTTTCTAACTTAAGGAAGTAAACTAGCCTCCACTCCTAACTTGATGCCTCCTTTAATATAAAAATCATCCATCCATGCTAACAAGAAAGCAATAGAATGACTATATAACTAAGCATGTTGGCCAACTCTTTTACTTTCTAATACTTGATTGTCTAAAAGTCGCCATTCTTATCTTGATTGAGGTAGTTGACGACAGTAGTCTTCTTTTATTTTTACATTGGATAATTTGGACTTGTAGTAGTGTGCTACCAAGTTTTCCCCAAAAGAATTGACCGGTACTTAACTAAGGTTAGGTGACCGAGCACCATGGTCCACACCCATGGAAATCACTGGTATTTTTATTTGATTATTTTTCAGTCTATAGCATTTTGATTTTTCTCACTATATCCCTTCATACATAAAGTGAGTGTCTTTTTCTAATATTAATTAAATCAATAAAAATTGAAAATATAAATAAAATTATTAGAACTTAATCGATTTATGGAGCTTATAAGTTGTGCCACAGGTCCTAGCATTCGCGCTCCTTGATGATCCAAAACAAAAATGTGGACTAAACGATGCCATTTCCCTCCAAAGGAGGAGGGGGAGGGGTTACAAACGCAAACTTTATTTTTTAGTTAAATTTTGGATATTGATCAAGCCCATATTTCTAACACACTAATCAAAGGCTTGATAAGGATGGAAAAATATTAATGGGACTTATATAAACTCTCATATCCTAAGCAAGCCATCAAATGGTATCTCAAATAGAGATGTAAATATTGAATCATTTCAAAGCATGAGAAGACAATGTGATCTTATCATTTGCCACGTCAAATAATTTTTTCTGTCTCTTTTTTCTTTCCCTAACCTGTCACAATGAAAGAATCTAATATCCACCTACATTTATATTGCTTATATTATGTTTGTGTATATCTACACCGCATTATCATTAAGATATGACAAATACGTGATTGGCTCTATTTAAGGATATTGCAATGGGCTTCCCATCCACATCAATCATATGCAAATCAATCATCAAATGAAGCAAAACCATACCATTTAACTAGGGTTTATGTTTACTTAAGAAATTCTATTGAATGCGAGAACACTTTCTCTTTATGATAACATAATCATTTTTTTGTCAGAGTAAAATAATCATGTTCACTTAACATCATATCTTGCAATTATTGAACATCAATAATGTGATACTTAATCATTTTCGTTTTATTAAAGAATGATAAATGATGGAAAATAGACTTATCTTTACAATAAAATATTATGCTTACTAAACCCTAGGATTGACGCAGTTGGTTGGGGAATTAAGGAATTCCAGCTTAAGAATTGGAGATTGCCGGTTAGGACTACACACATTGCATGCAAACTACTTTGGATTTGAGTCACCTACACAACCTGAAGGCTTGAGCTTAACCGATTCATTGGGCTTGCGGGATATTTCATAGGCTTGTTAGTAGACAGGTTTCCAAGCCTATGCCACTAGATTATACACACACACACACACACACACACACACAAAAAGATGCTTACTTTAGGAGAATCCTAATTTTATATCATAATTAATTTTAGTATGCATTTATTCCTCATAATCTAGATAGTTATTAAACAACAAACCCTTATCAACTTAATTACAAAGAGAATGTCACCCGTGACTTTAATTAGTATAACATCATTTCCGTTAGAAATTAATCATAAACTTTACCAATAGTCATAATAAATATATAGATTTAGGATTAATTTGACATTCTAGTGGAACAATTACGGTTGGCAAATAAAAACTTCAAATTTTCCATTTTTCCCCTCAAAGGGATGATTTGAGGCACTATCTATTAACAAATATGTGAAAATTGAAAGATAATACATGAAAAGTCAACACGTATTTTCATCTAATTGTCCATATTAATTAGATATGATGGTCTAAGTTAGCCCAAGTACAATATGTCAATAAGTAAAAAAATGTTCATAAAATTGGATCAATAACATCCGACCAAAAAAATATATAAATCAATAACATGGCCAATGAATCAATGTTTGTCCATTGGCGGTGCAGAAAAGGAGGGAAACTTATATTGCGTTTGGTAACATTTCTATTCCAAGAAATAATTTTTTAATAGAAATAGTTTTTATTTATTTATTTATGATCCCGGGAACAATTTTTTTAGTATAAGAACGTGCTTGGTAACTACAAAAAATTTCTGTTCTAGGAATAGAAATACGTTTAGTAAGTTTGTATAATTTTGTTATTTCTTTTAATTTTTTAATATTTTTACTATATTTTTCCTTTTTTTCTTCTTTCTTCTTTCTTTTTTTTTTCCTTGGTGGCTGGTTGAGGTCGCGAGCTCACCGGAGCCTTGCCAAGCCACCATGAGGGCCCACAAGCTTGCCGCAGCCTCGCGCCGGCCGACGAGGCTCGGCCTTAACATGGCTAGGTGAGCTCAAGCTCGCCTAGATCCGGCGAGGCGAGCCTCGCCGGCCACCGTTGGGTGACGTTGACCTGGCAGTGGCCCGGTGAGGTCAAGCCTCGCTGGGGGCCGGCATTGCACCGGCGAGGTGGCCATGGCCGGCAACTGGCCAGAAGGAAAAAGAAGAAAATAAAAGAGAAGAAAAAAGAAGAGAGAGAAAATTTGTTTCTCGGAATTGTTCCTGAGAATAAGAAACAATTTTTTTTCTACTTCTTGTTTTTGTTCCAAATCTATTCCTGGAAACAAAAAAAAAATAGATTTTTTATTCCCGGGAAATTTTTTTTACCAAATATGTTTCTGTTCTTTTTTGGTTCCTTAGAACAAAAGAACAGAAATTTTTGTTCCAGGGAACAAAAACATATTTTAACAAACAAGGCCTTATTATGATTACATGAAAAATCAAATTATGACTTGCTAAGACATTAAGTTACATGAAAACCAAATTTCAAAAAATTTGACGAACAAAACATGACTGTTCTTCATATCAAAAAAGAAAAACTAGCTAGATTTCCCACCTAAATCATTATTTTTCCAAACGACAAACTATTACTAAACCAATTTCTAGCATGTTTCAAAATAACAAAGAAAAGAAAGTTCTTGTTAGTGAAGGAGCACAACCAAGTAAGGGGGGGCATAATTCTAAACCTAAAACTCAAGTCACTCTATAATTAGCCTAAAGTGACACTTTGAGAACTCATTTCAAACAGCATAAATAAAGTCCTGACCAAAACCACTCAAAATGGTGACTTTGAAAACAATGTCATTGCTATCAATTAGATTGAACATGCAGACATTTGTGTGCATGGATGAGTTTCTCTCATGAATTGCGTTTGAAATCTTTTTGAAAACAATGTCATCGCTTTTACTTAAAAAGTGAAAGTTGCAACTGAAATTTAATTCGATTGGAGACTATGTGTCCTTAAAAAGTATTTGCATTGGATTGCTGGGAAGAGAATACTTACCTCATTAGATTAGCAGTAGATACAATTTTCAAGTTCTCCCGCTGCGCAAATTTCACGGAGCTTAGGTAATCTTGCCATGAAGCCATTATCATCTGCAACCTCACAAAGAGAACTGCCACAAATTCTGATCCAACTAACACAGCAAGGTCGACAGTAGCCTCTGTATGCCCATCTCATTTCAGGACACCACCCTCCCTGTACTCCAATGGGAAAATATGTCCCGGCGTGTCGAAATCTTCACGTTTTGGAATCTCTAGACGCAAGAGCCAAAGCTGTCGTTGCCCTGTGACGTGCTGATACGCCTGTAGCCCTCCCATGCTTTGCATCCTATAACAACATTGCTTAACTACCATCCATTACAAGGCAAGAGACGAGATGATTAAAGAAAATAATAAGCTGATCAAAGGCTATTAGGAAATCAATAATTTGAGAAAACAAAATAGTTCTACTAAATGATGAAAGAAAGCGCACGTTATCTATCATTACTTTCGAAAATTGATTATCCATACCTGAAGGAACCAAGATTTAGTCAATTATCTTCAACTAACTTTTGGAAAAAAAAATCAAGGATTGAAAAATAGATTAAGGGGAATAAAAGCACATACCGCGATCACGGTGAATGCAGTCCGAAGCTTGTCTTCATTCTCCCTCTGATGGTGCATCAGAGGAAGTTGCAAGCGCTCCAAATCTTCCCTCTTTCATGCTCGCACAACCAATCCCAAAGTGCCATACTTCACAACGAAATGCCATCTGTCCTCATCGCCGACCGCCACTACAAATCTGGAATCCGAAGCTGTCTTGCTCTCCGGTATCACCGCAGTTAGATCAGACGAAAGACAAATTCGCGAAGAAGGGTCGACCTGAAGCAGCAGAATTGGAGGATTTCGAGTTTCGGCAGCCTCGGTAGGAAACAAGGCCGCTCGGGTCTTCGCCATGAAGGTCGAACACCGACTGGAGCTTGGATTTGGGGCTTTTAGGGCGTCAACAAAAGCCCTAAATTCGAAACGATCGGGCACTGACATTGTCAATTTGTGGGGAATCTTTTAGCAGTAATGCAAGTGTTTTACAATCGCAGCATCAAAGCTGCATTTTTATGCAGGTTACAAGCCGCACAATCCAGGAAGAAGGTTTCTTTCAGGGTACGATATTATTAAAAGATTCCATAAAAGTTGGAGAGGACGGCCCGCTCAAGAGGAAGGAGGAGTATTCGAACGTTGGGCCCAGGAGATAAATCGAAATTGGGCCGAAGATAGTTGCGCTTCCTCAATCAAAGCTTGCACCTCCACCTCCACGTCTTCTTCAGCATTACGTCGACCCGAGCTCCACCAAATTCTCTCTCCTCGACTGAAAACGTTTCAAATCTCCGAGCAGGGCCACGGCTTCCGTATGAAACGCCGACGAAGCTGGAACCTTCGTAGCAAAGCCATCCAGTAGAGCTCCCGTCTCATCGCCAAGAATCTCCGAAATAGCTCCAACCGTTTTACCTCCAAAAAATGCTCCGTCCACATTGATTTTCAAGGTGCACTACTTCGGCGGGTTCCGATCCTTGGCATATTGAGTATTTTCTATGTAAAGTTTCAAACTTTGGCGATTCCGTTTCCTGAAATTACTGAGCATTGGCCTCGCCAATTCAATTAGGTTTTCGAATTTGGTGGTTGTCTTCGGGGCAGGCCATCTCAGGTACCACAACTAACCTCGTCTGCTCTCTTTCTCTCAATCACCCTATGTAAAGCTGCCCTTTCGAATATTTAGATGGCGGTCCCTTCGCGGCGGAGGAAAGGACGTGGAATAGGTAGATCAAATCAAGAAATTATGCTGACAATAGCTTCCTGAATTGGTTGTTTTAACTGTTATATTCTGCATTCCTTAGAAATATTTTTCACTAAATAAAAAATTATTACAACCACGGAAAGGAATGCCCGTTTTCTTCTAAAATTAGTCAGTCTTTAGAGTATCAGAATCGAAATCAGATTCTATATCGGCAGATTTGGCAATACCGAGAAAAAAAAAAATTAATGGCCTAAAAATAATTGTCATTTTGGGACTCAAGATCGACCATTCTTTTTAAGCCACGTTTCCTGAATTTGAAAAAGAGAAAAACAAAGAGAAAATATTAGGTGCGCCCGGCGCTCCACGTCACTGTGCGCTCGCCCAATGAAGAGGCGACACATGGCTCCATGTGGAGACGGGCCCCCCACTATTTTCCGTCAAATTTTTGCACCCCTTCCCACTCTTCATTAAATGCTTCGTTCTTCTGCCGGGCCCACCATCACTTTTCAGAGAAGGTTTTGCGTCCCCCATCTCTCTCTTCATTAAATGCTTTATCCTTCTCTGCATACTTCTTCTCCCGCTCGCACGAAGAGCGCCCCTTCCCCTCTCTCTTTCAAAATTTTCTCTCTGTTCTGCATATTTCTCCATCAAAGCCGCATGACGCCCGCCCTCTCTCTTTTTCAAAAATCTCTCCCTCCCAAAAGCCTGCCCGTTGCATCTGAGCTTGGCCGTCTCCGCTGTCCCCGCCAGGAGCCACTTGCTCCCTCTCTCTCTCTCCTGAGAGCCCAACCAGTCATAGCTAGGTCTTGAGTTCGTCATGGTTGCCTTGCGGTCCTAACTCCAGTTGCTCGGATTCATGTGGAGGAAGGGCGGGCACAGACGGTGATGATTTGGTCATCCTTGGTATGGAAGCAAGCTGAGATGACACTGCGGCCGCCGTTGTGAACGATCTCTCTCTCCTAAGAGCCGCGCCGCCGTGGTTGCCGAGTCTCGACCTCGACCTCGACGACGCGCTCCGTCTTGGTCGTGGTCGCCTCCGGTCCTAACTCCAGCTCTTCGGTCGAGGTTCGGAGGGTCCGAGGTGGGGAACAGCAAGGGGTTGGTGAGCTTGGAGAGGGATTTGAGAAGCCGCTTCTCGTCCTCCTCGAAGAAGAGCTTCGAGTCGGGGTTCTCGCGCTCGTCGGCCGGGGGACAAAGTGGTTGCTGGTCTGGGTGGAGGCTGGAGAAGAGGAGGCACGGCTCCTCAACCGCGGGGACATGCAGCCTGCCGGCTTCAAAATCAAAAGATCGGCACACTGCCTTCAAGACAATCGGAAGAGTGTAAGAATCCGGCGGAACGCCCGCCCTCGCCATGAACGCGTACACGAGCAGCGCCTTTCTCGGGGCGTCTAGCCTCGCGTACGCTCTTATGATGTTCCAGTGGAATGCGATGGGATTCGAGTCCAACAAGCGGGAGCGGATCACGTGGGCGTGTATCAGGCTCAACCCTCGCTTGTCACCACATTCGGACAAGAGGGTCGCCACCATCTTGGCATGGGCTTGGGTCGAGCTCGGTGAATCGGGTTGTTGTCGAGATTGCGCGAGGAGGGAAGCGACGGAAGACGCATTGGCTTCGTGGGTGCCGCCGTGATCAAGAGCGCAAGAGGTCCAGAGCCGTCTTCTTAAGCTGAACTTGGAGAGCCCACATTGAAGGTGGCGAAACGAGATCATGCGCTACACGATTTCAGTGCGCAGCGCTCTTGAGTCGGAATATGCAATGTATTTTATGTCCTTGTACTTTTGTTTTCATCGGCCTAAGTTGTCGATTCCATGTGAAGCATTACAGTTTTAAGGGATCATAAAATTAAAGAAAGAGATGTTTGCCGAGATCAAGATGGATGCAAAATGCTGGATAAAAACTCCATGATGCGTATTGGTTTTCAATGGATCCATGAGCAGTCGAATAATCAATGTATAAGCACAACGGAGAAACTGAATTCTTAAGAATGAAAGGAAAACAAGAGAGAAAGGTAGGAGAAGAAGAAATGGAAAATTAAAATTGATGAGAAGCAAAATTAAGGCGACACAAATGCGGTCTATGTAGCTATGTGAGAAGTTCTCAAACTTCTGGCCTGGACATCTAAAGTTGAGTGGAAGCAAAATAGGAAAAGGCAAATGGCGCAGCATCCAATTTGAAGAACACATTGCCCAATTCAGATAGCCACTAGAACCGAGGCTTTGAATCGATTGTGAAACTCAAGTTTTGTCCTCCTACTACACACTGCAAAATTGCTAGAGAAGGGCTCGCTGCATCAATGCCGGCTGCTGCTGCTGCTTCTTCTTATAGAACTGTTGGTTCCACCTCCCCAATGCTTTGAAAACCAATCCTCAATCCTTGCTGGACGCGCCCGGTGAGCTTTTGGGTGTCGGCGATCACCGAGGAGGCACACGCAGAGAAGGTTAGAGCTTGGGATGCAGCCACGACCAGCGGGGCTCTTCGGACCAAGTAGCACCTGGTGGTGACAGTGGAGGTGATCGAGCTTGGAGGCAAGCAGCAGACTTTTGGGTGTCCACGCTCGCCGAAGAGGCCAAGGCGAGATGGTCGGGACCCAACCACAATCGGCGGGGTTCTTGGGAGTGAATGGCTCTTGACGGCAACGGCGAGAGGTGGCCAAGCTAGGAGGCGACCGCGAGGTGGCCGAGCTCGAAGGCGACCGGCTGGATTTTGAGCGTACGCAATCGTCGAAGAGGCCGAGGCGAGAAATGGTCAAAGCTTGGGACCCAAACACGATTGGCGAGGCTCTTCGAGCGAGTGGTTCTTGGCGACGATGGCGGGCGGCCGAGCTCGGAGGCGACCGGGGGCTTTTGGGTGTCCGCGCTCACCTTAGAGGCCGAGGCGAAGATGGTTAGAGTTCGGGACCCAGCCACGACCGGAAGAGTTCTTCGGAGCGAGTGGTTCCCGACAGCGACGGTAGAGGCGACCAACCTTGGAGGCAACTCGAGCTTTTGGTCAAGAGAGATGAGGTTGCAGGTTTCATGGAGAAAAATGCATAACAAAAAATTTTGAAAGAGAACGTGAGGGGAAGGGGAAGGGATGGCTTGCGTGCAAATAGGAGAAAAGGACGCAGTCATTAATGAAGAGAGAGAAGGACGCGGCAAAAATTTGGCTAAAAGAAAAGGCGGGACCCGGCTCCACGTGGCGACACGTGTCGCATCCTGATTGGGCGGGGCGCACGGTGACGTGGAGCGCCGGGCGCACCTAATATTTTCTCAAAAAGAAACGAACTTTAACATGGATCGCAGAGACGCGTGCTTTGTGACCACCGTTGGAAACTTGCATACGTGGCGGCTGACGTGTCACTATAGATCTACTCAGCAGGCTGACCAACCAGGCAAAATGAAAACGTGTCGTCTTCAGCATCCTAAAAGCAAGCAGACATCATAAAATAGAAAAAGTGGGCGACTTTTAAAAGGAGTCCAGAGGAGGGCGACAGCGGGGAAGAGAAACCAGGGGACGGGGCTTTGCTTTTCAGTGGAGGAGGGGCTGCGAGCAAGTCGAATTTGAAGATTGGCAGCTGCGAGAAGACGCTTTGATCGATTGGAGTTTCGATTTGGGGCTTTTTTTTTTTAACGTCTACAATGCCCTGAATTCGAAACGGTTCGGGCTGTGAATTGTTAATTTGTGGGGGAAGTTCGAAGAGAAGAGGCTTCCTAACTATTGCGTTGTTTCCATTCTCCATTTTTGTTGGAACATAGTAATTTTTTTCTTTTTTATCAATTTCTCTCCTGATGGCGACGACCGAAAGTGTGAGTGAAATTGGTTTTCAATGGGGTTTTTAATTTTTACCTCCATAGCTAATGACAACGACTCAAAATGTCATATTGTGGGGGATGCTTCAATTAACATAATTCAGATTCGCAAGCAACTGAGAGGTTTTGCAATTGCGATATTAGGACCTAATGATTGCTTGTACACTATCATGATGAACAGAAAAACCTAATATTTTGTTGATGCTTATGTTATGTTTCATGGACGTCGGATCTTGTTTGTTGTCAATGTGTATTGTAAATCCTGTTATGAGATTTAGTAATTGCTTTTAATGCTTGGTTGTACGTTGCTTTACGGAATGAAAATTTTGAATGGTTTGATCTCTAAAGTTCCATTCACAACAATAAAGTTATATAGATATTAATGGCATGAAAGGAGAAGTTGAAGCAGAAGATTCGATAGAGGGTAGAGGGAATGTGAATCTCGGGTCAATAACAAATCTTGAAGAGAAGATTAGTAAGTGCATGTCTGTCAATATCAAAAACAGAGGAGAGGAGTCATCTGCGTGGCTCGATGTAGTGTTGTTGGATAGAATAACAATGGCAGCTTCTTCCTTTGTTTTGATGTCGCCTTCTACCAGCGAAACTTCGATCCTTTTACTAATAAAACTCGATGTTTATAACTGTCTTATTTCGTTAACCATTCCTCAACATCACATATGAAAGTACACACAGTGTACCTCAAGGAATGTAAACAAATTGGAATTTTCACCGTCTGTTAACTCCAGTACACACGGTGTACCTCAAGGAATGTTAATAAGTTGGAATTTTCACCATCTGTTAACTCCCCATGCTTACAGCACATTGGCTCAAAAAATAGGCACACTCTGCCTCAAAAAGCAGAGACTATCTTATGCAATGTAACACTACTTTTCTACGTATGTTGCCTCAAAAAACATCCAAAGTGTCTCATACTCTGCATATCTTTAGATACCCTGTTTAAATTGAGATGCAGATTCAAATATCATTCCTATTTCAAAAATAAGGTTCTCATGGCCACACCTTAGATTATACAAGGAGAACCTTTTGCAATTTTAACCCTCGTCAGCCTCACTATTTCTGGGAGTAACGGGTTCATCATCTCAGTTGTCATAGCTGTTATCTCCTCTTGTGGCATTAATTGGAAAAACCAACGAAATCCAGCGCCATCATTCTTATTCTTCCCTAAGATCCTTTCTATTTTGCCTAGCTACCTTATATTCCCCCTTATATGAAGAGTATTCCCCTTGAGAAGCAAGATTACTGCTTTCCCTCTGGTCTTCTACTCTATCCCCTTGTAAACGAATTTGTGATTGCATGTTTGGTTAGATCACACTAACGGTTAAAATTATGACGTAATGGCTATTATGGTTGTAACGTAACTGAGCTGTAAAACCTATTGCGCTGTTTGAAAGAGAGAGATAGGAGCAACGGAGATTGGTGAAGCGTGACGTTGGCATGATGTGCCAGTAACCGGAGGGAGTAAGTGGCGATGGTGGTGTGAAGGTTAGACAAGTGCAACGCACACAAAGAGGGAGGCTGCACATTTGCTGCGCCATCAATTAGATTTAAGGGTCTAAGGGCCTGTTTGGCAACTTGCCAAACAGTGCCAAATTCTGATTTTTTGTTCCCAGAATCAGTTTGGGACGAGAATCGCGTTTGGTAAACTTTTTGTTCCTGGGAACGATTTTGGACAAGATTTGAGAATAAAAAAAAATTTGATTCTACGTCCGAGAATCAGAAAAAGAATCAAAACGGTAAAACCATTGTTCTTCACTTTCAACATCTCGGTTGCCGTTTGCCATCGCCCACCGCCGTCCGCGCCCGTCGCCGAGGCTCGCCGAGCCAAGGCGAGGTTCGCGAGCTCGCCGAAGGCAAGCCCGGCCATCGGCGAGGCCGACCTAGCCACCGGCGGGGCTGGGCAAGCCCGCCCGTGGCGGCGAGCCTCGCCGGCCCCGGCCCTGGTGAGGCTCGGCCTTGCCGGCAGCCGGGCGAGGTCGAGCCTCGCGGCAACCGGGCGAGGCTCGGCCTCGCCAAATCGGGCGAGGTCGAGCCTCGCCGGTGGCTGGGTGAGCCTCGCCCGGCCCGGCCGGTGAAGCTCGCCCTCGGCCATCGGTGAGGCTCGGCGGGGGCTGGGCGAGCCTCGCCCGGTTGCCGGCGAGGCTCGGCCGACGAGGCCGACCTCGCCGAGGGCCGGTGGCGCTTCGGTGAGCATCACCGCCCTCGTCGGCGGTCGCCGGTCCGGGGCGACCGACCAAATGAAGAAGAAGAAGAATAGGAAAAAAAGGGGAAAAAAAGGAAAAAAGTAAAAAAGTAAAGAAGTTATTTAAAATTTATTTAAAAATCAAAAGAAATTAATTTGGAACATAATCAATTGCTACGGTACCAAACGCAATTCTATTCCAGAATCAAAAATTTTGAACAGTTACCAAACGCGTTTTTTTACTCAGAATCAGTTCCCGGGAACAGAATCAAAAATAATCATTTCTGATCAGAATCAGCTCCCGGGAACAGAATCATTACCAAACGCGCCCTAAGTTACTACAATTCTGCCGGTAAGTATCTCATATATATGTTGATTGAGACGAAAACCATAAGTGTCGCTTTAGGCTGCTTGCAAGGCTTAATTCGTCAAATTATCTCTAACCCACCTACTTTCAATCGTAAGTCAATCGATGATACATTCATGCTGGTGTCTTTAGAATTATAAATTTCCTACTTTCCGAGTATATAGCCAAGATCAAACAATCTAGATGCCGTCCTGCACGTTAGCCAGTAAATTTGAATTGGAGAACCCATTTTTCGAGGTGGCGATGTGGTGAACTTATATTTGGAGAAGTATTGTAAGATCTTGGCTGTTAATTAACCACTGGACTATCTCAAATTCAATTATGAATCCTAACAACATATCTTGCCTCATATTACCTTGGTCTAATGATGAATGGTAGTTTCTTCATCGTATTATATTTTGGTCACTTTATTTGGACTTGATCAGAGGTATGAAAAGAAGATTATGGTGTGTGTATGTATGTAAGTATCGACCCCTCTCATAAATAATTAAATGAAAGGAAGAGGTATTGACCCTGTTTAATTAGATGGTAGAATTGAAAAATTAGCAATTTGAAATGAAACGAAAGAGTGTCCCTCATGGATTCATCAAGTAGGACATTATGGAAGACAAACAAACTGTGACTCAGGTATCCTGACAGATCATGGCCGGTGGAGCCAGGGTTCTATCGACATGTCCAAGCGGGGTTCTTTTCTGCTGGCTGGTATCTATTTACGAGAGGAACACGCCTGCGAGTAAGAGATCTGCATGTTAGAGCTCATCAGTCGTGGGTTTTCCACGTTCAAAGCCTTGATTCGCAGTGTTTAGTTCAGAACTCATTTTCGCTGACGGACATGCACACTAGAAGTTTTTGCCTTCTGATGTATCAATGAGAACTGCAACACGTTTATGACATTCCTTCTCTGGGGCCCTCTCAATTTGATGCTTCTTAGGGTTTCAAATCCATCATGGCTCAACTTCAACCTGCTCTTCAGGATATAATTTGACATGTTTTGGTTGTAAAAGAGGGTTGCTATTACTACGGAGCAATACTGAAATGATCCTGCTCATCTCATCTACATTTTGAAGAGCAAGGGTACACTTCAAATAATGCCATCCCATCTTTGAGGTTATATTTTAATCCATTTCTAGTTGGAGGAAGTCTTCCAACCACGCTTTTAATTGGTTAGTTATAAATATGGATATCAGTCACTTGTCAATTTACTTGTAAATAAATATGCATGATATTTATATTTATAACTTATCAATTCAATAAAACCGGCTGGAGGAAGTTTACTCCAACTAGAGTCGGAAGACGTGGCCTATAATCTTGTTAATGGACTCTACCCGACACACGTGCATGAAATGGTTATCGTAGAGAATCCCCAGTTCACGGGAATTGGATAATGGAGGCTAAGTTTTGATTAAAAGATAACTTCATATGCCCTCTTTAATATGGACTGATGTTTGGACTCTTTTCGTTTGTCGTGCAGAATTTGTGCCTTTCTAGGATTTCATTAGACCTTATAAAATTATCCAAACAGTACACAATCCGTCAGAGCATAAATACTATAAAGCTTTATCATATCGTTAGAAAGAGTCGCCCGCTGATACCCTGCTTGTGTGCAAACCGATCTTTCATCACCATGTTACAGAATGCAAAATTTGCTCAGTGTTCAAATATAACTTTTGAGTTTTTCCCTGCACTTTCGGTCTGACTTCGACCAATTAGAGTCCTGGACCAATAACTTTTGAGTTTTTCTTAATAGGGAATTCCGAATAAAATTCTTAGGAAGATACGGAAAGGATCTCTCAAGCTTGGTACTACTCAAGGTTCCGGGCAGTTTGACCTGGACTGTAGGGGTAGAAAAGCTTAAAAACGGCAAGGTTTGGTTGTGGAAAGGGTGGCAAGAATTTATGCAGCATTACCCCATTGGTCACAGTCACCTCGTATTTTTCAAATATAAAGGAAATCCACTTGTTGGGTGATAATATTCAATGAGAGTACTTCGGAGATCGATTATTAGTGAAGCAGCATATGGAACCTTAAGAGTGGATTTATCTTGCCAAAGAGGGAGGATGTTGTTGAAGTTAAAGGGTCTGAGGATTTCGCTCCTCGTCAAAAAATGAGGCGAACCACATTCACCATGTTCTCAGCCTAGTCCAAGCTGCACATCACAAGATCTAGAAGGTGTGACTTATCTTTTCGTAAGTCATGTATCTTCGTTAGTTTCTTTTGGAGTACTTGAGGAACTTTTTAATAAGCTTGTGTATGTTGACTGATAGCATAATGATTTCGGTAATGCTTATTGTGATTTAAGTTGTTACAGCTTCTAAGGTGAAGCGAAGCAAATTTTTCATTTGGTCAACTTATCTAAATCTTGATTTCCATCACTGTATTAGTTTCCATTCTGTGTTAAATCTTTATGGTGAGTAAATCAACTAACAAAAAGTTCAAACTGGCGTCATCTAAACATTTCATTTTTTTGAAGAACAGAAGAGATCAAATGGTCTAGATTCAAAGCAAGCCATTCTGAGCAGGTTTTTGGTGGTCCTACGAGATCGTGGCCTCTCCTTAGTTTTGAACTGGCCAGTGAATTTGACTCGGAGTATCCTTTTTTCAAGGTGGTGATTTGGCCATCTTATATCAAACAAGATATAGCAGTAAGATTTCCTAAGCTGATTGGATTTCTGTACGAAACTATCATTTACCTTGCATCTGTTCATGCCTATTTGTTTGAATAGGCAAAGATCCTCTCTACCCTCATGCTAGTTCTAAGAGCAGAGATTTGACATTTTGACTTTTGCCTGTCAAAGACTGTTGATTAGAGTTACTAAAACTACCATATCAATCTACATTTTGCTTGCTTGCTTGAATAAGGGGATGCTTCCCCAGTCTTTCTTTACCAAGCACGGGTTGCTCAAACATGTGTGGGCGGCATGTTCCTCGTAGGTTCATAATGCAGCACATTCTGAAAATCAAGGAAATCGCTCCTCTCAAGCATTCCAACAGATCATAGCCGGTGAAGCTTAGGAGCTATCCACGTGAGGCGATGCTCTCTTCTGGTTGGATCACATTTGGGAGAGGAACTTGCTTGAGTGTAGGAAATGTCTGCATGTTCGAGCTAATAGATAGGGATGATATTGTGTTCAAAGCCTACATTTTCAGCAGAGCAGGTAGAAACTTCATTTACGTTGTTTGAGTGAAACTTTAGGCTGGTTATGGCATGACATGAGTTCTATGCTAACGATCTTCATGGTCAATTAAAGAAACATTCACACCGTTTAAGTTTCTTAAAGTTCTCATTTTAATTGCAGGCAAGAACAAACAGTCTCAATGCGGAATGAACCATTCTGAGCCAGTATTTCGTGATCCTACTCCTTCAATGCCTCTCACTACTCCTAAGCTAGAGAATTTGATTCGGAGCTTCACTTCTTCAAACCGGTGATACAACAGTCTCATTTTAAGAAAATTGTACAATCTCGAGCCTAATCCATCACTGCCATTTCTCAAGTTCGATTACAATCCCTATCTAATCTTGCCTCAATATTGTGTTTTCCCAGGTTGATTTGGTTTGTATAGGGAACCATATGACGTGCTAGTTTTTCCTGAAGTGATTGTGGGGCATCCCCATGGTGGAGTAACGCGGAATCAGGAAAAGAAGAAGAAGAAAAAACAGTAGTAAAGACTGTAATGAGGTCCGAACTATTCATTCACTTGCATATCCTCGACAAGCTGCTCCATCACCATCTGAGTGAAAGGATGGACAGTCACTTGAATTGAGTACTAACCTAAAATGGCAATTAATGGCAGTAATTTGTTTGAAAATGCCTTTTTAACATTGCGGGTTAAGATCGATGGCTTTCATGAGCCTCTTCAGACTGTTGACTTAAGCTGGCCTTGTGTGCTTTCTTCCCAAGAGCGCATGCCTACATTATTGTCCTTCTTTCACCATACATTAGTTGTTCAAACATCTGCCCATGCGCAGCATGTTCCCAGTCAATTCACTAGGCAACGTATTCAAGAGAACAAGAAAAAGGGAACTCTTAGGTATTCAAACAGGTCGTGGCCAGTGAAGCTCTCAAGATATATGCAGGAAATCCGAGTGTTCTTCTCTGCTGGTTGGCCTGCATTTGCAAGAGAAACTCATTTGTGTATGGGAAATGCCTGCGTTTTTGAGCTCATTGATAGGGAAGATGTTGTGTTCAAAGTCTACATCTTCAGTAATGGTGGTAAGGACCTAATTCACATTGATTGAGGTGATCATGGGATATGTTACTCTAGGCCGTTCATAGAACTGATATGAAGCCAGGAGACCCAATTTTGATTATTTATTTCCATTTTGGCGAGAATCCCTTAGATTTGGCGCTTCTCTGAGGATTCTAGGTGCCCAACTGATCTAAAAGGTTCTTTTGTATTTTCTTAACATCTTAAAGTTATGTCTTAAACATCAAAGTTTTTTGTAAGAAAGTAACAATTCAAGAAAGCAGTTCATTCGTTAGCTTTTTGCATTCCTTGCCTTTAGCCTATCAACAACATGTTTATATCGTTTTATGGTTAAATAATATAAAATATCAACATTTAGAGAAAATTGCATGGGTAAGTGCTCAGTTGTATGTAACAAATTCCTATATCAGATTATGTCTCCAATTCAAAGTAATCTCAAATTGAAGGCCACGCCCACCACTCTATTGAAGAAGCCTTCTTCAAATGTACATGAATGTACCAGTTAGTGTGCATTCAGGTCTATTTGTCTTCGGGAAAAAAAAAAAGTCTATTGGTCAAAATTGAGAAATCAGTGTCGAGAATTTAAGAATTGACGATCTTAAATGCTAATATAGAAAGGAGAAGTTGTTTGACAATCACTAAATATCTATAATTTCTTTCCAAACAAAGAATCGCAACCATAATGGGTAGGTCCTAATCATATAGTTGAGAAGATTCTAATAACCATCAATTATATCTTCTACTGAATTAACTAAGTAACCCTTTTCAATGAGTTAATTGAATATTTTAAGACAACTCTAATTAGAGTTATCTAACAAGCTCAATATCATTAAGTGCCAAATTTTTAGCACTGGGGCTATCACTAGTGACAAGTTTTGAGATAACGTGCTGTTGAATTTATTTTTTAAATCGCTATAAGGGTACGTGGTTTCTTAAGGAAGGTTTTGTGTTGATTGTTTACTAGTTAGGTACTGGGCCGGGCCGTACTGGGCCCAAGCTTAAATGACCCGTCTACCGTCCCTACTTTCCTGGTTATGTCCTTTAGTTTAGTCCATTTTAGAAGTCTGGACATGATCTGCCCAAAAATGTCACGGGATACTTACTTTGCCCAACAAACGAAAAGGTACAATCTAATGTCCAAGAACTCCTATGTACTTGTATGTAATCCTTTGTTATCTTAGGTATTGATGCTTGAGCATTTTAAGAAAATAGTTTTATAATAGCTCTTACACTAAGTTAAATGGTACAAATAGACTTAATTGCCAGAACTCATCCATGAAATATATACTAATTCAGCAAAAACTTGGATACACTACACATGCAAATCTAAATAATCGATTCAATGCTAAAAAATTTTACCCCCACCCCCTGACCCGCCCCACATGAATTCCAAATAATTTTAGTTATTATGGGCACCACATAAACACTTGGTGTTTCGTCAATCTCAACCATCATAAAATAAATTTGAAAAGGCCATGTTGAATTTTGGTCACAATTCAATATAGTTCGTCATTACGAATGAATTAATTCCACATTTTTTCACAGATTTTTATGATAGCAATATACGACTCCAACTTCATATTCTTGGATTGTTGCCGATATAATTATAAAAAGCTGTTTTTCGGAAATTTAGACCAAGTTTCACTTTCCTCCAAGGGCACACTGTCAAGCATCTTTGCCCCGGTCACTGAACAGTTCATCTTTGTCTTGAATCAATTGAGATTAAGTGAACTGTGCCATGGTTCAGGTTTCCACAACATCCTTTGAACATTACTATTCCGCAGTTCGGTTTGACTATGATGAGTTATCGTCATGGACTTGTAGCTTTTAATTTTTTATGATAGAGAATCAATTCCAAAAACTCTATTGAGAAAACGTAGAATCTCTCAAGTTCGGTGTTTCTCAATGTTCAAGGCAGTTCAACCTGGACTATAGAACTAGAAATGCATAATAATGACATTATTTCGCTGTTGAAAGCGTGGTGGGAATTCACATAGCCTTACTCCATTGATCATATTCCCCTCATAGTTTTTTAATATAAAAGGGACTGCTTTTTTCGCCTAATATTATTAAATCAAAGTACTTTGAAGATATTATGATGGTGTAGAATTGTACAAAAATGTAATCACTAATTAAACTAAGCAAGCAATTCTATTAAATTGTGTACATTCCAAAGGACACTCAATATGTGCATGAAGTCAATTGAACATTGGCATGGTGCCAATGTTTTATTAAATGAGATTAGGCTAGACTGATTTGGAGTTGCAAAATTACCGCACCACATCATTCAATTTCACCCCCACAAGGGCATTTTAGTATATTAACAAAATAGCTATATGGACTAGTCGCATGATGATATGAGAAAAGGTAATTGAGATATAAGGAACAGAAAAGTGTGTAACAATTAATAGAGAGGAGAGGGGAGTAAAAGAAAGTTCCACTCATGGATCAAGTTACGCCAAGTTGTGAATAAGATCGCATGCATGCTGACAACACACTATGGCACGTCTCGATAATGCATTAGGCCCCGTCCTGGTCATGAATCACAAGCTCTGTCTAGCTGTGGCTTGATTCATTCTTTCCCTTTTTCAATTGCGTGAAACTTATCCCTTTTCTTTGTTAATCTCAGCATCCCCACCTTCCACAAATGTCTTGACTCGAACTTTTGCTTAAGGTGATCCAAGGAGTCATGCCTGAGTCCATGCCATTATGGTTGGAAGGAGGGAGGGGCCAAGCTTCAAAAGGGCTTTCAGACTCGACCTTCAAAATCAAAATGGGCCAAGGCTTTGCATGTATGCTAGGAGGGTCTTATTGAGAACCACATTAATACATACCATGAGGACTTGAAATACTTGCATGAAATTTTTCAGTCAGGTCGAATATTGATCTGGTCAATAAAATTCCGTGATTTTATCTTTAAAAAAAAAATCTACAATTCCTAAATATGGAAGAATGCTATTAAAGAATGAGAACATGAGAATAACATTTTTTTTGTTAGAAATTAGTCGTAAACTTTTCAAATAGTCATAATATATGTGTGTGTGTGTGTGTGTGTGTGTGTGTGTGTGTGTGTGTATTTTGGAGACATTCTAACTAACCATTGTGGTCGAGGCTTATTCTCAACGTTAATTGGAAATAAAGGTTTGAGTTAGTCCGAGTCTAATATGTCAGTTTGTACAAGATTATTAGAAATTGCTCTGTATATGTATATAAACGTATCACATGACAATTTTATATTTTACTTAGTGTTTTCTTAATTTCTAATTTGGAATTTTATGTTATCCTGAAATTTAAAGTCAATAAAGGGGGAAGTTTCCAATTGATTATTGCCTTAGAAGAAGAAATGGAACAATTTCTAATTTATGACATTAGTTAAATCTCTGTATGATAAAAAGGAACACTTACCGACAGTGGAATCAAAAGGTTGGGCCTGCAAAAAAGCATTCGAGAGAATAGAAAGATATGGACTTGATAAATACTTCTTCCTTACACAACTCAATGCATAAAGGTAAAACATTTAGACCTCTTAGTATATACTTTCGTTTTTTATGGCATTTTTATTAAAGTTATTATTTTCAAAATAGCAGCCATGCATTATTACAAAAGTCCAAGGATTGAATCATTCATGCAAAAATAGGGCCCACATGTACTCTTTTGTCGGATAAAGCTCTGTCACCGGAAAAAAAGCTATGCACGGCCAAAAAATGCAATAATTGAGTAGACATTTGATAGTGGGGTGTCCCATCCATCACCTTGGAGTCAACTTTTAATAAAGACGCTTTATAAAAAAGCTAAAAAGTTGAAAGCGTTGATAATTCCTAAATATCTTAGCATAAGCAGCATTGCACACAAAATATTTTCGCTACAATGTGGAAATAAACCAATAGATTAATGATAAGCCAAGTTGGTTATTGTTGGGAAAAAATGGGGTTTGTAGGCAATTTTCATTTTTGCAATTGAAATCGCTTCTGTTTTGTTTTGTGCCTCTTTTGTGGTGAGTTTGTTTTGGCATACTTATGTAATAGTCTTGTTTCATATAGGTCATGTCGTTTGTTGGCAGGGCGTAGGGGCTTGCTTCTAATCACTACTGTATACCATCAACCCTTTTGTTTAAGTCGAACATTTGAGCTAAAGATTTGGTGATTTGGGGCTTTAGCTGTTCAACCAACCACCGAGGCCATTTATTTAAGAACAACCAACGTTGTTTCATGTAATTTTAGTCCACGTCACACCATCGCCATTACATGTAAGATATGATTGAATTGTCACGCGAGACAAATTAAACAAAACATAATTGAGAGGACTTGATTACACTTTTCCTCAACTGTTAGAACAAAATTTATTCAATTAAAAAGGTTAGGGCTTCATTACATTCTATATAATAGGTTTTAGACTAATTGTGCAATTTTCCAGCAATAGTTAAACTCCAGCAGCCCGTACTTGGATGAAAATAGAAGATTCTTGCGTATGTCTACCCATTAATCACAACGAAATCTTAAATCTTGTATATTTCTTAATTACACGGGTAAAATGATAATTTGCGCTTGTCAATTTTGATCCTCTAATTTTATGTCCCCCTTTCAATGTGAAACTCTATTTCCACATGTTAAAAACTCCACTCTATTATAATAATTAGATAGAGTGGTATTAGGGAAATATTTAAGTTAAACATGCATCATTTGGGTCTCAAGTGAAAATGATATAATATAAAGAGTGAGATCATTTGGGCTCATGAGGACTGGATTCATGCAATTGAAAAACCGTTTTGTTTCTTCAAAATTTGGTTCTGAAAGGCAACAAGGAACATCATTCACTCATGCGTGATGGAGTTTCCTAAGTCATGGTTATGGTCAAGGTGAAGCTGATCTTTTCTATTCTTCTTACTGTTACAACTATATGGGTCAAAATAACTCATCTTTGTCGAGTACGCCTACTTTTTGAATTGTAATGTATTCTCAGTCTAGAGTTTAGAGTACACTTGCGTCTAGCCAAGCACCAATCAAGGTAAAAGTTTATAATTTTTTTACACACGTATCATTTGAATATTATCAAGAAAGAGTTACATTACAACTAAGAGAAATAATTTATAAAAGTGGCTATAGCATCATTTTGTCAAGCATTTCCAAATGCACTATTCGTAGCAGGATTCAATTAGCCAGCACATTTGAATCAGAGCATCCAATTTTTTAAGTGGTGATGTAGCAATATTTTTTTGAGAGATTCATGGAAAGATCCCAAGCTTAATTCATCGGTGACATGTCTCCAAATTTGAAATCTTGCCTCATATTTTAGTTTTTTTTACCTCGAGTTTTCACTTTGTTCACTTTACTTGAGATTACATTATCTACCCCATGTATGATCTAAGAGCACAAATTTTGATAGGTTAAGAATGATTATTTACAAATTATGCAATTTATTGTACAGTTCGGGGTGCTGATTATAACTCATGAAACTAGCAAATACTGTCAAGTGCCGTGAGCATACATACATCTTATGTCTTCTTTCATTCCGTATGTCTATAGTATGATATTTTATTCATATTCATACATTGCTCATTGAAATATGTACGCAGGCAAACAATTCTCTTTGAATTGTTCAAGGTATATATTGAGTAAAATAATAATTTTGCACCTCCTATTAATTCCGACAGATCGTGGAGGGCGAAGTTAAGGATTCCATCACATCTTGTCAAAAAAATAGAGGACTAAATTGCATTTGGCTTGTTCTCTGCCATGGCTAACGTTGTCTGCTCATGTAAGGGTCAATAATAAAAGAGCGACTAAAACACGTCGAGAAGATACAATAATTTGAATAGACATTCGACAGTGGGGAGTCCCATCTATCTACCTCTCGTGACCACCTTTAATAAAGGTACTTTTTGAAAAAGCTGAAGAGACCAAATGATGGAAGTACTCGTGGACAATCAATGTTTGTCTATTAGCTATGGAGGAAAGGATGGAGGCCAGAAATTCTCGATGGTCACTATTTAAGCAAAGGAACAATAATGCAGAAAGTCACTCACTTCTACACTAAGAAATCAATTGGTGTTTAGTTTAGTCCTAAACTAAGGTTAAGACGCCGAGCTCCATTAATATTTGGATAGCTTTCGGAAATATTTAGAATGTTTCCTCTGAAGATTAAATGACCAGAGATGATCTTGACAAAATCTAGAAGCTACTGAAAATGAGATGACTAAAGATGGCTGCATAAAGGAACCAAAAAGGCTAGATTTTAATTTGATTCATTTTCTCTTGATGGCTTAGGAAACATCCTAAATATGTCTAACAGTTTGCATCAATCTCCCCTTTCTCTCTTGTGGTTTGTCTTTGTTAAAGTTCTAAATCGTTGGATCTTTGCTATTGAATCTCAGAGGTTGATAATCAAATATTCCAGAAAAAAGTTGCGTTTCTATCACCAAAATCTAAACATCGTCATGTCAAGAACCAAAATCAAACGAAAATGTAATGCTCAATTATAAGACTCATCACATATTTCTCTTTATCACCCTCGAATAAAAATAACAAAGACATTATTGTAGCCCATTTATTTAAATAAATCTGGAGTTTAACCCTTCAGTAAAGAGTCTTGCTGTTCTGAAAAGAAATCATAATACTGTCCTGCCATTAATTTTCACCAAAGAGGAAAAATGTAAAGATGACTTCAAGTCACTGCTAATTAAAGTGGCATCTGGCACCATGGACCATGTTGTACTACTTATCAATGTGTCTAGCTTCACCTATCCAGTGCCGAATTTTGACTCTAAAAAAATGATACGAGACATTAAAGTTGTCAACAAAAATAAAAGTGCACTTTTTTTTTTTTTGGTAAAGGTAATAATATTAATGAGGAGGACAAAAGTACAAAAGATCGGATCCAAACAAGCACTCTTAACAAAGGAGCAAGAGTGACGGGGATCCGATAAAAAGCCCGAGGGCGCCTGCAAGAACACAAAAGCTATGAAGCGAACAAACAAGCCGTAACGACAGGAACCCGTAGCCTCCCCATCCCTCAAGCCCTCAAAGCTGAAAGCGGAGAACGGAGGAGGAAGGAACCTGTAACTACAAGAACAAGAGCAGACCGAATCACCAGCAACCTAAGGAGGAATAGCTACAGATGAAAAGATCATTGGGTGGAATCCCCACCCCCTTTGCAGTCTTCTGTTCCTCGGAGAAGGAAGAACTTCCGTGAATGTGAGTGCTTTGTCCTTAACCACCTTGATTAGGTGATTTTTAAGGGCAGGGACCACCAAGGATTCACCCCCGAAGATAATCGCATTCCTCTTCTTCCAAATGAGATGGCACAAAGCACCGAAGGAGAATCGAACTATCCTGTGGTAAAAATCCTTCCCCATGAGGAATTTCCTGGCCCAAGTGAGCGCCTCACTCCAACATCTATTCCTCCATGGCAAGTTACATCTGGCCGCCCAAAAAAGGCCAACGAGGCGGAGATGCGACACCGGAAGAATAGGTGTTCGATTGAGTCCGGTTCTTCACTACAAAAGGCACATAGATTAAAATCAATTCGACCCTGATTTAACAACATCACCTGAGTGGGAAGACGGTTTCTAGATATAAGCCATAGAATAAACTGATGGCGCGGGACTATATCAATATCCCAAATCAAAGAAGCCCAATCCACCCGATCTCTCTTGGTTCTAATGACATTCCATGCGGATGCGACCGAGAAGGAGGCTGATGGATCGCCACACCAAATAAACTTATCATTATAAGCCTCCAGAGTTGGTAAAGCTACACCCCATCTGATTAATATCCGAGAGAACGAGTCACCTAACGGGGTGTATAAGTCAGCAACTACTGCATTATAAGGGAGCCGCATATTGTCCCTAAACAAGGGCGGAACGAATCCATCAAGAGGGCCACATGGAAGCCAGTAATCATGCCATAAGGATACCGATAGGCCATTACCAATTTTCCACCTAAACAAAGTTCTGAAATGCTTTCTAAGCTGGAGGATTTTCTTCCACGCCCAGGAGCAAGTCGCAGGTTGAGATGAAACCCAAAAATTCTTCCTTGTCAAGAAAATGGAATGAATCCACCGGCACCACATCGATTCCTTATCCGAGAAGAGGATCCATATGAATTTGAGCATAGAGGCTTTGTTGCAATCTCTGATATTCCTAATGCCAAGACCCCCTTCAAGTTTCGGAAGACATACATCCTCCCACGCTACTTTTGCTCCTCCACGGCCAAGAGCTGTTCCCTTCCATAAAAATTGCCTCATAATTCTCTCAATGTCTGACAACACCGAAGCGGAAGCATAAAGACACTTGTCTAGAATGATTGAATCGACTAAAGAACCGACCAAATCAAACAAGCAGTCTCCCCGCAAAGGACAAGAAACGATGCGCCCGGATTGAATTCTAGCCGTAATACGCTCCGTTAATGCAAAATAATCCCCCTTATTCAATCTGGTAGATATGATAGGTACCCCAAGATAGCGAACAGGAGTTTCCCTTCCTTAAAACCAAATGCCGACTGGATTCTTTTCGAATAGAAGGTTCACCACCTGCAATAAAAATCTCGCTCTTGTTTTTGTTAGGAACCAATCCACTCCGGGATGAGAATATATCTAAGCCTCTTTTCAGCATGGATACTAACGGCCGAGTTAGCTTGAGAGAAAAGGAAAACATCATCAGCAAAGAATAGATGCGTTAGTTGGACCGTGGCTTACACCTCCAATAATACCTGAATTCATGATTTGAAGTTTGAGACACCAATAAACCGGAAAACACTTCCATCACTAGGGTGAAGAGATAAGGTGACATAGGGTCACCCTGTCTCAAACCACGTCCTCCCGAAAAAAAGCCATGGAGATCGCCATTTATAGAAATGGAGTATTTAGGAGTCCAAACACAAGCCATGACTAACTTAATGAAATTCTCCGGGAAGTGGAAGGCTAGAAGAACAAGTTCAAGGAACTCCCAATCTACCGTGTCATATGCCTTATGGAAATCAACCTTAACCGCACATTTAGGCAGGTATGGGTGGAGATGAAACCCCGCAAACAATTCCTGAGCCAAGAGGATGTTATCCCTAATTCTCCTTCCTTTAACAAACGCATTCTGAGATGGACTTATCAATACATTTAAAACCGCCGCTATACGATTGGCCAAGATCTTGGTAATCACCTTATATATAGTATTACAACAAGCAATCGGCCTAAAATCCGAAACAAAGACAACGGCATTAGGAACTTTAGGGACGAGAGCAAGGATGGTTGCATTTACCTCTCTCAAAGATCCGGCCGGTGTGGAAGAAGTCGTGAACCGCCTCCGAACCAATGGACCAACGATCTCCCGGTTGGACTTGAAGAATTCAGCCGAGAATCCATCGGTCCGGGGCCTTACCTTTGGCTAATGAGAACAGCGTAGACTTGATCTCCGCATCGAAACCGGATTAGAGAGAAGGCACATCGATCGCGGCTAGAGGTTGACGAATAACCCGCTCCACCTCTTGGACGGACGGCCCGATTAACGCATCATGGGGGAGTACAACGAAGAGAAGTAGCTAATGAACACTGCGGAACCAACTCCGGATCGATGTCGCGCACCGGTGGGATCCTTCACCGAAAGGATTCTGTTGATTAGCTATCTCCTCTTGACAGAAATGGAAGAAATTCGTATTCCGGTCACCCCCCGCTTTAGCCATCTAATTCTGGACTTTTGCCTATAATAAGATTCCTCTTGATTCCTTAATTCAACAAACACCTGACGTTGGCACCTTTCTTGATCAGCAAGAGCAAAGCTAGATGGGTTTGATTGAAGTTGAACTTGAGTGGCGTTGAGAGCTTCTCTTGCCTCAGCAGCTCTAGTCGAAATGTTAGAGAAAGCATCTCGGTTGAGGGTCTTGAGTTGAGCTTTCAAAATCTTCATCCTAGAAACCAGTTTAAACATAGGGACGCCTCTAACCGGAGTATTCCATACACGCTGCACGATCGCCTTAAACTCTGGATGATCTGTCCAGAAATCAAAGTATTTGAAAGGTTTCCTCCTCGGGGCCGGATGGACAACTCTGACAACCATCGGCGTGTGGTCAGATATGCCAGGGTTCAAAAAAGACGCCTCCGAATACGAGAAATCAAGGTTCCACTTGCTGTTAACTAATACACGATCTATCTTTCTCATATTCCTCCCGGTCCTAGATGAAGTGGACCAAGTGTAACGAAGCCCGACAAATCTGAGGTCGAAGATCGTTTGCTCCAAGCACCGCGGAATTCATCAAAATACGGAATCCAATTGGTGGCGCCTCCAACACGGTCCGAAGGATCCCTGATAGCATTAAAATCACCAGCAACTAGCCATGGTGAATCGAGGAAGAGTTCACTGCAGCGCTGGAGATTTTCCCATAACGGTCTACGACGGGCAAACGTATGTTCTCCGTAGACAGCCGATATACAAAAACTCCTTCCAGAAAGATTGCATTTTAAAATGCCATGCAACACTTGGTCATTAATAGAGATAGTAGAAAAGGCAACGAGATCCGGGTTCCATCCAACCCAAATCCTCCCACGCGGAGCATAATCATAATTAGCACACCAATTCCACCCCTTAATGAGGGTGGCCGAAATAGAATCAAAAAGCTCTAAAGGAACTTTAGTTTCAAGCAAGCCAATAAAACAAAGCTTATTTACCGCTGCAAAACGTCTAATTTCGGCACGCCTAAGAGGATTTAAGATACCTCTAATATTCCAAAAACCAACAATCATCAAAAAACAAGGAGCAAAATTACCTCTTTTTAGAGGTCCTCGAAGCTGCAACTTCCTTCTTCAAATCTTCTGGACCATCAGATAGGAGCATACGAAGCTTTTCCTGGAAGTTTGCCATTAACGGCGAGGTGAGCCTTTTAGATTCAGGAATATCCCCAACTTGAGAATCTACTCCAATCGGGTCCTCTTGGATACTAGAATTACTAATTTCGTCGGAGGTATCGATTAAAACCAGGGGATCATCCTGAGCGGGAGGGTCCGCTATAGAAGGGGAAAACAATCTTGTCGGGGAATGAATCACTAGATCAAGAGATTTTGAAGGGTCGTTTGGTTTCATCATAGACAATTTTTCAACCTCCACTTGAACAATATCAGCAGGCGCTACAGCATTTGCATCAGTAGCATCAGCAGCAGCAGCAACAGCCGCCTTCCTTGCTGCCTGCTTCATCTTCTTTTTTCTTATTTTTCTGATTAACTTGCTTCCATCCTTCCTCCTCAGCAACTGATTGCGGATCAGGTAGAGCATCCGGTCCCTGAGGAGCCGCCTTTCCCGAGCTTGATTCCCCAACATAGGAAGGCCTGTCACCAGCCACACCAGATACGGGTTTTGTTGCACCCACTTTAGAACGATGGGTGACTTGAATATCTACATCTTCCGCAGAAGGATGCTGCATAACCACCTCCTTTCCTTTAGAGGAGTGGGCCTCAACTACCGGATTAGCCTTCTGAATACTTTCTGAAGCTCCCTCAGATCGTCCAGCAGAAGGACCAGGAGTAACATTTTTACAGGTGTGACCAAACATTTCACATTTGGAACAAATCATCGGTTTCCATTCGTACTCAACTTCCACCACGACCTTTGATCCATTGGTAGTTAAATCAAGGGTTTCGTATTGAGGTTGCTGAGTTGTCATTTCTACACATACTCGGGCAAAAGTCAACATGGACATCTGCTCAGTTTTCTGATCAACATAGAGCGGCTTACCCAAGGCACTAGCCACCTTTCCGATAGCTTGAGCAGACCAGAAGGCAAACGGAAGGTTCCTTAGTCTTACCCAAACTGGAACAGATCTATGAGTATCTCTGTTTAGCTCGACCCCCGGTTTCCATTGTTGAAGGATCAAAGGAATTCTTGCAATGGTGATGGGACTGCCCTCCAGGATACTCCTTCTGAATTCGCGATCAACAATGCGCAGAAGAAACACACCACGCCCATTGGACATTACTTCTACCAAATTCGGTCCCCAAGCTCTCCTCAGGGACTCCTCAACCAGCTTAAATGGAAGATTCTTCCCAATGAATTGTCCCACAAGGCAGTCATACAACTTAGGGTCCGCGGCATCGATATCAGAATCGTCCATTTGAATAACTGGCTTGTTATTCACAATTATCGGGGGGGTAAACTCAAGGTCATATCCCTTATTCGCACCACTTGCGACAGCAGCCCAGGAACGGTTTTGAGGCTTCTTCGATCGACTCCTAGACTGAGGTCTTTTCGATTTAGAAGGCTCTCTATTAACAGGACGACTTCTTGATGTCGTTGGGGGTTTCAATGTCCCGACTCCAGCAGAAGGGGTTTTCATTTGGTTACTCACATTCGCCACAGAAGCATTCATCAAAGGATGATCATTCCTAGGGGAAAACGGTCCAGACGAGCGCAATCCCTCATCATTCAGGCGAGGTCGAATAGAAAATCATGAATTGAAGTGATCAACCCTTTTATAGCTTAGAATCACATCCGCTAGTTCTAGGGTTGACTTGAGAATTGGGCTATGTCTTTTTTTCAGTTTCATTATTTATATAATTGCTCTATCATATTCATTAATTAGATATAAGAGTCTAAGTTAGCCCAAGTCTAATATGTTAATAGGTAGAACATTATCAAAAATTATTCACACACACATTATGGCCATTTTACATTTTATTGAGTGTTTTCTTAATTTATAATTTTATGGTATTCTAAAATTTAAAGTCAATACAGATAGAAGTTTTCAATTGATTATGGCATTAGAAGAAGAATATCAACCAATGTATAATTTACGACATGAATGAAGTTTTCAAACGGTAATTAGGAAACTTACTGGCAAACTTAAGTAGGGAATGATTCGACAAATAACGTTCAGAGCTCTTAGCCTATACTTTCGCTTTCCATCACATCCTCAAGAAAGTTATTATTTCCCAAAAAACAGCCATGAATTATTATTACCAAAATCCCAAAATTGAACCATTCATGCAAAAAAAGGGTCCACATGTATTCTCGTCTGAAAGAGTTCTATCATTGGAAAAAGGCAATGCACGCTGCTCAGGCGACAAGATGCAATAATTTGACAAGACATCATTTAATAGTGTCCTCACTCTCTCTATCTATAATTGCCCTTAGCATGTGGAGCATCACGCCCAAGATATTTTTGGTACAATGTGGAAATAAACCAATTATTGATGATAAAACAAGTTTCATTTTTGCTGTTGAAATGAAATTTGCTTCTGTTTTGTTGTGTGCCTCTTTCGTGGTGAGTTCGTTTTTGTGTACTTCTGTGGTAGTTTTTTGTTCTAAAAGGGTCGTGTTGCTTGCTGGTCTGGGTGTTGCGGCTTTGCTTTTATTCGCTACTTTTTGGCAGATTCAGTTCAGTCATGGATTCTTGATTTTAGACCTTGAGACTCTGCGTACCGTCGCACCCTTTTGTTTAAGTCGAACATTAGAACTAAAGATTTGGTGATTTGGGGCTTTAGCTTAGCTGCTCGACCAAGCAAAGTCGCCATTTATATCAACAAAAACAGCATTGTTCCTCAGTCCACGTCACATCTTCATCTTTGCTGTTACATGTAAGATGATTATTTATTATTAAATTGACGCGTTAGATAAATTAAGTAAAACTTGTTCGGAAAGACTTTATTACAATTTTCCTCAAAGAATTAAGACTAAATTGATTCAATTAAAAAATTTAAGGCTCCATTACATTATGTATACTAAGTTTTAGACTGATAGTGCAATTTTTCCAGCAATAGTAAAACTCCAGCAGCTTGTACTTTGATGAAAATAGAACATTCTTGTGTATGTCTCCCCATTAATCATGACAGAATCTTAATCTCGTACATTTCTTGATTTCATGAGTAAAATGATAATTTGCGCTTGTCAATTTTGATCATCTAATTTTTATGTCCTCCCCTATCACAAAACTTTATTTCCCTATCACAAAACTTTATTTCCACACGTTAAAAACTCCATGCTATTAAAATAATTAGATAGAGTGGTATAAGGGTAATATTTAAGTTCAACATGCATCATTTGGGTCTCAAGTGAAAAGGACGTAATACAAAGAGCGAGATCATTTCGATTCATGAGGATTGGGTTCATGCAATTACAAAACCTTTTTGTTTCTTCAAAATCTGGTTCTGAAAAGCAACAAGGAACTTCATTCGCTCAAGCTGATGGAGTTTCCTAAGCCATGGTTATGGTCAAGGTGAAGCTTATCTTTTCTATTCTTCTTATTTTTACAACCATTTGAGTCGAAATAACTCATCTTTTTCAAGTACTCCTATTTTTTAAATTGTAATGACTTCTTAGTCTAGAGTTTAGAGTACACTTGTGTCTAGCCAAGCACCAATCATAGTAAAAGTTTATAATTTAGTATGCACATCTCATTTGAATATTATCAAGCAAGAGATATATAGCAACTTAAAGAATTGATTTATAAAAGTGATGTGAATAAGCAGACAATCGCATCATTTAGTCAATCATCTCCAAATGCATTATTCTTAGCAGGATTCACTTAGTCAGCACATTTGAATCAGAGCATTTATTTTTCAAAGTGGTGATGTAGCCATCATCTTTTAGAGATTCATGGATAGATCCCAAGCTCAACATGCCAAATTTGAAAGTTTGCCTCGTATTATAGTTTGCTTTTAGCATGAGTTTTTGCTTTGTTTGCTTTTATCCATTTTACAAGTGGCTAAGACTTGAGATTATGTTATGTACCCTGTGTATGGTCTAAGAGCACAAATTTTGATAGGTTAAGATTATCCAAAAGATGCAATAATTTGGATACATATTTGTATCGGGGTGTTTCACTAAGGGTGCATTTGATAACGTTTCTGTTCAAAAATTGTTCTAGGGAACAGAAATAGACAAAATTATTTATGTTATGGGGAACAATTTTTTATCGAAAAAACGTGTTTGGTAAACATGTTCCCAGAATAAAAAAAAAAAAAAAAAAACAGAAATATGTTTGGTAAATTTGTGTTCTTTTTTTGTTTCTTTTAATTTTTTAATTTTTTAATTTTTTAATTTTATTTTTCCTTTTTTTTTTTTTTTTCTTTCTTTTGGCCGGTCGCCGGCCTTGGCCATGGCCGGCGATTGACCGACAAGGGCCGTCGGCCTTGCCTTGACTAGGCGAGCACCCGAGCGAGGTT